>CM053793.1:690658262-691970762 GCA_028749045.1 Cupressus sempervirens
TTCTAGCTTTGACTGAAAGCCAAGAAAATTTTCTCATAAACTAAATAGAGGCATGAAGATTTGGAACTCTGATACCATGTTAATGCTAAAGTTCAATGTGATGAGTTGGGAAAGTGGATTGGGTTGCTGATTTAGTGTAGAGAGATGTAGGGTCATGACTTGAAGTGGTTTGAATTAGATTTGAAGACAAGAAGTAAGTACTGAGGAGTCACAAAGGTTCTAGAGGTGTATTGTTGGATGGAAGTTAAGTGTATTCTAGGATGATGTGTTGAGGGTGTTTGCATGCAAGTGATTCTTTGAAGCCATAGGGTTGATCATCAACTTCAACATGGCATTAGAGCTCTAGATCTTCATGTGAGATTTTTCTTAGCTTTCAGATTTGTGCTTTTTTTATTTCAGAGGGTTTTAGTTTTTAGAGTTATTTTGTATTAGATCTTGGGGTGGGGGGGGGGGGGGGGGGGGGGGGGGGGGGGTGGGGGGGGGTTGATGTATTTTGAGCCCAAATGGACCTCACCGTTGGATTCCTAGCACCCAAAAACACCTATTTCCATATAAAATTTGTCTAATTTGGCTGTAGTTGAAATTTGAAGCAAAATATTGCTCCTAGATTTAGGCATGCATCATGAGGCAATGATTTATTAAAAAAAAAGGAATAAAGGAAGAAAACCTTTAAAAAAAAAAGAAATGCATGTTTTTTTCAAAAAAAAAGAAAAAGTTTCAAAAAGCACTTGCATGCTTTCTTTTATTTTTATTTATTTTTTTAAATAATGTGATGCTTGCATCATTGAAGGACATATATGTCAGAAACACACTAACAAATGTTAATCCATGTATTGATATAGTAGGTTTGACAGTTGTAGGTGTGACATCAATAATTTTGGAGCCAAAATTTGATGGCTGCAAACCATCTCTTTTATGATTTGGTTTGTCATAAAAAGTTCTCTCTAGTTTTTTGTGTTGGAGTTTACAAGTGAGAATATTTACTTCTAAGAGGGGGAGTGAATTAGAAGTAAACTAACTTTAACCTTTAAAAAACCTTTTAGCTGAAATCACTCACATGCATCTAATTCATCTAATAAACATGAAAGTAAAGACATCCATGAAAATAGATAACACAAGATTTTGGTAACCCAAAAACCCTCCAAAATGAGAAGGTAAAATTGGGGTGGGGATGACACCCACAAAGTATCACTATAGCAATATGTAACTGTTCAAGGTTACAAAGTTTGACCACTTCTAATGGCCTGACCTGTGAAAGGCATGCCCTATTAAAGACTTTACACTCTGTTAAAAGTGACTTGGTTAAAGGATTTACAAACACTCTCTTGGAATGTTACCCTCTTAAAGGATTTAGTACCTTATCTAAAGGCTTACAACATGGCTATTAGACCAACCTATTGTCATAGGATTTTCATTCCTAATACAATGCCTAGAGAGTATTAGAAAGTCTTGACTTGTTGACTTGCAATCTTCAATTGCTAATTCTAGATCCTCATTCTGCTCTGTCTATTTTGATCCTTCATTGATTTGATATGTCTCTCTTCAAAATTTTGATACTTTGTTCTTGATCAATTGAATTCTGCAATGTTGTTCTACTCTTTCTATGTCTTTACACCTCTCTAAACTTTGCTATAATTCACCCATACACTTCTCACATGTGCATAAAAAATGGGGTTTTATCCTCTATTTAAAGGCTTTGAAGACTTGGGGTTAGGTATTAATCTATGATCAATATTCATTCATCTTTTCTTGCTCAATTCTTTCACATTTATTACTAGTTGCATTCCTTCTCCATTATTCTTATTGGTTGCATGCTGATTACATAGGAAATATAAAATATTCAATCTTATCTTCAAGATCCTTTAAGATTCATCTTAAATCAACTTCAAAAATGATTTACATCTAAGCTTGTGAAGGCACAAACTCATATGCTGATTTTGTGTTACTTGGCACTCACTAATTTTTGATGCTCAACACATATAGGAATTCTATCTCACTCAGCTCCTAGAGTAATTTTGTTTCACTTGACATCACTTATCACTTGGCACCTAAAGTTCACTTGACACCTATTGAATCTCTTGCTTGACACATACTATAGCTTAGCTTCTATATTATACTCAACATCAACTTAAGAATTGGTTAAGTGTGTTGATACTCAATTGTCAAAACCAATTTGAGACCAACAATCTCCCCCTTTGACATGAGTGGCAAAAACACTTAACTAAGCATTATGAATCTAAGATCTATGAGTATACTACATATTCTATTTAGCATATGTTCAAAACTTCAAAAACTTGTTTAAAATTTTGTAAAAGACTATATACCTCAAAAAATTGTAACTCCCTCTGAGCTAATGTGCCATTTCTATAACCAAAATTCCCTTCCTGCAACCAAAGATTCTTGTGCTAAATTTGACTTATGCTGATGTGTCTGATACTCTTTGTCTTCTCATTCTTTTACCTCTATTTCTATGTACCTTATTTCTGGTCTATTTCTCCCTTTGTTTCTACTCCTTGTTTCACATCTTCTTGCAGGTTTTGCATCCTATTGTCTTTATTCCCTTATTTCTTCTTCAAAATTGTGTTATATGAATATCTCCTCCTTTGGATATTCTTTATTTTCTCCTTCAAAAAATGTAGTATCTCCCCCATTCTTATTATATCCAATAATGAATATCTTTCCCTTTTTGACACTTATGTCAAAGGGTCCTAAGAATGAATAGAATATTTAGCCAAATTTTTTTTATTTACCTCCATTATCATCTTCAGAGAAGCATCCCAATTTTTTAATGCTATTTCTAGTGCTTTGATTTGGATGGTTGTCTCTACTACAAGATGTACTAGGCCTTCTAAGGTAGAAAGATTAGGGTCTTTTTTTAAATCATTTTTTGAATAGGCCACTTCTTTATGTAGTACTTATAGGTGTGGGGTAATAGAAAATTGTATTTGTATCAATTTGGCCTTGACATTGGCCTCTTCTACTATCAATACAACTAACTCGTTTTGAGTGTGAAGTGTTGTTGAATAATGCTTCTCACTTTGAGCTAGATCTTTATGTAGTTGTGTGCTAGATATCTTAAGATTATGTTCCAAGCTCAGTATTCTTTGGCTAGTTTCTTGTGTCAAATATGATGAGTCACACAATTTGGAGTACAATGATAATATATTCTCAAGTACTATTTTCACCTTTTCAACTTTCTTAGGTAGTTCCACTTGTGAAAGTGCTATCTCACTAGATATCTTCTCATTAACTTTGATTTGAAATTTCTTTTCAAACCATTCTAATAATTTAACATTAGTATTGAGGTCTTCATTTTGTACCTAGTCCACTATGTTGGACAATTGCTCCATGATAGGCTTTATTTCATCAGGTACAAGCAAGCTAAATGCATCAAGGAATATGTCTTTGATTTCTACCAATGCTTGCTTTCATCTATACTCATTTCTGAGTATCTCGTACTTCTTCTTTCTCTCAAGTTCCTCTTGCACTTCATTTATCTGTGCTAGGTTCATTATTTTTAGTCATAACTACATATGACTATTTTCTCATCAAGTGTAGGGTCTCCATAGTGAAGTACCCTTGCAACCTTGGTGGAGCTCAAGCGTAGTGCTAAGATTTGTAGTGGTACTACATTAGTGCTTGGCTATTTGGTAGGAGTCACTAGTGTCCATATTGCATCTTGCTCTCTTTCCTTGGGGGTTTTCTCCTCTTCCTAGTATTCTTCTCTACTGCCCTAATCAATAACAATGATTTGAGGAGGTGCACCTTGGCTTTGTGTTGTAGGAACATCTTGTCTTATTTTCTCCTTTGTTGGATCCTCAGTAGTTGTTGTTGCTATTACTATGGGATCAACCTTAGCAATTGTATCTTGTGTTGCTTGCTCCTTTGGTTGATCTCCTATAGCTATGGAAGGTTGTGAAGGTGGTTCTTGTGTGTTCACCTTCTCCCTAGTAATCTCTGCTAGAGCTTTTTGCAATTCTTCCACACTCACCAAAATAGGATTTGTGCACAAATGTGATTGCAATGTGGTTTGGTGAGGGATCTTTTTGATATCCTCTATAGTCAATGAATTGATGTTTTGACCTGAGGTGTCAAGAACATCCTTTACATTATAGTTTCTATGGGTGCTACATGTGAAGAACTTGGTGGTAGCAATTGGGTGTCTTGGACACTGTGTTTTGGCTTTTGCTCCTCAGTTGTTGCCTCTTCACCTTGTTGTTCCTTTTAATTCTCTTCTTCTTCCTCAAAATTTCTTCACTCAAAGGGATCTTCCTTTCCCTTCCTTGATAGTAGCCAATCCATAAATTAATTTCCACATTTGTGTGGATTTTTTTACAACATCTTCTATTTTATTTTGTAAAATACTAAAGGCTCCATATTTGGGTGAAAATTTTCTCCCATGTTTCTTACTAGCCAGGCTTATTTGACCTTTTGTAAGATTTGGCATCACACAAGCCAATGTTGACTCCCTTATTTCTTTCTCCATATCAAGGCAATAATGCCATTTATTTTTTACAATGGAGTTTAGCTCCTTAGGCATACAATTGTCTAGTTCAATTGAGGTGGTCTTGAACTTGGCCATCATAGTGTAGATGGACTCTTCCACTAAGTTTTGTTCTTCTCTTGACATTTTATTAAAGTTAATTCCTTTTAATCTAGTCAAATTTGAATTGTTCCTAATTTTATCAAAAATATTTTCCAAATTAGACTTGGTAGAATGTCTAACTAATCTTAATTGATCACTGTCAAATTCTATCCTTTCTTCATCTGACTCAGGGGGTGCAACATGTTTTCTTCTTTTCTTTTTTTCTATAGGCCCTCCTTGCTTTGTGGCTTTTTTCTTCTCCTATTCCTTTTCCACTTGATTTGTTTCCCTTGTGTCTTCCCTTGTAGTTGGCTTGGCTAGGCTTGGCTTTGTTGCTTTCTTCTTCCCCTTGGGCTATGCAACTAGCTATTTTTGTGATTTTCTCTTCTTTTACTCTAGCTTTGGTGCTTCCTGCTTGACACCTTCATCTTCTTCTACATCCTTACCCATACCTTAGGTCAATGCAAGTGTCTCCTATCCTTGTTCTTCTTCATCATCTTCTACTTCTTCACCTTCTTCTTCTTCTTCTGCAGTGCCTTCACCAAATTTGGCCTTTAACTTCTTAATAATTTGTCCTTTTTCTTTAGTGTGGAGGTAGTCTTTAACTCCATATCCACCTTTGATCTAACCACATCAAAAGTTCCAAAATGTGGTGCACTTTTGTCCACTTCCTCAGCTAGTAGTGCAGTTATAGCTACTGAAGCCTCATCTATATTTATTTCATAGTCAAGAGGCCTTAACCATCTAACTCTTGGTGTAGTAGCCTAAATATAGGTGTGGTCAATATCTACAAGAAAACATACATCATTTACATGCTTCTCTATCAATGAAACTAGTATTCTTAACCTTTTCTTCATGGTCTTCTTGAAGCCTTTAAAATAGCTAGTCATTAGGGTCTCACAATTAGCTCCCATTTGTTCTATATATTCATTAACTTGAGCTATGATAGACTATTTTCTTTCCAAAAAACTTTTCCAAAAGATGACAACCCATTCTGTACATAGAAGAATATGCAAATCAAAATTGCACCAAACTTGCACTGTGCTCCCTTGGTTCTCCTTATTACTACTAAATTCTCATTGATTTTTTGTAGTTACAGTTCTACAAGATCATAAGTATGATCCTTTTTCACTAATTTGTAACCCACATCCACTATAATGCAAGGCACACTATTAACTCTACTAGATTGGTAGAATATTTTTGCAATAACTCTAATAGAAAAGTCAATAGGAGGGTCTTGAATGGTAACTATTGTCATTCTTCTCTTGTTCCATTTGGCACTAGTGTTCTTTTCAATTGTGTCCTTGGCATTACTCCTAAGGGTCTTTGGTCAATCTAGGGTTAGGTATCCTGTTACTCTATGTATAATTCTCTTTTTAATTTTCACTAGATCATTCTCCAACCATAAGCTTCCATTATGTAACCTACTAAGTACTACCCTAATCCATTCAATTTTGAAAAATGTGAGAAATTCTAGGGCACACATCAAACCCTTGTTCTCAACAATTTGGTACTCTTCTTTCAAAACTCCATTTTCACACAATTTTTCATAGGCTTCCCTCATCTCCATGTCTCCTATTTTGCAATTGTAACATCTCCTAACATCTTGAACCATAACTACCTTAGGGGGTATTATAGATAGGGCTCTAGTTGGGTCATTTTATATGCCACTTCAGGAGTTGGCTAGAAATCTAGCTGCTTCACTTCGTTGGACACTAGTTGAACCTCAAACAACTCTTTCTCCTAAGTTTTCTTACATCTAGAAGCCATTTTTATGATCTAGGGTTTGAACACAAATAAAATATGAAACTGTAGACACCGAAATTTGTCCAAAACCCGTTCCTAGCCAATTAAATAAATATTCCTTATTTATTTAATTCTCCTACCTTAATTAAATAAATTTTACATTTATTTAATTATGTTCGCCTAACCTCACTAGCCTACTTAACCCACCTTGCTAAACCTACCCACTTCTCTAATCATCCTAGCTAATCACCTCTTAATCTTAAGTGTGTTCTCACACATGTGTGAGGAATCCTCACACATGTGTGAGAGATGTTCACACTTTCCTCATCCCTCATGTCTTGCATGTCTCTTGCACACTTGTCCTCTTGCATGAGAGTTAAGGTGTCTCACACATGTGTGAGAAGCCATGCCTTCTCACACCTCTTGCACACTTGTCCTCTTGCATGAGAATCAAGTTGTCTCACACATGTGTGAGAAGCCATGCTTCTCACACCTCATTGATCATGTTACCATCAGAGGTTGCTCACACATGTGTGAGCATATTGTCCCCTTTGAATGGTCAAAACCCTAATCCATGTGGAGTCTACTTGTACTCCACCTCATTGACACCTCATCAATCCTGAGAGATCCTAGCCCTCCATCTTGCATTCAATCTCAACCGTCCATTGCATCCATTTTCCTATAAAAGGAGAGTCCTCTCCTCATTTTCATAAGCACTATCTACCCCATTGTTATGCTACAGGAATTGTGAGCAACCACATCCCATGAGCAAGGAAATCATCAATCACTTTATGGTTTCATGAGGTTTGCATTGTGCTATTTTGATAGTTTATACTCTTTTTTGTCTCATGTTATATTTATGTCCATGTCTTATTTCATATTTTGAGGTTTTGCATGACAATGTAGGAATGTGCGTTAGTTGCTTAGTGTTATTTCCTGAGTTACATTTTTATGCAACACATTTTGGCATGCTCGGTGGGACCCACTTCACGAATTCGAGCTAACCATCTAATGAGTTTTTGAGTGTTTTGTGAATTTTCAAGCTTGTAGGTTGAGGAAGCATTTGGAGATCAAATCATACGAAGAGCTTCTAATCAAGCCATAAAGCCCACCATCAAGTTTGGAGCATATAAGGGAAGCATTTTGACATATAACACTCTATATTGCATTTCTTATTGCTTTATTTTTAAAATTTTAGGGTGTATATGCATTAAATATATTTCTTTGCTCATAGGAATTTTTTTTTAAAAAAAAGAGTTGGGGGTGAATAGATTAAAATTTCTTTTTATAATTTAATACATATAAATTAGGTTAAAATTTTTTTTAAAAAAAATCAAAATTTAAAAAAAAAAAAAAAAAAAAAAAGTTGTTAACAGCCGCTTTTATTTCTTTCTCGCAGGTGGGCACCTGCAGGCACCACCAGTGGTGGCTCCTGCGAGCGCCACCTCCTCCCCACGCCCTTCTCACCTCTGCTCCTCCCCATGCTCGCTGCTTTCACGATGCTCCCCCTTCCTCCCCCAACGTCGTCGCCCATCTCTCGGCAGCCTATTCCGCCTCTGTAATTCTACCGCCCATAGACAACCCCTCAGCCCCCAAATCCCCTCACTTCGGCTTAGCCTGCTGCTCGCTCCACATCCTCCTGTGAGTGCTACTCCACCCACTCCATGTCTGCCACTTGGCCCGCTAACCCTGCATGCCACCTCTCTGCATTTAGCCACCTATGGCTCATCCCGTTGCTAACCACTGCAGCCTCCAAAAATCCTTCCGCTACTGCACTTTGCGACCCAAAACTCGCGGCTAATCTCGCCACATCCCTCTATGCCACTCGGTCATCAAACAGAAACACCCTATGTCCATCTTCCCATGGCCTTTCGCTTCTCCTCCCCATTGCCTGACATCCTCTCTACCTCATAGTGCCGCTAGCCACTCTGCCCCCTCCACCACTGCTTCCTCTCCTCTCTATGCTCAATGACTTTTTCCAGCGCTCGACTTCACCACCTTCTCCAGTGTAGCAACCTCCACCCTAACCCCTGCTCCATCGTAGACACCATCTCTTTCCCTTCCCCTCCTCTCCACTCTGCCATTGAGACCTGCTTCTCGCCACTAATCCTACTCCCAAGCGCGGCTTAGCCGCTAATTGCCCATGGCCCACTGTAACCCTTGGTGCTCGGCCACTAGCCAAAAAACCCTCATCCTCCGCTCCTCTCCTATGCTTAAACCCTACTCCACCCACCTTGTCTTTTTTCCATTTTCAAATTTATATATATATATATATATATATATATTTCATTTTAAACATGCAAGGCATAAAAAAAAAAACCTTGATCTCTTTGTGATACAAAATTGCCCAATTTTCTTTTTTTTTTTCCAAAAAGTTCAAAAAACAAAAAAAAAAATTCTTGACGTACTCCTAACCATCAAATTTTTTCTCGCAGCTCACTGATGTTAGCACTACATCAGTAGTCCACATGTCCCTCTAGGCCATAAGGAGCAGCCCTTGTTTTTTGCTCATAACTTGAGCATACGAGCTCCATTTTTGCAAAACAAAATATCATCGAAAAGCTGATTCTGAGCCCGTCATGTTGATGTTGGTTTCATGAGATTTTGATGTTGTTTATGTCTCTATTTTTTTTGTCAAAGTCTGAACTTTGTGTTACCACTTTCCTTGCAAGGTTTTTGATGCACTAATTTGTGGTTTTGCAGGGATATTTTCTCACTAACCATATTGCTTACAGGTTTTTGCTTTAATTTTATTTTGGGAATCAACTTGTATGCCTAAACACTCATCTTTGAATGCATGGATAAATGCTAAAATAATCAAATTCAATCTTGAATGCCTTAAGGGAATGGACATGTATGCTTAGGCTAGCAAACATTTGGAATTGGTGTTTAAAACAAACTCACACGATCTTGAATGCCTTAAGGGAAATTGATTTCATTTTCAGCAATTTTTCTTATGCACACGCTTGATTTACTTTCTTATTGACGAATCTGCATTTTCGTTTATGTTGGAACTATTCCAAATTGGAAAGAACATTGTATGGTTTAATCACCTGTCTCTTCAAAGTAGATAGAAAACCTAAAGCTCCATTGGTAAAAGAACAAGTGTCTTTTCAACCTCGAGGCCACTTACGTATTCTCTCCCCTCGCACCTTCGGGTGATCTTGGGTGCACAAGAAATAAGTGGTCTTGTTTTTCTTTTTTTAGAAGGCCTGCTTGGGGATTTCATCACCCCTTGGGACAATCTCAACTCTAGTGTTCTGGCAAAGTATAAAAATTGGGAGGTGAATCAAAAGACACCTCTCTTGGAAGCAAAATATTGTCACTCTTGGCTAAGCCCCAAAGAACTTTATACCTTTGGGAAGTGAAGGAGGAGATTTGGGTTACCGTCTCCCCCTGGCTATGTGGCAGTATTTTCTTTTATCTACAGATTTGGGCCTCACATACCTTGTGTATATCAAGGATGCCCTCTAGTTGAGCCTTGTACATCCTAGTCACAACCTTATAGGTTTGTTGGTGTGTTTGATGTTCTTGAGTGTTTGAAACACACTTGCCTTGCATATATTTTGCATCTCAATTTTGAAAAACCCAAAAAACATCATAAAACATAAAAAACCCAAAAACATTGTAAAACTTCAAAAATCAAAAAAATCAAAAAAATTTCAAAAAAAAGTCTGGGTTTAAGACCTCTTAGTCAAGTTGTCCACATCATTCCACATCACATCTTCTTTCCATCCAAGTCATCACCCTCATACATCTCGCCTTCATCATTCAAACCATTCTTCCACATCTTAATCATCTCCATTTGTCCACATCATATCCTTGTCATTCAATCTAATTCCATAATCTTCATCCTAGCCATGCTTCATCATCATCTAGATCCAATTTCCTCCGTTAATCTCATCATTCATCCTTAATTCAATCCTCCACATCATCATTCTTCTAATCCAATCCCTTGTCAAATTCATTCATTTCTAATCAATTTCTAATTTAATCCATTTGCATATTCCTCCATAATCCATCTTCCTAAGTTCATTCATCTTCCTCTAATTCAACTTTGCATTGCATCTTTCTACTTTGGTCATAGGAGCATTGTCACAAACATTGGACTTTAATTCAAATCCCACATTCACTTGTTTTCCATATCATAGGGTTTTAATCAAATCAAACCCTTATCCAATTAATATCAATATCAATATCATATCAAATCAAATCAAAATCATATCCAATCAACATCAAATCAAATCCAATCAAATTCAATCAAATCAATATCAAGTCTAATCTAATTCAAATCAACACAAATTCCAAAGCTCCTAGTCCTAAGTTCATATCAAATCTTTCGTCACTCTTCTTCTAACATCTATGGATTTGAATTTTCTTAATCAAATGGTTGACAATCTTCAAAGAAAATATGGAGTTATACCTCCCATTCAACTAGCATATCAAATTCATCCTCAAAACTTCATATCCAACTCTCATCGATCTCATGTTCATTATTCTTCTACCTTTGACAAGGGAAATCCACCTCATTATCCTTATGCTACATACAATTCCATTCATAGCCCACACACTTCTCAAACACAAATTCCCTTGCCATGGAAATTGAACAATTAAAGAATTATCTTTTAGCAAGTCGATAGAAAGAGGCCGCCTTCCATGCCATGTGTCATCTTCCCCCATGTTTCGAAGATCATATTCCTCATGTCCCATCCAACCCCAAGCCTCCATGTAATCCCCTACCCATAGTTACATCCTCACATAATCTTAATCCTCTAAAATCCACATCCTCCCCACCTCGTAAGGGGTATTTTTCATCATTCTTGGCTAAGTGTAAAATTCAAAATGAGGAGAGCCAATCACCCAAAATGATACCCCCAATTCCATCTCACAACCTTTGTCCAAAGCATGACATTATAGATGCCTCTTCTCCTCTAGATTCAAGCATTTCTCCATCCCATCTTTCCCCCATCCCTCAAGATCCATTTATCCCCCCTATTCCATCTCATGATTCCATTCCTAACCAAGATCAAGGCCTTCCATGTACCAAGCACATTCCTCCTTCCACTCCATCTCAAGAGTTAGCCTACATAGCTCCTCCACTTCATGCCAAACTTCCTTACACTCCATCCATTAATATTCCTCCATGTCAAGATCAAATCATGCCATCTCATGATTCCATCCCCTCCACTCTATCTCATGATTCTATTCCATCTCATGATCCATGCATTCCACTCCATGATCCTCTTCTAAGTCAAGATCAAAGCTCCCCTTCATTTTCCTTTCATGATCCCACCCCATCTCAAGATACCATTAGCCCTCATACTCTTCCACATGATCCTATTCCACATATGCAATCCACTCATGAACCCCATGCACATGGACTCGTATCTTGTGTTAAAACGGATAAGCATCCCATTGAAGAAATATTATCTCAAGATGTTGGTACACCTCCCACAATTCCTACTTCCAAACCTAAAGCTTCCCATCATTCATCTTCCAAGTCCATTTTAGGACCTTATATCCATATCCCTATTCCTTCCTCACTTCCATCCATTTTAGGTCCTTACATTCCACTGCCAAACCCTTCATCCCTTCCTTCCATTTTAGGTCTTTACATACATCCATCCACTATATCCATGTTTTCCCCTTCATCCCCTCATGACCCTACTAAAGATCAATAAAGGCACACATCCTTGACTTCCTTCCAACATTCACAATCCATAATCTCTCCATATCATTTAATTTCATGCACCCATGCCATGGTCAATGGAAGCACATTAGATGCTAAAGAAAAAGAGAATAAAACTAAAAATCCACAAAAATCCAAGGATCAACATGTCACCTCTAAAAGACATGTTCAAGAAAAGAAAAATCTGATCCAAAGCAAAATCAAAAGGCCGCAAAGGCTGAAAATAAAAAATGCAAAGATTATGTGGATTCCAAAGCTACTTAATGTAGTAATGAATCTCAAAGAAAGATTCAAAATGACATCCAAATTGGCTAATCCAAAGGCTTTCACATCCATTTTGGGTCCTTATATACCCAAATCCACCATTCCAAATCCACCACCTCCTTCATCCATTTTGGGTCCTTATATCCAAAAATTCAAACTTTCTCCTACCCATCCCCCACAATTTCCTCCTTTCCATCACCCTTCAAGGTGTGTGCCAATGATGATCTTTCCACCTCCTTCATCCATTCACTCACAAGTATTCCAACCTAGCGTCCATCAACCATATCTTCCTCCCACCCATTCATAAGTCATTTTCCTCCATTCACTATCCTACCAACATCTATGAGCAAATAGCCAAAATTCCTTGAAAACAATAATAATAATAAAAAGAATAACAATATCAAGGGATACCATCCATGTAAATAGATGCTTGAGTCCTCCCTTCATTTTCCAATCATGTATCCATTGCCTTCCAATTTCACTTATCCCTCCATTCACTTTTCCTCTTCCACTTGCACTCTACACTGGGGGCAAGCTCCATCCATACCATTCTTCCATAATTCCATCTACCGTTCATCCATTTCCATATTTGATCTTGAATTTCACTTTCCTTCCATCCATCTATGCACTTTCCATATCCCTTGTGCATTATCCATACATTTTCCTATATAATTCCATAATCCTTCCATACATTTGATCTTGACATACTATCCATATCTTTCATTCCATAGTCCTTGTCATGTTCATTTGTCCATTTTCCATCCATCCATACTCTTGCATATTTCCTTTCATATGTCCTTGATCTTGGTCATCCCTTCCCTTTCCTCCACTTCATATCCTGCATTTCATCCATATCCCTCATATCATTATCCCCTTTTTTATACCCTCCCTCTCATATCCCTTATTCATTCGCTTTCATCCCCATGCTCGTAATCACTATTAGAGGCACAATACCATAAATGTTCATACATGCTTTGGCAGAAGACATGCCTTCTCTTCCTCCATACGCTAAGTCTTCACACCATTTTCCCATTTTCATGCCTCCTTTCCCACCATATTTCCTTCCATTTTCCTATCCTTGGAATGGGGCATTTGGACTCCTTTTACACATGGTCCTTGGTTCTGCATTTTCTGACACCATATCATTTGGCCCCTCATATCCTTTCACTATCCTTGCATCCACCAAAATCACATTTCCTTTCCTCCATTTACCATACCTTGACCCTCCCTTGTCATTGGTTTCATTTCTATCCATTCTATCTCACATTCATTCAATCTAATTCTTCTAATCACTTCAATCAACTTCATTTATCCTCTATTTCAATCAATTTTCAATTCTTCTACTCCTTTCACATCAAATCAATTTCTATTCTACTCTCATCATTCTTCATCCTATCAATATCTATTCTTCTAGTCTCATCCACGTTCATTCTTCTATCCACCATAAAATCAAAAAATCAAAAAACATATCAACTATGCAATCAATCTTTAATCAATTCATCAATCTGACCCAATCGGCTGATAATCCATTAACCATATTCAAACATCATTATCATGGGATGAATCCTTTCCAATCCTTGGATGTGAATTATGCTTAGCATTAGCTTTTCCATCCTTAATCAATCATCATCAATCAGTCCATTCGTGGGTTTTCAGCTTGACTAGGGGCAAAATGGTGGTTTGCTTTTGGTCTTTTGTGCATGGTTGCTTGATTACTTGTGTGCATTAGCATTTTTTGTATGTATCATGGTCTTTGCATCCTATTGTCCCAGGAGTCATGATCTTCCATATCATGGTTTCATAAGGCATATGGTTGTATTAGACCCCTTTTTATCATGTACTTCACACATGGTCATCTTGGTTCCTCATCCCTTGGTGCATAGTGTCGAATACAATATCAAACTTAGGTTGTTCACACCATTGTAGCATAACTCCCTTCCATTTCGAGAGAACATCCATGTTCTCCTAACCCGCATGTCCTCTCGAGGGGCCATACCCTTCCATCCTCATCATCCTTCCTCATCCTTCCATGAATGGGGCATCATGCTACTAGTCTTATCCTTTCAGCCACTATATTTTATTCTTCTTTGATATAACATTACTAATGCTATATCAAAGAGGGGCAAAATGTAGACACCTAAATTTTTCCAAAACCGATTTCATGACCAATTAAATAAATATTCATTATTTATTTAATTCCCCTACCTTAATTAAATAAATTTTACATTTATTTAATTATTTTTGCCTTTCCTTGATTTAAATAAACTAAGGTTTATTTAAATCCTAGCCTTCCCCTTACATCCTAACCCATTCCCTCTAATTAAGTACTTTGTTTACTTAATTAATTCCTTGCCTAATCTCACTAGGAATTAAATATTACATTTAATCCTATTTGAGCACATGGCTCCTACATTTAACCCTCACCTAACCTCACTATCCTAACTAACCCGTCATGCTAGACCTACCCACTTCCTAATCATACTTTCTTTTTCTAATCACCCTAGCTAATCACCTCTTAATCCTAAGTGTGTTCTCACACATGTATGAGAGATGTTCACACTTTCCTCATCCCTCATGTCTTTCATGCCTCTTGTACACTTGTCCTCTTACATGAGAGTCAAGTTGTCTCACACATGTGTGAAAAGCCATGCCTTCTCACACCCCTTGCACACTTGTCCTCTTGCATGAGAATCAATTGGCTCACACATGTGTGAGAAGCCATGCTTCTCACACCTCATTGATCATGTCATCGTCAAAGGTTTCTCACACATGTGTGAGCATATTGCCCCCTTTGAATGGTCAAAACCCTAATCCATGTGGAGTCTACTTGGCCTACACCTTATTGACACCTCATCGATCCTGAGAGATCCTAGCCCTCCATCTTGCATTTGATCTCAGCCGTCCATTGCATCCTTTTTTCTATAAATGGAGAGTCCTCTCCTCATTTTCACAAGCACTATCTACCTCATTGTTATGTTGTAGGAATAATGAGCAACCACATCCCATGAGCAAGAAAATCATCAACCAGTTGATGATTTGTGAGGTGTGCATAGTGCTATTTTGATTTCATTAGTACTCTTGTTTGTTTCATGTTGTTCATTTACATGTCTTCTTTCATATTTTGAGGTTTTGCATGATAATGTAGGAATGTGCATTAGTTGGTTAGTGTTATTTCCTTAGTTACATTTTTATGCAACACAGAAACTACATAGCTCAACAAAAATGTAAATACCTTGAATTCAATGGAACTAAGTTGAATTGCTATTGAAATCAACTCAACTGCTAGTTTATCTTCTTTGAAGTCATTCTGCACTCTTCTTCATCTTTTCTCTTCATTCATGATGAAGAAAAATGATTCAAAATGTAATAATGTACCCTATTTTCATTGCATTTAATGCTTAGTGCATTTATAGCTATCCACTTGGCTTCTTAAGCATTTCTTCATTACTCAGCTTCCATTTTCTTTTCCACCACTCGACATCCATAAAAGTATCCCTCACTTAGCTTCAACTAAGATTTCTCTTTACTCAACTTTCTCTACCAACTCAATTGCAACTAATCATTTGGCTTCTACTAATTTTGACAATCAACTTAACTTGTACTGGAATTTTACTTGGCATCTAAGGGAACTTAGCAATACTTATGAAATATTGAAATTTTATCTTTGCATCTCTATTCATGCTAATCTCTTCTTTTTAGTACTTTCATGTTTAGGAACTGATGTATGATAAAGCTTTGTAAATTAGTCCCTCATGCCTTTTCTTTTCTTAGTTTGATGAAGTGTGACCACTTGACCTTTTAGGTGAAGTGACCCCTTCATTTGATGTGCTACTCCCATCTTTCCTCTTCCATGTCTTATTCATTTCTCCTCTTATGTGTTCAACATCTACCTTCTCTTTAGCTTTGTTAATCACTAAGTTGGGTGTCTTTGACCTTGTTGGGAAATTCCTATTTATATGACCAATTTTTTGCAACTAAAACATGTGGTTTGACTCAATGATCTACTATAGTTTCCACTAAAATGTGTTCTTATGCTATTTTTAGGAATGTGTCCATATTCTTGACAGTAATGACAACTATAATTGGTGTTGTAGTCCCAATTGTACTAATGTCCATGGTTATTTCCTCTTGCTAGCTGATTAGGTGTCCACATAGGCTTTGATCTGCACTCAAAAGCTCTATGTCCATACTTTTTACAATTGTGGTAGTGACCTTCAAATCTTGGTGTTCTTAGAGTCCTAGTCCTACAGTTATGTTCTTGATGTCCTTACTTGTTGCAATTATGATAGTGTATCACATTCTTAGGTTTTTCATTTTGATGAGCATTCTTGCTCCTACATACATTAGATCTATGTCCTTTTTGACCATAGAAATGACAAGTAGGTTTAGTTTTATTACCTTTTTTACTCTTTTCTTCTATAGTCTTGGATGATTCTCCTTGTTCAGTGCTAGTCTATCCTAGTCCTAAAGTATCATTGCTAGCCCTTAGTGATTTTAGTAGTTGCTCAAAATACTTAATGGCCTCATTGGGTTTTTTGAAGCTCTCTACAATCTCCTCCTCTCTTTTTAGGTTATTTTTTAGTTTTTCATTTTGCATCTTTAGTGTAGAGATCTCAATATCCTTGATATTCAGTTCATGATCTACATTCCTCATTTGGCTTAGGGTGTCTAGCTACATGTTTGAAATTATTGCAAGTTCAATTGACTTCTCTTCCAATCTATTGGCAAGGTTTCTCTTGTCTTCATCTAGCATAGCCTTATCTTCAATGGCTCTTTTCTTCTATTTTGTTACTTCACAAAGCATCATGGCTTGTGATTCTTGTTTAATCTTGAGTGTTCTGATTTCTTCTGCTTGAGCTCTATTCTTCTACATTAGGTCTGTTATTGCTACATCAAATTCTTTGGAATCTCCATTTAAAAAAAAAATTGAGGTGTCAATCTCCTTGTATTGTGTATCATTCTTAGCTATGGCAATCTATCTTCTTCTCTTTAGGGATTTTTTCAGTTCTTCTCTTGCTTCTTTTGGAGTGTGTAGAGCAAGTTGTCTATCAATTGCTTGACTCTCTATGATCTTTCCAAGTTTGTAGACTTCCATTTTTAGATCTTTTCTACAAGCTGTAAGGCTCCTCCTTGTGAGAACTAATCTCTAATATCAATTTTTGAAATTTACAAGGGGGATGATTTACTTCTAAGAGGGGGGTGAATAAAAAGTAAAGTAAATTTAACCTTTACAAAACCTTTTAGGTAAAATAATTCACATGCACCTAATTCATCTAATAAACATGAAAGTAAAGACACACATTTGAAATAGATAACACAAGATTTTGGTAACCCATAAACCCTCCAAAATGAGAAGGTAAAATTGAGGTGGGGATGACACCCACAAAGTATCACTATAGCAATATGTAACTATTCAAGGTTACAAAGTTTGACCACTTACAATAGTCTACCCTATGAAAGGCCTATCCTATTAAAGACTTCACACTCTATTAAAAGTGACTTGGCTAAAGAATTTACAAACACTCACTTGGAATGTTACCCTATTAAAGGATTTAGCACCTTGTCTAAAAGCTTACAACATGGTTGTTAGACCAATATATCATCATAGGATTTTCATTCCTAATACCATGCCTAGAGAGTATTATAAAGTTTTGACCTAATGACTTGTAATCTTCAATTGCTAATTCCAGTCCTTGTTCTACTCTATCTATTCTAATCCTTACTTGATCTGATATGTCTCTGTACAAAACTCTAATACTATATTCTTGATCAACTAAATTATACAATGTTGTTCTATTCTTTCTAAGCCTTTACACCCCTCTAAACTTCACTATAATTCATCCATACACTTCTCACATGCACATACACAAAGTGGTTTTATCCTCCTTTTAAAGGCTTCAAAGACTTAGGGTTAGGTATGAATCTAGAATCAATATTCATTCAGCTTTTCTTGCTCAATTCTTTCACTTTTCTTATTGATTGCATGCTGATTACATAGGAAATATAAAAGATTTGATCTTATCTTCAAGATCCTTTGTGATTCATCTTTAGTCGGCTTCAAAAATAGTTTACATCTGAGTTTGTGAAGGTACAAACTCATATGTTTATTATGTGTTACTCGACACTTACTAATTGTTGATGCTAGGCACATATAGGAATTCTATCTCACTCAGCTTCTATAGTATTTCTATTTCACTCAACATCTATACTTTTCTCAACACCTATAGTGAATTGGCATCACTTATCACTCAATACTGGCTTGACACATACTATAGCTTGGCTTTTGTATTATACTCGACATCAATTTAAGAATTGGTTAAGTGTGTTGACACTTAATTGTCAAAACCAATATAAGACCAACATTTTGGCCATAACTTGTTCATCTAGACTCCATTTTTTGATCCAAAGGAAGCCTTGGAAAGATGATTTCAAGCTTGTCATGATGGTGTAGATTATTTGAAGTTTTAATGAAGTTTTCTTTCTTGTGTTGGTAGTCAAAGCTAGGTGTTCTATTTTTCACTCTAGAGGGCATATCTTAAGCATCCCAACTCCATTTTATGAAAATGTTATATTTTTGGAAAGCTAGTTTAATTCTCTTTTTAGAAATGCTAGTTTTCTTCCAGATTCTACTCCATGCTTTTTCTATCATATTTTTGCTTTATTACACTACGGTGCATATCTTCGAAGTTTCAGGTCTGGGGATCAATTTTGTGGCATGGAATTTCTTTGTTTGGGTTGTACTATTTATTGTAATAGCTCTTTACGCTTTCTAATCATTAATAATATCATTTGCAAGCTAGTTTATGGAAATGCACTGAGATAAAATGTCATTCCTTGCAATTTTTGGGATCTTTCTCATCATTGTGATTTATTGTACTCGCACTACATTATAAAGTTCCATGGGGGGTTAGTTGTTTTCCTTTTAGTGCACTCTTCCTTTGTCAAGTGAGTGTTCCTTCCATGAAATTAGCTCCATGATGTGTCAATGACACATGCCTTTATAGGTGTCTGTACCTCTTCCTCACTCTTGATTTTCTTTGTTCTTTATAGTTTGCAAGAGATATTGACCCACTTTCTTAGTTTCCTATCACCTCACCCTTGCCTACATTGGGGTTGGGGGGGGGGGGGGGCGTTGGTGGTGGGGTGTTCTTCTATTATTTCTTATGCTTCTTTGGTTCAATGTAGTGAGCTATGTATTTAGTATTTGATCCTATGTACTAGGTGATTGTAGTGGCTGGACCTATGCATTTCAGTGAGATGGATCATTTATCATATAGGAACTCTTCTTTTTGTTCCTACTTTGGTTACAACCTTCCTTGGTTTGATTGATCAACTCTTTAATCTTTGGTGTTTTATGCCACCTAGATTTTCAAGTTTAGTTGTTTGCTTTTGTTTACCTCCTAATTTGATGTAGGTTATAGTCTTCTCTACCTAGTTAGGTTCTACTTTAGAGGAGTTTCTACAAATAAATAGTTTTTTTTGATAGAGTTTGCAGCTTCTACATGCTTCAGTAGTTTTCTTCATGATCACTCTTCATTTCTATTTTTTGGAACATTCATCTAGTTGTAGGCTTCTACAATCCTTCACTAGGATTTTAGGTATCTCTTTTTGGAGTAGAAAATTTTCCACTAGGTTTTCTCTATTTCTCTATTTGATAGAGATTTGGTTGTGATTGGATACCTCATTAGGCCTTGTTGCTGTAACCCAAATTTGCTTTCAGCATTGCATTATAGTTTCCTTGCTCTTTCTACATTGTTTGTAATTGCATTGTTGCTCATTTGAAGGGGGGGTGTTAGAGAAAAAGGTAAATTTAATTTCATTAAATAAATTACCTTTTCTTCATTCTTAAGATTTCATTTTATGTTCTTTTTGCATTCTCTATTTAATAATTAACTAGTAATTATTAAATAGCTTCTACCTTTAGGTCACCCTTTGTAACTTTTACGTTACCCTTTTTAGGTTTTGATCTCCTTTTATAAGGATTGATATATTCATAATTTATTCCTTCACTTTTAATAATAGCAAACTCTCTTTTTTCTCATCAGGAATGTTTCATCTATCGATCTAAGAATTTTAGCCTCCATATTATTTTATTCTCTCTTTTTATGACAAGTGTTTGCATGCAGGTGATTCTTGAGAGTTGTGGGTTTGATCTATGAATTTGTTCACTTCAACTTAAACATAAACATGAAAAAATTAAATTAACCTTTTTCTCTAACAAATTATTAAGTGAAGGTAGCAATGACTACATGGAAAAATATTTATAAACTACATCAACATAGCGACTTTATTATACATGTTGATGACAAAGATTATGATGAAGATAAGGAAGAGGACATAGAAATGAAAGATGATGAAGTCAATCTTGCCAATCTCGATGGTGAGGAGGAAAAGGAAGCTACTAGAGGAAGTCTTCCAGAGATACAAGTTTTTGAGGAGACTGATGTAGAGAGAATTGTAGCAGATTCATGGCCTCATTTCCTTACTCTTTGAGCATAACATTAGTGAAATTTGGCTCAGAGATAGCTTCTACTAAGTTGGTTATAGTTACAACTTCTATACCAAGCACCCAACCAAGCTCTAAATATATTCAACTAAATGTTACAATGACAAAATTTTCTAGCACTTCATTTACTGAGCAATCAGATCCTCTATCATCAAACTTGACCAAGTAGAAACATGGTATTCATGTTGTTAGTGTTGCTTTAACATTTGTTGCTAATCCATCAATTTCCATAGTTACTTCTATTCCAAATATATCTATAGCTATTACAATGATAGTTGAGAGCCATTCTCAACCAACTAATGAAGTCCCAAACAAATAGAAACAAATTATTTCCACCATTTTGAAGGAAAAAGGAAAAGAAGTGGAATCTATTGATATGGATGAGGATATAGTTATTCTGAATTAGGATATCTCTACCCTCACTCCCATTCAAATTAAAATTAGGCTGAATTAGTAGTTAAAAAATGAACCCATAAAACTTTTCACTACTCATCCATCTTATGCATTCAATAGATAAATTGAAATAACATGTAAAGCACATACATCTAAATCATGTAAACATATAAGCAATCACACATTTGACACCTAATATGATTACTTAGAAACCCTCTAAAGAGAAGGTAAAACTAGGGTAGAGATGACACTCACCATTCTTAATAAGGTTTAGCCAATTAAGGTTATAATGGTTTGACCATGAAACATGATCTAAGCCATGAAAGGCCTACCCTATTAAAGGCTTATGAGGACTGTTAAGTCCCACCTTCTTAGAGGATTTCAACACCTTGTTAGAAGTGTGCCTAGCTAAAGGACTTCAAAATATCCACTTGGAATGTCACCTTATTAAATGATTTACAACAACCTATTAGAACTACTTCAACTAGGAGATTTAACTAAAATCACCTATTAGGACGTTTCAGCATAGATTTTGTGATTGGCTCTAGTTTCTTGATTAAAGATCAAATATATATAGTGTTGTTCTTGATCCTTCCTGATCTAATGTGACAAATGTTGTATCCTCTATCCTTTTTTATTCTCAAACTAATTCTACAATTATCTCTCTATAACTTCTAAGTCTCCATGAATGCTTCTTCTCCTTCAATTCCTTACATGATCATATGAAATTTAGGGTTTTTTCCTCCTTAAGAAGACTAGATGACTTAGGGTTAGATATGAATCTATGGTTGAGATTCAACCTTATCTTTAAAGAATCAAAATATGTCCTTATGTCAGCTTAAAAATAGTTTACATAGTTGTTTGTGCAATCAAAAAAAAATATGTCCAATCTGTGTTACTCAACACTTGAGGTTACTGATGCTTGATACATACTATAATTCTATTTCTAACTTGGTACCTAAACTACTTAGCATCTACTATTTTCTCTGCACTTGGATCACTCAACATGATCTATCTGCTTGGCACTTAAGTGACTCAACACTCATTTCAACTTGACACAGTCTTGTATTTACATATTATACTCAACATTTATTACTATTTTGAAATTAACTGATGTAGTACAAATCCAGATGTACCCCAAAATGAGGTGATCCAAAAACCAGCAAACTAACACACAATGGAAAATGAACAAGAGTAGCAAGATTTAGATCTAGAGAGAGAATATTTATATTATAAAAATAAATAAGTTTACATCCAACATGCTTGACTATATGGACTTCTAGGTTACAACCATAACAAAGAAGAATACATCTTTCCAGGAAGAATAGATCTCTAGACTCAAATACAAACTTCTACCTCCAAGCTATTCAAGACTTAGACTCCATACTTCCAAATTTTAAATCTCCAACTTTTTCCATTGTCCCTTCTTGAATTCTCATCCTAATACTCTACCCAAGACCCCTTTAAATACTTGCCAAAATGGCATACAAAAGATTCTAGAACATAGAAAGGCCACAAGTTAGCTCTCAACAAATATTAAATACCCATAACTAAATTAAATGTATGAGAGGTCAGTCCAAACTGGAACCATAGATAACTTGGCAAATGAAGGCTCCATGAAATAATAGCACTTGACATCCAAAGGATCACTCGGCATCAATGGGAACTCAACACCCAAAGTATCGCTTGGCATCAATAGGAACTCAACAACCAAAGGATCACTCGGCATCAATAAGAACTCAAAAACCAAAAGATTACTCAACATCAATAGGAACTCGACAACCAAAGGATCACTTGGCATCAATAGGAACTGATCACCTAAAGGATCACTTGGCATCAATAGGAACTTGACAACCAAAGGATCACTCAACACATGAAGGAACACTTAGCAATAATTGAAACTCGATAGCAACTGGCAAAAAAGAGTGGAAGTTTAAGGAACCAAGGATGGCCTTGCATCATTCTAAGGTAAATATAAAAGAATTTGGATGCTCTTGCATCAACCTCCCTAGGTAAGTAGGAAAATGTGTCCCATATTTTGATCCCAAAAGGAAATTCTATACTTAGCTTCATCTTTACAAAAGGTTTCCAATCCATCAAAGAAAAGAGATCAAATTTGAAAATCAACCACCTATGCTTCATCCATTCAAAAATTAGAATCTCATCCAACTAATCAACATATGAACTCAACTAAAAATAACAATGCTCAATCTATAACTTATCATTAGCATCATCATCCTTAGACATGAAAACTAGATCAACAATAATATCCAAATCACAAATTGGATCATCAACAATATATAAATTTAGATTCATAATGGAAAAAGCATATAAATCCATAATATAGGAATCCTCCACCAAATCAACAGATATTTCCTCCATTTCATCAAAATCATCATGTACTTCCACAATCTATCTTGTTCTCTACATAATCTCTTTAACTAGCCAACAAACCTTCTTTCTAATCCTTAGATGCCAACTCAAATCAGGCTTTTCTAGATCAGCATTTCTTTCATGTAAATCATCCCAAAAAGAATCATACTCATCACTCTCAACCTCATGAAGATGTCTTCCACAATTTTGTTCTAACTCAATAGCTTCTACTCTAGCTACAAGTTTCCTCACCATGTCCAATAACTCTGGATCAAAATTTCTCTTTCCTTGAACCATCTTTAGAAACAAAAATAAAATAGTGAGCCCTTTGCAAGTGTAGGCCAAATTCACATATCTGCCACCCTACACCAAATTTCCAACTAGCTAGGATTTCCAAAATAAAAAACTCTTCTCTGATAAACTTCGCCCAACCAAGGACCTAGTAAAACAAACCTCACACTTACCAATCTGCTTGCACACTCAAGAATAATAGGGCTATGATATCGTCTGATGTAGTATAGATTTGGATGTACCCCAAAATGAGGTGATCCAAAAACTTACAAACCAATACATAGTGGAAAATGGACTAGAGGACCGAGATTCAGATCTAGAGAGGGAATATTTCTATTATTCAAATCAATTAGTTTACATCCAACATGCCTAGTTGTATGGCCTTCTAGGTTACAACCATTACAAATAAAAATACATCTTTTTAAGAAAAATAGATCTCCAGACTCAAATATGAACTTCTACTTACAAGCTATTCCAGACTAAGACTCCACACTTCCAAATTCTACATCTCTAGCTTTCACCATTGTCCCTCCTTGAATTCTCATCCCAAGCCTCTACCCAAGACCCCTTTAAATACTTTCCAAAATGGTATATAGAAGATTATAGAACATATAAATGCCACAAGTTAGCTCTCAACAAATATCAAATACCCATAACTTAATTGAATGCATGAGAGGTCAGCTCAAACTAGAACCATGTATAACTTAGTAAATGAAGGCTCCATGAAATACTTGGATTTAGCATCCAAAGGATCACTCAACATCAATAGGAACTTGGCAACCAAAGGATCACTCAACATCAATTGGAACTCAGCACCCAAAGGATCACTTAGAATCAATATGAACTTGGCAACCAAAGGATCACTCAACACACAAAGGAACACTTAGTAGTAATTGGAGCTTAGTAGTAACTATCACTTAGTAGCCATAGAAAATGGGTAGCAACTGGCAAAAAATAGTAGAAATTTAAGGAACCAAGGATGTCCCTACATCATTCTAAGGTAAATAGAAAAGAATTTAGATGTTCCTATATTATGAACTAAGTAAATGAATTAAGTGTATTGACACTCAATTATCAAAACTAATCTGAGATCAACAATCTCCCCCTTTGACATGAGTATCAAAAACACTTAACTATCATAATCAATCTAACCTTCTCAAGTATAATATGTTCACAACTTAGTTTATATACCAAACTTAAAAATTGCAAAATTTATAACTCCCCCTAATTTAATGTTCCTAATTTGTATAAAAAATATATTCTCCATTCTCAATAGATTTGTCTCTTACTGATAGTCATTGTCTTCAATGTCTTTTCAACTAATGCTTTGTCATCTGATATGTGCTTTTATCTAAATTTGTCTTTGTATCTGTATTCTTCAAAATGTATATCATTGGGATCAAAAAATGATTTAGCTCCCCCTTTCATTTCTCTCTTCTTTCTTCTTCTTGTTTGCTCCCCCTTTGGTTTAGTTTCCCCTTTTTTTTGTTGATCTCCCCCTTTTCATTCACTTATATCTCCCTCTTGCTTATTTATCTCCCCCTTTTTGACACTTATTTCAAAGGGTCTACACACTTATGGTGTATCTATCCAAAAAGGATTTGTGGACCTCCATGATTATTTTTAGAGTAGGATCCCAATTTTCACATGCAACATCCAATGACTTTATTTGGATTGATATTCCTATTGCAAGATGAACTAGTCCATCTACTGTAGAAAGATTATAATATTTCTTCAACAAAGTTTTTGCATATCCTATTTCTTTATGAAGTATATCTATATGTGGGGTAAGGGAGGCTTGGATATTAGTCAACTTGTCTCTTATATGAGCCTTTTCTACTATTAACATAGCTAGTTGACTTTGTGATTGAAGCAATGCATGAAAATGCTTCTCACTCTGAGTTGGGTTTTGAGGTATTTGCATACCTGATACTTTTAAATTTCTCTCCAAACTTAGAATTCTATGGCTTGTTTTTTGAGTGAAGAGTGTGGGATCATATAGTTTCATGTACAATGAAAATATGTTCTCATTTACCTTTTTCACTTTCTCAATTTTATTAGCCAATTCAACTTGTGTCAGTGCTATGTCACCAAATATCTTTTCATTTACTTTCCCTTGAAATTTTCTTTTAGACCATTCCAAAATTTGGCATTAGTGTCTTGGTCTTCATTGTTCACCTCTTCAACAATTTCTAATAATTGTTTGAATAGTAGCTTTGATTCTTTAGGTGTTGGCAAGTTGAATGCATCTAAGAAAATTTCTTTGATTTCTTGTAATCCTTGTCTCTATCTATACTCCTTTCTAAGTATTTCCCTAATTTTTCTTCTTTTCCAAGGCTTGCTGCATTATACCTATCTATTTTAATGTTATGGTTGAATAATCATACTAAGGTATCACTATTTTTTCATCTAGAGTTACATCTACATAGTGAATTACCTTAGCAACCTTGGAGGAACTTGAGCCTAGTGCTTTGATCTATAGTGGTACAACTTCAGTGCTCAGCTCATGAAATTTTTTTGTAGGAGTGCCAGATGTTGGTAATAGTACAAATGCTTGAACAAACTCTTGTTCTTGCTCCTTTGGTATGTCCTTATGTTATTTAGCTCTACATCCATCAATCACAATGATTTGAGTTGCACCTTTTGTTTGTGTTGTAGGTACAGATGTTTTCTTTTGTCCTATTTGCTCTATTGTAGTTTCCTTTTCCTCTTCTCTTGCAGTCTATCATTGTTCAACCAAATCAACTTAAAAATTTGTGTCAACCTTTATGGATGTGTCTATTGATGTTTGTATTAAAGGTTAAGCATTTGTAGCTAAAGGGATGGCAGAATGTGGTTCTTGTGTGCTCACCTTATCCCTTGTAATGTCAGCTACTACCTTTTGAAGTTCATCAACATTGACCAATACTAGATTTTCACACAATCTGGATTGTAGTGTGGATTGGTCAAGAATATTCTTTAGGTCTTCTATAGTTAAAGGATTGATGTTTTGAGCTAAATTATCAAGAACATTCTTAATAGTTATAGTTTCTATAGGTATGCTTTTTTTATGTGGAGGGCTAATGCTAGGCATTTTTGTGTCTTGCACACTTTGTTCTTTTTCATGTTCTTTACTTGTAGCCATGTTATTGTTGTCATTGAAGTTTTCACCCTTGTCCAAAGCCTATGCATGAGGACAACCTAGTGAAACATGGAAACAACCTCCAAGTTGTGGGACTTGAACTGTGAGGTTGCCGAGAAGGTCAGCTTCCTCTTACTATTAGGGTGCACCTAACCATTCTTAGAAAGGAAAAGGGAGAAGGAATGCATGGAAACCAAATCTACCTATTCTAATCTAGGGAGGTGATACACCAAAATAGTGTTCGGACCAAACTCTGCCCATATATGCACTATTGAACCAGAATGAAACTAAGGATATACACATTCAGACTTGCTTTAATCTAATAATCACATATAGATTAGAAGACCAAGATGAATGACACAAGGAAGATAGATTCAATTATATTATCATTCATAGGCCATGGAGATACAATCATGTAGATCATAGATCTCTACAAAATACTAGTAAGAAGAAAAGAGTTCTTGCACTTTCATACCAATGGCTAAAAGAGATAAGGTAGAATATCATGTAGTTCAGAGGCACAGGGGAATTTACTCTAAGAATCTATAGAGCAATAACAAAGAAAATAGAGAAAGGTCAACCTCTTCAAAAAATTTAGGCATTGCCTTTATAGCTTAGGCATAATTGAGATGTCCTCCAACTAAAGTTACTCCCCAACCACTACATTGAAGTCCTACAAAGAACAATAATGGGGATCCAGAAGAAAATTTGATCTGAATATAGCTTTTTGGTACCATGAAATCTAATTTTTAACTAAAATAGGGCATTGAAAAGATAGAAACAACACCATAACTATGCTCTGACTAGGTAGCTAGGTTGGATTGAGGGGTAGAGTGTTCCTCTTTGTTTCGTATTTACTCCAGGGTGGTTAGAATTGATCATAAGATTAGATTATGCAAAAAACCTCAATATCCCCTATTCCCAATTCATGAACCAGCGTGGTCAGTAGGTCAACATAATCCTAGCACTTGAATGAGCCATGTAGACCAAAAATATCTTTTCACTTTGCCACCCCACAAGGTCTTCTTGAGGTTGGCCAATCTTTCTTTACTAACTGCACCAATTCTTGAAACTCCAACTACAATAGTCACATTAAATGCCAATGCATCTAACCATTACTACCTCCACCAGAACCATTGGGACACATGTCACTGAGGTGCTATGTCACTATGCGTATCCTTCGAGAAATTTACCATAGTGAGATAGCACCCATTGTGGATTTAGACTAATTGATGATCGTGAAGACTCACCATATTATTGCACTATCTCCTTAAAAGAAACTTGAAAACCTGGGCTCATGAACCACTTGGCAACCACCTAGCATCTTCAGCTTGGC
This sequence comes from Cupressus sempervirens, assembly GCA_028749045.1. NCBI lineage: Eukaryota > Viridiplantae > Streptophyta > Pinopsida > Cupressales > Cupressaceae > Cupressus > Cupressus sempervirens. The sequence goes on from CM053793.1 coordinate 690,686,567, forward strand.
ATGACCTGGCCCCACTAATCCATGTGGAAAAATGGTGATATGTTGCTATGGGTAATATCCTTGCAGCTTTCCATAGCGAGATAGTGCCCACTATAGATTTTCCTTATATCTATGGTGATCAACAAAAATGCACAACTGCACACCGAGTTGGCTGAGTGGACCAATGAAATATCACCATTGTACTATGATCCACCTAACAACTACCACCAAGCATGAGCCATAATATTAATTTGGAGAAGGGCGAGCCCATGATGTCATCTATGCCACACATCATCAAGGCACTATGTCACTATGGATAATATCCTCATAGTTTTTCATAGCGAGATAGCACCTAGCATTGATCCAGACTAATCTAAGGGTGAGGAAATCATCATGCATTTGAAAGGGGCATGGGTCAAGGTAACTATTGACATCAACAAACTACCTAGTTGGTGATGAATCAAAGCCTCATTCCAAGCACAGTCATCCTTCTACGTTGCCTAAGGTCCCATCGTGTGTGCCAAATTTCATCATTGATATTCGACAGGCATGCTTGGGACCCACCTTCCTTTTGATGTCACCACAGTATCATTTTCCATCTAGATTCTATGTCACTAATGGCAAGGAACACAGATTTTTTGATATCGCTATAGCGCCCACCATGGATCTATCAAAACCTGGCATCAAAGAAACAACAACAAAAAGGAGGACCGACCGACCACGCAGCCAAAAGGCACTATATCGCTATGGAAAAAAAATTGGCAAGTGATTGTTGGGCGAGAAAATATTTAAAAATTCAAATATTTGGCGGGGGGCACAATATGTAACATTTTTGGTGACTCACAAGGGATGCAAGCCAGCTATGCGTAGACTAGTGACCTCATGCATCCATTAGGCTATAGAGTCAAAAGATGTAAATCTTGTGTACACTGTGAAACCCTAACCCTACCTCTAAGAGGAAAACCTTGAAACCCTTGTCTCTGCAACTAGAATTAGAGACCAAATCTCCTCCTCTAAATCCTTCAAAATGTCAAAATTTGCCATCTCTCAGAGAAAATCCTATGCTCATGCACTTCTTGGAAAATAGGAGACCTGAAAAAAGAAACTACTCTACTTATATACATGAAACCTTCAACCTTCATTAGAAGCATGGTTTGAGATAAATCCCATTGACTGGGATGGGCAAAATTTCACCACCGGGCCTATTAAATCCAATCCCCAATGAGCAAAAGGTTGGTCCACCTAAATAGGATGAAGGGGAAGAATTGAAAGTCTTTTTTTGCCAGAGAAGAAGGCACATTTTTCACACTTCCTCATGTACTTATGACAATCATGAAACAAGGATGGCCAATAATAACCAACCCTCATGATCTTTGTTGTAGTTGTCCTTGCTAAGAAATGACCACCATCAAGACCATCATGAAGTTCTTTGATCATTCTTTCAGCCTGGTCTGTATCAAGGCATCTTAATAGGGCTCTATTAAAATCTCTTCTAAAGAGGACACTGTCAACTATGGCATAAGGAATTGACTATAATCTATACTATCTCCTTTTAGTTCTATCTAATCCTTGAGGGTATCCATTGCCTAATGAGAAATTCATCATATCATCCATCCAACTCCTTGGGTCACTATTTCTTACCTCTTGTTGCTCTATCAGTATCATAGTAGCTTCCTCATCAGGTTCTTGAGATGATAGCATCTATTTACACAACCCCCTCCCTCTTACTAGCTTGGTAATCTGAATGTCAATATCATATTCCATCACTTTAGTAATCTAGCCAGCTCTTTTCTCACTAATATCCCTGCTGAAAAGGAAATTCTTCACACTGGCATGGGGTACTGAAAAATGAATCTTATTATGAGACAGGAGGTGTCTAAATTTCTTTAAAGCTCTGATGACTGCAAGGGCTTGCTTCTCTACATAGCTATATTTATCTTCATATTCTTTAAGCCCTTCAACAAAGAAAGCTATGGGCTAGTCGTCACCTTTATCATTTCTTTGAGTCAGGATAGCAAAAATGCTTGACTCACCACCTAGGGTATAAAGGATGACATATTTCTCAAAATTTTGATTCATGAGAGTAGGGGCTAAGGCTATGGCTACCTTGATCTCTTCAAAACTTTCCTTCCCTTCCTTGGTCCATGCAAAGACCATACCTTTCTTGAGCATAGTGGTAAGAGGTTTCACTATGGTAGCAAGATTTGGAATAAATCTTCCCACAAAATTTATCCTGCCTAGGAAAATTTGCAGCCCTTTCTTGTGTTTAGGAAGAGGGAGGGCAAGTATTTCTTTTGTTCTCTTTGGATCAATGGTTAAGCCATCCTCAAATACAATATGTCCTAATAATTTTTCTTGGTTAGTAGCAAAGACACACTTGCTTGGGTTAAGGGAAACACCAAACTCTCTACATCTTAGGAATACTTGTCTTAGATGATCAAAATGATCTTCTACATTCTTTGAATACACAGTGATATCATCAAGGTAAACTAAGGCAAACTGGTCAATCAATCTTTTGAAGGCCATCTCCATTGCCTTCTAAAATGTGGCACCTACATTAGTTAGCCCAAATGGCATCTTACAATAAGCATAGGTACCCCATTTAGTGGTAAATGCAGTCTTGTACCTATCAAACTCTTTAACCAGCACTTGATTGTAGCCAAAAAATCCATCAAGAAATGAAAATCTCTTTGAACCACTGACCTTGGACAAAATCTGCTCCATAGAAGGGAGAGGATGGTGATCTTTAAGGGAAGCTTGGTTAAGGTCCCTAAAGTCCACACACAATCTAATTTCTCTATTCTTCTTCCTAACAGGGACAAGGTTTGCTACTCATGATGAGTGTTTGATGGGAAAAATTATATTGGCCTCAATCAACTTGGATAGCTCTTTTCTCATTAGGGGTTCAATCTTAGGATTCACTGGTCTCTATTTTTTTCTTACTAGTTTTACATCATTAATTAAATCTATGGTATGCTAAAACAACCTTGGGTCAAAGCCCTTTAAGTCATCATATGTCCAAGAAAATACATCATTAAATTCTTGACATAGATGAATAAAATTTTCTTGTTCAATTTTACAACATACCTTCCCCATGTTTAAGGACTTTCTATCGGCAATAATGACTGGAGTGTAGTCATCTTCATCAGCAGCTAAGTTCATGGCCCTGCCTCTTTTTTGGTCATGAGGATTGAAAACACTTTCTAAGGTAATGAGACCCTTAGGCAATTTTTTAGAACTAAGATGAATGATCTGATCACCATATTGATCCTACAGTCTCAACTAGTTTCTACCTGAAAACTCTGCTTCATTCTGCAAGAAGCTGACAATTTTCTCATCAGATTCAAAAAAATTTCAATGGATGTTGTTATCAGGGATGGAAGGCCTTACTACTACTCTGATTTGTTGCTTCTTCTCCTCCTCAAGATTCCCCAGCACATCATAAGATGCACCTATTTCTGCAAGTCTATCAGCATGTCTATTTTCCTTTCTAGGGATGCTTTGAATATTAAATGCATTGAAACCTTCAAGCAAATCCCATACCCTATGTTTATAAGACTTGAGCAAACCATTCTTGGTGGTATTCTAATTCCTCACTTGATTAACCACCAACTCACTATCTCCATACACCCTTAAGGCTTGAATTCCTCTCTTTTGAGCAAGTAGGAGACCTTGAATCAAGGATTCATACTCGGCCACATTATTAGTGCAATTGAATTGGAACCTAAAGGAGAAGTAGTACCTTACTTATGTAGGAGAAATTAACATCACACCAGCCCCTGATCCATTCTTATTCCTTGATCAATGAAAGTACATACTCCATATCCCACTCATATCTTCTTTAGTCTCCACAAGATTGGGAACTAGAGCATCTTTCTCCAATATACAATATGTACTGAGACCTATCTCAAGGGTTTTTGGCATAAGATCAAATTGATATGTGTTAGTCCACTCATCCAAGAAAAAATTAGGTATCTCTACTAGGGAAGTGGTGGGCTCATTCACTATGTCATTCTCATCCATCTCTAGAATTAGGCAATTCATGTTGATGGGGTTGGGCGTGTAAGATTCAGTATGATGGAGGGCTTGAGGCTCTACTTTGATTGAAGCATTGGCTCCATATCTCATCTTAAAAGACATTTATGACCAATCAGAAGATATGAAACCACCTATTTGGGCAGTAAAGTCTCTTGACAGACAGATGGAAAAATATGGCTTGACCTCAGCAACAAAGATATCTTGGGTTACAATACAACTAGGGCATGCATGTAAGGTCATATCCATATTCCTAAGGATCCCCACAATCTTGACAATACTACCATCCAATTATAATACATCCCTAACAATGGGCTCATATTTCATTCCCAAAGCATTAGCAACACACCTAAGCATCACTGAACTGCTAGCCCCTAAATCAATCATGCAATTATGGACTAGTTTTACCCCTATAATTAGAGAAACATAGAATGGAGGAGGTATAACCTTTTTACTTATTTCTACCTCCCTTGATGGTTGTACTAGGCTTGTGGCCCTTTCCATACTAGGTGGCTGATCCTTTGGTTCAATTCTTTCCTATTCTTGTTGCAGCAACCTCTTTTGCACGAGTATAGTAGCAAATACATCCCACATGGAGATATTCACATTTGTCTTTTTTATTTGCTCTACCACACTGAATGGCATAGTAGGTGCTTTGGTAGAAACTTTGGGAGCTGCAATTGTATGAGGTTGAGATGGAATAACCTAAGGATCACTTGTATCTTTTCTGCCATGATTTTGCCTTTCTTGCTGAAAGGCACTTGATTTATTATTTGCTTCTTTCTCATGAGATATTGCATTTGAAGTTGAGGCCTGATTCAGAGGAGGAGGGACAAAATCTTCCATAGCTCTTCTTTTGCTTCCAGTGTTATGAGCAATGGAATCCTGGTTTACATTACAATGCTCGTCCATCTGATGATTCATAAAAGAGCAATCACCCTGTCTTTGCATATCTAAGGCATCTTTAAATTGGTCCTCCTTGTAGGATTGTTTTGCTGTAGGTTCTTGGATTGTCAAAGCCATAAAAGATTCAACCTTCTGACACATACAATAGGCATAGGAGTAGTTACAGGAGGAAAAAAAATCTTGATCTTGAGACATATTGTTTTGAGGGACTATGGCCCTACTTTGGTTTACATTTGAGGTTGAAGCATGGCCACCCTGCCTACTCTGATCAAAAGAATTGTTCTAATGATTAGGATTTGGAGGCCTACCACTACTTAGAGTTTTATTTTGCAATTGATGAGGCTTACTACCTTGAGCTTGCTATCTTTCTAAAGTCACCACCTTGTTGCTTACTTTCTGCATCATAGAGGAGTTATCCTCCAAATTCTTCCCATAATCTTGCAATCTTTTCTCTACATTCTTTTCTCTTTTATCCATGTTCTGCATTAGAAATTGCATCATCTCTTTGATTTCATCTATCCCATTTCAAGATTTGGAAGCTTGAGGGATGGGGACAAGGGATTGTGATGTATAAGTTGTGGGAAGGGGAGCCATTGTTGGTTGATGACTTGGAACATTAGGAAAGAAGGACATAGGAGGCCTTGGAGCTAGTTTACTTCCTTATATTAAGATATTCTCTAATTTTATTACTATGTCATAAACACTAGGCATGGTATCTCCTCCCATAGTTTGGATTGTAGTGGCAATATCACTATTAAAAGCTCTAAGGTAATGCAAGAAGGTATTACTAGGGGTAGGCTTCACTGAAGTAGGTATTCTATCCCATGTCTTTTGAAATTTATAATTAAAATCAGTCATACATTCATGGGGGGCTCTTTTTATAGTAGTCAATTGTTCTAAAAGTAACAAATAGTCACTTTTATCCTCAAAATGTTTGCACAATCCTGCTCCTAATCCATCCCAATTTATTATAGAATAATGAGCCAAACCTCTATACCATTGTAGCACTTTTCCTTTTAGGGATGAGGCTAGGAGCCTAACTGCAACATCATCCTCTATAATACCATGGATATTACAGACATTTGCAACCTCTTGAATATGTTATGAGGGAGAGATAGAAGTTACACCAGTAAACTCTGGTATACTTTTAAGTGTAGCTATTGGTATGTCATGTCTTTGGGCTAATAAGAGAGGGCTCCCACAATTAAAGGTGGAAAAAGTATGAGCTCTAGGCAATGCCATCTAGACAAGTAATCTATTGATATGTATTGATGGCAATCTAGGCTAAGATCTAAAAGTAGGAGGAGTAGGGATAGATCTTGTAGGTGTATTTGTTACTATTGCACTCCTAACCGGTGATAAAGATATTTTAGTCTTCCTTCTTCTATGGTTTGAAAATGAAAGCTCTTGATACTGAAAATTACCTCTAGAAGATGCCCTTGTTTCAGCTCTGGGCATAAATCACTATAACTAGAACCCGATATGTATTTGAAGCTTAGAGTTGCCAAGTACTTTGAAGAATAAGCCTCTTGAAGGCTTAAACACTGAAGCTAGTACTATCTCCTCGGTATTGATCTTGAAATATTCCCTTTTGACACTAGTAGGCTTGAAGTTTTCTAAAAAGTAGTCCCACCGGGCATGCCAAAAACTGTTGTCACTAAGGTTTGCACCCTTTTCCAAAGCCTATGCATGAGGACAGCCTAGTGAAACATGGAAACAACCTCCAAGCTATGGGACTTGAACTGTGAGTTTGAGTCTTTGGAGAAGGTCAGCTTCCTCTTACTATCAAGGTGCACCTAGTTATTCTTAGAAAGGAAAAGGGAGAAAGAATGCATGGAAAGCAAATCTACCTATTCAAATCTAGGGAGGCGATGCACCAAAATAGAGTGTTCAAACAAAACTCTGCCCATATATGCACTATTGAACTAGAATGAAACTAAGTATATACAAATTTAGACTTGCTTTAATCTAATAATCACATGTAGATTAGAAGACCAAGATGAATGACACAAGGAAGAGAGATTCACTTATATTATAATTCATAGGCCAAGGAGATACAGTCATGCAGATCATAGATCTCTACAAAACACTAGTAAGAGGCAAAGATTTCTTGCACTTTCATACCAATGGCTGAAAGAGATAAGGCAGAAAATCATGTAGTTCAGAGGCATAGGGGAATTTACACTGAGAATCTGTAGAGCAATAATAGAGAAAATAGAGAAAGGTTGACCTGTTCAAAATTTTTAGAAGCTTCCTTTATAGCTCAGGCATAACTAAGATGTCCTCCAACTAAAGTTACACCCCAACCACTACATTGAATTCCTACAGAGAACAATCATGGGGATCCAAAAGAAAATCCAATCTAAACATAGCTTTTTGGTACCATGAAATCTGATTTTTAACTAAAATAGGGCCTCAAAAAGATAGAAACGGTGACATAATTATGCTCTAACTAGGTAGATAGGTTGGATCAGGGGGTAGAGTGTTCCTCTTTGTTTCGTATTTACTCCAGGGTGGTTGGAATCGATCATAAGATTAGATTATGCAAAATACCTTGGTATCCCCTATTCCCAATTCATGAACCAGTGTGGTCAGTAGGTCAACATAACCCTGGCACCAGAATAAGCCATGTGGACTGACGATCTCTTTTCACTTTGCCACCCCAAAAGGTCTTCCTAAGGTTGACCAATCTTTCTTTACTAACTGCACCAATTCCTCAAACTCTAACTGTGATGCTCACATTAACTACTAGCGCATCTAACCATGGATTTAGACTGATTTGAGGATCATGAAGACTCACCATATTACTGCACTATCTCCTTAAAAGGAACTTGAAAACCTGGGCCCACGAACCACTTGGCAACCACCTGGAATCTTCATCTTGGCATGACCTAGCCCCACTGATCCATGTGGCACAATGGTACTATGTTGCTATGGGTAATATCCTCGCAACTTTCCATAGTGAGATAGCGCCCACCGTTAATTTTCCTTAGATCTATGGTGATCAACAAAAATGCACGACTATACACCAAGTTAGCTAAGTGGACCAATGAAATATCACCACTGTACTGTGACCCACCTAAAAATTATCACCAAGGATGAGCCATAATATTACTTTGGAGAAGGGCAAGCCCATGATGTCATCTATGCCATGCCTCGCCAAGGTGCTATGTCACTATGGATAATATCCTCACAGTTTTCCATAGCTAAATAACACCCACCATTAATCTAGACTGGTCTGAGGGTGAGGAAATCTTCATGTGTTTGAAAGGGGCATGGGTCTAGGTAATTGTTGACATCAATGAACTGCCCAGCTGGCAATGAATCAAAGCCTCATTCCAAGCACAGTCATCCTTCCACGTTGCCTGAGGTCCCACTGTGTGTGCCAAATTTCATCACTAATATCTAATGGGGCATCATTGGGACCCACCTTCCTTCTAATGTTGTCGCAGTATCATTTTCTATCTGGGTGCTATGTCACTAACAACGAGGAACACAAATTTTTTGATAGCACCATAGCGCCCACCATGGATCTATCAAAACCTGATGCTGAAGAAACAACAAGGAAAAGGAGGACCCATTGGCCACATGGTCAAAAGATGAAAGTCACTATGGCAAAAAAACATGCAACTTCCCATAGCGAGATAGTGCCAATCGTGGATATTTCGAGATTCAAAAATGGGGACTTGCGGGCGTATAGAAATAAACCTAGGAAATAAGGAATATCATAAGGTTTGATCATTTAATTTTTTTAATTTTCTTGGGATGTTTAAATTGGGAAGTGACTGTTGGGTGGGAGAAAATTTAAAACTTCAAATATTTGGCAGGGGGCACAATATGTAACAGTTATCTTTTTCATTTTGTGTCTCCTCCATAGTAGTATCCTTTTTTGTCCTATCTTCTTCCTCCTTATCATTGTTCTCATTATTACTATTTCTTCCCTCAAAGGGATCTTTTTCTCCTTCTTTGATAGTTGTCAATCAATAGATGAATTTCCATATTTGAGTGGATTTCTTGACAACATCATCAATATTGTTCTAAAGGATGCTAAATGCCCTATATTTTGGTGTAAACTATCCACCATATTTCTTATTTGCTTTGACAATTTGTCCTTTTGTCAAATTTGGCATCACCTAAGATAGAGTAGATTCTCTAATTTGTTTATCTAGGTTTAAACAATAAGGCCATTTATTTTCAACAATAGTATACAAATCCTTAGGCATTGTATTATCTAATTCAAGTGGAGTGTTCTTGAATTTTTACATCATTGCATATATTGATTCCTCAATCAAATTTTGTTCTTCTTTACCAAGTTTCCCAAAATTAAGATTTTTCAAACTTGTCAAACCTACATTTTTTCTAACATTTTCACAGTGATTCTCAAGATCCAATTTTGGTGGATGACTTACCACTCTAAATTGGCTTGTATCTTTAGATTATGTCCTTTTATCATCAATCTCTAGCTGTGCAATGTATTTTCTCCTTTGCTTCTTCTACTCTATCACTTCTTGTTTAGTAGCCTTTTTCTTTTCTTTGGCTTGCTCTTTGGCCTTTTGTGTAGTAGCCCTTGTGTTTGCCCTAGTTGTTGGTGTTGTAGGCTTTTCTTTTCTTGGTCTAGTAATCTTATTTTCCTTTGTTTTTACCATAGCCTAGGCTTTGGCCTTTCTCTTCTTTGGTTCTCCCTATTCTAGTGCTTCCTCAATTTTCTCTTCCTTAGCACCTTCTTCTTTAATGTCCTCACCCATGCCTTGGGTTAGAACAAGAGGTTCTTGGGTTTTTTCTTCCTCTTCCTCTTCATTCTCTTCATCATCTTCTCTTTCCTCTTCACCTGCACCACCTCCAAATTTGGCCTTTAATTTTCTCACTAATTTGTCTTTCTTCTTCAATGTGGAGGCTATCTTTAACTCTATTTCAACTTTGGATTTCATAACATCATAGTTAATAAATATCTTGGCACTTTTTTCAATCTCCTTTTCTAGGAGAGTAGTGATGGCAACTAAGACTTCATCAAAATTGATCTCATATCCTAGAGGTCTTAACCATCTTACCTTAGATATTGCTACTTGTATGTATGTGTAATCAATATCTACAAGAAAACATATGTCATTGTAGTAGTGTTCAACTAAGGAGACAGGTATCCTTAATCACTTCTTGATAGACTTCTCAAAGTCTTCAAAATAGCTTGTTATAACTATTTCAAAGTTCTCACCCATCTACTAAATATATTCATCAATTTGTATAGCCACTGATCTGTTTGTCTTCCGACCTATTTTACCAAAAGATGGGAATTCATTCTTTACATAGAAAAATATGCACACAAGTATTGATCCAAATTTACATTGTTCACTCTAGATTTTCCTAACTGCTCCAAGATTTTCATTTATTTGTTGTAGTTGAAGTTTTTCAAGATCATAAGTCTGATCTTTCTTAACAATTTCATAGCCAACATCAACTGTAATGTAGGGAACACTATTTAACCTATTTGACTGATAGAATTTATGAGAAATAACCCTAACAAAAAACTCAAGTAGAGGATCAGTGATGGTGTCAATTTTCATTCCTCTCTTGTCCCATTTAACTCATGTATTCTTCTCAATTACTTATTTTGAGTCACTTTGTAGAGTCTTTGGCCGATCTAGGGTTGAAAACTAGTCACCCTATGAAAAATTCTTTTTGAAATCTTGATCGATCCTCCTTCCAACCATATAAATTCATTGTGCATCCTACTTAACACTATCTTGATCCATTCCATTTTGAACATTGTGGGAAAATCTAGGGCATGGGTCAAACCCTTTCTCTCAACACTCTTAAATTCTTCCTTCAAAATGTTGTTTCCACACAACTTATCACAAGCTTATTTCCATATCACCTATACCTCCTACTTTGTAGTTGTAACATTTTCTTACATCTTGGACCATTATGACCTTAGGTGGAATCATGAATAACATTCTTGATAGGTCATTTTTATAAGCAATGTCTGGGATGGCTTCAAAATTTGGTTGTTTGACCTCATTACTAACTAATTGGACATCAAAAACTTCTTTCTCCTTCACATTTTTTGAACTAGAAACCATTTTGTCAAACTAGGGTTTAACAAATTTTAAACTATGTAACTTAGGTTATGAAGAATACCTCAAAAATTTGATGAACTAGAGTTAGATCATTGCTAGAATCTGTGCAATCACTTCAAACTAGATTGTGAATCACCTCTTTGCTCTACTTGCTCTTGCTTGAATTCATAATGATGAAAAATAAGGTGAAAATCAACCTTATACCCTTCAAAACTTTTCATTTAATGCTTAGTGCTTGTACAACTATAAACTTGGCATCAATGCAATTTTTATTCCACTCGACATCTAAAGAGACTTCCCTCACTTGGTAGTTACTATAGGCTTGGCAACTATTAGCTAGTCTACTAGCTTGACATCAACTAGCATTCTACTTGGCATACACAATGGACTTTTCATGCTTGGCAACAACATGAAAACTTAAAGTTTTATCTCTGAACTTTCTACAACTTCTTACATCTTTACTCATGCTAATGTAGTCTTTTTAGTACTAACTCCTTTCAGAATTGATGTATAATACAACAGTTTGAGTATCAGTCCCACATACCTCTTTTTGCTTAGTTTGATGAGGTGTTACCACTTGACCCATTGGGTGAAGTGATCCCTTCTCCATTTGATGTATTGCCACCATCTTTCTTCTTCCATGTCTTATTCATCTCATTCCTAATGTGTTCAACATTTGCCTTTCCTTTACCCTTATCAAATTCACAAATTGGTGCCTTGGACCTAGTTGGACAATGTGTAATGATGTGACTAGTCTTGTGATAGCTGAAACATGTGGTTTAACTCAACCACCTTTTGTAATTACCATTAAAGTGAGTCCTAATGCAATTTTTAGGTACATGTCCATATTCTTGACAATAGTGATAGCTATATCTTGTATTGTAATCCCAATCATAAGAGTTTCCATAGCTTCTTACCTTTTTTTGGCTTGCTTTATGACCACATGGACTTGAATCTACATTCAAAGGCTCTATGTCCATATTGCTGACAGTTGTAGCAGTGTCCTTCAAAACTAGGTGCATGCATGGTTTTGATTTTGCACTCATGTGCTTGATGATCTCATTTGTTGCACTTGTGACAATGAGTCATGTTCTTAGGCTTAGCATTCTTATTTTTATTCTTGCTCTTGCACATATTAGTAGTATGGCCTTTCTTTCCACAACTATGACAAGTAGGTTTGGAGTTCTTACCTCTATTTTTCCTTTCCTTAGTAGCTTTGGATGATTCTCCTTCTTTAGTGCTTGTGTAGCCCAATCCTACTACATCATTGTTGGATCTAAGGGATTCTAGCTATTTTTCAAAGTACTTAATGGCTTCATTTGGCTTTTTGAAACTTTTAGCAATTTCTTTTTCTCTCTTTAGATCATTCTGTAGTTGTTCATTCTACAACTTCAATGTTCTTGACATTCAGTTCATGATGGGCATTCATCATTTGGCTCAAGGTATCCAATTGCATGTTTGAGATTTTGGATAGCTCTATTGACTTTTCTTTCAATCTATTTGCCAAAATAATTTTTTATTCTTCAATCATGGCCTTGTCTTCTATAGCTTTCTTGTTTTGTTCAGTTACTTCACACAACAGTATAGCTTGTGATTCTTGTTCCAACTTGAGATTTCTAATTTCTTTAGCTTGTACTATATTCTTTTCCATTAGATCTTTAATTACTACAATGATTTCACTTGAGTTACCATCTAAAAATAGCTTTATGGTGTTAATCTCTTTGTATTGTGTTCCATTTTCTGCTATAGTAATCTCTTTCCTTCTCTTCAGGGAACTCTTCAAAGCATCTCTAGCTTCATTTAGTTGATGTAGTATAAGATGTATTTCAATCTCCTAGTTCTCATTGGTCTTTCCAAACTTGTAGATTTCCATTTCAAGATCTTTCCTCTAAGCTTCAAAGCTTCTTCTTCTAAGAACTAAGGTCTGATACCAATTGTTAAAATTATAGGTAGGAAAGGTAAACTTCTGGGGGGGGGGGGGGGGGTAAATCAATAGTTAAAACATGAACCCATAAAACTTTTCACCACTCATCCATCTCATGTATTCAATAGATAAACTGAAATAACATGTAAAGAACATACATCTAAATCATGTAAACATATAAACAATCACACATTTGACATCTGATATGATTACCTAGAAACCCTCCAAAGAGAAGGTAAAACTGGGGTGGGGATGACACCCACAATTCTTCATTATTGCAGGAACAAAGTGTGGCCAATTAAGGTTAAAATGGTTTGACCATGAAATATGATCTACCTTGTGAAAGGTCTTCCATGTTAAAGGCTTACAAGGACTGGTAAGTCCCACCTTGTTAGAGGATTTCAACACCTTGTTAGAAGTGTGCCTAGCTAAAGGACTTCAGAACATCCACTTGGAATGTCACCCTATTAAAGGATTTGCAATAGCTTGTTAAGACTACTCCACCTAGGAGATTTAACTAAAATCATCTATTAGGATGTTTCAACATAGATCTTGTGATTGGCTCTGGTTGCCTGATTAAAGATCAAATTTATACAATCTTGTTCTTGATGTTTCTTGACCTGATGTGACAAATTTTGTATCCTCTACCCTTTGTTCTTCTCAAACTAATTCTACAATTTTCTCTCTATAACTTCTAAGTCTCCATGAATAGTCTATTTGTGCATGCAAACTTCACTATTCTTCTCCTTCAATTCCTTACACACTCATATGAAGTTTAGGGTTTCATCCTCCTTAAGAAGACTAAAAGACTTAGGGTTAGGTATGAATCTATGGCTAAGATTCATCCTTATCTTTAAAGAATAAAAATCTGGCATTATGTCAAATTGAAAATGATTTAGATAGTTGTTTGTGCAATCACAATTTTTTTTTCCAATTTGTGTTACTCAAAACTTGAAGTTATTGATGCTTGGCACATACTATAATTCTATTTCTAAATCAGCTTCTAAACTACTTAGCATCTACTATTTTCTCGACACTTGAATCACTCAACATGGTCTATTTGCTCAGCACTTGAGTGACTTAGCACATGAGTGACTTAGCACTCATTTCAACTTAACATAGTCTTATATTTACATATTATACTTGGCATGTATTACTTGTTTGACATGAACTAAGTAAATGACTTAAGTGTGTTGACACTTAATTGTCAAAACCAATCTAAGATCAACAACTCCTGATCCAATGAATACAATGGGAGAACTACTAAAGAAAATAGTTAAGCAACAAAAGATTAGAGAAGAAAATAATAAAGAAAATCAAAATTTTGAAGGCATAAGAGAATATTTGTTGATGCTTTGAGTATTGAGGTTGATGGCACACAACCTATTTTGGATTAGTTAGTAGATATTGTCCACAAATTTAATGAAGAGTTGAATGGATAGGAGAAGCTACTTTAGAGAGTATAAAGAAAGTTTGAAAAAAAGGTTTTAGAACAAGTTGCTCAAATAATTGTAATAGACCAAGTAGAGTTAGCTACTATTCTTGGTACACTAGAAACATTTGTTAACAATGTTATATTATTATTTTTCAAGTTAAGTGAAACATGTATCTTTACCAAGGATATCAAGGAGAAATTTTCCAAGATAGATGAAGACATGAAGGAGAGTGCACACAAATTGTCACTTGACCCAAGCCATAGTTTTGTACATTATTCAAAGATTAGATATCTTACAAATATGTAGGTAGAATTATTAAACAAAGAAACCACTAGGATTAGGGCCACACTTGCAAAAATCTAAGGCATGGTTCTTCCAAACATGGATGCATTATAGAAAAATATTTCACATGCAAAGACACTCATTCATAATAACAACTTCTCAATAACTGATCACATGATGGAATTATCAGCAAAATTTTAGATTGCATTGCAAGCAAGAAAGGTGCTACATGAAAATTGGGACAAGAAAATGGTACTTATTCTAAGGGTACATTCTGAATTCTTGTCACATTTTGGTATTAAAATATAGTTAATATACACCTTTGGCATTTATGTCAAAAATGGGAAGTAGTATATATAATATGAGGAAAACTATACTATGTATGTATATAAGTGAGATATATGTATGGGGAGAAATATAGTGTAGCATGAATAAGCATAAATACTTTTACAAAAGCAATTTTGAAAAAATAGAAAAACAAAGTATGTTACCAAGCTACAATAGATGCAAGTCAAAACTGATTTGAAGACATAGAATGATGACAAAGGAAGTTTTAAATGATCATATTTTTTTGTGTTTTGATAAAAAAAAATTGTCACTAATGTAAAAGGGGGAGATTATTGACACTAAGGTCAATTTTTCTATCAGTGACTCAACACTTAGTAAAATTGGTTACATTGCTACTAAGCTCTACAGTTGCTATCAAGCTTATCACTCATTTTGCAATGTTAACCAAGTGATTTAGTTGTTCCCAAGCTAAGTAGTCAATTTATAGTGTCTATTGAGATTTAGAGACAAATTTTAGTGAAAACTAAGCATAGGAGAGGCTACCAAGTTAGTGCAAGTGAAGAAGATCATAGTGTTAACTGAGATCTGTAGTGTTAACCAAGTCCAACAGTATCTACCAAGATCTCAAAGTTAACAAAGTGGATCTAGTGTTGACTAAGGCATGTAGTGTCAACCTAGTGATTTAGTTGTTACCAAGTTTCTCAGAGTTTATTGAGTCACATAGTGCTAACCATGTTCAAGATACTTGGAAATGATTAGTATGGATCAAGATTCAAGTACAACCAAGTGCCAAAGGCTTCCAAGCATTGACAATGTTTTCCATGTATCAGAACATCATCGAGTTTGTCTTCAAAAAACAAGTTATAGCAATTGGGATGACTTTGTAGACTATGGTAAAATTGGTATTGTAGCTGACTCCAATAAGTTGTAAATTGGATAGGTATATAAGTAATGTATTGTATCATATCCAAAGATGTATGTGATGAATATATGATGAGCACTAGAGTATCTTTAAATCCTTCTATTTGATATTTTGACTCCACCCCATCTAAGTTTTTTGGGGCATTAGGTTTTTAGTCTTTTTATAGTCTAAGAGTCTTAGAGAGTTAGTCTACAAGTAGATAGTATGCTCTTCTCTATATAGAGAATCAAAAATCAGACCTTGCTAATCTAAGTCTTTTGTTGTCTTGTTTTTTTGTATGTATCAATATTTGAAGGAATATTGAATCCTTAGCCATTTAGCGTAAAACCTCCATCACTAGTTCTCCTTAAGCAAGATATCAGTACTAAGCCTAAATATCCAAGAGTTTTCATTTCCATCTAAGTGGTATCAGAGCCTAGGTTTGAAATTAGGTTTTCATCTATGTAGTCAAATCTATTCATTTCTAGTTACAAATTGAGATATTAACAAAGTTCAAAGAGTTTATCTCTATAGTGTTACACTCTGTATTGGGATTTGAGAAAATTTTATTACCTCTTTTATCTATTCTATTATTGGTATCTATTATCTCTTTCGTAAAGCCCCTATAAGTGTCTAAGTCTATCCCATATCTCAATTACAAAAGAAATGGTTGAGTTTCATAGATCTATTGCTCAAGATGGAATTGAAAGAGTTAACAAAGCCTATATGAAAGGATTTTTAGAGACTCCTAAAATATAGCCTACCAGTGGAGATTTGAATGTTGAAGAATTTTTAGACATATAAATTGATGAAAATATTCTATCTAGGCAAGTAAGTACTTATATACCTCCTGAATTAAAGCCTAGAAATGTTTACAAGAAGAGTAATTATACTCCAAATAAGTTTAAAAATTTCTTATCTAAATTGACATTCAGAGAAATTGTTATTCCTTGCATGAGAATAGTAGAGCTTACTTTAGAATATGATCCTACCCAGACATTCTAGACCAAAATGTTATCTATTTTCCCTCCTAAAGAAATTGAGTATATCAGGATCATTGGTAACCATAGGATCATTGGTACCAGAAAATATACATCATGTTTGTTACTTAGCTCTATGTGATAGAAGACAAGTCAATTATAATCATGTGTGCCAATTGTCTAGTCTATCTAGAATGACAAAAAATTATGTATGTTTCTTATACTATTCTAATTTGACAGTAGCCAATAGGGACAAGTCCTACCTTGATGTTAAATAAGGTTCCTTAAATTTTTGGGGTGTGTTTAGTTCACTATATGGAATGAGTATGTTTGGTGCCTTTAAATATGCTTCTATTCAGATACAAGTCTTATATAGCCTGACAAACATAAACAATCCCAGTATATTGGATAATCTACCTTATGCCAAAACCTTAAATGAAGAAGTCCAATTCTAGAAAGGTCATATGAATATTATAGATATTCCTACAGGATGGAGACTTGATTGGATAAAAAATGTTACACCCAAGTTACTAAAAGCAACCAAATTAGTTCATCATGTGTCCCAAAATGAGATCAATATATTTCCCAAATCTTTTTCCATAGGGACAATAAACCCATTTTTATCTCCCTCACCATATTCTAATGCCCATTCCTCTTTTAGCTCCCAAGGAAGTACCTCTAGTAGAAAGAAAGCCCAACCTTTTGTAGAAGTTAAGCATGAAGCACCTCTAAATACTAGTCCCTAGATTCTTGAACCAGTACAAGCTAGAACCAATAAGGAAAAAGAAATGGCAAAAAGGAATCATCCCTTTGTTCATATGGTCAATCCCTTACCTAGAGCAAGAAGCCTCAAGTGGTATAAGGAACAAGAAAATACATATTATTAGAATGGTAGATTGCCACCTATAAAGGAGCAATTTAAACATGAACATGGAATAGTTTCAATGTTTTAGTATGCTTTTCAGCCCAAAAATGTTGAAGAAAAGGAACCCTCTTCTGATCATAAACAGAAGAATTTCATTGGAAAAATTTGTGACCATCTACAACAAAATATAGATGATATTTTTTCATATGTAATTTCTCTTAAGTAGTCTTTAGTTGTACTAAATACTAATGTATAGAAAATTGGTAATATTACTATAGGAAACCATACCAAAGTAGTTGAAATTAAGGACTCATTGAGCAAAATCAAGTTACAGACAGAAGAGCTTTTAAATAATGTACACAAAAATGTTGATGAGTTACAAGTTGTTACAACACATGTAGAGCACACACAAAAAAATCATGATGCTTTAGTCAATAGTCTTTCTCATGTAGACCATTCTTTACAAGATTTGACCACATCTCTTGATTGGCTAGTTGACCAAGAGAAGTAGTTTGCCTAGACAACATTAGTACTACCAACCTCTCTACAAGCTCCTAAGAAGCATTCTAAAAAAGACCACCTTCTAATGATGTGTTTAAGATGCAATATACAACCTTGGTATCTAGACATTAATGATGATAATGATCCAAAATAGAAAATTGAAAGCTAGATCAATACTTTTTTTTATCATAGGAACTTTTCCTAGAACAAACCAAGATAATACTTGTAGATTTGTAGTTAATTATTTATGGGGCATAGCTAGAGCATGGTGGAATAGAAAAATAGTTTATGAAAAGGGTGCCAAATTCTACCAAAAGTTTGTTCTCTAGACTTTTATTGATCCCATAGGACAAACTATACACAACAAGTTCAACTAGTCCTTATTAATTGTTTAATGAATGAATTGGTCAATGAGTTTTGCCCTCAACTTAGTAATAAACATGAAAGGATAATCAAGGATATTCTCCAAATGAATTTTTGTGATTTAAAGGATTTTTTTGCATATTCAAAGAATTTTAGAAAGCTTTTGTATCAATTAAATAGTGAAGAACAAGTCACAATGGCAAAAACCAAATATCTTGAAGGGTTGCCTTATAATATTTCTGATAAGGTCATGCAGTATCTAGATATTTGACCCCTCACCCTCAAAGAATTCCCTATTTCTGACCTTATTTAGTTTGCCAAATACCAAATTCTCTAGTTCGTTGACAATTGCAAATATCAACAAAAGTTCACTAAACATGAAGCACAATGTGTTTCCCCCACATCTCTTGATAATTTTGGCTGCAATCCTTTCACTAAATATCAGCACTGTGTAACCAAACAACATTGAAAGCATAAGAAAATCCACTTCTACCCTCACTCTTTTCCTCACCGCAAGAACTATGCACGAAAAGATCAATTTCTTTGCAAGCATTCTCATCCTCATCTGCAATCCAATCAAATTATTCGCTATATTTTTAATAAGCCTGGCCATAAAGCCCTTAATTTTCATTGCAAGAATAAAGTTATTAAAGAAGCTTACTTTGATCCAACCACAACAACATGGTGGGATGTTTTAGATGAAAAAGAAGATCTATACATGCAAGATAACATTTTTGAACTCATCTAAGAAGTCTTTCAAGAAGATGATGATCTTCTAGAAGATCTTTCTAATAGCTTGCAAGCTATAGAATAACAACTTGAAGAAGAAGAAAATGAGGGTCTACTTTGTGTTTATATGAGTCACTCCAGAAGAGGATAAGGCCAATTCAATAATTGGCGCAATAACAACAATAGAGGAAGAAGAAGTTATAAATGGTAGTATGAAGATTATGAAGTTGAAGCTTCCAATTATTCCCATTCCTTCCACCACCAATAGGCACTAAAGATGTCATACTAGTTGTCATTCTAGAAGAAGCCTTGTTTTGACAACCTCATAGAAGAATTTTAGAATTTCAATATGTATCAAAATATAGAACCTTCTAAATAGGTATGTCAACAAGCCCCTATATTCAATCTTTTCACAATATAAAAAAAGAAAAGAAAATTTTATAAGCCTGAGACACAACTAGACCCTATTGTACGAGCATGGACTATATATCATAATCTCTCTAGTCCTAAGGTAGTAATCCCTAGAAAACAATCCAATGTTATCATCAGGGACATAGATGAAAGACCCTCTTACTAGATAGCTTAAGTTTTGATGAATTCTCCTCTAGAATTTAGGAAGAATATGAGGATGAAGATATTATCAATCTTAACCTTCCCAATCCTAATACAAAAAGAATGGTAATGACCATATTACCAAAGCCTACTTCAAGACTAGAACCACAATATCTAGTACATCTCCTTACTATAACATTTTCCTAGTATATTAGTGTTCTAATAAATGGTAGACAATATGATACCCAAATTGACACTTGAGCATCTCTCTCTTTCTATAAAAGGCAAATTCTTAATAATTGGCAATAACTAATAGAAAAAACTATTTCTATTGCCTATGATGTCCAAGGAAACCAATTCAGCTATGACAAATATTGCCACCAACAAGCCTTGTAGATAGAATGGAAAACTCTAAAGTGTGATTTCTTTACCATGCAACAAATAATTGTCGATGTACTATTTGGAGGAAATTTTCTAGATAGGTATACACCTTATGGCTGTACAATAAAGAGTATCATGTTTACTCTCTAAGGAGAAAAAATAAGTACTCGCAAATTAGTATATGCTTCATAAAAACATCCTTTTGTTATTATGATCTAGACTACTAAGCCTCTTGTAGATTTAAAAGCCTTGATCATACACAATGTTTGTTCTGACAATCCACAAAATTCTTGGAAAAATAAATGCTAGAAATAGAGATAAAAAATCAAGCCAGAAGCAAAAATGAAGAGCAAAAAAAAGATTCCTATTCTAGTTCATGACTATGATGATATGCAACAAGCAATTGAAGAACTTAAAAAGGGGAAGTATATTGTTCACTCTCAATTTGATTTCAATTGCTATGCATTCATGGTTAATAAAGAATTAGAGAAAAAGAGAGGAAAGAAAAGAATGGTTATTAATTATAAGCCATTAAATGATATAACAATTCCATTCCCTTATCTAATACCAGATAAATTTTATCTATTACAAAAGGTTGCTAATTCAAATATCTTCTCTTATTTTGACTATAAATTAGGTTTTTATCAGATTCATGTAAAAAAGGAATATCAATATAAGACTGCATTTAGCTACCCATTTGGACACTTTGAATCGACTGTCATGCTATTTGGTTTGATGAATGCACCTTCATACTTCTAGGAGAGAATGGAAAAAATTTTCAATGGCTACAATAATTTTCTTTGTGTTTATATAGATGATATTTTAATTTTTAGCAAAGACATTGATGATCATAGATCTCATTTGAACATTTTTTTATAAATTATGTCTAGATTCTGGGATTGTTCTATCCCTATCAAAAATCTAGTGGTCTCAAGCATCTTGTAATTTTTTAGGAATGATAGTTAAAATTGGACAACTTGAGGTCCAACCTCATATTAAGAATAAGATCCTTGAATTTCAGCCTCCATTAAATACTAAGGGGTTGCAAGGATTCTTAGGAATATTAAATTATGTACATAATTTCTATCCAAATGTAGGTTTTGATTGAGAACCATTACAACAACTACTAACCAAGAGGAAACCAAAATGGTTGACCATTTACATTGAACCAGTTTAGAAGATCTACCATAAAGTCCAAACTCTTCCCATATTGACAGTACTGACTACCCAAGATTTCATCTTATACATAGATGCTTCTGATGTAGCATGGGGAGGATATTTATGTTTTGTACTAGTATGTTTCTGGATTCGATTGTGTTAAGATTTTTACCATCAACGTTTCGAATCACACTACGTGATCCATCATCAGGATGAAGAGCAAGAGAAGCACAAAAGTATATTGCTCTTCATCCTGATGATGGATCATGTAGTGTGATTCGAAACGTTGATGGTAAAAATCTTAACACAATCGAATCCAGAAACATACTAGTACAATATAATGGATTGTGGAAATTTGTTCTCTTTATTTATGTTTTGTCAAAGATGACAAAGAATACATCACTAAATACACTAGTGGAGTATTTCCTATACACCAAGAAATGAATTTCTTCTAGTAAATAAATTTATGGTGTAATCTACTCTCTTAAGAAGTTTTCATTAAGGTAAATGAGTCTACCGAGATTCATCATCCAAATAGACTACACTAGATTTCTTACCTTTAAAGAAAAGAATCTTGGTTGGAAGGATGGAAGAGGAAAATATGTTCACTAGGAAGCATATCTAAATTAGTATAATTATGAAGTCCAACATATCCCAAGAAAAGAAAATATTTTCGCAAACTACCTTAGTCAACAAGCTCCTAGAGTTTTTATGGTAATTCCTTCTTTGCCTCCATACTATGGATTCCACTTAGAAAAGGAATTCATTATTCTTTTCTCTTCCTTGCATCACATTGCCAAAGACAATTCTTGCTCCAAGGCATGAACAAAAAGTTCTATCATTATGAAAATTATGTCATTGATACTCTAGAAAACTTGGATAGCATGACATTGCAAAAATATCTAAATGATGATAGCAGAGAATTCACAATTCTTTGAATGCAGAAGGATCACCAGTATCTACTCTTACTTGATGTAATTCCAAGACCTTTCTTTACATGGTGGATCACATGTGTGGCCCCATGCACTAAACAAGTAATTGAGTTCTTCAAATACACCATTCTAGATAAGGTTAGCCCAAATCATCATGTTGATCTTGAAGTTTGTGTTTGTGTCATCACCAAAATGTGATCAAGATGGGAATCTTACTTTTCTTCTCACTTAAAATATGATCATTACCAACATGACTAGAATATTCATTAGTAGTTTACTTTATTGGAAATGTGGAGACCATTCACATGGGAAAATGTATTTGATCATGGTGAATTGACTCCTCCACTATTGTCACCAATTGGTAGCTTATCAAGTGGAAGTATGGGTAGTTAGCGGAAATCTCCCTTTGTAAATGTCCATCACTATCTTACTTTAAAGGACATACCACCTTACCCAATCATTAGGTTCCTAGTAGCTTTTACTTGCTAAGATAGTTATAAATAAACTCATTTGGAAGCATGGGGGCATCATTTTTTCAGTCTTCTTAGAGTCTAAGAGTCTTAGAGAGTCAGTCTACAAGTAGAGAGTATGCTCTTCTCTATATAGAGAATAAAAAATTAGACCTTACTAGTCTAAGTCTTTTATTGTTGTGTTTTTCTAAATGTATCAATATTTGAAAGAATATTAAAGCTATAGCCATTTGGCCAATAGCCCCCATCGCTAAGCAAGATATCAGTACTGAGCCTAAATATTCAAGAGTTTTCAGCAAAGTGGTATCAAAGCCTAGGTTCAAACTTAGGTTTTCATCTATGTAGTCAAAATCTGTTCATTTCTAGTCACAAATTGAGATATTAACTAAGTGTGAAGAGTTTATCTCTATAGGGTTACACTTTGTTTTGGGATTTGAGAAAATTTCATCACCTCTTTTATCTATTCTATTATTGGTATCTATTATCTCTCTTATAAAACACCTATAAGTATCTTAATATATCCCATATCTTAATTGCAAAAAAAATGATTGAGTTCCATAGATCTACTACTTAAGATGGAATTGAAAGAGTTAATGAAGCCTATATGGAAGGATTTTTTGAGGCTCTTGAAATAAAGCCTACCAATGGATATTTGAATGTTGAAGAAGTTTCAGACATATAGACTAATGAAAAGATTCTGTCTAGGCAAGTAAGTACTTACATACCTCCTAAATTAAAGCCTAGTAGTATTTACAAGAAAAGTACTTATACTCCAAATAAGTTATAAAATTTCTTATCTAAATCTACATTCAAACCAATTTTTATTCTTCATATAAGAATAGTAAATCTTACTTTAGAATATGATCTTACCTAGACATTCTAGATCAAAATATTATCTATTTTCCTTCTTGTAGAAATTGAGTATATTAGGAATCACCCAGAAATGAACTTTTTACATTTTGGATCCATATAGGTAACCATAGGATCATTGGTACCAGAAAACATATGTCTCATTTATTAATTAGCTCTATGTGATAGAAGACAAGTTAATTATAATCATGCATGCCAATTGTCTGGTCTATCCAAAATGACAAAAAAAATGTGTTTCTTATACTATCCTAATTTGGTTGTAGCCAATAGGGACAAGTCCTTCTCTAAAGTTAAATATGGTTCCTTAAATTGTTGGAGCATTTTTAGTTCACTATATGGAATGAATATGTTTGGTGCCTTTAAATATGCTTCTATTTAGATACAAGTCTTATATAGCCTGACAAACACAAAGAATCCAAGTTTATTGGATAATCTACCTTATGCCATAACCTTAAATAGAGAAGTCCAAATCTAGAAAGTTCATATGAATACCATAGATATTCCCATAGGATGGAAACTTGATTGGACCAAAAATGTTACACCCAAGTTTATAAAAGCAACTAACCAAGTTCATCATGTGTCCCAAGACGAGATAAATATATTGCCTAGATCTTTATCCACAAAGACAATAAACCCATTTTTATCTGCCTCACCATATTCTAATGCCCATTCCTTTTTTAGCTACCAAGGAAGTACCTCTAGTAGAAAGAAAGCCCAAATTTTTGTAGAAGTTGAGGATGAAGCACCTCTAAATATTGATCCTAGATTCCTAAACCAATACAAGCTAGAACCAATAAGGAAAAAGTAAAGGAAAAAAGGGATCATCCCTTTGTCCATATGGTCAATCCCTTACATAGAGAAAAAAACCTCAAGTGGTATAAGGAACAAGAAAAAAACATATTATCAAAATGGTAGATGGCCACCTATAAAGGGGAAATTTAAATATGAACATGGAATAGTTTCAATGTTACAGTTAGTTTTTCAGCCCAAAAATGTTGAAGAAAAGGAACCATCTTCTAATCATAAGCAGAAGAATTTCATTGGAAAATTTTGTGACCATCTATAACAAAATATAGATGATCTTTGTACAAATGTAATTTCTCTTAAGAAATCTTTATCTATACTGAATACCAGTGTACAAAAATTTGGTAATATTACTGTAGAAAACCATACCAGAGTAGTTGAAATTAAGGACTCATTGAGTTAAATCAAATTATAGACATAACAAATTTTAAATAATGTACACAAAAATTCTGATAAGTTACAAGTTGTTACAACACATGTAGAACACACACAACAAAACCATGACGCTCTAGTCAATAGTCTTTCTCATGTAGACCATTCTTTACAATATTTGACCACGTCTCTTGATTAGCTAGTCAACCAAGAGTAGTCTACCCAAACATCCTTAGTGCTACCAACCTCTTTGCAAGCTCCTAAGAAGCATTCTCAAAGAGACCACATTCTAATGATGCAAACAAGCTGCAATATACAACCTTGGTATCTAGACATTGACAATGATGATGATCCAAAATAGAAAATTGAAAGCTAGATCAATACTTTTTTTATCATAGGAACTTTGTCTAGAACAGACCAAGATAATAATTGTAGATTTGTAGTAAATTATTTATGGGGAATAGCTAGAGCATGGTGGAACAACAAAATAGCTACTAAAAAGGATGCCAAAGTCTACCAAAAGTTTTTTCTCCAGACTGTTATTGATCCCACATGACAAGTTGTACAACAACAAGTTCAAGTAGTCCCTAATAATTGTTTAATGAATGAATTGGTCAATGATTTTTTCCCTAAACTTAGCAAATAGCATGAAATAATAATCAAGGATATTCTCTAGATGAAGTGTTATGATTGAAACAAAATTTTTTCGTATTCAAAGCATTTTAGAAAGTTTTTGTATCAATTAACTAGTGTAGAACAAGTCACAATGGCAAAAACCAAATAACTTGAAGGCTTGCCTTATAATATCTCTAAT
Source organism: Cupressus sempervirens (assembly GCA_028749045.1). NCBI lineage: Eukaryota > Viridiplantae > Streptophyta > Pinopsida > Cupressales > Cupressaceae > Cupressus > Cupressus sempervirens. Next base: position 690,712,180 of record CM053793.1, read on the forward strand.
AAGGTATTGCATTATCTAGATATTTGATCCCTTACCCTCAAATAATGCCTTATTTTTTACCTTATTCAGTTTTCCAAAGACCAAATTCTCTAGTTCATTGACAATTATAAATATCAACACAAGTTCACTAAGCATGAAGCATAGTGCATTGCACCCACATTCCTTGTTAATTTTGGCTATAATCCTTTCACTAAATCATAGTGCCATGTAACCAAATAGTGCTAAAAGCATAATAAAATCCACTTCTAGCCTCACTTTTTTCCTAGCCATAAGTCCTATGCACCAAAAGATCACTTTCTTTGCAAGTGTTCTCATCCTTGTTTGCAGTTCAATCAGATCATTTGCTATATTTGTAATAAGCCTGGCCATAAAGCCCCTAATTTTCATTGCAACAATAAGGCTTTCAAAGTAGTTTACTCTAATCTAACTATAGTACCATGGTGGGATTTTGTAGATGAAGAAGAAGATCTATACATGCAAGATAACATTTTTGAACCTGTCTTAGAAGATGTAGAAGAAGTCTCTAAAAAAGATGATGATCTTCAAGAAGATATTGCTAATACCTTGCAATCTATAGAAAAATAGCTTGAAGAAGAAGAAAATTAGGATCTACCTGGTGTTTATATCAATCACTCCAAAATAGGACAAGGTTGATTCAATAATTGGCGCAATAACAACAAGGAAGAAGTTATAAATGGTAGTGTGAAGATGATGAAGATGAACTTGCCAATTCTTCCCATTCCTTCTAGCACTAGTATCCACCAAAGATATCATACTAGCCATCATTCTAGAAGAAGCTTCATTTTGACAACCTCATAGAAGAATTTTACAATTTCAATATGTATCAAAATACAAAACCTTCTAAATAGGTGTGTCAACAATCCCCTATATTAAATCTTGTCACAATAGAACAAAAGCAAATAAAGTTTTATAAGTTTGAGCCACAACTAAACCCTATGATGGAGACACAACCCAAGAATAGAATGGACACAACAAAAAAAGGGAAATTGTATTAACTAAAAAATAAGCTAGTACATTTAGTATGGAGAAAATAAACTTCAAAACATGCCCTAAGGGCTTACAATAGCATAAATGTGGAGATAATTTCTCCTTTCAGTACCTCCTCTCAAACTCCACTCCGAATTACCTTTTACAATGCCAAGAATCTCCTTAAATAGACCTCGGAGGGTTAAGGACTAGGAATACATTCTAGAAAGTGCTAGTGGGCATCCACTGACCAAGTAGAAGGCTCCAAAAGCTGCGTTAGAAGTCGGTGCAAATCTAGAAGAATCCAAAAATGGTAACCGAACTTCCGAGAGGCATAACTTTTGAACCATAGCTCTGATTAATGAACCATTTACATTTCTGGAAATCTCTCGAAGTGCTCTATAGCCCTATGGAGGAGCTTTGCTCATCCCCCATTTTCAGCCCTTTTTGAGGTCATTTAATGCCCCTAACCTAACTTTGAAGTATTCTTAGGAGGTCTCCAAAACTCAAAAAACTGCAATAACTTTCAAACCGTGGGGCCTTTTGACCTGATTCTTTTTCTGGAATGCTCTAAATAAAAATTAAATTCATCTACTCAATTCACACCTTCTAGTTTACCAAAATGATGGCCCAATTACATACTCCTATTTTTTCAGGATTTACTAGCACACTGATAGTGGAACTGTGAGAGTTGAAACCTTTATTTGACCCAAATGGGTGCCCAAAAATGAAAACACATGAAATAGAAACTAAATCTAAGTACATTTTTTTGGGTGACACAGGATTGCCCTTATACCTCTGGATGCTCCTGCATCACCCTATTGTACAAGCATTGAGTACATATCATAATCTCTCCATTCCGAAGCTAGTAATTCCTAGCAAAAAATATAATGTTATTATTAGGGACATAGATGAAGGACCCTCTTACTCTACTTTAAGTTTTGATGAATTCTCCTCTAGAATCTAGGAAGATAATGAGGATGAAGATATTATCAATATTAACATTCCTAATCCTAGTACAAAAAGAATGGTAATGACCATATTACTAGAGCCTACTCCAAGACTAGAACCACAATATCTAGTACATATCCCTACTAGAAATTTTTTCCAATATATCAGTGTTCTAATAAATGGCAAACAATATGATGCCCAAATTGACACTCATTAATCTCTCTCTTTCTATAAAAGGAAAATCCTTAATAATTGGGAATAGCTAATAGAAAAAACTATTTTTACTACCTGTGATGTCTAAGGCAACCAATTTAGTTGTAACAAATATTGCCACCAACAAGCCTTGCACATAGAAGGGAAAATTTTAAGTGTGATTTCTTTGTCATGTAGAAAATTCCTATAGATGTACTACTTGGAGGAAATTTTATAGATAGGTATACACCTTATGGCTATACAATGAAGAGTATCATGTTTACTCTACAAGGAGAAAAAATAAGTACTCCTAGATTAGTATATGCTTGAAAAAAATAACCTTTTGTTAATATGGTCTAGACTATTGAGCCTCTTGCAGATTTAAAAGCCTTGATTGTATAGAATGTTTGTTCTGATGATCCACAAAAATTTTGGGAAAAAGAAATACCAGAAATGGGATAAAAATCAAGCTAGAAGAAAAAATGAAGAGAAAAAAAAGATTCCTATTCTAGCACATGACTATGATGATATGCAGTAAGTAGTTGAAGAACTTAAAAAGGGAAAGTATATTGTTCACTCTCAATTTGATTTCAATTGTTATGCATTCATGGTTGATAAAGAATCAAAGAAAAAGAGAGGAGAGAAAATAATGGTTATTAATTATAAACCATTAAACAATATAAAAACTCCATTCCCTTATCCAATACCAAATAAATCTTATTTTTTACAAAAGGTTGTTAATTCAAAGATCTTCTCTTAGTTTGATTGTAAATTGGGTTTTTATCAAATTTGCATAAAAAAGGAAGATCAACATAAGATTGCATTTAGTTTCTTGTTTGAACACTTTGAATGGACTATCATGCCATTCAACTTGATGAACACACCTTGATACTTCTAGGATAGAATGGAAAAAATCTTCAATGGATGCAAATATTTTCTTTGTGTTTATATAAATGATATTTTAATTTTTAGCAAAGACACTAATGAGCATAGATCTCATCTAAATATTTTTTTATAAATTATGTCTAGATTCTAGGATTGTTCTATCCCTATCAAAAATATAGCGGTGTTAAAACTCTTGGAAGCTTTTAGGAATTATAGTTAAAAATGGAAAACTTGAGTTCCAACCTCATATTAAGAATAAGATCCTTTAATTTCAGCCTCCATTAAATACTAAGGAGCTGGAAGGATTCTTAGGAATATTAAGTTATATAAATAATTTCTATCCAAATGTAGGTTTTGATCAAGAGCCATTACAATAGCTACAAACCAAGAGGAAACCACAATGGTCAACCATTCACACTGAAGTAGTTCAAAAGATCTAGCATAATGTCCAAAATCTTCCCACATTGATAGTACCAACTACCCAAGATTTCATCTTATACATAGATACTTCTAATGTAACATGGGGAGGATATTCATGTTTTGTCAAAGATGACAAGGAATACATCACTAAATACACTAGTGGAGTATTTCCTACTAACATCAAGAAATGGATTTCTTCCAATAAAGAAAGTTATGGTGTAATCTACTATCTCAAGAAGTTTTCCTTAAGATTAATGCATCTGCTAAGATTCATCATCCAAATAGACTACACTAAATTTCTTACCTTTAAAGAAAAGGATCATGGTTAGAAGGATGGAAGAAGAAAATATGTTCACTGGAAAGCATATCTAGATTAGTATAATTATGAAGTCCAACGTATCCTTGGGAAAGAAAATATTGTTGTAGACTACCTTAGTTGACAAGCTCCTGGAGTCTTTATGGTAATTCCTTCTTAGTCTCCATACTATGGTTTCTACTTAGAAAATCAGTTCAATTTTCTTTTCCCTTCCCTACATCATGTTTCCCAAAGACAGTGCTTGCTCCAAGGAATGAACCAAAAGTTCTATTATTATGCAAATTATGCCATTTATACTCTGGTAAACTCAAGTAGTATGACACAACCAGAATATCTCGATGATGATAATGGAGAATTCACTATTCTTTGAATACAAAATGATCACCAACATCTACTTTTCTTTGATGTAATTCAAAGACCTTTCTTCACATGGTGGATCACATGTGTAGCCCCATGCACTGAACAAGTAATTGAGTTCTTTAACTATGCTAGTCCAAATAAGGTTAACTTATATCATCATCTTCATCTTGAAGTTTGTGTTCATGTCATCACCAAATTGTGACTAAGATGGGAATTTTACTTTTCTCTCCACTTAAAATATGATTATTACCAATATGAATAGAATATTCATCACTGGTTTACTTTATTGGCAATGTGGAGACCACTCACATGGAAAGATGTATTTTATCATGGTGAATTGATTCCTCCACTATCGTCACTAGCTGGTAGCTCATCAAGTGGAAGTATGGGTAGTTAGTAGGAATCTCCTTTTGTAAATGGTCATCACTATCTTACTTTAAAGGACATACCATCTTACCTAATCATTAGGTTCTCGATAACTTTTACCTACTAAGATAGTTATAAATAAGCTCATGCCAAAGCATAGGGGGCATCAGTTTTTTAGTCTTCTTAGAGTCTAAGAGTCTTGGAGAGTTAGTCTATAGGTAGATAGTATGCTTTTCTCTATATAGAGAATCTAAAATCATACCTTGCTAGTCTAAGTCTTGTATTGTCTTGTTTCTCTATATGTATTAATATTTGAAGGAATATTGAAGCCGTAGCCATTTGCCCAACAACCTCCATTGCTAGTTTTCCTTAAGCAAGATATTAGTACCAAGCCTAAATATTCAAGAGTTTTCATTTCCATCTAAGTTTTCATCTAAAATTTTATTTTTGATATAAACAAGAAAAATAAAAAAATTCCTTAGCTCTTTAAAAATCTTCACTATGGCCATGGTACTTGGAGGAGGGTTAGGATCTACTCTTACACAAAGTTCAATCTATCTTATTTTTTTAATTCTCCCTACCTATTTTTGATATGTCTGCTTTACTAACCTATTATCATCCTCCATTTTACTTATTGCTAAATACAAAATTTTACAAACTTTATGAATTTAGAAAAATTTTGAATTTAATCCTTTCAAAAAGAAACATAAATGTAGTTCAAAACCTATGATTTGTTTATTATAATCAAAATTACTCTACTTATTTTCCAACTACATTTGCAAATCCACAACCTCCTTTATTAAGGCATCCTCACTCCTAACCTTATTTGAAGAGGTTTCTCTAGGCTAAGTTGACACAATTATGGGAGAAAAAAGCACCATACTTAACTACTTTGATGAAGTAGCCTCCCCTATAGTGGGTGGTTGATCAATTCTAGAAACTCTAGCTATTTCAAGCTCTACTATTCTTTTTTCTAACAAGTTCACATGGTCTTGAAAGCTAGAATTTTCTTTTGTTCTTTGTTCATATGAAACTATTGGAAGATTGGAGATATTGTTGGAAGATTGGTTTGATGATATATTACATTCATGACAAAGTTTTCCATTGGTTTCAACATAGCATGTTTGATGTCTTTTGTGGTATCTGACAAAAGAATAGTAGAAAGACCAAGTTGGTACAGATGGCTAGTTGAGCATGATAAGAACTTGAGGTTATGGGAGATAATTTGGAGTATTTGGTATATTTAGTTAATGTCAAAAGTAGAAAGGATAAGTCTAGATGAAGTTATGTTATTTTTGGTGATGTATGTTCTGAGATAGAGTTTACATAGGCATGTTCTGGTAAACTTGTTATATCTCCTAGCAGAGTTGATATCTTGATGATCGATCATGAGGATATGAAGAAAAAATATTGAGGATGGTGTGGCTAATCTCACTCATCATAATATTACATGTACATAAAGTTATTCAAGTTGCACAATGGACAATTAACATTATCACTAAGTGTAACATGTTCTTAATGTGGTTCTATAATAATTAATTGAGAAGGACAAATAGCCAACTTAGGGAATTGTTTTATGGACTTGGTATAAAGGAAGGGAATTTTCCTTTATCATGGTGTGATGTTATTATTGAATGATCAATGATAAGAAACAAAAAGTACAAAATACAAAATTGAGTAGAGCAGTGTGGAAGTGAAGGAAACTTCATTGCCAAGGTTTTGGAGAGTGACCCGAGGTTTGGGATTTGGATCTAAGGTTCATGACCTAATCTACAAGGTCTAGCAGTGATTGGTCTAGTTGACAAGATAGAGGAAAGAAGATAATAATAAATTACTTGTTTGAGTAGTGAGTTCTTCTTGTAGTCAAAATTGCATGTTTGAGAAGTAGGCTCTTCTTGCATACATTATACCACAACTCCTAATAGAGATTCAAAGTATATTAATAGGTACGCATTGTACTAAATGTTGTAATAGACTCCTAAAAGGGTCCATCCTCTAACAAGGAATATTTATATTAGTACATCATCTTGTGGGTATCATTCCCATAGGGGTTTTCCCTCTGATCAATGGTTTTACTAGTCAATATATCTAGTGTAATTGTCTATGTGCATCTTATTATGGTTGTTGTTTACTTTGGTTGAATGGTTAAGTTTGTTTAAAAAAGATAAATATTTTAATTGTTGGATAACTTATTCACCTCCCCACCCCCTGCACCCCTTGACGCCCCCATAACAAAATCAATGAAGACAATCATTGAAGAAAAGGATTTGGAAAGTTGCTTCAAAGTAGAAAGAGATCTTTTCATGTGTTACATGAGAGCTATAGAAGCACTATTGACTACACTTCTTAAAATTGAGTACAATCAAGTTAAATTTCTTGCTACTTTACATTTGATTTGGAAAGTTTTGTAAAATAGTTTTGAAGGTGATGCACATTCTAAGAAGTTGAGGCTAAAAAGTTAAATTTGTGTGTTTCAAGATACTAAGATAATGGAAGATGAATTTTTAAGAATATATATAGGCAAGATATTAGAAATTACTACAGGTATTAAATCCCAAGGAGGAGCCAAAGAAGATGATGAGGTTATATGGAAGATATTGAAGGCTCTAACACCACCATTCAAGTTAGTAGTTTAGATGATGTAGTTGTTGATACCATGTACCAAATATTTCACAAAGGAGATATTTCTTGGAAGACTTAAAGAAATTGGGAATGAACTTAGATAGTCTAGACAATTGACTAGAATAGCGACAACTTTTAGTGCCTTGAATATTTGACCTAACTTTTCAAGGAGCACAAATGCTAGAGCAGATTTTGCTAGTAGAAATAGATCTAAGGGATAAAAAAAGATTGATGAAGTAGCCCTTCTAGTAAGAAGAGAAAAAGGAGGTAAGAAAATCCTTAAATGTTGGACTTGTGATGAAAATGGTCATTATGCATCTAAGTGTCCCAAAAGGGAGAAAAAAGTATAAGAGAAATCATAATCCTAGAAAGGATAGAGATCATTTGTATGCAAATGAAGATCATGATTCTAATGAACAAGCATTAAGTGTTAGTGATTATGACATTGGATTTGTGACAATAAAAGAAAAAATTCTAGAAAAGGTAGCTTTGGTATCATAGGTTGAGAAGAAATCTAATTGGATAATTGATAATGGTTTTTCACATTATATGATTGGTGATATGAATAAATTTGTTGACTTCAAAAGTTAGGAAAGAGAAATTTTTAGAGTTGGAAACAATGTAGCATGTCAAGTAAAAGGTATTAGATCTATAACTCTTGATGGTAAAACTAATATTGAGGATGTATACTTTGTTGATGGTTTAATGCACAATATTTTGAGTGTTGGACAACTAGTAGACAAAGGTTATTAGTCACAATTCATAGAAAAGACATGCATGATTAGAGATAAAGATGAAAAGGTAATTGGAATAGGAACTAGATCTAGAGTTAATGTATTTTAGTTGAATCCTACTAAAATGACATGTTTGGTTGCAAAGGTAGATGAAAGTTGGTTATGAGATAAGAGATTATATCATATAAAATTTAATAATATTGTGAGGACAAGTAGAATGTTTTTTGTTAGAGATTTTCTAAAGATTGTAAAGCCTACTAACACAATATACAAGGAGTGTGTTTTGGCAAAGCATAAAAAAATTTCTTTTCCCTACAAGAAGTTTACCACTATAGCGAAGTTGGAGATTGTACACATAGATCTCAATGGTCCTAGAAAGACTAGAGGATTCTATGGTGAAAGGTATTTTATGATTCTAGTTGATGATTTTTCTAGACTGATGTGGGTTACATTTCTTAAAGAGAAATATGAGGCATTTGACAAGTTTAAGATATTCAAGAATAGAGTTGAGAATGAATCTGGTGTAAAGATTAAATGTTTAAGGTCAGATAGAGGAGGAGAATTTACTTCAAATGAGTTTAACATGTTATGTGAAGAAAATAGAATTAAAAGATAGCTATTAGCTCCATGAACCCTTGAATAGAATGGCATTGCAAAAAGAAAAAGCAAGTCTATTATAGAAGCTACAAGAGGTATGTTAGTAGAGAATAATGTAACCAAGACATTTTGGAAGGAAGCTATGAATATAGTAGTCTAAACTATGAGCAGAGTACAAGTCAGAAAGGATACAAATAAGACATCTTATGAACTATGGTTTGGTCACTCACCTACAGCTAAATATTTTAGAATATGTGGAAGTAAGTGTTACATAAAGAGAGATGATGACATTGGTAAGTTTGATGCTAGAAGTGATGAAGGTATGCATCTTGGTTATTCATTAAAAAAAAAATGCTTATAGATGTTATAATCAAAGAACTAAGACTATTATGGAAAGTGCAAATGTGAAAATTGATCAAAAATTTAGAATACAAGAGAGAATAGTTGATTAGAATTTAGATGATGATGATTTTTTTACTAAGCCAAGGAATGATGAGATATTTCTTAATACTAATAATGATTTGTAGAATGAAGGAGAGCCAAGATACTAATTAAGCTCATAACTTTCAATAGAGCCAAGAGTTGAGATAAAAACTCCTACTTCAAGAAAGAACATGATAAGGAATCACCCATCTAAATAGATCATTGGAAGAAAAGACAAATGTATGATTACAAGAAGTAGAGTGAATGAATAGCTATTCTTGATATCTCAAGTTGAACTGATGTAGATTGGGAAGGCAATATGGATGATAGAAAGAGCACCAGTGGAGGAGCTTTCTTTCTTGGAGGAAGATTGGTTTCTTGGTTAAGAAAGAAGCAAGATTGTACATCTCAAAGTATAATAGAAGCAAAGTATGTTGCAATTGCAAATAATTGCAATCAAGTAATTTGGATGAAGTAGATGCTAAAGGATATAAGGATAGAAATTAGTAAACTTGTTGTTATTCATTGTGAAAACACAAGCATGGTAAATATGTCTAACAATCTAGTATTGCATTCGAGGACTAAGAACATTTCTATTAAGTATTACATGTTGAGAGATTAAGTTGCAAAAAAGGAAATTAGATTAGAATATATATTTACTAAGCCTCTTCCCAATTAGACTTTTGAGTATTTCTAAGGTATGCTTGGGGTTATGCCCCTTCCTACATTAGAGTAAGAAGATGCAAGAGTGCATCAATCTAGGGTAACAGAGCACCATTGTTTGTTTGGATAGATGCTAATGCTTCCTATATGGGGGAGTATCTAAGATGGAAAAATTCATCTAGGACTTGTTGATATTGTTCTCAAAAGTTTCTTTTGGCACTCAAACTAAGTAACTATTAGTTGTTGCAGAGTTTAATGCAGAGATGGTGGTTGTAGAAACCTTTAACATTGATGTTAATGGGAGAGAAGTTTGGCATGAAAAACATCATATTATGGAAGAAGTATTACATAAGGGGAGAATTTTGACATGAATTTTTAATAACATTTTGGTATAGAGAACATTGAGGTATATCAATGGTGGAGTATGATTGATGAAGAGGATTTGAAGATTGTCTATCTTTTGTTGGTATTCTTGGAACTAGATGTTTTTCATCTATGTTGACATTAATGCCAAAGGGGGAGATTGCTGAAAGATTGGAGAAATTGTTGGAATATTGGTTTGATGATATGTTAAATTCATGATTGAGTTTGTCATTGATGTCAACATAGCATGTTTGATGTCTTCTGTGGTATCTGATAAAAGAACAATAGAAAGATCAAGTTGGTACAGATGGCTAGTTGAGCATGATAACCACCTAAGGTTATGGGAGGTACTTTTGAGTATCTAGTTTATGTAGTTAATGTCAAAATCAAAAAGGATAAATCTAGAAGAAGTTATGTAAGTTTTGGTGATGTATGTTTGAGATAGAGTTTACAGAGGCATGTTCTGGTAAACTTGTTATATCTCCTAATAGAGTTGATATCTTAAGGATCAAGGTTGAGGACATGAAGAAAACATATTGAGGATGATGTGGTTAAGCTTACTTATCATAATATTACATGTACAAAAATTTATTTAAGTTGCACAGTAGAAGATTAAGGTTATCATTGTGTAATGTGTTCTTAATGTGGTCCTATAATAATTAATTGAGATGGACTAATAGCTAACTGAGGAAATTTTTTGATGGACTTAGTATAAATGAAGGAAATTTTCCTTTATAATGAGGTGTGATGTGATGATTGAATGATTGATGATAAGTAACAAAAAGTGTGAAATGCAATATTGAGCAAAGCTGTGCAAAAGTGAAGGAAATTTCATTGCCAAGGTTTTGTAAAGTGATCTAAGGTTTGGTATTTAGATCAAAGGTTCATGAACTCATCTACAAGGTTAGATAGTGATTGTTTCATTTGATAGGACATATGAAAGGATAAAGGAAATAGAAAGATAACACTAAATTACTTGTTTAAGAAGTGAGCTCTTCTTTTAGTTGAAATTGCATGTTTGGGTAGTGGGCTCTTCTTGCATACATTATACCACAACTCCTAACAAGGTTGGAATCTCTTAACAGGGATTGAAAGACTCTTAATAGGGACTCATTGTACTAAATGGTGTAATAGAATCCTAATAGGGTCTATCCTCTAACAATGAATATTTATATTAGTACATCATCTTGTGGGTATTGTAGACACCTAAAAATCCTTTAGAAAATAATATTTTTATTTTCTGAAAAAAGTTCCTAATGACATCATCATTTATTAATTATTTATTTATTTAATTAATTAATTTATTTTTATGTCATTAAATCCCTTTATCTTAATTAAAAATATTTAATTAAGGAATCCCTCCCAAAAATGTTTAAATCTTATTTAAACATTATTTCCTTATTAATTAATTAATTGACCAAAAATTCCAAAATAAATAATTTATTTATTTTTTACCCAAAACTTGGCCAATTTCTTTAAGACCACTAACCTCTTCCAAAATCTTTTAAACCTTCTTTAATTTTGATTAAAGGCTAATCCCATCATTTCCTACCCCTAATCCCAACTCAAAATATTTAATTAAGATTAAATATTAATCCTCATGTTTATTAAAAATATTTTAATAAATATCTCCTCAATCCAAACCCTTGAAATAAATAAAACTTTATTTATTTCCTAGAAAATTTTTTTTATCCTCATCCTAGGAAGTTCTAGACTCTTCTAGAAAGTCTTCATCCTCATCCAAAGCCTAGACTCTTCTAAAAGATGTCAATCCTTATCTTTGACCCTAATCTTAATCCCCTCCCAACCTTGTCACATTCCCTAAACATGGGTCAAGACTTGCTAACCCAAGCCAAAGTTAACAAATATCTCCTCCTTCCCCACCCTCATTTATTGTCATCCACTTGTCCATCTCTAACAAGCCTAATCTAATCTTAACCCAAGCCTAATCCAAGCCTTAATCATTTGCACATTCCTAAGTCAATCTTAAGACTTTCTTAATCCAACCCAAGTCAAAATATCTCAACTCTCTCACAAATATCCCAACCATAAAACTTTATGAAGCCCACAAAGCCATAAATGACTCTTACAAGCCATTCATTGTTGACCCCTCAACCCCTCTTGCTCTAACCAATGACCCTGTGACATGTGTTATTCCTTGATTGGCTGTAAGGAAGCACAACCCATGTGCTCTCCTCTCATTTAATATAAACCTTCCATAAGCTTTCTCCCATCCTTGCATCCTAGCCCTTGATCCCTCAAGCCCTTTGCCTATTTAAGGAATCCTCTCCCAAGCCATTTTAACACAGTCTAGAAAGTAAAGCCATAATGCCATTTTGGGAAGCCATTTTTACATCAAATCCTTTCACCAAAATCTATCAAAAATCCTCCATTGAAGCCCATTTGAACATTTGAGCATACATACATAATCAATCCATCTTAGCTATTAGACACACCTCTACATCAAGTGATCATCCTCATTGAGAGAGCCTATCCATGGCTCAAATTCTCATTTGAGGACTTCACCTTGTCTCTCATGAAGTTATGTTAAATTAGTATGCAAATGCTTTTTGATTTTTTTAATTTAGTGTTTCTAACATACTAAAGTAACATATATAGGTATCATTCCCACCAGTGTTTTCCCTTTGATTAAGGGATTCCCTAGTCAACATATCTAGTGAAATTATCTTTGTGCATCTTATTATGGTTGTTGTTTACTCTAGTTGAATGGTTAATTTTTTTTTAAAGAAGATAAATGTTTTAATTATTGGATAACTGATTCACCCCCCTTTAATTATCTTGGTGGACTATTTTTTCTAGCAAAAACATATACATGATTGCATTTTTCTTGTAACTACTCATGTTTCTTCTATGTTCCCTATGCCACATTGTGAATATAGGCCAAATGTTCCTAAAAATTCTTTGTGGATTGGTAAAGTTTGACATCTTTAACTCTGTTTAAAACCATATTTTCCCTAACTCCATTGTCTTCATTAGTGCCTTGACCTGAAGAAGAAGAGAAAATAGACCAAGTAGCCAAGACAACTAGGTATTCACTATAATACATCCTAGAAGTGGATATTGTTTTCCTTTCTCTTAGGTTTCTTCAACCTCATATCTTTTATGATAGAGTCAAATATAATTTCATCAACAATGTTGAGATTTGATAACAAATAGACTCTTGATTCTTTTACAATATTTTTCCCATCCTCTAGGATGATAGCATCAAGCTTTATCATCATCTCATATTCAACTTCTTTACGAATGACATAAAGATCATCATCTAGTCTTTTTTTCCTATTCTCATCAACCATCCTATGAAAATCTTCCCTAAAATACTACCATAATAATTACTTAAAGGGGACTGATTTAGCAAATTCATCATTAGAAACATCCACCTTAAAAGACTCTATCCTGATTTCCTTTGGGAATAGTCCCTTTACCTCTTGTATAGTAATATCAAAGATTGGTGCTCTAGGGACTTGAAGATATCTTCATGTAACATATTCTTTAGGAACATATATGTATTCCTCATCATCATCTCCATAGGGAAGATTTAATTCCCTAATTTTCTCTACACTTTTAATATTTCTCGTCTCTATTGTAACCTCTCCTTTATTAGTTTCTCCCTCATTTTTTTCATGTATGTCTTCACCATGCCTTTAACATGGGGAATATATAAGAGGTGTCCTAGGAGATTTAGGAGATGGTGATCTTCTTTCTAGATCATCTGGAATTATTGCCTCCACAATTAGTATTTCTACTATTCTTGGATCAATAGGCCTTGATATAACTTCAAGCCCTTTAGAGTCTCAAAGTCTTTGTCTAATTCAGTTCATCATGGGCTTGTGATTCTTCTCTAATTCTCTTCTATCCTCTTCTTTCCTTTGGGAATATTTTAGTAGATTGCAAAAACACATTCAAACTTTCTTCATTACTCAACAAAATTTAATTTTGTTTTTTTTTCTCTCCCAGGATTCTCATTCATAGTGTCATATATACTTCAAATATTTCCCAAAAGTATTCTCAATCTCTTCTCTAGGCTCTTGCAATCTAAGAATGGATCATATTTGGGGCCCTTCTCCAAAATTTCTTGTAGGATCTCTTGATATAGAAATTAGTATGGTGTCTTTCTTCTCCAAGACTTCAAATCTTCTTCATTTCCAATAATGTCTTTAGGGTAATCAAATGCATGCTTACCTCTTGGAGATTTTTATATTTTATGAATCAACATTTCATAAAATTCTTCAATGTCATTCATCTTCTTTGAATTGAAATTCATGTTATAAGGTATTATCAACTAAATCAAATTATTTCTCTCATCTTTAGTAATAGAAAATATATGAAAAATTGATAGGTCTGGAAAGAAAGTACCCTTCCTAGCCTTTTTGGGGGGCAATTAGTATCTTGTAACATAGAAATCTATGTCATGGCCTCGAGGAAACCAATTTTCAATGGGACATATTTTGGAAGCACAAAAGGTCTTACTAGGAATCCATACATCCTTATGACTATGGTGAAAGAGTAAAAATATATCTCCCCCAATGGTGACACATAATTGGCAATAATTAAAGTCAATAGGACTTAAGATTTTATTTTTAAAGATCAGGGAAAACTATCAATCACATGTAGAATTTTTCTTCTTATGGAAATTCAAAATTAGTTTTCAAAATACATAAAGCTTGAACCTTCCCAATCAAAGGACATAATAGTAGACAACAATTGAACGAGTAATTTATCTCTATCTCTTTCAAATTCTAGATCCATATCCTCTATAAAATAATCTTTATTATAGAAAAAGAACCATATGCATCATCAATGAGTACTACTTAAAATATATGGACTTTCCGTTATTTAGGAAAATTAATCCTTAATTGATGTTTTTCTCCAGGTACTTTGGGAAGTGATAAATCACTACATTTTCATATCTCTGAATTCTTAAGCACTTCCACACTATTGTCTTACTGAATTTCCTCCTATTTGTCAACCCTAAGACTTGATAGAGGGAAGTGTGGGTGTTCATTAGAGTGTCATTATAGTTCCTAAAATTACCTTTTGTATATAAAATGGCGAATGGGGGTCAATTTTATCCCATCTATTTATTTCAAGAAAGAAGTTATCAGGGTTTTTTGTACATCCTTTCCTACTATCAAAGGCTTCTTCCAACATCTTGATTTCTATACCATCAATCACACCTTTAGTAAGATGGAGCATTGGAATAATTTATAATAATTGAGAGGGGGTGAATAAGTTATACAAGTTCCAAATGTATAGATAAAACTTTTTAGTCTTTAACAAATACATGTGCATGCATTGATTAGATCATCCAATATCATAAACCTTGGTATATTACTATTCTAGTTCAAATAAAATTTGTAGAAATGGAAACAAGAAATACCATAAATTAAATTACATAATTTTACATAGGGATTTAATGTGGATACCTAATTTGGGAAAAAACACCAGTAACATGCTATCAATTTTCACTCTTCTGAAGTAAGCCCTGTAAGGAGCTAGCTTGTTAAAGGTTATAATACACATTGTTAAATGTGACATTGATTAAAAGATTTCAATCACCCTATTAAAAGTGAGTCTTGTTAGAGGACTCTAGAACATTCCATTAGAGTTTCACCTGGCTAAAGGATTTACTGATGACTGTTAGATCAACCTTAATCCAAACTAATACAATTTCTAGAAAGTAATAGTAAGACTTGATTTGATAACAAAAAAACTCACTTATAGATTAAATATTTCTCATTCAGCTCTCCATTCTTCTTGGAATTAATTCCCCTTCATCTCTAATTAATTGTTCACCCTTCAAGCCTTCACCTCCTTAATCCTTCATGCTTAGTATGCCAACTTTAGGTTCATTCCTTCAGCCACCATATGACGCAACACCTCGAGACTCCTCTTTTTTCACTCACATTCTTCACACTTTGCTTCTAGCCTTGTGTCTCCTTATATAGAGAATTTTTACCTTTGGTTGCTTCATCACAATCATCCATTTTAGGGTCAAGTTAGATTCATTGAACCCTACCTCTTTTCCATTTTGTTCCCTCTAGAAACTTTTCTTACAATCCTCTTCAAATTCATCTTAAAATGATTTATCTTGAATTCTATGCCACTAGCTCATCATACTTATCTTCAACACACTTCACATAATTTAAGAAATCAACATTTTCAGCTTAGATTTGTCAAATGTTTGATGAAACTCTTTATACTATCACTCAGAAATAACATGTTGTGTACTTGGTAACAACTATCCTCTAATGCTCAATCAACATTAGGTTGCTCAATATACACTAAGTCTTAACTTAGTCATTACTGCCATTGTCTAACATTCAACCCATACTAATTTTCATTGGTGCTCAACACATACTAAACTTCCTTCACTTGGCACATATTGAATTTCTCTTTTCTTGGCCACAACTAACTTTTTATTCAGTTTGAAGTAAATTTCTAAGCTTCTATTGTTAGGTTGGTCAGGATTGGGAGACACATTTCTTTTTCTTATTCTTCTTGTTGTCTTTTCTCAAGTATCCTTTCATTATAGCCTTAAGTAGATAAAAAATACACTATACCATCAAAGTATTACTTGAGATTAGTGCTCCTTTTATACACCATATAACTCAACATTTTTCTAGGTACTCTTGTTATTCTTTCTTTTTAGATCCTCTTCATCAATCAATCAAATGATAGCATTTAGACCAAAGTTAGCAATTATCTTACAAGAAAGTAGTATATTTAATATCAATAACAAAATAATGATTATTCCATTATAGGTTTCTACAATCTCATTCATTTCTATTCTTCAACAATCTTCTATTTCAACAATCTCCCTCTTTGGCATTGATGATAAACCAATTCCAACAATAATACCAAAAAGAAACTTAATACCTTGTATTGAAATAACCCCCTCTATAAATATCTATCTTTCTTCTATATTGAATACAATCTCTCTTCTTCTTTAGATATTCAATGTAAACTTTTTCTCTTTAAATCTTTCTCCCTACTTTTGATCTTCTCTCTTTTCTCATACTAATCTTCCTCTTTCTTAGTAATGCTATATTTCTCTCTTTGAAAAAAATGCCAAAAAATTGTCATCTTCTCATGTAGATATCTACAATTTAGGGTCTCCCTCTGTCACCTTGCATGTGACTATAAATCTTTTCTTTCAACTCTTTCCTTACTTTAGGCAGTTCCTAAAGTAAGATACACTACATCAAGTTGTAAAGCATGCCATTCAACTTAGTTGATGTAGGGCACTACTCTTGCTTCTTGAGTAGCTTTGGATAGAGGAATCACCCTAGATTATCTCTAAGATATTCATGTGCATCCTTAGGTAAAGTTCTTGTGAATATATAAGTTATATGTTCCTTTGTATTCACATATTACATTCTCAACTCTTTGTCTTGAACCAATTCTCTCAAATAATGATATTTGACTGCACATGTTTAGAGCACTTGTATTATCACACTAGATTACTATAGGTCCAGTGATTTCTTCCTTCATTCCTTTGAGTAACTATTTGATCCATACAACATTTGTGCAATTCACTATAGTAATCACATATTCAACTTGAGTAGTAGATTATAAAATATAATTATTTTTCTTGCTAGTCTAGGAGACTAATCCTTTTCTTAAGAAAAATGCTCTACAACTTGTACTTTTCCTATAATGAATGTTTTCAACCTAATCAAAATCTATATAGGCTCTTGATTCAAGATTTTCATTATTCTTGTAGTATAGACCATAGTCTTCTCTATCTTTTAAGTATATCATAATCCTTTTAACAACCATTAAGTGATTCTTCTTAGGATTTTTAGAAAATTTTGCAACACTCCCAATAGCTAGTGTAAAATTAGGTCTACTATTAACTAAATATTGCATTTCTCTATTCATAGACTAGTACGATGTTTGATTTACTTTAGTAGAATCATTAGTTTTGGATAGTTTTTGTCCTATCACCATGGAAGTACTAACTAGTCTTGAATCCTCCATAGCAAAAGTCTTCAAGATTTCCTTTACATACTTGGACTGAGTAAGGTCAATAAATATTTCTTCTAATATACTTGTAATTGAACAAAGTACTTTATTTCTTCAAAAATAAACATCTCAAATTCTTTCATCATTTCATTTGCAAATGTCCTACACAATGCATTTTGTCCTCCAAATATGATATCATCAACAAATATTTCAGCTAGAAAAATTCCTTTACCTCCTTCTATCTTCAAGTACATATTTTTATTATCATTAGTCTTCACAAAACCAATCTTCACAAAATAATTGTGCAATATTTCATACTATGCTCTAGGAGATTTCTTTAAACCATATAAAAAAAAATTTCAATCTACACAATATTTTTCCTATTTGGATCAAAAAATTCATCAGGCTATTCAATATAAACCTCCTCTTCTAGTATACCATTTTAAAATGGTGAATTAATATCAATTTGATAAACTTTGAATCGTTTAAAAGTAGAATAAATAAACAAAGTTCTTACTCCTTCCAATCTTGCAACTGGGGCAAATGTTTCTCCATATTCAATTACCTCTTCTTGTGCATAATCTTTATGGACTAACCTTGCCTTATTCCTTCTTTACTTCACCATTATCATCCTTTTTTTTTTTTTTTTTTTTGTATACACACTTTATTCAAATAATATTCTTGTGTCCTCTAGTCTCAGTACTAGTACTTGGTTTTCTTCTTCTCAATATGATAAATTTATTATTTGATGGCTTGAATCCAATCTTCCTTCTCTAATGCATCCTTCACTGATATAGGTTCATGTATGCTTTAAAAACATGTTTTGTTCCTTAATCTATTCCTTTCCAATTGTCCATCCTCCTTTTCTCCAATGATTTGTTCAGTAATATGACATCTTATGACACATTTTGATAGTCTTGTCTATGTTCTTCTTTTTTCAACAATAGGTCATTCATGAAGTTCAATCTCAGGTTCACTATGTACTTCTCTATCAGGTAACTCAACATTCCTTTTCCTATAAACTGATCTCACCATTAGAATGTACCTTAGCTTTTGAATGCAACTTGATATCCATTATATGTGACTTGATAGTCACTCATTCTTGTTGATTAGTAGCTTGGTTCATAGTGTCATTAGAATTAATAGACATGCCTTCATAGTAGTACACAATTTTTTTGTAATTATCAAGTTCCTTCTTTTGTTCATCTTCATACATTTTGTATATTCATCAATTTTTACATTTTCACTTTCCACAACTTTGTTAGTGTGAGTATTTAAACACTTATAATATTTACTTCTTGTGGTATATCATAGCAATATACCTTCTTCACTTTTAGCATCAAGTTTTCCATTTTTGTTGTCCTCAAGAATGTAACACTTTCTTCCAAATACTTTAAAATATTTGACATTTGGTGAGTATCCATGCTATGATTCTAAAGGTGTGAGAATTTTACTTTTCTTGACTTGTACTAAGGTATAGCTTCTCTTTAGTATTTCAAACCAACATTATTCTCCATCATTAGTGTTCTAGCACAATCCACCACCTATATGTTCCTACTTTCAACTATCCCATTTTGTGGAGTGCTCCTAGGTGTAGAAGTTTATCTTTTGATTCCTTTGTCATTGCTTAAATTGTTGAATTTATTCAATGTAAACTCTCCACCTCTATTAGATCTCAGAAATTTCAAGCTTATACCACTTTTCTTTTCAACTTTTTCTAGATACCACTTAAAGATTTGAAAAGCATCAGATTTTTCTCTCAAAAACATCATTGCCATCATTCTAGAGTAATCATCAACAAATAAAATAAAATATTTGTCATCTTTGTAGCTCTGCACATCAATTGGTCCACATAGATTAGTATGAACTAATTCTAAAATTTCTTTTGAAGTATGAGTCTTACTCTTAAAATTAGGTTTTTTTCATCTTGTCTAACTGCCATTGTTTGCAAATCACATTATCAAGTTTCTTTAGTTTTGGAAAACTCTGACTCTTTTCATCTTACTCATACTAACCAAGTTATCGAAATTTACATGAAATAATCTTTTTTTCTATAGCCACACATCATAAAATTGTACAAAAAGACATGTTGCTTCAATCATGTCAAGATAAAATAGATTACCTCTTGTTTGATCACCATTTCTAATGAGTTCTACATCAACATCATAGATCTTAGCCTTCTTGTGTTCAAATTCAACTTTACATCCCAAATTATTCAATTGTGACACAATCAATAGATTATAGCTAAATCCTTCCACATAGAAAGCATTGTCACACATGATCTTATTTGTAAATCTTATTAATTCTTTACCTTTCGCTATATAGGATGTATCATTACCAAATATAATGATATTTTCATTATAATTCTCAAGGGTAATGAATGTACTTTTATTACTAGTCATGTGATGAGACCATCCACTATAAATGATCAATCTATCACTTTTGGTTACATGAGATACTAATGCAGTTGCTTCATCTTCATTTGAATCATCTATCATATAAATATAGACAACTTCATCATTATGACCATGTAATTCATCATTAGATTTTTCTTCAGCAATGTAACAAAATTTCTTTCTCTTGTCTTTATAGCCTTTGTTACTCTCTTCTTTTCTACTTCTAGATTTCTCTTCATTTCTATTATTTGTCTTCTCATGACATCTTGTTGCAATATAGCCAACTTTAATAGATTTAAAACATATTATGGGTAACTTACCTTTGTATTTTCCTTTGCCTCTATGAAATATCCTTCTTGGAATTCTTTAGAATAACTAAGAGTGGGGTGAATCAGTTATCCAAGGTCCAAATGTACAAATAAAACTTTTTAGTGCTTAATAGATTCATATCCATAAAACCATATCATGCATGCATCCATTAGAATCTCTAATGCCTTAACTTAGTAGGTCATTTTCCTAGGTCAAAATAACTTTGCTAAAATGTAAGGATGAAATACTACAAACTCATTCACATAATTTGACCTAAGGATTTTAAATGAAAACCCAATTTGGGAAAAACCACCAGTAACATGCTATCCAATTTCACTCTTTTGAATTAATGACATATCAAAGGCCAACCCTATTAAAGGTTATAATGCACACTATTAAAAATGACTTGGTTAAAAGATTTCAATCACCCTATTAGGAGTGAGCCTTATTAGAGGACTTTAGAAAATTCCATTAGAATGTTACCAAATTAAAAGATTTACAAATGGTTGTTAGGCTAACCCTAATCCAAAGGATTTGTCTAGATTGATATAATTTTTAGAAAGTAATAACAAGACTTGATCTGATAATAAGATACAACTCAATTACAAATTACAAACCTATGGTTTAGTCCTCCATTCTTCTTGGCAATCATACTCTTTGTCTCTAACAAATTGTTAACCCTTCAATAATTCCACCTCTTAAGCCTTCTTACTTTGTATGCCAATTGTAGACTCTTCTATTTGGCCACCATACGAAGCAACACCCTAGACTTATTTTCTTCCTTAGGTTCTTACACATGACAACCTTTCCTTCTAGCCTACTATCTTTATAAATAGAGAATTTAGATTTTTTCCATTTAACCATAATCATCCATTTTAGGGTCAAGTAAGATTCAACAAATCAATCCACTTTTCCATTTTAGTCCCTTCTAGAAACTACTTCTAGAATATTCTTTGAATCCACCTCAAAATGGTTTATCTTGAATTCTATGCCACTAGATGATCATAGAAATATTCCACACACTTTACAAAATTTAATAAATCAAATTAATAATCTTAGATTCATCAAATCTTTTGATTTAACACTTTTTGCTATCACTTAGCATCTACATTGTTCACTTGAGAATAATAGTATTCTAATACTTGACCAAAATTGGGTTGCTCAGAATCAACTATGTCTTCTTAGCTCAGACACCACTATTATTTCCCTTATTCTTGACTCTTTCTAAATTTTACTAATACTTGACGTATACTAACTTTCTACTTGGCCTAAACTAGGTTTGCTTGACTTACACTATTTGCTCGACCAGGCTTGCCAGACACTTTTTATGAAAACACTTCTTATTGGTTTAGCTAAAGTAACCATTTACTTTAGTCTTAAGTAGATCAATAATACATCATATCATCCATGCATTACTTGGTCTTAGTTATCCTTTTATACACCAAATAACTCAACCTTTCTCTAGATTCTCTTGTTATCTTATCTTTTTGAGTCCTCTTCATCAATCAAAGAAATGATAGCATTTAGAACAAAATGTAGTTGTCTCACCAACAAGTAGTAGGTTTGATATCATTAACAAAATAATTATTACTCTATGATAGGTTCCATACTTCAAAAAATCTCTTTTCTATAATATCCATCTTTGGCATTAATGACAAACCAATACCAACAACAATACCAAAAGAAAAATTATATTTTTGAAATCTCTCCCTCTAGCAATATATGTGTATCTTTATTTTTTTTCTTTCCCTAATTTGATCTATCTAAAATATTATATCTCCCTCTTTCTGGAACTCTCTCCACTATCTCCCTCTTTCTTATATAATCTTTCTTATCTCCCTCTTTGACAACAATGCCAAAAACTTGTCATCTATTTATGAAGATATAATCAATTTAGGTTCAACCTTGTCACCTTCCATGTGACTATAAATTATTTTATTCATCTTCTTCATTACTTTAGGTAGATCCCAAAGTAAGATCCATTGCACCAAATTTTAAAATATGACATTCAACTCATTTGATGCAAGGCACTACTCTTTCTTCTAGACTAGCTTTGGATAGTGGTATCACCCCTACTTTACTTCTTAGATATTCATGTACATCCTTAGGTAAATATTCTGTGAATATATTACCTATCTGTTCTTTTCTATTCACATATTCCATTCTTACTTCTTTCTCTTCAACCAACTCTCTCATGTAATGATACTTGATTGCAATGTGCTTTGTATTTATGTGCATCACAAGGTTCTTTGATATGTTTGTAACGCATATATTATCATAATAAAGTACCACAAGTTTAGTAATTTCTTCCTTCATTTTGTTGATTAGCTATTTGATCCATACCACACTTGTACAATTCACTATAGTAGCCACATATCTAGCTTTAGTAGTAGATTGTGACATACAATTCTATTTCTTACTAGTCTAGGTGACTAATCTCTTTACTAAGAAAAATGCTCCATAACTTGTACTCTTTCTATCATCAATGTTTCCAGCCAAATGAACATTTGTAGAGGCTCTTAATTTAAACCTATCATTCTTCTTGTAGCATACACCATAGTCTTCTATTCCTTTCAAGTATCTCATGATCCTTTTAACAACCTATAAAATGTTTGATGTACTTCAGTAGAATTACCAATTTTGGATAGTTTGTGTCCTATCACAATAGGAGTAATAACACATTTTGAATCCTCCATACCAAAAAATTTCAATATTTCTTTCACATACTTATACCAAGTGATGTAAATGTCATACTTTAATTGATATACTTGCAAAGCAATAAAAGAATTTATCTCTCCAAACATAGACATCTCAAACTCTTTCTTCATTTTATTTGCAAATTTCTTACACAATGCATTTTGTGCTCTAGATATGATATCATCACCAAATATTTCAGCTAGTAAAATCCCTTTACTTCCTTTTATCTTCAAGTATAGATTATTGCTATCATCAATCTTCTCAAAACCAATCTTCACAAGATAATTGCGAGTCCTTTCATACCATGCTCTTGGAGCTTGATTTAAACCATATAAAGCTTTTTGTAATCTACATACCATGTTCTTATTTTTTTGGATCAACAAATCCTTTTGGTTGTTCAATCTAAACCTCCTCTTCTAGTATAGCATTTAGAAATATTGGCTTCACATCCATTTGATAAACTTTGAAAACTTTGTATGTATAATAAGAAAGTAGAGTTCTTACTCATTCCAATATTGCAATTGGGGCAAATGTCTCTCCATTGTCAATTCCATCTTCTTGTGCATATCCCTTGAAAACTAATCTTGCCTTATTCCTTGTGACTTCACCATTCTCATCTAGTTTATTTTTGTACACCCACTTTTTTCCAATCACATTCTTGTTCTCTAGTCTAGGTACTAGAGTCCATGTGTTGTTCTTCTTAATATGATCAATCTCTTCTTTCATGGATTTACTCTAGTATTCATTCTCTAATGCATCCTTTACTAGCTTAGGCTCATGCATGCTTAACAAACATGTATCACTTGTCAACATATTCCTTGTGATTGGTCTCACTTCTTTAACTCCAATAATTTTTTTAGTAGGATAATTTCTTTTGAAATACTTTTTCAATCTTGGTTCTTCTCTTTTTTCTTCAATGGGTCTATCAACTTCATAGTCATTGTGCATTTCTATATCAAAGTAAATCAACATTCCTTTTATGTACACTAATATTAGTATCAGAGTGTACCTTGGCTTATGTCTATAACTTGGCAACTAAATTCATTTTAGTTCTTGGATGAAACTTGACATTCATTGTGTGTGACTCGACAACCATTGATACTTATTGCTATTGGTTTACACCTTGGTTCATAGCTTCTTCATCATTCATGTATTCATAGTAGTATATGAAGGATTTTTACTCTTTAGGTTCCTTCTTAGGCTCAACTTCGCATACATTTGTATATTCATCAAATTTCACATTTGCACTTTCCACAACTTTGTTAGTGTTAGTATTTAAAAACTTATAAGCTTTAGTTCTTTTGGAATATCTTGGGAATATACCTTCCTCACTTTTAGCATCAAGTTTACCATTCTTGTTGTGCTTAAGAATGTAACACTTGCTGCCAAACACCTTAAAACATTTTACATTGGGTGAGTATCCATACCAAAGTTCAAAAGGTGTGGAATTTGTAACTTTCTTGACTTGTACTTAGTTCAAGGTATAGACATCTATACTCACAACTTCTCTCTAGTATTTCAAAGAAACATTCTTCTCCATCATCACTATTCTAGTACAATCCATTATAGATATGTTCCTCCTTTCAACAATCCCATTTTTTCAAGGGGTCATAGGTGAAAAAGTTTGATTCTTGATCCCTCTATCATTAGAAAAAATATCAAACTCACTTGATGTAAATTCTCCACCTTTATCAAATCTTAGACATTTCAAGCTTTTCTTAGTCTCCTTTTCAACTCTTTCTAGATACCACTTAAATATTTGAAAAGTATCGTATTTTTGTTTCAGAAACATAACTACCATCATCCTAGAATAATCATCAACAAATAGGATAATGTACTTGTCACTTTTGTAGCTTTGCACATCAATTAGCCCACACAAATCAATATGAACTAATTATAGAATATCTTTTGAGGAGTGAGTCTTACTTTTAGAACTAGACTTGTCATCTTGCCTGATTGACATTGTTTGCAAATCACATTATTAGGTTTCTTCAATTTTGGCAAACCTTTGACTCTTTTCATGTTATTGATACTGACTAAGTTATCAAATTTAACATGAAATACCTCTTGTGTCATAGCCACACATCATCAAATTTTACAAAAATACAAATAGCATCATTCATGTTAAGATAAAACATATTACCTCTAGTCTGATCTCCATTTCCAATTAGTTTTCCATTAGTGTCATAGATCTTTTCTTTCTTGATATCAAATTCAACTTTACAACCATAACTATTCAAGTGTGACACACTCAACAAGCTATAGTTAAGTCCTACATAGTAAGCATTGTCACACATGATCTTTTCTAGCAATTTTATTGATCCTTGACCTTTTATCAGACAAGGTGCATCATTACCAAATCTAAAATTATTTCAATTATAATACTCATGGGTAATAAACTTACTTTTGTCTCTAGTCATGTGATGTGACCACCCATTGTCAATGATCCATCTATCACTTTTGTTCACATAAGATACTAATAAAGTTGCCTCATCTTCATCAAAATCATCTTTGATATCAACATACACAACTTCATCATCATGGTCATTAGATCCATATTTTGTTTCCTCTTCAGTAATGTAGCAAGACTTCTTTCCTTTGTCTTTATAGTCTTTGTTTTTCTCATCTCTTTTATCTTTGTCTTTATCTCCACTTCTATTGTTCTTCTTCTTTGGATACCTTGTAGCAATATGACCAACCTCATTACAACTGAAATAGATGATAGGTAGCTTACCTTTGTATTTCCCTTTGTCTTTGTTAAATCTCCTAGGTAGAAATGCTTCAAGCTCTTCTACATCATCACCATTTGTATAACTATCACTATAAGCATGCTTGACCTTTTTCTTCTTATCTTTAGGTTCTTTTAGTATTGTTTTAGCTTTGAAGGAAGATTCAATATTTTCAATTTTAAAATTATAAAAATTAGAAAGTTCAAGAACAATGAGTCTACCCATTAGTCCTTCAAGGGTTAGATTACTACTGAGAACACACCTCAGTTCTTGTATGGAAGAGACTATAGTAGCATAGATATGCATCAAGTTTCTCAATACTTTGTTGATAATAGTCTCATCTTTAATAACATAATTTTCTCCTCTAATAGAATTCACAACATCTTTGATTCTTGTACAATACTAGACTATAGTCTCACCTTCTTGTATTATCATGTCATCAAAGATTCCTCTTAGACTTTCAGCTTTGGCTCTCAGAATATTCTTGTCTCCTCCATAGATTATTTCTATAACATTCCACATCTTCTAAGTAGAATTATATCCTTCGATTTCATAAAACTCTGAGTAGCTTAGGGAAGATGCAAGCTCTAACATTGCTTGATTATGTTCTTTCTACTTTTTCAAATCATTAGTAGTAGGGGCTCCAGTAGGATGAACATGCTTAGTGTTAATGGTATATTATGCATAATCTCCAAGACCTCCTAGATGTAGCTTCATCAAACATTTCCATGTAGAAAAGTTTTCATTGTTCAATTTGGCTACCTCCTTTCTATACATCTTGATCTCTAACTTTTAAAAATTTTAAACTATTCCCTCATAAGTACCAAATCTCTTATACCAATTATTGGAATTCTTTTGAATAATTGAGGGGCATGAATTAGTTATCCAAGGTCCAAATGTACAAATAAAACTTATCAATGCTTAACAAATTCATATCTATAAAACCATATCATGCATGCATCTATTAGAACATCCA
The DNA here is from genome assembly GCA_028749045.1 of Cupressus sempervirens. Lineage (NCBI taxonomy): Eukaryota > Viridiplantae > Streptophyta > Pinopsida > Cupressales > Cupressaceae > Cupressus > Cupressus sempervirens. Next base: position 690,739,152 of record CM053793.1, read on the forward strand.
ATACCTTAACTTAGTAGGTCACTACCTTAGGTAAAAATAAATTTGGAGAAATGTAAGCATGAAATACTACAAAATCATTCACACAATTTGAAAAACCACTAGTAACATGCTGCCCAATTTCACTCTTTTGAAGTGATGCCCTATTAAAGGCCAACCCTATTAAAGGTTACAATACACACTATTAAGTGTGACCTGGTTAAAAGATTTCAACCACCCTATTAGGAGTGAGCCTTATTAGAGGAAATTATAATATTCCATTATAATGTTACCTAATCAAAAGATTTACAAATGACTATTAGGCCAACCTTAATCCAAAGGATTTATCTAGACTAATATAATTGTTAGAAAGTAACAATAAGACTTGACTTGATAATAAAATACAACTCACTTGCATATTATAGATCTCTGGTTCATTCCTCCATTCTTCTTGTCATTCATACTACTCATTTTTGAAAACTTCTTTACCCTTCAAGCATTCAACCTCTTAAGCCTTCTTTCTTTGTATGCCAATTGCAGACTCTTCTATTTGGCCACCAGATGAAGCAACACCCTAGACTTCTTGTCTTCCTTAGGTTCTCGCACATGATAACCTTTTCTTCTATGCTACTATCTCTATAAATAGAGAATTTAAATCTTTTTCCATTTAAACACAATCATCCATTTTAGGGTTAGGTAAGATTCAATGAATCTAGACACTTTTCCATTTTAGTCCCTTTTAGAAACTTCTTCTAGAATATTCCTTGAATTTTCCTCAAAATGGTTTATCTTGAATTATGTTCCACAAGATCATCATAGAAATATTCAAAAAACTTCACACAATTCAAGAAATCAAATTAGTTATCTTAGATCCATAAAATCTTTGATTTAGCACTTTTTGTTGTTGCTCGACATCTACACTATTCACTTGGCAATGATAGTATTCTAATGCTTGACCAAAACTATGTTACTCAAAATCAACTACATCTTCTTAGTTCTATCACCACTATGATTTCCTTGTTGCTTGATATGTACTAAATTTTACTAATACTCATCATATACTAATTTTGTGCTCATCCTAAACTAGGTTTGCTTAGCTCACATTGTTTGCTAGATGAAACTTGCCAAACACTTTTTATGAAAACACTTCTTCTTGGCTTAGGTAAAGTAACCATTTACTTTAGCATTAATTAAATTAATAATATGCCATATCATCCATGTCTTACTTGGTCTTAGTGCTCCTTTTATACACCAAATAACTCAACCTTTCTCTAGGTTCTCTTGTTATCTTATCTTTTCAAATCCTATTCATCTATCAAACAAATGATAACATTTAGTCCAAAAAGTAGTTGTCTCACCAACAAGTAGTAGGTTTGAAATCATTGACAAACTAATGATTTCTCCATGATAGGTTTGATACTTCAAACAATCTCTTTTCAATAATCTCCTCTTTGGCATTGATGACAAACCAATTCCAACAACAATACCAAAAGAAAATTTATATTTCTAAAATCTCTCCCTTTAGCAATATATGTGTCTCCTTTTTTTTTTCTTTCTATAATTTGATCTATCTAATATCTTATATCTCCCTCTTTCTTGAACTCTCTCTACTATGTCCCTCTTTCTTATATAATCTTCCTTATCTCCCTCTTTGACAACAATGCCTAAGACTTGTCATCTATTCATGCAGATATAATCAATTTAGGTTCTCCCTTGTCACCTTACATGTGAATACAAATCTTTTGATTCAACTCCTTCATTACTTTAGGGAGATCCTAAAGTAAGATCCACTGTACTAAATTTTAAAATATGACATTCAACTTAGTTGATGTAGGGCACTACTATTGCTCCTTAAGTACCTTTAGATAGGGGTATCACCCCTAGTTTATCTCTTATAGAATCATCTACATCCTTAGGTAAATTTTTTGTGAATATATTAGCTATCTATTCTTTTGTATTCACATATTCCATTCTCAATTCTTTGTCTTGAACTAACTCTCTCAAGTAATGATAATTGATTGTAATGTGCTTTGTATTTGTGTGCATCACAGGGTTCTTTGATATGTTTATAACAACACTTTTATTGTCACAATAAAGTACCATAGGTTTAGTACTTTCTTCATTCATTCTATTAAGTAGTTGTTTGATCCATACTACTTTTGTACAATTCATTATATTAGCCACATATCTAGCTTCAGTAGTAGATTGTGATATACAATTCTATTTCTTACAAGTCTAGGTGACCAATCTCTTTCCTAAGAAAAATGTTCCATGACTTGTACTCTTTCTATCATCAATCTTTCCAGCCCAATGAAAATTTGTATAGGATATTAATTCAAACTTATCATTCTTCTTGTAGTATAGACCATATTCTTCTATTCATTTCAAGTATCTAATGATCCTTTTAACAACCATTGAATGATTCTCTTTAGTATTTATAGAAATCCTTGTAATAATACCAAAAACTAATCCAATGTGAGGTCTACTATGAACTACATATTGCAATTTTATAATCATAGACATATAAAATGTTTGGTTCAGTTTAGTAGAATCATCAGGTTTGGATAGTTTGTGTCTTGTCACAATAGGATTACTAACACATTTTGAATTCTCCATACCAAAAGTTTTCAATATTTTTTTCACATACTTAGACTGAGTGAAGTGCTGCAGTAGCAGAGTGGAAAATATGATAAGTAATGTTTTATGTTTTGTGTGTGTTTTAAATTTAAATGTTTTCAATAATGTCCTACATGTGGTGGCATACCTAGAGTAGCATTTTGATGAGCTCTCTAGATATAGCCACCTAGGACCAGGTGTGTGGATTTTAAAATTAGAATAGTTGTTTTAATTCGTAGTTGTGCTAAATAATTAAAGAGAATTCCATAAAATACTGGTGACAGATAATAGGCAGTTACAAGAATACCCATGATTGTTGCATGGTATTGATGGTAAAGCATCTTTCAGATTCCTATTCTTAGCAGTTACAAGAATACCCATGATTGCTGCATGGTATTGATGGTAAAGCATCTTTCAAATTCCTATTCTTAGCAGTTACAAGAATATCCATGATTGCTGCATGGTATTGATGGTAAAACGTCTTTCAGATTCCTATTCTTAGATCGAAAAGAAAACATTTTTATTACTACTGGACAGCAAGGCCAGTCAGACTTTGGTTATGAAAAAGCCAATCTTTTATGTAAAAAATGATTCGAACTTGGGGAGGAATGGGAAGTTTTATGTCTCCTTTGGTCTCCTATTTTTTTTTTTAAAGATTATGGTTCTACTATTATGCTTCATATATTTCTCATGGCAATCAGTTTAGGGAATATCAATTGCAGAAAAATGTACTCTGATGCGGGTTCAATATCTCAGGTTTGAACTGTTGGATTTCTCTCAAATTTTTATATGTTGTTTGAAACTTAGTTATGCCAAATATCAACATTTGGATTGAGTAAATCTTTTCTGGTTCGAAAGTTATTCATGTCTGAGTGCGGGTCTATCCGAAGGCAGCAAGAAGATATTTTGGGGGATTTTATTTTTAAAGTTTTGTTTATTGAATCTGATTTTAGTGTGTGATCCTGAAGGGTGTAGATGCCCCTTGAAGCAACTCAGTTGAGTGATTGATTCCTCCTGAGTTTTCCAAGGTTTGGCTCTGCATCATGAAGTATATACCATACTTCAACTAATATACTTTCAAAACAACAAAAAAAGTTATCTCTCCAAACATAGACATCTCAAACTCTTTCTTCATTTCATTTTCAAATTTCTTACATAATGCATTTTCCCCTCCAGATATGATATCATCAACAAATATTTAACCTAGTAAAAACATTTTACCTCCTTCTGTCTTAATGTATAGATTGATGTTATTATTAGTCTTCTCAAAACCAATCTTCACAAGATAATTGTGAATCATTTCATACCATGCTCTTGTTTTCTTGGATCAAAAAATACTTTTGGTTGTTCAATGTAAATCTCCTCTTCTAGTATATCATTTAGAAATGTTGACTTCACATCCATTTGATAAACTTTGAAACCATTGTATGCAAAGTAAGCAAGTAGAGTTCTTACTACTTCCAATCTTACAACTAGGTCAAATGTCTCTCCATTGTCAATTCCATATTCTTGTGCATATCCCTTGAAAACTAATCTTTCCTTATTCACTGTGACTTCACCTTTCTCATCCAGTTTTTTTTTTGTACACCCGCTTTGTTCCAATCACATTCTTGTTCTCTAGTTTGGGTACTGGAGTCTATGTTTTGTTCTTCTCAATATGATCAATCCCTTCTTTCATGGTTTTTCTCCAATCTTCATCCTCTAATGCATCCTTCACTGAATTAGGCTCATGCATGCTTAATGAACATGTATCACTTCTCAACATATTCCTTGTCATTGGTCTAACTTCTTTAATTCCAATAATTTTTTCAATAGGATGATTTCTTTTGACATAATTTATCAATCTTGATTCTTCTCTTCTTTCTTCAATGGGTCTATCAACTTTAGAGTCACTGTGCATTTCTCTATTAGGTAAATCAACATTCCTTTTATGTACACTAATCTTAGTATTAGAATGTACCTGGGCTTATGTCTATAACTTAGCTCTAGAATTTAGCTTGGTTCCTGAATGAAACTTGATATTTATTGTATGTGACTCGACAACCACTAATACTTATTGCTATTGGTTTACACCTTGGTTCATAGCTTCATCATCTTTTATGTCTTCTTAGTAGTATATGAAAGTTTTGTACACTTTAGGTTCCTTCTTAGGATTAGCTCCATGTACCTTTTTATATTAATCAAACTTCACATTTGCACTTTCCACAACTTTGTTAGTGTTAGTATTGAAAAAATTATAAATTTTAGTTCTTGTGGAATATCTTGGGAGTATACCTTCTTCACTTTTAGCATCAAGTTTAAAATTTATGTTGTCATTAACAATGTAACACTTGCTTCCAAATACTTCACCATCATTAGTATTCTAGCATAGTCCATTATAGATAAGTTCCTCCTTTTAACAATCCCATTTTCTCGAGCAGTCTTAGGTGCATAAATTTGTCATCCAACATTCCTCTTAGACTTTTAGCTTTGGCTCTCAAAATATTCTTGTCTCCTCCATAGATTGTCTCTATGACATCCAAAAAATTCTAAGTAGAATTATATCCTTTGATGTTATCAAACTCTAAGTAGCTTAGAGGGGATGCAAACTCTAACATTGTCTGATTGTGTTCTTTCTTCTTTTTGAAATCATCAGCAGTAGGGGCTCTAGTAGGATCAACATGCTTAGTGCTAATGGTATATTATGCATAATCTTTGAGACCTCCTAGATGTAGCATCATCAAACTTTTCCATCTAGGAAATTTTTCCTTGCTTAATTTGGGCAATTCCTTTCTATACATCATGATCTTTATCTTTTAGTACCTTTAAACTATTCACTCACAAGAACCACATCTCTGATACCAATTATTGGAAGTCTTTAGAATAACTAAGAGGGGTGTGAATCAGTAATCCAAGGTCCAATTGTATAAATAAAACTTATCAATGCTTAAAAAATTCATATCTATAAAACTATATCATGCATGCATCCATTAGAACATCCAATACCTTAACATAGTAGGTCACTGTCCTAGGTCAAAACAAATTTTAGAAATGTAAGCATGAAATACTTCTTGGCCAAACAATGGTATCAGATACCTAAAGTAATGGACTACTTGATTTAGGATTGGACACCCCAAGTGATTCTTAATGCACTATTTAATCTCATTTAATTATTGGCTAGGGACATAAACTTGGAATGACATCTACAAATTATATGTTTTAAACCTTCTCTTCTAATCCTTTTTAAGGGATTCAAATACTTATGCTTTAGGAAAGCTAAACTAAAATTGGTAAGAAAATGTATTCTAATCAAAGTAAGAAATTATAGTTAGGAACTACTCCAACTAACTGTGTTGTTGGAACTAGCTACTAATTCTTGTATCAGTGGCTATAGGAACAATAAAGTTCTAAAATATATAAATAAACATGAAATGAATTCTACACTAACAAAGCAATTTACTCATCAAGTAGGCCCCCCTTGAATGAGTAAATGGAAAGTACAATCAAGTTGAAAGTTTCAAACTTGAATTGAACATTCTATTTATCCATAAAAATTAATACACTTGATTGAAATAGTATGCAAGAGTTCTATACTAAAAACTAGTTTGTTTAACTAACTCCAAAGAGTCATGATGGTTGATTATTTAAAAGGAAACTACCACTAATTCTTAAACCTATGATCAATTCATAATGAGGATTGATTACAACTCATAAAGTTTCATAATAGAAACATTATTGACCACGAACAATCCTAGAATATTGTGCACACCAAAATTGTGGGTTGCGTGCAATAGAAAGCATTGACTTGCTTGCAAAGATTCTGTAATCATGGTTGGCTTTGATGACTCTCACACTAGTATGCTAGTCCTTGAATATCCATGTTCAACTCCTACAAGATAATTAATGCACACACATCCACCCATATACATATATATCCACATCATCAATATTAGGAAAATGTGTTAGTCTTAATTATCACTCTTGCAAACCTATGGGTATGGAAGGTAAATACCCAAAACATAGCTGAGGAGAGAAAACATCCATTAATATGTATAACTATTATATTCACCATTCTTTCCTATGAAATTAAGTAGATATTATGCATTTAGAGATGTCCAGATTCCATCTTATGTTTGCACACACACATATATAATTATATACATAGAAACCATAACTTCATATGCTTAAAATCATAAATTTATGTTTATGTGCAATCAAATGTCTTAGAAAGAGGATAAAAAATGGTGAGAAATATGGCTAATTAGGAGCCCATCAAATACTACAAACTCATTCATGCAATTTGATGCAAGGATTTTATGTAGAAACCCAATTTGGGAAAAACCACAAGTAACATGCTACCCAATTTCACTCTTCTAAAGTGCTGCCCTATTAAAGGTCAACCCTATTAAAGGTTAGAATACCCACTATTAAATGTGTGCTAGTTAAAGGATTTTAATCACCCTATTATGAGTGAGCCTTGTTATAGGAATTTAGAACATTTCATTAGAATTCCACCAGGATAAAAGATTTACAAATAACTGTTAGGTCAACCTTAATCAAAAGGATTTATCTAGACTAATACAATTGTTAGAAAGTAACAAAAAGACCTAACTTGATAATAAAATAAAACTCACTTGTAGAGTATAGATCTCTAGTTCGGTCCTCCATTCTTCTTAGTATTCACACTCTTCATATTTTACAACTTCGTAAGCCTTCTTACTTTGTATGTTAACTCTAGACTCTTCTATTTGTCTTTGTTCAGTTCTCATAGTTCTTTTGGCCTACTATTTCTATAAATATAGAATTTAGATATTTTTTCATTTAACCACAATCATCCATTTTAGGGTTAGGTAAGATTCAATAAATCTACACACTTTTCCAATTTAGTCCCTTCTAAAAACTTCTTCTAGAATCTTCCTTGAATTCACCTCAAAATGGTTTATCTTGAATTCTATGGCACCAAATCATCATATAAATCTTCCACATGTTTCACAAAATTCAAGAAATAAAAATAGTTAGCTTTGATTCATCAAATCTTTGATTTAACACTTTTTTCTATCACTAGGCATCTATACTATTTACTCAGTAATAATAGTCTTTTGGTGCTTGACCAATACTAGGTTTCTTGGCATCAATTACATCTTCTCAGCTTGGTCAACAATATTATTTCCCTAATTCTTGACACATACTAAATTTTAGTGACACTCAACATATACTAACTTTCTACTTGGCCTAAACTAGGTTTGTTTGACTTACATTGTTTGCTTAACCAAGCTCAACAAACACTTTTTCTAGAAACACTTCTTCCTGACTTAGCTAAAGTAACCATTTACTTTAGCCTTAAGGAGATAAAAAATACATCATATCATCTATATCTTACTTGGTATCATTGCTCCTTCTATACACCAAATAAATCAAACTTTCTTTAGGTTATCTTGTTATCTTATCTTTTCAAATCCTCTTCATCAATCAAACAAATGATAGCATTTAGATAAAAAATAATTTGTCTCACTAGAAAATAGTAGGTTTGAGATTATTGACAAAATAATGATTATTGCATGATAGGTTTCATATTTCAAAAATCTCTTTTTAACACTAGCCAACAATACTTCTAGTTCTTCTAGATCTTCATCATCTACTTCATTGTCACTAGGAACATGCTTGACCTTTTTCTTTCCTTAAGGTTCATTGAGTGTTAATTTAGCTTTCAAAGTAGAATCAATATTCTTAGATTTGAAATTATCATAATTTGAAATTTCAAAAGTAGTGAGTCTACCAACCAGTCCCTCAAGGGTTAGATCACTACCAGGAGTAAACCTCAGTTCTTATATAGTAGAGACTCTAATAGAATACATAGGCAATAGGGTTCTTTACACTTTTTTGCTTATAGTCTCATCTTTAGTAATTCCATTTTATCCTATGATTGCATTTACAACATCTTTATTTCTTGCACAATATTAGACTATACCTTTAACATTTTGCATTGTCATTTCAAATTCTTGTCTCCTCCATAGATCTTCTATAGGGCATCCCACATTCCTTTAAAAGTAGTACATGCTTTTATGTCTTCAAACTTTAAATAGCTTAAGGAAGGTGCAATCTCCAACATTGTTTGATTGTGTTCTTTCTTCTATTTTAGTTGTTCAGTAGTTAGAGCTCCAACTACTTCAACATGTTCAATGGTGAAAGTTAACTATGCATGATCTCCAAGTCCTCCTAGATGAAACTTCATCAAACTTTTCCATGCAAGAAATGTTTTCTTGTTTAATTAACTTGTGCACCTCCTTTCTATACATCTTGATATTTAGCTTTAAGTACCTTCAAACTATTTCCTTCACAAGCACCAAGTGCTCTAATACCAATTGTTTGAATAATCTAGAATAATTAAGAGGAGGGGGGTGGGGGATGAATTAGTTATCCAAAGACCAAATGTACAAACAAAACCTTAAGTATTTAACAAATACATGTGCTTGCATTGATTAGATCATCCAATATCTCAAACTTTAGTATATTACCATCCTAAGTTAAAAGAACTTTGTAGAAATGTAAACATGAAATACTACAAATTCAATCACACAATTTGATACAAGGATTTAACATGGAAACCTAATTTGGAAAAAACCACTAGTAACATGCTACTAATTTTCATTCTTTTAAAGTGAGCCCTATGAGGAGCCAACACTGTTAAAAGTTACAATACACACCATTAAATGTGACCTTGATAAAAGGATTTCAATCACCTTATTAAAAGTGAGCATTCTTAGAGTACTTTAGAACATTCCATTAGAATGTGACCCAGTTAAAGGATTTACTTATGACTGTTAGGTCAACCTTAATCAAAAGGACTTATCTAGACTAATACAATTTCTAGAAAGTAATAGTTGGACTTGATCTGATAAAAAAACCTCACGTATAGATTATAGATCTCTCATTCAACTCAGCATTCTCCTTGGCATTCATTTCCCTTACTCTCTAATTTCTTGTTCACCCTTCAAGGCTTCACCTCCTTAAACTTTCATGCTTAGTATGCCAACTACAGGTTCATTTCTTCGACCACCATATGAATCAACACCTCTAGACTCCTATTTTTTTGTCACACATTTGACACTTTGCTTTTTGCCTTGTATCTCCTTCTGCAAAGAATTTTGATTTTTTTTGCTTCATTTCAACTGTCCATTCTAGGATTAGGTTAGATTGATCAAATCCCCCCTCTTTTCAACTATGTTCCCTCTAGAAACTTCTCTTACAATCCTCTTCAATTTTTTCTTCCCACAATTTATCTTGAATTTTGTGCCACCAACTCATCATACTTATCTTCAACATGGTTCACATAATTCAAGAAATCAACTTTGTCGGCTTAGATTTGTCAAATCATTGATAGATCTCTTTATAATGTCACTAGACAATAACATGTTATTTACTTGGTAACAACTATCTTTTGATGCTCAGTCAACACTAGGTTTATTGGCATACACTAATTCTTTGTTCAATCATTACTATCATTCTTTGACGATTAGGACAAATTAAGTTTTACTGGTACTTGGCACATACTAAAATTCATTTTCTCAACACATATTGAATTTTACTTTTCTTGGCCACAACTAACTTTCTAAACAACCTAAACTAAATTGCTTAGGTTCTAATGCTTTCTCACTCTGGCTTGGAAGAAACATTTCTTTTTGCTTAGACTTCTTCTTTTCTTTGTGCAAGTATCCTTATATGGTAGCCTTAAGTAGATAAATAATACACTACATCATCAAAGTCTTACTTGATCTTAGTGCTCCTTTTATATAACATAAGACTCAATGTTTCTTTAGGTACACTTGTTATCATTTCTTTTCAAATTCTCTTCATCAATCAATCAAATGATAGGATTCAAATCATAGTTACCATTTGTCTTACTACCAAGTAGTAGGTTTGACATTAGTGATAAAATAATGAATCTCTCTCTTTAGCATTGATGGAAAACCAATACCAACCATAATACCAAAATGAAACTTAATGCCTTGTATTAAAATCTCTCCCTTTATCAATATCCATCCTTCTTCTTTATAGAATACAATCTCTCTTCTTCTTTAGATATTTAGTGTAAACTCATTCTCTTTAATTCTTTCTTCCTATTTCTGATCTTCTCTCTTTTTTGGTACTAATCTCCCTCTTTTTTGGCAATGTTATATTTCTACATCTTTGAAAATAATGCCAAAGACTTGTCATCTTCTCATGTAGATATATGTAAGAATTTTCCATAGGGTAGAATTCACCCAAGACCACATAACTCAAACACAAGCACAATAGTAGACCAAAGAGAGTATGATCAAAATGACAATATATTCATTCAATATTCAATTGTGAAAGTACACTAAGAGTGCCAGTATATAAAGGCCTCTAAGATGCATCTAGAATGCCTAGGAATTAGCATCATGATAAGTCATACAACTAGACACATGTCCACCAGATATGGGTTATCCTCCATTAAGCATGCAAGTGCAATGATGAGAGGATAAGCCTACAATGGTGTAGCACAAAAATTTATGTTGTAGACACCATGTGCTAAATGAAGAATGTGAATAATTGTATTGTCTACATGATAACTTAGTGAATGATGCAAACTCCATGTTGTAGATACCATGTGCTGAATTAGAGTTGTGTACTTCTGTGTTGTCAATAAGACAACTCGTGAGAGTACACAAACTCTTAAGTGTCTCACTTAAATAAATAATAAAATAATGCAATATAATAAAATAATGCATTAACCTAAGTAAAATCAAGTAAAGTGTAAATAGTAAATAAATATTTACACCAACACCCCCCCTTAAGTGCAACTTAGGGGAATGCACTTAAGTTCACAAGAATTAGGATGAAATGCATAATGGGTCCTAGCTACTAGGCCATGTTAGGCACTCATGTACATAATGAAATGCAATATCTCATAAAGTAGAGAAAGAGGAAAAACCCTCCCCCAAAAAGAGAGATGAAAAAATTAGATGCATGGATGGATGCAGTAATCAAGACCCCCCATTGTGACATACATCAAGTATATACAATAGAGAAATGTGAGAAGAAAACTATCCCAAAAGAGGAGAAGATCCCCCCACAAAAGAGAAGAAGAAGAGAGACAAGATAGTTCCCTCCCCCCCACCCACCAAATGAAGAGTGCCAATTAGTGATAGTTGCTCTAATGTAGAAGTTGATCCAGGATTGCTAAATAGTGTTCCTCCCCTTTTGAAGAAACAATGGAAAAGGTACAAATGAGATGCTTCCACTATGTGTGGAAATAATCTTGATGATCATTGATGTCTCTAAAACCTACTCAACTATCCTTGTCAAGGATGAATGTAGAACCTGTTTGAAAGAATCCATTGTCTCCTCAACTGATAAAGAGACCACCTACAACTACTATACATAAGTATCCACAATCACATCAACCTATGAAGATTGATCATGCAGAAAATGGACATGAGGGTCAGAGTGAGCCCTCACAAAAATTGAAGAAGGATCTTCTCCATTAAAGAGAAGATGTACATCATCAATGATGTTTCCCAAGTCTACTATGTTGACTCCATGAATAAAACTAAAATATCTACTATGTAGTCATCTGATGATGCTAGAGCTAGAAGACTAGGTGTACCCTACTTTGCTAGACCTATCACTATGGAAATATATGCATGTGGACTATATTGATGTCATGACCTCTCATGAAAACTGTTGATAGAACCACATGTATCTAAACCTATTGAAACACTATCATTGGTGTCACTATTAGTTTCCATAATGTATGATGAGTGTAGAGGAATAGAGGATTACCTGGGTGAACTTTCCTCAAAGTTTGAATCCTTCTCCACAAAAAAATGATGTGTCTCAAGATCCATAAGTCTATATGCCTTCACACAATCCTCATATCTAATGAAAGTACAAGGCCTAGGTGGTGGTGCCTTGCATCCCATAGAACATATGTTTGCCCATGTTGGATAACAAAAGACTCTAAAGTGTGTTACTACTATTTTTCTACCATACCATGCCTCAAAGGGAGTCTTGCCATCTAAGGTAGGATGAGGAGACCTATTATGTATATGATTAGCACTACTAATTGCTTCGACTTCAAGTGATGGATCTAGAGACTTGGCTTGTATCATGCATCTTGCCATGGACTTAAGAATTTGTATCTTGAATGCTACAACATCTATCTTATGTAGACTAAATGTTGGTGGATTTTGAAGGTCAATACCCTCAAGTTTTCAAAATTCTTTAAGTCTTTTGTTTACATATTTTCTTTCATTGTTCACCCTAAGAACTTTGATGGCTTTCCTTGATTTTTGTTCAACATGAGTCTTGAAGGCTAGAAACTTGTTCAACACTTCATTCTTGTGATAAAGAAAGTGTTAGAGTAAATAATTAATTTACTAATTATTTATTCTATTTACTTAAGCTTACTTAGGTAAATGAATTCATTTATTAGTTGTAGTCTAGGAGTTAGTTATAAGTTGTTGAAAATATGGGAGTTTGTTCCCTCCTAAATCATACTTATCCTCTCACATTGTTCAAGGACTTTTCACCTTATGTGGATGTATGCTTAGTTGTCACACTTATCTCCTAGCATCTTCTAGCGTGTTCTAGAATATTCTTGGAGCTCTTTATATTTGAGCTCCCTCATTATATTTTCATATCATTACTTCTATTGTAAATACATATCTTCTTGTGTTTGCATATTTTCTCTCTCATGTATGTTTAGGATTTTTCACTTGCTCTACGCTCTTCCTTCCTTGTCTTCCCTTTGACAAGTTTTTGCATGCAAGTGATCTTGGGTGTCTTTAGAGTTGGATTTGATCAACTCCAACATGGTATCAGAGCCCTCATGTTGTTGCTTTGTTGAAGGATTTTTGAAGCCATGATTTGAAGTCACAAACCCTAGTTTGTTTGTGCATTTTTTCTTCAAATCAATGGGATAGCAAATTTTTGGAGCACTTTTAGCCCAAATGGACATTGCCATTGGATCCAAAAGGTCATTTGCAATCAGAATTCATATAAAACTTTTTATTTTTGGAGATAGGACTCTTAGAGGCAATTTTTTTTTGTTTTAGGGCATTTCTATACGAATCATATGAACACGTAGTGGAAAAAAAATTAAAAAATTTAAATAGTGCCACCGCACTGCTAGTCTTCAACTGCCGCACCACCATAGCCCCATAAGGGTGCAGCCCATGGGTGGCCACAGCTAGTAGTGTTTCTGAAGTGACACCTCTACAAGTAGTGCCACCCTTTCCTATGAGCACCACTAGTGTCTGCTACCTCCGCCAGTCTATAGCACCTATTCCGTCGCCACCGCCTAGTTTCTCCACCCGATATGCCACTTAGCTCTACTTATGTAGACTTAACACTACGTTGGATTTTGATGCACAATTGGCAACCCACATGGGTGACACATGGTCTGGTGCCATGTGGCATTTTCCACATGGACCCTGCCATGTCACCCGCCATGTCAACATTTTCCCATGTGGCATCCAAGTGGCACTGCCATGTGGCTTCCTTTTTTGCATTGACAAGCTACGGGCTATCAAATTTAATCATGTAGATTACTGACATCAGCATGACATCAGTGCTTGCATCCTCAGACCTTGCATGCACCTCTCTTGGGTCAGTTTTGGACCTACTTGTAGTATTTTGGCCATAACTTTTGCATATGGAGATATTTTTCCAATCTAAAAGAAGCATTGAAAAGCTAGTTCTGAGACAGAGACATTCATGCAAGTATTTTTAGGTTTTGATGCATTTTTATTGCCTTTTTTTAGTTGAAGTTTGAAGTTCTATTTTTTGACTCCGGCATGCATATCTTTTGCATCCCATGTCAATTTTTCAAAAACTTTATATTTTTGGAAAGTTGGTTCTATCATCTTTTCAAAAATGGGTTCCATTTTCTTAGTTTTTGGCCCATGCTCTTTCTATCATATTTTTGGCATTTTTGCTATATGGTGGATATCTTGAGCATTTTAGGCTCGAGGATCATTTTCCTAACATGGTTTCCTTTTTTTTAGGCTACACTTTATTTTGTTGCAGCTGGTTTTTGGTTTTGATCATTATAGGTATCATTTTGAAGCACTTTTATGTATCACACTAAGATAAAGTGCCACTCTTGCATTCTGATGGTCATGAATGTTGTTTTGAGTTAGTTGTATATGTACTATTTTTATAAATCACCATGGGGGGGATAGTTGTTTGCTATTTTAGACATTCTCCCTTTGTCAACTGAGTGTCCCTTCCATGACATTAGCCCCATGTAGCGTCAGTTTGACCGTGTCTTTATAGGTGTTTGTACCTCTTCCTCTCTTGTCATTCTTGGTTCGTCTATAGGAGACTTTGGCCCACCTTCTCAATTGGCTATCATCACACCCCATCTACATTAAGGGGGGCTTATGATGTTGTTCTAATGCATCCTTGGTTTGATGGTTCAATAGTGTGAACTATGTATTCAGTGGTTGATCCAATGTACAAGGTGATTGTAGTGGTTGGCTACTTATGCATTTTGATGAGATAGATCATCTACCATATAGACGCACTCAGTTTATGCCTTCTTCTTCCATAGAGGTACTTCAGATTAGTAGTTTGGTAGATTTGTGGCTTCTTCATGTTTTAGTGATGCCTCTTCATGATCACTCCTTGTTCCTATTTTAGGGGACATTCCCCTAGTTGGAGGCCTCTTTAGTTCTTCACTAGGTTCACCTCTTTTTGGGGGAGGGTTTTTCCCATGTGGTTTTCTCTCTTTCCCCATTTACAGAGGTTACATCTCTTTTGCATTGTACATGGGTAACTAACATGGCCTTGTTGTCAGGACCCATTCTGCATTTCTTAGTTTTGTGAGCTTAAGGCATTTTCCTAAGTTGCACTTAAGGGGAGGTGTTAGAGTAAATAATTAATTTACTAATTATTTATTCTATTTATTTAAGCTTACTTAGGTAAATGCATTCATTTATTAGTTGTAGTCTAGGAGTTAGTTATAAGTTGTTGACAAAATGGGAGTTGTTCTCTCCTAAGTCATACTTATCCTCTCACATTGTTCGAGGACTTTCCACCTTATGTGGATGTATGCGTAGTTGTCACACTTATCTCCTAGTGTCTTCTAGCTTGTTCTGGAAGATTCTTGGAGCTCTTTATATTTGGGCTCCCTCATTGTTTTTTCATATCATTACTTCTATTGTAAATACATATCTTCTTGTGTTTGCATATTTTCTCTCTAATGTCCATTTAGGGTTTTTCACTTGCTCCACACTCTTCCTTCATTGGCTTCCCTTTGAAATGTTTTCACATGAAAGTGATCTTGGGCATCTTTGAAGTTGGATTTCATCAACTCCAACAGAAAGTAGACCCAAGTATAGTGTGAAAAGTCATCAATAAAAGTAAGTATGCAGTGACCCTAGTTGATTGATGTCACTACAAAAGGACCTACAAGTACCATGTGAGCCAATTGAAGAACAACTGGTGCTTTTGAAGACTTCCCTTTATGTAGCTTCTCCTCTAGATGTATATCTAGTGAACCTATTGAATATTCACCTATGAAAAAGTTGATTGTAGATAGACCTTTGACCATTTTGTTTGAGAAAAGTTGCTAAATATAGCAGAAGGCAAGATGACCAAACTTCTCATGCCATAATTGCATTTGAGAATTGGATTTAGTCAACAAGGCTTGTGAAGGAGACTTGGGCACAAAATGGGAGAAAGAATACAACCTTTTTTCATGATTAACTTTTCCCACTACTACCACTAAATCATCTTTTAGATTGTGCACCTTTATTGAGTCGAGAAGGAACTCAACTTTGTGACCATCTCCAAGGTGAGTGATTTTGTAAATTGAGAGGAGATTAGAACTTAGGTTTGGAACATAGAGAACATAGTTGAATTCTCAATTTTCTATCTCCACATTTTATTTTCCTTCAACTTCCATTTTTGTATCATCTCCAACAAAGATGTGCAGTACCTTAGACTACTTCAATGAAGAAAAATCTCCTTTTGAAGAACCCATATGATATGAAGCACCTAAGTCAAGAATTCATTCTTTTGAAGAATTTTAATTTTCCATGAGTTCTTGCCCTTTTCCCTTTGAATTTGAAGAATATCCTTTCACCTTATAAGCATTAGGCAATGGAACATTGTGTTTCTTCATGATAGTTTTCAACTCATCAATCTTTTTATGATAACACTCATGTTCTTCATGACCTAATTTCTTGCAATAAGAACACTTTTTCTTGTCATTATTATTTTCTCCCTTCTTATTTGAATTTTAAGAAGACTTGCCTTGTTTATTTGATTATGTTGTTGCCTTTTTCATATCCTTTGATTTGTTCTTCCACTTCTTATTCTTTCCCTTTCCTTTATTTGAAGATTGACTAGCTAAATTTTGAGAACCCTCATTATTGGCCACCAATGCCTTTGACTTTGGTGAATTGAGAATGCTTATTTATTTCAACTACTTTTCTTCTTTATCCAATAGTTGAGAATAGTGATCAAAAGAGACTTTCTGATAGGCAAACCCTAATGTAGTCTTTGAGGTGTTATAAGTAGAAACAAATGTGGAGCACTCAGATGGTAGCTTATTATGAATGAGATGGATTAACCTATCATATTTAATAGGACTCCCATAATTATCAAGTTTTGTTCTTAATTCATTCACCTTAATGATGAAATCCTATATGGAATCAAATACCTTAGGATCTAAGGAGACAAGCTCATCTTCAATTTTGAAAACATCTTCCTCAGAAACTTTCCCATATAGGTTTTGGAGGGTATCCAAAGCTTCCTTGGATGTACGAGAATTTTAAATCTAATACATGAGCTTGTCATCAACCCCCAAACAAATATTACTTAGGGCTTTACTATCCATTGTCTTCTAGTTAGTGATTTCAATGGCAGATACTTGATCACCTGTTAGTTTAAGAAGGGTACCATCTACATATTGAGAAACTCCCTTATGCATTAAATAAAACCACATTTTAAATGACCATGTGGCATAGTTATGTGGAGTTAATTTTGGAAACTTAAAATTTCCCATAATGTAGAAAATGAAATAAAGCTATAGAAAAATAGGAACACAATGCCAAGAACACCCCATCTTTTCACTAAATCAAGAAACCCCCTCAAAAAAGATGCTTTTGGCACTTTATTGGTAGTGCAATTAAAATGGCCACTTGCCAATTTTGGCCTTAGTGGACTTCTAATTTTCCTTTTTATAACCTCCTTATGGAGTTTAGAACTAGAACATTACAATGTATCTTAGATATAAAATAACCCTAAAGATATATCAAAGTATTACAATGCAAAAAAAGGACCTAATTCTAAAAGTGACACTTTTTCCACACAACCCTATAAGCTAATTGTAGATCTAGAAACTAGACAAAAAAATGCACTTTCAAAAAAAATGACACCTATTTTCATGTCCAGATGAGCCCATACGGAGCATTTGAAGTTGCAAAATGCAGGATTGGATAGGTATTATCACCAAAAGATGCAACTTCTGACAAATCCATGCACCAAAACTAGAAAAGAGCTACACCACTAAATTTTTTAGGAAATTCTACCCAATTTCAAAAGAATTGCACCTGATTTGGAGTTTGGATGACTAAGATATGGCCTCCCAAAGTTGGACTACAAAATCAAAATCAATCTAGAGAGGAGTTGTATTAGCAAAAGATGGGGTTAAATTTTATGGTCATATGATCATCTTAGTAGTTCAAATTTTCTCCTAGATGATGGTCATATGGCCATAAAATTTAGGCTCGTCAACTACTGACTGGGTAGGATTATGTGGTGGTTGTAGTTACCATTGCTGCTACCATGGTGTAGGCTAACTGGATTATGTAGACTAAGCTATCCACCATGGAAGGGTCACATGGCATTGTTTAGCTAATGAGGTCATGGGTCAAATGAACACTACATGGTGCAAAGTGAGTAGACTGCTATGCCAGATTTCCTTCGCGAGGTCAAAAACTTTTAACATCATTGGAGAGTGTTTTGCGGTACCTAGAATAGTATTTTGTAGGTTGGGAAGCCAAAATATGGGCTAGAAGTGTGTGGGGTTTATCCTGCATTCACCATGGGAAAGCCCTATGCACTATTTAAAAAGAAGACCTACCAAATGTTAAAACAATAAAGGCAGCCAGAGGTTGAGAGAACTCACTAACTTGTTAGAATCCTTTTGTCAGGATTTGATTGAGGCTTGCCAGATTTGGATTGTTGAAGCTGCTAGTGGAATTTCTACCAAAAATTTAGGGATGTGTCACTGAATTTGAACTACAATATTTCCTATAACAAATACGAATATTCAACCTTGTAGGACTAGGGTGTCATTGCTCGATTCTACAAAAAAAATTCTCCGCTAGCTCAATCGGGCAAATTTTTTTCTAAAAATACCCACTTCAAAAAATAATGTAGAGCATAAATTAAATTTAAATCTAAAAATAAATACACAGATCGAATAAATGACCATACTTAAACTTTGCAAATTGGGTGTTCTGATGCTAATTTGCAATTTCTTTTTACTCACGTTCAACTTTAGCCTAGCATAGGTGAATTTAAAGTTGATCTTCACCAAATTGATGTTCTAGATGCAATGGTGAGGTCTAATTTGTCTCTAGATGCTCCCATTTTTTGCAAATTCTCCATATTTAGGTCGAGGTGCTAAAGCAACAATGGTCTCAAATGACTATGTGAAGAGAGTCTCCCTGAGCTTTGATACCATGTAAGAATTTTCCTTAGGGTATAATTCACCCAAGACCAAGGAACTCAAACACAAGAACAATAGTAGACCAAAGAGAGTATGATCAAAATGATGATATATTCATTTGATATTCAATTGTGAAAGTACACTAGGAGTGCCTATATATAAAGGCCTCTGAGATGCATCTAGAATGCCTAGGAATCGACATCATGATAAGTCATACAACTAAGCACATGTCCATGAGATATAGGTTATCCTCCATTAAGCATGAAAGTAAGTGCAATGATGAGAGGATAAGCCTACAATGGTGTAGCACACAAATTTATGTTGTAGACACCATGTGCTAAATTAGGAGTGTGAATAACTATGTTGTCTACATGACAACTCAATGAATGATGCAAACTCTAGTGTTGTAGACACCATGTGTTGAATTAGAGTTGTGTACTTTTGTGTTGTCAAAAAGGAAACTCATGAGACTACACTAACTCCTAAGTGTCTCACCTAAATAAATAATAAAATAATACAATTTAATAAAATAATACATTAACCTAAGTAAACTTAAGTAAAGTGTAAATAGTAAATACATATTTACACCAACAATGTCAACAATTCAGGGTCTCCCTCCATCACCTTACATGTGACTATAAATCTTCTATTTCAGATCCTTCCTTACTTTAGGTAGATTCTAAAGTAAGATCCACTACATCATGTTGTAAAGTATTCCATTCAACTCTATTGATGTAGGGAACTACTCTTGCTTGTTAAGTAGCTTTGGATAGGGGTATTACCCCTAGCTTACCTCTAAGATATTCATGTGCATCCTTAGGTAAAGCCTTTGAGAATATGTCAGCTATTCATTCCTTTGTATTCACATATTCCATTTGTACTTCTTTATCCTGAACCAATTATCTCAAATAATAATATTTGATTATTATGTGCTTTGTCTTTGTGTGCATCAAAAGATTCTTAGATATGCTAATAACACTTTTATTATCACAGTAGATTACTATATGTTTAGTTATTTCTTCATTCATTTCAATAACCATTTGATCCATACCACAGTTGTGAAATTCACTACATCATCAACATATTCAACTTCAATAGTAGATAATGAAATATAATTTTTTTTCTTGCTAGTCTAGCAAACCAATCTTTTTCCAGAGGAAAATGCTCCACCACTTGTTCTTTTCTTGTCATCAATATTTCCAACCCTATCAACATTTGTATAGGCTATCAATTCAAACTTGTCATTCTTCTTGTAGTATAAACCATAGTCTTTTGTACCTTTTAAGTATCTCATAATCCTTTTAACAATCATTAAGTTATTCTCCTTAGGATTTGTAAAAAATATTGCATAATTTCCAATATCTAGTGCAATATCAAGACTTCTATGAATTACATATTGCAATTTTCCAATCATGACTCGTACAATGTTTGATTTACTTCAGTAGAATCATTAGTTTTGGATAGTTTGTCCTATCACCAAGGAAGTACTAACTAGTCTTGAATCCTCCATACCAAAAATCTTCAAGATTTCTTTTACATACTTGGACTGAGTAATGTAAATACCATACTTCATTTGATAAACTTGTTATCCAACAAACAACTTTATTTCTCCAATCGTAGACATCTCAAATATTTCATCATTTCATTTGCAAATGTCTTACAAAATACATTTTGTCCTTCTAATACAATATCATCAACAAATATTTCAGCTTGTAAAATTCCTTTACCTCCTCCTTTCTTTAAGTATAGATTGTTATTGTCATTAGTCTTCTCAAAACCAATCTTCACAAGAAAATTGTGCAATCTTTTTTTTTTCTTTTTCTTTTTATGAATAAATCTTTTCCATTAATTAAAACCTAAAGATAGATATTCATAAAAATGGGGCTGGGGGATACAAGATCACCTTGCTAGTTCAAATGACCCAAGGTTGGAGATTAGTTATTCATCAAAAAATATATATGAGCAAAAAAACATAAATCCTTTAGGCTGCAAGAGTAGTGCCAACTGAAGGAGGGTCTTTATCATTTGAACCCTAGAAATCCTTGGGATTAGTGGTTGGCTTAGTGGGAGCCCAAATCTTAGCATCATCAGCATCTTTATGAGCATCATTTGCTTTATCTTCCTTAGCCCTAGGAGGAGAAATGGCTATATCAACTAAAGGGAAAGCCCAATTGGGCTCATGGTGAGTAGATGACCAACCTGCATCATTGGAAATAGGGGGAGCCACTAGGGATCAACTCAAGCCTAGCCTCCAAGGAGGTAAGGCCAAGCGACGATGACCACAGAAACCACCACTAGGAGAGCATCGATGAGGCTACGACCTAGGGTTCTATCAATAGTGAGAAGATCTACTCTAGCCTCACTAATGACCATGAGGAGGAGCATAGTCATTGGACAAAACATCCAGATGCATGTGTGTAACTGTGCAAGGGGAATTTCCCTAGTGAGCAAGTAACTCTTGCAGATAAGCCACCTCTAGCATAAATTTGTTAGTTTTTACTTGTGTTTGCAACATGACACTATTACATATACATGCTTTAGAGTACATAGCAACATGAATATCAAGAAATATATGAGAGAAAAAACAACATTGCAATATTTCCAAATTGAAAAAAAAATCTCCATTTTGAAAGCATGCCAAATATGGGCATATCTAAAAGGGAGTGTGGGAGCATCACTTACAACTACCATATGCCAAGTGAAAACCTCTAGATGAAAAGGCTTGAAAAAATCATAAATCCAAAGCCAATAATTTTGGGCTCATCTACAAAACCAGAAAATATGCAAGAAGCTTTCAATCTAACCACAAAAAGGGCATCTAGGATCTAGGACTCCTAGATGTCAAAGCCAAGGACCCAAAGGTAAGCCCTAAAAAAGAAGACACTAGGAAAAGTGAGAAATATTTTATTATGTGATGGTATGCTAGAAAGTGGAAAATTTAAGACTCCAAGTCTAATGAGAAGAATGAAAATACTAATGCTAGTTGAGAGTATCAACCATCAGAAGATGGGGAACCAACAATCGATACCCCAGCTTGGTTTTATTTTTATTTTTTGTGCAATCTTTCATACCATGCTTTGGGAGATTTATTTAAACCATATAAATCTTTGTGAAACCTAAACAACATGTTTTTATTGTTTGGATCAACAAATCCTTCAAGTTGCTCAATTTAAACCTCCTCTTCTAGTATACCATTTAGCAATGTTGACTTAATATCCATTTGATAAACTTTGAATTCTTTATAAGTAGAATAAGCAACCAGAGTTATTACACCTTCCAATCTTGGAACTAGGGAAATGGCTCTCCATAGTCAATTCCCTCTTCTCATGCATAAGCTTTTCAGACTAACCTTTCCTTATTCCTTGTTACTTCACCATTTTCATCCATTTATTTATTTATTTATTCTGTATACCCACTTTGTTCCAATAATATTCTTGTCCTCTAGTCTTGGTACTAATGTCCATGTTTTGTTCTTCTCAATTTGATCAATTTCTTCTTTAATGTCTTGAATCCTGTCTTCATTCTCTAATACATCCTTCATTGATTTAGGTTCATGTATTTTGAACAAAAATGTTTCATTCCTTAATCTATTGGTCAATCCTCTTTTTCTCCAATGATTTTTTCAGCAGGATGATTTCTTATGACATATTTTGATAATCTTGGCTATGTTCTTCTTTCTTCAACAATAGGTCATTCATGAAGTTCAATATTAGTTTTACTATGTACTTATCTATCATGTAACTCAACATTCCTTTCTTGTAAACTAATTTCAATATTAGAATGTACCTCAACTTCTAATTGTAACTTGGCTCTCATCAACATCCACTGTATGTGACTCAAAAGTCATTGATTCTTGTTGATTAGCAGCTTTTTTCATAGTATCATCAACCTTAGAAAACATTCCTTCATAGTAGTACATAAAATTTTTTTAATTCTCAGGTTCCTTCTTTTATTCATCTTCATGTTTTTATTTTTTATTCATCAATTTTTACATTAAAAATTTCCACAACTTTGTTATTGCTAGTATTTAAAAGCTTATAAGGTGTATTTCTTGTGGAATATCCTAGAAATATACCTTCTTCACTTTTACCATCAAGTTTTCCATTTCCATTATCCTTAAGAATTTAACACTTGCTTCCAAATACTTTAAAATATTTGACATTTGGTGATTATCCATACCATAATTCAAAAGGTGTGAGATTTCTACCTTTCTTGACTTGTTCTCAGTTCAAGGTATAAATAGTTGTATTGATAGCTTCTCTCTAGTATTTCAAAGAAATATTTTTCTCCATCATTGTTCTAACACAATACATCATAGATATGTTCCTCCCTTTAGTTATCCCATTTTGTGGAGGAGTTCTAGGTGTAGAAGTTTGTCTTTTGATTCCTTTATCATTAAATAAATTGTTGAATTCATTCAATGCAAACTCTCCACCTCTATTAAGTCTTAGAAATTTTAAGCTTTTACTAGTTTCCTTTTCAACATTTTATAGATACCGCTTTAACATTTGAAGAATATCATATTTTTCTCTTTAAAACATCATTTTCATCATTCGAGAGTAATCATAAAAAAATTGAATAAAATATTTGTCACCTTTGTGTCTTTGCACATCAATTGGTCCACATAGATTAGTATGAATTGATTATAGAACCTCTTTCGAAGTATGAGTCTTACTCTTAAAACTAGATTTTTTCATCTTGCCTAACTAACATTGTTTGTAAATAACATTATCAGGTTTTTTTAGTTTCGAAAAACCTTTGACTCTTTCCATCTTACTGATACTAACCAAGTTGTCCAAATTTACATGACATAATCTTTTGTGCCATAGCCACACATCATAAAATTGTAAAACAAGACATGTTACTTTAGTCATGTCAAAATAAAACAAATTTCCTCTTACCTAATCACCATTTCCAATGAGTTTTCCATCAACGTTATAGATCTTAGCCTTTGTGTGTTCAAATTCAACTTTGCATCCTAAACTATTCATTTGTGACACACTCAATAGATTATAGTTAAGTCCTTCCATGTAGTAAGCATCATCACACATGATCTTGGTTGTCAATCTTATTGATCCTTTATCTTTCACTTGATAGGGTGCATCATTACCAAATCTAACACTATTTCCATTATATTATCAAGGGTAATGAACTTACTTTTGTCACTAGTCATGTGATTAAAACATCCACTGTCAATGGTTCATCTACTACTTTTTGTTACATAAGATACTAATGTAGTTGCCTCATCTTCATTTGAATCATCTTTCTGAAATATGACCAAATTCATTACATTTAAAACATATGATGGGTAACTTCCCTTTGTATTTTCCTTTGGATTTGTGAAATATCCTAGCCATTAATGCTTCATATTCTTCCAAATCTTATTCTTGTTCTTAACCTTTTTATTTCCTTTAGGTTCTTTGAGTGTCAGTTTAGCTTTTAAAACATAATGAATATTCTCAAATTTAAAATGATCAAAATTTGAAAGTTTAGATTTAGTTAGTCTACCAACTAGTCCTTCAAGTGCTAGATCACTACTGGGAGTATAGCTTAGTTGTTGTATACTGGAGAATCTACT
Organism: Cupressus sempervirens; assembly: GCA_028749045.1. Classification (NCBI taxonomy): domain Eukaryota; kingdom Viridiplantae; phylum Streptophyta; class Pinopsida; order Cupressales; family Cupressaceae; genus Cupressus; species Cupressus sempervirens. The sequence continues at coordinate 690,764,009 of CM053793.1, forward strand.
ATCATAGATAGGCAACATGGTTCTTAACACTTTTCTAGTCATAGTCTCATCTTCAATAATTCTATTTTCTCTTAATTTAGAATAACTAAGAGAGGGAGGGTGAATCAGTTATCTAAGGTCCAAATGTATAGATAAAAATTTTTAGTATTTAAAATACATGTGCATGCATTGATTTGGTCATCCAATATCTCAATCCTTAGTATATTACTATCCTTGGTCAAAAGAGCTTTTTAGAAATGTAAACATGAAATAGCATAAATGAAATCATACAATTTGATACAAGGATTTAACATAGAAACCCAATTTGGGAAAAACTACTAGTAACGTGCTAACAATTTTTAATCTTGTCAAGTGAGCCCTGTAAGGATCCAAACCTATTAAAGGTAAAAATACACACTATTAATTTCTTTTTTTACCCCTGTCTTTTGGCCTATTGATCTTTGTTGTGCATCATGGTTGGGGATTTCTTTCCCTTTATTCTTTGGGTTTTAGGAGCCTAGGAAAAACTTGTGTTGGTGGCTATCGTGATGCCACTTTGGTCACCTTTTTTTTAGTGATCTATTGTACTAGCCTTTTGTTTGGCCTTTGTCCTTTGGCTGGGCTTTAAATGCTTATTTTTAGCCTTTTGTCTTGTTTCAACTTGGGTTTTAGGATCCCTATAAAACCCATTTATCTAATTAAAAACAATACACACTATTAAATGTGACCTTGATTAAAGGATCTTAATCACCCTATTAAAAGTGATCCTTGTTAGAGGATCTTAAAAAATTCCATTAGAATGTCACTTGATTAAAGGATTTCTTATGGTTGTTAGGTCAACCTTAATCAAAAGGATTTATCTAGATTAATACAATTGCTAGAAAGTAATAGTAGGACTTGATCTGATTAAAAAAAAACTCACTTATAGATTACAAATCTCTCATTCATCTCTCCATTCTTCTAGGCATTCATTTCCCTTCATCTCTAATTTCTTATTCACCCTTCGGGTCTTCACCTCCTTAAGCTTTCATACTTAGTATGCTAACTACAAGTTCATTCCTTTAGCCACCATATGAAGAAACACCTCTATAATCATTCTCTTTTTTGCTCAAGCACTTCACACTTTGCTTCTGGCCTTGTATCTCATTATATAGAGAATTTTGATCTTTTGTCACTTCATCACAATCATCCATCTTAGGGTTAGGTTAGATTCATCAAATCCTTCCTCTATTCCATTTTGTTCCTCTTAGAAACTCCTCTTACAATCTTCTTCAAATTCATCTTCATACAATTTTTCTTTAATTCTATACCACCAGATCATCATACTTATCTTCAAAATGCTTCACATGATTCCAAAAATTAAATTTGTCAGCTCAAATTTATCAAATCTTCAATCAAACTCTTTATACTATCACTTGGCAATAAAAAATTGTTTACTTTGCAACAACTATCTTCTTATGCTCTGTCAATAGTAGGTTTCTTGGCATACACTAAGTCTTGATTTGGTCATTACTACCACTCTATGATATTCAAGACATATTAAGTTTTACTAGTTCTCAACACATACTAAACTTCCTTCACTCAACACATATTGAATTTTTCTTTTCTTGGCCACAACTAACTTTGTTCTTGGTCTGAACTAAATTGCTCGACTTCTACCATTTTCTTTGTCAAGCTTAGAAGACATATTTCTTTTTTCTTAGTCTTCTTCTTGTCTTTTATCAAGTATCCTTTCATTGTAGCCTTAAGTAGATAAATAATACACTATATTGTGAAAGTCTTACTTGATCTTAGTATTCCTTTTCTACACCATATAACTCAACTTTTCTGTAGGTACTCTTGTTGTCCTTTCTTTTCAAATCCTCTTCATCAATCAATCAAATGATAGCATTCAAATCAAACTTAGTAATTGTCTTACTGATAAGTAGTAAGTTTCACATCAATGAAAAAATAATGACTATTCCATTATAGGTTTCTAGAATCTTCTTCATTTCTATAGATCAACAATCTTCTTTTTCAATGTGGAGACTATTGTCACAAAAGTTTGCACCCTTATCCAAATATCTTACCTATGGACAAACTTTTGAAACATGGAAACAACCTTCAAGCTGTGGGACTTGAACTATGAGGTTGATTCTCTAGAGAAGGCCAACTTCCTTTGCTATTAGGATGCACCTAACTACTCTTGAGAAGTACAAGGGAGAAGAAGAAGCAAGAATCAAACTACCTAATCTATCCTAAGGGTGTGATGAACTAAAATAGAGTGTTTGACCTTAACTCTTCCCAATGATGCATAGATAACCAGCTATAATATCAAAGAATATAGATTTAGACCTTACTTAATCTAGTAGCCACATGTGGATTAGACAACACAAGAATGCTATAGGAAGAAACTTCACTTAATATCATTCAAATGCCAAAAATAAATACAATCATATAGTTGTAGACTATAGACAAGAACTTTAACTAGAGACAAAGAAGTCTTGTACAATGTGTTAATTACTACAAGAGACTTAGTAGAGAATTACAATGGCTTAGAGGTGTAGGAAATTATAGTAGCAATAATGGAATACAAGCCTAGATAATCAAAGAAATATCAACCCTTACAAAAGATTTAAAAATGTGCTTTTATAGAGTGTTTAACTTTATCTATACCCAATGATGCATAATTAACTAGCTATAATCTCAAAGAATATAGATTTAGACCTTGCTTAATCTAGAAACTACATGTGGATTAGACAACACAAGAATGCTATAGGAAGAAACTTTACTTAATATAATTCAAATGCCAAAAATAGACAATCATATAGTTGTAGAATATGGACAAGAACATTAACTAGAGGCAAAGAAGCCTTACATAGTGTGTTGATGACTAAAAGAGACTCAGTAGAGAATTACAATGGCTCAGAGGCATAGGAAATTATAGTAGCAAGTATGGGATATAAGACTAGAGAATTAGAGAAAGATCAACCCTTACAAAAGATTACAAAATGTGCTTTTATAGCTCAAGCATAACTAAGATATTTTTAACTAGAAACTAGGAAATCCACCATAATCATCAAGCTCCAGAGAGATATTAATACTAATATAGAAGAATTTTCTTAGGTGCAGACCCATGTGCAAAAAATCTGATTTTCATACACATATTCAACCTTGGAAGGGACATAAATGATGGTCATCAATGTAGATTGGAGAAAAAACAAAACCAAATGATTAGATAGAAAGCCTTTAGCCACAACTATGCATGGAGAGAAACATAGAGAGGTTTTTAGTGATTCAAGATTAGATTTCACCATTACATCCCCTTTTCAAACCCTTTTGATGTGTCAAAACCCTAAAAAATCAACAAGTAGATGAAGAAACTCAAAGAATCCACCACGTGGCCCAATAGTTTTATTTCCTTCTACCACCCTACAAAGTCTTCATGGGTTTGACCACCTTATTCTATTATAGCTTCACCACCATGTTACTTCATAAACTATTTATCCTTGCAAACATCAACACTTAACTTCTAGTTATTACTTCACAACTTAACTCTAGTGTCTTCTTCTAATCGCAATGGCCTAGTGATGACTAGAAAACCTTGGGTTGCAGCTTTGCAACCTGAAAGGGACATACCATTAAATATTCTTGGAAATCACATACATACTTTCAAACTATTGATTGCATAATTGTAACTTGAAATCCCTTTAAGCATGAAACATCTATGAGCCCACAATCAGTAGGACTTAACCATTGTGACTAACTATTATTACTCAATCACCACCTTGACTCAAGGTCATCTTTAACTCATAGTGACCTAGTGAACAAGGTGTTTTATGGCCTTGCTATACTAACCATAGTTTAAGCTTAACCCCCTATGACCAAGAGATCATTGTATATTTTTCTACATGTTAACCATCATTCATACAGTCATAGCTTTCTCTACTTAACTAGGCTCACTAGGATACGTGTCCTCAAGGAACTTGCCCACATTGCTTGATGTTTATTTATTTTCATATTGCAAGAGAGAACCCACCATAAATCTACTTTGATTTGATGGTGGAAAGAAGCTGGCCCTCAAGGAAAATAGTGTCACAAGATACACATTTTAAGCTATCTCTATGCTAAATAAAATAACTCCTTCACATCTCTACATGGAAACATAACAATGACCGTATATCATCTTTGATCTGATAGTGAATGAGACTTGTGGTGACCTTCTTATTGACTATGTCATAACCTCAGTCAATGAAACACCCATTGTATGCCAACTCAACCCTAACACACTTCCTACCTTATGGGACACAATAGAGATAGATCCCACATGCCACATGGCACAAGGTTGCTTCCTTACATTGTCTAAAGATTGAACATGTTCAAAATGTGGGAAAACAACAATTGTAGATTTATACAAGATTTGTTAGTAAAGAAATTTTTAGGACCATGAAATAAAGCTAGGCATATACAAGGTATATTTAAGCTTTATTAAAGCTTTATTTCATATTTCTATTGGCATAATTTAATATTTAAACATTAGGGTGGGTGGGCTTAGACAATTAAATTCAAATATTTGGTAGGGCTATTTTTGGTTAACAATTCTAGTGATTCAAGGGGGATGCAAGCCTGCTTTGCATATGACCAATGACCTTCAACATCCATTTGACTACAGAGTCAAAAAAATATGAAGATCCACCCAGTAAAACCCTAAAATCATAGAAAACATGCCTAGTAAAACCTCAAAATTGTTCTCTACAACAGTAAAGTAGGAACCAAAACCCTCTGCAACATACCATGTGCCCATGCATTTCTTGGAAAATAGGAACAATAGAAATAAGACTAACCTAACTATATACATAAAAACCCTAACCTTTATTAGAAACAAGGCTTAAGATATATCCCATTGACTAGGATAGGAAAGATTTCACCATTAGACTTTCTTAACTAGAAATCATTGGCCTCTTTGGAACTGGTGATAACATAAGGCCCACTCCATATAGCATCAAATTTGGAGTGCCTTCCTAGTTTGGCTCTATGTGCATCACACTTGAGAATAAGGTCTTCCTCTGTAAAAACCCTAGCTTTAGATTTTTTGTAAAAATTCCTCTTGACCTATTGTTGGAAAATTTCAAGTGTCTACAAGGCCTATTGGCTCTTTTCCTATAGTTTCATCAATTCTACCATCATGACAGTCATGACATCATTTTATATTAGCTTCAATTGATAAGCTAACTCTAAGGAGGGGAACTCAAGTGAGATATGAATCCTCACTTCTCTTCCATAAACTAACATGAATGGAGAGTTCCAAAAATCCCTCTTAGGTGTGATTCTATCATCCCAAAGGGTTTTTATTAGCTTCAAATTCTCGCACCTCTAGTTGTCTTCAATTGTCCTTGTCAAGATTCTAATCAGGTTCTTATTGGAGGACTTAGCCAAGCCATTCTCTTGAGGGTAATAATTTGAGTAAGTACTCAAATATATCCCATGATCCACTACCCAAGAGAAAATGTGTGTTCCTACAAAAGACTTGGCATTATCTGAGATTATAGTTGAAGGAGTGAAAAATTGGTTACAATTCCATCAAGAATTCCACTATTGAGGTCTCTATATCATCCTTAGGGGAAACTTCCTCTATCCACCTTGTAAAATAATTGGTAGCAACTAAGATCCACTTGTGACCAAAGTTGGAAGGTAAATTGATTGGACTGATAAAGTCTATCCCCAATTAGGAAAATGGCTAATCAACCTGAATAAGATGTAGGGGAAGAGCTACTAATCTCTATTTGCCTAAAAGAAATAACACTTCTCACATTTCCTTATATACCTATAATAGTCATGAAATAGAGTCAACCACTAATAACCAAACCTCATGACTTTCATGGCTATTGTCCATGCTAACAAGTGGCCACCATGCAGACCATCATGAAATTATTTAATCATCCTATTAGTCTAATCTTGTCATGTCCCCTTTTCAAATAATTAAAAAAATAATAATCTTTGCTAAGGCAGGCAGGCCCAAGAAAGTGAAGTTTCGGAAAAACGGGGTTAATCTTTAGAAACCGTTGGACTAATAAATGAAAATTATTATTAAAATATGTTTTTTTAACCTCTCTTGGACATTAGTTACAGTTATGCCCTCTTTTAAGGGGTTTGGAGGCATTTTGGGCGGATTCCAGAACTTGATTTTTGCTCATTCTTTGTTATTCTTCAGAGGCTGCCAAACCTGTGGAGAAGGAGACCCAAGAACGGGAGTTTGCAGGTTTCCAGGGAGACCAAAGAATGGGAGTTTTCAGGTTTCTAGGAAGGCTAAGGATGGGAGTTTGAAGCCATTCCATGTGCATGCTCATACAGAGTTTGCCTTTGTGCTGAACAGTGTAGATTTGTGGGTTTTTGGGTGTGGTTTTTTGCATGAGTTTGGTGTTTTCAGTTGAGCATTTCATATCAGTTTTGGTTGCTGCTGTATTTCAAACTTTAAGCTATTAAAATAGATCTGAATATATGTATTGGGATGGGATTAAACTTCTGAGATAGTTTATTAGTGTTTTTGTGGTGTTTCCGGGCATTTTTGTGTTAATTTCGGGAGCCCGATGAGCATAGTTTTTGTCCTACATTTGTGAGCTGTTTTGTAAAGGATATATAGATCTGGAAATGAAATTTTATAGGCTGTTATGCTGCTCAAATTTCTGTAAAAATTTCTACTTTCAGATTTATTAATAACAGGTGAAGCTGTGAAGCTTTTTGGCACTATTTTCGACATACCCGATTTGGGGTTTCTTAAGAAATTTGGTGGATCTTTGTGATATCAGTTGTTTGATCTTAAAGATCTGATTAAAGGTTGGAAATATCATACAAAATCAGAAAAGGGACATTTTAGTGGTATCAGAGCCATGATCTTGCCAGCCTGAGGGTTTGTAGAAGTTGCAGGTCAGTTTTGACAACTACCCAGATCTTGCATGTCAGTTTTGACAACTACCCAGATTTTGCATGTCATAATTAATGGTTGCATGTTTCTTATAATCAGCTGCATGTTAAAATTTATGGTTACATTCTACTTCTAATCATTTTCATGTTAGTTCTTGGTGAATTTGGTGGTTGTAGAAGTTTGCATTTCAGTTTTGACAAGTACCCAGATCTTGCATGTCAGTTTTGACAACTACCCAGATCTTGCATGTCATAATTTGGTGGTTGCATGTTGCTTCTAATCAGTTGCATATCCAAATCTATGGTTTCATGCTACTTCTAATCATTTGCATGTTAGTTCTTGGTGAATTTGGTGGTTGTAGAAGTTTGCATGTCAGTTTTGACAACTACCCAGATCTTGCATGTCAGTTTTGACAACTACCTAGATCTTGCATGTCATAATTCGGTGGTTGCATGTTGCTTCTAATCAGTTGCATGTCCAAATCTATGGTTGCATGCTACTTCTAATCATTGGCATGTTAGTTCTTGGTGTTTTAAGAAGTTATATCCTATTGGGGTTACACTCTACTTTATCCAGAATGGACAGGTATAGTACAGAGCCTCAGAGGGAACGATCTTGGACAATTGATAGCCAAAGTCAAAATAGTAGAAAGGATGGTTATTTAGACATTCGAGATAAACTTATGAAAATAAGCCATGACATGTCTAAACAGTTGGTTGAGCACCACTGTATAATGAATGACATGTTATCTGACCCAGCTAAGGTGGATAAGTTGACTGGATTTCTATTTGGCAGATTTTCTCATAGGACAGATGACACAATTCCCAAGAACTTGCATGAGGAGTTTGAGAAACTAGCTGACAGCCAGGTAGAGGTCTCATATTCTACTTTGCCACAGGAGGTGGTGGGAAAGGATATTACACAGATTGATAGTAATGGTCAACTTGATACTCAAATTGAGACAATTGTTTACAGATTGTCAAAGGGTGATGCCACAGGTATTCAAGATGGTATAGTTACAACAGGCAGTGACTACAGTGTAGTGGGTTCAGATGATGATTATGAGGATGTTGTTGTGCAGGATGGTGAGATACCTGGTAGAGATGAGCAAACATTGAACATTCATGACTTTGCTGAGAAAGAGTACCAGACACAGTTAAATGCTTCATCACATGAGGTTGAGGCAGGTAGTACTTCACATGATTTATCCCGCCAGCTGAAGGTGAGTGAATATAGTATTTTGACTTCATTATCTCATCATGATAGGTATGTGGAGTTAGTTGGTATTGGTCATATTACTCAAGTGAGGATTTTGCTTGAGTTACCAGCTGATTCTAGTTTACAGATATGGACTCAAGATTGTTATATTAGCATTTGGGATTCAGTTGACAGGAGATCTTTAACACTTTTTGGTAGCAGTGTTTGTTTAGGTGCTATCATGGATTTGATTAGCAGATTGCATGGTGTTGTCTTTTCTTGTGCTAGCAGCTTGTCCAATGTTGGTATTAGTTTTTATACACCGATGTTGGGCTTTGTTTATATATCCAGTCGACCATACTTGCTAGAATGTGTTGATGATATTTCATATTTGGTAGTGTGTATAGATGAGTCCCAGGATCATATTGGCATTGATGACATCCAGGAGGATGTAGTGGGAAATTTTGAAGACTTAGTTTCCTTGGGTATAGAGGAGTTGGACAACAATGCTAATGTTTTTGATACTTCGTATGTTGATATGAGTTTTAGATTTGATTCACAGGATATGGATGGTAATACTCTAGAGACTAGTAACTTTGAGGATACTCCTTTAGACAGTGCATCATAGGAGGTTTGTAGGAGACAGTCAAGCCAGTGCCATCATGTGTCTAATCAGTTGAGAGTTAGTGACCAAGACATTGCTATCACTTGCCAGCATTTCGATGCTGCTCATCAGTTGTTAGCAGTTTATGGATGGGGTTCTCCTACTAGTGATGAGCAGGGAGGCAGTTATCTTTCCTTGACAGAGTTCCACTCTTTATGGGAGGCTATCCAGATTCTGAGACAGGATTATATATAGTTGGTAGCCGACAGAGATTATCTTATGAAGTGGGGCAGTACAACATATGATGCATTGTTGGCCATGGAAGATGAGGTGAGTGAGCTTACTGAGCAGCTTGTGGTTACTTCTGAGATTCTTGAGAGTACACAGTTGGATTTCAAGGAGTCACAGTTTCATTTGGCTAAGGTGACCATGGAGTTAGAGTGACTACAGTCTTCACCTGATTCTATACAGTCACAAGCAGTGGTGTTTGGTGATCCGAGGATGTCCATGGCCGAGATTGTCAGAGACAGTGGAGATGGGGATGCATCCATTCTTGATACTAACATTGGAATATCAGGTTCATTCCCACTAGAGTTAGGTTAAGTTGAGTTGGGTGTTGTAGCAGATTGTTGTATGCTTGACATGGTGGTGGCCTCTATTATTGATGGCATAGAGACTAGAGATTTATCAAAGATCATGTGTGATGTTGGCAAGTCGGCAGTTGGCATGGTTCCTCCTAGTAACACTACTCCCTTGGTGATATCTTCGAAGGTAGTAGTTAGTTCCAACATGGTTAATGATCAATTGCAGTTAGTTTCATCTGGATTATAGTCTAAGCCACTAACTGAGATTGGTGCATTCTATCAGCATTACACTGTGAGGTATGCTCATCAATTTACTTTTGATGACCATGTTGATGAGATAATGATATAGAGATGTACTTTGGTTCCTAGTGCTTATCATTAGTTATGGGACAATTTGATGCCTCAAGATGAGAGTTGTGATGGGCATGACATGGCGATAGGTTCTACAATTGATAGCTTGATAATACATGACTTAGAGCAGGAGTTTTAGAGTGATGCTTCAGCGGGTGTTGTTATTGATTCTACTCCTTTGGCTATGACATCTCCTGACTTAGCTGGTGATCAGTCATAGTGGGTTGTATCACTTGTTCATGGTGAGTTGTTGACTAAGGTTGGTTTTTTTTATCAACATCATATTGCAAGGTATGTACATCAGTTAGCATTTGATCCTTGTGTTGAGGAGTTGATGGAAGGAAGATTTGGTTTGGGTTCCAATTCTTGCTATTTATCTTGTGATGGCTTTTCACCATCAGGGGTGCATGGTAGTTATGGTTATGAGATAGTGGCCGGTGATTTGCAAAGTTGTGTTGACTGCAGGACTTGTATAGTGTGTGGATTCTCCATACTTGGTACAGTTTCATTCGAGAGCATTCACCATTGTTGCAGAGTTGGATTGTGCATTCCGTATAGGCTAGTGGGATGCATTGATGGTATTTACTGTATTGGTAGTTTGATTTGTCCACTTTTCTTGGGTTCTAATGTTCTAAGAGTTTGTGCCTCATGGGTTTTTGATTGTGGTAGTGGTGATTTCGGAGTTTGGTTGAGCTATAATTGTCAATTTGATTATGGATTCCTCTTGGTCATATTGCAGAGGATATTGCAGGAGCCTGTGTTAATTGGTAGTAGTATAGTTCATGACTACATTTGGGATCCAGGTGGATTGATTGGTTTATTATTCAACCATTGCTTGAGGACAAGCAATGTTTGGGAGGGGAGGACTTGTCATGTCCCCTTTTCAAATAATTAAAAAAATAATAATCTTTGCTAAGGCAGGCAGGCCCAAGAAAGTGAAGTTTCGAAAAAAGGGGGTTAATCTTTGGAAATTGTTGGACTAATAAATGAAAATTATTATTAAAATATGTTTCATTAACCTCTCTTGGACGTGAGTTATAGTTATGCCCTCTTTTAAGGGGTTTGGAGGCATTTTGGGCGGATTCCAAAACTTGATTTTTGCTCATTCTTTGTTATTCTTCAGAGGCTGCCAAACCTGTGGAGAAGGAGACCCAAGAACGGGAGTTTGCAGGTTTCCAGGGAGACCCAAGAATGGGAGTTTGCAGGTTTCCAGGAAGGCTAAGGATGGGAGTTTGAAGCCATTCCATATGCATGCTCATACAGAGTTTGCCTTTATGTTGAACAGTGTAGATTTGTGGGTTTTTGGGTGTGGTTTTTTGCATGAGTTTGGTGTTTTCAGTTGAGCATTTCATATCAGTTTTGGTTGCTTCTGTATTTTAGACTTTAAGCTGTTAAAATAGATCTGAATATATGTATTGGGACATGATTAAACTTCTGAGATAGTTTATTAGTGTTTTTGTGGTGTTTCCAGGCATTTTTGTGTTAATTTTGGGAGCCCGATGAGCATAGTTTTTGTCCTACATTTGTGAGCTGTTTTGTAAAGGCTATATAGATCTAGAAATGACATTTTATAGGCTGCTATGCTGCTCAAATTTCTGTAAAAATGTCTACTTTCAGATTTATTAATAACAGGTGAAGCTGTGAAGCTTTTTGGCACTATTTTCGACATACCTGATTTGGGGTTTCTTAAGAAATTTGGTGGATCTTTGTGATATCAGTTGTTTGATCTTAAAGATCTGATTAAAGGTTAGAAATATCATACAAAATCAGAAAAGTTACATTTCATATCTAGATCAATGAATCTAAATAGGGCTCCATTAAAATCCCTCCTAAACAAGATACCATCAACTATGGCATAAGGAATGGATTGCAACCTAAACTATCTTCTTTTTTCCCTATCCAATCCTTGAGGATATCCATTTCTTGACAAGAAGTTCATCATGTCATCTATCCAATTCCTTGGATTCTCATTTCCTACTTCTTGTTATTCTATCTATACCATAACGACTTCCTCATTTTATTCATGAGATGAGACCGTCATCTTGCACAATCCCTTCCCTCTTACCAACTTGGTAATCTGAATGTCCACATCATACTCCATCACCTTAGTGTTTAGTCTACTATTTTTTCACTAATATCCCTACTTAAAAGGAAATACTTCACATTGGCATGAGGCACTAGCAAATGAATCTTGTTGTGTGACAGAAGGTGTTTGAAGTTCTTCAAATATCTTATGATTGCAAGTTCTTTCTTTTCCAAATAGTTGTATTTGTCTTCATATTCCTTAAGCCCTTCACTAAAGAAGGCTATAGGTCATTCTTCATTTGTATCATTTAACTGATTCAAGAAGACATAGATGCTTGACTCATACCCTAGGGTGTGGAGAATGAAGTTCTTATCAAAATTGAAGTTGATAAGGGTGGGGGATGATGCTATTGCTACATTTATCTCTTCAAAAGAAGCTCTTCCCTCCTTTGTCCTGGTGAAAACCATGTTTTTCTTTAGCATGGCTATAAGAGGTTTCACCATGGTAGTGAAATTAGGAATAAATCTTCTTATAGAATATATTATATCAAGAAAACTTTGCAACCCTTTCTTGTGACTAGGAAGAGAAAGAGCAAGGATTTCCTTTGTTCTTTCTAGATCAATGGTCAAACCATCTTTGGATACAATTTTTCCTAGAAATTTCAATTCTTAGTGGCAAAACACACTTTTTTTGGTTTAGAGATACACCATATTCTCTACACTTAGTAAACACTTTCTTTAGATGACCAAAATGGTCTACCACATTCTTTGAATACACTGTAATATCATCAACATAGACCAACACAAATCTTTCAAGAATACTCTTGAAAGCCATCTCCATGACTTCTAGAAGATGGCACCTACATTAGTTAAACCAAAAGGAATTTTTCTATAGGCATAGGTGCCCCACTTAGTTATAAAGGTTGTCTTATATTTTTCAGACTCCTAAACCAAAACTTGGTTGTAACCAAAAACCCATCTAAGAAAGAGAATCTTTCTAAACCAATGACTTTAAATAATATCTATTCCATGAAAGGAAGAGGATGGTGATCTTTAAGAGAGGGCTTATTCAGATCTCTAAAATCTACACATAATCTAATATCCCCACTCTTCTTCCTAATAGGAACAAGGTTAGATACCCAAGAGGGATGCTTAATAGAAAAAATTATGTTGGCCTCTATAAGCTTGGATAACTCCTTTCTCATTAAAGGTTTAATTTTAGGATTGACTAGCCTCTATTTTTGTTTAATGGGTTTCTAATTATCATTCAAATCTATGGTATGCTGATTTGACCCTTTCATCATATGTCCATGAAAATACATCATTGAACACTTGAAATAGATGAACAAATTTTTCTTGTTCAGTTTCAAAACATAGCTTTCTCACATTGAGAGTCCTCCCATTAGCAACAACAACTGGTATGTGATTGTCTTTGTTGGTAGCTAAATTCAAATATCTACTCCTTTCCTAATCATTAGGATTGAAGAGATTCTCTAAGGTGATTAAACCTTTGGGAAACTTGTTGGAATCGAGCCTAAATATTTTATTACCATATCAAACTTGTAATTTGGATTGATTCCTCTCTCAAAATTTTGCATCATTATATAGGAAATTTTCAATTTTCAAATTAGAGCCAAACACTTGCCAATTGGTTTCTCTAGGATTGTAGGTCTTACAACCATCCTAATGTCTTGCTTCCTTTCATCTTCAACATGCTCTAGTACATCATAAGAAGCACCATTGGCTACTAGCCTGTCAACATGTTTATTTTCTCTTCAAGGGATGCTTTGGATATTGAATGCATTGAAACCCTCAAGAAAATCCCACACTCTGTGTTTATAAGAATTGAGCAGACCATTCTTAGTGATATTCTAATTTCTCACTTGATTATCCACCAACTCACTATCTCCAAATACACTTAAGGTTTAAACTCCTCTTTTTTGAGCAAGTAGAAGACCTTGAATCAAAATCTCATACTTTTCCACATTATTAGTACAATTGAATTTGAGCCTAAAGGAGAAGTAGTACCTTTCTAGGGTAGGAGAGATCAACATCACCACCAGCCCCTGATCCATTTTTATTCCTTGATCCATCAAAGTGCATACTTCATAGACCATTGGTTTCCTCTTGGGTCTTTATAAGGTTGGGTACAAGAGTATCCTTTTTTGATATACCATACATGTGAAGGCCTATCACTAGGACTTTTGATATAAGATCTAACTAGTATGCATTGTCCCTTTCATCTAAGATAAAATTACGTATCTCTACTAGGGAAGTAGTAGGCTCATTTACTATATCATTTTCACTCTAGAACAATGCAATTTATATTGATGAGATTAGGGATATAGGGCTTAATCTGATGGAGGGCCAAGATCTCTACTCTGATTGAAGCCTTGGTTCCATATCTTGTTCGAAAAAACATGTATGATCAATTAGAAGATATGTAGCCACCTATTTGGGCAGTGAAATCTCTTGAGAGGAAAATGGAAATGTGTGGTTTAACCTTAGCAATTGATATATCCTAAACTATAGTACAACTAGAGCATGGATATAGAGCCATTTCCATATTCCTAAGGATTCCTATAGTCTTGATAGTACTACCATCTAACTATAATACTTCCTAACAATGGGCTCATATTTCCTTTCTAGAGTATTAGCAAAACACTTAGGCATCACTAAACTGCTAGCCCCTGAATCAATCATGCAATTGTGGACTACCTTATCCCCTACAATTATAAAAAAATAAAATGGAGGAAGTCTAACCTTTTTACTCATTTCTCCTTCCTTTGATGGTTTTACAAGACTTGTGGCACTCTCTATGCTAGGTAGTTGATCCTTTGGTTCAATACTCTCCAATTCTTGTTACAACAACCTCTTTTGCATAGGTATAGTAGCAAAAACATCCCAAATGGAAATATTCACATTTTTATTCTTCATATATTCTACCAAACTAAATGAGGAATTAGGTGCTTTGGTAGAAACCTTGGAAGTTTCATGTGTAGGAGTTGGAGATGAAATAACTTTAGGGCCATTCCTGTCTCCTATGCTATTATTCTATCTTTGTCACTAAGGAGAATCGGATTGATTATTTACTTCTCATAAATGAGGTATTGCATTTTCTTTTGAAGCTTGATTAGGATTAGGAGTAGCATCTTCAATAGCTCTTCTTTTTCTTCTAGTATTTTGATCAATGGAATCCTAGCTTACATTATAATTTTCTTCCACTTGATGATTCATGAATGAAAAATCACCCTATTGCTACAAATGGGCAACATTAGTAGATTGGGGGGCATTATATTGTTGTCTAGTGTATGAATATTTTGTGGTCAATGCTAGGTATACTTCTACCCTTTGGTAGATACAATGACTATATGAATAATTTTAGGAGGGACAAAAGTCCTAATCCTAAGAAAGATTATTTTGAGGAGCTAATGCTCTCACTAAATTTAGGTTTACATTTATTGTAGAATTATTGTCAATAGGCCTATTATAAGTAGGGTTTTGAAAATAAGGATAGGGAGGCCTAAAATATTAAGCTTGCTACATTTCCATAGTCAGCACCTTATTACCCATCTTTTGGACCATTGATAATTTGTCCTCCAACTTCTTTTCTTGGTCTTGCAACTTCTTGCCAATCTTAAAACCTAGATCTTGCAATTTTTGATTACTCAACATGAGGGCCTACAAAATGTCCTTCAACTCTCCAAACTTACTTGAAGATGTAGAGGGTAATGGGGTTATAGCAAGAGGTTGGCTTGTGGAAGTAATAGGAATAGGGGCTACTAGAGGTCTATGATTAGGCATATCTAAGAAGAAGGGCATAGGGGGTCTTGGAGCCAATTTTCATCGTATCAATATATTATCTACCCTGATAGAAATTTCATAGGCATCAGGTAAAGTGTCTCCTCCCATGGATTGCAAATTGGTGGCAAAATCACTATTAAAGGCTCTGAGGTAATACAAGAAAGAATTACCAAGGGAGGGATTTACTGCAGTGCATATTCTATCCCATGTCTTCTAAAATCTATAATTGAAATTAGTCATAAATTCATGGGTTTCTCACTTTATAGTAGTTAGCTTCTCTAAGAGTGATAGGTGATCAATCTTATCTTCAAAATGTTTGCATAGTCTAGCTCCTAATCCATCCTAATCAATAATAGAATTATGAGTCAAACCCCTATACCATTTTAAGGCCTTCTCCTTTAAAGATGAAGCTAGAAGCCTAACAAAAATTTCATATTTTTCAATACCATGTATTTGTAGAAATTTGTAACTTCTTGGATATGTTCTAAGGTGTAAATGGAAGTTTCACCAGTAAATTTAGGCATACTCTTGAGGGATGATACTAGTATGCCATGTCTTTGGGCCAATAGGAGATTACTTCCACCATTAAAGGTGGCAAAGACATGAGCTCTATCCATGTAAGCAAGTGTCCTATTGGTATGAGCATATGGTATTCTAGGTTGAGATCTAACAATTGGAGGAGTGGAAATGAACCTTGTAGGTGTGTGTGTGTGTGTTACTACTAAACTCCTAACTGGTGATAAAGATACTCTAGTTTTTCTTCTTCTAGGATTGGAAAATTAAAGCTTCTAGTATTGAAACTTACCTCTAGAAGATGCCCTTATTTTCAGCTTTAGGCATGAATAACATCAACTATAGCCTAAAAATAGATATGAATGAGGTAGAGTGGCCAAGTTCCTAGATATGAGTCTCTTGAAGGCCTGCAACAATGAGAGTAACACTATCTCCTTAACATCAATCTTGAAAGTCTTCTTTCTTTGACACTAGTAAACTTGAAATCTTCTAAATATTTGAGTCCCATAGGGAGTTCCCAAAACTATTTTCACATAAGTTTGCACCCTTGTCCAAAGTTTTTACCTAAGGACAACCTTTTGAAACATGGAAAAAACCTCCAAGATATGGAACTTGAACTATGAGGTTGAGTCTCTAGAGAATGCTAACTTCCTTTGCTATCAAGATGCACCTAACTACTCTTGAGAAGGAAAAGAGAGAAGGAGATGCAAGAATTAAACTACCTAATCTATCCTAAGGGGGTGATGCACCAAAATAGTGTTTGACCTTATCTCTACCCAAGGATGCATAGCTAACCAACTATAATATTAATGGATACAAATTCAAAGCTTGCTTAATCTAGGAACCACACGTAGATCAGACAACACAAGAGTTCTATACGAAGAAACTTCACTTAATATCATTCAAATTCAAAAAATAGATATAGTCATATAGTTGAAAACCATAGACAAGAACATTAACTTGAGGAAAATAAGTCTTGCACCGCATGTTAATGGCTAAAAGAGCCTCAACGGAGAATTACAATGGCTTAGAGGTACATTTGCAAGTATGAGATACAACACTAGAGAATCAGAGAAAGATCAACCCTTATAAAAGATTACAAAATATGCTTTTATATCCGAAGCATAACTAAGATATTTTCAATTGGAAACTAGGAGATCCACCACAATCATCAAGTTGTAGAGAGACACTAATACTAATATAGAAGGATTTTCTTAGGTGCACACCCATATGCAAAAAATCTAGTTTTCATATGCATATTCAACCTTGGAAGGGATAGAAATGATTATCATCAATGTAGAATGGAGAAAAAAACAACTAGATGATTAGATAGAAAATGTTTAGCCACAAATATGCATGGGGAGAAACAAAGTGGTTGTTAGTCATCCAAGACCAGATTTGCAATTACTTTCCTTTTCAAACCCTTTTAGTGCATCAAAACCCTAGAACATTAGAAAGTTAATGAAGAAACTCAATGAATCTGCCATGTGGCCCAATAGTTTGATTTCCTTCTACCACCCTACAAAGTCTTCATGGGTTTGACCACCTTATTCTACCATAGCTTCATCACTTTCTTACTTCATAAATTGTTTCTCCATGTGAAACCGAAAATATCAACACTTAACTACTAGTCACTACTTCACAACTTAACTCTGGCATCTTCTTCTAACTTTGATGATGTGGTGATAACTAGAAAGCCTTAGGTTTTAGATTCGTAACCTTAAAGGTACATAACATAAAATATTCTTTGAAATCATGAACATTCTTTCAAACTATTGATCACCTAGTTGCAACTTGAAATCCCTTTAAGTGTGAAATTTCTTTGACCCCATGATTAGTATGACTTAATTGTTGTGGCTAATTATTATCTCTCAATTTCCACCCTAACTTAGGATTATCTTTAACTCATAGTGACCCAATGAAAAAAGTGTTTTGTGACTTCAATATACTAACCATATTTTAAGCTTAACCCCCTGTGACCAAGTGATTACTATATTTTTCACCACATTTTAACCATCATTCATTTAGTCGTAGTTTGTTCTACTTGACTAGGCCCACTAGTATAGGTGTCCTCAAGGTTCTTTCATGCATTTCTTAAATTTTTTTCATTTTCATATTGCAAGAGAGCACCCAATGTTGATCTACTTTGATTTGATGGTGGAAAGAAGCTGGCCCACAAGGGAAATGATATCACAAGATATACATGTTGAGCCATCTCTATGTCACATAAAATAAATCCCTTGCATCTCTGCATAGTGACATAATGATGACCATAGATCATCTTTGATTTGATGGTGAATGAAACATGTGGCCACCTTCTTAGTGACTATGTCAGAAACTCAGTGAATGAAATGTCTACCATATGCCAACTCAACCTTGACACATTTCCTACCTTTTGGCCCACAATGGAAATAGGTCCCACATGCCATATGACACAAGTTCACTTCCTCATATTCTCTAAAGATCAAACAGGTTCAGAATGTGGGAAAGCAATCACCATAGAGTTGTGAAAGATCTAACAGTAAACAAAGTTGTAGGGCTAGGAAATAAACTTAGACATATAAAAGGTATATTAAAGCTTTATTTCTTATTTCCATTGGCATAATTTAATATTTAAACAATGGGAAGTGACTATTGGGTGGGCTTAGACAATTAAATTCAAATATTTGGCAGGGGTATTTTTGGTTAACAAAGACCAAAGGCTTATCTAATAGAATCAACATATATTCTTAATAGGGTATCTCCATTTATATATTTCATTACATGTGATACCAGGTTATACTTATCCACCAACTCCAAAAGTAGGTCAATATCAAGGAAAATTGTAGGCATTACCAGTTTTCCTAGATCATACTGCCATATGTTGCTATGTGGGATCCCTATACTGGTTTCTCCATACCACCATCCAAGGATTTCTAAACCTTTGATGGGCATGTTAGTATCACACACAATTCCATATTTATGTTTTAAACCTAGTCATACTTTATTTTTCAATTCCTTCCAGCCTTCAATGGCTTCTCTGCCATTCTTTGACATAGAAAACTATTCAATGAAATTATCTCTAAGCCTTATATCCTCATAATTAAATTTTCCAAAGTACTATTTTGTAGTTATTTTTCTTAGAATAGGGGATTCAAAAAACTACAATTTTTCTAGGGCTCAAGGATTCAAAATAATACCTACTCATAGTAAATGCAAATCTTAAGTGATACAATTCTATAATTTAGAGCATAAGGCATAATGCAACAGCTCTCTAAATTTGTAATTTCTAGAACACTTCAATTTTTACTTCAAAAAACCCCTGACCTCAACAATTTTGCTTCTTCAAATTTAGTATTTGGATGTGGGTAATGAAAATGAGGTGAGAAGATTTGAAAACTAGATTAACAAGATTAAAACCTTAAGTTTGTGCAAAATAACTATCATTTTACCACCCTAAGGAAAGATTCATTTCTTGGCTTTGTACATGGTTTGAAAATATACCATTAATCATGCTCTTATTTTGCATCAGATAACTAGGAATCCTTTTGACTCTTAGTGACCATCCTACTCAGCCTTTGGGACCCATCACCAACCAATGAGGAGTCAACAAAGTGACTAGACAAGCCTATTTGAAAGTTCAATTCCTTCTGAGTAGGAGGGTCATGTTGATTCATCATGTTGTATCACCATAAAAATGCATTTCCTTGTGATAACACATAGACTATCAATTCATCATTCTCTTCTCAAACATATGGACTCCTTATCCTCATCAAGTGATTAATTAAGTCCCTACCTTTGATTTACTACTCATGCATTATATATCCTTTGAGTAGTAATACATTTTTCCTTGGCATGAGTTGGACATGTGGAAGCATCAAACTTCATTTCTATGGAAAGCCAATATTCAACAAAACAACACAGACTCTTAGATTATCCCTTTTGAACAAGAGAGTGTGAGTACTTTGTGACCAAGCTTGCTAACTCAATCCACATGGTCCAATCATCTATCAGCTCCCAACTAACTTGTCAGGTCCCACTAGAAATATTTCCTAGAGGATGAGACATGTCAGAATCTCACTAATTTTCTATGACCCTTTTCATATTTTGAGAAGCCATGACATCATTGATTCGTAAGGAAATGGATCCACCATAATATAAAAATGGAAAACTAGCATTGAATCCATGTGGAAATATCCTATTTTCTCCATCATACACCTCATACATCTTCACTCTCACTAGCTAAAACAATCACATATGGACCAATCAATGAGTAACCAATCCTTGTCAGAGCTAGTCCCATTAAAGGCTCCAACCCGAGGTTGACTCCACATGTTAACATCTTGCTTCATCACTATATCAGTAGCCAAAGGTAGTGAGTTAATGTGAACTATCAATCTATATCTTTAATTGGGGAATTATTCTTGATTTCTAAAAATTAAGCCTTGATCACCCATTAGATTGATCTAATTCACTTAGGTTTGCTAAACTAGGCCAAGTTGAGAAAATCGAGTAATGAAACTTGGGTGATTATTTTGATAGTTAGATTTAGGTAATTTAACATTGTCAATGAGATTTTAGTCCACTTCCTTCTTTGTATAAGTCATTTTCTGCCATTTTTTGTTTAATGGAAGTATAAGGATATGTTTGGTATAAGAGGAAATTTTATGGATCTTGGCACACAAATATTCTTTTCATTTCATCACAAAAAGAAAGGATTTGAATAAATTATGGATTTTAGCCTAAAACTACCTTTATCTATTGCACTCTACATCAAAGTGGTATCAGAGAAACAAGTTTGATTAGAAAATACAAGGTACATGTCAAAAGGGTCAAATTTTGAGGAAATAGAAGTCAAGGCTTCAAAATATTGCCTCAAAAGGGAATTTATATTGAAGTTTCTAGGAAGTTCCAATAAACAAAGGAACTCAATAGGAAATTGGTTGAAGAAGTCACTATTACATATTGTGCCCCTCACCAAATATTTGAATTTTTAAATATTTGCCTACCCAACGGTCACTTCCTACTTTAAACATCCTAGGAATATCGAAAAAATTAAATGATCGAACCTTATGATATTCCTTATTTCCTAGGTTTATTTTTGTGGGCCCGTAAGTCCCCATAGTCAAATCTCAAAATATCCATGGTTGGTGTTATCTCACTATGGGAAGTTGCATGTTGTTTTGCCATAGCGGCATAGCACCTTTTGGCCATGTGGCTAGTGGGTCCTCCTTTTCCTTGTTGTTTCTCTGATGTCAAGTTTTGATAGATCCATGGTGGGTGCTATGGAACTATAAAAAAAAATTTGTTCCTTGCCATTAGCGACATAGCGCCTGGATGGAAAATTATACTATGGTGACATCAGAAGGAAGGTGGGTCCTAAGCATGCCCTGTCAGATATCAGTGATGAAATTTAGCACACACGGTGGGACCTCAAGCAACGTGGAAGGATGATTGTGCTTAGAATGAGGCTTTGATTTATCGCTAGCTGGGCAGTTCATTGATGTCAGCAGTTACGTGGACCCACACCCCTTTCAAATGCATGAAGATTTCCTCACCCTCAGATTAGTTTGGAACAATGGTGGGCATTATCTCACTATGGAAAATTGTGAGGATATTATCCATAGCAACATAGCACCTCGGTGACATGTGGCATAGACGACATCATGGGCCCGCCCTTCTCCAAAGTAATATTATAGCTCATCCTTAGTGGCAGTTGTCAGGTGGGTCATAGTATAGTGGTGATATTTCATTGGTCCACTTAGCCAACTTAGTGTGCAGTCGTGCATTTTTGTTCATCACCATAGATCTAAGGAAAATCGATGGTGGGCACTTTCTTGATATGGAAAGCTGCAAGGATATTACCCATAGTGACATAGTGCCATTGTGCCACGTGGATTAGTGGGGCCAAGCAATGCCAAGATGAAGATGCTAGGTGGTTACCAAGTGGTTTGTGGGCCCATGTTTTCAACTTTCTTTTAAGGAGATAGCGTAGTAATATGGTGAGTCTTCATGATCGTTAGACCAGTCTAAATCCACGGTGGTCACTATCTCGCTATGGAAAATTTCTTGGAGGATATGCATAGCACCATAGCACCTCGGTGACATGTGTCCCAGTGGGTCTAGTGGAGGTAGTAATGATTAGATGCACTGGCAGTTAATGTGACTGTTGCAGTTGGAGTTTGAGGAATTGGCATAGTTAGTAAAGAAAGATTGGTCAACCTTGGGAAGACCTTGTGGGGTCACAAAGTGAAAAGAGATCGTTGGTCCATGTGGCTCATTCTACTACCAGGGTTATGTTGACCTCCTGACCATGCTGGTTCATGAACTAGGAATAGGGGATATCGATGTTTTTTTGCATAATTTGATCTTATGATTGATTCCAACCACCCTGGATTAAATACAAAACAAAGAAGAACACTCTACCCCCTGATCCAACCTATCTACCTGGTCAAAGCATAGTTATGGCACTGTTACTATCTTTTTGAGGCCCTATTTTAGTTAAAAATAAGATTTCATGGTACCAAAAAGCTATATTCAGATTGGATTTTCTGCTAGATCCCCATGATTTTTCTCTGTAGGACTTCAATGTAGTGGTTGGGGAGTAACTTTAGTTGGAGGAAATCTCAGTTATGCCTAAGCTATAAAGGAAACTTCTAAATTTTTTGAAGAGGTCAACCTTTCTCTATTTTCTCTGTTATTGCTCTACAGATTCTCAGTGTAAATTCCCCTATGCCTCTGAACTACATGATTTTATGCCTTATCTCTTTTAGCCATTGGTATGAAAGTGCAAGAATTCTTTGCCTCTTACTGGTGTTTTGTAGAGATCTATGATTTGCATGACTGTATCTCCTTGGCCTATGAATGATAATATAAGTGAATCTCTCTTCCTTGTGTCATTCATCTTGGTCTTCTAATCTGCATGTGATTATTAGATTGAAGCAATTTTGAATGTGTATATCCTTAGTTTCATTCTGGTTCAATAGTGCATATATGGGCATAGTTTGGTCTGAACACTCTATTTTGGTGCATTGCCTCCCTAGATTAGAATAGGTGGATTTTCTTTCCATGCATTCCTTCTGCCTTTTCCTTTCTAAGAATAGTTAGGTGTGCCCTGATAGTAAGAGGAAGCCAGCCTTCTCCTTAGACTCAACCTCACAGTTCAAGTCCCATAGCTTCGAGGTTGTTTCCATGTTTCACTAGGTTGTCCTCATGCATATGCTTTGGACAAGGGTGCAAACCTTAGTGACAATAGTTTTGGCACACTCGGTGAGACTCTTTTCAAAAAAATTCAAGCCTACTAGTGTCAAAAGGGAAGATTTCAAGATCAATACTAAGGAGATAGTATTGGCTTTGGCATTTAAGCTTTTAAGAGGCTCATTCTTCAAAATACTTGGTGACTCTGAGCTTCAAATACATATTTGGTTCCAGACCAAAGTTGCAGTGATTTATGTCGATAATTGAAACAAGGGCATCTTCTAGAGGTAAGTTTTAGTATCAAGAGCTTTCATTTTCAAACCCTAGAAGAAGGAAGACTTAAATATCTTTATCACTGGTTAGGAGTACAATAGTAACAAATACACCTACAAGATTTATCTGTACTCCTCCTGCTATTAGATCTCAACCTAGACTACCATCAATACATATCAATAGATCACTTGTCTATATGGCATTGCTTAGAGCTCATACTTTTGCCACCTTTAATGGTGGGAGCCCTCTCTTATTAGCCCAAATACATGACATACCAATAGCTGCACTCAAAAGTATACTAGAGTTTACTAATGAAACTTCTATCTCTCCCTCAGAACACATTCAAGAGGTTGCAAATGTCTGTAATATCCATGGTATTATAGAGGATGATGTTGTAGTTAGGCTCCTAGCCTCATCCCTAAAAGGAAAAGCACTACAATGGTATAGAGGTTTGGCTCATGGTTCTATAATAGATTGGGATGGATTAGGAGTAGGATTGTGCAAACATTTTGAGGATAAAAGTGACTATTTGTCACTTTTAGAACAATTGACTACTATAAAAAGAGCCCCCCATGAATGTATGACTGATTTTAATTATAGATTTCAAAAGACATGGGATAGAATGCCTACTTCAGTGAAGCCTACCCCTGGTAATGCCTTCTTGCATTACCTTAGAGCTTTTAATAGTTATATTGCCACTACAATCCAGACTATGGGAGGAGATACCTTGCCTAATGCTTATGACATAGCAATAAAATTAGAGAATATCTTAATACAAGGAGGTAAACTAGCTCCAAGGCCTCCTATGCCCTTCTTTCCTGATGTTCCAAGTCATCAACCAGTAATGGCTCCCCTTCCGACAACTTCTACATCACAATCCCTTATCCCAGTCCCTCAATCTTCCACATCTTCAAATGGGATGGATGAAATCAAAGAGATGATGCAATATCTAATGCAGAACATGGATAAAAGAGAAAAGAACCTAGAGAAAAGATTGCAAGATTATGGGAAGAAGCTGGAGGATAACTCCTCTATCATGCAGAAAGTAAGCAACAAGGTGGTGACTTTAGAAAGATAGCAAGATCAACGTAGTAAGCCTCATCAATTGCAATGTCAAACTCCAAGTAGTGGTAGGGCTCCAAATCCTAATAATTGGAACAATTCTTTTGATCAGAGTAGGTAGGGTAGCCATGCTTCAACCTCAAATGTAAACCAAAGCAGGGCCATAGTCCCTCAAAACAATATGGCTCAAGATCAAGATTTTTGTCCCTCTTATAACTACTCCTATGCCTATTGTATGTGTTGAAAGGTTGAATCTTTTATGGTTTTGATAGTCCAACAACCTGTAGTAAAATAATCATACAAGGAGGACCAATTTAAAGATGCCTCAGATATACAAAGACAGGGTGATTTCTCTTTTATGAATCATTAGATGGAGGAGCATTGCAATGTAAACTAGGACCCCATTGCTCATAACACTAGAAGATAAAGTAGAGCTATGGAAGATGTTATCCCTCCTCCTCCCAATCAGGCCTCAACTTCAAATGCAATATCTCATGACCAAGAAGCAAATAATCAATCAAGTGCCTTTCAGCAGCAAAGGAAAAATCATGGTAGAAAAGATACAAGTGATCCTTGGGTTATTCCATCTCAACCTCATACAATTGCAGCTCCCAAAGTTTCTACCAAAGCACCTTCTATGCCATTCAGTGTGGTAGAGCAAATGAAGAAGACAAATTTGAATATCTCCATGTAGGATGTTGTTCCTACTATACCTGTGCAAAAGAGGTTGCTACAACAAGAATTGGAAAGAATTCAACCAAAGGATCAGACACTCAGCATGGAAAGTGCCAGAAGCCTAGTACAACCATCAAGGGAGGTAGAAAAAAGTAAAAAGGTAAGACCTTCTCCATTCTATTTTTTTTTAATCATAGGGGGCAAACTAGTCCATAATTGCATGACTGATTCAGGGGCTAGCAGTTTAGTAATGCTTAAGTGTGTTGTTGATGCTTTGGGAATGAAATATGAACCCATTGTTAGGGATGTATTACAGTTGGATGGTAGTACTTTCAAGACTATAGGGATCCTTAGGAATGTGGAGATGGCCTTACATGCATGCCCTAGTTGTACTATAACCTAAGATATCTCTGTTGTTGATGTCAAGCTATATTTTGCCATCTGTCTATCAAGAGAATTTACTACCCAAATAGGTGGTTTCATATCTTCTGATTGGTCATATATGTCTTTTAAGATGAGATATGGAGCCAATGATTCAATTATAGTATAGCCTTAAGTCGTCCATCATACTGAATCTTACACCCCCAACCCCATAAACATGAATTGCCCTATTCTAGAGATGGATGAGAATGACATAGTGAATGAGCCCACCACTTCCCTAGCAGAGATACATAATTTTTTCTTGGATGATTGGGCTAACACATATCAATTTGATTTTATGCTAGAAACCCTTGAGACAGGTCTCAATACATATTCTATATTGGAGAAAGATGCTCTAGTTCCCAATCTTGTGGAGACTAAAGAAGATATGAGTGGGATATGGAGTATGTACTTTGATGGATCAAGGAATAAGAATGGATCAAGGGCTGGTGTGATGTTAATTTCTCCTACACAAGTAAGGTACTACTTCTCCTTTAGGCTCCAATTCAATTGCACTAATAATGTGGCCGAGTATGAATCCTTGATTCAAGGTCTCCTACTTGCTTAAAAGAAAGGAATTCAAGCCTTAAGGGTGTATGGAGATAGTGAGTTGGTGGTTAGTCAAGTGAGGAATCAGAATACAACCAAGAATGGTTTTCTCAAGTCTTATAAACATAGGGTATGGGATTTTCTTGATGTTGATAGACTTGCAGCAATAGTTGCATCATATGATGTGCTAGGGAATCTTGAGGAGGAGAAGAAGCAACAAATTAGAGTAGTAGTAAGGCACGCTATCCCTAATAACAACATCCATTGGCAAGGTTTGAATCTGATGAGAAAATTGTCAGCTTCTTGCAGAATGAAGCAGAGTTTTCAAGAAGGAACCAGTTGAGACTGCAAGATCAGTATGGTGATCAGCTCATTCATCTCAGTTCTAACAAATTTCCTAAGGGTCTCATTACCTTAGAAAGTGTTTTCAATCTTGATGACAAAACAAGAGGCAAGGCCATGAACCTAGCTGCTGATGAATATGACTACACTCTAGTCATGATTGCCAATAGAAAGTCCTTAAACATGGGGAAGGTATGTTTTGAAATTGAACAAGAAAATTTTATTCATCTATTTCAAGAATTTAATGATGTATTTGCTTGGACATATGATGACTTAAACTGCTTTGACCCAAGGTTGTTTCAGCATACCATAGAATTAATTAATGATGTAAAACTAGTAAGACAAAAAAAGAGACCAGTGAATCCTAAGATTGAACCCCTAATGAGAAAAGAGCTATCCAAGTTGATTCAAGCCAATATAATTTTTCCCATCAAACACTCATCATGGGTAGAAAACCTTGTCCCTGTTAGGAAGAAGAACGGAGAAATTAGATTTTGTGTGGACTTTAGGGACCTTAACCAAGCTTCCCTTAAAGATCACCATCCTCTCCCTTCTATGGAGAAATTTTTGTTCAAGGTTAGTGGTTCAAAGAGATTTTCATTTCTTGATGGATTTTTTGGCTACAATCAAGTGCTGGTTAAAGATTTTGATAGGTACAAGACTACATTTACCACTAAATGGGGTACCTATACTTATTGTAAGATTCCATTTGGGCTAACCAATGCGTGTGCCACTTTTAGAAGGCAATCGAGATGACCTTCAAAAGATTGATTGACTAGTTTGTCTTAGTTTACCTTGATGATATCACTATGTATTCAAAGAATGTAGAAGATCATTTTGATCATCTAAGATAGGTATTCTTAAGATGTAGAGAGTTTGGGGTTTCCCTTAACCCAAGCAAGTGTGTCTTTGCTACTAACCAAGAAAAAGTATTAGGACATATTGTATTTGATGATGGCTTAACCATTGATCTAGAGAGAACAAAAGCAATACTTGCCCTCCCTCTTCCTAAACACAAGAAAGGGCTGTAAAGTTTCCTAGGTAGGATAAATTTTGTGAGAAGATTTATTCCAATCTTGCTACCATGGTGAAACTCTTTAC
This sequence comes from Cupressus sempervirens, assembly GCA_028749045.1. NCBI lineage: Eukaryota > Viridiplantae > Streptophyta > Pinopsida > Cupressales > Cupressaceae > Cupressus > Cupressus sempervirens. The sequence continues at coordinate 690,791,565 of CM053793.1, forward strand.
AGCTATGCTCAAGAAAGGTATGGTCTTTGCATGGACCAAGGAAGGGCAGGAAAGTCTTGAAGAGATCAAAGTAGCCATAGCCTCGGCCCCTACTCTCATGAATCCAAATTTTGAGAAAGATTTCATCGTTTATACCCTAGGTGGTGAGTCAAACATTTTTGTTGTCTTGACTCAAAGAAATGATAAAGGTGACGAGTAGCCCATAGCTTTCTTTAGTGAAGGGCTTAAAGAATATGAAGATAAATATAGCTATGTAGAGAAGCAAGCCCTTGCAGTCATCAGAGCTTTAAATAAATTTAGACACCTCATGTCTCATAATAAGATTCATTTTTTAGTACCCCATGCTAGTGTGAACAATTTCCTTTTGAGTAGGGATATTAGTGAGAAAAGAGCTGGCTGGATTACTAAAGTGATTGAATATGATATTGACATTCAGATTACCAAGCTAGTAAGAGGGAGGGGGTTGTGTAAACAAATGTTATCATCTCAAGAGCCTGATGAGGAAATTGCTATGATACTGATAGAGCAACAGGAGGTAAGAAATAGTGACCCAAGGAGTTGGATGGAAGATATGATGAATTTCTTATTAGGCAATGGATAACCTCAAGGATTAGATAGAACTAAAAGGAGACAATATAGACTACAGTCAATTCCTTATGCCATAGTTGATGGTGTCCTCTTTAGAAAAGATTTTAATGGATCTCTATTAAGATGCCTTGATATAGACCAGGCTGAAAGAATGATCAAAGAACTTCATGATGGTCTTGATGGTGGTCATTTCTTAGCAAAGACAACTGCAATGAAGATCATGAGGGCTGGTTATTATTGGCCATCCTTGTTTCATGATTGTCATAAGTACATGAGGAAGTGTGAAAAGTGTGCCTTCTTCTCTAGAAAATAAAGACTTGCAGCTCTTCCTCTTCACCCTATTCAGGTGGACCAACCTTTTTTTTAGTGGTGATTAGATTTCATAGGCCCTATCAATCCTTCTTCCAATTATGGTCACAAGTGGATTCTAGCTGCTACAAATTACTTCACTAGATGGATAGAGGTAGTTGCATTGAAGGATGCCATCGAATCTTTAGTTGTTGAATTCCTTGATGGAATTGTGACCAGGTTTGGTGCCCCTTCAACCATTATTTCAGATAATGCAAAGTCATTTGTAGGAGCTCAGATCTGTGCATGGGCAGTTGACCACAACATTTACTTGAGCACATCATCAAATTACTATCCTCAGGGTAATGGTTTGGCTGAGTCCTCCAACAAGAACCTAATCAAGATCATGAAAAGGACAATAGAAGATAACTAGAGGTGTTGGCATAAAAAATTGAAGACTGAACGGTGGGCTAACAGAATAAGGCCTAAAAGGTCAATAGGGAATTCACCATTTTTGTTAGTCTATGGTAGAGAAGCAAGGCTTCCAATTTCATTGGAGTTCCCATCCCTAAAGCTAGCTCATCAGTTGGAGTTGATTGAAGATGATGCCATGACAGTAATAATGGTAGAGCTAATGGAGCTAGAAGAGAAGAGAAGTAAGGCCATGTAGACTATAGAGACACACCAACAACAAGTAAAAAAGAGTTTTGATAGGAAGGCTAGGGCCAGAATCTTCAGGGAGGGATATTTGGTTCTGAAATGGGATGTAGATAGGGAAAAACTAGGAAGACACTCAAAGTTTGATGCATTATGGAGTGGTCCCTATTTGATTGTCAATTGCAAATAGGCCAATGCTTTTCAGTTAAGCAAGCCTATTGGTGAAATTTTTCCCATCCCAGTCAATGGGATTTATCTCAAACCATGCTTCTAATGAAGGTTGAAGGTTTCATGTATATAAGTAGAGTAGTTTCTTTTTTTAGCTCTCCTATTTTCCAAGAAGTGCACGAGTACAAGATTTTCTCTGAGAGATGGTAGATTTTTCCATTTTGAAGGACACAAAGGAGGAGCTTTGGTCTCTGATTCTTGTTGCAGAGACAAGGGTTTCAGGGTTTTCCTCTTAGAGGTAGGGTTAGGGTTTTACAGTATACATCGGACCCACATCCTTTTGACTCTGTAGCCCAATGGATGCATGAGGTCACTGGTCTATGCATAGCTGGCTTGCATCCCCTGTGAGTCACCAAAAGTGTTACATATTGTTCCCCCCGCCAAATATTTGAATTTTAAAATATTTTTCTACCCAATGATCACTTCCCAGTTTAAACATCCCAAGAATATCAAAAAAATTAAATGATCAAACCTTATGATATTCCTTATTTCCTAGGTTTATTTTTATGTGCCCAAAAGTCCCCATCGTCAGATCTCAAAATATCCATGGTTGGCACTATCTCACTATGGGAAGTTGCATGTTGTTTTGCCATAGCGACATAGCACCTTTTGGCCACATGGCTAGTGGGTTCTCCTTTTCCTTGTTGTTTCTTTGGCATCAAGTTTTGATAGATCCACGATGGGTGCTATGAAGCTATCAAAAAATTTGTGTTCCTCGCCATTAGCGACATAGCACCTAGACAAAAAATGATACTATGACAACATCAAAAGGAAGGTGGGTCCCAAGCATGCCCAGTTAGATATCAGTGATGAAATTTGGCACACACGGTGGGACCTTAGGCAACATGGAAGGATGACTATGCTTGGAACGAGGCTTTGATTCGTTCCCAGCTAGGCAGTTCATTGATGTCAATAGTTACTTGGACCCATGCCCATTTCGAATGCATGAAGATTTTCTCAATCAGTTTGGATCAATGGTGGGTGTTATCTCACTATGTAAAATTGCAAGGATATTATCCATAGTGACATAACACCTCAACAACGCGTGGCATAGACAACATCATGGGCTCGCCCTTCTCCAAAGTAATATTATGGCTCATCCTCGATGACAATTTTTAGGTGGGTCATAGTATAGTGGTGATATTTCATTGGTCCACTCAGCCAACTCAGTGTGCAGTTGTGCATTTTTTTTGATCACCATAGATCTAAGAAAAATTGACGGTGGGTGCTATCTTGCTATGGAAAGTTGTGAGGATATTACCCATAGTGACATAGCGCCATTGTGCCACATGGATCAGTGGGGTCAGGTCACACCAAGATGAAGATGCCAGGTGGTTTCCAAGTGGTTCGTGGGCCCAGGTTTTCAAATTTCTTTTAAGGAGATAGCACAGTAATATTGCGAGTCTTCACGATCATTAGATCAGTCTAAATCCACGGTGGGCACTATATCACTATGGGAAATTGCTCAAAGGATATACATAGTGACATAGCACCTTGATGACATGTGTCCCAGTGGGTCTAGTGGAGGCAGTAACGGTTAGATGCACTGGCAGTTAATGTGACCATTACAGTTAGAGTTTGAGGAATTGGCACAGTTAGTAAAGAAAGATTGGTCAACCTTGAGAAGACCTTGTGGGGTGGAAAAGTGAAAAGAGATCATTGGTCCATGTGGCTCATTCTGGTGCCAGGGTTATGTTGACTTGCTGACCATGTTGGTTCATGAACTAGGACTAGGGGATACTGAGGTTTTTTGCATAATCTAATCTTATGATCGATTCCAACCACCCTGGAGTAAATATAAAAAAGAAGAACACTCTACCCCCTAATCCAACCTATCTACCTGGTCAAAGCATAGTTATGGCACCATTTCTATCTTTTTGAGGCCCTATTTTAATTAAAAATCAGATTTCATGGTACTAAAAAGCTATATTTAGATCAGATTTTCTTTTGGATCTCCATGATTGTTCTTTGTAGGACTTCAATGTAGTGGTTGGGGAGTAACTTCATTTGTAGGACATCTCAGTTATGCCTGAGCTATAAAGGAAACTTCTAAAAAATTTAAAGAGGTCAAGCTTTCTCTATTTTCTTTGTTATTGCTCTACAAATTCTTAGTGTAAATTCCCCTATGCCTCTAAACTACATGATTTTCTGCTTTATCTCTTTTATCTATTGGTATGAAAGTGCAAGAACTCTTTGCTTCTTACTAGTGTTTTGTACATGACTATATCTCCTTGGCCTATGAATGATAATATAAGTGAATCTCTCTTCCTTATGTCATTCATCTTGGTCTTCTAATCTACATGTGATTATTAGATTAAAGCAAGTCTAAATGTGTATATCCTTAGTCTAATTCTGGTTCAATAGTGCATATATGGGCAGAGTTTGGTCCAAACACTCTATTTTGGTGCATCACCTCCCTAGATTAGAATAGGTAGATTTTATTTCCATGCATTCCTTCTCCCTTTTCCTTTCTAAGAATAGTTAGGTTCACCTTGATAGTAAGAGGAAGCCAGCCTTCTTTGGAGACTCAACCTCACAGTTTAAGTCCCATAGCTTGGAGGTTGTTTCCATGTTTCACTAGGTTGTCCTCATGCATAGGCTTTGGACAAGGGTGAAAACCTCAGTGACAATAGTCACCAAGTTGAGGGAAGAAAGGCTAGGAAGATCTAGCATAAATAATTTTTTCGTTGGTTTGTTAAGGGGAGGATAAGAGGGCACCCTTGAGTAGGAAGAGGAACTACCTATAGGACAGACACAACTACTATAAGACCTTAAATATATTGGAAGAAAGATATTACATATTAGAGTAGACTTCCCTATATTTAATGGATCATGGAATGCAAATGTAATCATATAATAGATAGAGACCCTAAATAGTTACTTTGACTATGAATAATTCCCTACCAATTAAAAGGTGAAGATTTCCAAATCCAAGTTAAGATGATCAGTCTAACTTGGTGGAATGTTGTAGAAGATGAGAGGATAAGGAGACGAGATTAACCAATGTCCCCATAGAACTTGATGCTTCACAAAATCAAGGAAAAGTTCATCCTAAATATTATGAGATTCAATTACATAGAAAGAGGAAAAATTTTAGACAAAGGACATGAATGTCAACACATACAAAGAGGAGCTCCAAAAACTTAGTTTGAGGACTGACCATGGTGAAAAGAAAAAAGATAAGGATTTTAGGATCTTGAATGGGCTCAAGTACAGAACCCAAGATGAGATTCCACTACTAGGCTCAGATATGGTGCATAAATATTTCCAAATGACATTAAGTGTAGAAGAGAAACTTAGAAGAAGCAAGACCAAAATAATAGGGGTAGAGGAAATGTGAAATTCAAGAAAAAAAGGAGGATAGGAAAAGGTCAATCTTAGAAACCTTAGTGAGACCAAAACCATTTGGAGGAAGGAGAATCTAGTTCCAAGAATAATTTTAGAGGTATAAGACCATTTGGTAGAGGAATACTAGAAGAAAGGAATGATGCATGAATCAAATGTTTCTATTAAAATTAGTATGTACACTAAACCAATAGATTCCCTTATATGTCTACATAAAAAAACTAAGCAGATAGGAGGAAACAACTTGTGGATGACACTCAAAGTGTCACTTCACCCTATAGTAGAAAGCTTGACCCTGAGGAAGGAGCATACTTAACAATGAGGGAGACACTCTTGGAGGTTTGTGACACCACAAATTCCACCCCAAAGGAAGAATTTGTTCCAAAAAAATTCAAATGTCCAACTAGTAACCAATTTTCATTGAATAATTCCCACTCTTCACTATACACCACACCAATATGTCATCCCTATTACTTATATTGACTAGGTTATTACTAAGAGTCTCATTCCATAGATCACATACATGTTTACTGAGGCCCACCTCATCCAAGGATTTCCAACACCATACAACACCTCCCATTCCCTCTCTATGTTCAACATAATCACATACTCTAACTCCTCATCTTTGTATTAAAATATTTTTTACCTCTTGTTTCTCAACATAATCACATACTTGAACTCCTCATCTTTGTATTAAAACATTTTTTACCTCTTGCTTCTCTAGAAAACTATCAAGAGTTAGGTCCCCGTCCTAGTAGTCATTCCATAAATTTTCCTTAGCTCCACTACCAACTTGCCATGGTAATTATTTATTAGTATAGATATGCATTTTAAGATAAAATTCCATAAATTTGACTGCTTATGGAGATCCATGATTGTAAACAAGAAATCATGATCACACCTATCTAAATGTTTAGCTTGCAAAATTCTAACTCAAGATTCTCTAAAATTATTCTTTTTAATGATGATCATATGCCAATCCCTAAGACCAACTCAACCCTTTTGTTTCTTTTTATAGAGCACATTACAAGAAATCATATACCATTTTTCCACCTCTTAACACCCACTGCATTAAAATGTCCTAATCATATTCTCTATGCTTAAGAACTTTCTTGGGGATTCTTGCACACCTCATAAATAAAACATGGATAGTGGAAATAATCATTTTAAATATAAGAATCTACCTTAGTGAAAAAAGATACTCTCTTCCAAGAATCCATCTTCATAAAAAAAATTCTATCAGCCCCTTCCAAACACTAGACTTTGAGGCTCCTCCAAAAAGAGGGATATCTAGGTATCTACCAAGAAGAGTCCTTGCATGCATAACCAAAATGTAGAAAATAGATCTCTAGGAATTCAAATTAGTGTTAATAAATACACCTCTAATAACTACCAATTAATGCATTGACCTAAAGCTTATTTGTATCTTTCTCAAGTAGCTTTTATAACCCTAGCCTCCCTCTTCATGGGATCATCCAACAAGAATGTATCATTGATAAATTGCAAATGAGAGATTGGATTAAGACCCTTAACAATGTAAATAAATTTCCATTGTCCCTCTTATCTTTTGCTCATGATCATCCTACCACAATCCTCTTCCATGATGATGAATAGGAAGGGGAAAAGTGGATCTCGTTGCCTAAACCCTTTAGTAGAATCAAAAAATCTTCTGGTCTTCCATTGAAAATAAATAAATATTGGAGTAGAAATACAACTCATAATCCACTCAATCTAGCCCAGATCAAAACCAAACTTGTTTAAAAGTCCCAATAAGAAGTCTCAACTTAAAACTATATCATCTTAAATGTTGGAATACTTTAGAATAATTGAGAGAGGGGTGAATCAATTATACAAGGTCTAGATGTATAAATAAAACTTTTCAAAACTTAGTGAAACCATAAAACATTTATACCCATGCATGCATCTATACGATTATGAAATCACTTTAAAACTTGTAGCTTACTATCAAATCAACTTGCAAAAAATGTAAACATGAAACATAACAGATTCATCAACACACTTGACAAAATGATTTACGTGGAAACCCAATTTGGGAAATACCACTAGTAACATGCTACTCTTTTTCACTCTTGTAATGTGATTTCCTTTGAAAGGCCAACTCTGTTAAAGGTTACAATACACACTATTAAATGTGACCTTGTTAAAGCATTTCAATCACCTTATTAGGAGTGAGTTTTTTTAGAGGACTTTAGACCATTCACTTGAAATGTCACCCAGTTAAAGGATTTACAAATGACTATTAGATCAACCTTAATCCAAAGGATTTACCCTAGATTGATACAAGTGTTATATAGTAACAGTAAGGCTTGACCTTATAATAACTTAGAACTACATTTGTAGACTATGGATCACTATTCAATCATCCATTCTACTTTTCCTTCATACATTTCAACTTTGATAGCTTGTTCACCCTTTAAGCATTTGTGTGCTAGAAAATGTGGCCTATTGAGATAATGAATCAAAAAGAAAACATTAGTTCAAACCAAAACATGTAACAAGAATTCATCAAAATGAAGGAAAACTAAACTAATGCTTTCTTGAGTTTTGCAACTCAAAGAAGCCAACAAATCAAGTCTTCCAGCCACCTCTACAGCTCAACAAAGGCACCCATGAGAGGCCTTCTTGGTGTGTTAAGATGGATGGTATGTTTAGTGTGCTCTCCCAAACACAATAATGGAGTGAATCTCTTTGAGTGAATGTGGGAATGTGAGTGAATATGCAATATGATCCTAAACTACATGAAATGAAGAATACTTCAAGAAATGGCTATGGAGAAAGCCATACTTGAAAGCATTCAAAGGTGAAAATATGAAATACAACAAAGAAACTAACTAGATATGCAAGCTACACTAGAAATGTAAATGCATGGAGATGAATATTCATGAAAAGCTAGAGTAACAATGTGAAAATGAAAGCTAAACTAGCTACCAAATGGTTAGTATGCACCTAGAAATCTCTATGAAAACTCAAACTACAAAGAAAACCCTAACATGAAAACTCAAAACTCAAAATGGCATAGTAACAATGCAATAATGGGAGATGCCAAATGCTTGAGACAAGGCCTCTATTTATAGGCTCAAGAGAGTGCTTGGTGAGGTGGCATCCATGTAGATGCCACATAAGTTGACATCAAGCCATGCAAATGGTCAAGAATTCAAAGTTTGCTCACACATGTGTGAGAAAACTTGAGAAGAAGAGTGGGAGACAAGAGGGAAAAAGGGAGTCTGTAGGCATGCCATGTCACACGTGTGAGCACACTCTTACGCTAATGAAGGTGATTAGGAAAGAGTTTAAGAATGATAAAGTGGGATTAGAGAAGAAGTAGGTTTAAGAGGATGAAAATGATGGTTATAGGCTAGGCTCTAGGTTAGGCTTAAGATTAAATTAAATGAGATTTAATTTAATCACGGGTTTAGAGGAATTAATAAGATGTGAGGGTTTAAATAAATAAAATTTATTTAAAAAAGGGGAAACAAGGAGGATCATGTGTTAAATTAATTTAAAAAATTAAGGCTACAAGTATTTAAATTAGATTTAAATACTTAAGAGAATGAACTCATTTAATTAATTAATTAAATTAAATAAGTAGAAGAATGTGAGTAATATAATTAATTAATTAATAATTAATTACAATGTCACAGGAAATATTAAAATTAATTAATATAGTCCTTTGGGATGATTTTAAGCATCTACAACATTCATATCCTTAAGCCTTCTTTCTCAGCATGCCATTGTAGACTCTTCTCTTAGGTCACTTGATGAAACAAAACCCTTGTCTACTTGACTTCCTTAGGTTCTTGCAAATGACAACCTTGCTTAATGACCAACCATTCCTATAAATAAGAAAGTAAGATCTTTTACCACCCATTCTCCATCATCTAGTTAAGGGTTTAGATGGATTAGGTAGGATACAATAAATCTATCCCACATTCCATATCTCTTCTAGAAACTTTTCCTAGAATCCTCTTTGAATTCATCTAAAAATGGTTTACATTCAATTATGTGCCTCTAGTTCATCAATCTTATCTTCCACCTAGTTCACATAATCCAAAAAAACAAACTTCTTGGCTTAGATCCATCAAATTCATGATCTTTTAAATAATGGAGTAGCTTGGAATTATCTTACTTCTAATGCTCGGCACATACCATGTTTCTTGACATCCTTTGTAAAATCACTTGGTATGAGCTAAAGTTTACTAGTGCATGGCATCAATTAAACTTTACTTGGCATCCACTATTCTTCTTTGCATACACTAGAATGAACTTTTACTTAGCTCTAACTAATCTTCTACATGTCTTGCACTGGCTTCACTTGGCACCTACTATCCACTTAGTCAAGGTTGGTAGACAAATTTTGTGTAACTTGTTCTTCTAAACTTTCTTAGTGTAACTAACCTTTGTAGCCTTAATTAGATTATATATACATCGTGTTATCATCATCTTAACTGATTATTGTACTACTTTACATAATCATAACTCAACCTTTCATCTCGATGTTATTGTTACATCTTTTGATCAAATCCTCTTCATCAATCAAATAAGTGATAGTACTTGAATCTTATAAGGAATTGTCTTACCAACAAATAGTAAGTTTGACATTAGTGACAAAATAATGATTGAAGCATATTAATCACACTTGTATTTTCTCAATAATTTCCTTTTGCAATCTACCTCTTTGATTAGCTTCTTCAATCTATTCTCAACACTTAAAATGGATACACTTGCATTTTAAGACATTTTAGCTCCATTTCCATAATTTCTTTCTCAAACCATGGATGGACCTATGTTTGATATCTCTTTCTCCACTCTCCTCTTGCATTTAATTGTTCTTTATTATCTCTCTCCTTCCCACATGATCTTCTAGGTGTCACTTTTCTACCCTTTTGACCATATCAATTTGTTATCTTTTAGTTTCACCTAAACCTTCTTCTAGATCTTTTCAAGGTTTGGCTATCCTAACCTTTGGGACCATATTGTCATAGATTATATTTGGTAAACCTATACTAGACTAGGTCCACCTATGTAGACCTAGTCCCTAGTTATTGTAGGTTGCAGGGCTTAGAGTCCTCAAATTTTTCAATTAATTAAGTTTACTCCTTGGTTAGCCTAAGTTGTTTTCCCAGCTGAAAGCTAGTCTAAAAAGGATTTTTGTGGTCTTCATTTTCATATCTCATTCTCAATACATCAAGAATCCAAAAATCATCAAGTAATAAAGGTATTATGGATCTCAAGGTGTTCAAGCAAGCAAGTTTCTTCAAGCATTCAAGGATCTTTTGTTAGCATTTCCTCTTCAAGATCTAGCTTACTATTGGTCATCAAGGGAGGAGATCTATATTGAAGAATTACTTATCTTCTTCATTGATGCAAATTTACATCCCTGGATTAGTGATGTTGTTATGGTAGATCCATTTCAATTATGGAGATATCCTACACTCTTCATATCAAATTTGAGATATACATCATGCCAAATCCTTATTAATAAGGAATTTTATAAGCAAGGTGAATATTTACATTTATCATGATTCCTTTACATTTACATTTAATTACTTAACCTAGGGATTAACCAAGAAAATTCATCCACCCAAAAAATCACAATACCTTTATTTTTTTTGTTTATTTGCAACATATCAATCGAAGCTTATAGATCTAAAACCTACTCAAGAGCTTTCTAGAGAAATTCTAATTGTCGGCCTATGTCAACTAGATTGTAAGACATCCTTAAAATTTGTCCTAGTTCATCAATACCTTCTTGCCAAGATACTTCTACGTTTTTGTCCTTACATAATTTCATTTTGAGATCCATAATTAGATATTCAAAAAATAGTTTAGATCCACACCTTTTGGAGCTAAAATACATTTTCCTTTATGCATTTCAAGGTCAGTCTTTATATTTTATTACCTTTCATGTCTTTACCCTAGATATATATCTTAATTGTACTATTGTACACACAGTATCTAAATTCATATTATTCAAGGAACTAGTTCAATTTCACATTCACTTTATCCTATTAAAGGAAAAACAGTAAATTTCCTTGTATTTCATTCCCTTTTATAATTCAAATTTAGTATTGATACCCTTCTTCCTTTGGTTTCTATCGAATCTAATTTGGATCATAAGTGGAACCATATTAGGAAATTTCCCTCTTTTCCTTTCATACATATTTGAGTGGCTTAGTGACCCAGAAAATAGGGAGACCTACAATCCTATTAAAGTGCCTATATTTTCCCCTAAATAACAACATCAAAATCTTTCTTTATCAAGATTGATAATCAGCTTGGATGATTTAGCCAATATAACCAAATGTATAGCCTCATGAGCTACAGTAATCCCCTCATGTGTAGATTTATTTAGAGCAAAACTACTTTGTTCATTTCAAATCAACTAAGCAAGCACTCCTTTTAGTCAGTTAGCAATTGTTTTAGCAATAATATTATATATAGTGTTGCATAAAGATATTGGCCTACAATTCCCAAAATTTAATTTATCCCCTTTTTCAGGAATTAGTGAAATAAAAGTATTATTGAGATCTTTGAGCACATATTTCCCCTTTTTGGACTCCTACACTATTACCAAGATTTCTTCCCCAATATTATGCCAAGAGATCTAGATAGAAAGCCATTTAGGTCTAGTGACTTTGGATTTCCCATAGAAAAAATAACCTTTTTAAGCTTCTCCATACTTATTGTTGTTAAAAATAATAGTCCACCAAGATAACTGAGAGGGGTGGGGGGGTAGTTGGTGGTTGAATTAGTTATCCAATTAAAATAGTTATCAATGTAATTAATCTTAACCATTCAATAAAAGTAAATAACAACCATAACAAGATGCACATACACAATTACACTAGATTTTTTAACTAGGGAAACCCTTGATCAAAGAGGAAGCCCTTGAGGGAATGATGCCCACAAAGATATACTAATATATATTCCTTGTAAGAGTATGGACCCTATTAGGAATCTATAAACACATTTAGTACATAAGAGTACCTAGCTATTAGGAGACTTGAATCCCTATTAGGAAATTCCAAACCTATTAGGGATTATAGAAGGTAGAAGGACCTGCTATCCAAACAGCTTCTAGGGCAAGACCACTAGACTTTACTGTCCAACTAATCTCTTAACTATTCCTTTTAGACTAAGTATGTATATACTTTATCCTCTTTCCTCGATCCTATTAACTAGACCAATCACCGTGATCCAAATATCAAACCTCAGATCTCAAATAAAACATTGGCAATCAAGTTATTTCCAACTTCGCTCTACTCTACTTATCCTCACATATCAACTTTCTTCTCTTCTATTCCTCTCTTTGTGCTTTTTTCAAATGTACATGCATTTCCATCATAAAAAATGAAAATTTCCTTCCTTTATATTGAATCCATAAAAATTTCCCTAAGTCAGCTAATACACCTTCTCAATTAATTATTATAGGACCTCACTAAGAACACATCATACTTAGCAATAATATTAATCTGTTGCCTTATAACTTAAATAACTTTTTGCACATGTAATATTTTTATGAGAAAGCTTAACCATGTCATCTCCAACATGTATTCTACATGCCTTTGACCTTGCTTCTCAAAATAACAACTCTACTAAGAGGTATAACAAGTTTACCAAAACATGCTTCTGTAAACTCTAGTTTAGAAAAAATTTCACCAAAACTTACATAACTTCTTCTAGACTTAATATCTTATGCTCTCAAGGTTAGCTACATATACTAGACACTTAGTAGTATCTCCCATTAAAATTGCTAGTGAAAATACAAAATGGTTTGTCTGTACCAACTTGATCTTTATCATTGTTGTTCTATCAAATACTATAAAAAAAAAGCTATGTTGACATCAATGAAAAACACAGTCATGAATGTAACATATCATCATAATAATGATCTAATCATGTTACTAAAATAATCCCCCATAGGAATATCATCAACATTCATTCTTTCAAAAATCTCCCCCTTTGGCATTGATGGCAACATAGATGAAAGACATCTAGTTTCAAGAATACCTACTATAAAAGACTATTATCCTTTCTTTTCAAATCTTGTTCATCAATCATTCTTGCCCATTGATATACCTCAATATGCTTTGTAACTTCTCCATGTATCAATTTTTTTTTTCCATGTTGCAATCTCTCCCCCATTGAAATCAATGTCAAAGGTTTCATAAACCATCTATCACTGTAACAATTATCTTTGACCTACTCAAGTGTCCAAAGACATTATCCAAAACAACATTTATAAAGAGTCCTAGATGACTCTATCCATAATGGATACCCCCCTATATAGGAAGCATCAACATACAGTCTAGACAAACAATAGTTCTATGTATCACTAAACTAATGCACTCTTACATCATCTACTTTGATGTAGGTAGCGTCATAACCCTGGGCATACCTTACAAATATCAAAAGTATCTTTAGGAAGAGGCTTGGTAAAAATATATGCAATCTATTCTTTGGTGCTTGCATACTCTAATCTAAATTCCTTTTCTACAACTTTCACTCTTAATATGTGATATTTGATAGAAATGTGCTTAGTCTTAGAATTCAACACTAAATTCTTAGACGTATTCAATGTGCTTGTGTTATCACAATGTATGACAATAAGTTTAGTGAATTTTATCCTTATATCCTTTAGCATCAGCTTCATTCAAACTGCTTGATTACAATTGTTTGTTGCTGCAACATACTTTTCCACTGTTATACTCTATAAGATATAGTCCTACTTCTTTCTTAACCAAGAAACCAATCTTCTTCCAAGAAAGAATATTCCACCACTAGTGCTCTTTCTATCATCCATACTACCTACCAAATCAACATCAATATAAGTATATAAAGTTAAATTGTTAGACCTATCATACCATTATCCAAACTCTAGTGTTCCCTTCAAATACTAAATATCCTTTTAATTACTGCATAATGTGCTTCTCTAGGATAAACTTGAAATCTTGTAACAATTCCAACTACATTTTTTATATCTAACCTTGTGTGACTCAAATATTGCAATCCTCCAATCATAGATCTATACTTCTTCTACTCAATAGTAGGTGTCTCATCCTTTGTAGATAACTTGCATCTATTTACCATAGGTGTTCCAACTAGTTTCAATGTTTCCAAACCAAACCTTTTCAATAGATCTTTCAAATACTTAGTCTAAGAAATAAAGATTCCTTCTTTACCCTACACAATCTATAATCCTAGGAAGTATTTCATTTCGCCTATCATACTCATTTTGAATTCCTTCTTCATTTCTTCTACAAGCTTCTCACTTTCATCATCATCTCCTCCAAATATGATATCATCAACAAATATTACCAAAATCATCAATCCATCATCTATTTCCTTCAAGTATAGATTATTGTCTGCCATACCTTTGCTAAATCCAAGTTTTTTCAAATGCTTGTCTAACCTTGCATACCAAGTTTTGGATGCTTGTTTTAAGCCATACAATTCTCTCTTCAATCTACATACCATGTCCTTTTCATTTGTTAAAATAAAATCTTTAGGTTGTTCTATGTATATCTCTTCTTCGAGTTCACTCAAAAATGCAAACTTGACATCCATTTGATACACTTTGAATCTCTTATGTGCTGTATAGGCTAAGAATAACCTTAGTGCTTCAATTCTTGTCATAAGAGCATAGGTTTTGTCATAGTCTATTCTTTCTTGTTGTGAGTAATCTTTAAATATCAAACTTGCTTTGTTCCTTAAACTTCACCTTGTTCATTCATCTTCTTGCTGAATACCAATTTTATTCCTATCACATTTTTGTCTATTAGTCTAGGGACTAATTTCCATGTCTCATTCTTCACTATCTAATCCAATTATTCTTTCATAGCTTGCTTCTAATAGTTATCTATACATGCCTCATCTGCATTATTTGGTTCTACTTGAGATAAAAAAATGTGGTTCTTCATTGATTTTGCTTCTTTTCCTCAAACCTTTATATCTTCTTCCAATGATCTGCTCTAGTGGATGATTATTTCTCATATCCTTACCTAAAGTAGGAGTTGTCATCTCAACTCTTAGCTTAGTTCTAGGTTCCAAACTTTGTTCCTGCCTTTTCTCTCCTTCATTTTGCAAATCATTATTAGTCTCAAAGAAAATTTTATCATTCCTTGGTTTAGTAACAAGATTATCATCATCAAAATTGTAGTCAACTATTCTTTCATTTATCCTAAATTTCTCATCAACTCTTACACTTGCACTTTTAATAATAGTATTAGTTCTCAAATCATAACATCTACAAGCTCTTCTTTTCAACAAATAAATAAAAAACATGCCTTCATTGCTTCTAGCATCAAATTTACCAACATCATCACCTATTTTGATATAAGATTTGCTGTCAAAAAATATGAATTACTTAACTATAGGTGAGTGAACAAACCATAGTTCATAGAATTTTGTATTCACATCTTCTCTCTAGAAAATACTGGATACATCATTCTCAACTAACATAGCTCTTACTACTTCCATTACTAACCTATTTCTTCTTTCTACAGTGCCATTTTGTTTAGGGGTTCTAGGAGCTGGTAACTATCTTTTGATTTCATTAGCTCCACAAAAGATGTTAGACTCATTTGAAGTAAATTATCATCCTCTATCTAATCTTAAACATTTAATCTTCATACCTGATTCATCTCACCTCTATTCTTGAATATCTTGAACTTATCAAATGCCTCATATTTTTCTTTAAGAAATGCAACCCACATCATTCTAGAAAAGTCATCATCATTCTAGAAACATCTAATTTCTTTATTATTAATATATGTAGGATATTGTAAGATACTACCCTACAAACTCATAATAAGGTAAATCATATTTATAGATCATTTTTCTTTAACTAAATGATGAAAGAAAATAGTATCATTTTTAACTAAGAAAATAGGTTTTGAAGGGCCCATGAAACCCTGTACAAAAGATCCTAAATATTAGACATTATGCCAATAAGATAAAATGTGATAGATAAGAGATAAAGCTAGAAGAAGAAAATTCCATTAACAAAAAGAAATCTCCTCGACCACTAAACATAAAACAAAAAATAAATAGAGAGAATAAGGACAATAATGGGAATCAACCCACTTTATTAATGAGCTTCACTACCTACTCCTTAAGATAGTCCATCTTTTTAGCAACCTCCTTAATCTAGCTAATGTCTAAAGTGGTAGTCACAAACATATTATTGGTATTAGCTCTATTCCTTCTCCCAATACCCTTAATGTTCTCAGAAGAAACACCTTGATCCTCATGAACAACAATAATACCCTTCTCCCCAATAGAATTTTACAATTTTCTAATTAGAATCTTAATGTACTAATTGGAATCCTTGAGGATCTTGTAACTCTAATCAACAATGTTTTTTTAGAGCATTCTAAATGGTATTAACCTTGTTGTTTAATTCCAACAACTTTTATTCCATCATATAGAAGGTATTCATGCGATACAAGAGCGTCCTATGGAAGTTGGCAATCCTCCATATCTCGAACATTGATTTGTTCAATAATATTTACAAGATGAGAAATTATTGCTGCTTTCCCATACAAATTTTGTATATCAAATTCTTCAAAAAATATCTAAAACATCATGTAGTAACTTCATCTATTGGTGTTCCTTCTTAGCTCTACCTACCTTTTCTTCTTAGCCAAAATTTGTTACAAAAAAATTGTTTATTGAAGAGTGAAATTTTCCAAATCCAATTGTGGCATCTCAATAACTTCATCTAGACCAACTTCAATATCTAAAGAGATGTCCTTTATTTCTTTCCTTGTGAAAACAAGGGCACCCAATCACAAGAGATCAAATTTTTAAAAATATGATAATTTCATGTATTATAGAGGCATGGAGTGTGATGGTATCATGCAAACAAGGCCCAATAAGTCACTCATCATTAAATAATAGGCCCTAATAGCATGCCATGGCCACAAAAAACAAGAGATTCATTGATCAAAAAAACATGAGTTAAAACAAAAGGTGACAAGTGTCTTCCCATCTGAAGCTTGTTGCAATCCTTGTTCCTATAAAAGGATTTCCAAGATGAGGAAAAAGGGTCTGAGATTCATTTTGTTGAACTACATTTTGTTCATGTTTTGAGTCGGTCCATGTAGACTATGAAATTATGTTCTAGAGTTTGAATATAAACTTAACAATGGCTTGTCTAATAGACTTATTTTCTAAGAAGGATGGTCATTGAATTGTATACATTTTAGATAAGTAAGAAGTTTTTTTTCTCAGTACTACTCTGGGAGATAGTGAGGGGGTATCACCACTCGATCATCTTTGCACATCAATGCTAAAAACAACAATAGGTGCACTTGGTACTATCTCATTTTACTCCTAATTTACCTCAATGTGAGGTTATAACACATTCGGTCCTTCTCGACCTTTGATAGGAATGTCTACACTAGTGCCCTTATCAACTTCTTCTTCCTCTTGCTCCTTTTTGTCTACATCTAAGGGCTTCTCTAGAGTATCAAGAGTGTTGGCATCAACTGGTGACATGCTACCTTATAGACTCGAAACACCTAAACTCATTTCATCACTCTCATAATCTTGAATAGTAACAATATCTAATCCTTCTCTTCTTTTGTTATGCTACCAAAAATGCTTCTCTAGAGTAACTCACTATGTTGACTTATAGATTCAATATTATTTTGTAATATCATTAAAATTCTGAATTTAGGAAAAAATCTATTCCTATATATTTCCAAAAATGTATCCTTTTGGTCTTGTGACAAATCAGTCATAACCTTGGCTAATGTGCTAGTTCTAATGTTTATCTCTTCTACTGCTACTTGTTGCACCTTCTAACAAGTCTATTGTACAAATATACATGTATCTTCTTCTTTATTTCATTTGGAGATAACTTATGATTTTCCATCATTCTATCATGACCTCCTAAAATTTTTTTCTATTAGTTTTATCCAATGTGTCATATTTTACAAATCTAAAATTGGATAAGCATGAAGATTTTCTCAAGTCAACACATACCTTATCAATAGATTTTTTTTTCCTTGTAGTGGTCCTTTAACCAATCTCCTTTTCTTTGATTTTAATCCACTAGACTCATTGGTCTCTACTACACTTTGTTTTGTAGACTTCTTGACACTAGCTACTACCTTGGTCCTTGGTTTGGTAGGTGGTTGAGGAGAGAGGAGTGTCACCACTGGCTTCTTTGTAGTTCCTTTATCCCTTTTTGTAGGTGGTGTGACAAAAATAGGAGCTTTTCCCTTAGATCCTTCTTCTTCCTCTTCTTCATCACTACTACCCTTATATTCATCTTCTCCCAGACCTAGTGTCTATAGAGGTTCATTGCTCTTGCCTTGGGCACCTAGATTTTCCTCTAGGTCTTCAATCATTTTCTTCATTTTCTTCTCCTTGGAAGCTATCTTGATATCTATAGTAATTCTTTCCTTAGCTTCTCCATATTTCCCAAAGGATTAAACTTCTATATTAATTTCTTCTTTCAATAATGTAACAATATTTGTATTAACTGTATCAATATAAATCTCATATTCAAATGTTTTTATCCATGCCTTCCTTGACTTAACTTCCTACACAAATGTGTTATCTGTGTCTACTAGAAAATGTATATCACTATAATGTTTCATTTCCAACTCTTCTAATATCTTCATCCATATTCTCATTCTCTACTTGAATTCTTCAAAATATTTTTCCATGATGTTTTCAAAATTCTCTCCTAATTGAGTTATATACTAATTGATTTTCCTTATTTTTCTTGTTCCCAAACAATATTATCAATACCAAGAAAATTCTTCTAAATGTAAATAGAAATATAGATGATAAGTGATCCAAAATTACACATTGAGTTCTTTTCCTTCTTGATGGCTATCAATTTTTTTGCTAATTATAGTATCTACAACTAGGAAAGAACATATTTGTGATCTTTCATGACTATATTCAATACTTGATCCATTACCATACATAGTGTACTATTCAATGAGAAATAACTCTCATTGTAAATTAAGCAATTTATTAAGCATGTTTGTGATGGACAAAGCTCATCCATTCCACTTGGCTCATATATTTGCTTCAATTTCCTCATGACGTAGAATTCACATGGTCATCTTCTTATCAAGTTTTGGATAACCAATAACCTTATGAATCATCTTCTTGGTTATTTCAATTAGTCAAACTTCATGTCCTAGATCCTACTCAACACAATCTTGATCCATTCTATCTTGAAATTTCTTGGGAATGCTAGGACACGAGTTAGCCCTTTTCTTTCAACAATTTTGAATTCCTCCTTCAAAACTCATTCATTACATAATTTCTCATATGCTTCTTGAATCTCATAATCATCTACTTCTCAAATCTTACACATGTAGAAACTTTGTACATCGTGTATCATGATTACGTTGGTTGGAATCAAGGATAACACACCCATTAAGTCTCCTTTCATTGCAATTTTAAGAATATCATAAAATTTAGGTGGAGGAAAAGTATCAACCCTTATCAATTGAACATTACTAACATTTACTCCTTGACTCTTTCTTGTGGATGTTGAAGCTTCCATTTTTCTCTTTATCAGGGTTCATAAGCTTTCTTCCTCTAGATCACTCAACAATACTTAGATCTTCACTCAATCAATCTTCTTATCTTATATTTTCTCTAAAATTGCCTTAGGATCTCTTTTCACTCAAATTTCTTTGTGTTCTTGAATATTGTATGCAAGGTATGAAATATTGTCTTCAAATATTAATATATACTTCCTTCTTTTTGATTTAGGGTCTCCATTAATGGTGTGTACTTAGATAGGTAGTGTATATGTGAAAATGTGGCCTATGCTAACACACACACTTCAACATGGTCATTGAATGCAGATTCATCTTAGAATGAACATTGGATTGTTCATCCAAAAATCGACCTCCAAAGCGACCTGTTGCCTTCTATCTAAAGGGATTTTGCCTATTAATATCCTCAGAATCAAGGTGCAGGCAACCAGACCCTCTAAGAATGAAGGATTTGACAATGAAATTAAGCTAAGAATGAGTATGCAAATTAATCTAGAATGAAAGATGCAATGTAATCTAAGAACAAATAAAGCAAACTAGATTAAGCATATGCATGATTAAACTAAAATGAGATTAAACTAAGAATGAGAATGTATGCAAGAAATGTAAGAAAATGTGAGTATGAAGTCCAACAGCAATTCGATGCAAATTCTCCAAAATTCATCCTCTCAAAATAAAGAGATGAGGGTCTCTTAAATAGACTTTCTTGGAATCCATCAACGGTTGAGATCAATTCAGATCAATGGTTAGGATTGAAGATGAGGTTCAATCATAAAGGGAGATTCCCAAATTAAAGTTAGTTAACAGATTTAATTTTGAGTAAAATAAGGAGTTAATTATTTTAATTTGAGTACAAAAAGGAGTTAACTGATTTAACTCATTTTTGATCAATAGTGAACTGGAAATTTCCCTTTTTGAACTGAAGAGAGATTTTGTTGAGATATTTAATTTAATAAAATGAGATATGCTTTCATAATTACTTTTTCTATTTAATTAAATAACCTCATTTAATTAATTAGGAATGGCTTCCCATTTAATTAAATAACTTTGTTTAATTAATTAGAAGTAAGTACTCCATTTAATTAAATAATTTCATTTAATTAATTAGAAATACCTTTCTCATTTAATTAAATAATTACATTTAATTAATCAAGATAGGTGTATTTATTAAATTAAATTAATTTAATTCCATAGTACATTAGCCTTAGGATATAATTTAATTTAATTAAAGTATAAATACTTAACAATTAAATTATAATTAAATTAAGTAGGTTTAATGTGACTAATATGAGTATGTACTATAGGAATTAAATAAGAAATATGATGAATGTAGATTAGGGTTTTCTGCATCTGAAAATTAAGTCAAGTAGCGATAGCAAAATGAGAATTGCCTATTAGAATAGGTCTTTAGGATTGGTCAGAAATAGACCAGAATTGGTATCATGGCAATGAGCTAATTTTGGGGTATTACATTTTGCCCCTCTTTGAATGAATGTGCAAGTAGCATGTTCAATTCAAAGAAAATCAGAAAGCATGATGCGAACATGAGATTGGTTCCAAAGGTGATGACACGAAGACCAATTGATAAGCTTTTAAGGACCATCTCTAGAACAGAGCTTAATCCCAAGGAATCCAAGTAGAGCACCTAGATACCTAAGATTGGTAGCATTTAAAAGACTATCTCCAGAATAGAGCATAATCTTTAAGGATCCAAACATAATGTCTAGATACTTGAAATTGATAGCATTTATAAGATTATCTCCAAAATGGAGCTTAACCTTCAAGGATCTAGATAGAACACCTAGATACCCGAAATTGATAGCATCTAGAAGATTATCTCTAGAATAGAGCTTAACCTTCAAGGATCCAGATAGAACACCTAGATACCTAAGAATAATAGCATTTAGAAGACTATCTCCATAATGGAGCTTAACCTTCAAGGATCCAAATAGAACACCTAGATACCTAAGATTGATAAAAGATAACAATGCCCAATCATGAGTCATAAAATCATCCCCAGAACAAGGCTTGATCCTCAGGAGTCGAGGTTTAGACTGTCCCAATACCTATCCATCGAACTCTGAGAAGAGTTTCTATAAGGTTGATCAATTGATGAAAAGATAAGATAGATGGCAAAGATGCCAGATAGAAGGGAACAAGATGCCCCAAGTGATGAGGACATAATATGGGAACCAGATGCCCCGAGCAATAAGTATTTAATGATATAATCATCCTGTCCCCTCAGGAGCAAAATCGAAAGATGACACACCAGAAATATGATTTGAGAAATGTATATCATGGGATGAAGAAATTTGAGATTCAGCAGAATCTAGAAGAGATCAGAACAATCTGAAGAAGATTGAGGATTGATTTGAAATGATTGCGAAGTCGTAAAGACCAAGTTTGACCAAAAGTTGACCAGATTTAGCCACAGTTGACTTAAGTTGACTATTTCCAAAATTAATTTTGAAAATATGGAGAATGTAAAGTTGAAAGGATTCCAAGAATCACAAAGTATTAGACAGATTTGGGCTGCACAAGCGTTCAATCGCGTCGATCCCCAAAATTTTAAAATGCATTTTTGAGGCTCTTAGGTGTGTCAGATTTCAAATTTGATCTCGAAAATGGATCTAGAATGGTTCAATTAGCCAGGGGTGTGATTTTTGCACAAATCTGAGCACTTTGAAAAAAATTTGGTCAACACCTATATAAGGTCTTGAAGGGTCATTTTCAATTCATTTGTGCTTTTGTCTTGTAGTGATTTTGAGCTCTGATAGAGACATGGCAGTGAATGTGAGATATCATCATTTTGAGCACTCCAGATGACATAGTTGACCAGTAGACTATGGACCACCGGTGAGTCTTCGATTTCCCATCTTTGTACTTTTGTTGTCATGCATTTTGAGGTCATTTATGCACATTTTTAGCATGTTTTAGGATGTTCAATTCTTTCTTCGTGCAAGATCGATCTCTTCTAGCGCAAAGATCTTCTTTCTGCACGTGAAGAAATAGGATGTGCTATTTATTTGCGCGCAGCCAAAATATCTTCGCGTGGGCCGATTTTGGTTTCGTGCGAAGGTGGAGATTCTTCACGCGAGGCAATTGGTGTTTCGCACAAGAAGATCTTTTTCGCACTGGAAGTTCCATCTTCGCGCGAGAAGATATTTTTTAGCACAAAGGCTAGATTCTTTGCATGAAGAAAGAATTATTTTGCATGAAAATGTATATCTTCGCGTGAGATTTCATAAATCTTGCACGAAATTTTGTGGCAATTTTGTGATTTCGCACTTAGAAATTGTAGTTTTTTTTTCGTTTTGATGCTTCAATTTGATTCGATACTGATCGTTGGTTTGTCATTGTTTTGTTGTGCATGCAGGAGGTCTTGAGAGATGTTTCATTTAGATCACATTATCTGCCATATGGAGCGTTATTGCAGAGTCTGGATGATATAGATCTGGCACACATTGCCCGATTGGGTTTGTCTTCACTATGCCAGATTCTAGCCATGATGGTGAATCATGGTTTACTGACTGCATTGGTAGAGCGTTTCCATTCAGAGATGAACACCTTTCATTTGCTGATGGGTGAGATGATGATCACCCCGAAGGATATATGGAGGATATTGAGGATCCCATTTCACGACGCCCAGGTCATGTATGATACAGTACCTCGATTAGGGACAGAGGCACTATCTATTGTTTTTGAGAGAGAGCTACCGAGCAGGGCCATCGGTTGGGATGAGCTAATGCATACCTATGGACCCACACATAGGTTAGCATCCATGCTGGGTATTTTCTTGAGCTGCTTCCTATGTCCTGATAGGGGACAACATGGGTTGGAGTGTGGATGGGGTGTCATGCTCCATAGGATGGTCGAGGCACCAGAGATCTTTGTGTGGGGTCAGTACATGTTGGCCCATCTTTTTCATGAGATGCATGAGGTCATCTTCCATGAGAAGAAGACCATGGTAGCATGTGTTTATGTTCTATAGATCTAGGCCTGGGAGCATCTCCCTATATGTAGGCCAATTTTTGAGGATTCTCGGGAGCCCATGGAGCCCTACATCTGCAAATATCAAGGGCATATTACCCAGGCCCACCTGGGTAAGACTGAGCATTGGAGGACACATCTTGATGACCTAGTGTCTATTATATGGTGACCCTAGAGAGAGACAGAGGACTAGGATGATGCCCCGAGAGAGCTGCCCTAGATGTTTAGTTCTCGACCGCTGGCAGGCAGGACGACATCAGTCATAGAGAGATTCATCATCTCACGAGTGTGGCAGAAGTATGGCTGACCATAGGACATTTTAGCTGAGTACTATGCCTATGCTAGGGTGCAGAAGGATATAGAGTGGGGATGGCCTCCACAGATGGATCCAAGATGATCCATGATAGATATCCGTAGCCTAGTTGTAGTTCAGTGGGACTACCTGCCAGAGGTAGTAGATGCCAGGATGATGCCTGCATATCAGGCATTTTTTATGAGCCATCTGTTCCCATGCTTCAAGGATCCACTAGGGATGGCAGGGTATGTACAGGGATAAGGAAAATTGCCCCAGCAGTAGCAGACATAGCCATAGATGCCACCACAGGTCTAGCACCAAGTATAGCAAATACCTATTTCCCCACATCAGATGGGATCAAATCGAGGTGCTGGGGACAGTGGGGCAGGACACTGTCGGAAGAGGAGGCAGAGGATAGAGGAGTAGGCCCCTCAGCAGGAGGTCCCACAACAACAGGTGCCTCCACAGCCGCAGGTACCTCCATCGCAGCAGGCACCAGAGGTGCTTGATGAGGATATGCTAGATCATTCGGTAGGTGGGGTACAGGATGTGGTATGGCGGTACCAAGAGCAGGTTCGTGCAGCCTCCCGACAGTTGGGAGAGTTGTAGATTGCATTGGCAATCAGGGATGTGCAGCTGGTAGAGAGATATAGAGATATAGGTCGTTAGAGAGAGCGTGCAAAGACTGCAGAGCAGAGGCTAGAGCTAGCACAGGATGAGATCCGCTTCCAATCTGTTCGAGCAGCATATTATTATGCTACATATACTAGTGCAGTACCTGATGAGACATTGCAGGTGCAATGATTCTCTCAGTATGCACAAGAGTCCGGAGGTGCACAACCTCCTATCAGGTCGGATATACCACCACCGCCTCCACCACCTACTGCCCCTATTCCTCCTACTCCTCTTGGAGGTGAGAGTTCGAGACAGAGTTAGATGCTCTGTGCCTAATTTTTGATTTTGATCCTTGGCTATGTATCGATTGGTGTGCCAGCACTAGATGTATTATTTTTGATCGATTGCACTCGAGTAGCACCCATTCTTTTGTACTGACCCATTCTTTGATATATATATACGAGATTTTGAGCTGAGTATTCCTGTGTACATGTCATTGTCTATTTTGTTTTTCTTTGATGTACATGATATGTATGTTGTACTTAGATAGAATGCATATGTATGAACTGACATCTTACGTAGTGTTGCATGTTTTTGTTTGACAGTCAGGTATTCCATTGAGGAGCGAGAATCGATGAACCAAACGCTTGTGCAGCCATGGAAGAATCTGATGCATGTGGAGTATGAACAAGATTACCATCGAATTACGTGCTAATGCAAATGAAGTATGTAATGTAAGACTATGTTAAATACAACCCCAGGTCTAGTTACCAAGCTTCGATGATTTATCATCATTGGATATAAAATAAGGCTCGTATGTTATACAATTCCCACTGACATTGCAATCATGAAAATATGACTATAACATACGTTATTGGGATGTCAGAATTAAATGTAAGCATTCGAGGCACAAGAAGCCAGAATGACCAAAACATTTGTCCCTTTTAATCTAGCAAGTTAACATAAGCATCAAAGCATGAATGCTAGGATGACCTAAATATTGCTTGCATGACAGGCACAACAAACACACGGGAGATTCTTCTTATGCTAAGTATTCAGTATTTATTTTGTCTGCAACGACCCTTGCATTCGTAACCTGAGACAAAAATGTGCTAGATATACTTGTAGTGACCTGTACATTCACTTAATAGGATGAGTATCAGTATGTACTATAGCATGAAGAGTTCACTCCAACAAACAAGGAGAAGAACCAATGTCATTGACATATCTGTATAAAAGGAGTCAAGGTACACATGGCTATCCAATACAAGATGAAGGCTCTTATAGTGGACACCCCTCTTATAGGAATAGATCAACTTATTAGAACTAAACTGCAAACAGAAAGCAAAGAAAAAGATCATGTCCCCAGTCATTACTTCTCTAGTTGAAGATGACATCATCGAGTTTCTCAAAGAGATATGATAAAACAAAACAAAGAAAACAAAGAAAATGCTCAGCATATCCAAACAAGTATGTCATTTTTTTTTTTTTAGTTCAATGTTTTCGGGATTGATGTCAAGTGCCAATGTCTAGAACATGTAATAAAGAAATCTCTTCAGTAGGGTGACAACAATAGGCAGATGCAGTCAGAACGACTACTGACTGAGGTCAAAGAGGAATCTTCATGATGAAGAACCTAAGAAGGACTAAGTGACAGTAGACAGACACAGCCAGGATGACTGGTGACTGATGCAAAAGAGATCTTCCATAAAGGAATCTTGAGACATGACCTGAGCAACAGTAGGTAGACACAGCTAAAACAACTGGTGACTGTTGCGAAAGAGATTCTATGAGGAGAATCCTGAAAAGAGTGACACTAGCAACAGTAGGCAGACATAGTCAGAATGACTAGTGATTGTTGCGAAGGAGATTCTATGAGAAGAATCTCAAAAAGAGAGTGACATTGGTGACAGTAGGCAAACACAGTCAGAACAATTGGTGACTGTCGCATAGGAGATTCTATGAGGAGAATCTTGAAAAGAGTGACACTAGCGATAGTAGGCAGACACAGTTAGAATGACTGATGATTGTCGTGTAGGAGATTCTATGAGAAGAAACTCAAAAAGAGAGTGACACTGGTGACAGTAGGCAGACACAGTTAGAATGACTGGTGATTGTTGCGTAGGAGATTTTATGAGGAAAATCTTGAAAAGAGTGAAACTAGTGACAGTAGGCAAACATAGTTAGAACGACTGGTGACTATCGCGTAGGAGATTCTATGAGGAGAATCTCAAAAAGAGTGACACTAAATGGGGAATGCCCTCGAGCTGTGACAAGACTCAATCCATGGATACATGAGTAGGAAGTAGGAAAGAAAAAGCATGAAAGCGACTGTACAAAATAGCCGGAAGATGCGCTACAAGATGGAGCATTAAGAACAAGAGGTGCCTATTTACTAGGTTTTCACCTTCTTGGCAAGTTTTCTCTTCTTTTTGGCTACCATGATGCTTGTTTTCAGGTTTTCACCAATGGCACTTTTCTATTTTTTTTTCAATTTTTTTTTTGTATTTTTCTCTTTTTTTGATTTTTTTTTTAATTTTTGAGATTTTTCACTTTTTTTGGTGTTACGAAGGCACCTATTGCTAGGTTTTCACCAGGGTAACAATTTTTTTCAGGACTTTTTTTGATTTAAAGGATTTTTTTCAAGACATTTAGATATGTATAGAGAGCTTGCTGAGATTCAATCAATTGTAAAACCACTTGAGGTGGAGAGTGTTCATAGGCTCTTTAAGCACTTCTCCTTCGATTGTAGAAAGTTGATAGGCACCATATCCATATACTGCAGTAATGATGTAAGGACCTAGCCAGTTTGGTTCAAACTTTCCCTTTTGCATTCGTTGTTGTTGATTCTTAGGATTCTCTCTCAGGATGAGATCACCCAACTGGAAGTCACGTGGCCTAATTCTCCTATTGTAGCTTCATGCCATTCTTTGTTGATATGCTCATAGATGATCACAAGCTACTTGTCGTCGTTCATCCAGCAACACAAGCTCTTGAAGTCAGGCTATCCTATAGTCATCATCAGTGATAAGACCTTTCATAGAGATTCTCAAGGTAGGAATCTCGACCTCTATCGAAAGCACAACATCCGCCCCATATACCAACACAAAAGGAGTCATGCCCGTTGGAGTTCTAATGCTTGTTCTATATGCCCATAGGGGTGGATTGATTTGGAGATGCCAGTCTCTCCCTAACTTACTAACTGTGCGATGAAGAATTTTGAGGATGGCCTTATTGGATGCCTCAGCTTGGCCATTACCCTAAGGGTAATAAATGGAAGACCAATGTTGTGTAATCTTGAATTTCTTGCATAGTTCTTTAAGGTCCTTATTTTTGAACTATCCTCCATTGTCAGTAATGATTGAGGACGGTATACCATATCTACAGATGATGTAGTTTGTGATAAAAAGCACTACAGCTTTGCCATCAGCAATTGTGAGAGGGACTGCCTCTACCCATTTTGTGAAATAATCTATAGTGGTGATAATGAACTTATGTCCATTAGAAGAGGTTGGGTGAATCTATCCCACCAAGTCAAAGGCCCATTGTTGAAATGGCCATGTTGTAGTAGAGGGAATCAACTCTCTAGCTGGAGCGTGAATGAGATTCCTGTGTAGCTGACACTGCTTGTAGGACCTAGCATATTTAATAGCTTCTTGCTCCATTTTAGGTCAGTAGTAACCAGCACAAAGGAGTTTGCAAGCTAGTGTTAGGCCATTGGAATGAGATCTGCAAATGCGTTCATGAACGTCAATTAGTGTGCATTTGGACTCATCAAGTTCTAAACACCTACGGAGTGTTCCATCGAGACCTCTCCTATATAGATCGTCAGCAATAATGACATAATGTGAAGTGTTACGGATTAGGTAACGTTTCTCATTCTGGGTCAGACCTTTTGGAATGGTTTGATTATGAAGGTAGGAATAGATGTGATGGTAGCGATATGATTCTTGTCCTATAATAGAATAGATCATCTTGGAATCAAGTGTGTCATAGGCTGGGTAGTGTAACACTTCCACCAAGAACTTGTGTCAGAGATCATTTTTTGGCATTTGTAGAAGGGAGGCCAGAGTGGCCATAGCGTCAGCTGCTTTATTATCTGTGCATGGAACTTGTTGGAAGGTGATGTGTGCAAAATATTTTGTCAATTCATCAACCATGTGTTTGTAAGGAATTAGTTTTTCATCCTTTGTTTGATACACATCATTTACTTGGTTGATGACAAGCTAAGAGTCACCGAAGATATCCAATTGATCTACTCTCCATTTAGCTGCAATTTTCATACCATTGATCAAAGCAACATATTCAGCAATGTTATTTATACAAGGAAACATAATCTTGTATGCTTTGGGAATGAGTATCTTTGTGGTGTGATGAAAAGTAATCCAGCACCTAATCCTTGTTGTGTGAAGGACCCATCAAAGAACATAACCCATGTATGATGAGTGAGTGTTAGAATTGACTCATCTGAAAATCAATATTTATTGGTAGAAGACTCTGTATGGGTGCCTTAGCCAGCTGGTCTGCAATTGCCTATCCCTTTATGGCTTTGCGTTCAACATATTGGATGTCAACCTCACTTAGTATCATGACCCATTTAGCCAATCTTCCTGTGAGAGCTGCTTTATTGAGCAAGTACTTTAATGGATCTATTTTAGCCACAAGCCGTGTAGTGTGGGCAAGCATGTGGTGTCTCAACTTTTGGAAAGCAAAGACAACTACCAAGTAAGCTTTCTCAATAATACTGTAGTTTTTCTCATAAGAGACCAATGTTTTGGCTTAAGTAATAAATAGATCTTTCTTTGTTGTCATTGTCTTCCTGAGCCAACATGATTCCCAAAGATGTTTCAGTGGCTGAAATGTATAAAAGCAAAGGCTTCCCATGCATAGGAGGCATTAGGATTGGTGGATTGACAAGATATTGTTTAATCTATGTTAAGCTTTGCTCACAATACTGGCTCCAATTGAATTTCACACCCTTATGTAAGGTCTTTGTGAAGGGTTGTGATTTATTTTCCAATTGTGAAATAAACTTGTGAATAGATTGAAGCCTTCCCCATAGTCCTCTCATCTGACTGATGTTTTGAGGTGGTGGCATGTCCATTATTGCTTGTACTCTTTCTAGATCTACTTCAATTGCCTTTGCAAAAATAATATATCCTAACAGTTTTCCTGATGTGACTCCAAATGCGCACTTCTTAGGATTGAGCCGAAGATGAAACTTTTCCATATGATCTAGGATTGGTCCCAAATCATGTAAATGAGTATTGCATTTAGCGCTTTTGACCAAGGTATCATCAACATAGTCCTCCATAGTTCTATGCATCATGTCATGGAAAATTGTAGTAATAGCCCACTAATATGTAGCTCCAGCATTCTTTAAACCAAATGGTGTCACATTCCAACAAAAGGTTCCCCATGCACATGTGAAAGCTATTTTCTCTTGATCTTCTGGCGCAATTTTTATCTAATTGTATCCAGAAAAACCATCCATAAGTGAGTACATTTCATAGCCAACCGTCATGTCCACAATCATATCAATATTAGGGAGCGAAAAGTCATCTTTAGGACATGCCAAGTTAAGATCATGGAAATCTGTACAAACTCTGATAGACTTATCGTGCTTGGACATAGGGACAATATTGGATATCCATTCAGCATAATCAATTGCACAAATGAAACCAACCTTCAGAAGTTTCTCCAATTCGGCTTTGACTAGTAATGCAACATGAGGATGCATTTTTTGAAGCTTTTTTTTAACTGGTTTTATGCCTGTTGTTATGGACAAGTGATGCATAATAAGATCAGGATCCAATCCTGGTATGTCAAAATATGTCCAAGAAAAATTTATTTTCTTACCCTTGAAAAAGGCAATGAATTGTTCCTTCTCTTCAAGTGACAATGACTGTGCCAGATGTATCACATGGGGATGTTCTTCTGTGCCCAGGTTAATTGGCTGTGTTGGCTCTATTAACACTGATGGTCTCTCCTAAAAGTGACTAGGAAGGACATCAAATATCTCATCCGTGGGCACCTCAGAGAGGTTTTCACCCTTGGATACGTCTTTTGTTTTTACCTTTTTTGGATCCAACACTGCCACAATGTGGTTTTCACCATCGGACCTCTTGCATTTTTTCCTTTTAATCTTGTGACTGAGATATTTGATGTCAGCCTCAGTCATGTTGATGCTCTTCTCATTGGTGGAAGAAATTACACGTTCAATAGTGTTTAGCTAATAGGAAAGAGCATAGTCATTCTAGAACATGGGGACTTCGTTAGATGCATTGGGGTTCCAGTCTATAAGCTCGGGATGTGTGAGTGAGAGAGTAGTGGCTGGTTCAATTGCATTCATAGTATAGTCATTAAATGTGTGGACCAGCAATTTGAGACCTACAGTGACCTCACCCACAGGTGTATTCAAACATATCAGAGTATGAACGTTAGTAATTTATGACTCTAGGACACTAGTTTGATCAGACACCTGTGACCTATCCCTAGACGTTTCACTCACTTCGATTTGATTTTTATAGACATGCACTTGGCCAATGTCTTTATCAGTAGTCCCTTCTGAAAGATTGTCAAATTCATATTCATGAGAATCAGTGCTACATGGTGAGAGACTATAGAACTCCCCAACAGTGATAGGGACATACTCTCCTTCAGCCTCTGGATTCTTACACAAATACTCAATATGGCATGACTGACTAGATTCTCCCTTTTTTGGATGATATTTGAGTTGCTCAGCATTGTCCTCAAAAGAATCACTAGTATCATCCACAGTGCTAACACGTGGCACAAATTCATCTAGCTCAGCAAAGAATTTAGCAAGATCATAAGGAATAGGATGAGGGTAAGAATCCTCATCATTAGATTCTTCCTCTCGAGTACCTGACCCAGATTGTGACTCATTTTTAGATGAACTCTCAGGTACAGGTATGAATTTATTTGATCCCAAATGGAAAGGGACCTTCTTGAACCCTAGGGCAATTGTGTCACTGTTGCTTTGAGCTGTTGCTTTGATAGGATCTATTAAACCATTGTTATTGCACCCAATACGGCCGGTTCCCTTGTAGCCAAAATGCTTCATAAGCTTAAGACCAGGTCCATACTTCTTTGGAGTGATTTCTCGAGCTTGTTCTATTAGGTCTACTAGAGACTCTTCTTTGTAAATCCATGCAGCAATGGCTCTATTTTTGCTTTCATCTTCTAAGGGAACTATAGCTTTGACAAAAGAGCCATTAAACTTGGTCTGAGGTGTCAACACAAATGGCTTCTTTGCTAGTGAGGGTCTCCCAAAATGTTGAGGGGACTCTAGAATAGATGTTAATGACAGCACTGGTTCTATGTGGTACTCTCCCATACTGATTTCTTTCAATTTAAATGACTGCTCAATTTGTTTAAGCTTATTATTGTGACAATCAGTGGACTCATGGTTAGCAGGGATGAAAGAATCAGCAGCTTTGAGCATATTGCAAGTGTAGCTAGTAGTAGTAGGAATAGTAACTTTAGAGCCATGAAATGGAAATGTAATGCATTGGTGGTATGTGGATGGCATAACATGCATCTCATATATCCATGGCCATCCCAATAGAATGTTGTAGGCTAAGGGAATGTCAAGTACCTGACAAGTGACGTCCCTTTCGACAGGACCGATGCGAATTGGTAAAGTCACAAGACCTAGTGACTTTTGTTCTACTTCATCGTATGCTTTAATAGTGATCTTTCATCGAGGATCAATAGAGTCCTCAAAATAATCCAATTGTCTAAGCAGAGCAACAAAAATAATATTTAGGCCAGCGCCATTGTCAATGAGTACCCGAAAAACATGTGTTTGGTGGATCATAACCTCAATGTGTAGAGGCTGATTGTGTGGGTGATTCAGTGAGTTTTCATCCTCCTTGGAGAAGGACATAAGATGAGGTGAGGTCAAGTAACCTACCATGGATTGAAATTTCTCAAGATCAAGATCTTGAGGAACGTTTGCCTCAGTGAGAGCTTTGTCCAGAATTTTCCTATGAGCAGGCGAGATTTTAAGCAACTCAAATATGGAAATGTGAGCATTGGTTTGTTTCAATTGATCTAGAACACTATAACTGGTTGCAATCAAGTTCATCATGTGTTTTGTACCTTTACCAGATGGACCAGCAAGGGCTTTGTCCTTGTGTTGTTCAAGATTTGAAGTAGGAGGTGTAGGGCCTTTGAGCACCAATTTTGCATGAGAGCGAGTAATAGCATTAGCACAATGCTGTGAAGATGCATTATCCATGTTATTGAAAGTAGGGCCTCTCAAGAAAAATGGTGTCTTGGGTTTATCATTATCTTGCTTGCCCTTTATGGTAATAACGTCACAGTATTAAAAATCTATAGGTTCAACCATGTGAATGACATTGTCATCATTGGAATACGTATAGTTGACCTTATTGTAGGGTTCTGGTTTCAAAGTCTCTCCTTTTTCATAAGCTAGGAAAGGCTCTTTGAATGTCTTGTGGTCCAAGTTTTTGTTATGTCCATCTACCACAAGTTCACCAGCATTAATCATGTCTTGGACTTTATGAGGTAAGTTTATATAGTTGTTGGTTTTGTGTCCCTTGTTTTGGTGATACTCACAGAATGAGGTCTCATTCCACCATGGTGGACGTGGCTGTGGATCATAGGGATGAGGGTTATCCATTGGTGAGATAAGCTTGTGTTGTAGCAATGTTTTGTAAACCACATCCAAAGGTTCTCCTAAAGGCGTATACTCTCGCTTGGGTTGTGCTTCCCATGAGTTTCTCGGTTTTTTCCTAGACGCCTTATTGTTTGGAGGAGGCTTCTCAGCACTTTTGGCCACTTTGAAGCAGTCTATGAGATTAAATGCTGCTTTAGTAGGTTTTGGTGTGACATTATCAACAACCCCATCATGTACAATTTCTCAGTTCTTGTTGACATGTTTGGTTTTATCCTATGAGGCCTCGCCCTGACCCATCGTAGCATAGTGATACATTACTCTTATTTTTGTTATCCGCGACTCGAGATGTTGAGACATTATCTGATGCTTAGAACATATTTTATTATTACATGTTGTGTGATGTTATTTCCAGATATATTTGATGATTGTCATTTAATGATCATGTATATGTATGTTGACAAAATCAGTAGATGTAGGATTGAGATTTGATTTAAGATATTTCAAATGGTTAAGAATTATGAAGGGAGAAGAAACTTTATTGATGTATGTTTTAAATTATGAAAATTTCTGATACATATACGGGACTACTGATGGGTGCAATGAGTGTGCAGATATTTAGCCGAGAAACCCTATGGAGGAACAAAACTGATCTCCATGTGCTAAAATTTGGAAACCCTATTGTTCGTAATTATGTTCTTTCAGTGTCGCTTGACACTTGTAAAATGTTTATGTGCTTAATTTGCTAGTTAGAGTTGTTAGATGGACCTATTTTATTCCTAGATTTTATTTTGTCTCTAAACCTCTTTCCTAAGGCTTTTAACATGTTTTTTATTCTAACCAAAGGGTATGGGTATGGGTTAGGGGTCTTTTCCAACCCCTAAGCCCCTAGCTTTGACTTTTGAGGGCACTCAAAAAGTCCCTTTTTGCCTTTGTGCGAAAATTGCAAGTGGTTGTCATGAGTTGTCTTACCCCACCTCCTTTTAGGGTTTAACCATAGTGTAGGCTGAGTTGGGAGTTCTAGGGTGGCTAGTGGGTGAAATAGTTATTGCTCCTTTTGGGTGGTTGAGTTGGAGGCTTATTTAGAGGCCTTCCTTGGACTAGTTGTGGGGTTGCCCAATCTCTACAATTAGAGAAGATTTCTTGAAGCTTGAAGGAAGGAGGGATAATCTACTCAAACTGGTTCATTGACATTACCTCTTTGTGAAGGTAGGAAACTCCCATCTCCCTTATTCAGTTTTTATGTTTTGTTTCATGTCCTTGTTACTTTGTTGTTGTTTCACTATTTTATGGTTGTGGGTATGTTGGGAAGATTTGTAAACCATGTTATTTTGGTTGTTTTCCTTTCTTGTTATGTTTGAAATTTTGAGTTTTCCTTGCATGGGTGTTTTGGTTTTACGCACCCTAGGAGAGGGCAGAAGTGACCAATTTTGGGAGAGGTCTGTTTAGTTGGACTCCAACCTATGTAGAGTCTCTTCTCAAGATGAGAAGAGGGATAAAGGGTAGGGTGTTATGGGCCCCTACCTGTCAGCACAAACCTGGTATGAGTATGGCAAGTTCAATGGAAGAATGGAAGTTCTTGGTTATTGGCCCCGATTGGGCATCTGAATTTGGTGTTGTGCTTGACTTCTCCAGTTGGAAGAATCCACCTCTCCCTAGTCTTGATTCATTGTGAATCCTATTGTCTAAACCATGTATGATTATGCATGCTTGATGTTCCTTTGGTTCTTCTTGGTTGTCACCCGATTAGTTATTGGTTTCCTCCATGGCTCTTGAAATGAGGTTAAGAAAACATTACAAAATTCTTGTTTATGATCATGAAGAAAATTGGATAAAATTTTTGTAATTGGGATTGAGATCCTATTGAAAATTGTATTTTTAAATCTTATTGTAAATGGCAACGAAGCTGGGTTTTCTTCCTAATTCTTTCCCGGTTGAGCCTTTGAATCAGGTTTACCAATAAAATTGGTGTTGAGCATATTTGGTTATCATGTGATTTAAATTGTGTATTAAATTTAATATGGTTGCACATTTAAAATAAATAATTAAGAACAACGGATAATGTTATGAATTATGATATTTCAAGTTTTAAAATTGTTATAGAAGAACAATTTGATTGAATGGATTCCAAGTTGATGTATAAGTATTAGATGTATCAGGATTCCTACATGGAGAATTCAAATTATCTCTTCCTTGTTAAATTTCCTTTTGAACAAATCAATTGGACTAAGAGATTATGTATCTCCTTAAATATTAAAGCATAAATCTGTTAGTTCTCTTTAACCTTGCTATGGATTGTTTTCGGCTGCATTAAGTTTTATGTTGATTGTTATATGAATTATCACCCTAAACTTAACTTAGTCCAATGAATAACTCACATTATCAATTGTAATATCTTATCATGAGGAACTTAGACTACTGGAGTAGGAAACCAAATAGGAAGAAACCAATGATGTTAAATTTGGCAAATTTTCCAAGCTTTCATATATGATGGAATGAAGACTATGATCATGCATGCAGTTTCATTTTTCTTTTATGATTGTTAGATCCTCATGATAAAGCATTGCATTATTGAATGGAATGAATAATTCAACTCTTGATAGATTCTGGATGTACCAAGTCATTATAGATTTGTCTATAAAGGAAATTAATAACGTATTTAACCCTTGAATCAATCCATTTTAGAAGTGATAGAAATTGCATTGAATCCTATCTTAATCATCGAATAGATTTAAAGGAGCACTATCAATTTTGCAAGCCATAAGAAACGTTAAGAATTAATACTTGGGATAGCATTAGCAATATGTTAACCTTTCAAATTCTGATAAAAAAAAAAAGAGATTAAATCTACTTCTCACACCATCCTTAAAAGAGATAAAAATAAAAATAAAAATTTCAAAACATCCACCTACAGGATGCTGGAAAATGTATGGAGGAATACCTTATTCTCTTGTTAAACAGAGAATATACCATCCTGATTCTCTCTTTCAAATTTAATGAACAATCAATAAAGAAATTAAGACTAACTAAATTAACTTATTATGGTTCTTAAATATAACCTAATATCTTTTATTTCACCCATAAAACTTTATCCCATTAATGCCTTATCTTCCTCCTCTTGTTGGGCGTTAGACTTCAAGGCAGGGACTTGATGGGTTTTATTTAAAAAAAACAAAAAAAAATCGATGGGTCAATGCCTTGTTGTGGGGTGACGTCACCCACCACCATTTCCTTCTGCATGGGTGCATACGTCCCAAGTGGGATGGGATGGCAGCATTTAACCTTGCCTCAATTTATAAATTTG
Source organism: Cupressus sempervirens (assembly GCA_028749045.1). Lineage (NCBI taxonomy): Eukaryota > Viridiplantae > Streptophyta > Pinopsida > Cupressales > Cupressaceae > Cupressus > Cupressus sempervirens. The sequence goes on from CM053793.1 coordinate 690,828,095, forward strand.
GTTGTTGCCTCCCTCATGTCTTTTTCTCCAATCACAATGGAGGGAAGGTCTCTATTGGCTGGCCTTCTGACCCACGTACTTGGGCCAGGTCATCCTAGGGCTACGAATTCGCAGGCCCTCATTCCTCGTGAACTACCTTGGACGGTGTGGAGGATGCATGGGGGTCCGTGGGGGGGGGGCTAGGTTAGTGGGGAGTTAGGGGAGTAGGAGCTAGCTTAGGCTAGCTTAGGTTAGCATAGGATGTTAGTAATAGGGCTTAGGGGGAAGTAGAGTTAGTGTAGGTGTAGTTAGGTTGTTTTGTTTTGTAAATGGTATTAATTTATAAGTTTGTTTTAGTTAGTAGGTATTAGATTTGCTAGTTTAGTATTTAGTTAATTTTAGTTATTTAATAAATGTTAATTAGATTTTATATTAATTTAAGTCTATTAAAATTAATTTTTTTTGTTGATAATTTTCAGAATGTAATTAGTTAATTAGTTTAAATTTTTAAGTTATTTTATTTTATCATGTTAGTTTAGTTAGTTTCTTTTTATATATTGTTATTTATTAATAATTTTAAATTGTTAGTTTTGTAATGATATTCTAATTTGTTAAAGTGTACTTAGTTTAATTTAATAAAGTTTTAAGTTAGTATTACATTGAAATTAATTTAAAATCTTTTAATTATTAAGTTAGTTGATAACTATGTTGTTTAATTATGAGTTGGTTTTAGGTTATCTGTTTTAATATATTTTGTATAAATTTTTAAACATTTAAGGTTTTAGCAAACTCATTATGAAACTATTATCTTGTTCCATTACGTTAGCATATGTTAAGCAAATAGAAAATGTTGGATTGTTTCCTTTATCATTTAGCCAAAAGTTAAGTGTAACTTACATTGTTAATATCTTTTGATATGTTTAATTCTTAAATAGCATAACTTAAGATCGATATCAATCTAACAACAAAAGTTTCAAAATCTTAATGATGTAATCGCCCTCATGTTTATAACTTTAAGACGTAAAGTAAAGAACCTGTACTAAAACTATTATCAATCATTTCAAACCTAGGGCATGTTTAATTATTAATTCAAAAAAAAAAAATTGTGTGTGTGTTTTTGCCTTCAAGTTTTGGGCATGACATATCCCTATTGGAAGTGGAACCTTGTTTTGAGTCTTTCTAAAGAGTGAGGTCACCTTTCTTAACCATAAATTCTTCGATATAGATAGCCTATATAACCATGTCTTCGAAGGTACGTGGACCTTGTAGTTGGACTCTATACCCAAAATCAGGTAAGAGGTTATCAGTGAAAATGTCGAGTTTCTCTGTTTCTGGGATTTTACTGGAGTACTTAGTATAAAGTTGTCTCCACCATTGGAGGAAAGTGAGAAAAGGCTCACCAACCTTCTGTTTAAGGTTGCATAGATCTTAGATATTTACAGGATGTTGAATGTTATGAGAATATTGCTGAACAAATGAATTAGCAATTTCGTCAAACATCTTAATACCAGGAGGTAAATGTGAGAACCACTCCAAAGCTTGACCACCTAGGCTTCTAGGGAATAAACGCATGAGGTACGTTTGATTGTGTATAAACTCCATAGACAAAGCACCAAATTCTTGCAAGTGATATTGGGGATTAGTAGTACCAAAGTACTTATCATATTTGGGTAGTTCTACGCCTCTTGGGAAAGGCAGCATGTTTATACTTTTGTCAAATGGAAATGAACAAAGAGCATCCAATGTGTATGTCTTTTTGGGTTTCTCTTTCTCATGCATCATCTGAGCCAATTGGTCTTGCATAATTTTTAGTTTTTTTTGGAGTTTAGTGGTCTTAGTTTCTTCTTCATGTGTGATAATGGTCTCCACATTGAAATGTGTGGGAAGTTTAGCTCCCTCTTGGGCAAGTTTGAGAAAGTACTTTTCTTTCTCTTCATTGAGTAGGATTCCCATGACCTTCTGAAAGTTCTTGTCTCTTCGACATCTTGCTATGTGTTCAGGAAGGATTTCCACCTCTTCTTGTTCTTCGTTAGTGTCATCTTCTTTCTTTTTCTCCTTGTCACCCCTAGGTTGTTCTTGATATCGACTATGACTGCCTCATTCAGGTTCACGATTAGTCATTATAGGAACTTGTTCAATTTTTGTATGTTGTGTTTCAAAAGGGTCCATGGAGAAAGGATCATACATTGTGTTTGAGAATGCAGGACCCTTACCTGTCTTAGTATCCTTTTGGTAAAAAAGATTCCTAATTTGTTGCGAATTGGAAAATGTTCATTGAACTTGAGATGACCTTGCAGGTGAGGAGGACTGTGAAGACACCTCACTAGCCAAACTGAATATAGATTGCATAGCGAAAGGTAAGCTACCTCTACCACGATTACGACCCCAAGCACGACCACATCTAATGTTATTAGGATAAAACATGTTGCCACTTCTGGTTGTGACAGTCATAGGCAAGGACAAGAAGCTAGAACCTGGACAAGGACTATACTAAGACTGAGTCTCAAAAAGGACAAGATAGTAGCAAGAATGCTATTCATTGAGGCATAAATGGTCTGATTTAAAAGCTAGAACAGCCAGAGATTATGACCACTACAGCACAAAGTATGACAAGCATTAAGATGAGGACCAATATTACTTATGAGACGAGACTAGTCAAGGTATAAGACACAAGTTTTTAGTTAAGCAAAGTGTCACTATTTTAGGACTATTTGCAAATAGAGAGTGATAAAAAGACGTAGAAAAGGACAGCGTGTAGGCCGCAGATAGCTAGAACAAACCCAGATTATAAATGCTGATACAAAATCTCACGTGGAAAACCTTTACGGGTCGCGCGAAGAAGTTTTACGAGCCGCGCGAAGATGTTTCTATCTCGTGCAAAGTTCAGTAACAGTTTTTAATTTTGCATGAGAATGTTTACTAGTTTTCACGAAGATGAACAACAAAAATTTAATTTCACATCAGGACAAAATTTCTTTGCACGAGAGCCAAATGATTTCACGCGAGACCCAAATGATTTCGCGTGAAAGGACAGAACAGTTTTACAATAGCGATTGATTTTGACAAAAAATTTTGATCATTCCAATAACCAAGTAGATAAATAGGGACATAGAATAGCAAGCAAGTGATTTCAAGCACGTCTAAAAACAATGAGCAAGGGCAAAAGCAACCTTGTGCATGAACAATCAAGTGACTTGATTTGTGCTAATTCCTAAGAGAGTTATTTGTGCATGTTTTCAAAGAGTTTTGCAATCATTGCACACATTCCTAGAAAATAAAAGCTGGCTTCTCTAAGGTATTTAGTAATGGTTTGACTCTGCAACTTTTATGACTCACAGGGGTGACCTCCAATCTCGACGCATCGAGGTTTTGACACAGTCTGAGAACTTAATCTTCAAGAGCTGCTAGGAAGATCTGACAACCCACAATGAACCACACCTGTGGAGATTTCTTCCACAAGGACATTTATATAGTGGTTGTCACTACCATGGCAAAAATGGCTATTACCGCTTGAGGTTCTATCACTGCAGTTTTCCTTGTAGAGGGATTGTCTGCTATAGTTAACCCTCTCTAAAAGTGACTGACTCACAATAGTGTACCACGAGGGGACTTAGCTTCCAGATTCAAAGTTTTGACACCTTTTCACCTTTAGCCCAATCAAAACAAACAGATTAATCTGACATGCTAAACTAAGATTATCTCTTAAAGATCTATGATATCATCTTCCTATGATCTATCAACCTCTCCGAAGAAAGGATGCCTTAATCAATAAGTCAAAGATTCATCTATCTACGAGATGCTCAAAGTATCCTCCCCACCCATAAGGAATCCTTCTTAGAGAGGAGTTTCATTAGGAACCCACTCCCTCAAGATCCACGAATAGTGTTCATGGGAGCTTAATTACTATGTGTGTACAGATGTTAATTCCTGAAAACAAATCTATCTAAAAGTAATAAAAAAGCACAAGGTGGTACACGTAATGCTTTAGCTAATGTGAGGTGAGTCCAAAGATGTGGAACATTTAACCCCTTACACAAGCCAAAATGAGGAGTCCACAACTCAGAAATTAGTGAGTTCTAGAAAGCACAAAAGGGTTGCCTTGTGGAGCCTTTAATGCTTATGTCCTGTAGACCCCTCCCCTATTTAACGTGGTGTTGAGCTTGCAACCATAGGGTGGAACGAGGGGCCGGCGGATTAGCGAGTCCAATAACCCAAGATAGCTAATTAGATCTATCACTAAAGACTAAGCCTGCTAAATGAAACTAATAGAGATCACAACCTAGTATCAAATTATGCATGTGTTGTAAAATGAGAACATGAAAGAAAATACACACACAAGCTTCACACAAGAGATGTTTTTTTTAGCTCCAAATGAAGTGTATTCAGACAAAAAGAATTACCTGGTAATCCTCGCAACGTGCTTAGTAGATTTTTACCTGTTTCTGGCAACTTTAGCATGCTTTTCCCATTGTCTCGCAAACCGCTATTATGCTGTTTCAAAAAATTAGAAAACATAGAAACACTAGAAACCACGAATAGTCAATAGAAAAACTCGAAAACATGAAAATCAATGCAAAAATTTGCCTCTATCAGCAGAGTTTCACACAAAACTCTTGACAGTCTATGCGAAGAAGTTTTACGGCACGTGCAAAATCAAATTTGGCTCGTGTGAAGAAGTTTTCGGTCTACACGAAATCAAATTAGGCTCGCACGAAGAAACAGGTTTTGCGCAAAGTTTTGCATGCCAAAGAACTTTCTCGCACGATGTAGAAAGAATCTTCACGCGAAGATTCTAGATCCTCGCGCAAAAATGAACAGTTTCACGCAAAGATTCTCGAATCTGTACGGAATAGTACGGACAAAGGAAAAAAAATGATTTAAAAAATATAGAAAGAGGCCAGAAAAAATGATTTTCATGCCCCACAGTGGGCGCCAAAAATTTATATGTGAAAATATGGCCTTTGCTAACACACACACTTCAACAGGGTCATTGCATGCGTATTCATCTCAGAATGAACATTGGATTGTTCATCTGAAAATTGACCTGCAAAGCGACCTATTGCCTTCTATCTAAAGGGATTTTGCCTGTTAATATCCTCAGAATCAAGGTGCAGGCAACCAGACCCTCTAAGAATGAAGGATTTGACAATGAAATTAAGCTAAGAATGAGTATGCAGATTAATCTAGAATGAAAGATGCAATGTAATCTAAGAACAAATAAAGAAAACTAGATTAAGCATATGCATGATTAAACTAAAATGAGATTAAAGTAAGAATGAGAATGTATGCAAGAAATGTAAGCAAACATGAGTATGAAGTCTAGCAGCAATTCGATGCAAATTCCCCAAAATTCATCCTCTCAAAATAAAGAGACGATGGTCTCTTAAATAGACTTTCTTGGAATCCATCAACGGTTGAGATCAATTTGGATCAACGGTCAGGATTGAAGATGAGGTTCAATCATAAAAGGAGATTCCCAAATTAAAGGGAGTTAACAGATTTAATTTTGAGTAAAATAAGGAGTTAACTATTTTAATTTGAGTAGAAAAAGGAGTTAACTGATTTAACTCATTTTTGATCAATAGTGAACTGGAAATTTCCCTTTTTTAACTGAAGAGAGATTTTGTTGAGATATCTAATTTAATAAAATGAGATATGCTTTCATAATTACTTTTTCTATTTAATTAAATAATCTTTAATTAATTAGAGACACTTTTCTTATTTAATTAAATAACCTTTTTAAATTAATTAGAAGTAAGTACTCCATTTAATTAAATAATTTTGTTTAATTAATTAGAAATACCTTTCTCATTTAATTAAATAATTACATTTAATTAATCAAGATAGGCATATTTATTAAATTAAATAAATTTAATTCTATAGTACATTAGCCTTAGGATATAATTTAATTTAATTAAAGTATAAATATGTAATAATTAAATTATAATTAAATTAAGTAGGTTTAATGCGACTAATATGACTACGTACTATAGGAATTAAATAAGAAATATGATGAATGTAGATTAGGGTTTTCTGCATTTGACAATTAAGTCAAGTACCGAATAGCAGAATGAGAATTGCCTATTAGAATAGGTCTTTAGGATTGGTCAGAAATAGACCAGAATTTGTATCATGGCAATGAGAAAATTTTGGGGTATTACAGGTAGAATCCAACTATCTTGGTCGATATTGTTCCTTTAAACTAGGTCTTCACTATATAGCTCAGTCTCTTTATCTAGCTTGGCCTATACACTAGTTTAGCTTTTGAAGTACTTAGTCCATATTGCAATGCTTGATCAATATAGACAATTTTATTGATGTTTGGCATTGACTATGTAGACAATTCTTTTGCACCAATCCTCTCATAGATATGTTCTTATGCACTGCAAATATGAACTTTAGCATTTTTTATGTTAGGAACCAATGTATGATGTATCATTAGATAAAATATTCTATATATACCTTTCTTGGTTTGAGGTGGTGTGGTCACCTTCTCCATTGGATTAGGTGATCTCAACTCCTTTTTTTCCACTGCTTCTATCTTCTACCTTTTTCTTCAATATTTGATTCATCTCCTTCTTTGCTTGATGAATATCTATTTTTCATTTTCTCTTGGTGTTACTATGATTTTTTGTTGGTACTTGAGTTTTGTAGTATTTTCTTGAATGTTCAAACTTGTGACATTTAGAACATACATTGTTAGGTGCATGGTTCTGTCTTTGATTAGTCAAGTAGGGTTTTTTCCATGAGCTTCATTCATATGCTCTATGTCCATACTTTTGATAGTTGTAACAATAGCCTTCAAATATAGATGCATTTTTCATTCTTGACCTACACTCATGTATTTGATGTCGTTACTTCTCATAGTTGAAATAATAACCAACAAACTTAGGTTGAGGATTTTGCATACCATTTTTTCTTTGGTAGATGTTTGTAGTATGACCAAGTTTTTGTTGAAAATTGGCTATATGTAGTGATGTAATTATTTTCATTAATGGCAACATGTACATGCTATAGAAAACCTTGGAAATAAAGATATTTAGCTTTTTATACTCATAAAATTGTCTAAGTATGAAATTGGTTTACAATAGTGTATTGTTTTGATATATAACTTGTTTATATGATATTATCTGAGAGAGAGAGGTTAGATGGAAATAGTATACATATTGATTATGATGTGTATAGCCTCAAAAATTAGTATGGATAGTACATAAAAGATATATTCATGATTTACCAGTGAAAAAAATAGAAAAATTAAAGGTAAAGGAATTATTATGTTTACAAAATAATTACTTGACCAATTAGGGCCAACATCCTAGATGTTTATTCTAAGTTGGAGAAGTATATTAAGGTTTTAGCCAACCCAACAATAATTTTTAAAAAGGTGTGGTATTTATGCAAAGAAATTTTTCAAAGTCATGTGAAAAGAATGTGTATTGTAATGCAATAAAGTTATATGCAACTTTTTGTGAAGTGATATATACAAAGTTTTTGAGAACCTGATTTTGTGATTCGAGATCAAGTTGAGGTTAGAGATCAACTGAGAAGAAGATATGACATCTATACATTTGTATTTGAGGAACTTAAAGTTTAGTTACTTTTTTGGGCATTGGGCTCTTCTTGTAATTGAAAGTGCAGGTTTGGGTAGAGCTCTTCTAGCATCCATTGTACTACACCTCCTAACAGGGTTGGAATCTCTTAATAGGGATTCAAAATCTCCTAATAGGGACTCCTATGTACTAATTTATTTTATAGACTCCTAACAGGGTCCATCCTCTAAAAAGGAACATTTATATTAGTACATCATCTAGTGGGTATCATCCCTACTGGGGTTTTCCCCTGGCCAGAGTTTCCTTGGTTAACAAAATATGGTGTTATGAGTTATCTTTATGCATGGTTATTATTACTATTTAGCATTGATTGTTTACTTTCTTACACATGGTTCAAATTAACAAACAATATCTAGTTGGTGATAAAAGTTTGTAGAAATATTAATTCACACCCCCCTCCCCCCCAAGTATTCCTTATATCTAATAATTGTTATCAGAGCATAGTTACTTAGAAGAGGCTTAATAGCTTGAGTAAGATCCCTATGGATATGAAATAATTGATGCAGAACATTGAAAAGCCACTTGAACAAATTGATCTCCTTACTGAAGAAAGAGATAAGTTGAAAGATAGATATGAAAACTCCAATGTATACATTGGAAAATTGAAGGACAAGATTGAACATCTCAAATCCAAGCCCAAATATACTAAATCTAAAATTGGTGATGATGAATATTCAAAACTAGAAATAAATTACAAGATCTTGAAGCATGAATTGAAGATTACTAATCTAAAGTTGAGTTTGAGGAGTGATCCTAGCATAGTTGAATTTGAATTAAAGACTAAAAAATTTAGAGAAAATCTAGCAAAGTTGACAACTAAGTTTGAAGCATTAAGAGAAGATCATAAATAACTTCAAAAGTACAACACTATTGTGAAAGGTGAACTAATTAAAAGTAAGGTACAACTTTAAAAACTTTATTCTAGTAGAGAAAAGCTTGATGTATCAATGTCAATACAAAGACCTACCTATATAAGACTGGTCTTGGTTATTTATTTAACATATATGTAAAGAAACCTAAAAGTAAATCAAATCTAAAAGTGAAGGATAAGTCTGATGATAAGATTGAATCCGGTCAATCTTCTAATAACTCTAAAGAAGTTCAACAAGAGAAGGAAACTATAAAATTGGATGAACCTAAGCATGTGGAATCTCCTAAGGAAAACATGTATTAATTTTGACATATCTATATTTCATGTAATGAAATTGGTCATATGAAAAGAGATTGTACAAATAAGTCATTTAATCACGTTACAAATTTTTATTGTCATAATTTTCATGGTATGGGTCATAAAGAAATTGACTGTAAGAAGCTTAAATATGATAATGATAGAAGAAATAGTAGAATGTTTAGAAATACTAATCATGCAAATAGAAGAAGATCTAATTAAAGGACATTGAGAGAAGGAAGACCTTTTGATGAAAGTAAGAAGATCATGTCTTATAAGTGTAATAACTTTGGATACATAGCCCAAAATTGTCAAGCACCTATTGACCAATAGAATCCTAGCAGTAAAACCCCTGTAGCAAAATGCCAGTATGTCAATTATGCAATAAATTTAGACATAAAACAAAGTACTATAGAATGGACAAAAGAAAAAATTGGAGGAACTTTGGGAATGATAGAAGGAATCATGAAAGAAACAAAAGAAAGAAAAGAAACAATAGAAGAAACTTGGGAAATGACAAAAGGAATCATGAAAGCAACTCTAGAAATAAGAAAGACAATAAAGATCAAACAAATGTAGCTAGTGAACTTTGAGGAGAAGTTAATGAGGCACTTTTTAAAGGATTAGATATCTCAGAGGAAAAGTTAGATGATGGCGAGATAGAAAAATTGAAGTTAGTAATTGAGTTTGATTCAACCAAGTTGAATTAAGCTTATTCACAGCACCAAAATCTAAAACTTCATTTAGAGATCAAGCTACAAGTAGAAAAGTTGAGAGAAGATGTATCTTGATGAGTTTAGATGGTAGCTAAGCTCCCTTTTAAATTTGAAGCTTATTGTAACAAGTTATGAAGGAAATACAATATATTTTTACATCTAAGAAAGTTTTATTTAATTATAGAAGATGAAATATATGTTTCTACAACAAATTTCACGGAGCAAAGTTCTGTGGAGCATTGTCATGATAAAAAGAAGCTATAATGAACCTAAAATAATATTTGAATATTAGATAAAAGATCTTGAGAAGATATTTGATTTTAGAGAGAAATTAGTAGCCTTTTTGAGTTAGTAATGTATGTAATTATTGCAACTTCTAGGTAAATAAATGGAGTATGAACTTGATTATTCCACATTGTGATTATCTCAGAAGCTTAGAGCACCTAGAAGAAAATTGGCAAAGTGATTTTGAGAAAAAGGTATTTTATCATTTTCTACACAAAAATTCTTTGATAAAATTATATTTGGTATAATCATGGATATATCTATAGTTTAGAATGTTGAGAGACCCAAATTGATGGTTGTTCCTATGAAAAACCTAGAGGAAAACCCTAATTTAGCCTTATCAATTACTCTAGATAATGTAGTTTCCTTGGAAGATGTAGGAAGCTACTTTTGTAATATGTTTGAAACTATTGGAAGTGAGTTTATGAACAAAGATATGGAATTTTTTTCAATCATGATATGATCATTAATCCCAAATATGAACATCTAAAGGATTTAGACTTAGTCAGATATCACTTCTATCACGAACTTGATACTAAAGAGTGGGATAAGATTATATTAAGTAGAACTCACAATGGAAAGATTTGGATGGGATAAGATGTAGTTGACATATTTTCTAACCTCATACATGAGGTTGTTGGTCTTAGAAAATAAGGAAGTGTACCCAATGGTGAGAAAATAGTTGAGAAATAGGTTGAGAGTTATACTAAGGTGGTTTATAATAGTAAGGCAATGGTGATTAGCACCATCAGACAATATGATGTAGTATTTTTGAGTATAATCATTGCATATTCTATTTTTATAATTTTAAGAGTGATGAGTTGTCAATAGGTTTTATCTATGCAACCTATAATATTTGTGTTGAGAAAGAGTGAGTAAATTTAAGTGAGATTCTGAGAGTACAACTCCTTGATAATTTGGAGAAGACTAAGGGAACTAAGAATGGAGTATTTAGACTCTAGTCTTTCATTAACTATATTTTCTTTCACATACTTAAGAGTTTCCCCTTTTTATTAGTTACTGATATTATGAGTAGTGAAAGATGCACTATGGACAAGATAATAGATGTGTGTAGAATGCATCCTGCAAAGAAAATCTTGGATAGTAGAAATCTAATTATGAGGACATTTCAAAAAGAGATGGAATAGAGTTTCAGAATTGCCCCAATGATTATTGATAGATTTAGGAATGATATATGTTTTATGGTGGATACAGACCTAACATATATTGAAGTAGTTAATCCTTAGGAAACAATTTTTGGGCCATTAAGTTACGAGTAAAGTGATGTTATAGTTATTGGTTATATTGATTTATTGTTGAATTCTAATATAGAACAAGCATCATACAAAATTGGAACATATGAGGAAATAACTTAGTCATCTCACCAGACATCATCAGAGAAGGAATCTCATAAGATGATTGCAAATATAATGAAGAAAGCACTATTTGAGGTTGGTATGTCAGAAGAAGAATCATAGGAAGTTAAACAAATAATCTATGGATTAAAAAAAATGTTGAACAAGCTATAATGTATGTGATAACTCTATTAGTTGGCCAAGAATCTGATGTATCTACTGCAGAAACTCCTACAAAATAGAGCATCACATATGTTTCTATATTAGCCAAGCAACCAAGTGGACCTAAAAGGTAGTCAAAAAGAGTTAAGTAGCAAGCTACTAGACTAGAGAAAAGAAAGAAGACATTGTTGACAATTAAAGACTCTAGTGATGAAGAAGAAGAAGAGGAACAAGAAGACAAAAAACTAGAGAAGGTTATTGTTTCCAAGTAGGTAAAACAAGGCAACCCTGGAAACCTAAGATAGAGAAGATTAACATAGTCATTTTTAATGAAGGAAACTTTGTACAAATGAATACATTTTATGATTTGTATAATGATATTGACAAATATTAGATTGATATCTCTACTATGAGATATATGATTCTTAATAACTTGAAACTTGAAGACATTAAAGGTTTTGTCAATTAGGAAGTCTATAACAAACATATAGCAAAGAAGGCACTAGTTTGGGAAGAAGATATGGAACTTCAAAATTTTATGATAAGAACTATGTGTAAGACTAAAGATGAAGAAGTAAAGAAATTGATGGTTAAACTAGCACCCTATATATGGAACAAAATGAGGCCAATTCTATTTATGGGTGGTGATAAGGATGTAATAAGAAATGAAATTGTTGTAGCTATCAATAAAATGATGATTAACATAAAGACACTCCTACCACTATACAGAAAATTTTGTAAGTATCAATAAGTGGTGATACTATGAAAATTGATCAAACAAATGTTACAATTAACATTGATGATAACTCTTTTGTAAGTTATGATTAGCTTGGGCCCCATTTTAAAGGTATTTAGGAGCAGTTGAGACTAATTGAAGAAGAGAAAATATAGCTAGTAGAAGAGTAGAAAAAGATTAAAGAAACCAAGCTGAAATTGATTGAAGAAGAAAAGAAGTAGAAATAAGAAGAAAAGAGGAGAGAAGAAGAAAAAGAAAAGAAAGATAAAGAAATAAAACAAAGAGAGGAGAAGAAAGAAGAAGAGAGAACATCTAAGAAGGCAATAGAGAAGAAACAAGAGGAAGCTAAGGTGAAATTATCTAGCTCCTCCACTCCTATATCCCTTTCCAACCTTATAGATGATGATGATGATGATCAATCTAACTTGATCTTATCCTTGAAAAAATTTATTGAGAAGAATAGGAAAAGTCAAAAGTCTATAGAGAGCATTAATGGAGGTGACTAACATATTGCAAAGAACTCTCACATCCAAGCATATAGAAGTAGACCCTAAATAGAGAGCTGTAGTAGATCTAAAATAATTTTTTGATGAGTTTACAAATTTTTTGAATGTTGCTTAGTCTAATGCTCAATTTCATATGATGTTAATCTTTTTAGCACCATTCAAAATTATTTGCTAAGTCTTGATACTTGTATCAAGGAACTCCAAAAATTTCAATAAGTTGGTAAGGTAATGTACATCAAATGTGCTTTATCTCTTAAGTTGACCAAATATTTGGATAGCAAGATTCAAGAGAAGATGAGTAAGTTATTCAGATACAAAAACCCTCTTGTAGAGTTGACGAGTTTGAAGGACAAGTTACCAGTGTTCACATAGACATCAAGAAAATGAAACTTGAAAAAGAGAATATTTTGAGAAGACTATTAGAATTTAGAGAATCTATTGCTCTGAAGATATCAACTATTGAGAGATAGTTGGAAGAATGTGTCAAAGCAAAGGACACTTATGCCAATTTTACCTACTCTGACCTTAATGTAGTTGAGATTGCATCATATTGCTTTTGTGAAACATTCACTACTACCAAAGTAGATAAGGACTCATGGGAGAAAGGCATGAATAGTTTGAAGGAAAATTTTGATGATTGTATGAAGGTAATAATAGCTTGAGGCAACAAGACAAAAATTTTGATAGATTTTTAAAAAAATTTGGACTTTTTGACCTTTGTCATTAATGTCAAAGGGGGAGAAGTTACAAAAGAAAATTGTGTAGTAATTTATTTATGTAGTAATCATATCAAAAGAAGGAGAATTTTTAATATTTACTATATGTAATGCAATAGATGATAAGTATTGTAAGTTTTGATAGAGTTTTGTCACTTAGCCAATTTTCCTTACTTTGTTGCCATCAATGCCAAAGGGGGAGATTTTTGAGAATTGGCTATACGTAGTGATGTAATTGTTTTCACTAATGGAAAAACATGATGTAAATGTTGTAGAAACCTTAGAAATAAAGATACTTAGCTTTTGGTACTTAGAAAATTGTCTAAGTATGAAACATGTTTACAAAAGTATATTGTTTTGATGTATAACTTGTTTATATGATGTTATCTGAGAGGGAGAGGTCAAATGGAAATGTTATACATATTGATGATGATGTGTATAACCTTGGAAATCAATATAGATAGTATGGAAAAGAGATATTCACAATTTACTAGAGAACAAAACAACAAAATTAAAGGTAAAGGAATTATTTTGCTTACAAAATAATTACTTGACCAAGATCCTAGATGTTTACTCTAAGTTGGAAAAGTATATTGTGGTCTTAGCCAACCTAACATGAATTTTTAAAAAGAAATGGTATTTATGCAAAGAAATTTTGCAAAGTCATGTGAAAAGAATGTGTACTATCTTGCAATAAAATTAAGCAATATATGTGAAGTTTTTGAGAACTTGATTTTTGTGATTCGAGATCAAGATGAGGTCAAAGATCAACTGATAAGAAGATAAAAGCTCTATACAACTATATTTGAGGAACTTAAAGTTTAGTTACTTGTTTGGGCAGTGGGTTCTTCTTGTAACTGAGAGTGCATGTTTGAGTAGTGAGCTCTTCTTGCATCCATTGTACTACAACTCCTAAAAAGGTTGGAATCGCCTACTAGGGATTCAAAGTATAATAACAAGGAATTCTATGTACTAAATGTTTTTATAAACTCCTAATTGGGTCTAGCCTCTAACAAGGAACATTTATATTAGTACATCATCTAGTGGGTATCACCCTCACTAGGATTTTCCCTTAGCCATGGTTTCAATAGTTAACAAAATATGGTGTTATGAGTTCTCTTTATGCATGATTATTATTACTATTCATCATTACTTGTTTACTTTCTTATACATATTTCAAAGTAACAATAGTATCAAGTTGGTGAGAAAAGTTTGTAGACTGCTAATCATCCCCCCTCTCAGTATTTCTTAGTTCTAATAGTTTTCTAGAATGATAACATATATTTTTACCTTTGGATTTTTTATTTCTTAGTTCTCCACTCTTAGATGATTCTCCTTGCTCTTTAGATGAATCTCCTAAACTAATAGTGCTCCCTGATGACCTCGTAAGCTCTTCAAAGTATTTCATTGCTTCATTTGGCTCGTTTAATCTCTCCACAAGTTCTTTCTCAATTTTTAATTCATTATTTAGTAAGTCCTTTTGTGATAAAAAATTTTCTATTTCCACATCCTTTATATTCAACTCTTGATTTGAAAGAATAAGTTGATTCATCATGTCAAGTTGAGTGTTTTCAAGCTTTTGTACATCAAATATCCTTTCTTTAAGTATAGTTTTCATTAGCTTTTTGTATTCCTTATCAAAAACCTTTTCTTTCTTAGCTTTTTTCTTTTTCTTAGTTAATTCACATAGCCTTAGTGATTGAATCTTGCATTCCCATTTTAATCCTTTGACTTCTTCCTTCAGGATTATGTCATTATCTAGTATTTCTACAGATGTTGTGTCATTTGAATTTAGTGTTTCAAATATTCCTTCAATCTCAAATTCTTCATAGTGAATTTTTTTTTATCTTGAATAGCCAATTCCTTTCTCTCTTTTAGGGATTTCTTTAGTTACTTTTTGGCTATCTAGAGTTTTTGCAATATGAGCTAGCTGTCAATCACCTACTTATCAATAGTTTTGTCCAATTTAAAATCCTCCATCTCCAAGATCTAAATTCCAAGTTGTTAAAGCCTTGTAGGAGAATTTATCTCTAATACCAATTGTTGGAAGTCTAAATTGGAAACCAAGATACTAAGAGGAGGGGTGAATCAGAATCTATAACACTTTAACCTTTTCAACAATATTATAATGCATTCACCACATTTACCATCCCATATCTAGTTTCTTATGCATGAATAACTTATAAAATCAAATTTTAATAGCATATAAATCTAATCTATCATCACATGAAACAATGATTTTGGTTTCCTAGAACCACTTTATGGTGAAGGTAAAATTGGGGTAGTGATGACACCCACAAATGTTCACTAGTGTAGTAATAAAGTTAATCTATTAGGGTTACAATATTTGACTATATCCAATAATCTACCATATAAGGATTCTTCCTTGTTAAAAGCTTTTGATACTATTAGATCTTACCATGTTAGAGGATTTTACTCTTACAAGAAAGTAAGGAATCTATTAGGAGATTTACAAAGATATGTTATGATCACCCTGTTAAGAGATTTAACTAGACTCAATCTATTAAAAACAATTAGTACTTGATCCATGGTCTACTCCAATAATTTGATGTTGGATCTCCTCTTTCTAATTTGATCTAATATCTTGATCTAATATGGCTCTTCTATCCTTCACTACTTGACTAGGTTCCTTGCTTTGTTATGGAATAACATAAATCTTTGCCTCAGCTGCAATGTTCACACTGATGGCATGAAGAAATAAATGTCTTTTTGGCCCTTTTTGTGAACATATTAAACTTCAACATCTTTTAAGTATATTATTTTGAACTTTCGATGTATAAGGTATGGACATATGGCATAAGAATGATAATCCGAATTATATCTAAAAAGGGTTCATTTTGTGATAAAAATCTTTCTTCATGAATGTTTGACATGGGTAGTCTTCTTGCAGTGAAAGAGCTTTCAAAAACTATTAGTTGAATAATTAATGATTTTTCTTTATAAATCAATAAATATAAATAAGTGTTTGTAGGAAGTTTTTTGTTTATTTAATGTCTGCTAGTAAGCTAGAATTGATCAAACAACCATAGAAGATTAGCATCAAGGAATTGGTGGTATTAAAAGAGAAATGTTATGGTACTGTTGTAGCTGGAAACTTGGTGGCATAGCTAGAAGGGACCTATTTTAATAACTAACAAGTGGGACCTAATAAAGAGGCTGAGCAGGAAAGCAAGCATTAGAGCAATTGGTTGAGCATGCAAGGAACTGTTACATGATACCTGGATTCTTGGAAGCTATTTAAGTCAAATAAAAGAGCAGATCTAGCATCTACTATGCTCTATATTTATGAGAATTTAATGAGATAAGTAATGTGTTTATGATTGCATGCTTGCATAAGTCTTGAACTATAACTAACTATTCCTCACGAGGAAGTCATAATTGTAGGATTCTATTATTTTCCTTCCTTAAATAAGACCTTGTCTATATCTATGAGGGTGAGTAGTAAGAAGATTAATAGAGTTGATAGACATCTTGTTTCTCTAAGAAATTGTAATACTACATATTTGAATGAATACATGAGTTTGCTGAGTTTCTAAACTTTCATTTGAGTTGATCTCTTTTGCATTCTTCTATGGTGGCCCACATAGAAGATGGAGTTTACTTTAGTAATTAGGAATTAGACTTAGTTTTTCTAGGTTAAGTTTAGAACTGTTGTTCCTACAACCACTAAAAATAGAACCAGTCATTGTTTCTACAATAGTAGGTGCATATATGTATGGTTAACTAATTAGAATTTACTTCCAAGCATTTGATAGTTATCTTTCCTTTTGATAAACTAGATTTCCTCAATGGATATTGCATTCAAAGTAGTAGTGACTTTTAGCAAAAGCTAGAGCATATACTTTGCAAACATCATCTCAAGTTCATGCTCTTGAATAGATATTTAATGTATATCAGCAAGTACTTTGGTAGTAAAGGATGTCCAATCCTACAACTAAAAAGGTGTTATATTGGCTAGACATTTTTGGCATCATTTTTGGGGATGGTGTTAGTCTAGTATCAACTATTGAGTCACTTAGTTTCATTTTTAGTATTTTGCATGCATAGGAGAAGAGACCACCTTGGAAGATTTCTTCCCAAATTTAGATAGGCAGATCCTTTTCATGTTGACCCTAAAGAAGAAGAAAGAGAAGAAGAAGAAGAACTATTTGAGAATGTATTTGTAGAAGCATCAGATCAAGTACAATCACCCACCACATCTAAAGAATCCTTTCATCTGAATACTCTTTTTGCTAAGCTAGAATATCAAGATAAACCATTAGCTCTAGTCATTTATTAGCCACCACTAGGAAATCCACAAATAGAAGCTACTTAGCCTACCTATCCCTTTCTAATCTCTACTTAGTGGTGTAATCAAAATCTAAAGAACATACCCTCTGCTGCCTTGTCAAACTTCTGTGGCCTTATTACTGAAGATCTAGAAACCTTTCTCTTTGAGTTTGACATTCTTTGTCAAAGTTATGACTACACCACTGATGCTTATAAACAGAAATTATTTCTATCAACTCTTAAAGAAGTTTCCTTAAGATGGTTTATGAGTCTAGATTCCAATGCTATGACAGACTGGACAACTATGAGTAACCTATTCCTTAATAAATATAAGGAATATTTTAGAGGCCATGACTTAAAGGGAGATGACATTGTTAAGATGTCACAAAAGGAGGATGAGACTTTGGAGGACTATGTTTTCTAGTTCATGTTTAACTTGTAATGCAACACACAACATTAGCTAAACAAAGAATCCCAAAAGCATCTCTTTTTGAAAGGAGTTCATGATAGGAGTATGAAAGCCTTAGAATTAATGGTTGGAGGAGACATTACATAGAAGACATGGGCTGAAATCTAAAAAATTTTCTTGAACTATTCTAGAGCAATAATAAAAAAGGGATGAGGTTTGAGGGATTTACTCCAAAAAAACCCTGGTGTTGGAGTATTTAAGATTGAACTATCAAACCTCTTGTCAGATTTCAAGCAAGACATAATTAATGATGTTACTACACAAATGGACACCATGCAAGCATGA
Organism: Cupressus sempervirens; assembly: GCA_028749045.1. NCBI lineage: Eukaryota > Viridiplantae > Streptophyta > Pinopsida > Cupressales > Cupressaceae > Cupressus > Cupressus sempervirens. The sequence continues at coordinate 690,846,372 of CM053793.1, forward strand.
AGGAAGAAGGAGGATGTTGATATTATGGTAGAAAAATATTTCCCTCACTACAAAGAGAAGAAACACAACTATCGATGCAAGCCTATATTGCTAGTCCGGAATCACAACATGTGCCTACTAAATTCAAGGAAATTAATAAAGATGGAGAAGTCCTCTATGTTTCTCAACAAAGGCCATGGGCTCCAAGATTAGGTATTCCTCAAGACCCACTCCATAATTATGGTGTTAATAGTCAATGGCAACAATAGCATGGTAATTATAATAATTGGAAATAGCCTAACCAAGGTTGGAAGCAACCTAACCAAGGTTTGCAATAGCCTAACCAAGGGTGGCGGCAACCTCAGTAGGGTTGGAAGCAACCCCAAAACTAGTAGTAGTAATAGCATCAACTAGCCTTGACTCAGCCTCCTCAATAGCAAGCCTTAATGCCTCATACAACCAATACAACCCCTCAAAAATAGCCACAGTTACCTACACAACCTGCACATAATCCTAACATTGCAAAACCTTTAGCCAAGCAACAAAGCTATTGCATCACCTTGAATGATATTCATCTATGATTTGAAACAACACTTGCATCACCTCAACAGCCCATTATAATAGAAGTAGATAATACAAATGTTGAGTCAATTCAAGAACCTACCACCACTGTATCTCCTACAACCAAGAAACCATCATTTTCTAGTAGGTTGATAGAGCAAATTTTTCCAAATGAAAATCAAGCTGCACTAGATTTTCTTGAACAACTCAAGAAAATGATGGTAAAAATTCCCTTGCTCAATGCAATAAAAGAACTACCCATATATTCAAAAGCCATCAAAGAGGCTTGTATTAAAAATTTAAGAAAGAAAAAGAAAGATCTAAAGACTATCCATGTCCTTGGCCAACTTTCTGAGCTTATGCTTGATAACCTCAAGATGCCCAAGTATGCAGAGCCTAGAAGTCTAGTAGTAACCATTGCTATTCAAGGAGTACAAGTGCATAATGTCTTAATAGACTTAGGAGTATCCATTAATGTAATGACCAAGGAAGTAGTGTCTAAATTAAACATCATTGGTCTCAAAAAAACACCAACAATCTTGTAGTTAGTAGATAGTTCTACAATAATTCTTGATGGTATGTTAAAAGATGTCACTATCACATTACATTCATCAGATTATCTAGTTGATTTTTTAGTACTCTCTCCAAAAATAAGTTTTTGGAATATTCAAATGGGAAGAATGCTTCTGAGGGGGGGGGGGGGGGGGGGGGGGGTGTTGAATTAGAAGTATTGCACTTTAACCATTAAAACTTTTAACTAAAAGTAAATTACATGCATCTAAACATATCAAACAACCATGAAAAACAAACATGCATCACCACATAACACTTGAGATTTTGGTGACCCAGAAACCCTCCAAGAATAAGAAGGTAAAACTGGGGTGGGGATGATACCCACAAATTACTGTATCAATAATGTTTAACCACTTCTAATGGTCTGCCCTATTAAAGGCCTGCCCCGTTAAAGGTTTTAAACTATGTCAATAGTGACCTAGTTAAAGGATTTACAAACATTTTTCATTAAGTGTCACCCTGTTTAAGGATTTAATCACCTCTTCAAAGGATCTACAACCTAGCTGTTAAGATAACCTATCAACATAGGATTTCCTTTCTAATAAAATTGCTAGAGAGTATTAGGTATAATAAACCTAATAGCTTACAATCCTTGATTGCTAGATTTAGGCACTTGATCTACTTTCTCTAATCTTGATTCTCTAAAATTTGATATCTATTCATATTCCTTGCTTTGTTTTGATCAATTGAATATCTAATTGCTGCTCTTTTCCTCTAAGTCTTTTTACTCTGAACTTTGAACTCTACTATAGTTTTTCCATACACTCCTCCATCCATCTCAAATACAATGAGATTTCATCTTCCTTATAAAGACATTCGAAGACTTAGGGTTAGATATGGATCTATGATCCATATTGAATCTTTGTTTCCTACTCATTTCTTGCACTTTTATTATTGGTTGCATGCCTTCTCCATTTTTCTTATTGGCTACATGTAGATTGCATAGGAAATACAAATGATTCGATCTTATCACTTAGATCCTTCGATATTCATCATATGTCATCCATAAAAATGTTTTACATCTGAGTTTGTACCTTCTCAAACTCATACTCATTCTATGTTACTCGACACTTACTAATTCTTGATGCTCAGCACATATAAGAGACTAGCTCACTCGGCTGTTGTAGTGATTCTATCATGCTCGGCATCATCTATGACTTGGCACTTGGATCATTCTCAACACTTGAAGTCACTCGATAGTTGATCTTCACTTGGCACTTAAAGATTTCTCAACACTTGAAGACCATTTGGCACTTGTTGTAATTTTGACTCGACATACATAGTGTACTTAGCTTCAATGTAGAAAATGGTTAAGTGTGTTGGCACTCAAATGTCAAAGCCATTCTGAGACTAATAATCTCCCCCTTTGACATGAGTGTCAAAAACACTTAACTAAGCATTATTTATCTAACCTTATGAGTATATTCACTAATCTACATAGTATATATAAAGAGGTTAAAAAAAACTGGATCAAAATTTTGTAACTTACAATATATACCTGAAAATTATTGTAACTCCCCCTAAAGTTGATTGTAATATTAATTGTGTTGTCTTGTTAACCAAAATTACCAAAATTTTGTGTTGTATATTTCTCATGCTGATATAACATTATATCTCCCCCTTTATCTTATCTCTCCCATTCTCTTTATCTCCTCATTTTTTATTTATCTCCCCTTTTTTTGACATAAATGTCAAAGGGTACTAAGGGTTAAAACCATATATTTTCCAAAAATGCACTATTTACCTCAGTAATCATCTTGAGAGCTGCATCCCAATTATGCAAAGCAATTTCCAATGAGTTGTGTTGAATGGCAATCTCTGCAGCAAGGTGAACAAGTCCATCTAGAGTAGAAAGATTAGAATCTTTCTTGAGAATAGTTTCAGCATAGGCCTATTCTTTATGGAGTACTTCCAAATGTGGGGTAATGGAGGATTGGAGCTATATCAATTTTTCCTTGATGGTGGCCTCTTCTGCTATCAACACAACTAGTTCTTTCTAGGTGTGAAGTGTTTGATTAAAGTGCTTCTCACTTTGAGATGGATCTTTTGGTAGTTGCATGCTTGAAATCTTCAAATTCCTCTCTAGGCTCATTATTCTTTGGTTTGTCTCCTGTGTGAAGTATGAAAAGTCACACAGCTTTTTGTATAATAAAAATATATTCTCAAGCATCTTTTCCAATTCAACCTGGGAAAGTGCAATTTCACTAGATATTTTCTCATTTACTTTCCCTTGGAATTTCCTTTCAGACCATTCCATAAGTTTTACATTAGTTTCTTGGTCTTTATTTGTCACCTGGTCAACAATATTTGACAATTGTTCCATTAAATGCTTTGTCTCATCTGGTGACTGCAAACTAAAGGTGTCCATAAAGATGTCCTTAATCTCATCTAATGTTTGCTTTTGTTTATACTCCTTCCTGAGTATCTCCTGCCTCTTTCTTCTATTTAATGCTTCCTGCACCTCATTGATTTGATCAATGCTTATTCTTTTTGAGTCATAACTAGGTATGACTATCTCCTTATCTAATTTAGGCTCTCCATAATGAAGCACCCTTGCAATTTTTGTAGTACTTGATCTTGGTGCTGACATTTATAGTGGCATCGCATCATTGCTTGGCTATTTTGAAGGAGTTCCCGAGGTAGGAAATTTTATCAATGTTTGTATTGCCTCCTACTCTTTAGGAGTTTTCTCTACTTCCTTCTCCTTCTGTCTACTACCTTGATCAATTATAGAAATGTGACAAGTGCACCTTGTGTTTGTGTTGTAGGATCATATGTAATAGTTGTCCTGTTTGTTTTATTACATTGTCTCCTACTACACTCAGCTTCTATACTATGGTGTCAACTATTCTTGATGAAACAACTATTTGCATTTGAAGTTGACCACTAGTAGCTGTAGAGATGATGGAAGGTGGTTCTCATGGATTTGCCTTATCTCTAACTGTGTCTTCTACTAACTTTTGTAATTCATCCACACTGACCAATACTGGATCTATACATAATTTTTTGTTGTTGTATGGATTGGTCAAGTATTCTTTTGAGATCCTCTATAGTTAAAGTATTGATGTTCTGAGCAAAAGTGTTAGGAACATCCTATGTAGTTATAGTGTCTTCCGATGTGATGGGTACACGAGGATGGCTAGAAGGTGGAAATTGTGTGTCTTGCACACTCTGGTCTTGGTGCTCTTGCTTAGTTGTTTCCGTTTCATCTTGTTCTTGTATCTCCTCCTCCTCACCTTTTTCTTTCTCCTCTCCATCTTTCTTTTCTTCTTCCTTCTTCTCTTTTTTCTATATTCTTTACTTCTTCCTCCTCTTTCTCACTAGGCTATTCATGTTATGTGTTTTTTCCTTCAAGGGGATCTTCTTCTCTATCATTGATAGTAGTCAAACCATATATCAACTTCCATAGTTTTTTTTACTTACTAACAACATCTTCAATCTTATTTTGTAAGATATCAAAGGCTCTATACTTTGGTGTGAAATTGCCACTATATTTGTTATTAGCCTTTGTTATTTGACCTCCTGTTAGGTCACGCATCACCTATGCTAAGGTAGATTATCTTATCTCCTTTTCAATTTTCAAACAATAATGCCATTTGTTTTCAATTATCTCATATAATTCTCTAGGCATGGTATTGTCTAGCTCTAGGGGTGTATACTTGAATTCAGCCATCATGGCATATACTAATTCCTCTATTTTGTTTTGCTCTTCTTTACTTAGCTTGTTGAAATCAATGCTTTTTAAATTAGTAAAATCTGCATTCTTAATATTTTTACAAATTTTATCTAAGGATGATTTGGGAGGATGACTTACCACTCTAAATTGGTTGTTATCTTCTAACTTTACTCTCTCCTCCTCATCAAAATCTAGTTGTGCTACATATTTTCTTCTTTTTCTTGGCACTTCACTAGCCTATTCAATAGCCTTCTTCTTCTCTTTGATTTTTTCCTTGGCCTTTTGTGAAGATGCCCTTGTGGTAGCCCTTGTGACTGGTATCTGTGGCTTGGCTTGAGTTGGCTTAGCACCCTTCTTTGTTTTGGGCTAGGCTAGAAGCTGTACTATTGTCTTTCTTTTCTTTGGCTCAGATTGGGTTGGTGCTTCCTTAGCTTCTTCTTCCTTAGCACCTTCCTCCTTATCTTCACCTAGGCCTTGAGTCAATTCCATTTGGCCTTGCCCTTGTTCACCCTCATCATTATCATCGTCATCATCATCTTCTTCTGCCGCTTCAGCCTCAATTCCTTCACCAAATTTCTTCTTAATTTTCTTCACCAATTTATCTTTCTTCTTCATTATGGAGGCATTCTTTAACTCTATTACAACTTTGGATTTAACAACATCATATGTGCCAAAAGGCTTGGAAGACTTATCTATTTCTTCTGCAAGCAATGTAGTGATTATTGTTGATGCTTCATCCACATCTAGTTCATAACCAAATGGCCTTAGCCATCTCACCCTTGGAGCTGCTGCTTGGATATAGGTGAAATCAATATCAACTAAGAAGCATAAATCATTAATATGTCTTTCCACTAAGGAAACTGGTATTCTCACCCTTTGCTTCATGGATTTCTTGAAATCCTCAAAATAGCTTGTCATATGAGCTTCAAAGTTGTCACCCATCTGACCAATAAACTCATTAATTTGTGTAATTATAGTTTTGTTAGGATTCCAATTTACCTTTCCTATAGAAGGAAACTCTTCCATTATATAGAAGAATATACACATAAGAACTGAACTAAATTTGCATTGAGCACCTTTTGTTCTCCTTATTGCTCCTAGGTTTTCATTTATCTATTGTAGAAAAAGTTCTGACAGATCATATGTGTGATCTCTCTTTACTAGTTTGTAGGTCACATCAACAACTATGCATGGTATTCTATTCAATCTACTAGATTGATAGAATTTGTGAGATATTATTCTCATAGCAAAATCTAGAAGAGGATCAGTGATAGTATCAATAGTCATGCCTCTCTTATTCCATTTTGCTCCTGTATTCTTTTCAATGATCTCTTTGGAATCACTTTGTAGAGTCTTAGTCTGATCTAGGGTTGGAAAACTTGTAACCCTATATACTATCATTTTTGTAATCTTTACTAGACCTTTTTCTAGCCACAAGAATCCATCATGAATTCTACTTAAAATAATTTGTATCCATTCAGTTTTGAATCCTATAGGGTAAACTAGGGCATTGGTCAAACCCTTTCTCTCCACTATCTAGAATTCATCCTTCACAATCTTGTTCTTTCATAGTTTGTCATAGGCTTGGAATATTTCAAGATCACCTATGGCACCAATTTTGCATTTATAACACTTCTGTACATCCTGCACCATGACTACTTTAGATGGAACAATGGATAATGCACTAGCAGGGTCATTTCTATAGGCGAGTTTTGGAATTGGCCTAAATTTGGGTTGTTTTACCTTATTATTGACTAGCTAAACCTCATAACCTTCTTTTCCCTTGGGGTTATTAGAACTAGAAGCCATTAGTGCAAACTAGGGTTTCTTTTGCAAAGAAATATGAAACTACGTAACCCGACACAAATGAAAATACCTCAAGATCAATGAAAAATGCATTGTTAGAGGTTGGAATATGCTTGTAACACTGGATTCTCTGCTATGAAGTCACTTGAATCTTTTTTCTCTTCTTTGCTTCTCATTCACGATGAAGAAAAATGATTAAAATCATGATAATATACCATATTTCCATCACATTAAATGATCAACTGCCCACTTAGCTTCTGAAGAATTTTTAACATTACTTGACTTGCACTACATTTCCACTTCACTTGGCTTCTATAGGAGTTACTCAACTCAGTATTAGTCATCAGCTTGGTCATTTTTAGGAACTCGGCACCCACTAGAGTTTTACTCGGCCTCTGAGGACAACTCAACAATTTTGTAAGAATCTTCATATTATGACTTGGCATCTTTGCTTATGCTGATTTCTTCTTTTTAGTACTTCTTTGTCTTGGGACTGGTGTATGATATAACTTTGTATATCAGTCCCATGCATCTATTCATGTTTAGTTTGATGAAGTGTGATCACTTGACCCATTGGGTGAAGTGATCCCTTCACTTGATGTGCTACACTCATCTTTCTTCTTCCATGTCTTATTCATCTCTTCTCTTATGTGTTCAATGCCTACCTTTTTCTTTCTCTTGTTGAACTCAAAACTTGGTGCCTTGGACCTTGTTGGGAAATTCCTACTAATATGACTAGTCTTCAAGCAACTGAAACATGTGGTTTGGTTCAACGATCTTTTATAGTTCCCCTTGAAATGTGTTCTTATGTAGTTCTGGGGTATACATCCATATTCTTGACAATAGTGACAGCTTTGCCTTGTATTGTAGTCCCAATTGTAATGATTTTCATTTCCTTTTTTTTTGCTGGTTGATTTGATGTCCACATAGGTTTTGATCTACATTCAAAGGCTCTATGTCCATACTTCTTGCAATTAAGGCAATGTCCATCAAATCTTTGTGTCCTTGTGACTTTAGTCCTGTAATCTTGTGTTATGTGTCCTTGCATGTTGCACTTGTGATAGTAACCCTTGCTTTTGGGTGTGTTTGGCTGATTGATTCTTCTACTCCTACACACATTAGTAGTATAGCCCTTTTTATTATAGTAATGACAAGTGGGTTTAGAATCCTTACCTTTTTCACTTCTTTGCTCAACACTCTTTGATGATTCTCCAACTTCAGTGCTGCTGTATCCAAGTCTTGATGTATCATGGGCTGATCTTGGGAATTTTAGCAATTGTTCAAAGTACTTGATGGCTTCACTTGACTTGTTGAGATTCTCTGCTATTTCTTTTTCTCTATTCAATTCATTCTATAGTTGTTCATTCTACATCCTCAAAGTAGAGATCTCAATATCTTTCATATTGAGTTCATGATGAAGGTTCATCATTTGGGTAAGTGTATCCATCTGCATGTTTGAGATCCTTCTTAATTCAATACATTTTTTCACAAGTTTATTTGAAAGATTCCTTTTGTCATCTTCCATCATGACTCTATCCTCAACCACTCTTTTCTTTTGTTCAGTGATTTCACATAACATTATGGCCTATGATTCATGTTCCATCTTGAGAGATCTTATCTCTTCTGCTTGAACTTTGTTTTTCTCCATCAGTTCTACTATTGCTGCATCAAACTCTTTAGTGTCTCCATTGGCAAACACTTGTGTGGTATCAGTCTCCTTATAGTTTATATCATTTTTAGCTATGGCTATCTCCTTTCTTCTTTTCAAGGATTTTCTTAATTCCTCTCTAGCTTCCTCTACCTTGTGTAGACCAAGATGCACATCTATCACTTGGTTCTCAATGATCTTTCCAAGATTGAAAACTTCCATCTTTAGATCTTTTTCTCCAAGCTGTTAGGCTTCTTTTTGAGAGAACTTGGCTTTGATACCAATTGTTGGAATATTCAAATGGGAAGAATGCTTTTGAGAGGGGGGGTAAATTAGAAGTATTTCACTTTAACTATTAAAACTTTTAACTGAAAGTAAATTGCATGCATGTAAACATATCAAACAACCATGAAAAATAAACATGCATCACCACATAACACTTGAGATTTTGGCGACTTAGAAACCTCAAAGAATAAGAAGGTAAAACTAGGGTGGGGATGATAACCACAAAATTACTACAGCAATAATGTTTAACCACTTCTAATGGTTTTCCTTGTTAAAGGCTTTACATTGTGTCAATAGTGACCTGGGTAAAGGATTTACAAACACTTTTCATTAAGTGTCACCCTATTAAAGGACTTAATCACCTCTTCAAAGGATCTACAACCTAGCTATTAAGCTAACCTATCAACATAGGATTTCCTTTCTAATACAATTGCTAGAGAGTACTAGGTATAATAAACTTGATAGCTTACAATCCTTGAGTGCTAAATTCAGGCACTTGATCTATTTTCTCTGATCTTGATTCTTTGAAATCTAATATTTGTTTGTATTCCTTTCTTTGTTTTGATCAACTGAATATCTAATTGCTGCTCTTTTCCTCTAAGTCTTTTTACTCTTCACTCTAAACTCTACTATAGTTTTTACATTCACTCCTCCATCCATCTCAAATACAATGAGATTTCATCTTCCTTATAAAGACATTTGAAGACTTAGGGTTAGATATGGATCTATGATCTATATTGAATCTTTGTTTCTCGCTCATTCCTTGCACTTTTATTATTGGTTGCATGCCTTCTCCATTTTTCTTATTGGCTGCATGTAGATTGCATAGGAAATACAATAGATTTGATCTTATCACTTAGATCCTTCAACATTCATCATATTTCAGCCATAAAAATGGTTTACATCTGAGTTTGTGCCTTCTCAAACTCATATACACATTCTGTGTTACTCAGTACCTACTAATTCCTGATGCTTGGCACATATAAGAGATTAGCTCACTCAGTTGCTGTAGTGATTCTATCTTACTTGGCATCATCTATGACTCAACACCTAAATATTACTCAGCACTTGTAGTCACTCAGTACTTGATCTTCACTCAGCACTTAAAGATTGCTCGGCACTTGAAGATCATTCGGCACCTGTTGGAATTCTGACTCGGCATACATAGTGTACTTGGCTGCAATGTAGAAAGTGGTTAAGTGTGTTGGCACTCAAATGTCAAAGCCATTCTGAGGCTAACACGAGTACTAGGAGATATCCTATCATTCTAGGACAACCATGGTTAGCAACAATAGATACTTATATTGCATGCAGATCAGGGAAAATGACTATTTCAGATGGGATGAACACGAAAAACTTAACCTTGTATTCTCCTACTCAGCCTTTTCTATAAGATGACCAATTTAAATTTCCAAATATGGATGACTTTGATATGGACATAGATTCTATTAAACAATTGATGATGATCTCAAGGGACTCATTTATAAGCATTAAAGAAGAGGATGATGTCATTTCTTCTATCATACTAAATGAGTATGGAACACAACCTAAGACATCTTCTAAACAAGATTGTGTTTTAGAAAGCATTCTGCCTTTACCATATGAATTTCATTATTCTAAGTTTGCATAACATCTATATTCACTCCTACAACATGAAATAGACTCACAACCAATTTCTCAAATTTCAACTGCTGAAAAAGTAGTCAAAACAACAATTGTTCCAGGGAGAGAACTAAACTTAAGCAAGTCCCTATCTTAGGCACAACATCATGATATCCTACAACTGTTACAAAAGCACCAAGATGCTTTTTCTTAGAAGTATAGATATATGAAAGGTTTAAACCCCACACTCTATACTCATAGGATCTATAGAAGTCCTAATTGCAAACCTATGATACAACCTCAATGAAGGATAAACCCAACATTATGGGATATTATAAAAAATGAACGGCAAAAATTGCTCAATGTTAGCTTCATATGTCCTATTTTAGATAGTCAATGGATTTCACCATTGGTTATTGGTCCCAAGAAGGGGGGGAAATGGTGATTTTACATAAATTATAGAGAACTTAACTTAGCTACCAAGAAGGATCATTTCCCATTGTCTTTTGTTAATCAGGTTCTTGACAATCTTGTAGGAAAAAAGTACTTTTTATTCTTGGATGGGTTCAGTAGCTAGATTCAGATCCAAATAACACTAGAGGATTAGGAAAATACTACATTCACATGTCCATGGGAAACTTTTTCTTATGCTATCGTACCCTTTGGTTTGTGCAATGCACTTGCAACTTTTCAAAGAGCTACTATTAGCATTTTTTCTGACATATCTACAAATTATTTGGAAGTGTATATGGATGACTTCACCACATATGGGTAGACCTTTGAAGAAGCCAAAGAAAACTTGGACAAGATTTTTCAAAGATGCAAAGACTACAACTTGTCTTTAAATAGTGAAAAGTGTTCCAAAATGATGCAAGAAGGAGTGGTGTTGGGACACTTTATTTCCCCCAAAGGAATAAAAGTAGATCTAACAAAGATAAAGGTCATACACACATTGTCTGTACTAGCTAAATTGAAAGAAGTTAGGATTTTTCTAGGACATGTAGGGTACTATTAACATTTTATCAAAGATTTCTACTAAATTGTAGCACCTTTATATAAATTGCTTCGAAAAGATGCAGAATTTGTATGGGATTCTGATTGTACAAAGGCCTTCCTAAAGCTTAAGGAAGTCCTCTCAATAGCACTAGTTCTCCAAGGACCAAATTGTGAGTTACCTTGTCACATACATAATGATGCTTTAGATCATGCAATTAGAGTAGTACTTGGCCAAAATATAGATTCAGTAGAACATGCAATTTACTATATCAGCAAAAATCTTCAAGGAGCAGAGTATAACTACATTGTAATAGAGAAAGAACCGCTTGCTTTAATTTATGCTCTAAATAAATTTAGACATTATATTATAGGCTACCAAATATTTGTGCATATAGACCACTTTTCTATCAAATATGTGATGAACAAACTAGCAATCTCTAGATGATTGGCTTGATGGTTATTACTAATGCAAGAATTTGACATTACCATTATCGACAAACTAGGTAAAGCAAATGTTGTAGCTAATTTCTTGTGTCATCTTCAAACACCTAATGATCCTTTTCCTTAGTATTTTTCAAACCTTGGAGCCTCAAAGTGTCTTGGGAATGGAGGCATATACAAACTTTTATTGAATGGGTTAGGATGTAGGTCCCTTTTTGTTTATAGAGCCTATTTCTTTTGGACTCCCAATGCCTCGACTTGTTTGGAAAGTTGTTTGAATTGTTGTAATAGTTCTTCATTGGGGTTTTGCATGATGGTCTTTCCTTCAAGTCTTTTGTGTCTATGAGTAGACTATTTGCTATGGCGAGAACTATGTCTACTTGGTTCTAACATTTCTATGTCTGATGAGTCTGATGAAGTATCACTAGGTGGTAGAGGTATGTTGGCACCTCGAAGAAAAAAAGGTCCCTGTTGTTGGGGAACTTGTTGTGGTACTTGATGTGGCACTTTTTGTGGGATTGACTGCGATTGTTGTACCATGTGTTGTTTTTGTGCCATGTTTTGTGGTTGTTGTTGGGATACCTCTATTGGTTGTATGTGAGACCATGTGCATGCTTGTTGTTGTAGAGGTATTTGTTGAGGTTGTTGTGGCACATGTTGTTGTAACAAATGTTGGTGGCATGCGATTTTTTGCTCAAGGCATCTTTGGTATTCTGACTGTTGCTTGAGTTGCTCTTGTTGTTTAGCAAACATCATTTGTTGTTGTTGGAATTGCTGCTGAAATTGTTGTTGATAAATTGTGTAGTTCAAGTGGGTTCACATGGGATTGCGTGTTAGGAATATTGGATGTTTGCCCCACTTGTGGTTGTTGTCATTGCAGTTGATGTTGTTGTTGATATGTGGAATGTGTGTTAGGTAGATGTAGACTTGGTTTCACCTTGGAAGTGTTGAGTCCTTGTACCATTGTAGGTTTTTGTTGTCATGGGGGTTGACTAAGTCCTTGAGAATTGAACATCATGTTTGTATTGTTGTTTTGGTACCTTTATGTTTTAGATGTTCCTGCTTGCGACATCATATTGACTTGACTATGAGATGTGTTCTTGTTGGGAATGGGTGTAATGGCAATAAGACTTTTCCTTTGTGTTTCCATAGGGATGGTTGTGCTTGATGTTTCACATGTTGTATTAATGACAGGCTCCATAGCATTTGATGCCATAACACTTGGTAAAGTTAGGAGCAAAGGTGTACTTTGTTGATTAGCCTCCGAAGAAGGTATGTCTAGCATCCCAAGAGTACAAGTCCCTTTAGGTGCATCTTTTTGTTGCATCATGTGACTAAAATCAAGTCTTAATGTCCTTTTGGGGTGTTTAGGGATTGGTGGTATTTCATCAAACAAGGGATTAACATTGATGTGTTCAAATGTACTTTGGAGGATTTCGATAGTTGGCTATTGATGGGACCTTATAGGTGCCATTATTGTGTTTGAAAAATCCAAAGGTTGTTTTCCCTTGTCTAAGTCCAAATATATCATGGGTTGGATGTTTTCAATTGTTGTGTTGGTTTGATTTTTGGACCTAGGACCTTCCAAGTTTGGGTTAAATTTGACAATTTCTTGTGCTACCAAATTTTTGAAGTTCTTGCAAAAACTTTTGTCTTCACATGCCCTAGCCATTTCTTCATCAGTGATGTCGTAATCAGTGTTAGATTCATCACTTAGGTGTACAATACCTTGTTGTATATTTGATGTGTTAGGTTGGCTGAATTCAAATGCATGTGAGTGTTCATCTTCAGGTGAGGTTGGTACACTTCCTGCTCCTGGTGGCATTGGCACGAATATAGGTTCAAAGTCAGGACTCCATGAACCAACCCATAAGTGGGGGAAGTGTTTTGAGGAAATCTCATGGTAGGTGTATTGTTTCAAAGTTTTTTGTGCCATAGCTTGAGGATCTTGCAGATACATGTTCAAGGGGTCTGCTAGTAATGGTCGTGATGCCTCAATTTGGTCTTCGTCAAAGGTTTGTTGGATTTTATTGCTCTTTATTTGTCTGGGATGAGGTTTTGGTTGTGCTTGTGACTCAAAAAACAAAGGTTGATAGAGTTCCTCAGGTCTCTGAGCTGATTGTCTCCTAGTAAGTGCTGGCATGATACCTAAGAGTGAAAATGCAATGGAATTTTTGAGTGTTTTGGGTGATTTTAGAGTGGTGGGTATGCAAGATATGAGTATTTTTGGGATTTTTAATTGTTTAGGAATGTTATGAAATGTAAGGAAATTCTAAATGAATTATGGTTTTGATGTGCAAAGTGAAAATGTCCTAGGGATATTATGCAAATGCAAAATGCAAGGTGATGTTTTGAAGTTTGACTAGAGGGGATGAAAATGACTCTAAGGTATGCAAAATGACAATTAGGGTTATGTTTTGGACTTGTTAAGGATGCTAAAGGTTGATGTATGCAAGGTATATCATGCAAAGGATGATGTTCTAGGGTTCGTAATGACATTTGGGACATGCAAAATGAGGGTAAATGCTTAAGAAGGTAATTTGGTTGATGGACAATTTGATAGGGTTTGGTAGTGAAAATGATGTTAAGGATTTTGATCAATGCAATATGAAGGGGATATACCACTAGGGTAGGTCAAAATAATGTTTGGGGATGCAAGGGATATGATTATGTTATGAAAAGGGTATATGGAAAGTTTTAAACTTAGATAAAACCTTTTGAAAGTATTTTTCCTAAGAGTTTAACCTTGTGATAAAGGACTTTGGATCTTGACCAAAAATTGATAAAAGATGAAAAGATCAAATTAATAAAAGATGAAAAGGTCAAATTTATCAAGACATAGACATATTTTGACCCAAGAAAATGACAAGAAAAGATAAAAAGGCTAGTCAAGATCCATTATCCATCAACACTAGGAGATACTCTAAGACTCATACTTTGCTTAGATTTTTTGACTAAATTCAAAGGTTTTGGGGGTTCAAAATGACGTTTAGAGGACTCAAAATGGTGGTGATGCTGAGAAGATATGTGATACAGACAATGCCTATGATGCAAAAGGAGATTTTGGGTGCAAGATGCGGTTTTGGGTCAAGTACAGAACAGGGAGGTCTAGAGGCTCCTAGATGCAGTTTTGGGGTCCGAAAGTGTAGTTCGGAGGCCCAAAATGGTGATACAGTTACCCAAGTGTGCCCTAACAGTGCCAAGTGCACCCTAACAGTACCAACTATGTCATTGACACACTTGGAGCTAGTTTGGGCGTAGTTGGTAAGTCAGAATGAAGGTTTGCTGATTCTGAGAGGTATGGATGTCAAACTGATATGTCAAGAAGCTAAGATGTTGGGGTTGATGTTAGGATGGGTTGGGAGATGAAAAATGAAGGTTATGACATATAGAATGCTGTCTTAAGTGTAGGTGATGAAAATTAGGTGTTGTAGAATGTAGATTTGGGCAAGCTAGAGCAAGGGGAGCTAACCAGGTACATAAGGACATTGTTGAAGCCCCAAAATGTTATCTGGAACACAAAACTAGATCTTAGGACCACCAAGTGAACCCAAAAAGTGTAGAATATGTCAATGATGTAGTTGAGGCCCAGTTGGGTGTGGTTGCTATTTTCTGGGCGCAGTTGGCAAGCTGTGTTGAAACTGAGGCAATTTTGGAAGCTATGGTTTCAGGATTGATGTCACAGAGAGGTAAATGGTAGAGGACAACATTAGGGCTAGTTTGGATGCTCAAAATGATGATTAGGACACCCAAAATGATGGATAAAGTGGTCAAGATGATGAATAGGTATGCAAAGATGCAAGGTGGTGAATGCAAAGTGTTGATTCTGAGATGGGAATGCAAAAACTAAGGAAAGTAAAATTGAACCTAAATGGACGCAATATGAAAAGTAATAGATACTAAATGAGGACTAAAAGGTGCAATATGAAGTCTATATGATGTAATAATGAAGCCTAGACTAGGGTGAATGCAAGTGAAATCTATGCAAGTGTGAGATCTACATTTTTCCAAGCACATTTAAGAGCACAAGTCGCCATGTTTTCCAAGGTTCGAGTGTGTTGAATCAATGTTTGCAAAGTTTGATAAAGGTTGAAATGTTTTGGCAATGTGTGAGGTTTTGACAAGTTCAAATGATATCCAAGGTGTAAATTTAACAGTTTGGCTTTTATCTTGATTATGTTTTACACACACGCAAGACACATTAAGACAAAAATAGTTGTTGTAAAAAGTTAATAAACACACCACAACCTAGGCTTTTAGGACTGTATCCACTGAATTCCTACTAGAACCGAAGTTCATCCACACTTATCCAGAGTGGAAAACCTAGAATCTTGGCACCACAAGCTCCCCCTTATAGCACACTCACTTCTCGAGGCTACCAAGATCCACTTCCAGAGGGGCATGACTTCCTAAGGGACTGTTGCCTCTACTAAGGACCATGAGAATGTAGGATGTCTTCACAGGCATGGGTGACCCCTTGAGCAAGTGGATAGAAAGGATTTTGGCCACTAAAACATGGTTTTTAGTAAGGGCATTTTGTTCGGCAATTTAATGATAAACTTCCGCAAAAGGTCTCCCAGCCTTGAGAATCGGGGTTTGACGCACCATAAGGGTACCGAAGGAGAGCTATCACGCAGCAATACCGCCGACACAAATTTCACCGTAATCAAATTTTATATAGTGACTGGAACATTGACCTGGCTTTGGCCTATTACCACTCTAAGGTCATCTCCTGGCATACCCAATATCGAGTATCTTGGTCCAAGGCAGGCCTCCTATAGAAG
This sequence comes from Cupressus sempervirens, assembly GCA_028749045.1. Classification (NCBI taxonomy): domain Eukaryota; kingdom Viridiplantae; phylum Streptophyta; class Pinopsida; order Cupressales; family Cupressaceae; genus Cupressus; species Cupressus sempervirens. The sequence continues at coordinate 690,862,723 of CM053793.1, forward strand.
TTACATGGATTTATCTTACACCCAAGATCCATGAATGGCGAGGGGAGAGGATATGTCTAATGCAACTCCTAGGGATCTAACACCATAGACATGCCAGGAAAAAAAGAAAAAGGTTCTTTTTAAGCACCCAATGAAATGTTATCTAATCTAGGAAATCCACACACATAGTTTTGAAAGACACACAAAGTCTTCGACAACGTCCTGCAAAGCACACACATCAGTAGTTTGTTATGATCATATCTTCATCCAACAATTGCCACATGCTAAAAATAGATCATTAGTAACACAAAATCACCTAATCTATGTCCTAGAGAGTGATAGGAGCTTGAAATGTAGATTTTGATTGGTGCATGTGCTTACTATGAACTTAGGTGTGCTTCGACAATGCAAATTGCTCCCTAGAAGGCCAAAATGGCTCTAAACATCCCCAAGTGCACCTAGATAGTGCATACTGCATCAATGACATAGTGAGGTCCCAGTTGGGCATAGTTGGGAAGTCAGGTGCAGGGTGTGGGGAAATGGGTACCTAGTCAAGACCCAGAAACTAAAATTTTCAAAGCTACACTCCCAAGTGCACCCAAATGGTGCAGACTATATCAATGAAATAGTTGGGGCCTAGGTGGGTGTAGTTGGTAAGTTGGAAATAGTAGAAAGAGGTTTTGGTGGTTTTTGGGCTTCTAAAACTACTCCTAGGGGTTCCAAGTGCGCCCTGACAGAGCAGAGTGTGCCCTAGGACAACAAGCTAATAGAATGCATGAAACAACATCATATAAGCATTTTACTAGACCCCTAATTAATCTATGTGTGAAAAGGAAGAGCAGATAGGTTTTATACCCTTCTAAGTGAGCTCCTTCCTTGTACCTACAAGCACAAAACAAGAAAACCCAAGTTAGATATGCATGTTCACGTCGGGTTCACCAAATGTAGGACCAAAAAATGGGTTAAAATGCATAACATACTATGAGAAAATCACAAAATCAATCAACATATATTAGCACCCACTAGTCTATCATGAAAGCCAAACTAATAAAGAAAGCAATAGAAACCCCCTTTTTTGTTTGTAGCTCCCATGTTCTTCTTTCTTCTCCAAATGATTGTAGCTCCAAAGTTGCCTATAGTGCACACAAAATTGAAGCAAAAGTCTATGATGTGGATAATTCCATGAGAATACTTGAAGTTGTGATTTGAATGTGAGAGATGGAAAGAGAAATATAAAATAAATTAGGACCTAAAGGCTTCCAAGACTCCAAGAAGGCAAGGACCTGAAATGAGAGAAATAGTGTCCATTTTATAATCAACACTCAAAGTGAGGGCATTGGATTTGTCAACCCTAGATATGCGATGTGGCGAGAGATTTTTATGACACATATGATAGAATATACCAATTGTGAGATTCTATGACACATGCAAGTCAAACTTGGCTAAATGTGGAAGAGAATCTATGACGCACAATAAGACATCTCAACCCACTTAAAGCCAAGAATCTATGACAAAGAAGCAAAATAGAGACGTGCGTAAGAGAATACGAATATTTGATTATGAGAAGTCTTAGACAAGTGTCAAAGGAGAATCCACGAGGTGTCATTTCCAAGTGTCATGAGGATGCAATATTTTATAGAATATTTGAATTAAAAATCCTCTTATTAAACAAAATAAGAATTAGTAGAAATTGGAATTAATGATGGAAGATGGAACTTGGGAAATTAAGAATTTCCATGGTTTGTAGATAATGAATCAATTAATTAATAAAATTAATTAATTGAGGATGATAATTAGGAAGGATAATAGAATTAAATTATGGGTTATTTAATCCTATAGAGAGAATTAGTAAATGATTGGCCAAATTGATTAAATGAATGTGACACTATCCTTTGATGAAAATGTAATGATGATGGATATGGAATAAGATGATGACTAGTAGATCAAAGTTGTGATCAGATTGATTGATTTAAGTTGATAACATGCTAAGGACACATGACATGAATTGGTTGATATGTAACATTTAACCGACATTGTAAATGCTACAAGATTGAAATTGATTGATAAGGTTTGATCATAATAACACTGACGAACATTGTCAATGTTATTAAAATGGTTGATGATGCCATGATTTGACATTGAAAGCCTCAACAATTTCAAAGATTGAATGACATGAATGATAGTTTGACCTAGCACTGAGAGCCATGACGGTACTAAGGTCAGATTGATAAGATTGATAAGTTGATAGGTTTACAAGGCACTGAAAGCCACAACAATGCCTAGGAGCAGATAAATGATGATTGATTTGGGATGTTTGATATGCTTTGGATTGATTAGGACTGATTTCGAGTGATTTCAGGTTGATTTGGGGTGATTTTGAGTTGATTTGGGGTGATTTCGAGTTGATTTGATATGATTTTGAGTTGATATGAATCTTATGTGAAAGGGGATACAAATGACAAAATATGGTCAATGTAGCCAAAAGATCAAAGTTAGTAGAATGAGAAAATGTGACAAATTAGTATGAATAAGTGATGAAATCATAGATGCGAACCATTTTTGAGCATCTACACTTGCAAACTCAACCACCCTCATAAGGCCTTTGACCAACCCTTATCCTATCCTCTCACACTCATCCTCCTTGTGACAAGTGTCACCTCCCTATTGGTGCTAAACAAGCACAATCCATGTGATCCCCTTTGAGTGCATCCTAGACCTCCCTCACCATCTCATCATCCTTGCATCTTGGCCCTCCATTCCTCCAACCCTTGGCCTATAAATTGAACCTCCCTCCTTCACTAAAATCATCCACCTTTTCATGCAAAGTTATAATGCTATTTTGAGAGCTTAGAAACTACAAAAATACCATTATAATGCTGAAATACCTCGATGACTCCCTTGTTTGAAAACCTCACCCATACACACACTTGGTAAAAACCCCCATCCATTGGAAGCTTGAGCACAAAGTGAGAATACATCCCCTCCCATAAAGGACATAGCTTCATCATCGTGAGAAGCATTTGAGGAGTTTACCATTCTTGGTCTACTTTCCTCAATTATGTCTTCTTTGGTCCTATCATAAGTGTTTTCCATGTTTAGTATGGTTAAAGCTTTCATTTAATAGTTAGTTTTCAATTTGCACTACTAAACTAGGTGATACACCACTTAGATGTCTGTAGCACCTTGAATTTATTTCAAGGACTTCATAATAAAAAATTCACATTTTATGTGAAATTCATTTCTTTTCCACCTCATTCAATCTGGTCTTCTTTTCTTTCCATCATCACTCCATCCCATCTTTCTATAATATAGTACTACTTGGAGCACCCTTCCTATTGCACCTTAGGTCAATTACACTTGACCCATCTCCATTTATTTAATTTATTATTTACTTAGAAAAGCATGTTATTTTGAATTTTAGAATTTGCAATCTTTAAGGTCTGGTGGGACCTAGTCTCTGATAGGTTAGGGGGAGGGAAAATTGAAATCATAAATGAAAATCAAGGTAAATCTTAAGTTGGCATGTAGGATGTATGGGGTAGGGTCATCTTAGTAATGAGGTGGCACCCCTTTGTACTTCCAAAGTGTGTGAATTAATTTTTAAAAATCCAACCTTTAAATTATGATTACACAAGCACATAACCTCTCATTATTATGTTGTATATTTTGGGCATGATCTTTATCCTCATTATGTTTTGGTGATTAAAATGCCATTATGAAGTATTAAAGGCTGTGATGTTTGGAAAGTGTTGAAGTATTTTAAAAACTTTTGTTTCCTTTTCCAAATGCCATTATTGAAACCCCTGTAGCCATCTCCACCCGCACTTCCAATCACTTATAGTGAATTTTCCAATTCTAGCATTCTTTTTTCAAAAGAAAACATGGGTTGGGAACCTCAATGACATGAACCAACAGATCACAAAGTCTTTCTAGAAAATCTAGCAACATGTAGCTTGTTTCAACAATGAGGTTGGCTAGCTTAGTATCTCAGTCTAAAGTAGTTTGATCAATAAATTGTGCTCCAATTTCATAATACGCTAAGCGATGGATATGCAACTATTAAAGGCATCTGGATAGAATTCATAGAGGAGGTGGTGGCAAAAGTTTTTGGCTTGCCTACAAATGGAGAATGATGGATGGAGAACATGGATGCATGAGCAGAAAAAGAGAAATTTTTAATACATGGAGATCCTTGGTTGGAAGAAAACAAAAAGCAAGGTACACTACAGTTATCTCTCCCCCTTTAGTTTATCCACCCTGCTGAATTTATCATAAGGTATTTTACCTATGAGGGGAGGTATTTCTATTTTCATGTTGTTCATTTCAAAATTTTGAGTGGATTTCAGCATGGTGATTGTCCTATAAATCTCCCAAGTTTCCTTTATAATATTATCAAAAGGAAAGCTACCTATGTAGAACAAGGAAAAATCTAGTTGGTATCCCACCATTGCTTAATTAGGGCCATAGTTGAAAGGGAATTGACTAGGCAACACTTGGCAACATGGGAGAATTTTATAAAACTCAAGATAGTGGGATCCCAAAGGGGTGGACCTAAAGGGAAAGGAATGGGGACAAGAGAGAAAAATATCGTAGGAATTAGGAAAGTAGTATATAAAATAGCTCAAGAAGCTTTGCCTTCTATGTCTGCAACCAAAACTACAAAAAATAAAATTTTGGCCTCAAAAGCCTTGACCTCTAAAAAGAGAAAATCACACATAGCTACTATAGAGGAAGGTTCAGAAGAAGTATCTCTAGGTTACAAGAAGTTGCACCCAACCTTAATAAACAAAAATCTATTAATAAGGGTAAGCAAACAATCTCTACCCCATGACGAGTAACTAGATTTTCTTGGGTGGACTCAAAAATTGAACCTCTCATTCCACCTATTGATTTAGAAGCTCCAGTACATACACTTGTGTAGTCCTCAAAGCATACAACCCATACTCCTAAATATGAAAGTGATCTTGAGGAAATTCCCACAAAGCCAAATATCCCTATTAATATTGATAGTAACATGGAGTCCTCAGAGAAAATAGTGTCTAGGTTTGAACAGCTAGTGGAAGAAATTAATAATTTACCACCAGAGGAATATCCATCAGTTGCACAAGAAATAGTTCAAGAAATTATTGAAATATTTCAAATTAAAATGGCTATTGTACCCTATCCTATAGCTATTGTTCCTTTAGAAAAGGTTGATAGTCCTATTTCTCATCATCCTCTTGAAGACGATAGCACTGTTGCTTGTCAAAATGATAGCTTTGTTGAACATCACCATTCTGAGGATGACAACACTACTACTAGTCCAAGTGTTAACCCTTTTACCCATCATCATCTTGAGCACCACCTTGAAGATAATAGCATTGTTGTCCATTTTCATACACCACCAAACATTTCTACTTTGTTAATAGCCATCTTTAGTTTGTACCAATAGTTTCAATAGGAAAAACAAACTAGGACCTAGAAAGGAAATAATTACTCATACCTATCAAGGAACAAGCACAATAAATTGAAGAAAAAGATAGTGAAATTATGGTCCTACAACAATGTGTCATGAAGGTAATAGAGCTCATTCTAGAGCTTGTAAATTGCAAGTCACCATCTCTAGTTTATACACTATTCCTAAAAGAACAAATGATTAATTTCCAATTGTCTCAAATTACTCGAGGATTGAACCCTTCTTTGCACACTCCCTAGGAATTTTATATAGAATTCAAATCAGTCCCAATGGCTTTGGAGAATCTCCTCTATGAGTTATATGTTCATAACCTTTTTGTTCCAGATGATAAGGATTGGAATTCATTGTTATATGTGAAAGATATACAATTTAGAGCAATTATGTCATGGATGCAGAATGAGATCAGTCAAGAGAATTAGGTTGCTCCTTATAGGGAAAAATAAATGTTTAAACCATTTTAGATTTGGCGTGAGATGCAAAACAGTCATAGGGTATTCTTTGATTGATTTTCTCTCTATTAACAACAATAAAAGTGCTACTGCTAAAATTTACCTTGTCCAAGAATAGGCTTTTCTAGATTGGGAGTAGCATTATTTTGCAATTTCTCCTGATGCCATACCAACCTCTACTCAAAGATGGATCTAATTATTAGAAGATCTAAAAATAAGGGAATTGAACTCTCCTCAAAATTTGGAGTTGGCTATTAGTAGGATGCCCAAGTATACGATGCTAGGTAGAAATTAGAAAAGTTATTGGGTTCCTCTTCATTTCCAACCACCAATACTCTTGCATCCTATGCTTAGAAAATCTGATTAATTTGCTAAATATAACATAGCCATTGAAGAGAAAAAATAGAAAAGGTTAAAATGGAATCATATATATTTTAATTACAAAGCTCATGAATCAGGTGAGAAGATCACCAATGATCTTAGGCTGTAGATAAGGATAAGAAAACTATAGATGTTGAAGGGACCAGCATCAAGATGGTTGGAGGGAAAAATGATGGCATGAAGAAATAGATGTCTTTTTGGTCATTTTTTTTGACATTTGTCTATAACATATTAAACTTTATCATCTTTTAAGTATAGTATTTTGAACTTTCAATGTATAAGGTATGGACATATGGCATAAGAATGATAATTAGAATTATATTTTAAAAGGGTTCATTTTGTGATAAAAATCTTTCTTCATTAATGTTTGACATGGGTAGATCTTCCTATAGCTAAAGAGATTGCAAAAACTATTCGTTGAATAACTAATGCTTTTTCTTTATAAATTAATAAATATAAATAAATGTTTGTAGGAAGTTTTTTTTACATTTAATATCCACAAGATAAAATTGATCAAACAATTGTAGAAGATTAGCACTGAGGAATCATTGGTATTAAAAGAGAAATGTTATGGCACCGTTATAGCTAGAAACTTGGGAAAAAAGTTAAAAGGGACCTATTTTAATAAATAACAAGTGGGACCTAATAAAGTGGCTGAGCAGGAAAGAAAGCATCAAAGCAATCGGTTAAGCATGCAAAGAACTGTTACACGATACCTGAATTCCTAGAAGCTATTTAAGTCAAATAAAAGGTAGATCTAGCATCCTCTATGCTCTATATATTGATGGGAATTTAAGGAGATAACTAATGTCTTTATAATTACATGCTTCCATAAGTCTTGAACTGTAACTGACTATTCCTCATGAGGAAGTCATAATTGTAGGAGTCTATTATTTTCCTTCCTTAAATAAGACCTTGTCTATATCTATAGGGTTGAGTAGTAAGCAGATTAATAGAGTTAACAAACACCTTGTTTCTCTAAGAAATTGAAATACTACATATTTGAATGAATACATGTCTTTGCTAAGTTTCTACACTTTCATCTGAGTTAATCTCTTCTTCATTCTTTTGGGGGGGGCTCACATGGAAGGTGGAGTTTACTTTAGTAATTAGGAATTAGACTCAATTTTTCTAAGTTAAGTTTAGAACTATTATTCCTACAACCACTAGAAATAGAACTAGTCATTGTTCCTATAGTAGTAGGTTCATAGATGTATGGTTAAGTAATTAGAATTTACTTCCAAGCATTTGATAGTTGTCTTTCCTTTTGATAAACTAGATTTCCTTAATGGCTATTGCATTCAAAGTAGTAGTGACTATTAGCAAAAAATAGAGCATATATTTTGCAAACATCATCTCAAGTTCATGCTCCTAGATTGATATTTAATGTAGATTAGCATAGTAATTTGGTAGTAAAGGATGTCCAATCCTGCAACTAAAAAGGTTTAATATTTTTTAGACACACACATTCACACTTGAATCACATGAATAACCTATTACCTCCTTCATATCACCATAAAAATCACCATACCATACAAAACTATGTTAAGTAATTTCCTATTTAAATATTTTATAAAGTATTTTCTAGATGCATCCTTGTTTTGCCTCTCCAACTGATTCATTCATCATAGAACATAGGGATCTATAATCCACATGGTGCAGGGCACTCCCATTTTTTTGGTTTTTTAAGTTGTTAAGGGTTGGTTAAGAGCTTTCGTGTGTTTAATAAGTTCTAATGGTCCTTTGAATTCAATTAGTCACAATAAGTTTGTAAAAGAGCCAAAATTGCTCATTAGGTCCTAGAGTTTTCAAAAGTTGCTCAATATTTCAAAAGTTTCTAGAGATGGGAAACTCACACATTTGGGTAACTAATAGGTCCCAAGAATCCTAACTAGGGTCCTAGAATTTTCCTAAATGGACACATTTCATCAAAAGATGAAAAGAGCGAAAAATTGCTAAAAAGTTGCAAAGTAACTCAAAAAGTTGCTTGAGAAACTTTTGTATTTTTTGTAAAATGTTGAAAATGATAATTTGGGAAGTCGTAACCATGTATTATTAGGTATTTGAGCATGGGAAGAATATTTTGGAAGGTTAGGATTTCTCCAATTAGATTACACATTTATGGGCCAATTGTACAAATAATTTACTATGTTTTAAATTATTTTTGCAGAGTTTAATGCCTTAGTACGACTGTGTACAAATTGGGACAAATGATCTAACTTTGGTTTTTGTAGAGTAGTGTTTCAAATTTCATTTTCATGTAAAAACTTAGTTTTATGTTACATTTTTGGTGAGTTTTGGAAGTTTTATTGGTGACTGGTTTGTGGTTTCCATTCACAGGGTTGTTGTCATGTCAATGGCTCTAACTTGATCATTTACAGTCTAAAACATTTGAAAACTTGTGTGATGATAGGTTAGACTCTATACATATGGTTTTTTCTTTCCTTTTCATTTTTATGATAGGCTTTTAATTATGAAGAGATTCCCTAGGTTGACTATTGGGAGTAGGTGAGCCAAGATTATGTGATGATGTTATTGCAGAGCACACCCATTGTCATACTAGGCCAATTTAATGGCATGTTTAGAAACCATGGGAAATTAATTTGATATAAATAGTGGTTGGAAAGGTTTATTTTAGTTTTGAAAGGATCTAGAGGTCTTTTTGTGAAAACTAGTCCAAAGGCCTAAAAGATAGCCTAGAAACTAGGGCTTGAGGGTGAACAAGGTTGTGAGTGTTTTGAGGTTCTATAAATTTGGATTCTAAAAGTTGTAGGTGATAGATTTCAAAATCCTAAGGTATTTCATGGGGATATTCTATAGAATTTGAAGAAATGGAATGATGGAGTGTTACAAGACCTAAAGCAAATAGGCCTAATTAGCCCTATTTGAAGATAGTGAGTTTTAATGGTTTTTGATGTGACTAGATGTGTTAGGCTAAATAAAATAGGATATGAAGGGTATCTAAAAATTTAGTATAAAAAAAGTTAGTGAGAGATAAAGATCCTAAGCAAGGTAAGGGTTTTGAAGAAGGAAGGGCTAGCAGGACTAGTGCTTTAATAAGGGAGATTAAGCCTACACCAACCCAACTATACCTAAGAGGCAAGTTGGGGTAAGAGTCTTAGAGGCTAAGATTGGTGGAAAGATCAAGAAAAAATGATCCATTGGATGGTTCAAGGATTAGATCTTTAATTAGGAGTGGTTAAGTGTTAGAGTCTTATTCCCTCTTCATCAGAGTGCTATCATAGCCAACTTTCAGCTTGGTGTATGTCAAACATGGAAGATAGCTAAGAGGTTAGAAATATGCTACCCAAGGAAATGAGCAAGGGTTCCATAGTGGATTTGGTCAAGGATCTATTGGCCAAGGCCAATCAAGTAGAGACAAAAAGTAAAAAGAAAATAGAATGGGGAGATGAGAGTGTGGAAGAAGATGATAGTCAATCGTGGGAGACATTTGATAGGGGCAATAATTCAAAGATGGATAAGGAGGAAAATGTATTCTTGGATGCCTTTAAGTCTCTCAACAAAGAAAATATGGAGCATATTACTTACTACAATGGTAGCTTGAATGGAGAGGAATTGGTGGATTGGCTAGAGGCTACGGATAATCAATTTGATTACAAGGAAGTACAAGAGGAGAAGAGGGTCATCTACGCTAAGGCTAGACTCAAGGGATCAACATTAGTTTGGTGGAATATGATGCAAGATGAAATAGTAGCACTAGGGAAGAAGAATATAGTGTCTTGGGATAGGATGCAGATTAGGTTGAGGGCACAATTCCTACCCATAGACTATGAGATAAAAATATATTAGAAGTTGTAAAACCTAAGGAAAATGGATCTCACAATGAGTTCCTACACTTAAGAATTCAACAAACTAAGCCTACGAGTAGGAATAATAGAAGATGAAGTGGAAAGTGTGGCAAGGTACCTCAATGGGATAAGAAAAAGGATTCAAGATGAGATTAGCATGATGGCTCCTGATAGTATGTATAAGTTTTTTTAGCTAGCCTTAAGCACATAAGAGAAGGTGAGGAGAACATATGATTTGCAACAAAGGGATAGAGGTTGTAATACCCCAAAATTGGCTCATTGCCATGATTAACAATTCTAGTCTATTCTGATCAATTTTGAAGTCCTATTTCACTAGGAAATTCTCATTTTGATTGTCACCAATTGACTTAATTGTCAAATGTAGAAAACCTCAATTTGCATTAATTAGACTCCTCATTTAATTCCTAAAGTATTGACTTGTATTAGCCACATTAAACCTATCGATTAAGATTTAATTTTAATTACTAAGTATTTATACTTTAATTAAATTGTTTCCTAATGCCTACTTTAATTAACTAAATGCAATTATTTAATTAAATGAAAAAGGTATTTGTTAGATCATATCTCACCTATTAAATTAAATCATATCTTCAAAATCCTCTCTTTAGTTCTAAATGGAAACTCTGAGTGAACTACTTCTTGAAATTAGAATCAATCTAATTAAATTGCTCTCACACTTATGACAAGTTCTATTAACTGCTCATCACACTTAGATCTAAAATAGTTAACTTCACTTGCACATGGAAGTTTCCATCTTAACTAAATCTTCTAACTAATCTTGACCATTCATCAATGTTGATCCTAACCATTTATTCATTCTAGGAATTCTATTTAAGAGGTTCATAATTCCTCATTAAAGAGTTTGAATTGAATTGCTATCAAAATTTTGTTGAACTATACACTCATTTAATCATTAATAACATAAGCTTTCATCTCTTAGATTAAATATCATATAGCTTTAATATGCATACATACAGTCTAGTTTATTGTATATGTTCTTAGAATAATTACACATCTCATTTAGATTACCTGCACACTCATATAGATTTAATTGCATTCAAACCCTTCGTTCTAGAGTGGTTTGATTGTCTATACCTCAAATTTGAGAGCATAAGCAGGCAAAATCCACCTAGATAGAAGACAACAGGTCATCTTGCTAGACTTCTCTCGGGTGAACAATCTCATGTTCATTCTAGGATGAATCCACATATAAAGACTGTGTTGAAGTGTGTGTGCTAAGAAAAGGCCACATTTACACATATACATTTTTGGCACCCATAGTGGGGCCCAAAAAATAGTTTTCTGGCCTCATTTGCATTAATTTTGTCATCTTTTAGCACTCTATCCGTACTATTCCATATAGATTTCTAGATTGTCGTGCAAAAAAATTCATTTTCATGTGAAGACTTGAAGATTTCACTTGGATCTCCACATTTTCTCGCATGAAAAAGTGCCTTAATGTGCAATTCTTTGCACAACACATTATTTTCTCACGCGGGTCAGTGAGAGATCTCGCGTAGTCCTGCACAAAATTTCATGTGAAATTTTGAAATAACAAAGTCCATTTGGTTATTTTTCAACATGTTGATCATTATATTTCACTAACATGTTTTTTCCTCTGAAGCGTTATTGTTTTGTTTTTTGGTTTTCTATAACTTAATGGTTGTCTGCATGACATTTTGATGAAGACACCTTTACAAACCATTCAAAACATGAGCTGACCCTTTCTTTGTAGGATGATTGCTAAAGATCTAATTTTAAAGCCCACAAAACAGCATGTTTTCTTTCTTGCTTTCAAAACATAGTCTAATTAGGGCTTGTGACCTTATGAGGGTGCAAGATAGAAGAATAGGGGATTATGCTCTTCACCACTTGGAGGTCATGAACAAGGGCGAATAAAAAACCTAGATGCTTTTGAAAGATTGCATTCCAAAGAAGGAAAGTATCTTAGTGGTTCTCTAGTGCTAATTCTTCTTTATGATGAGATGATTATTGCCTTTCAAGGGAATCAAAATCTCTAGGAAGAAGGAGTCTAGATTGATTAAGCTAAGTTAGTAAACTAATCTATTCTATGTGATTGGGTGAGAAAGTAAGGTAGAGGAGTATGCTCTTTCCCCTTGAGCGAAATTAGAAACTTTGACCCTTGCAATTGAACCACCAATTTGAGTCAATCCTTTAGATCAGGGCCTGTTGGAGTGATCCAACCTCTGGGAATGACCCAAGTGAGAACACTCCTTTAGCTAGAGATTCCAACTCACTATAATCAAGATGCTTTGTAGAGCAAAAGACTCCAAAGCTGGATTAATTTATTTGCCTTGATTCCTGATATTGCTTATCAAGGGGAAGCTCTATCTGTTGCACTAGCCAGCACCAGCCCCAATGTTGTTAAGCAAGTGTGTGCACTCTCAGATGCTAGTGTAGGTTTTTGATCTCAAATCTACTTGTGGAGCCACTATGAATTAATATGAATAGAAGCTAGGTAAAAACCTTTTAATTAGAAGCTACCTGGTTCACCTTCAAAAGAAGGCATAATCTTTGTGCAAGGAGTGAATCTCTCCTATAAAACTCACCATAGGCATACTACTAGACATTGAAAGGTGGTATACATACTTGTCCCCTACCATAAGGGTGCTCATTTAGCATATACTATTGAGTCCTTTGAATATATCAAAAACATGAGCATCCTCTAGGGTGTGACATAGTTGTGTGAGGTATACACATGCACATAAGATGTGGAACAAATATTTTTCCTTCTCTAGGGATACAACATGTTTGTTATAAAGTCTTCAACATGTACAAACCTAAAAAAACAAACTAAAGAGTCAAGACTTCCTTATTCCTCTGAGTTGATTTGCCTTCAATTGGATTGTATTCGACTACTGCTTGTTTTCTACATCCTGTTGTAAACACTTTGTCTTATTTGAAACTCAACACCACATTCACAAATTTGGAAAATGAACTTGCATTCTATCTATTATTAGTCAAACAAACCTACAATCTATCTAAAACTGTCTGAAACCACTAAAAATCTCTTCAAAATCTAATGCTATTGTCAAACTTGCCTTGATTTTTTTGCATAGTTGTACAAGTCCTTGTGTGAATCCTTTTGTGTTTTCATTCTCTCATGTGAATAGTTGTAAGTCCTCATGCAAAATCTTGTAGCTATACTATCTAATCGGTGCACTTTCTCATGCAAACTAGAGTACTTCCTTGCACAAAATTTTGCTACTATTTTGAGTCTTTGCACGATCCTAAAAACTTTCTCATGCAGCCCCTAGAAGGTTCTTGCAAGAGACCTTGAGTCTAAACTTTCATTTTGATCTATTAGAGCTATATAAGATCTATACCATATCTACTTTCTACACCAAGTTGTTCCTTCTCTATATATAAATAGTTCCCAAACAATGACATTTAGCTTAGCTAAAGATTTGTGATCTGTACTTTGACTAGTCTCATCTTTTAGCTATCTTGATTCCTATTCTTTAGTGCCTATCATACTCCATTTTATGATGGTAATAACCTTTTTCTATTCTAGCCTTTAAATTAGACTATTCATGCCTTAGTATATAGCACTCTTACCTTGTCCTATTGAGACTAAGTTATAGTGCGATCCTTGTCTAGGTTCTTGCTTCTTGTCCTTGTCTATGACTATCACAACAAGGATTGGCAACATGATTTTTCCCCTTAGAATTAGGTGAGGTCATGCTAGGGGTCATAATTGTTGTAGAGGTTGCCTTTCTTTTGTTACAAAATCTACATCTAGTTCATCTAGTGAGTCATCTTCATGATCTCCTTCACCCATTAGGTCACCTCGAGTTCAACGAACATTTTTCATAAACTTGCAAAAAACTAGGAACCCTTTGTATCAAGACAATCCTAAGACTAGTAGAGGTCCTGTATCCCCAAAAAACATGTTAGACTTCCTTTCTAAAGGACCTTTCAAATCGCAATGTACTAAAACTAAACACATTCCTACAATGACTAATTGCAAACCTGAACATGGTAGTCACAACAAACATCAAGAACCACCTTGGAATGACAAAGAGAAAGAGAAAGACCTTCACACCAATGAGGAATAGGAAGAGGTGGAAATACTCCTTGAGCACATAGAAAAATTTCAAAGAGAGAAAAACTTTCAAAAGGTCATGGGAATTCTACTCAACAAAGAGAAAGAAAATTACTTTCTCAAACTTGCCCAAGAGGGAGATAAGTTGCCTTCTCATTTCAATGTGGAAACCATCATCACACCTAAAGAAGAAACCAAGACTTCCAAACTCCAAAAAAAACTAGAAATTATGCAAGACCAACTAGCTCAGATGATGCAAGAGAAAGAGAAACCCACCAAAACATATACATTGGATTTTGTTTGTCCATTTCCATTTGACAAGAGCATAAACATGCCTCCTTTCCGACAAGGAGTAGAACTACCTAAATATGACAAGTGCTTTGAAGCCACTGATCCCCAAGATCAATTGTAGGAATTTGGTGCCTTTTCTATGAAATTTATGCATGAACAAACATATCTTATGCATTTATTCCCTAGAAGTCTAGGTGGTTAGGCATTGGAGTGGTTCTTGCACTTGCCTTTCGATATCAAGACATTTGCTGAAATTGCCAACTTATTTGTCTAGTAGTATTACATTCAACACCTTTTTAACATTTGAGATCTATGAAACCTTAATTAGAAAGTTGGAGAATCTTTCCTTACATTCCTCCAATAGTGGAGACAACTTTACACTAAGTATTCACACAAAATTCTAGAAATGGAAAAGCTTGACATTTTCACTAATAATCTCCTACCTGATTTCAGGTATAGAATTCAACTTCAAGGTCCACATACCTTTGAAGAAATGATCATATAGGCTATATATATAGAAGAATTTATGGTCAAGAAGGGTGAACTCACTCTTTAGAAGGACACAAAACAAGGCTCTACCTCAAACAAAGACAAAACTAAGTATATCAACAAAAACTGAGAAATTGTGCATGATGGGGTTCTTGACAATGTCACTCCTAAGCCTGCTAAGGTAGCATTTAATCTCAAAAATGGTCTCAATGCAACCAAAAATGTTGAGAAGCCTCCTCCTAACAACAAGATGTCTAGGAACAAACCAAAGTGAGAGTATACACCCCTGGGTGACCCTTTGGATGTGGTTTACAAAATATTGTTACAACGCAAGCTTATCTCACCATTGGACAACTCTCACCCCTATGATCTGCAACCATGTCCACCATGGTGGAGTGAAATCTCATTCTATGAGTATCACCAAAATAAGGGGCACAAAACTAGCAACTGCATAAACTTATGCTACAAAGTCTAAGATATGATTGATGTTAGTGAACTCATGGTAGATGGACATAACAAGAACTCAAATCAAAAGGCCTTCAAAGAACCTTTCCCAACTTATGAAAAAGGAGAGGGCTCCAAACCAAAACCTAACAAAAAGGTCAGCTATGCATATTCCAATGATGACAACTTGATCAACATGGTTGAACCTATGGATTTTGAGTACTATGACATCATTACCATTAAAGGTAAACAAGATAATGATAAACCCAAGATAGCATTTTTCTTGAGGGGCTTTACTTCAAACACAATAGATAACACACCTTCACAACATTGTACCAACACTATCATGCATTCTCATGCCAAGTTGGTGCTTCAAGGCCCTGTATCTTTTACTCCCAATCCTAAACAACACAAAGACAAATTCCTTGCTGGTCCATTTGGCAAAGGTGCAAAACTTACAATGAATTTGATAGTAACTAGCTATAGTGTTCTCGATCAACTAAAATGAACTAATGCTCAAATCTCCATCTTTAAGTTGGTAGATAAGTTGAACCTAGAGAGGGTACCCAATGCCACTCCCTATAAGGTGTCTTGGTTGAATAAGGGCCAAAAAATGGTGGTGGATAAACAAAAATTTTTAGAGTTTGAAATAGAGAAATATAAGGACAATGTTCTATGTGACATAATGCCTATGGATGGTTGGTCAGAATATTCAAGACTAAGCTAAGTTACTGAGAGGGGAGGGGTGAATCAGTAACTTCTACAACTTCAAAAATTTCAACCATTCAATGAGGATTTAATCTATTATATAAATTATGATCTAATTACATGCATAAGAAACTGAAAGTATTCATAATAGTGAGAAACAAATATTTAGTGACCCAAAAACCTTCCAAATAGAAAGTAAAATTGGGGTGGGGATGATACCCACAACTTTAGTTCTACAGTATAAAGTTAGCATATTAAAGCTTACATTGATCACTTCTGGTGATCTGCCCTATTAGGAGCAATAAGAACTACTAGGTCCACTTTGTGAAAGGATTTCCAAACATACAATTAGGTATGTACTTAGTAAAGAGATTTACAAAAGACTATTAGGTCTACCTTGTGAAAGGATTTGATTGATCCAATTGTTAGAATCAAATAATAGTAGATCTATGATCTATAACTTAGTTTGTTGAATGAGATTCCTTTATGTACTAATTACCTTTATGTGATAGATATGTCTCTGCTACTCCTTATGTTGTTATGGCCTTTACAATTCAGTCCTTTCTAATTTTCTTTGATATAATTTGCATTCACATAGATTGATATTTTCACACAATACATCCATACATTGGATATGATACAATGGATTACATATATCAATCCAATTATACAATTTACAAAGTCGTCCATCATACAAGTCACCAAAAATGTTACAAAGTCAGTCCATATGTAAACACTTAGGTTATTAAGACTGACTCAGTAAGGTTCTAATACATGACATCCACTATCATTACTCAACATCATCATGCACTCAGTAGACATAGAAGCTTGGTCCATACTGGTCACTTCTAAGTAGTCCTGAACTCGATCTACACTATTGACTCATTAGACATTGTAAAACTCACCATATAAATTGAGCCACTAGATTTACATTGTATGACTCAGTAAACATTCTCACCTCGAGCTCAATATAAACTGAGTCACTTAATTAATACTGGGAAGCTCAATTAACACTAGACTCTCATCACATGCACTACAAACTTGGTGAACACTACACTACTCAGTACCTGATGATAAACTTGACATCAACTAAAATGCACATTTTACACTATTGGTCTTCAAATTAATTGAATCTACTCGAGAACCATTGGGTTTTGTCCAAAGGACTTAGTAGCAACTGTAGAACTTAGTGACAATTGAAATACATGGAAAACATTATAAACTATACAATGAGCTTGGTAGCTATATACAATTTGAATAAGTGTATGACACTAATAACAAAGTTGACTAATATGTCAACAATCTCCCCCTTTGGCAGTAGTGAAAAAAACACTTATCAACCAAAATGAAATACCTTATATCCATCACCATGTGATACTGGCTTCGTAAAGTATTCTATTTTTGGAATTTTTCAAAACTAATTTTGTAACATATATAAAGTATACTATACATCTTCTTGCTATATACAACATATCTTACTTATTGCAAGTTCTCCCCCATACCATATTTCTCCTCATACTATGTATCTCTCTGTACATGTCTTACTCCCCCATAACATATGGCTTTCACCAATATATCTTTTCTCCCCCTTTTTGACATTAATACCAAATACTTATTATATTTTATTTACATAGAGACACTAAAATGAGATAAAAATTTAGAGTGTACCTTAAGAATGATTGCAAAAGTTTTATCCCAATTTTCCTATAGGACCTTACATGTATGGAGTACAATTTATACCTCTCCTAATAATTTTATCACATGGTCCACAATAGAGAAGTTATTATCATGGATTAGAGTTTTTAAATATGCAATATGTTTTTATAGTGCATCCATGTTGGGAAGGATCATGTTCTATATGTCAATCAACATAGATCTGATGCTTTCTTCTTCCCTTAGCAATTTTTCTTGCATTTTTGACAAAAGTCTTATCTTCTTGAAGTGTACAAAGCTTGAACTAGGGTCAAGTTGTAGTTTTTGAGCACTGACCTTTAGATCTTCATCTATTTTGGAAAATTTGTCCTTTATTTCTTTTGTAAAACTAGAAACATTATATAGCTTCCCAAAAAGTGATGAGACATATGAACATGATGTTTCTAAATTGCCCAAAATTGTAGAAAGTTCTACATGCTGTAAGGCTATTTGCTGAGCAATGTGCCCCAATAGTTTATTGTCAAACTTAATTCTCCACTAGCTTATCTTGTCCATCAGTGTCTTCATTAAATTTTTGGACTACTTCTACTAGCTAATACAAAATAGGTTGAGAAGTATCAATCTAAATTCCTATAGCCTCTACAAAAATGTTCTTAGCATCTTCAATTATCTTATAGTCTTTATCTCTGTCCTCTCTTAGCCTTTACTAGTTAGCCTTCTTCTAGAGGAGTTCACCAAATGTCTGCATTTGGTCTAGAGTAAGCTTGTAAATATCCCGACTAGGGATTACTATTTCCTCATCTAAATCAACATCTTCCTCTATCACCTTTCCTTTTCCCAAAAATGTTGTGCTTGGTTGAACCTTGGGCTCAACTATCCTTACACTTATTGCTTTTGTACCCATAATAGAAACAATGGTAGAGATACTAGGGCTTGCAATAAAAATTGATACTATACTAACTAAATGAATACTTACAAAAATACTTGAGGAACCCAAAATTGATGTGCTCAAAATTGTAGAACCCAAAACTGGTGTGCTTACAACTAAAGAAGTCAAAATTGGAGAAGTCAAAATTGAAGTACTCAACTCAGTAGGTGAAGTGTAATGCCCCACATGGAGATCCTTGGGAACAAGGATGAAATATAGGAAAGATAAAAAAATTTAAAACCGTGTAAGTGCACATGATAACAACCTACACATACCAAAAAGATCACAACGGAAGACAACAAACAACCTCACACCAACGGATCTCCAAATGCCACTACCAACCAAAACATAGATAAGAAAACATACGAGATCAACCAAGCTAAAAATAAAAGTTGACACCTAAAAATTGGCTAAGTCTAAAATCCTAAATCCCTAAAATTTCCTAGAATCTTTATCTTAGCTCGTAGAGGTCTGGAACCTATCTCAAATGAATTGTTGCATATATTAAAATATATCTTAAGTATAAGGAATTGTATGCCAACTTATAGTTAAATGATATATTTTAAACCCCTTAGGAAATATATTTTGAACTAGGAAGGTGAAAAACCCAAAAGGGTATCAAAAACCAACTTTCAAATTTTTTATTGACAAGCCTAAATAGCCCCTTTTTTTGCATGAAAATACAAGACTACAAAAATTTTCGTGAAGAGATGCATTCTCACATGAAGAGATGCATTCTCATGTGAAGAAGTGCATAGGCTTACATGAAGACTTGCATCCTCATTGTGAAGACTTGCATCCTCATGTGAGAAAGTGCAATCTCACACAAGAACTCAAATCAGCACACACACAAAAAAAAAAATAACACGCCTAGGAAACTAGAAAACAAAGTTCCTCCACATTGGGGAGTATGGGATCCACATTTTGAGGCAAGGAAACTCAAATCAAAGGTAAAAGATTGAAAACTAGAAGCAAAGTCTAACCATCTAATTGATAGCAAAGGGAAGATCGAAAAGGGAAACATCATAGTAAACTGAAAACAACCACATCACATTTAATCATAAATAACATAGCAATAAACAAAATAGTCAAACTAGGTATGCAGTTCCTCCCAACCATCAATGGCATCATAAGACCATGGGCCCTATCCATCCCCCTGTGCATAACATCCCAAGCCACCGATCAGATCATTGGTACTATTGTGATAGGGACACCACTATTGAACATGCTACAACATAGGCAAAGAAAATCTAACATGCTAGTAGTAAGCATAAGATAAACCTGCAAGCATATAACATCACCTACTACCTGCTAAACATCATAATAAGGAATTCATTAAAAATACATCAACTAAACATGATAAATGACATCCCAATGAAAGTATAAATCACAAGAAGCATACTTTGTAATCAGAAGTACCAAGTGGCACATCCAACAATAGTCACACTAGGATACAAGACAATCTTTGTACACTGGTTCCTAGTAGTGGTGAAGGTAGCTATGCCTCCCAACCATGTGGCACCCATAGATCCACACCCACCATGCTAATGGAGATAATGATCCAACCACAAACACATGCAAAATAAACATCCATAGCTAACACTCATGCAGGTAGTATGATGACTGAATCCAAGGCATAGACAATGCATAACTATAGGTCCTAGTGAGACATCTTAATGGGCTACTATGTAGGGACTAAAATCATGGAGAGTCACTTGGCATCAAAAGGACCAAGCTAGGACTTGTGCGAATTCAACATCCCTCAACGAAAAGGCTCTAGCACCCCAAATCTTTTATTATCTTAAGTTTATTACAACCCAATATTTTATTTAATTATTATTACCACATTTTGTTTGCCCTGCCAAGTTTCAAAATTTGAATGTTACCCCGCCAATGGTCACCTCCCCAATTACTAATATTTTAATACCCACGAAGATATCAAAATTACCTAAGTTCCAAACCTTATGATATTTTTACGCCTCGCAAGTTCTTCGCCGTCAGATCAGGGCGATCAATGGTCGTCGCCATCTCGCTATGATGAAGTTGTACAAGGGTTACTATAGTGATGTAGCGATAGGGTGCCACATGTCTAATGGGTCTAGCTTGCAGGGCAGAGGATGGCGTGGGTCAGAAAAGTTTTATCACTGGTCAAAAATGTTTTGCAACGTCGTAGGTGCTATGTCGCTATCACGCATTGGCCCAAAAATTTCCATGGCAACATAGCGCCTGTCAAAAAAGGTGTGTCGATGATGGTGAGTTAGCATGTTCGATAGAAAATCAGAGGGAACAACATGCACCAGATCTTTAGTTCAACCAGCATAGAGGCGAGTCTTTACGATCGTCAAATCTGCAGAGATCTACGGCTGGCGCTATCTCACCATCAAAAACTGCTCAAGAGATAACATCGGTGACGTAGCGATAGGGTGCCATGTGTCCTGGTGGGACCGTATTTCATCTTGCCAATGCAGTAGGGATCAAATGATCGACAGACCAACAGGGAAGTGCCACATGTACCATGAGACTAGCGAATTACGAGGGAGGAAGGTTGCAGCAAGGTGGGTCTTCGTGGCCGTTAGATTAGAGAAGATCAATGACTATCGCCATATCACCATGGAAAAGATGTGTGATCTATACCATAGCAATGTAGTGATAGGTTGCCACGTGTCAGCAGGGCCAGGTCTCACCAGGGTGCATTCGCTGAGGTGTTGCCAGGTGTCGGTTGGATATGATAGCAGTTGCAAAGGTGGTGCCAAATATGATGGGCCTAGGGTAAGGACAGTATGGAGTATGATGAGTCTTCATGATCTTCGGATCTAGGCTGATTGATGGTCGTCGCCACCTTGCTATGGGTAAGTTGCTCAAGGTTTATGTTGGCAACACAGCGCCTTGTTGACGCGTGTCTCGCTGGCCTGATCAGAAAGGACGGTCGGTGGCTGGCGGTTAATGTAATCGCCATAGTTAATATGAATATCTGCAAGGGTGGTGTGGTTAGTTCGATGATGGAAGGTCAACCACGAAAGACTTCCCCAGGTGGCAGAGCGAAGAAAGGTGATTGGCCCGCATGACCCAGCTGGCTCGTATAGCCTGTTTGACTTGCTTCAACCCTATTGATTCATGAACTAGGAAGCAAAAATGATCAAGGTTATCTTGTGATCTGATCTTCGTGATCAATTTTGACCTACCTGAAATGAATGCAAGGCATAGGGAAACACTCCACCATCTCAATTGATCCATCTATTGTGTCAGGATCATTCATTGGCATTGCTTCTGTCTACTCAAGGCATTCCTTCAGTCAAAAATCTGATTTT
The DNA here is from genome assembly GCA_028749045.1 of Cupressus sempervirens. Classification (NCBI taxonomy): domain Eukaryota; kingdom Viridiplantae; phylum Streptophyta; class Pinopsida; order Cupressales; family Cupressaceae; genus Cupressus; species Cupressus sempervirens. Next base: position 690,884,704 of record CM053793.1, read on the forward strand.
GTACTTGAGAACCATGCTCGAGTGTGATTTTTGATTGAATATTTTGGGGTTCAATGGCAGTAGTTGAGCAGTTAATGCAAAATCATTTCCCTCAGTTATGCCTGAACTATAAAGGATATTTTGTAATCTTTTCCAAAGGTCGACTCTTTCTGATTTCTCTGATATTGCTCTGCAACTCTCAGTGTAACATTCCCTATGCCTTTGAACTGAATGATTCTCTATTTTATCCCTTTTAGCCATTGATGTGTTTGTGCATCCCTTTTGCCTCTCATTGGTGTATTGCCGAGATCTGTAACCTGCATACTGTATCTGTTTCTTTCCTACTGGATAATATATAAGTGAGATTCCTCTTTCCTTGTGTTATTTAGTTGTGCTTCTTGATCTGCATGAGGTTATTAGATCAAAACAAGCCTGTATGTATATATCCTTAGTTTCATTCTGGTTCAATAGTGCATATATGGGTAGAAATGGTCTGAACACTCTATTTTGGTGCATCACCTCTATAGTTTAGGTAGGGTAGAGTTGTTTTCTACATCTCTTTCTTCCCCTTTTCCTTTTGAGAGTAGTTAGGTGTGCCCTAATAGTAAGAGGAAGCCGGCCTTCTCCAGAGACTCAACCTCGCAGTTCAAGTCCCACAACTTGGAGGTTGTTTCCATGTTTCACTAGGTTTTCCTCATGCATAGGCCTTGGACAAGGGTGAAAACCTAAGTGACAACAATTATCACTTAATTAAAGCTTCCTTTGTGAACACTGTGGGCACAATGATTACTAGGCTATGAGGTCGAAGCCCCCTCCATATGTTACCCTACCCTACCGATGCTCATCTAAAAATGAGTGCCCATAGGCTTGCAAATTCCCAACCCATCCCAAATGATTACAACTTTTGGAAGTACCATGAAAGATCGGGCCTCGCAGGTCACCTAACAGATGTACTCATGTGTGGCACACCACCATCAAGAAGATCATACCAAAAGGACTAGATGAGAACAAAAAGTAGAAAATCCCTTAATCGAAATAGAATCAAGAGGATGGATGCATCATGCATCCTAATGTAACAAAAGATGCAAAACTGGTATGACTAATATCCAAATAGCTCATCTAATTCCACGAACCACATTGTGCCAATAAAACTTGAGAAAATAGGGTGGCACACAAAATGAGGTAAAAATTCCAAATTTGGAAAAATTCAAAATTTAAAACCTTTTGATCTTTGGATGCAAAAACCCTAAAAATCCAAAAATAAATGAAATCAGACACTGTATACAAAAATGGCTAGCATAATGGCTCAAAATCTCAAACCCCCATCCTAAAATTAGGGAAAACATTCATACCCGACCAACCAGGCAGAACTAGCAAATAGAAATAGATGGGAAAACTAGTTCTCAACCTCCTAACATATTGCTACAAGAAACAAAAGTAGAAATGGAGCAAAAGCATTAAAATAGGAAGGCTCTACTTGACAACAAAAGGGGCCGAAACTGAAACCCGTAGAATAAAATAAATAATCCACTAAAATTGTTGAAACTGATAGCAAAGCAAGAACTCCTTGAGTTGAATCCAATGAGACCAACCTTGCAAAGATCCCATGCTCATAGCACCCAAAATGAAAAAAACAATAATCCTTCAGAAGAGGATTTCCAATTTTTCTCTCAAAATTCAATTTCCAAAATGTGAGAAGTGAATAATGAATTCACTTTTCCAATACTTATTCATTTTGAGTGAATAGTCAATTATGGAAAATAGCTAGCTAGAGTAGTTAAACTCTGAATCAACCCAAACAAAAATAGGTTATTATCTATAATGGAAATTAACCTAAGGAAAAGTTTCTAGAAATTAAATCCGAAAAGATTTAAAACCCAAAAATCCAAAATCATAGAAAATCACTTAATACTTTTGCGACAAATGTGAACTTCTAAATGCACAGACATGCTCACTAGTCTAATCACATAATGTAGATGAGTTTGGATTTACTAATCACATAAGTTTTTAATTAGAACAATTAAAAAAAGGATACATGGACCTTACAAGGATGACATTGGTAATTATGAATAGTTGAATCACTAACTCCATAGGCCACTACCAGGTATATAATTCATGTACACTAAAACACATGATCAAGTGCAATTGCATATAATATAATAGCCAAAGAAATTTAAACATTAATTAACTAATTAATCCATTTAGATCACTCATGTTCACAGAAAGTGTAAAGAACATAAATGAAGTAAATACCCATAGCATAAAATCCATCTCATAACATAATCAACAATTATGTCCAATACATCATATAACCAGATATCATCATAGATCTACTATCATCTCAAAATAGCATCAACATGCAAATATGATAAACTGAATAGTATAGAAGTAAAGCATCTATGGTACTAAATCCAAGTATAACATCCAACCCTTGACTCATCTCAAGAAACATAAAAAGAGTATCAAGTATCTCTCAAATAAAAAATAGACAAGGTATGGACTACAAACATGAGAGGAACTACATGAAGGAAGAATCTCTAGCTCAATCGATGAAGTGGAAGTCACTTCTATCAGTGATGTGTTGAGCTGAGTGGGAGCAAAGAGTGATTGGACATTTGATTTATCACTAGTGGTCATAACCAAACTTGTTGATGCTATATCGACACTTGATGTTGACACTGGCTTGCTTGGGGAGTAAGAAAGTGAGGCAATGACTACTAGATCTATCTTGATTGGGTCAGTACCCTCATAATTTTTCTTTTTTTTTCCTCAACAACCTCTTGTCCTTGATCCTCTTCATCTTCTTCATTGTCAAAGTGAGTTACTTTTTCAACATTCTCTTCTTCATGTTTCTCCTTGTCTTCTTCTTCATCTTCATCATCTTTGACATTGACTGAAAATCACTTGGTTTATGTAACAAATAAATATTTTTCCAAGTGTTTGTTGCATTCCTAACAACATGCACAATGTCCTTGATCAAAACTAGACAAGTATTAAACCTTAGAGTCAATTTTTCTTCATTTTTCTGCAATCACTCTTTTACCTCAGCATCTGATATGCTTGGTAATAACTGCCTCAAGGTTTCTCCATATATGTCCTTGATAGTTTGCATAGAAAAATTCCATCTTGGCTTTATCTTTTCTAATAACTCATTAGGAACTTGAGAAGTGAGCTGATCTAGTGAGTATTTCCACTTACCCATTTTATTCAACATGAGGTCTTCAATTTGCGTCTGTTCCTCTACTATCTTAGAATTATATTTCAATGATTTAAAATTTTTTATGCCTACTCCTTCCAGTTGCTTTAATCTATCTTGAAATGTGGGTGGATGTTTTATAAATATGATGTCTCCTCCTTCTTTGTTAGCTTTCTTTCTTGACTTTTTGGTGAATACTACAGCAGATGGTTTTGCTAGCTTGGTGATGATCACCTTGCCATTCTTCTTTAAAGGTTCTTCTTCCTCAAAAACTTCCTTGTCCTCTACTTCTTCACCTTGCTCATCCTCACCTTTTCCCTTAATTAACAAAATGGGTGAACTTGATTTTAGTTTTGTAATCCTTTTTTCCCTTTGTTGACCACCCAAGGGAGCTCTATTTCAAGTTCAATTATGGCCTTTTCTTCATCATACATTCCAAAGTATGTAGCATTAGGATCAACTAGTTCATTGATAAGAGCTTCAATGATATCCTTTTTTTCATCAAGGTTGACCTCATAACCAAGAGGTTTTACCCACACAATTCTAGGCTTAACTACCTGATTATACACCTTATCACTATCCACCATGAAGCATATATCATCTTTGTAGTCTTGAACTAGCTTCTTGGGAATTCTATACCTATTATTCATTTTCTCTTTAAATACATCAAAGTAGTTGTCCATGATATTATTGTAATTTTTACCCATCTCAACAATATACTCTTTGATTTGATAGAGCATAGGTACATCTTTTCTCCATACTATAGTGCCTTTTGAGGGAAAGAATTTCTAAACATAAAAGAATAGAGAAGTCAACAAGGAACCAAACTTACATAGGTTGTTCTTTGATTTTCTTATGCTTTTTGTATTCTTATTGAACTATCTCAATGATAGCTCAGTAAGGTTGTATGATAAGTTGTTCTTAACCACCTTGTAAGCTAAGTCCATGGCTTCACGTGACACATTATTCAATCTACTTGAATTGTATATCTTGTCTGTAATGACATAAATACCAAACTTTAATTCAGCATCAGTGACACTATTGATTTTCATTCCTCTACCATCCCATTTAGCTAGGGTTTTATTTTCTAGTTCTATGTAGCCTAGGGTTTTTGTCATTTTGGCCATTTTTAGAATAGGGAGGCCAGTGATTTGATGAATCATATTCTTAGTTATTAGAATTGGTTGTTCTAGCCATAGCTTCCCATTATGCACCCAGCTGAGGATAAACCTAATCCATTTTATTTGAAATTATTAGTGGATGTGAGGGATGTGTATCAACCCTTTGGCTTCTAGATGCTAACGCTCAGGTTTTAGGAATCCATTCACACATCGCTGACCTAGGGCATTATCCATTTCTATAGTACCAATTTCTTTAATAATGCATTTGAAATGAGTGTGAATATCATTGATAAGAAGTACCTCGGGAGCAATTTGGGATTGCACACCACTTGGATCTAGGGTTTCAACAACAAAAGGAGTGATCTTGAAATCTGGCTCCTTCCACTCAACTCCACAAACTAACATGTTAGATCCTCACTTAACCTTGTTGCTACTAGATTCCATTTTCACTTGATAGGGTTTGATAGAATTCGAAAGACTTTTTCTAGAAATTTTCTCAAATCACTTTGATTGCATTGAAAATTGGTCTTTGGAATAGCTCTCAAAATTTCATAGTAAGAAATGATTTTTATTCCATGCCTTTTGTTGAAATTTTTCCATTAATGCTCGATATGAAAGTAGATATATTGATAGACTATCATCCACTACTAGGCATTGAACACTTGATGAAGCCTTTAGGACTTGGTAACCATATGAATCTTCATTACTCCTAGCCTCACTCGGTAGAATCTATGACCTGAGCTCACTTGGTAGAGAAGTAACTCAGTAATAACTGATATAGATCTTACTTGATGATCCTTTTGTATCCTAAATATATATTTGGATCTTTATCATCTTTCAATTTGGAACTATTTTGGATGTCATCTTTGATAGCCTAGTACTAGTTATTCCTTGAGAACTTAATTAGAGATTGTGGAGTCACCCAATTCTTGAGTGACTTGACCATCATTTCTTGGACTTGTATCCTTGGTAGATTTAGGAACCCATTGCTATCTCATTTGGTTTTGAATGTTATCAGCTTTTTTCTTCTTCTTATCTTCAATTCTACTAGTATTCATGTATTTCTTGGCAAAATGACCAAGTTATATACAAATGAAACATCTTTTAGTAGTATCTCTTTTCCTCATATGATGTTTAACACAATTCATACCAATGTGTCCAAATTCTCCACAATAATGACATCTGCACCGAGTGTTGTAGTCCCATCCAAATATTTCTTTCACAGTTTTTTCTGTTGGATTTAATACCTTGGTTTTGCATTCTAATGACTTGTGTCCATGTTTACATTTGTGACACTTTCCTTCAAATCTTGGCTTCTCTTTATATCCATTAGCCTTATGACCATGCCGATTGCAATTGTAGCATTTTCCATTGAATTTTTCTTTTCCGTTACTCCAACACTTTTTTGATGTGTGACCTATCTTACCACAATAACTACAAGTAGGTCTTTGGTTATTTTGAGCTCCTTGCTTGGATGATTCTCCTTCTTCTATATATCCAATTCATGCTTTCCCTTTTTTCCTATAGAGGTTTTTCATATTCAATTGATTCATGTCTACTTGAGATTTTATCATTCTCTCATTGATTTTATTTTCAGAGTTTAAATCATTCCTGAATCTTTCATTGATTTGTCTTTCAATTTTAGATCATTTCTCATTCTTTCATTGATTTTCCTTTTAGAATTTAGATCATTCCTCATTCTTTCACTTTAAATCTTAGACTCATGATTTCTCCATTTGCATTGGACAACTGATCAATAAGATTTTCTTGCTAGAGGGATTGGTTCTGGATTTCATTGTTCCTTCCATCTATCTCTTCTTTTATCTTGATTCTCTACTCCAAGACTTCACATAACCTTATTGACAAAATTTCTTGTTCTCTTCTAAGATTTCTTACTTCTTCTTGTAGGGAACCATTCTTTTCTAGGAGTTCTTTGATTACTTTATTGGCTTCTTCTAAATTGCTTGAGTGAAGGTCTTCAATTCTTTCCTTAGTGTAGAGTTGATAATTCATTTGAATTGCAAGTTCTTTTCTTCTTTTCAAGGATTGGTCCTTTGGTTTCTTGAGTTGGGCAATGGCCATTTCTAAATCCAACTTTTCATTATCAATATCTTTTTCAAGTTTGAATATCTCCATGGCCTTGATCTTCGCTCAATCTGTTAAGCTTTCTCCTTGAGAACCAAAAAAATTTGATACCAATTGTTGGAAATATTCAAGACTATGCTAAGTTACTAAAAAGGGAGGGGTTAATCAGTAACTTCTACAACTTAAAAAATTTCACCCATTCAATTAGCATTTAATCCATTATATAAATTATGATCTAATTGCATGCATAAGAAACTGAAAGCATTCATAACATTGAGACATAAATATTTGGCAACACAAAAAACTTCCAAATAGAAAGTAAAACTAGGGTGGGGATGATACCCATAACTTTAGTATTGCAGTATAAAGTTAGCATGTTAAAGCTTACATTGATTACGTTTGATGATCTACCCTATTAAGAGCAAGAAGGACTACTAGGTCCACCTTGTGAAAGGATTTACAAACATACAATATAGTATGCACTTGGTAAAAATATTTTAAAAAGACTATTAGCTCTACCTTGTGAAAGGATTGACTAATCCAGCTATTAGGATGGAGTAGTAGTAGCTCTTTGATCTACAACTTAGTTTTTTGAATGAGATTCTTTGTGTACTGATCACCTTTCTATAATAGATATGTCTCTACTGCTCCTTATGCTATTATGGCCTTCACAATTCACTCCTTTCTGCTTTTCTCTAATGTAATTCGCATTCATGTCTTCATATTTTCACACAATACATCCATACATTTGATATGATACAATGCATTATATATACATACATACATACATACATACATACATACATAAATACATACATACATACATACATACATACATACATACATACATACATACATACATACATATATATATATATATATATATATATATATATATATATCAATCCAATTATACAAATTAGAAAGGTAGTCATCACACAAGTTACCACAAATGTTATAAAGTCTACCCATATGAAAAAACTCAGCTTTTGAATATTGACTCAATGAGGTTTTGATACAAAACATCCACTTTTATTTCTTGGTATCATAATGCACTTGGTAGACATAGAAGCTTGGTCCATACTAATCACTTCTAAGTAGTCTTGAACTCAGTCTACATTGGTGACTTGGTAGACATTGTGAAAATTGTAATATAAATTGAGTCACTTAATTTACATACATACATACATACATACATACATACATACATACATACATACATACATACATACATACATACATACATACATACATACATACATACATACATACATACATACATACATACATACATACATACATACATACATACATATATATATATATATATATATATATATATATATATATATATATATATATATATCAATCCAATTATACAAATTAGAAAGGTAGTCATCACACAAGTTACCACAAATGTTATAAAGTCTACCCATATGAAAAAACTCAGCTTTTGAATATTGACTCAATGAGGTTTTGATACAAAACATCCACTTTTATTTCTTGGTATCATAATGCACTTGGTAGACATAGAAGCTTGGTCCATACTAATCACTTCTAAGTAGTCTTGAACTCAGTCTACATTGGTGACTTGGTAGACATTGTGAAAATTGTAATATAAATTGAGTCACTTAATTTACATTGTATTACTTGGTAAAAATTCTCACCTCAAGCTTGGTATAAATTGAGTCACTTATTTAAAACTATGAAGATCTATTAATAATAGACTCTCATCACATGCACTGTGAACTTGGTGAAAACTGCACTACTCGATAACCACTGATAAACTTGACATCAACTAGAAAGCATAGTTTACACTACTAGTCTTCGCATTAACTAAATCTACTTGATAACCACTAGATTTTTTTCCAAAGGACTCAATAGCAACTTCAAAACTCAATGAAAATTGAAATACATGGAAAATAGTATAAACTATACAATGAGCTTAGTAGCTATATACAATCTGAATAAGTGTGTGTTACTAATAAAAAACTTGACTAATTTTTCAACATGTTTGTCATCTCTTGTTAAAGCATCCATGTAAATATAATGTGAAGGCTATACATTATGGGGAGAAGACTAGCCATGTGATCACCAAATAGGGAAAGAAGTTTTAGATGGGCCCTTTGACTAAACTTAAGGAAGAGAAATAGACAATGACAAATGTAACATTATTGAGTGGAAAGGAGTTCCTAAAGGCTATGAGGAAGGCTAAAGGATTTTTTTGTGTAGTAGTGGTAAGACCTAGGGAAGAAACTAAGGAGAAGGTCCATGTACCTGAAGAAGTGCAACGATTATTGAAGTACCATGAAATAGTGGAAATTGGGGTACCCACTACATTATCACCTATGAAAGAGGTAAGTCATCATATAGACTTGATACAAGGACAAAATATACCTAACAAGGTAGCCTAAAAGATGAATCCAAGTCACAATGCTAAAACTAAAAAATAAATACAAGATTTGTTGGGAAAAGGCCTTATAAGGAAAAGCTTAAGAAATTGTATTGTACCAACTATCCTTGCACCTAAGAAAGATGGAAAATGGAGAATGTGTATTGACTCCAAAGAAATAAACAAGATCACCATTAGATATGGGTTCCCTATGCCATGAATTTAGTACTTGCTAGATAATTTTGTATGATCTTGATACTTCTCTAAGGTGGATTTGAAATTTGGATATCACTAAATTAGAGTTAGTTCTAGTGATAAATGTAAGACAACCTTCAAGAAAAATGAAGGGATGTATGAGTGGTTAGTAATGATTTTTGGCTTGACAAATGCCCCACATATGTTCATGATGTTGATGAATGAGGTGCTAACATACTTCATAGTTAACTTTGTCATTGTGTATTTTGATGACATTTTGATTTTTAATAGTTCCAAAGAGGAGCATATGGAGCACTTGGAGATGGTCTTGATGAGGCTACATCAAGAGAACCTGATGATTCATCAAGAAAAGTGTATTAGTATATTTTGGGTTTGTTGTTTCCAATGGGTTTATTAAGATGAATCCTAATAAGTTCAAGTATATATTGGACTAGCCAATAGCTAAATTCATAGGAGATGTTAGGAGTTTTCATGGGTTGGCATCCTACTATAGGAAGTTTGTGAGAGGGTTTAGTCATATATGTGCACCCATACTTAACACTATTAAAGGAGGTATAAAATTTTATTTCAAGTGGATAGAGGCAACTTATAAGGGGTTTGAACTATTATTAAAAAGGATTGCAACCTTACCTACCCTAAGGTTTTCAAACTTCAATTAGCTCTTTGATAGAGAGTGTGATGCTAGTAAACTAGCCATTGGGGTAGTGCTAAGTCAAGAAGGATACCCTATGGCATTATTTTCTAAAAATTGGAATGAGTCAAAAAAAAGATACTCCACTTATGACCTTGAGTTATATGCAATGTTCCAACCCTTGAAAAAGTTGAGGCACTACCTACTACAAAGGGAATTTGTAATGTATACAAATAATCATGCCCTTACCTTCTTGAGTGGGTAGGAGAAGTTAAATTAGAGATACCTCAAGTGGGTGGAATAGTTTTAGGCATTTACCTTTAAGATTTTAATATCAAGACCAAGAAAGGTGTGAGCAACAAAGTTGCAAATGCTCTTAGTAGGAGAGTACTAGCTATATAGGAGATATAATTGTAGAGTGTGGGAATGGATGATCTAAGAGACTTCTACAAGGGGGATAAAGACTTCAAAGATGCCTATGAGATATGTGAAAAAATAAATCAAGCTTTTAGAGTTGATTATTTTGATTACATGCTATAGGAAGGTTTTCTATTTAAATGGCACTTATTGTGTATTCCCCAATGTTCCATGAGGGAGAATATAATCAAGTAAAATCATCAAGAAAGTTTAGGGGGAAATTTTGGGTTAGACAAGACACTTGAAGAAGTCACTAGGTACTATCATTGGCCCAAAGTTATAGTCATATATAAGAAGGTTTTTGGAGCAATGTTAGGTGTATCAAAGTGCCAAGGGACATAGTAGCAATGCAGGGTTATATCAACCCCTAACTATACCATAGAGGCCATGGGAGTGTTTCAGTATGGATTTTGTTTCACGACTCCCTAAAACACCTAGAGGGCATGAAAATGTATTTTTTGTTGTGGATCATTTAAGTAAAATGGAACACTTCATCCCTTGCAAGAAAAAAAATGATGCTTCACATATAGCAAGCCTATTCTTTAGCGATATAGTGAGAATCCATTGGTTACCACTCAACATACTGAATGATAAGGATAGTAAATTTGTAGGTCACTTTTGGAGGACCGTTTGGAAGAGGCTAGGGAAAAATTTTTCTTTTTCTTTAGCTTACCATCCTTAATCTAATGGGAAAATTGAGGCAGTGAATAGGTCTTTGGGCAATCTATTAAGGTTTTTGACCAAGCAACATGGTCAATCATGGGACCACATCATAGGGAAGGTAGAATATTCTTATAATGACTCCATTAATAGGAGTACTAGAAAGATCCCATTTGAAATAGTTTATGTGACTCACCCTAGAGGGGTTTTGGAGTTGAGGTATCTCAATCTACATGCCAAGAGGAGTGCTCAAGGAGAGTTCTTTGTAGAGAAGATGAAAGAGCTTCATGAATAGGTCAGAAGGACTTTGAAACACCAAGTAGAAAAGTGAAAGACTAGAGAAGATAAAAAAATGGAGGGATTCAAAGTTTAAGGTGGGAGATTTGGTGCTTTCTTACCTTAGGAAGGACAGATAACCCAAGGGGTAGCCAACTAAACTACTAATGAAGAAGATAGGACCATTGAAAATCTTACATAAGTTTGGGAACAATGCCTATGAAGTGGAACTTCCTCCTAACTTGGGGATCTCACCCATTTTCAATGTGTGTGATTTGTTTCCTTACAAAGGCACTCATACTGATACTAGCCAACACACCATTGTAGACAATGGTAAATAATTTGGTTCAAGACTTGCCCACTCTACAACCTTTGAAATTAGACAACATAGTGGACTACAAGCTCATTAAGAAGACTAGCAAGGGAACCTACAAGAACTATTCAATGAAATGGAGGGGAATACCAGATGCTGAAGCTACTTGGATGACTGAAGCAGATATTCTAAAGCATGGGGTTACCATTGAAGACCTCTTAACTCAAGGGATTTGAGTTATTTGTCTTAGGGAAGTATGTTGTAGGGAACCCCCTTCTTCTTCTTTTTTTGAGTTGTTAAGTGTTAGTTAATAGGTTGTGTGTGTTTAATAAGTTCTAATGGTCCTTTGAATTTAACTGCTCCCAATAAGTTTTTAAAAGAGCCAAAATTGCTCACTAGGAACTAGAGTTGTCAAAAGTTTTTGAATAGGTCAAAAATTTCTAGGGATGGGCAACTAAGGTATTTGGGTAGCTCATGAGTCCTAGGAATCCTAACTAGTGTTCTATAAAAGTCCTCGATGAACCCATTTGATTAAAATAGCCATAAACTCAAAAAATAGTAGAAATAACATAAGGAATGATATCTCCCTAGTTGTGGCTTACCAATGGCTCTTTAGCATGATCCTTAGGTATTGCTAACCCTAATAGGGACTTTGGTATTCTAGGGCTATCCCCTCTCAGTAGCAATCTAAGCCTTGAAGAAAAGTATCTATCAAATCTAACAAAACTAGCATCAGTGACCTCCCATGTCATTTTTGCACTCCATAACTAAACTGGGAGCCTTTCTCCATCTCTTTTAAATTCCAATTTCACCTCTTTGGAGAAAAAAATGACTCCTTTATATAGGAAGATATACATTAAGATTGAGTAACAAAAAAATGTCCTATTAACCTTAGCCTATGCTATTCCAATTAGTCCATTATGAATTTCTTTAGCTAAGAAAGTAGAAAAATCAAGAATTAAACTCATTCAATACTATAGAGTTTGAGCTATAATAAGAAAAATAGAGCCTTGAATGTGATCTTTCTCATCCATTCAAAATATTTTTCAAAGAGATAAATATAAGGTTTGTGCCCTAGGTTTAAAATACTTTTTCAACAAGCATTGTGGGGTATTTAGTATGACCAAAGGCAATGATCCTATCTTAACAAAATGATGTTGTAATGGCCTTCCCCTTAGATACGTATGTTGTGCATCATATCTAGCCTAAAGCTCTTCTATGTCAATTTTCTCATGAACAATATGGTTAGGATTCAACTTGAATACTTCTCTGATTAGTTTGGGTGAAACTCTAAAAAGGTTATCCCCTACATGGTTCTTTAGAACCCTAGTAATTAGATCATCTTTCTTGGCCATGTTTGCTAGTAGGTCACCATCAAAGAAGACTCCAAGGATAATCAATTTTCCTAAATCAAATTCCCAGATAGTGCTTACTGGAGTATCTAAATTCCATTCTGCAAACCACTTCTTCAAAAGTTCTAAGCCTCCTACTGAGACCTCTGCACACCTCAAGTAATTTTCCTTATCATAGAAACCCTCATTGACTAATAACCTATGGTTTTTTGGAATAAATTCTCAACTCTTACTTCATTCATTTACTAATGGAGGCATTTGTTCTAGAAAATTTTCATGAACTGCTCTTTTCAAATATTCTACCTTGCCAAAAAAATCTTTGTGAGATGGCATTTTTCAATTTACTGATATATGATCATAATTTTTTTATTCTCAAAATTTTTAGACAACTTACCTATATTTTCTTTCCCTAGCTCTAGAAATGTTTGTGCTACAATAATTTTGTGATCTTCTAGCTAAAAAATGGTGAATCAACAATTTATTGTAGCATTAAGGTCACACAAAGTGGCACTGAATAGAATTAATGCTTCCAATAGTCAATTTTCATGTTGTGCCTTCAATTTTAAATTTCCTCTATTGATCATAAAGCATTAGATGGCTTGATTTGAAAATATAAAATTTGCATTCAAACTTTTGAAGACTTGTTGCATGTCAAGCAGGTGCTTCCCCACTTTGAGTAAAGTTTAGTTGTTTTCATGAAGTGGTGAAGCATGGTCATCGATCTTCCAAAGATCGACAATCATGAAAAGTCACTACAAATTTACAAAAATGACTTTAAAATTATGGCCCCACTAGTACACTCATCTTCTAGCTTGGTGAATATGTGTATTGTCTTACCAATCACTACTCTCTATATCATCATGCTTTTCCACCCTAGCATGACTTGATAATTTCCTTAATGACTAGTCCCACTTTGCCACATGGTGAGTAGGTGCTTTACCACTTTAACTAAAATTTTTTCACTTTCATATTGCAGGTAAGCACTACCCATTGATCTTCCATAGATCAATGATGTTATAGATATTTCCCTTTTTTGATCTAGTCAATAAGGTTGTCCAATAACTGCATTTTCCTTTTCCAACACGTTTTAATGATTTTCCAACTATATATACCACATTACTATCTTTTAAGAACTATGGGCCCATGAACTCATCATATACTGCATATCAAGTAGGTTCTTTACTGCATTAGGTAAACATTGCACATCTTTGTAAAGCGGTAATACACCCACTATTGATCTTCCAAAGATCAACAAATCAATGATATGGTAGAAAAACTAACCCCACTAATCAGCTCAACCAATGATATTGCTAGAAAATTAAACATGAATTGACCCTTACTGAAAGCTCTAAAAAAGTTTTGAAAATGTACTAACAAGTTCTAGTCTTTGTGTCACAATTACAACCCAACATCACCAAGTGCCATGTGGCACAAAGGCACTTTCTCACATTTTCTAAAGGTTGTGCAAATTATGAATGTGAGCATGTGCCCACCATTGACCTTGGAAAAATCAATGGTTGATTGAAACAAACCACTCAAATTAAGATGTTTTGCCAAATGCTTGAGAAAATAACCATGGTTAGGGCATTTCTTATAGTAAAGGGTTTTATTTTGTGAAAAGTAATAAAATAATTACATGGTAAAATTAAAATTTATGATAAAGGATTCCTATGCAATTTAATTAAAATATTACATTCCAATATTTTGAGGGTTGGGGCACCAAACAAGGGTTAATGAATCTTAAAATATTTTCATCTAGAATTTTAACAAATTTTAAAAATTTAAATACAAAGAAAGGGTTTTTCACTATAGGGTGTAACAAAATATAGGGAATGAAAAAATAGGCCAACATAACTCATGTTATGCTAAATAAAATTCAGGTTGCACTAGTTGGGGCTACAACTTAGGTTGAGCTAACTGTGACTCAAGTGCCTTTGTCTATGACTTGGGCTAAACTTCCACTAAATGTCTAGGTGCACTTAGGTTCTGATTGGCTTCAACCTTCTAAGGTAAATTCTTAGGTACCTCAACATGGTAGAAAAACTTTATGTAATCTTTAGGTTCTTTGCTATTATGTTCTTCACTTCTTTTTTCAAACTCATCAATCTTTACATGGACACTTTCTATGACTTTGTGAGTAGTAAGATTCAAACATTTGTATGCCTTTCTTTTATTGGACTACCCTAGGAATATTCCTTCATCACTTTTTGCATCAAGATTTCCTTTTCTTACATCTTTTAAGATATAACATTTTCTTCCAAATACCTTGAGATAACAAACATTGGATTTGTAACCATACCATGATTCATAAGGTCTTTTATCTGTACCTTTCTTCAATTGAAATTAGTTCAGTGTATGAACTATTGTGTTGATTCCTTCTCTCTAGTATTTAAGTGCAATATTTTTATCTATCAATAGTGTCCTTGCACATTTCATGATGGATCTATTTCTTCTTTCTTCTATTTGATTTTTCTCTAGAGTTCTAGGTGTTGATACCTATCTTTTGATTCCTCTTTCATTACATAACTCATTGAATTCATTTGAGATGAAGTCTTCTCCTCTATCTGATCTTAGGAATTTTACATTCTTCCCTATTTCCTTCTCAAATCTTGCCAAATACAATTTGAACATTTGAAAAGTATTAGACTTATCCTTCAAAAACATTAGAGTTATCATTCTAGAATAATCGTCAACAAATAAAATGAAATATATATCTCCACAATAGCTTTCCACACCTATTGGTCCAAAAATTTCCATGTGAAATAATTCTAAAACTTGTTCATTTTTGTAGGACTTTCTTTTGAAACTTCTTTTTCTCATTTTACCAATTTGACATTGTTTGCACATGCCCACCTTAGGTTTCTTCAGATAAGTTATGCCTATTACTCTATTGTTCTTTCTTATGGTGACTAGGTTATCAAAAATAACATTACACTTCTTTTATTACATAGCCAAATTTCCTCTGTCTAAGCTAATAAACAAGAAATTTCAATGAGATCTAGGTAAAACAAATTTCCTTTTGTCTGATTCCTAGTTCCAACTAGGTTTTCTTTTCCTTCCAATATTTTAGTTTTTATATTAATGAATTCAACTTTGTATCTTATATTGTTCAACTACGCTACATTGAGTAGATTATGTCTTAATCCTTCAACCCAATAGGCATTCTCACATTTGATTCTATTATTTAATTCTATGATTCCTTTTCCCTTTACATAACATGGTTCATTGTTTCCAAATATAACACTTCCACCATCATAGTGTTCCAAATGTTCAAATTTGGTTTTATCATTAGTCATGTGATGAGAACAACCACTATCTATGATTGATGTATCATTTTTGCTAAAATGAGAGCTAAGTACCATATTTTTATTCTCCTTCTCATCAAATTCATTGTTAATAGAAATATAAACTTCTTCCTCCTCATCATTATCACTACCAATATCTTTTGCAATGTAAGATGATTTATTACCTTTTCCTTTGTGGTCCTTGTATCTTTTCAAGTCTTTATTTCCTTTGAACTTGTTTAAATTCTTTTCATCTTTACCTTCCTCATTTGGACACCTTGCACCAATGTGGCCAACTTATTCACATGAAAAAAAAAAATTGAATCTTTCCTCTAAATTTTTCATTTCCTTTTGGTGCTCTTTTTCCTAGAAGAGCTTCAATGACTTCAACATCTTCATCTAAATCATCTTCTTCACTATCAACTTGTTTTCTTTTGAGTTTCCTCCTTTTCTACCAAGGGTGATTTTTTCCTTGAATGTAGATTCAAGATTATTAGATGAAGGAGCATAGTTATCAAATTTATCGAACTCAAAAGAAGTCAAATCTTCCCACAAGATTATCTAGGGTTAAATCCTGAGTTGGATTGCATCTCATCTCTTGAATAGATGAAACCCTAATTGCATAAATGGGAAGAAAAGTTTTTAGTACCTTGTTGGTCATTATTTCATCATTAATTTTACCTCTAACAACTTTGATTACACTTATATTTTTTGTAAGACCCCTTCCCTAGTACCATATCATGAACCTTAATAACACAAATATAGTCAGAGCTATGAATTGTAAGGAGATAAAGATGTCATGTTTTTCTCTCTTTTTTGTAGAATGTGAATTATATACTATTACCATACACCTTATGATAGAATAATTGTAAGAAGGTTTTGGGATCTAAGTATGTCATGATTGGCATTTTCCTTATCCATAATAAACTTAAGTCTTATAAACAATTGATTAATTGTATATTGTCTTTGATGTTACACAAAATGTAATATCATTACCATATAGTGTATACCAAGCTCACTCAGCCATTGAAGATAGTTTCCAATGCCTATCAAGCATTCTAGAGTTTTCCTAGTTTAGAAGATAGTGTCTACCAGGTTCACTTAGGTGACAAATGAAAGATTGCAGAAGTTGAGTATTAACTAAGCTCACTTAGTTAATAAAGGAAATGTTGGATCGAACTAGTGCTAACCAAGCTCACTCAGTTACCAAAGGAACATTGTAACTATGTAGTGTTAATAGAGTTCACTTGGATAACATAGGAAAAACACTTTGAGTCAGTATCTACTTAGCAAGGTCGACTAAAGAAGGATTTTCTTGTTTTGGGATATTGAGCTTAGTTGTATTGTTTGTATGTTCTAGCGAAATGAGAAGTTGAATATTACTTATTCTAAGTTATATTCAAGCTGACTTGACAATGTGTAAGATATAATTATAAGGTCAAGTTGTTGAATAAATGTGTGGTACAAAATTGAAGATTTGATGATGCTAAGAGGAAGTGAATTAGAAGGATAAGTAGAATATCCTTGATGAGATGCAAAGATACATTCGATTAGGAAGGATCAAGTATACAAGCCTGAATTGAGATCTATAATAAAAAAATTAGTTGCATGAGAAATCAAGTCATCTCATTGTTACTCTCTAACCATTTTAATGATGATCTAAATCTCTTAACAGAGTTGGCTTAGTAGTTATTTGTAAATCTTATAACAAGGTGGCATTTCTATTTAAATTGTCTAAAGACTTCAAATAAGGCCACTCCTAACTAGGTGATTAAATCCTCTAATAGGGTCACACCTAAAAGTGTTTTTTGTAACCATTGACAAGTTTGGCTCCTAAGAAAGCTCACTTTAGAAAAATAAAAATTATTAACTAGTTAAAATTGGTAGTTTTTCCCAAGCTAGGTTTCTACATTAAAATATTGTGTTCATGATATTTCTTTTATGTGTTTTAAAATAAGTTAAAGTAATATAAAACATAGAAAATATCTTACAATTTTCATGTTAAGCATTTGCCAAACTATTTCAATTTTTACTGAGTTACAACATTTTTCTTGTGTGTTTTTCGAGTTACAACAAAGTTTAATTTTGATTTATATTGACATCTAAGGAATCTAAGATTTATTTTTGTGGTAACTAATTCACTCCTCCCCTCTCAATTACTCTTCTTATATTTCCAATAATTGGTATCAAAGCGTTTGGTGCTTGCGGAGAAGGTTTTAAGGACCAAAGCTAAAGATTAGGATGTCTTATAGAAGAGAGATTCCCAAGTTGAATTGAGATAACTTTGCAGCATGGCAAGGACTTATGAGATCACATTTGGCAACTGTCAATGATTCAAGTTGTAAATATCATGATATTGAATATAAGACTCCAACTGGAACATTATCAGTTGAAGATTATTCTGAAAATAAAAACCATAGCATCATGATGATTGACATTTCTTCTTTTCTTAATTATGTTGAATTTGATGAAGTTAAAAGTTGCGCTATAGCTTATGATATGTGGATCAAACTAAAAGCCATATATGGAGGATAAGATAACGTAAGAAGAGCTAAAGCCAAAAGTCTCAGAGGAAAATTTGATTAGATGAAGATGAGAGAAGATGAAAATATTGCAAAATATGTTGAGATAATTAAAGCAAGTGTGAGCGCAATCAAAGCATCTAGAGGAGACATTGATGAAAAAATAGTTTTAAGCAAGGTACTCAAAACCATTCTTACTATCTATGAAAATAGAGTGTCTACTATTCAAGAGATGAGATGTGATACAAATAGAAATATAACTTTGGATGCTCTAGTTGGAATATTGATAGCTTTTGAGTTGGATAACTAGGATAACTATGTCTGTAGTTCCAAAAGTATCGAGTCTACATTTGAAGCCAAGATTTCACTCAAGAAAAAGGATAAGAAATTAAAAACTAGTCAATTAAAAAGTGAGGAAGAAGAAGAAATTTTAGATAGTGATCTTGAAGTTGTTGAAGCCCCACTTGCAAGGAAATATTCCAAATGCAGAGGAAAGTACAAAGGTAAGGTTCCTCTAATCTATTTTTCTTGTGAAGAAGTTGGTTAGATTATTGCAAGGTGCCCAAATAGAGAAGAAAATGATGAAAATAAAAGAAATAAGTACAAAGAAAAGAAGAAATTCAAAAACTACAAGGACTAAAAGGAAAAAGGTAAGAAATTTTGTTTTATGGCAAAAGATTCTAATAAAAGTGAAGATGAAATGGTATATATTTCTATAAAAGATGAATCTGATGATAAAGAAGATAAAATGACACTTACCTCTCATGTTAGAAAAAATGATACATGGATTATTGATAGTGGTTTCTCACATCATATGACTAGAGAAAAAACAAATTCGAGCACATGGAACATTATAATGGTGGTAGTGTGAGATTTGGAAATAGTGAACCTTGTTGCATAAAGGGAAAGGGTGTATTTCATTAACTAATGAACTTAGATGTGACAATGCTTATTGGGTTGAAGTACTGAAGCATAAAATATTAAGTGTGCAACAATTGACTAATATTAGATTCAAGATAGAATTTATGAATGGAAAGGCCAATCTATTGGATGGAAAAGGAAATCTAGTTGGATCTAGTAAAAAAACAAAAGGTAATCTATTCTATCTTGATCTTAGTGAAAGTTCATGTTTTATTGCTCAAATAGAAGAAAGTTGGTTATGGTACAAAATATTATGTCATGTGAACTTTGATAATCTAGTCAAGATAAGAAAAAATAAAAGAGTATGAGGTATTCCTAGTCCAAGGAAACCTGATATGAGTCTATGCAAAAATTGTCAAATTAGTAAGATGGAAAAAACTAGTTTCAAAAGAATGAACTATCATTCTAAAAATGTCTTGGAGCTTGTACATACATATTTATGTGGACCTATTGGAATAGAGAGTTATAGTGGAGATAATTTTTTCATTCATTTTGTTGATGATTATTCTAGAATGATGACTATAATGTATCTAAAAGAAAAATCTAAATATTTTCAAAAATTTAAGTGGTATTTAGAAAGAGTAGAAAAAGAAGTTGGAAAGAACCTGAAATGTTTGAGATTAGGTAGAGGTGGTCAATTCTAATGAGTTCAATAAATTTTGCATTGAAAAAGGAATTAAGAGACAGGTATTAGCCCTTGGTACACCTCAATAGAATGATATAGTTGAAAGAAGGAATAGATCATCATGGATTACCCAAGAAAATTAATGATAGAAAAGAATGTTACAATAAAATATTGGAAGGAAGCAAGTAGTACTACATTGCATACCTTGAACAAAGTATAGTTGAAGAAAGACTCAAATCAAACTCTTTATGAACTATAGTATGGTTTAAAACCTAATGTAAGTTTCTTGAAAGTATTTTGTAGAAAATCTTATATCTTGAAAGAATCTAGGAAAGGTAAATTTGATGTCAAAGGTGATGAATGCATATTCCTATAGATGTAAAGCCTTTTTTTTTTTTGAATTTTTCTACTTATAAAATTATAGAAAGTGCACATGTGAGAATTGATGAGTTTGCAGAAAAGAGTGAAGAATAAAGCAACAAAGAACCTGAGGATTATAGAAATTTTGTTTACTATGAACCTAATACTTTGCCAAATCTATCTAGAAATTAGGAGGTCTTACCTCCTGAGTCCCTAAAATCTCCAAAATCTACCAAGTTGTAATCAATGCAACATGAGTCATAGTCTGAAAGGACCCAAGTCACAATTAGAAGCTATCAAGCTATTGCTAGAGAAAATCAAGTCTGATGGACCTAAGTCATAGAGAATGGTACCCAAGCTTAATACAAAAGATCATGAAGAAATTAGTGAAACAAACACCAAATCCAAAGTACCTATGTTAGCAAGATATGTTAGAAGGCATCATGCACCTAATCAAATCATTGGAGATAAGTTAGATAGAACAATGACAAGAAATAAATTGAAAGGTACATGTTTGCTTACTGAATTTGAACCTAGAAATGTTAAAGATTCTTTGGATAATAAAAGTTGGATTGAAGCAATGAATAAGGAAATAGAATAGATAGAGAAGAATAAGACTTGGAATCTTTTTCCTAGACCCAAAGATAAAAATGTAATTGACACAAAGTGGGTATTTAGAAATAAGATAAATAAAGATGGAGAAGTTTCCAAGATAAACCAAGGCTAGTATGTAAAGGTTATTCTCAAGAACAAGGTATTGATTATGGTGGAACTTTTTCTCCTGTCACAATATTAGAAGGTGTTTGAACTTTACTAGCATATGCAGCTCACAAAGGATTTAAAGTTTATCAAATGGATGTAAAATCTGCATTCTTGAATGAAATTCTTGATGAGGAAGTCTACATAGAACAAATTGAAGGTTCTGTGAATCCTAGCAAAATAGATATCATTTGAAAATTACACAAATCATTATATGGTCTCAAGAAATCTCTCAAAGTTTAGTATGAAAGACTTCACAACTACTTTATATAGATTGGTTTTCAAAGAACAAATCATAACATTAGTCTATATATCAAAGAAGGACCAAACAAGAAGATTATGTTGGTAGGAATATTCATGGATGTCACCTAATTTATAGGAAATGATGACTTGTGCAAATCATTTTTAGAAGAAATAAGTCAAGAATTTGAAATTTCTATGTTTGGAGAGATAAAATTCCTTTTTGGATTGTAGATTTAATAGAAGAAAGATGGTATCTACATTACAAAATCTAAATATATCAAGGAGATACTGAAGAAAATTGGAATGGAACACTCAAGAATAGTTAGAATTCCTATGTCTATTGTGCATAAGCTTTCCAAAAATGATGATTCCAAGGGGGTAGATTAGACCACATATAGATCAATGATTTGAAACTTGCAGTATTTAGTGCATATAAGGCTTGACATTGCATTAACAGTTAGTATGGTGGCACTATTCTCAACAAATCCCAAAGAAAATCACATGATGGAAATCAAAAGAATCATGGGATATGTGAAAGATACTGAAGACTATGGTTTATGGTACAGAAAAGGAGTCAAATTTGATTTAAAAGTATTCATAGATGTTGAGTAGGAAGGAAGTATTGATGACAAAAAGAGCACCAGTGGTGGAGCATTCTTTTTTGATAATAGACTAGTGTCTTGGACAAGCAAGAAACAAAATTCTATTTCTTAGTCCACAACAAAGGCATAATATGTGGCAACAATAGTTAGTTGTTCTAATATTGTTTGTTTTAAACAATTGTTGGTGGGAATGAAGATAGAGATCAAGGATCTAGTGGTTTATATAATATGATAACACCAGTGCAATTAATTTATCAAAGAATCTAGTGATGCATACCAAACCAAAACACATTGATATAAAATATCATTTTTTGAGAGAATTGGTACAAGATAAAGAGGTATGATTAGAATATGTGAATCCTAAAGAAAAAGTTGTACAAATATTCACTAAGCCATTACCTAAGGATGCATTTCTATATCAAAGAGGTAAGTTAGGGGTAATTCCTCTATCCAAAGCTCACTAAGTGAAGTTTAGTGATGCATCAACCAGAGCATGTTGAAGATCAATCAGTTGATGTAGTATTGACAAAGGCACATTGTAAATGATTTAGTAAATGAGGTATATATATATGCACTGACTATTGTCTTTGGAATGAGATGTCAAAGAGGGAGAGTTTTTCTTCATATCCCACATAAATTTTATCACTCAAGAGATGAGAAAGAGGGAAATATCAAAGACAGAAGTTTGTTGATAGAGGGAGAAAATGATGGTAGAGGGAGCTCACATTGATAGAGTGAGTTCTCATGGATTAGAATTAGAATGAAACTAAGGATATATTTCTTACTTTATTCTAGCTCTAAAATTTCATTGCATTATGACATGTTGTGTTGCCATCAATACCAAAGAGGGAGATTGTTGGAAATAATTGATTAATTGTGTATTATCTTTGATGTTACAAAAAATGTGATATCATTGCTAGTCAATGTATTTCGAGCTGACTCAAGCATTGAAGATAGTTTCCTATGTCTACTAAGCATTCTAAAGTTTGCCTAGTTCAAAAGATAGTGTCTACTGAGTTCACTCGGGTGACAAAGGAATGTTTATAGAAGTTGAGTGTTAACCAATCTCACTTAGTTAATGAAAAAAATGCTGGATAGAATTAGTATTAACCCAAATCACTTGGTTACCAAAGGAACTTTGTGAATATGCAGCGTTAATTGAATTTTCTTGGTTAATATAGGAAAATCGCTTTGAGTTAGTATCTACCAAGGAGGGTTGGCTAAAGAAGGATTTCCTTATTTTGGAATATTGAGCTCAATTGTATTGTCTATTGGTTCTAGCTGACTAAAAATTTAAATATTACTTATTCTAAGTTGTATTTAAGCTAACTTGACAATGTGTAAAATATAAATATAAGGTCAAGCTAAGGATTGAATGTGTGGTACAAATTGAAGATTCGATGATGCTAAGAGGAAGTGAAATAGAAGGATAAGAAAAATATCCTTGATGAGATGCAAAAATACATTTGATCAGGAAGATTCAAGTATACAAGCCATAATTGATATCTATAATTTGTAATTTAGTTGCATTAGAAATCAAGGAATCTCATTATTACTCTCTAACCATTGAAGCAGTGATTTAAATCTCTTATCAAAGTTGGCTTAATAGCTATTTGTAAATCCTCTAACAAGGTGGAATTTTTATTTGAAGTGTCTAAAGACCTCTAACAAGGCCACTCCTAATAGGGTGATTAAATCCTCTAATAGGGTCACACCTAACAGTGTTTTTTGTAACCTTTAATAGGGTTGGCTCCTAATAGGGCTCACTTTAGAAAAGTGAATATCAGTAACTAGTTGTAATTGGTGGTTTTTACCAAATTGGGTTTCTATGTTAAAATCTTGTGTTCATGGTATTTCTCTTATGTGTTTGCAACTAAGTTAAAGTAATATCAAACATAAAAAATATCTTAAATTTTTCATGTTAAGCATTTGCCAAGTTATTTTAGTGTTTACTGAGTTACAACAGAGTTTAGTTTTGATTTATATTGACATCTAAGAGATTTGGGATTTATTTTTGTGGCAACTGATTCACCCCTCCCCTTAAAGTTACTCCTCTTATATTTATGACACCTGAGATCTTATTGAGATTGACATATATATATATATATATATATATTGTTATGATAAATATCCTATTTAAAATAAAATTAGGTTAATAAGTTTTAATTGTTGGAATTACAAGTGGGAAGAAAGTAAATTTCTGGGGGGGGTGACTGAAATAACATGTAAAGCATATGCATCAATCATGTAAACATGTAATCAAATGCACACATAACACTAGATATGATTACCCAAAAATCCTCTAAGTGAGAAGGTAAAATTGGGGTGGGGATGACACCCACAAATTTTCACCACTACAACAATGAAGTGTATCTATTGAAGGTTACAATAATTTGACCATGAATCATGATCTGCCCTATGAAAGGCCTACCCTATTAAAGGCTTACAATAATTGTTAAGTCCCACCTTGTTAGAGGATTTCAACACCCTATTAGAAGTGTGTCGAGTTAGAGGACTTCAACTTACAATTAAGTAAGCACATTGTTGAAGGATTTCATACAGCCTGTTAAGACTACTCTATTAAGATATTTAACTGAAATCACTTATTAAAATGTCTTAGCATAGATCCTATAGTTGGCACTTGCTTTCCTGATAACAGATCACCTCTACATACTCTTTGATTGATCCATTATGATCTAATGTATCAATGTTGTATCCTTCTCTATCCTCTCTTCTTCGCTTAATTAATTCTGCAATTCACTCTTACATCTAAGTCACCTTGAATGCTTTGCAATCTATCTTGTTTTCTCTTCCAATTTGATCATTCACCCCTTGTACACTATCCACTCATCAAGAATTTAGGGCTTCATCCTCCTTAAGAATAATTTGGTAGCTTAGGGTTAGGTATGAATCTACGATTGAGATTTATTCATTTTACTACTTAAACCTTATCATTTTTTGATTGACTACATGTAGTTGCATAAGGATTTTGCATATAGATTCATTCTTATCTCCAAAAGATCGTAATCTATTTTTAAGTTAGCTAAAAAATGGCTTACATAGTTGTTTGTGTCATTTCAAACAAATATGTCCAAACTATGTCACTTGGCATATGAAGTCTTTGATGCTTGGCATACATTGTATTTTTGCTTCTAACTCAGCACTTGTAATGCTCAATATCCACTATTTACTTGGCACTTGAATTCACTCGGCATGGTCTATCTACTTGACACTCATTTCAACTTGGCATGGTCTTAATATTCACATGTTGCACTCAGCATGTATTACAAATTTAGCATGAACTAAGTAAATGGTTTAAGTGTGTTGATACTCACTTGTGAAAACCAATCCAAGATCAACAATCTCCCCCATTGAAATAAGTATAAAAAACACTTAAATATACAATATTCTTCTTATCTTCTTGAGCATAACATATTCATGGCTCAACTTATATACACAAAACTTTAAAATTTTAAAATTCTACAATATTTTATATACCTCAAAATTGATAACTCCCACTTTGTTAATGTGTCCATTTTGTATCCAAAATCTATGCTCCTCTGTAACTTCAATGCACTATATCTGATACCTTTTCATCTGATATGCTCTATCATAGCTGATATTTATATTTGTTTACTAATTTTTCTTTCAAAAATGAATCTCAAAAATGCATATCGCCCCAATGATATAACTTTATTACTAGGCTCCCTCTTTATTATTTCTTCCTTTCTTTAATTCTATGCTCTCACTTTGTTCATACTCTATGCTCCTTTTCTTTATCTTTCTTTCTATATTTCTCCCCATTTTTTTATATCTCCCCTAATGTACAATGTTATTTATTCTCCCCCTTTTTGACACTTATGTCAAATGGGTTATACACATATAGTGCATTTTTCCAAAAATGATTTATGAACTTCCATTATGATTTTAAGAGTTGCATTCTAGTTGTCACATGCAACATCCAATGACTTGATCCAGATAGCAAGCTCGAAATCAAGGTGTACCAGGCCATCTAAGGTAGAAAGATTAGGGTGTTTCTTTAGTAGAGTTTCTGCATAACCTAGTTTTTTGTGTAGTATTTCTATGTGTGGGGTGAGGGATGCCTATATACATGTCAATTTGGCTCTTATGCTAGCCTCTTTTTCTATTAACACAGCTAATTGAGTTTGTGTCTAAAGCAATGTATGAAAATTCTTATCACTCTAAGCAAGGATTTGAGGTAACGTTGTGCCATATCCAAAAAATACACATTTCTATGGCTTAGCTTCTAGCTTGGTTCTATTTTTAAAATCTATGTGAGAAAATGCTTCACAGTCAAAGTTTTTGGGAAAATAATAACTCACCTTCTTACCAGTCTATGCTTCCTCTAGAATACCATAGCCCAAAGGAGTAGAAGGACCTCTATTAATCAAATATATAGTAGTATTGACAACCTCTTCCCACATGTGTAAGGGTAACCCAACATGCAACCTCATGCTCCTTGCATGCTCAATTATAGTCCTATTCATACTTTTAGCCACTCCATTTTCCTATGGAGTCCTTGGACTATTTTTCACTCTATAAATACCACTAATGGAGCAATAATCTTCAAATTCATGACTATAATACTCACCACCATTATTAGATCTGAGACATTTTAATTTCTTACCAATCTCATTTTCAACCAAGCATTTCCATTTCTTAAAAGTTTGAAATACATTAGATTTTTTTCTAAGGAAATAACCCCACACTTTTCTAGTTGCATCATCAATAAATGTAACATAATAATGAGAGCCACCAAGGGAAGATACCTAAACTAGTTCCCATACATTGGTATGCACAAGCTCTAATTTCTCCTTTTGGTTTTCCTTCCCAGTCTTCACAAAACTCACTGTATTTTATTTTCCATATGCACAACTTTCACAAAAATCCATATTAACACATTTCAGACCTGGTAGAACATTCTTTGAATGAAGTACTTTCATACCTTTCTCACTCATGTGCCCAAGTCTATTATGCTATAGCATTGTATTAGAATTTACAGCAACTATTTGTTCTCCCTGCTCAATTGTGGCAACTATTCTTGAACATTCATTTTTCTCTGAAATAACTAAAGTATAAGGAACAATTTGACCTGTACAAAGATATAAGGTGCCTACTTTCACACCCTTTTCTACTACAAGAGAACTTTTTGAAGCCTTCCAATTTTTATCATTAAAAGTAACTACACAACCCTCATCATCGAGTTGTCTTGTTGAGTTTAAATTCCTACTCAACCTTGGAACATGTCTCACCTCATGTAGTAGCCAATGATTACCATTTTGCAACTTAATCTTAACTTTTCCCTTTCCAACAATCTAATAGGGTTCATTATCTCCCATATAAAAAAGTCCAAAATCCCCTTGGACATAATCAATAAAATAATCTCAATGAGGTGTAACATGAAATGAAGCACCAAAATCTAAAATGCATGAATCATCAATACTTCCTAAAGATAGAAGCAAAGCATCATCTTTGGATTTGTTACTTACCACATTTGCCTCCTTGTCTCCATCTAGTTTATCTCCTTCATTTTTCTTTTAATTCAAGCAATATTTCTTTTTATGACCTAGTTTCCCACAGTACCAACAATCATTCGGTCCTCTTGATTGAGACCTCCTCCCTTTTGACTTTCCTCTTGATTTCTCATGATTCCAAAATTACTTCCTCTCTCAGTCATTCTACCCTTGCTTTATGCATTCAAAGCACTTCTTGATGTAGATACATTTGAGGATTTCCTACAATTTTCCTCACTCAAAATAACACTAATCACATCATCATATTTTAGGGTACTAGATCTACGAACAGAATTACTCACAACCATTACCAAGTCATTTCAACTTTTAGGAAAAGAACATAAAATCAAGAGAGCCCTAATTTCTTTTTCAAATTTTATACCCATAGAAGATAAATGACTCGTAATAGTATTAAACTCATTTAAATGATTTACAATAGATCCATCTTCTACCATTTTTATATTAAATAAACACTTCATGAGAAATAACTTGTTTGAAGTGGAGGGCTTTTTATATAGTGTCACTAGGGTTTTCATCAACTTTTATGTTGTCTTCACTTTTGTAATATTAAATGCCACTGATGGCGCTAGACATAATCCAATTCTTCCAAGTGCCTTTTTATCTAGAAGATCCCATTCATAATTTGACATAGATCCCTGATTCTTGGCTTTTCCTTCCAATGGCTTCCATAAATCCTTTTGATAAAGATAGTCTTACATTTGCATCTTCCATAACTAAAAGTTCTGCCCATTAAACTTGCCAACTCTCAACTTACCCTCATCTACCATCGCTCCCACTCAACCATGAGACTCTTAGTCAATCATGAGACTTTCTTGTAGAGGATAACTAAAAAACAACCTCACTCTGATACCACTTGTTAGGAATAAACAATGGACATAAATAAAAATTACATGCAAATATAACCAGTATCAAAAAATAATAGATCACACAGAAAAGAACACAAGGCACCAAGATTTAACATGGTTCAACTGATCCCTAGGCTATGTCCACCAAACAACAATTCTAATATTATTATGATCTAGTGACTACAACTTGATTACAATCGGTAATCCCTTACAGCTCAATACCACCACAAGAACCAATTTTTGCATCATCACAATGAAACAATCCCTAACACTAAGCACTTTTATACAAT
The DNA here is from genome assembly GCA_028749045.1 of Cupressus sempervirens. NCBI lineage: Eukaryota > Viridiplantae > Streptophyta > Pinopsida > Cupressales > Cupressaceae > Cupressus > Cupressus sempervirens. The sequence continues at coordinate 690,913,348 of CM053793.1, forward strand.
TATTTTCATGCTACTTTAGGGTTACAACATGTAGGCCATATGTTGGCCATACATTGGTCACAACCCAAAAATTTCCTATTCAGTCACCACAAACTAACAATCTCCCACTTGGGGATTGATCAGGCTCCACACTAAACAACACACTATAAATGATAATAATTATCAAGGTGCTATAAGTATTTTTGATAAACATAAGGAGAAAAGGGGTATGATTATTGATGTACCCTCTAATTCTTATGTAGATATGCTTTTTGTTTTATCATAGATCATTGTAAAGGTCCCTTTGTCTAAATTATTAAGAATCCATAAACACTAAAATAAAGCCATAGCATGGGTAGGAGGTATCAATGACAGGTAAAATATGATTGTAATGAGATTCATATTCCTAAGGATAGTAGTAAAGAAAAAGTAGAGGAAATAGAAACTAAAGTGGTTGTGTCTCAAATTCCCCAAATGTTTTTGGATAGTTCTGTAAATTAGTGTTTTGGAAATGTTGAACCATTTTTCCTGAATATCTTGGTAAATGGCAAAACAATAAAAAACTGCATGATTGATTCTAGTGTTTCCAATATTGTTATTCCATTTGAAGTAATGAAAGGATTAGGCCTAAAGGTTGATACTACTTAGAGAAGATGTTGTGCTATGGACAAAAGAGAAGTGACTATCATAAGTACTATTAATTCTTTTCCATATAAATTGACAACTTATCCTAATAAAGAACTCACTATGAGTGTTTTGGTTGTTGATATTCCACCTCCATATGACATGTTATTATCTAGAAAATGGAGTGATGCCATGGGTGGGAGTTTAGAATGTGACTTGTCATTTGTTACTTTCCAAATTGATGGGAATCTAGTGAAGATAGATAGAGAACCTAAGAGTGTATACATGATTGAAGAAGAGATAGATGATGATATGAAAAACTTTATTGATATAGATGTTAATGCATTTTAAGATTAGATTCTTATTTTGAAGAAAGATAAGCATAAGTCATAGATAGAAATAGAAGTCAGTACAAAGATAGACAAAGGTGATTTGTGAAGTCTCTTTTTCGGTTGTGCCTACTACAAAGATGGATTTCGTGTAGGTATTTTATTGATTTCTCCTACAGGGGTAACATACAAATTTTCTTTTACTTTTAATTTCCCTTTTACTAATAATATAGCAAAGTATGAGCCCTTGCTATTAGGACTTAGATTAGCCCACAAGAATTGGATAAAATGCTTACATATTGTGGGGGATTCTAAGCTAGTTGTATCCCAAGTGAGAAACCTTTATGTGTTAAAAAATAAGAGATTGAAGCAATACAAAAACTTTTTATGGGATATGATTGAATAGTTTGATGCATTTTGGATAGTTTTGAAGGTGTTTATTGGTAAGAAATTGTCTCGTAAAATAAGACATGCTCTAATTGGTCTATTAAGGAAATATAGGAATGTGTTTGCATGGTCATATAATGGCCTAAAAGCTTATAAAGAAGATTTATTTTAGGATGAAGTCCCACTCAAACTAGATGCTAAGCCTTTTAGATAGAAACAAAGACCTATTAATCCAACTCTTGGCCCCAAAATGCAAGAGGAACTAATGAAGTTGAGAGATGCAGGGACCATAAAACCTATTAGGCATTCATCTTGGGTGTCAAACTTAGTCCCTATTAGGAAGAAGAATGGAGATATAAGGTTGTGTGTTGATTTATGAATCTCAACATATCTTCATTAAAGGATAATTATGGTCTACCAAATATGGAGGCCATCCTACAAAAAGTCACTGGTTTTGAGCTCATGTCTATGATGGATAGATTCTTGAGATACAATCAAGTAGCTATTAAAGAATCACAATAGTTTAAAACTACTTTTACTACTCCATGGGGAACATGTATGTATGTTAGAATGCCTTTTGGGCTTACTAATGCTAGGGCTAATTTTCAATGTCTAATGGATGTGGCTTTTGCTAATATTATTAATGAATTCTTGGCTACATACCAGGATGACCTAACTACCTATTCTAAAGATGGGAATGATCACTATATTCATTTAGAGAAAGTATTTATCAAAGCCCTTAAGTATGGTGTTTCTTTGAATCCTAGAAAGTATGACTTTGGAGTTACAAAGGATAAGTTTCTAGGGCATCTAGTTCATAAACATGGACTAAGGATTGATCCTAAAAGGGTAGAACCAATAGATAAAATTTAGAGGCCTAAGAGTGTTAAAGGAATTTAGTCACTTTTTGGGAAAATCAATTTTATTAGAAGGTTTATGACTAATTTTTCAGAAATTAGTAGGCCTATATAAAAGATTTTAAAGAAGGGATCTAAGATAAAATGGGATGGAGAGCCTAGTGTTGCATTCTAGAAGATTAAGCAAGCTATTAATGATTTACCTATTCTTAGGGTACCTAATTATGATAAACCAATACATATATTTTATTTTTGCCTCATTTCACACCATTGCTATAGTGTTGCTATAGAAAAATGAAGAAGGCTATGAACAAACTTTTTCATTTTTTAGCAAATCATTATAGGTAGTAGAATTGAAGTATGATATTAATGAGAAACATGCATATGCACTGGTGAAGAGAGTGAAGCCCTTTAGGTGTTATCTAATGGGAGCAATTGTTATTAGATTTGTCCCTGCTACTATTATTAAAGACATCTTCTCACAAAAAGAGATATTTGGTAGAAGATGTATGCGGATTAATAGAATACAGGAATTCAATATTGATATTCAGATCACCAAGCTAGTTAGAGGTGAAGGCTTGGCTAAACTGATGATGGAAGAAAAATTAGGAGAAAGTCAAATCAACCAATGTGATGATAACTACAGGGATAATCTCTATGACATGGATACTTCCAATTGGTAAAGGGGTGTAATTTATTATTTGCAACATATGACGTCCCCACTAGGATTAATACATAACCATAAAAGATCCCTAAAATTATACACTACAAGGTATGTTAGAGTGCAAGGGTAGTTATGGTAGAGGGATATGGAGGGAGTACTTTTGAATTGTGTAGATGTAATTAAATCTAAGAAAATTTTAAGAGATATGCAAGAGGGTGTGTGTGGAGGTCATTACATGGCTACGACAATAGCTCATAAAATTCTTAGAGTTAGCTTTTGCTGGCCAACACTCTTCAAAGATGCACATGAGTTTGTTAGAACATTTGATGCTTGCCAAAGATTTGGTGGGAAGTTAAAATTCTCTAGAAATTTACCATTAAGACCTATTAAAGTACAAGAACCATTTTAACAATGGGGAATTGATTTCATTGGTGAGATTCCAAAAAAATCTAGTGGTGGACATTCTAAGATTCTAGTAGCTACTAATTATTTTACTAAGTGGGTTGAAGAAATTCCTAATAAGAATGAAACAACTAAAGTAGTGACTAATTTCATTTTGAATAACATAGTAATTAGGTTTAGATGCCCGCAAAATATTGTGACTCATAATGTTATGTGTTTTAGATTTGAAGAAAATAAAGAATTTTGTAGGAAGTATGGCATTACAAAATACACATCTTCACCCTACCATCCCTAAGGGAATGGCCAAGAAAAATCAAGCAATAAGAGCATATTGAAAATTATTAAAAGAATTCTAGGAGAGAACAAGAAGGCCTGGGATTCAAAATTTCCATTAGGCTACTATGAAAAAGGCCATTAAATGTGCTCCTTTTGCTTTAATTTTTGGCATATAGGCTAGACTTCCACAAAATAATTTAAAGGAAATGTATAAATTTGTTCAAATTTATGAAGATGATATTATTGATGAAATGCAACTTAGGATGGATGATATCCTACAATTGGAAGAAACAAGAAGAGATTCCTCTATTCAAAATGCAAAGCTACAGCCATAAATGAAACATATATATGATAAGAGGGCTACTGAGAAAAAATTTGAAGTAGGTGATATGGTGCTAATGTGGAATGTTGGAATAGAAGATAAAATCAAGCATGGTAAGTTTGATCCAATTTGTCTTGGCCCATATAATATTCATGATAAAAATGGTGAAGATTCATATTTTCTGAAGGATTTAACTAGAGGTTTTCTTGAATTTTTGGTTCATCGATAATTCTTAAAGAGGTATTTTTCTTAAATATCTTTGTTTCCATAAGTAGTAGTCTAGGTTTTTCCTATACATTCTATAAATCCTTTGTGTCTTTTGTATGGCCCTTGTACATAGTGTTTTTCTTGTGTGGTTTCTCTCTTAGATGTTGTCATTCTTTATCAAGTATGTGGTCTGCTCTACCAAAGTTTCTAGATTCTTCCATACACACAAGTTGTCTATCATCCCTAGACAGAGCCACTAATGGTTTGATTTTCTACAATGCAAAAAAATTTCCTAAATATGTGTGAAAATTAGATACATTTATATATATTCTTCATATTAGGGTTTGGTCTTTTCAAAATTGGTTAATCCTAACAAAAAACTTGATAAAAACCAAATTGGTGCCCTAAGTGAACTATTTAGGTTGTGTGCCTTTACTTTGAAGATTGAGTGGGAAAATCATTTTTGAAAAGAGTATATATATTCGGCAATTTTTAAATTTTTTTCTTTTGGCTTCTTTCTTTCCCCAAAATTTTCCTCACTATTAGACCTTTTAAAGATCTATAGTGCTCATATTGTTGTTATAGAAGCTTGTAGTTACTTTATCTCATATGACATGGTGACCTCTTGCAAAAAGGAAAACACAGAGGGCCAAAAGTGAATATGGTGTTGTTAAATTTTTCCTATCATTAATGAACCATGTTAAAATTATAGACTATCAAATGTGTCAAAAGAGAAATAAATATAGTCATAATGAGAGCATGTGTAAGATTTTTGCTAGTAATGACATGGTGACCTCCTAGGAAAGTGAAGTGTGGCGGGGTCAATACTGAAGACTAGCACTATAAAATTTTCTTTGTCATTTACTAGATGCTGTCATCATTATGGAACATTATAAGGTGCATTAAAAAAGGTATGCTAATGAGAACATGCTTCTTTCTTGATGATTGCCTTTTTAGAAAATATACTGGTCATTATGTCACCACCAAAAAATATGAGTTTTTGTTGGTAGTGACATAGTGACCTCCTGTTAATTAAAATGTAGTAGGACCTAATTTTGAAAGAGTAGTGCTAAAAGAGTTGACAATTATAAATTACTATGCCAGTGTGTCAAGGTGATTTGATGTCACATGCTATGTGGATTTGTACTCATAAAAGGATGCATGTTGATTAAAGTCATCAAATTGAAGATGCATCAATGGTAGTCATCTTGTCAATATGGCAACCTACTCAACATTTAGTGCACATGACATGGTGACCAAAGAAAAAACAAAAGGACCCACCATAGTTACATTAAAACCCTTGTGAAATACACATTGTTAGATCAGAGATGAATCAATGATGGATGCTATGTCACATGCAGAAGTCACTAGATGTTTATGCATAGAGACATAGCAAGAATGTGACATGTGTCCGCAAGTGCTGGTGGGGCTAGAAAAAGTTCCCACTAGTGGGAAGAAAAGCTGATGTGGAGAAACTTGATTGGGTTGAGTGCCAACATGGAAAATTGAAAGTAAGTCATTCACAATTTTGTCCTTGGATCATCAGATTTTTTTAGAATCAACAATTTATTTTCAAAATTATAAGGTTTTTCCACCCTATTTCTCGTTATAGTTCATTTTTGAAAATTGAAGATTCCTTGTACAAACTAGAACTAGAAATATATTGCAAAATTTTGCCATTTCTTCTCTATGCAAACAAATTTTAGGATTACAAAGAGGTGAGAGCCAATTGAATAATTATTCCTATCTTGTTTAAAATTGCAAAAGATTTTCAGTATCCACCATTTGTTGTAGAATTTCAAGAAGGATAGTGAAGAGCCAAGTAAGTATCCAAATCCTTCAGATAGTGAAGAGTTTTAATATTTCTGTGTTACTAAGTAAACATGCCTCCAAAGAAAGTTTTGTCAAGAAAAGTAGATTATGCAAGTATAAATGTACATGATGAACTTCTTGAATTATTGCCTAAATCTACAAATGAGTCTTCCCAAATGAAAAAAGATAATTTCTATAAACCCTAGGCTCAAGATTACGAATGGGCTATATGATAAAGGGAATTGGGTTAGAGATGCTACCACTACTAAAATAGGGCTCTATCTTTTTAAGAAGTGGTTCTAAGAAAGAAAATTGTTTGCTCCCCATGGGGACATTTGAAATTTTGATTTGGGTAAACCAATGGTCCATTGTGGTTTTATGGATTCTAACCTACTAATGGCCATTGCCCAAAATTATGACCCAATGGCCAGAATAGTGAGAAGAATGGATGGTGAATGCCTTGTTAGAAGACATTCTAAAGAAATTTGAGAAATTTTTGGTGTATAATAATTTTTAGATTATCATGTACCCATTGACTTGAAAGGAATAGAGAAAGAATACTTATCTTAGAAGGATAAGATCATGCAGGGTGAACTGAGGCCACAAATAGGTTCAAATGGAAATTTTCTAGTAGTCATAGCATCTACTAAGGAGCCTTTTAAAAAGTAATTTTTTCACTTCTAAGGCCATAGAAACATACATGACTCTATGTAAGGTTTTTGGTGAGGATGAGGAAAATTTTATGCCAATAAAATTTATGTATATGTTGATTCATATTTCCTCTTTTGGTGTTGATATTATTTTTGATTTTGCATCCTATATAGTAGGGGATATTCATATAGGGTTAGTTGGAATTGTGAAGGGAAAGGTGGAAAAACTTTTGGCCATTATTCACTATTAATGTGCATGTTCCTATTTAAAGGGGTTAAATATTTTGAAAAGGAGATTGTTTTAAACCAAAAGTATGGAGAAGAAGATCTACTAGTCTAGTTGTGGAGTGTAGACATGACCTGGGATGTAGGGGAGGCCAATTTTGTGAGGTTTGATAGGTACTTTGCATCTAGGTTAAGATGCCTCATATTAAGGGACAATCCCAAAATCCCCAAGGCATTGATGGATTTTATTCGACCCATGGATAATCCTTTGATTTGAAAGTATCACATAATTGGGTGAATATCATACCATACTCTATTTCAACTATTTTTTAGGGTTTATAGTTTCTAAGGGACTCCCCATGTACTACCCTACTTTGTACCTTTGAAGATAGGAATAACTAAGATGATATGGTAGTTAAGGGAATTGGAGGAAGCATATTTTATTAGAAGAAACAAAGGCACAATTTTTACCACTTGTATTGTGGCTCATCATTTTATCATCACAAAAGGTGGTTTGTTATTCTTGTATAAACTCCTAGACTAGTACAAGATGGCCATGTCCCACCCCCATTTTTGTGATAGTGAGGGATTTTTTGATATGTTTAGACTAAGGGCTAAAGTTGGTTCCAAAAAGCATGAACCTTACTTCCCTAAGGACATAATAAGGAATGAGTTCTCTTTGCAAGAGCAATATATCAAGAAAGAGAAATAGAGAGTTTATTCTAGAGTTTTTAAATTCATCTATTATTTTGATAATAATTACAAGCCTCTTGCTAATGGAAAAAAAGAGGCAGATAGATTGAATAAACTCATGACTACTTTTCTTGAAATCATGGAGGTTATGAATGAAAAGAAATTGTTTTTTATTAAGTCTTTTATAGACAAAGCCAAGGATGTCATGAGGAGGTTATCTTTTACTCCCACAATATGATCAAGGTAGTTGACCATCTAAAAGAGACTAGGCTATGATGTGATCAAAAATAAAAGGGCTCCTACAAATAAAGGAAAACATATTATGGGATCAACCTATGTAGTTCTTAAGGAAAGACCCGATGAGCCCTTGCCCAAGAGGAAGAAAATAATATAGGAACAAACACCTCAAATTGAGGAATATTCACCCACACAATCCCCACTACAATTAGGAGATGAATAGCTTACTAGGGATTAGATGGAGCAATTGGGACCTCAAGGGGGAGTATTCATCACTCAAGTAGAATTAGAAGAGGGAAATCTACAAGAACCTCTAATCCCAAGCCTTAAGTTAATAGTGGAAAACTATAGAAGAAAGGAGCTAGATTCTATGATGGAACATGCTAGCCATGAATTCATCTTTGATGACAATTTTGTCAAATCCTAAGCCTTCTACCAATTTTTTTAGAGAACAAACATGAGAATATTTGAAGAAAGATGCAATAAGCTGAAAATAGAGCATCCAAAAATGGAGGAGATAGATGTGCAAAATTAGATAAAGGAAGAGATCATGTAAGAATTCAAGAACATGAAACTTGAGGAAGGGAGACAAATGATAAAGGAATCTAGTGTTTTGCTACTACCCAATTGGGATATTGTAGATGCTTTTGTTTTTAACTCTGTTATAGACAAAATGAGTATAGAGGATCAAGGCAAGAAAGAAACGAAAGGTTCCAAATTTAGTGAGGACCAGGATGCATTGGTCATTTGGTCAGTAAGGAAAGGATCTAGGACTAGATCTTCCCAACCTAATGATACTGGGTTGATGGGAAACATAATTATAAGAAGAGTTGAAAAAATACTAGTGCAGATGTTGCACATTTGGTTATTGGATCAGCCCACTTTACTTTAGCCACAACTCTAAGAGACGAAATGTTAAAGTTGGAGTTACAAGATAGGTATGAAAAAGTTCTAGATGTGTATAATAAAGAATTTTAAAAAAGAATTGAGCTTGAGAATAAAGTGATGGGATGACCCACTAGGCCAAGAATCACCTACCCTTTCTCACCAATGGAACCTTTTAAATCTACTACTCTCATTGAAATCCAAACACACCACAAAGGCCATAATATTATACTATAGAATATTTTGAAGAACAAAAGAGAAAATTGTGGGCATTACATGTAGAATTGAATGCACGATATGGGAATAAGCTAAGAAAATGCCTCATGTATTTAGTTGATAAAATTGATTGGCCCTCATGTTATGAGCAACTAGAAAAGACAGTAAACATATGGCATGAAATAAAGGCAAATGATGAAGTCTTGAAACCAATTATCAACAAGTGGAGTAAAAGGAGAAAAGAGATAATCTTTTTATGTTTTTTTGTTATCAATTTATCTCATGATCATATAGAAAAAACTTATGATGTTGCCAATGATCATTGAGAATTTGATGATAAAAGAGTTGAGATATAGAGGAGAATTTTCCATTACCTAGACAAGTACAAGAATGTTAAATTTGATTTGTTCCCACATGCTTTAAGTAAAAAGAATAAATTGAAAACTAAGGTGGAATGGGGCCAAGAATTAGATGATCTATTTTGTTTAAGGATGAATAGAGTCATAAATGAATGAGGAAATGCATGCTAGGTAGCTACTACTAAAGAAATTTTAAAAGTCCAATTATTCTGTGATTCTTTAAAAAAAGATTTTATTTAAATCGACAAAATTACTGAACATGTGATTAAGAAACAACATGATATTCTACAACTTAATTGGCCAAATGAAACACTTTTTCAGAAGTGGATGGTAGATATCACTGATGGTGAGTAGTTAGAAGATGTTGAAACTAATGATGAGGAGGAAATGGAACAAGATGAGGTAGAGATAATTGATACATCAGTATGAGATCAAAAAGAAGAAGAGAACAAAGGTGAGCAACCAATTACAATTTCTAGCATAGAAATCTAGACTGATGACTTGGAAAAAGAGAAAATGGATATAATTGTTGTCTTATTAGTTCATGATGATATGCATGGAGAGCCTTGAGTGGAAGTCAGTCTATAACAAGAAAAGTCAAATATGTCACAATCTATCCCATTGGTTACAACCTCCAAGGAGCAATAACAGTAATAGGGCCAATCATCAAAATTTTCACTCACAAAGAAATGGAACAAAAGATGTAATAGAAAATGGTCTCACCAAAAGGCATTATGATGTAAATTTTTATTGTTGCAAATTTCTTTGTCTTTTGTGATAGTAATGATGTAAATATTTTTTTCTTAAGCACAACTGCTAGTTCTCTATACCTGAAGCTTGTTGCATCTCACCCTATATAAGTGAGATTCCAAGGCTAGAGAAAAGGTCCATGAATTTTGTAATTTTTCCTTGTTCAAAAGTATAGTCGGTCCATTTTTATGTGTAGTCTTTTGAGTTTACTTTCAAGCTTTGTAATTTCTTGATATTTTCATATCAATGATAGAATTAGCAAGATATTCTGAGTTTCATTGAGTTTCTATTAGTTATTGTATTAGTCCTTTCAAAGGATAATACAAAAGGGCACTTACACTACACTTATGTTATCAATATCTATTTATAGTTTATGAAATTGTTTACTTTGAGATTATTTAAATAAGGTCTAATTGATTGATTGTAATTTGGATAGGTTGTATATTGATTCTATTATTGCTTTTAAGGAGGTAAGGAAGTGCTTTGATGAATCAGTAGGGTTTGTGAGTTTATAAGAGGGATATTTCATAAGAATGGGAATTGGTGATTATTGTTGATATAATTAAATTTCTAGTTATTTAAGTTAGATCCCCTACTAATAGTTGACTCTGTGTAACAATGGATAAGGAACTAGTCATATAAATTAGAGACAAACTAAAGTAAATTCTACTACATGTATTCAATTTATATTCAAATCTAAATCAATCAAACATTGTATCAAGTGTATAAGTAGTAGTCATCACCTATTTATGGGAATTTATGGGTTATTGTTAGCTATTTTATCTCATCTTTATCTCACATTTATCAGAGAAATTGGACCATATCTGCTATTTCAAAGGATTAAGGATAAGAGTCAAGAAGTTATTTGAATCCCTAAGGTACTCTCACCATGGTTTTGTAGATCCAGAAGTGTAAGTAGAAATTATGCTTTGTGTAGTTGGCTTAGAGACATAGTTTATTATGCTAAATATGAGCATTGGCTACCTCTAGGTATAATAAATTTTGTTGTCTACTAGTAATAATAATAACTGTTAAATCAAGAGCTAATGCAATGATCATTGGGGTTGGGTTGGGAATATTCATGCCTATGAGAACTCATCGTTGGATGAGCATGGCTAGGGTAGGGTAGCATATGAAGGGATATTCTTTTTCATAGCCTAGTGTCTATTTCCCAACGGTTGGCACATAGAAGTTTTAATTAAGTGATAACTAAAGAAAATAATGGGTGGTAATAAAACTTAAGATAATAAAATATATGTGAAGGGACCTTTATTGAGGAGTTGAAACACACAATCTAAGCTTGGGCTTGGTGATGCCAAGTGACTCCCCATGATGTCAATCCCTACTTAGTAGCCTATTGAGTGTCTAACTAGGACTTGTAGTTTATGCATTGTCTATGTTCTTGGTTATAGTTTGAGTGTTAGCCATGGAGGTTTAAGTTATGTATGTTTGTGGTTGGATCATTATCTCCATCAGCATGGGGGGAGTGGACCTATAGGTTCCACATGCTTGGGAGGCATAGCTACCTTACCACTACTGGGGACTACTGTACAAAGATGGTCTATTATTCCAGTATGATCGTTGCTAGATGTTTTCACTTAGAACTTTGGCTTTTGGAGTTTGTTATCTTTTGATTTATGCTTTCATTGAAATTCTTGTATATCATATTTAGATGATGTTAGTGTTGATGCATTTCCTTGTTATGGTGTTTAGCATATGTTAGATGACGAGTTTGATGTTTTAGGATTATTTGATGCTTTACTTCTAGCATGTTAGATTTCTTTATTCTTATGTTGTAGCATGTTTTAGTAGTGATGTCCTCATAAGATAGCACCAATGATCTAGTTGGTGGTTTGGGATATTATGTGCAAGGGATGGCTAGGACCCACAATGGTCTTAAGATGTTATTACAGTTGGGAGAAACCATGTACTTAGTTTGGTTGTTCTATACATTTCGGTGTTGTTTCAACTTAATACAATTTTGTTTTAGTACATTATGATGCTACCTTCTATGGTTTCCCTTCACTACTATGATAGATGGTTAGATTTAGCTTCTATCTTTTAGTTATTCATTCAAGTGTCTTTACCTCAATGTGTGGATCTAGTACTCCTCAATGTGGAGGAATACATTTTCTAGTGATGTAGGACAATCCTAGATGTAAGAGAAATCTTGCATCACCCCAAAATATTTTCATTTCCGTCTTTTATATTTTAATAAGGACTAGTACATAGGGTGGTTATTATTTATGGGAACTTAATAGTTTTAGTAAGTTTTTAAAATGAGCTCGGAATGTTCTCATTTTCTACATGAAGGTTCATTTTAGAGTTATAAACCTACCATAAAAATCACATTGGTCCAACTTAAGTATCAAAGAAGTTATTACGAATGTTTAGTGAAAAAATTTGTAGAAAAATCTTCAAGCTCATTGTTAGAGGCCTTAGAGCGCACATATGATGTCCCAAAACTTGAAAAAAAGGGCACTTACACCATTTTGACCCTATAGATTAGGAGATTGCATTTTCAAAATGTGGTTATAATAGCCAATAAGAGAAATGGTTCATGATTTATGAATTTTCAAAGTTGGGCTACCCAAATATCTAAAATAATTGGAAAAGATGTATTTGGCCAACTCTATATGTATTGTTGGAGTTTTTTAGCCTTATGTATTAAATTTCAATGTTTAGAATTTTCCCAAGTAGCATAAAATTTCCTATTTAAGAAAGGCCCAAATATTTTCTAAAACAACTCCATGTGGTAGTTTATAGATTAGTCTTGTAGATTATTACAATGAAGGCACCCATCTGGGTTAGCATTTTTTACTTGTGAATTCTATAATTCCACTTTTGTGGTGCAAATAAGAAGTCCATATTTTATTCTTTCATTTTTTGTTGTTTCTTTGTTTTTGTTATGAGTTTATGGTTGCAATAAGAGCACCCTTCATCAAGTTATGTCAGAGCTAGAGTTCTTGATTGTGTAGACAAATCGATGAGTATGAGGCAATTCACACCAAGACCATGGTTTGGGTTGAGTGTATAGACAAATCACTAATTGTGAGGTGGTTTGCAGTAAGGTTTCAGAAGAAGTGTAAAAATTCCTCCACAAAGAGAGTGTGGTGGATGAGTTATAGGTGTTACCCTAGAGGGTCTCCTAGCCCTCCAAAGACAAATGCAGGCATTGGAATAAAAATGCATAGAGGAATAAATCTTCCATAAGAGATGAAAGAAAAGATGACGACAAAGTAGAAGAAAATGAAAAAGTAGAGGTAGTTCTAAACCCAAAGGAAGAAAGGATTTTTAGGGCCATCTCCAAGATTTGAAAAAGAACTAAGTTTGAGGTTCCCACATTTTCAAACAATCTTAACCCGGAGGAGCTGATCAATTGGATCAATTAACTAGAGGAGTAGTTTGAGTATGAATATATTGAGGATCCTAATAGGGTCAAGTTTGCGAAGGAAAAACTAAAGGGACATGTAAAGATCTGGTCAAAAGAGGTTTAGTTGGAGAAAAATAGAAAGGGAAAGGACAAAATCACCAGATGGGAATGGATGGTAGCTAAATTGAAGTGACAACTCATTCTCATGGATTATGAGCTTGATCAATTAAAGAAAGTGTAAGGGTTAAAGCAAGCAAGAAAATTTGTTCAAGAGTCTACTGAAGATTTCTATAGAGTTCTCACTAGAATTGGCCATGTAGAAGCTGATAAGGAGAAAGTGGCATGTTATCTTTATAGGTTAAGAGCAAGCATTCAAAATGAGATGAGTCTAGTTTTAATGAATAATATTGAGGAGACATACTAGTTTTCTGTAAGAGTTGAAGAAAAACTAAGCAAGAAGTTTGACAACAAGAATAGCAGAAGAGGTCATGATGGAAGGTATACTAGATGATCTTATGGAAGCCATAATGATGATCAAAAGAAAAAAGATGAGACTAGAAGTAGTAGTTAGAACCAAAGGGAAAATAATTCCAATCATTTCCATGATCAAAACAATAGAGATTAGAGAGGAAGAGATAGAGGAAAAGGATTTGGACAAGTAGGCTTCTATGGGAAATGTTTTCACTAATTGAATAATAGAAGTCCAAGCTAGAGTTGCATATGTTCATGAAGATGTTAGATCCTTACATTTTTAAGATGTTAAAAGAGAATTCCTAGTTAATAGAAGAGTCCTACTGAGTGGAGAGAATGAACCTGATCAAGAAGGAGCTTATTTCACAAAAGGTGCAGATGTGAAGATAAGTGTTATGATGTGATCATTAATGGTGGAAGTACTAACAATATTGTGTCATAAACCATGGTCAACAAGTTGAAGTAGAAGACATAGAAACACCCACATCCATATTGTATTTCTTGGATGCAAGATGACCACAAGGTCATGGTCAATGAGCAGTAATCCATGAAGTTCAAGATTGGAAGCTATTAGGATGAGGTACTATTTGATATCATACATTATGGACATATGTCACATGTTTTTGGTTAGGCTATGGTAGTTTGACAAGCATGTTGTACATGATGGGCAAGAAAATACCTATACTCTAACCAAGGATAGATTGAAATATATGTTGAATTTATTGAAGGAGAAAGAAGAAATGACATGTAGTGCTACTAGAATATGTTTTGTTGATGGAAAAGAGTTTTGCAAAGGTATGAAGTGTGAACATATATGTTTTTCTATAATTCCAAAACATAGTAAAGAAGAAGTAGGGGAGGTACCTACAAAAGTTGTAGATATGTTGGGAGAGTTTTTTGATATTATATTAGATAATGTACTTGATGGATTTCCCCCAATGAGGAAGATTAGTCACTAGATGGATTTTATTCTAGAAGCTAGTTTGCCAAACAAGGTACTGCATAGAATGACACTAGCAAAAAGTGAAGAGTTGAATAGAAAAGTTCATGAGTTGTTGCAAAAAGGGTTAATTCGAGAGAGTTTGAGTCCATGTGTTGTACCAAATATATTAGCACCAAAGAAGAATGGAAAATGGAGGATGTTTACAAATTCTCGCACTATCAACAAGATCACAATCAAGTATAGATTTCCATTGTCAATGATGGATTATTTTATGGATTGTTTGAGTAGAGCTAAGTATTTCAAAAATATAGATCTAAAGAGGGGATACCATCATATTCATATTAGAGAAGGTAATAAGTGGAAGACTTCTTTCAAGACAAAAGAAGGACTGTAGGAGTGGTTAATCATGCCTTTTGGGCTAACCAATGCACCAAGAACTTTCATGAGGCTAATTAATAAGGTAATGAATGAGTTTCTATGTAAGTCTATCATTATTTACCTAGATTCAATATATTGATCTTTAGTAAGAAATTGGAGTAGAATTTGACTCATATTCACAAGGTGTTTGATAAGTTAAGGGAAGAAAATTTGTTGGTAAACCTAAAAAAGTGCAGTTTTGTAAAGAAGGAGTTGGTGTACTTGGGATTTGTAGTCTCAGAAGAAGGTTTAAAAATAAACTTAGAGAAAGTAAAGGCTATCCTTGAATGGCCTACTCCAAGAAGTGTGATAGAGGTAAGATTTTTTCATGGGCTGACTAGTTTTTAGAGAAATTTCTTTTAGTAGTATTTGTGGACCCTTGATAGAAACAATGATAGAGGATACAAAATAATTTAAGTGGATTCTAAGAGAAGATATGATTTTTAATCTATTGAAATAGAAAGTTATTGAGTAGTCTATTTTAGCACTTCTTGATTTTAACAAGGTGTTTCAAGTAGACTATGATGCTATTAGTACTACAATAGGAGTTTTTATGAGCCAAGAAGGTAGAATTATTGCTTACTTTAATGAGAAATTGAATGATGCCAAAAGAAAAAATATTTTTTTTATGATCAGGAATTTTATGCTATAGTTGAAGCATTGAAGAAGTGGAGACACTATCTTCATCCTAAGAGTTTGTTTTGTATATTGATCATCAAGCTTTGCAATATTTAAATACTCAAGGAAAATTGAACCAAAGGCATTTGAAGTGGGTTGAGCCTTTGTAGAGTTATACATTTGTTTTGAAACACAGGAGTGGGAAGTCTAACAAAGTTGCAAATGCTCTTAATAGAAGACAACATTTACTAACAAAAATGTAGATAGAGGTCATTGGGTTTAAGGAACTTAGTACTTTGTATCCAAATAATCCTAATTTTATTGAAGCATGGAAGACTTGTAGAGAACCTATTACACTTGATAGGACAAAGTGGTTGGATTTCATGAAATAGGATACTATGTTGTTCAAAGGAAGCTAGTTGTGCATTCCTAGAAGTTCAATTAAAGAGAATCTCACAACGGAGAAGCATAGTGGAGGGTTGGCTAGACATTTTGGTAGAGATAAAATCATTTCTTTGGTTATTGAGAATTATTACTAGCCATTACATGTACCAGAGAAGTTGTGGGAGGTGTAAGAATTTTCCTTAGGGAAAAATTCACCCAAGACCAAGATGCACAATAAGTAGCACAAAAGACTGACAAAGTATGATCATAATAACAATATGATATTCAATTCCATTATATAGTACACTAGAGGTTCTTGTATATAAAGGCTGCTATGATGCATCTAGAATGCCTAGGAGTTAGCAATATGATAAGTCTTACAACCAAGTGCATGTCCACTAGGTGTGGGTTATCCTCCATTAAGCATACGAGTTACTGTGATTATAAGAGGATAAGCCTACAAAGGTGTAACATGTAAAATCATGTTTTAGACAACATGTGCTAAAATAATAGTGGGAATAATTATGATGTCTACATGATGACTGAGTTGTTTATGTAAACTCTAGTGTTGTAGACAACATGTGCTAAATTAGAGTTGCTTACTCTAATGTTGTCAACATGATAACTCAAATGAGTACACAAACTCCTAGGTGTATAACGTAAGAAATAATAAAATAATGCATTTATCTAAGTAAACTTAAGTAAAGCATAAGTAATAATTATTTACACTAAAACCTACCTTAAGTGCAACTTAGGGGAATGCACTTAAGCTCACAAAAGCTAAGATGAAATGCAGAATTGGTCCAAACTACTAGGCCATGTTAACTACCCAAGTACAATGAAATATAGAAATGCATGAAATCTCTCTATAAACAAAGGAAGAGGGAAAATTTCATGGGAAAAACCCTCCCCCAAAAAGAGATATATGTACAATATAGAAGAGAAGGATCATGTGACCCCCTGGGGAAAATTTGGTCACCCCCAAGAGATCTCACAAACAAATATACTTGACCTCTATAAAAGGCTTGGTGAAGATGTTAGCTACCTACTACTCAGTAGGAAAATACTATAGTGTGATGACCTACTCATGGATTAGATATTTGATGTAGTGTATATGAACCTCTATATGTGTGGTCTGCTAATGCTGAACTAGATGTTTCAAGATTTCAATAGAACTCTGGTTATCACAATGGATGATAGTGGGTTTGGGTAGATCAAATCTAAACTCCTTTAGAATTGATTGTAGCCTATGTTGCTTCATTAATAGCTCCTTAATACTCAACCTTAATCGATGAGAGAGAAATGGTGTTTTTCTTTTTACTTTGCCAACAAATTGGGATGAAACCAAGATGAAACACATATCCTAAAGTAGACTTGTGAGAATCAAGGTTCCCTATAAAGTTTGAGTCTATATATCCCACTAACTGAAGACTTGTACCAGCTACATAGTGTATCACATGTGTATGTGTACCATAGATTTAATGTAGGATGTATTTGGCTACCTTCCAATGAAGTTCATGTGGCTCTTGCATGAAGTGAGAAACCATGCCAACTGCAAATGAAATGGTAGGGCATGTATGTGTTAAGTAGATGAGGCTTCCCACCAACTATCTATACAAAGTCACATCAACAAGTGGAGAGGAACACTTTTTTTTCTAACTTAACACCTAAAAGGGATGGAGTGAATCCAATCTTGTAGTCATTCATGTGAAACTAAGCTAGAAGATCAAGAGCATACTTGGGCTATGATAGTGTTATCCCTGAGGAAGACTGATGTATCTCTATACCAAGGAAATAATGAAGTAGTCCCAAATCTATCATCAAAAACTTGTCCTATAGAGTAGCCTTAACATTATCAATGATGTATGCAATACTTCCTATAATGATCAAGTCATCCACATAAAGTACAAGGAGAAAATGTGAATCATCCCTTTGAAGAATGTAGACATTCATATCATAATGACATCTAGTGATTCCTTTGGAGAGAAGGAAGGAATCTATCTTAGTGTACCAAGCTCTGGGAGCTTGTTTAAGTCCATAGATAGACTTCTTTTATTTAAAAACCAAGGTAGCATCTTGTATGAATCCCTATGGCTACTCCATATATATCTCTTCACATAGTTCACCATTCAAAAATGCACTTTTCACTTCCATCTGATGAATAAGCCATCTCTGAACTACTACTATAGCTATTTTCAAATGAATGGAATTATTTTTTTCCATTGTGCAAAGGTCTCAGTATAATCAATGCTTAGTATTAAGAGAAACCTTTTGCAACAAGGTGAGCCTTATGTTTATCAATAGTTCCATCCACTATGAATTTGGTCTGATAGATCCACTTACACTAAACAAATTTTCTTCCCTTAGGAAGAGAGACTAATTCCCATGTATCATTTCTCATAAGAGAGTTATATTCTTCCTCCATTCCCTTATCCCATTCTAAAATACCTAATGCTTCTTTGAATGATTATGGATTTGAAGCAACTATAACATAAGCATGTGGGAGTGAGTTGTGTTATGATCTTGTCCTACTTGTATCAGAAGGATTCCCCACCAATGGTCCTATTGAATCCAATGTTTGCTTAGCCTATCTAGGTCTAGTGGAAGAAGATGTAGAAGGAGTATCTTCAACTTCAACTGGCTAATGCCTCTGTGTTGGTCGGGATGAACATCTTCCCAGTCACTATTTTCACTATCACTATCTCCAATGAAGGAGGAGTTGAAGAAGAAAAACTTGGACAACTTTCTTCAAAATGAAAACTCCTCTCATAAAATTTATCATGTGTCTTTGGATCCATTAAATTGTAGGCTTTATGTGAGCCTACATATCTACCAAAAATGCAAAGTTTTCTTTATGCTTCCAATGCCTTGCATTTCTATGGAAGAATTATGGCCCATACAAGACAACCAAAGACTCTAAAGTTCTTAATTGTAGGTTTCCTACTAGTCCATGCTTCAAAAGGATTTATACCATCCAAAGTTTTATGGGGACTTCTATTCTGGATATAGTTAGCACAATTCATTACTTCATCCATAAATACTTGATCAAGAGACTTGTTTTGTAGCATGCAAGTGGTCATCTCCTTGAGACTCCTATTTTTCCTTTCAACAACACCATTTTGATGTGGCATATATGGTAGGGAGTGCTGAAGGTCAATACCCTCTTGAGTGCAAAACTCTATTAGTCTTGTGTTCACATACTTTCCCCCATTATCTGTTCAAAGAACTTTGATGAATTTCCCTAATTAATTTTGCACTTGAGCCTTGAAGCTGAAATTTTTTTCATACAATTCAGTCTTATGAGCCATGAAGAAAAGCCAAGTAAAGCAAGAGTAGTCATCTATGAAGGTGAGTGCATAGCATGACTTGCAAAATGATGGCACTGGAAATGGTTCAGCCATATCACTGTGAACCAATTCAAGAACACATTGTTCTCTCCAAGACCTCCCCTTTTCATACAACTTTTCTAGATATTTCCCAAGTGAGAAACTTAAACAAACACCTTGCAAAAATTAAATTTGAGGTAGACCATTAACCATATTCTTACTACTAAGCTGCTGAAGATATCTATAGTTGAGATGTCCAAATCTCTCATGCCATAGTTTCCTTTCTACATTTGAATGTAATAACAAGACTTGTAAATTTTATGTAGGCACAAAGGAGGAGAAAGTGTAAATCCTTGAATCATGATTGGCTTCACCAATTGAAATCAGTGATTCATCCTTAACGGTTTTCACTACAACTGAATCTAGAAGAAATTCCACTTTATTACCACCTCCATATTGAGTCATTTGGTAGACTAAAAGAAGATTAGAGGTTAGGTTAGGAACATATAGAACATCCTTGAATGTTCCATTATTCATCTCCACTTCACTTTTACCTTCAACTTCTACCTTAGTATCATCACCTATGAAGATGTGTGGTACCTCTGAATGTGTCATGGAAGAAAAATCTTGCTTTGACACACCCATATGATCCATTCTCCTTGACTAATAGTGTTTATGAGTAAAGCATTCCCTTTACCCTTAGAATCTAAGGATGAAGATCCTTTCTCCTTATAAGCATTAGGTAGTGGAAAATTGTGTTTTTAATGATGTTTTTCAGCTCATCAATCTACTAATGCAAACATTGAGGTTCATCATGACCCATTTTTCATAATAGGCACACCTTTTCTTCTCCTAATTACTATCCCCTTCTTGTTGGTATTTGAGGAAGACTTTCCTTTTTGATTTGATGTTGGTGTTGAATTTTCTCTATCCTCTTGTTTTTTGTTCTTCCACTTCTTCTTCTTTCCCTTTCCTTTATTTGAAATTTGAGCAACTAAATTTTAAGAATCCTCATTATTAACCACCAATGCCTTAGACTTAGAAAACTTGAGAATTCCCATTGATTACAACTTCTTTTCTTCATCATCCAATAGTTGAGCATAACCATCAAAAGTGACTTTCTGATAGGCATCCCCTAATGTAGTCTTTGTGATGTTATAAGAAGAAACAAATGTGGAGTACTTAGATGGAAGCTTATTATGAATGAGATAGATTGACTTTTCATCTTTAATAGGACTACCACAATTGTCATGCTTCATTCTTAATTCATTTACCTTAATGATGAAATCCTATATAGAATCAAATGTCTTAGGACCTAGGGAGACAAGCTGATCTTCAATTTTATAAAAATCCTCCTTAGTTTCTTTACCATATAGGTTTTTGAGGGCATCTCATGCTTCCTTCGATGTCTTATACTTCTAGATCTGATAGAAGATTTTGTCTTCAACCCCCAATATAATATAACCTAGGGCTTTCCTATCTACCATTTCCCAAGTAGTAATATCACTTTTAGATGCTTGATCACCTATTGTTTTAGGAAGGGTACCATCTACATATTGAGAAACTTCATTATGCATTAATTGATGCCACATTTTAATTGACCATGTAGTATAGTTATGTGGTGTTAATTTTGGAAACTTAAGATTTCCCATGATGCAAGAAATGAAAGATGCCCCTTTTGGCTTTAGTGGACTTCTAATTTACTATTTTTACAACCTCCTTTTGAAGTCCAAATTTGAAACTAAGCAATGTACAACAATTTTGCAAAGAAAGGACCTAATTTTGAAAGTGATACTTTTGTCAACACAAGCCTATAATTTGATTGCAGATCTAGAAAGTAGATTAAAAATTATGCACTTTCAAAAAAATAGAACTTGATTTGGAGACTAGATGAGCCTGTACGGTGCATTTGAAGTTGTAAAATGTAGGATTGGATATGTATAGTCACCAAAAACTACAATTTCTGAAAAAATCCATGTACCAAAACTAGAAAATAACCACACCACTAAGAAATTTAGGAGATTCTATCAAAAATAAAAAATAAAAACATTAGGTTAAATTTGATGTCCAAATGGTTGTCATGATAGTTCAAATTTGCTTGGAAATGATGGTCAAACAACTGTCAAATTTAAACCACTGAAATGATGACATTAGTAGAAATGGGTCCCTTGGATGATATCAATGCTGACATCAATAGTATGGATGATGATGTCAATAGCTAAGTTGGTAGTATAGATTGCTAATTATGTATTATGGTCATACACATCTAACACATGACCTGAGAAAATTTGGTGATGTGGCTAGTCTACATGTCAGCTAATTAGGCAAGGGTTTGGTTGATGTGTCAGACTATGGGGGTGTTGACATGGTAGTTCTCATGTACTCATTGTTCATGTTTCATTTGCATCGAGGGTTGTATAATCACCTCATGGAGCAGTGTCCAACTGTCACATGGTGGCTTGCTATTTTACCATGTGGCTGAGTATAGAACACCAGTTGCTGGTGGTTTAAACATTGGCAGTGACACCAAATTTTTCAAGGCACTAGAACTAGAGGGGGAATTCACCATGTTGAAAAGTTTACAACAATGTCTAGGGGTTAGAAAAAATGATGTCAGCTTGTGCATGTAATATCCCACATTCACTGGGTGCTAAATGTTGTGCCTATTTAAAATGAATGGCCACAAAGTCAATAGAAAGTAACGCCACTAGGATTTAGTACTTGCCAAACTTTATGTGGCCAATTTTGGTTGATGTCCCCACTAGTTTGAAAATTATGACCAAAATTTATGGAATATTCTCATCAGATGTTGTAGTGTTCTACTCACCACATGGAATAAGAGAATATGTTGAACTATAATAGAATATTCCCTATGTTTTTACTACTTGGTTCCAACAACAAAAATTCTAAAAAATACAAAAATTCAAAAATAATTTTAGAGAAAAACTAAATATAAATCTAAAAATAAAATATATTGCAGATCTAATAGATCATACCAGATTTGCAAATCCGGCCTTCAAGTGACGGTTTGCAAAAAAAAAATTGCCTCAAATTTGACTATCACACAATAAAGGTGAATTCATAGTTGATTTTCACCAAATTGATGCTCTAGATGCAATGGTGAGGTCCTCTTTGGCTCTAGACACTCTCACTATTTGCAGATTCTTCAAGTCTAAGTCAAGGTATCCTTAGAGAGGTGAAGAAAGATTGGTCTCCAATGGTTATGAAATGACACCTCTATGGCTTTGATACCATGTAAGAATTTTCCTTAGGAAAAAATTCACCCAAGACCAAGAGATAAAATAACTAGCACAAAAAATAAGAGTATGATTAGTATCACAATATAATATTCAATTCCATTATATAGTACATTAGAGGTGCCTATATATAAAGGCCTCTATGATGCATATAGAATGCCTAGGAGTTAGCAACATGATAAGTCTTACAACTAGGCACATGTCCACCAAGTGTGGGTTATCCTCCATTAAGCATAGGAGTTAGTCCAATAATGAGAGGATAAGCCTAAAAAGGTGTAGCATGTAAAATTATGTTGTGGATAGAAAGAAGTTGCGAATCACAGTTTGGGAAACTCACTGAAATGTTTGGTTGGAGACAAGCCAAAAGATTAGGATCTAATTTTATCACAGGTAGAATTTTCATATAATAATTATGTGAATAGGAGTACTGGTAAATCACCATTCTAGATTATATATGGGAGTAGTCCCAGAAATGCTTCTAAATTGAAGTAGTTGGATTAAGGAGAGATAAGTAGTGCTGGAGTTGAAGAATTTTCTAACATTGAAGAAAATCCATGAGGAGGTGAGGAAACACATCATAAAGATGTATACATAGTACAAAGCTAAGGCATATGTGAAAAGGAGGTTTAAGGAATTTTAGATTGGAGATGAAATCATGGTTCATTTGAGAAAAGAGTTTTTTCTAGTGGATACATATAATAAGTTGAAGATGAAGAGGTTTGGATCATGCAAGATAGTGGAAACACATGATTTTAGAAATGCTTATTAAGTGGAGTTGCTTGTTGAATTGAATATTTCACCAATATTTAATATTTTAAATTTGATAGAGTATTATGAAGGAGGTGATGGAGATGGCATTGTCAAAGTGTAGTGGAGTATTCTAATAGCTAGTTCAACTACAAAGGAGATATAGGAGATACTAGATAGTTGTGTTGGAAAAAGTACAAGAAATAAAACTTGTGAGGAATAGTTGGTCAAATGGAAAGGGAGGCCAATAGAGGATTTATCATAGCTAGCAAGGGAAGAGATTCACCATCTTGGTTTTCCTTTGAACACCTAAGATGTGATGGATTCACTTCTCAAATTACACTAGGTGTAAGAGCAATGTTGCATCACACAAAATATTTTCTTTTCAGTCTTTTTTGTTTTAATAAGTGCTAGTAGATAGGGTGGTTAATATTTATGGGAACTTGCAATTTTTAGTAAGTTTTTCATACAAGCTTAACATGTTTTAATTTTCTATGTGAAGGTTCATTTTATAGTTATAAGCCTACCACAAAAATCTCATTGCTCCAATTTAAGTATCAGAGAAGTTATTGTGGATTTTTGATGGAAATATTTGTAAATAAATCTTTAGGCTCACCATTGGAGGCCTTAGAGTTCCTAGATGAGGCCCAAAAACTCAATGGAAGGGTGCTTGCACCATTTTAAGCCTATAGATCAAGAGTTGACATTTTTGAAAAGTGGTTATAATAGCCAATCAAAGCAATGGTCCATGAGTTATGGCCTTTCAAAGTTGAGCTTCTTGCAATATCTAAAATAATTGTCAAAGATGTATTTGGCCAACTCTATATGTATTTTTAGGGTTTTTTGGCCTTAGGTATTAATTTTTAATGTCTAGAACCTTCTCAGGTGGCATGAAATTGCCTATTTAAGAAAGGCCTGGACATTGTTTAAGATAGCTTTGGGTGGTTTTTCATAGCTTAGTCTTGAAAATTACTTTAATGAAGGTGGTCATGTGGTTAGCATTTTGTACTTTTGAATTCTATAATTCCACATTTGTGATGTAATTAAGAAGTCCATATTTTGTTCTCGCATGTTTTGTTCTTTCTTTGTTTCTGTTATGAGTTGATGGTTTTAAGGGGAGCACCCTTCATCATCTATCTTTCTTCTCTTAATGTTTTCTAGTTTTCTATTTTGGATTCTTATGTGAAATTTTAGTTTCTCATGTTAGAATAAAGTTCTTGTGTTATGTGTTAGGTCTTCTTGCATGACTTCTTGCACTTTCTCATGTGAAACCCAACACTAGTTTTGGGTGTCTTGGTTGTTTGTCAAAGTACATTCTCACATTTTTTGGTGCACATTCTCATGTGGAATGTATGTTATCATGTATTTTTGCACATCCTCACACGAGATTTATGTTTCTTGTTGGTCCTCGCATAAAAAATAGGGGACATCTCCACTAATTTTTTGGGATGAATTTTTGGTGTTTCTAGTACCCTTTGGGTTTACTAAATTTTCCATGCTTTGATAGATCTTAGATTGTTTGTGTTGTTTTCATTTTGGGTTTTCATTTCCTATTTGTGTCTGTGTCAATTCAAGTAGTGGTGTTTGGATATTCATTGGTTGTTGGGATGGTGGTTAAGTTTTCTATTGCGATCTTTGTGTTCTTTGTATGTTGTTGTCATGTGCACTCATACTTGTTCAAAAATATTTTTATCTTGGCTTGTATTTCATCCTTGTTCCAAGGATCTCTTGGCTAGGCATTACAAGTGAAAGAGCAAAGAGAAATAAGTCCTTTGATTAATAGACATAACTTTTTGATGCATGCATACTTCAGAAATTAATCTAGAAGTTAATTAGAAGTGGTTTAAAGATAAAAATATCTTTTAATGTATCATTTGATTGTGTGAAGAATTAAAGAGAAATTAAAGGTGAGTCTAAGAGAAATTTTAATTGGTTTCAAGGGAATTTGAAGGTGAATTCATTGAAGCCCTAAAATTGTGATCTTGGAACCTACATGATGTGTGTGGAAAAATGAAATGTCAATATGTGTGATATTCTAAGAGTGCAATGGTAAAGAACTTGGAGAGAATCAAGAAAGTTAGTAATGGACAATTTAGGTTTCAAACTTTGATGACATATATTTTTTTCCACTATTTGATAAGATTTCCTTTCATGCCACTTTCTGAATTAAATAAGAGTGGCAAATGCACAATGGAGAAGATAACAAATTTTTATAAAAGGTATCCAATTAACAAGATTAAAAATAGTATAGAGTTAAATACTAAAATATTTTAGACTAATATGAAATAGAGATTTTTAGTTTTACCATTAGTTGTGAGCAAGTATAAGGAAGAAATTTGTTTCATGGATGACATTGTGTTCACTTATGTTGACACACTTGAACCTAGAATGATATATGTTGATCCTCTTGGTTATGATAAAACTGAAGAGGAGGTTGAAGAATATGTGAAAGTAATTCTTATGTCAAAGAAAGATGAAGACTTTGACATATTTAAGACATATGAGAAAAACTTGTAGCAAGAAAAGTTTACATAATGAAGAAAGTTATGGAAACAACACAAATGACACCACATGATTTGGAAGTGGTCAAGAGAACTATTTCTTGAATGAAATAGGCTAGATAAGAAAGTATCATGTGTGTGCCACCATTAGAAATAACATGCCCTTTACTATCAACACCATCCTTAGAAGAAGGAATTATAGTTGTTGGACCATCAAAAAGGGCATCATCTACCCCATATGAAGTAGTTACACAAGTGTAACCACAAATTATCCCATCATCATCACCAGTTCAACATAGAAAAGAGGAACATGAAGATGTACACATATTATTGAATCCAAATTATTTTAAGGCACTTGGATATTAGCATAGCTAACAAAGGTTAAATAGGAAACTATGGAACACCCTAAACCTAAAAGAGTGAAGTATATGGCTACATGACTAGGAAAGAAGCAAAAACTTGTGGTCACCTATGAAGATAAGAAGATGAGAGGTTAGGTTGTTACACCTAAAACTACTAGACAAGAAGAAGAGAAATAAAAGGATACAATAAATATAGAAAAATGAAGGAAATAGTGGAAGTCTAAAAATGAGAAGCTAAATTGTGCAATTATTGATGACGATAATTTTTTATAGTTGAATAAATACTATGATTTGTATAAAAACATTAACAAATTTTAGTTGGAGAACACAATTATTAGACACTTGATCTTGTCTAATAACAAGTTTTTAGATATTAAAAGACAAATATCCAAAGGTATGCATGGAAGATTAATGAACAAAAAGAGAAGAGTAGTAGAGGATAAGGCTATAAGAGAGAGGATTATTACAAAGTTATGAGAAGTTGAACATGATGATAATATTCAAAGGATCATGAAGAGAATTCCCAGTATTACACAACAAGACAAGAGCCATTTTGATAATGGGAGGAAAATATGAAGAAGTCAATAAGGAAACTTAAGAAGATATTATAAAGGTTATGACTAAAGTATAGAAAACCTTACAAGATAAAATAATGTCTTCATTTGAATCTAATAAAGAAGAAATAACAGTGTCATAGGAGTAATAGAGACATTAACTCCTACAATAATAGAAACAATAAAAGACACAACAATGAAAAAGGTAGAAGAAAAAACATTAGAGGCATCACAAATCGTAGTTGACAAAGACACTTGGAGAATTGATAGCAAAAACATAACTACTGAAACAAAAAAAAAGATATGTTTAAGGATTATGGTGCTAGTATTGACAATTTGGTAGGGTATACCAGTTCTAAGAATGAGGAGGAGAACAATGAAGAGAAAGGAAAAGAAGGAAAGTAGAAAACCATTGAAGAAGAGAAAGGAGAAAATGAAAATAAAGATGATAACTTGGATACTTTAGAAAATGAGATTAAGAGAATGGATAAAAGGTGTCAAGATAGTAGGAAGGTAATTTCATCTAGAGTCTATAATGACTGAGCTGAAAAAGATAGATATTCAAGTGGTCTAGTTGGAACAAAGAATTAAAAAAATATATAATGAGAGTAGAGTATAGAAGAGAAGTAGAGAGAAAACATTGTAGAGATTTTCTTTCTCAAGAGAAAACATATCGCTCAAAGCTTATATAGTACAAATGCAGCTTAAGGATTATCGAAAAGAAAATACATCCTATGAAAATTTTAGCTACAAAGACTTTCAATCAAATGAGTTAGATTCTTGTGGGTTATGTACTCTTTTAATAGTTTTAGAATCAAGAAAGGAAACATAGAATAAATGATTAATAAACCTGAAGAGAAACTTTTCTGATAGTATTGCATTGTTGCATAATATAATAGCTTAAAGAAAAGGAAGGTAGTAGCAAAAAAATTCTTTATATATAGTTTATTAGTCACCCTTGTCATTGATGTCAAAGGGGGAGTGAAGTAAGGAAAATCAAATGTATATCTAGGGGGGAGTGTAGTATGTTATGGAATATAATCAAAGAGGGATTAATAAGTAATTATGAGATATAAGGATGTGAGATTGTATAAATAGAGAATGATCCACATTTTTGAATTCTATAATGGCTAGGTGAAGAATTTTACAAGTTTTGAAACTTTTCTTTTTGCGACTTGGCAAATTTTTCCATATGTTTCCATCAATTCCAAATGGGGAGGTTCTTGGAAATTTGGCTAGGGTAGATAAGTGTGAGGTTTGCATTTGTGGAAACATTTACTTAGTATGAAGTGAGAAAAGAATGAAGATAAATATTTGGTAGTAGAAAATTATCTAAGTATCAAGCACATGAATAGTTTTGATTAGAGAGATTCATATACATAATATTGGAATTTATGCAGTTACCTAGTGATAGTATAGTACATTAGGACACCTTACTTGACTGCACAAAGTTATTTGGTTAGTGCGAATAGAGTTAGTACTGAGCCAATAGAATAGGATAGAGTTAAGAAATGGCATATTTATGTTAAGGAATTATTTTTTTTTAAAAAATAATTACTTAACTAATTAGGTATGACATCCTAGATGTTAACCCTAAGTGGAAAAAGTATAGCTTTGTATTTGGGATATGATTAGAAGCAAGGAAATCAACAATGAAGACTATTATAAAATATTAATGTACAAAGGAAAATTTTGGAAATGTGAAGTTATGATTATGGGGACACAACCCAAGCATAGAATGGATGCAACAAGAAAGGGAAAATTTTATTAACTATAAAAATATGCTAGTACACTTAGTGCAGTGAAACAGACTCCAAAACATGCCCTATCGGCTTACCCGGTACCTTCTCTCAAACTCCACTTCGAACTACATTTTACAATGCCATAAATGTTCTTAAATAGACCTCAAAGGGTTAAGGATTAGGAATAAATTCTAGAAAGTGCTAGTTGGCATCCACTAATTAAATAGAAGGCTCCAGAAGTCAAGTTAGAAGTCCGCACAGAATTAGAAGAATCTAGAAATGGTAATCGAACTTTCGGGAGGCATAACTTTTGAATTGTAGCTCCGATTGAGGAACCTTTTACATTTTCAAAAAGCTCTCAAAATTCTCTATAGCCCTATGGAAAAACTTCACTCATCCCCCATTTTTTGGCCCTGGTTGAGGTCATTTTATGCCCCTAACCTGACTTTGAAGCATTCTTAGGATGTCTCCAAAAATTGAAAAACTATGATAACTTTCAAACCATGGGGCCTTTTGACCTGATTCTTTTTCTAGAATGCTCTAAATTATAATTACAATCATCCAACCAATTTACACCTTCTATTTCACCAAAATGATGGCTCAATTACATACTCCTATTTTTCTTGCATTTACACATATCCCAAGGTATTCAAATACTCTAACCTAGAACACTGATAGTGGAACTGTGAGAGTTGGAACCTTTATTTGACCCAAATGGGTATCTAGAAATGAAAACACATGAAATAGAAACTAAGTTTAAGTACATTTTTTTTGGGTGACATAGGATTGCCCTTATACCTTTGGATGCTCCTGCATCAGAGACCCAAGGTAGATTGAAAAGTGGCCCTATCACTTTATGAATGGTAGAGAAAATCCCAAATGGGAAACCTTAGCTGCTGATATCCAAGTTGAGTCTTCTATTGGCCGTCCTTTCCACTTGACCAAATACTCTGCATAATGCCTATTTCTAGTAGTCCTACCCACATGACTATCCAGAATCTCCTCTATCTCCTCCTTCTTAGAAGTAGGAATTGGACATGGCTCTAACATCAGCTCCTCATTTGCACCATCATCATGATTACTCTGTCAAATTGCTGGCAACTCCACCTCATATGCATTTCCTGAGTCATGTTTCTTAAAAAATTTGTAGGGCCCAAATTTCTTCATCTTTAGCTATTTGTAAGTACCGGTTGGAAATCTTTCTTTTCTTAAGTGTACCATGACTAGATCCCCTACTTGGAACTCCTTATGTCTTCTCCTTTGATCAGCCATAGCTTTATACTATTGGTTCATCTTGGTAATGTGTGCCTAGAGCTCCTCATGTAAATGCTTGATATGTTCAACAAATTCTTTAGCTTTAGCACTTGTTGTCTCCCCTTGCTCTATCTTCCTCAATTCTGGTGCAATCCTTGGGCTACTTCCATATACAATTTGGAATGGTGATCTTCCAGTACTCCTATTTATAGAGTTATTGTAAGAAAACTCTACTTGTGGTAGAATCAAATCCCACCCCTTGGGCTTATCCCTAACTAAACATCTTAGTAAATTGTCTAGACTTTTATTTACCACTTCAGTCTATCCATCAGTTTGCAGGTGATGTGCAGAACTAAACTTCAAGTCTATTCTCAACTTCTTCCACAATGTTCTCCAGAGATACCCCACAAATTTAGTATCTCTATTAGAAAATATACTCCTTGGGAGACCATGTAGTCTTACCACCTCTCTGAAAAATAAGTTTGCAATATGGACAACATCATGAGTTTTGTGGCATGGAATGAAATGTGCCATTTTGGAGAACCTATGAACCACCACAAATACTGAGTCATTACCCCTTTTTGTCCTCGGCAATCCAAGAAAAAAATCCATACTTATGTCCTCCCATGGCTTTGAGGGAATAGGCAATGGCTGATATAGTCTAGTATTGTGACTAAATCCCTTGGAAACTTGACAAACTTAGCAATTTTGTACAAACTTCTTCACATCCTATGACATTTGAGGCCAAAAATAATGTTCTTTGAGAATGTAAATGGTCTTATCTTGACCAAAATGTCATGCCATCACTCCACTGTGTTTCTCCTTAATTAGATTTTCCCTCATGGAACTCCTTGGAATGCACAATTGACTGCCCTTGAACAACATACCATCTTGAATCAAATAGTCTAGCCACTTGGTTATGTCTATAACAATAGGTTCTTTACAAGCTTTCCATGCTTTAGCAAAATCAAGATCCTCAGGGTATAGATTCTTGAGTTCATCAAACCAAACTACTTCAACCTGCATTACTGTAAGCAAAAACTATCTCCTTCTTAGTGCATCTACAACCCTGTTAAATTTTCCACTTCTATGCTTCAACACAAATGTATAGCTCTGCAAGACCTCTACCCACTTCATATGCCTTTGATTCAATTTACCTTGGCTATTTAGGTACTCTAATGCCTGATGATCAGTATACAAAACAAATTCCTTTGGCAATAAATAATGCCTCCATTTCTTTAAGGCCTAAACTATTGCATACAACTCTTGATCATAAACAAAATACTTCTTTTTTGCATCATTCAAAATTTTCACTAAAATATGCAATAGGCTTACCTTCTTGGCTTAATATAGCCCCAATAGCACTACCACTAGCATCATAATCCACCTAGAACACCTTTCTAAAATTTGGAAGTGCCAACATAGGTTGTTCTATCACCTTCTTCTTCAACATTTCAAAACTTCTCACAGCTGTCCCAATCCATTTAAACTCTTTTCTATCTCCTCTTATTGTGTCAGTTAGGGGTGCACATATGCCACTAAAATTCTTAATGAACTTCCTGTAAAAACTAACTAGACCATGAAATGATCTTACCTCAGTAGAAGACCTTTGAGTAGGCCAGTCCAAGATGGCTTTTACCTTCAGGTGATATAACAAACCCCAAGTAGACTAATTCCTTTTTAGCAAAGGTACACTTCTTAAGATTAATTAACAGTTTCTCTTCCCTCAACCTCTCAAGGAAACTATGACTATGCAATAAATTTTCTTCCAAAGTCTTGCTGAAAATTAAAATACCATCCAAATAGACAATAACAAATTTTCCCAAGAACTTAAGTATCTCATTCATAAGCCGTATGAAGGTTCTTGGGGCATTTTTCAATCCAAAGGGCATGACTAACCACTTATAAAGACCCTCCTTGGTCTTGAAGAAAGTTTTGCACTCATCTCCTTCTCTTATCCATATCTGGTGATAGGAACTCTTGAGATCTATCTTTGTGAAGTACTGAGCTCCACTCAAGCAGTCCATAAGATCATCTATTCTTGGCAAAGGAAACTGATACTTGATGGTTATCCTATTTATAGCTTGAGAGTCTGTACACATCCTCCACTCTCCATCCTTCTTTGGTACTAGTACTACAGGTACTACACATGGACTAAGGCTCTCCTGAATTAAACCCTTCCTCAATAGCTCCTAAACCTGTCTATTTAGCTCCTTTTTTTCCGTAGGAGTCAACTTGTGAGCTACCTTGTTAGACAAACTAGCTCTTGGGATTAAATCTATCTGATGACTAATTTTTCTTACTGGTGGCAATCCTTCTGGAACATTATCAAAGATGATATCTCCAAACTCACCTAGTAAATCTAAAACTTCAAGTGGTATTTCACTACTACCTTCTTTATCTTTCCTAGGAATCAAAGCATAGCACATACGCTAATGTTTCATGCCATCTAAAAACTTCCTTCCATCAATAAGACAAATCCTAGCACTGCTACATACCTTTTTGCCTTCATTTTTCATGGGCTTCAGTTTGTGATAAACTCCATCCTTTGTTAGAGAGTATGTGTTTGCATGACCATCATGTACTGCATGCCTATCAAACTGCCATGGTCTACCCAACAATAGATGGCAAACATCCATTGGAATAATCTCACAGAGAACTTCATCATGGTAACTCCCGATTTTGAACTTCACTAGACATTGTTCACTTACTAGGACCTTATGATCATCCTTCACCCAAGCAATCTAATAGGGTTGGGGGTGTTTCTCCCTCTTGAGCTTCAACTTAGAGACCATCTCCTCTAATACCAAGTTATCAGTGCTACCACCATCAATGATCACATCACAACATTTATCCTCACACTTGCACCTAGTACAAAATAAACTCCTCATTTGTCCTAGTTCAATCTCACCACTTAGTAGGACTCTTTCCTTTACTAAAGTCTCTCCTCTTTCTACATCCTCTGAATGTGATGATTGTGCACCCTCATCTACATGAGCAATGCTAGCTTGACCCTCAACTCTCCTATCTATCCTTCCTTGTTGTTGAGTGCATTCAAAGGCATGATGTCCTTCTTCATTACAATGAAAACATGTACCATGGAAGCCTCCTCTTCCTTGCCCATGTCCTCTACCTCTTCCTCTCTGATTTCCAAATTCTTGATCACTAGAGCAATTGAAACACTCGTTCCTCTAGTTCCTACCAGTACCCACATCTTCATTTTTCTTTTGGGTTTCATTTCAGCCTCCAGATGACCTACCACTACCCCTTCCTCCTTGACCATGGCCTCTTTGTCTCCCTTCAAAAAATTTAATTTAGCTTCTCTTCAGCTCGTGGGGAAAACTGGTATGCCTCCTCAACACTGGTCATTCTTACCAGACTTTATTCCTCCTGGATGCTAGGTCATAACCCACTGATATAACAAGAAACCTTCTCCTTATTTTCTTTTTCATGCCTCACTCTAATTAGAAGTTGATAAAACTCCTCTGTATATTCCTAGACTGATTTTCCTGGTTAATTTAAACCATGCATCTTCTTAAACAAATCAAGCTCGTAGTCAATAGGAATGAACTACTTCTTTAGTTTGTCCACCATGTGATCCCACCTTGTGATCTTCTCCTTTCCTCTTCTATTTATTTCCAATTAAACCTCTTGCCACCAAATTTTGGCATGGCCTTTGCAAAGTTAACCCTATCTGGGTCCCTGATATCCTGATACTCAAAATACTCTTCTAGTTCATTGATCCAGCCGATCAACTCATCTAGTTTCAGATTTTCTGAAAATACAACCACATCAATTGTAGGTCTTTTCCCAAACTTAGAAATGGCCCCAAAAAGCCTTTCCTCTACCTAATTCAGAACTTTCCTGTCAACTTCCCCTTTTGGTCCAATTTCTTCTTCTTCATTGTCATCCTCACTTTCATCACCTGCACCAACATTTGTTCCCCTATGGAGCTCCTCCTACAATTCTTGGACTTGCCTTCGGAGGTCTCTAACCTCCTCAGGATTAATAGCTCTAGCCCTTCCACCATGCTGTCTTCATGGAGCCATCTTCTTAATTCAAACCCACAACCACACAGTCCTAGTGCAAACTAACTCATAGTCAGTGCTCTGTCTACACACTCAGGAAAAATATTATTAACTATGAAAATATGCTAGTACACTTAGTGTAGAGAAATAGACTCCAAAACATGACCTATGGGCTTACAATAGCATAAATTTGGAGACAAATTCTTCTCCCAGTACCTTCTCTCAAACTCCACTCTGAACTACCTTTTACAATCCTAAAAATGTTCTTAAATAGACCCCGAAGGGTTAAGGATTAGGAATACATTCTAGAAAGTGCTAGTTGGCATCCATCGACCAAATAGAAGGCTCCAAAAGTTGCATTAGAAGCCAACATAGAATTAGAAGAATCCAAAAATAGTAACCGAACTTTCGAGAGGCATAACTTTTGAACCGTCACTTTGATTGATGAACCGTTTACATTTTTAGAAAGCTCTCAAAGCACTCTATAGTCCTATGGATAGCTTTGCTCATACCCCATTTTTTGGCCCTATTTGAGGTCATTTTATGCCCCTAACCTAACTTTGAAGCATTCTTAGGATGTCTCCAAAAACTAAAAAACTGCAATAACTTTCAAACCATGGGGCCTTTTGACTTGATTCTTTTTTTGGAATGCTCTAAATTATAATTACAATCATCTGACCAATTTACACTTTCTAGTTCACCAAAATGATGGCTCAATTACATACTCCTATTTTTCAGCATTTACACATATCCCACGATGTTCAAATACTCTAACCTAGAACACTGATAGTGGAACTGTGAGAGTTGGAACCTTTATTTGACCCAAATGGGTATCCAGAAATGAAAACACATGAAGTAGAAACTAAGTCTAAGTACATTTTTCTTGTGTGACATAGGATTGCCCTTATACCTTTGGATGCTCCTGCATCATATGTTGTTACATGTGGTTATTGTGATATCTATATTAATATTTAGTGATACAAATATTGTGATCAATGAGGTAAGAGGCATTATATGTGAATTTGGTAAAATTGTTAGTTTGTGGTGACTGATGAGGAATGTACTATACATACTTCATAAAAAATAAATTGGGCCTTATTTTATCAAGATTTTGGGTTGACATGTAATTATTAAATTATAACCCTAAATCAATAAAAACACTTGTATAAAAGGGTTTAGGGTTACGGACTGTGTCATTATTGTGATGCAAAAATTGGTTCTTATTGCAGTATTGAGCTAAAAAGATTAAAAATTGTAATCAGGTTGTAATCACTAGATTGTAATAATATTGCACTTGTTTTTTGGTGGAAATAGCTTAGGGATTAGGCTAACCACATTAAACCTTAGTGTCTTGTGTTCTTTTCTGAGTGATCTATTATTTTTTGATTTTTTTATATTTGCATGTAATTTTTATTTATGTTTGTGATTTAATCCTAACAAGTGGTATTAGAGCTAGGTTGTTCTTTTAGTTATCCTCTATAGAAAAGTATCATAGTTGAGTGGGAGTCTCACAGTTGAGTGGGAGTTATAGAAGATGAGGGTAAGCTAATGGTTGACAAGTTTAATGGCAGAACTTTTAGTTATGGAAGATGCAAATGGAAGACTATCTTTATTAGAAGGATTTATGGAAGGTTTTGGATGGAAAAATCAATAATTAAGGATCTATGTCAAATGACGACTAGGATCTTTTGGATAGAAAGGAACTTGGAAGCATTTAATTATGCCTGGCACTATCAATGGAATTTAATATTACAAAAGCAAAGACAACAAAAGAGTTGATGCAAACCCTAGAAAAATTGTATGAAAAGCCCTTTGCTTCAAATAAGGTATTTTTCATTAACCATTTATTTAATATGAAAATGATAGAAGGTAGATTCGTTGAAGATCATTTAAATGAGTTTAACACTATTACTAGTCATTTATCTTCTATGGGTATCAATTTTGATGGAGAAATTAGGGCTCTCTTGATTTTGTGTTATTTTCTTGAAAGCTAGAATAGCTTGGTAATGGCTATGAGTAATTATGTTCCTTGATCTGGTACCCTAAAATATCATGATGTGATCAGTGTTAGTTTGAGTGAGGAAACTCATAGGAAAACCTTAGGTGGATCTACATTAGGAAGTGCTTTGAATGTAAAAGGTTGAGGCATAACAACTAAGAGAGGAATTAATTTTGAAAATCATAGGAATTCAAGAGGAAAGTCAAAGGGGAAGAGGTTTCAATCAAGAGGACCAAACGACTACTAGTACTATAGGAAAATAGAGCATAAAAAGAAATATTTGTTGGAATTGAAAGAAAAATGAAGGAGATAAACTAGATGGAGACAAAGATGCAAATGTGGTAAGTAACAGATTCAAAGAGGATGCTTTGTTTTTGTCTTTAGAAAGTGTTGATGATTCATGAGTTTTAGATTCTAGTGCTTCATTTCATGCTACACCTCATAGAGATTATTTTATTGATTATGTCCCAAGGGTTTTTGGTCTTGATTATTTGGGGGATAATGAATCCTGTCAAATTTTTGGGAAGGGAAAAGTTAAGGTTAAGTTGTAGAATGGGAATCATTGGCTACTACATGAGGTAACACATGTTCCAAGGATGAGTAGAAATTTAATTTCAGCAGGGCAACTCAGTGATGAGGGTTGTGTAGTTACTTTTAATGATAAAAATTGAAAGATTTCTAAAGGTTTCCTTGTAGTATCAAAAGATGTGAAAGTAAGAACCTTATATCTTTGTATAGATCATATTGTTCCTTCTACTTTAATTATTTTAGAGAAAAATAAATGTTCAGGAACAATTGCTGGAGTTGAGTGGGGAGAACCTATAAATTTTGATACAACAATGTGGCACAATAGACTTGGGCACATGGGTGAGAAAGGTATGAAATTACTTCATTCAAAGAAAGTTTTACTAGGTCTAAAATGTGTTAATATGCATTTCTATGAAAGTTTTTTATATGGAAAAAAAAGAGAGAGTGAGTTTTGTGAAGACTGAGAAGGAAAATAAAAAGTAGAAATTAGAGCTTGTGTATACTAATGTATGGGGACTAGCTCAGGTATCTTCCCTTTGTGGCTTTCATTATTATGTTACATTCATTCATGATGCAACTAGAAAGTATGGATTTATTTTCTTAGACATAAATCTAATGTATTTCAAACTTTTAAGAAATGGAAATGCTTGGTTGAAAATGAGAATGGTGAGAAATAAAATGTCTTAGATCTAATAATGGTGGTGATTATTGAAGTCATGAATTTGAAGATTATTGGTCCACTAATGATATTTATAGATAGGAAACTATTCCAAGGACTCCATAGGAAAATGGAGTGGTTGAATGCACAAATAGGACTATAATGGAATATGCAAGGAGCATGAGGTTGCATGTTGGGTTACCCTTACACATGTGGGTAGAGACTGTCAATACTAATATATATTTGATTAATAGAGATCCCTCTACTCCTTTAGATTGTGGTATTCTAGAGGAAGCATGGATTGGTAAGAAGGTGAGTTATTCTTTTTTCAAAGCCTTTGGTTGTGAAGCATTTACTCATATAGATTATGAAAATAGAAACAATTTGGAAGCTAAGTCAAAGAAATGCATATTTGTTCAATATGGAATTAATGAGTTTAGTTATAGACTTTGGAATTTTGAAAATCATAAAATTGTAAGAAGTAGGGATGTTATATTCAATGAGACAGTGTTGTGCAAAGATTTGTTGTAGATATGGGAAGAAAGAAGATGATTATGTAGTACTGGATGATACTCAAAAAGATGATGTTCCAGCCATTCCTCATGATGTGCAACAATTGTAATAACAAATACCACACACACCAATGAATGTTAGATGGTCAACAAGGCTAATTACACCTCCAAAAAGATTTTCTCCCTCTTTGTATTCTATTTTACTTACTGATGCTGGTGAATGTGAATATTATGATGAAGCTATGTAGGTACATACTAAGATTTAGTGGGAGTCTGCAATGAAAGAAGAAATGAACTCTTTGCTAAAAAATAAGGCATGGGATTTATGTAGTTTGCCTACAAGTATAAGGGATTTACAAAATAAGTGGGTTTACAAGTTGAAAGAAAAGGATGGAGGTAAGAAAATATTTAAATCCAAGTTACTTGTAAAAGGATTTGCACAAAAAAAAAGAATTGATTTTGATGAGATATTTTCTCCTGTTGTTAAGATGACTTCTATCTGTATTGTTTTAAGTATTGTGACTATTGAAGATTTGTATTTAGATAAGCTTGATGTTAAAATAGCCTTCCTTCATGGTGATTTTGTTGAAGAGATTTATATGGCTTAGCTACAAGGATTTGAGGTCAAATGTAAGGATAACTTAGTGTGCAAATTGAAGAAAAGTTTATATGGCTTGAATTGAGCACCTCGGCAATGGTATCTGAAATTTGATAGATTTATGCATGAGAATGGATATAGTAGGTGTCATTTAGATCATTTTGATAACTTTAAGAGGTTGGATGATGATAGCTACATTATTTTATGTTTATATGTTGATGATATGCTCGTAGTTGAGTCTAACATAGATCAGATTAAGGGGCTGAAATTCCAATTAGCATATGCATTTGCTATGAAGGATTTGGGGGTAGTGAAAAAAATCCTTACTATGAAGATTTGCAAAGATAGGAAGAACACAAACTTGATGCTATCTTAAGTTGATTATATTGAGAAGGTGTTGCAATGTTTCTCTATGGAGAATGCTAAAGCTATCGGTACACTTTTACCTGGTCATTTAAAGTTGACTAAGGAGATTGTCCCAAGACACAAGAAGAGGAGGAGAAGATGTCAAAGGTACCCTATGCTTTAGTTGTAGGAAGCTTGAATCACACTATGGTATGTACAAGGCTAGATATTGCACATGCAGTAGGAGTCATTAGTAGGTATATGAGTCATCTTGGAATTCAACATTGGAATATAATTAAATGGATTCTTAGATATTTGAGAGGAACATCCAATAAGTGTTTACATTTTGGGGGCTCTACTACTGACTTATAGAGCTATGTTGACTTAGATTTGGTAGGGGATATTAATACTAGGTACAATACTATAGGTCATGTATTTATTATTGGTGGGGCAGCCATGAGTTGGGTTTCTAGGTTACAAAAGGTTAATCTTTTATTCACTATAGAGGTAGAGTGTATTGCTACTACAAAGGCATTGAAGGAGATGATATGGTTGTAGTTCTTCTAGGTAGAATTCAGACAGGCTCAAAAGGATAATTAATTGTTTATAGATAGTTAGAGTGTCATTCATCTTGCAAAGAATTTTTCTGTGCATTCAATGACCAAACACATACAGTTGCGATACCATTTTATTCAATCAATTTTGGATGATGGACAGTTAAAGATGGACATGATACATACAAATGACAATCCAATAGATATGTTTACAAAGGTCGTAACAAGGGAGAAGATGAACTCCTCTTCAGCTTTGGTTGGTCTTCTAGACTAAATAGGATTAAAAGAACAATAAAGTCCAAGGTGGTTTGATATAGTGGAAACCCCATGTGGTATTGCTACAAGATTATTGCTACAAGATTAGTCTTTAAGTGGGAAATTATTATCTAGTGTTGAGTCTAATCAGTCCCCAAGTGAGAGATTGTTAGTTTGCGGTGACTAATTAGGAAAGTAATGTTCATGCTTCATAAATTCTTTGGGGCTTGAGGTGTCACCTTGAAAAATAAATTTTGGCCCTACTTTATCAAGATATTGGGCTGACATATAATTATTAATCATAACCATAAAGAGGTAAAAATAATTGTATAAAAGGGCTTAGGGTTAGGGATCGTTTCATTGTGGTGATGCAAAAAATTTTTCTTATGGTGGTATTGTGCTGTAAGGGATTATAGATTGTAATAATGTTGTAATAGCTAGATTGTAATAATAGTAGACTTGTTATTTGGTGGATGTAACCTAGGAACTAGGTGAACCACGTTAAATCTTGGTGTCTTGTGATTTTTTCTGAGTCATCTTTTATTTTTTGATATTGTTTATATTTGTATGTAATTTTTATTTATGTCCATGGTTTGATCCTAACAAAAACAAGCTACAAAGATCATATTATATCTTTAAGATATCAATAGTTATAAAGAGGTTTTTGTATTTGTACTTTTGTGCACTAAATATAAATGTTTATTGAATATTTGGGTAGTTAGATTATCTTACATACATTCTTTAATTGTAATAGAAACTCCTAATGTGGTTGAGGATTCTAACAAGGACTAAGATGCTATACAGATCAAATAGACTCTTAATAGGGTCAATATCTTTCACAATATACTTTGGATTAGACGATCATTTTGTGAGTACCATCCCCATGAGAGTTTTCCCTTGGCTAGAGTTTATCTAGTTAAGAAAAATGGTTTTATGTGTTGAATTTCTTTATGGTTTTGTTTACTATTCATTCTAAACCATTTATTTGTTTATGAAATTTATAAGATTTTGAATGATATCCATAGCTAGAAAAACATTTTTGGAATACTAATTCACCTCCCCCTCTCACTATTTCCTATTTCTAATATAACCATCTATCTATGGGTGATAAGCCAAACTAAAATTAAGGTTCATGCCAAAAGCATGCTAGACACACATCCAAAATGGTAAATTGAATAATATATCTCTATTTGAAATGATCTTACAAGGGATTTTGTACAATTGAACAATATTCAATAATAAAATATGAGGTAGCAAGGTAATTGTATAGGATTATCTCATGGGTGAAAATGTGCTACTTTAGAAAAATTGTCCATGGTCACCATACTAGTATTAGGAAATAGTGATTACGTAGGAAACCTTATGTTAAAATCAATAGATATTGTGTCCAATTTCCACTCTAGAAAGGAATGTGGTTTTGAAAGACCTACACTATTATCATGCTCTACATTCACCCTCTAGTATTCAAGACATCAAGAAAAAAACAACAACATCACACCTTATCCATTCCAAAAAGTATAACTTTCTAAGTTCAACATGAATCTTCTTGATGCTAGGTTGTATGGAATATGGTGCATGATGTGCCTTAAACAAAACAAAGGAGAAAATATCTCTTGAAACTTGCACATAAATATGTTGTGAGTATTGCAATAGCCCATTGGAATCTAAGTAATAGCTAGAAATTTTTTTCTCAATGATACATCTAGACTTAATCTATTCTCTAACCTTCTAATACCTTGTGTCATTAGGAAAATCCTCCAAATCATGAGTAAGGTAGTTTATCTCATGGTCCTTGATCTTTCTAGACTCATAAGAAATCACTCAACCATCTGGCATAAACAATTCCCCCACCCCTCAAATGTCTTCTTTGTACACACCATAAAAACATTTGTAGGAATAGGTACTACAAGGAGAGGTGAACTAGTTAATATCTTCTTAAGAGCCTCAAATTCTTACTCACACTGATCAATACATATATGCTTCTTCCCTTTCCATTAAAGAGAAGTGATAGTGTAAGCCACATGTGAGAAATATTTCATGAATCAATGGTATTAACTTACCAACCCCATAAAGCTACAAACCTCAAGAATACTAGTGAGTGTTGGCCAATCCATGATAGCTTGGATTTTAGCTAGATCCACTACAATGCCATCACCCACATTAATGTTCCCCAAATTCTTTACCTCTGACTGGAAGAAGTCACACTTTCCCAACTTTACATACAACTAATGATCACATAAGAACTATAATACCCATCATAATTAAACCTCATTCTCCTCTAGATTGTCTAAGTAGATTAGTGTCATCCAAAAATATAAGAAATTTTTGGTCAAGGTAAGTGCAGAATACCCAATTCCTCAAACTCATGAGTAATGATGACACATTGGTCAATCTAAAGGTTACATCCATGAAATCATAATGCCCTAGCATGCACGAAACATTATCTAATGAATATCAGCCTAATGGATCTAAAGTTGATGGTATCCTTACTTTGATCAATCTTTGAGAACACTCTCACTCCATTTATCTAATCAAATAAGACATCAATCTTCCTCAAAGGATATTGATTCTTTACTTTCACCTTATTTAACTACTGAAAATCAATGCATAACCACAATAATTCATCCTTATTCTTCATAAAGATGCATGGTTCACCCTATAAGGGTTCACTATGATGAATAAGGCCCTTGGAAAATAAATAATCTAACTACACTCTAATCTCACTCAATTCATGATTAGTCATGCGGTAAGGTGCTCCAAAAATAGGATCTTCTCCTAAGATGAGATCAATGTGGAGGTCAATGTCACTCTATGACAACACCCAATATCTCATTAAGAAATACATCTACATACTTATAGAGGATTGGGTGATCATTAAGTAGGACTTCTCAACTCTCAATGTCTTGTAGGTCACTAATACGTACTATGAATATCTAGCACCCATGTCACACACTCTATTTCAACTACTTAGTTGATATCATCCAAAGTGAGATTAGTCTTTAGACCCCTACAAGCTCAACCTATCCACTTGTGTCATCAACACACTAAACCAACTAATGTTGGTAGCCAATACTCACCTAATGGGAGGATAGTCAATCCATATCCAACATGATATTATAAGATCCTAAAGGTAGTACATGAAGATAAGGTATGGTGGTAAAGTTTCCCAAAACCAACATGCAACCACTAACCAAGAAATGTGCACTCACTCTAGATCATATGGATAACTCAATGTGCCACCTATCTACCTATCATACTACCACTAGGACACATTGCTAAACAAGGGATGGAGAAATTAAGCACTAGATTAAAAAATTACTATGGTGGAAAAAGTATGTAATTTACCTATTGCCTCAACTAGGGTACCCTAATTATTATCTTGAGAATTGTCAACAACTAGTACTTGCATCCCCTACTATAGTCTCTAGCATGGCCAAACCTCTTTTTAGTCCCAATGATGTCTTTTGAGGATATCTTGTAGCTCTTTGGCAAAGATCACCACAAGAGAAACATGGCCCACTTCCATAGCTATATCTAAACCCATGCTCTCCCTAAGGAGAACTAGACTATTGGGTGCTTACTCTAGTAGATTCCTATTGGAAAATCTAATAAGAGTGACTCTTATGTGATTGTAGCTACATTTCTCCTATTAATCCTCTCCTTCTCAATGGAAAATTCAAGTATCATTGACCGATACATACAAACATCTCCAATTATGGAATCCTTAAGACCCCTAATAATGTGTTAAGTTAGGTCATCATAGCTATATCTTGATAACTACATCAGCTCAAAGAACCCCATGTTGTACTATTCCATTGATATATCACCCTAACTAATATCATGGAACTCATCACCTCATACCTCTCTTTACTAATGGGATAAGAGCTTCTCTTTGAACCTCTCCTCGAATATCTCCCAAGTGAGATCTTCTATACTGATTTGGAGTGTCTTCCCCTTAATGTCCATTCAAATAGATTCATAGTCTCTTAGGTGTATTACTACATAATAGGCTCTCAAGTTTCTCTCATAAGGATGAAAAGAAAATTAATGCCCCATATCAAGCTTGATGGAATCCTTTTCATCATCATGCCAGCCTCTCCTCTGGTACTCTATGGCACTAAGTAGTGTGTAGAAATGCTCATAATCATGCACTCACTCCTCTCTATCCTAATACTATGACATGTGGGATTCTGTAGCTTTTGATCCCTCTCCCAATCTATCACCTTATTGATATCCCTCAATTGAAGGTCCCAAGTAATCTATAAGGTCCTATAGAAAAGGCACCAATTCTTAGATTCTAGGTCCTTTTTTTTTTTCTTGTCTTTCCCCTTCTGAAAGTTCTTCCTAATGGTTCTATTTATAGTACTCTTTTCTATGATTATTCTATTGGGTATTCATTTGATCACCATCTCTACATGTAGGAGTCATACTTAAAGGGACAAAATGACAAGGTTTAGATACTCACAAAAGTGTGCAACAATATCAAGTCACAAACCATTAAGTATGATAACAATACATTAACAATTCAATATCCACTATCATAGCGGGAGCATATTAGAAAGATCCCAATATTGAAATATGGGCTTCGAAATAAGATGTTATGATCTATTTAGAGATCCTTGGAATAAGGATAAACATAAGCCAACATATTTTTTTAAGGCATAAGATGCAACACACAACATCCATACAAGATCACACTATTAGACTAAAAAAACCTATCTTCCAAAGTTCCCTAAGCATCACTACTTACCCAAACATTCAATTACTACTACATGAATTAATTATACAAGGTTCATTCCAATTTATGAGTGTTATATTTTTTCATTTTATTAAAAGTGGTGACTTTTAATAGCCTAATTATTTGGTGAATTTTCCTCTACAATAACCTAGTTTGTCATTATCACATGATCTTGATTAAGTTTGTGTTATTTTGCATACTTAGAGAAATAAAAGTAAATCTACATGTATAAAGGAAATGAAATTAGAGTACAAGATATAAAGAAAGAAA
Source organism: Cupressus sempervirens (assembly GCA_028749045.1). Classification (NCBI taxonomy): domain Eukaryota; kingdom Viridiplantae; phylum Streptophyta; class Pinopsida; order Cupressales; family Cupressaceae; genus Cupressus; species Cupressus sempervirens. The sequence goes on from CM053793.1 coordinate 690,957,656, forward strand.
GTAAAATACTATATGTGCAACTTTAAAAACTATCTAGTGAAATATCAAGTACATACAAGAAAAAATGCAAGGAATGATGATTAATCAAATAATTAGCTCATATAGGTCATAAGCATAGCCAACATATACAGCATGTCAAAAGGTAAGCATATGTACACATAATAAAAGGAAAGAAAAAATGCAAGGTACTATACATTTCCTTAGTTGAATATGTAGATGGTTGATCACTTTAACTTCAAATTTATTCCAATGCATAAATTATCTCAAAACCTACAAGGCTTACAAGAAGAGAAGGGAGGGGGTGCATCCATAAAGATCTAAGAAATTCTTGATATCTTGTAAGTAATCTATGTATAATGCATGTATATACTCATCAAATGGAGAATTAGAAAATATTCATATGGATATGCTCAAGACATGCACATGAGGCTAAATGATGACACAATGGAGAGAATCCCATGTTTTATTTAAATTGTTTGTTCCATGTACATAAACAAGCAGCTAAATGTCTTAGAAATAAAAATGTAAGGATAGAAAGCATTCATGGTAACAAGAGCACTCATGGTGAAAGGAACTACATTATAAGTTGGAAACATGATGAAATAAATGCTATAGGAAGAAATCAAAAGTCCACATGGGACATGAATTCACAATTTGAAACACAACAATAGAAAGTAGAAGGCAAGATTTTAAACCAATGGGAATGCATCAACACAACATGAACATGCAAGTAATTGTAATAGTATGAGAAAATTTAGCCAATGAGATCCATTTATCCCTTATTGGTGCATGATATAGGATCGTCAACTACTATAGGAGGTAGAAAAAGAAAGAAGCTAATTATAAAAATAAAGTACTTTTAACATGCATGGTTCACAACTCCATATGCATAATTAGAAGAAAAATCCCCCCTCAAGCAATAATGAAGCATTTTTTCAGCTCCAACACCCATTGTTGAAGCCACAAAATAAATCTACAATTGAAGTATGGTATAGTATTGCTCAACATACAGCCATGAAAGAATAAAAGAATGTATTTTACATTTATGTATCATAAAAAAAGTAAATAAAATGCATCATGATGAATTTCTCAAACATACAATGACATCAAAGTGATTCCCTTCAAATACATGGACTCAAAAGTGACATGAGCAATAAGATTCATTATTCTTGAAGCAAAAAGCATGAACTCAAAGAGTACAACCTACGACCTCCATACAAATTCCTACAACAACACTGCATGAAGATCTTATATAGGTCATGACCCTTCATAATCAAAACCCCTACCAAAAACATCAAATGCCATATGATAAAAACAACAAATTCAATGGGGTTAAACTATAAATTCATGAAACCAAGTATAAAATATTCATGAATATAAGACACGTATAAATAATTGTTGGTCTCTCTAGATATTGTTGTCTATTAGTGTCAAACACTTTGTCATTTACTTGGTAGAGTTAGATGGTCATCACTATGACCTAGCTACTCTATATAGGTCAAGTCATGTAAAGACTTATATAAATATGTATATATTGAGCTCTATAGGAGCCAAGAAAGTCTATGGTCATTGAGTATTCTCAATGTTAGTTGAATCTAATGTTAACTGAGTAGTTTGATGATATACAAGTTGAGTTACATAGAAGGTACAAAGCATAGTAGAGGTTGAGCATCAACAACATATATAGAGAGTGTCAAGTGTAAGAAATAGTAAGTGTCAAGCAAGATAGAATTTGCATTCAATTCAAGAATAATACAAACTTTAAGGCAAACTATTCTAGGCTGACATGGGAAAGATATTTAATATTTTTAGAGTTTGTTACAAAGAGTTTTACATATTTTCTGATATGGTGATATAGAGGGACTAGTTCATCACTTAGTTACTCCAAATTAAGGATCTAATGCTTGAACCATCCAATGGATCCTATTTTCTTGATCTATCTACCAATCTTATCCTCCAAGACTCTTACTCCAACTTTCCTCCTAGGTATATTTGGGTTGGTGTAGCTTATCCCTTATTAAGCCACTAGTCCTACTATCCCTTCCTTTAGAACCCTAATCCTTTCTTAAGATCTTTCTCTCTCACTTCCTTGGTTTCTACTAAAGTTTTAGATATCCTTCATATCCTTCTTGATCAGGCCTAACACCTCTAGTCACATCAACAACCATTAAAACTCACTATCTTCAAATAGGGCTAATTAGGCCTATTTGCCTTAGGTCTAGTAACACTACTTTTGACACAAGGAAGGATAGGGAAAACAAGGGCCAATGACACAACCAGCTCTTTGAACCACCTTGCAAGAGTTAACACAATGGAAGCAAACACAAAGAACATCAACTAAAGGAGCAAGAAGAGTAAAATACTTTCATTGATTCTTCAATTATTCAACATACATGCCTAGCTATAAGGCCTTCTAGGTTACGACCAAATACAAATACATTCAAATCCAAGATCTAGTAGCAAGTTTGCACTTTCTAGTTCTACTCTCAAATCATCTCCTAAAACTCATAACTCCAAAAAACTACCCTAGCTCTAAGCCTAAACACTCTATTTATAATAGCCAAAATGGCTTATAGATCATTCTAGAACATGGAGAAGGCACAAATCAGCTCTCAGCAAATATTAAATGAAAATAAGCCTAACACAAAATACACAAGTTGGCCACTCCAAAATTTCTTTAACCTTCTTTGGATCTATCTTCAACCCATCAACTAAAATCACAAATCCCAAATACACAATCTCCTCTTGCATAAAAGAATACTTTTTCAGATTAATCAATAACTTTTCCTCTTTGAACCTCTACAATACTTGTTTAATATGTTGAAGATAGTCTTCCTTAGTCTTACTAAATATTAGAATATCATCAGCAACAATATCTTTATATTCATTCAGCAATTCTGTAATTTCTATTCTCGCTCTGTCATTACCAACTTCTACTGCTTGGTCATTACTACCAACACTCAGTCCTATAGGAACTATAGAAAAAAAAACTTGATTCTTCTTTACTTCCTTTTCAAATTTCTTCCCATTAACCATGCAAACTTTTATTGCAGTACAAGTGACCTCAACTAGACTTTCAATCAAAGGAAGCAATATTTGTTTCTTCCTATTTACCCAAAGAGTATATTGATTCAATCTTCCATCATGCACAACATATCTATCATATTTCCAAGGTCTACCTAACAAAATATGGCAACAATCCAACTACATAATATCACACAACACTTCATCAAAGTAATGTCTAATTTTGAACATCACAGTACATTGTTCACTTACCAATATCTTATGCTCATCTTTGATCCATGAAACATGATAAGGATTGGGATGTTTTAGCCTCTGCAATTGCAACTTTGTAACTAGCTCTTCTGATGCTAAATTTGTAGAACTTCCACTATCAATAATCACCTTGCAACATTTCCCATTCATCTTACATCTAGTCTTGAAAGGACTTCTTCTAAGGATAGGTTCCTCATCACTTCCCTTATTACATAAGGTTTTTCTCACCATTAGATTTTCTCTAGCCTCAAGTCCACTTGGTGAACCCTCAATGTCTTCTTGAATCACAACATTTCTATTATTCTACCCACTTTTAGAGGATCTACATTTAAAGGATCAGTGCCCTTATTTACCACATTTGAAATAATTACCATGGAAACCACCTCTAGGATAAGAATTACCTCTTCGTCAGTAAGATCCAGTATCTCCTCATTATGAACTACCACCTTTCCACTCGGTCTTGTCTTTCTCATCATTCTTCCATTCAAATTTTCCTTTAGCCTATATAAAATTATTAGATCTGCCACCTTCACATAAGATCTACCTCTGCCTCTTTGGAATCTACCACTTCTACCACTTTGTCTTTATTTATGCTTCTTTGTCAAGATCTCCTCAACTTTCAAGGCATATTGATATCCTTCTTCCACACTTTCCAACTTCACAAAACTTATTTCATCTTGAAATGTAGATTTGAATCCATTTATACACCTTGCAATTTTCTCAACATCATCATCCACATGTCTAGATATGATGTTTAATCTATAGAATTCCTTAGTATACTCTTTCATAGTCATGTCCTTTTGCTTAAAATTTTGCATCTTTCTCAACAAGCTAACTTGGTAAATAGTAGGAAGAAATTTTTTCTTTACCTTGTTCACCATCATTGGCCAAGTTTTGATCTTCTCCTTTCTTCTCTTTTTTCTATTAGTTTGCAACTACTCCCACCATAGCAAAGCATGACCTTTTAGCCTAGTAACTGCAATCTTCACCTTTATATATCAAGAGTGTTTTCACACTCAAAGAACTCCATATTTGAGATCCAATCTAACACAATATTGGTATCCAATTTTTCATCATAAGGAACAACTTCTACATCAAGCTTTGAATTTTCCCTAGACAACACTCTCAACAATCTTTCCTCACCTTGATCTTCTTCAAGTTCTAGATTATGGTTTGGTGCTGCTTCTTAATCATCACTTACATCATCAAGATGTGCTCCTCTACTTGAAGTTATCTCCATAGCATCTAATCTAGCTGAAATTTGTCTCCATCGATCCAATATAGCATTATAAAAATTATTTCCTCTACCATGAACCATCTTTACAAATTAGGTTCCTAGAAGATCGTAACCCTCTGCAAGTTATAGGTCAAATCCATAGATCTACAACCCTACAAAAAAAATTTGAAATAGGGTTCTACACAATCCAATCTCCATAAGGATGAACCTCAAGCTCTAATACCACCTGATTTAAGGAAGGACAGGGAAAACTATGGCCAATGGCAGACCTAGCTCTCTGAACTAGCCTGCAAGAGTTAACACAATGGAAGAAAACACAAAGAATAGCAACCAAAGGAGTAAGAAGAGTAAAATACTCTCATTGATTCTTCAAATATTTAACAAAAATGCCCAGCTATAAGTCCTTTTAGGTTATGACCAAATGCAAATACATTCAAATCAAGGATCTAGTAGCAAATTTGCACTTTCCAATTCTGCTCTCAAACCATCTCCTAAAACTCTTAACTCCCAAAAACTACCCTACCTCTAAGAATAAAAACTCTATTTATTCTAGAAAAAATGGCTTATAGATAATTCTAGAACATGGATAAGAAAAAATTCAGCTCTGAACAAATATTAAATGAAAATAAGCCTAACATAAAATACACAAGTTGGCATGCATTAGCAATTACCTATCTCAAAATTGATGTCTGAGAAAAATCATGATATCTCCTAGCTCTGATTGAGTTAGAATTCGTGCTTCAAACTATAGGTAGATATTTAGGTCCTATACAACCCCTTAAGTTTTCAAAGTCTAATTCATCAAGTAAAAGTGTTCATACACTCTGAAACTCAAGCATAGAAAACTATTGTGCAAAATTGCCAAAAATTAGTGTTCCAGAAGAATTGTCGTATCTCTCAAACAATAAGGAGTTAGAACTTTTATTTTGGAAAATAGATATTAATATAGTACATTTTTAATCCCTATAGTTAAGGACCCTTCATTCATTCATTAAAATTAGTCACATAGTTTTCAACAAACACCCAAAAACCAGAAAATGTAGTTTCAGCATAACATAGTTTCAGCAGTAAGATAAGAACTAAAAACATGCAGGATAGGAGTGCAACCCAAGATGCTCCTACATTAAATTTATTCTATTTATTCAAATTATTCTAGATATCCCCATGAAACACCTTAGGATTATTAAGTCTATCACCTAACACTTCTAGATTACAAATTTATAGAACCTCAAAACACCCACAATCTTGTTCACCCTCAAGCCCTAGTTTATAGGCTATCTTTTAGGCCTCTAGACCAGTTTTCACCAAAATACCTATAGATCCTTTAAAAATTAAATTAAATCTTTCAAACCACTTGCTATAAAAATGTAAATTCCTAGGACTTATAAATATGCTATTGGATTGGACTGGTCTAATCATGGGTGTGCTCTGCAACAACATCTTCACATTGTCCTAGGTCACCTACTCCAAGTGGTCAACCTAGGGCATCACTTCATAACTTGAAAAAAATCATAAAAATTAAAAGGAAGGAAAAAACCATATGTATAGAGTCTAACCTATCATCCCACAAGGTTTCAAATATTTTCCATCATGAATGATCAAGTTAAAGCCATTAATGTGACAACAACCCTTTGAATAGAAACCATAGACTAGTCATTAATAAAACTTCCACAACTCACCAACCTTGTAACTTAAGACTAAGTTTGTATGTGAAAAATGAAGATTAAACACTACTCTACAAAGACCAAAAGTCATATCTTCTATCCCAATCTGTACACAGTCATACTAGGGCATTAAACTTTGCAAAAATAATGAAAATTTTGAAAATTGTCGGTACAATAAACTCACATGTGTGATCTAACTAGAAACATTCTAACCTTCCAAAATATGATTCCCATGCTCAAATAATAGATCATTGGTAGTTACAGCTTCCTAAACTATCATTTTCAACTTTTTGCGAAAATTACAAAAGTTGCTCAAGTAACTTTGCAACTTTTGAGCAATTTTTGCTCTTTAGAATATTATTGGGAAAACCCCATGTGTTACCTTACCAGGTGCCTTTGAAGGTAGGAATTCTAGAATTATTATAGAAAATTGGATCATTTGATGAGATGGATTTGTTAGGAAGATCCAAAGGTACTTTCTTTCCAGTAGTTACTATCATTCATGATTTTGTGTTTGTTAAGAAGGGATGGAGAAATTTGGGGAAATTCTTAGATAAATATCAAATGGCCCAATCTTATGCCCTTTTTGTTGATTTTGAAAGATTAAAAGAAAGTAGTAATGCTAAGATTCAGATACAAACTATATATTTTCCTAAGGATGTAATTAGAAATAAATTCTCGTTGCAAGAGCAAGAGGTTAGAAAAGAAAAATAGATAGTCTATAGCAAAGTCTTAGACTTTATAAATTCTTTTGAGCCCAAATATGATCCCTTTCTAGATAAGAAATATTGGGGGGTGAAAATAGATATGTTGAAAAATAAATTTTCTAGGATCATGGAAACATCAAATGAGAAAAAAGAGGTTATAACAAAAGCATATATAGACAAGGCTACTGAGGTGGATAGGAGGTTAGCCAGCAAGATGGTTGTAACTCTAGGTCAATATAAATTGCAAAGAAAGGTTGGATATCTTGTGGCTCTAAATATATAGTATGTTCCTCCATACAAGAGGCCAAGATCAAAAAGCTCACCTGAACAAATGCCCCCAAGAAGCAGAGGTTGGAACAAGGATCATCTTCTCATAAAGGAGAGTATTCACCATCCCAAACTCCACTTAGAGTAGATGATGACACACCTCTAAGGGAATAATTGAGACAAATTGGAGGGGAGGGAAACATTATTATTAAAATTGCTAATATTAAATTAGGAGTGCCTAAAGAACCTCATGTGCCATCTTTTGACTTATTGTTGTAGACTATAGAGGTAGGGAGATAGACCTTGTAATTTCCCAGATCTCTCAAAAATTTATTAATGATGAAAACTTTGTAAAATCTAGAGCCTTTTTACAATTTTTGTGGAGAAGGAATATTGGAAATTTTGAGGCTAAGTGTAAATCAATAAAAGAAGAGCAACCAAATAATTTGGGCACTAAGATTGAGGAACTAGTTAAGGCCAACTTCATGGAGGAATTTTCACAATTAACACCTGAAAGAGGAAGGCAATTATTGAGAGAATCAAGATTTTTGATATTACCTAAATGGGACATACCTAATGCTATTATTTTTTATTTTGTTAGGAAAGAAAAGGATATTCAATATAAAACTAAGGAAGAAATTTTACAAGCACATAGAGGAATAAAGTACATAAATGATCACCAAGCTTTTGTGATTTGGCTTATTGAAAAAAGAGACAAACCTATAATACAAGAAATCTAAAATGTTGAGCATATAGGTAGTATCATTGTGTATAGGTCAAATTAAGTGGATAGTGAGAAAGTGTCTAAAATGACTAGGGAGATGATGGACTTTGGGGTGATAGTTGTTGGAAAGGATAAAAATAAATTTCTAGAGTTGAATGCCAAGTTTGAATAAATACTAAAGGCATATGAAGAGAGAGGGAATATGATTCATCACTTGGAGACTCAAGTATACTAAATGGACAAGCAACTAAGAAAGAGAAAAATGGGAGACTCTACCAGGCCTAAAATTATCTATTCCTGCCCCATAATTGACCTATTTAAGTCAACTCCAATTGTAGAGCTATCTATTACTCCACAAAGGCTAGAATTCTATACTAATAAAGAGTTTGAGGAAGAAAATAATAAGCTATGGGCCTTACATGTTGAGTTGAATGATCAGTATGAAGATAAACTCAAAAAAAAATCTTATATCTAGTAGATAAGATTGATTAGCCCATAGTTTATTAGCAATTGGTGAAAATTTTAGACATGTGGAATGAAATAAAGAGTGGTGAAGATACTTTGAAGCCTATCATGAATAAATGGGGTGGAAGAGATAAATACATCACCCTTATGTGCATCTCATTTATTAGTTTATCTTATGAATAGATAGAAAAAAAATTTGATATAACTAATAATATATTTGAGTTTGATGAGAAGAGGGTTATAGTTCAAAAAAGAATAATAATTTTCCTTTCTAGATATTTAGGTGAGAAATTTGATCTTTTTCCCCAAGCACTTAAAAATATTGATAAGATAAAGGGAAAGGAAGAGTGGGGGAAGAATTAGATGATTTATTGTGCCAAAGAATAAATGAAGTCACAAATGAAAAGGGAAATTTTCTATGGGAAATGAAAAATGAGGAATTTGTTAAAGTGTAGCTTTTCTATAACTCCATCAAAGAAGAATTTCTTGAGATAAATGAAATAAGAGATTTTGTGATTAAGAAGCAAAGTGAGGTCTTGAGTTTTGATTAGCCTAATGACACAATTTTCAACAAATGGATGGAGGATTTTTTGTATTCAAAGAAAATGAAAATAAAAGAAGATGAGTTGGACTAGGAAGAGAATCAAACAATTGATACATCAGTACAAGAAGACAAAACAAAACAACCAACCTCAGTGATAAGTTCAATAGTTCCAACTAATGATATGGAGACTAAGGAATCAAATATAACTGTTATTTAACAATACATGATGATGTAAATGGAGAGTCTTGAGTTGAAGTAAATTTTTAGAATTCAAGGCCAAGTTCATCACAAACAACTTCATTGGCTACATCTTCCAAGGAATAGAAAGAACAATAAATCCAATCATTAACTTCTCATCAACAAATAAATGCAGAAAAAGTGTAGCAGAGAGTAGTCCCCACTAAAAAAAATTCATAATGAAAAATATTCTGCTACACCAATTATTATTTTTTGTGACAGTAATGTTGGAAATATAAGAGGAGTAACTAAGATGGGAGGGTTGAATTAGTTACAAAAAAAATAAATCCCAAATCCCTTTTGATGTTAGTACAAAAAGTAAACAAATAATTGAATATTGCTAAAGTTCAATAAACACACAGAATGTTGGAACTCGATAGTAACTGGATTAGCTCAGTAAAATATTAACTTATAGACCATTAGATGTTATCTATGATTATCATTACTTTAACTTAGTTGCAAGCACATAAAGAAAATAGCATGAACACATTTGACACCAAGATTTAATCTAGAAACCTAATTTGGGAAAAACCACCAATAGCAACTAGTTATTGATTTTCACTCTTCCAAAGTGAGCCCTATTAAGAGCCAACCCTATTAAAGGTTACAAAGAAAACTATCAGGTGTGACCCTATTAAAGGATTTAATCACCCTATTAGGAGTGGCCTGGTTAGAGGCCTTGAGAACAATTCTATAGAATTGCCACCTTGTTAGAGGATTTACAAATAGTTGTTAAGCTAACTCTGTTAAGAGGTTCTTGGACATATGGAATGAAATAATGATTCGTGAAGATACTTTGAAGCTTATCATGAATAAATGGGGTAGAAGAGATAAATACATCACCCTTTCGTGTATCTCAGTTATTAGTTTATCTTGTGAATAGATAGAAAAAGTTTTGATATAACTAATAATCTATCTAAGTTTGATGAGAAGAGGACTATAGTTTAGAAAAGAATAATAATTTTCCTTTCTAGATATTTAGGAGAGAAATTTGATCTTTTTCCCCAAGCACTTAAAAATTTTGATAAGATAAAGGGAAAGGAAGAGTGGGGGAATGAATTAGATGATTTATTGTGCCAAAGAATAAATAAAGTCATAAATAAAAAGGGACATTTTCTATGGGCAATGAAAAATGAAGAATTTGTTAAAGTGTAGTCATTCTATAAATACATCAGAGAAGACTTTGTTAAGATAAATGAAATAGGAGATTTTGTGATTAAGAAGCAATGTGAGGTCTTGAGTTTTGATTGGCTTGATGACACAATTTTCAACAAATGGATGGAGAATTTTTTATATTCAAAGCAAAAGAAAATAGAAGAAGATGATGTGGACCAAGAAGAGAATTAAACAATTGATACATTAGTAGAAGAAGAAAAAATAAAACAACCAACCTCAGTGATAGGTACAATAGTTCCAACTGATGATATAGAAACTAAGAAATTAAATATAACTATTGTTTTAACAATACATGATGATGTAAATGGAGAGTCTTGAGTTGAAGTAAATTTGTAGAAATCAAGGCCAAGTTCATCACAAAAAAATTCATTGGCTACATCTTCCAAGGAATAGAAGCAACAATAAATCCAATCATTAACTTCTTATCAACAAAGAGATGCACAAAAGGTGTAGCACGGAGTGGTCCCCACTAAAAAAATTTCATAATGAAAACATTCTGTTGCACCAATTATTATTTTTTGTGGCAATAATTTTGGAAATATAAGAGGAGTAACTGAGAGGGGAGGGGTGAATCAATTACTACAAAAATAAATCCTAGATCCCATTCGATATTAGTACAAAAAGTAAACAAATAACTAAATACTACTGAAGTTCAATTAATGCATAGAATACTATAACTCAAAAGTAACTATATTAGCTCAATAAAATATTAACTTATAGAACTTTAGATGTTATCTTTTATTATCATTACTTTAACTTAGTTACAAGCACATAAAGAAAATAGCATGAATTGACACCAAGATTTAATGTGGAAACCCAATTTGGGAAAAACCACCAATAGCAACTAGTTATTGATTTTACACTTCTAAAGTGAGCCCTATTAGGAGCCAAAGGTTACAATACACATTTTTAGGTGTGACCCTAATAAAGGATTTAATCACCCATTAGGAGTGACCTAGTCAGAGGTCTTGAGAACAATTCAATGGAATTGCCACCTTATTAGAAGATTTTAAAATAGCTATTAAGATAACTCTATTAAAAGGTTTAGATCACTGCTACAATGGTTAGAGAGTAACAATGAGTTGGCATGATTTTAATGCAACTTGATTGTTGATTTTAGATCTATGTTTAGGCTTGTGCTTAATCCTTGCTGATCAAATATGGATTTTCTACACCACAAGGATATTCTACTTATCCTTCAAATTTGCTTCTTCTACTTACTAATAGATCTTCAATCACATCACCATAATTTGCAATTTCTCTTGCACTCACTTGCACACACTCTACCACACTTTGAAATCACAACTTGACCTTATACGTATACCTTTCACTTTGTCAAGTCAGCTCAAATACAACTTACAATAATCAATATTCATCATCTCTGTTGGTTAGATGGCGTAATTAAGCTTAATACAACAAAATAAAAAAATCCTTTACTGGCCAACCCTGCTCAGTAGAAACTAACTTTGAAATGATTTCCTTTATTAACCAATAGAAGCTTAGTTAATACTAAAAACTTACAAAAATCATTTGGTGACCAAGTGAGCTTAGTTAGCACTGGTTCCATCCAACTTTACTTTGTTACCTTAGTGAGATCGGTTAGCTCTATCTTTCTGCAACTTTTCTTTTGACACCTAAGTGAACTCAGTAGACACTACCTTCTAAACTAGACAAATAAAGGAATGCTTGATAGACACTGAGAACTATCTTTGCTACCTGAGTGAGCTTGACATATACTAAATAATGATTATGAAATTTGTGTAACATCAAAGATAACACACAATTAATTAACCATACCCAATGATCTTCCCCTTTGGAATTGATGGCAACACAACATGTCATAGCACAATGAAATTTTGGATTTGAGAACTCCCTTTGTCACTATGAGCTTTACCCATTTTACTAAATTCTGCCTGCAACAACTATTACCAAGTTCATTCAGAACACTCTACCTCTTTCAACATACTTCATCTTTCAGAGAACTTCTACCTCTCTAATTTTTGACAACACATGCCAAAGACAATAATTCTATAAATTCCAATGTGCCTTAAGTACAGACTTATCTATAATATGCCCTTGCCAATTTTGCACCAACTAATTGATCTTCAATAGGTTCTAGTTGATGTATTCACCAAACTTAATTTAGTGAATTTTAGATAGGGTAATAACCCCTAGCTTACCTCTTAGATACCAAAATTCATCCTTAGATAATGGCTTGGTAAATATGTCTGCAATATATTCCTATGTAGTCACATATTCCAATCTAACTTCTTTATCTTGCACCAATTCTCTTAATAAGTGATATTTTATAGCAATATGCTTTGTTTTGGAATGCATCACTGGATTCTTTGATATGTTGATTGCACTAGTGTTATCACAATATATGACAACTAGATCTTTGATTTCTATCTTCATTCCTTCTAATAGTTGTTTGAACCAAATAATGTTAGAACAATTTACTATTGCTGCTACATATTCTACCTCTTCTGTGGATTGAGAAGTACAATTCTCCTTCTTGCTTGTCCAAGATACTAGTCTTTTACCAAGAAATAATGTTCCACCTCTAGTGTTTTTTCTATAATCAAGACTTCCTACCCAATCAACATTAATAAATAGTTTTAAGTCCAAATTACCTCCAAGTTTTAACCATAAACCATAGTCTTCAGTACCTTTTAGATACCTCATGATTCTCTTGATTGCCATCATATAATTTTCTTTGAGATTTGCTGAGAATCTTGCCACTATTATAATTGTTAGAGCAATATAAGGTCTTGTGTGAGCTACATACTGCAATTTTCCAATCATTGATCTATAAGTAGTCTTATCCACTTCTTTGGAATCATCATTTTTGGAAAGCTTATGTCCAATAGACATAGGTGTTCTAACAAGTTTTGGCTCTTCCATTCCAAATTTCTTCAGTATCTCCTTGATATACTTAGATTGAGTGATGTAGATACTATTCTTGTTTTGATGTATTTGCAATTCAACAAAGAATTTTATTTCACCAAACATGGACATCTCAAATTCTTTGCTCATTTCTTCTGAGAATGCTCTGCATAGATCATCATTTCCTATGAATAAAGTATCATTAACAAATATTTCTCCTAGCATAATCTTCTTATCTGGTACTTCCTTGATATACAGACTACTGTTATCATTAATCCTTTGAAAACCAATATGTGCCAAGTAATTGTGTAGTCTTTCATACCAAGCTCTAGGATCTTGCTTGAGACAATATAAAACTTTGTGTAGTTTGCAAACCATGTCTCCTTTGCTAGGATCTACAAAACCTTCTAGTTGTTCAATGTAAACTTCTTCATCAAGGATTCCATTCAAGAATGTTGATTTAACATCCATTTGATATATCTTAAATCCTCTATGTGCTACATATGCTAGTAAAGTTATAACACCTTCAAGTCTTGCTATAGGAGTAAAAGTTTCACCATAGTCAATACCTCCTTCTTGAGAGTAGCCTTTGCATTATAGTCTTGATTTTTTCTTGATTCCCTTGAATCTTCATTTAGCTTATTTCTAAATACGCATTTTGTACTAATTACATTTTTATCCATGGGTCTAGGAACAAGGGTCCAAGTTTGGTTCTTCTATATTTGCTATATTTCTTCATTCATTTCTTCCATCCAACTTTCATTTTCAAGAGCATCTTTAACACTTCTAGGTTCAAATTCAACAAGTAAACATGTACCTTTTAATTTTCTTCTTGTCATTGTTCCATCAAATTTATCTCTAATGATCTGATCAGGTGCATGATGCCTTGTAACATATCTTGCTAATATAGGCATCTTGGTCTTTGAATGAGTTCCATCATCTTTTTCTTGAATTTCAATTTCAAGCTTGGGTCCTTCTATCTGTAACTCAGGTCCATTAGGCTTAGTTTGAACTAGCTTGGTAGCCTTTGATTGTGACTTAGGTCCTTGTAGGTTGGGTTGCACTGCCTACAAATCGATAGCAATTGGAGTTTCTAGGGACTCAAAAGTTGAAGCATCTTTTCTTTTAGATAGATTAGGAATGTTATCAAGTTCATAGTAAACAAATCTTTTGTAGTCTTTAGGTCCCTTGTTTCTTTCTTCTTCACTCTTTTCTTCATAGTCATCAATTCTAACATGTGCACTCTCTATGATTTTGTGAGTGGATAAATTCAAACATTTATATGTTTTACTTCTGTAGGAGTATCCTAGAAATATGCCTTCATCATTTTTTACATCAAATTTTCCTTTTCTAGATTCCTTCAATATCTAACATTTACTACCAAATACCTTCAAGTAACTAACATTAGGTTTGTAGCTATATCATGGTTGATAAGTTTTCTTGTTTGAATCTTTGTTTAACTAAACTCTATTAAAGGTATGAACTGCAGTGTTGATAGCTTCTTTCCAGTATTTGAGAGCAATGTTCTTTTCAATCATCAGGGTTCTTGCATAATTCATGATAGATCTATTTCTTCTTTCTACTATACCATTTTGTTGTGGTGTACCAGGAGCAGATACTTGTGTTTTGATTCCTCTTTCAATGTAGAAATCATTAAATTCATTGGAAATGAATTCACCACCTCCATTTCATCTTAGGCATTTCAACTTCTTTCTAGTTTCTTTTTCTACTCTTGCCAAATACCATTTGAATTTTTTAAAAGCTTCTAATTTTTATTTTAGGTAGATTACTGTCATCATCCTAGAGTAGTCATCAACAAAGAGAATGAAACACTTTTCTCCACTATAGCTCTCTATTCCAATAGGTCCACATAAGTTTTTATGAACAATTTCAAAGATTTCTTCTGACTGATAGTCTTTTATTTTGAGTTTTGTCTTTTCCATCTTACCAATTTGGCAATTCT
Organism: Cupressus sempervirens; assembly: GCA_028749045.1. Lineage (NCBI taxonomy): Eukaryota > Viridiplantae > Streptophyta > Pinopsida > Cupressales > Cupressaceae > Cupressus > Cupressus sempervirens. The sequence continues at coordinate 690,972,802 of CM053793.1, forward strand.
CGCATGACCCATGTCAGCCTTCTTCAAACTAGGTTTACCTCTTTCTCTTTTACATTTTCTTATCTTAACCAGATTATAAAAGTTCACATGACATAGTCTTTTTTTCCATAACCAACTTTCTTCTACTTGAGAAATAAAACATGAACAATCACCAAGATCAAGATAAAATAGATTACCTTTTGTTTGCTTGCTAGAACCAACCAAATTTCTTTTCTTATCCAGTATTTTGGCCTGTTCATTCATGAATTCTACCTTGAATCCAATGTCATTTAGTTGTACCACACGTAGTAAATTATGCTTTAGTCCTTCAATCCAATAAGAATTATGAAAAATGAGTTCTTTAGTTAACAAGATACATCATTTTCCTTTTATATTACAAGGTTCATTATTTCCAAATCTTATACTACCTCCATCATAATATTTTGTATGCTCAAATTTTTTTTTGTCACCAGTCATATGATGTAAGCAGAAAATTTCAATAATCCATATATCATTTTTCCTAATATGAGATAAGTGCAATCTTATCTCCTTCATCATTAGATTCATCTTTCATAGCAATATAAACTATTTCATCCTCACCATTATCAGAATCTTTAGCTATGAAGTAATATTTCTTACTTTTGTCCTTGAAGTTCTTATAGTTCTTGGAGTCCTTGCCTTTATGATTGTTGCTTTTCTTTTTATCATTCATTTCCTCATTTGGAAACCTAGCAACAATGTGACCAATTTTTTCACAAGAAAAGAAAATAAGAGGAACTTTACCTTTGTACTTTTCTCTTCCTTTGAAATACTTTCTTGCAAGCAGGGCTTCAACAACTTCAAGATCACTGTCTAAAATTTCTTCTAATGATCCATCTTCTTCACTTCTTGATTGACTAGATTTCAACTTTTTACCCTTTTCCTTTGAATGAGAGTTTAGCTTTGAATGTAGATTCAATATTCTTTGAAGTAGGAACATAGTTATCATAATTATCTAACTCAAAAGATGTTAATCTTCCAACTAGAGCATCCAGCCATATCTTATTAATTGGATCACATCTCATTTCTTGAATAGTAAATACTTTAATTTCATAAATAGGAAGAATAGTTCCAAGCACTTTACTTACAATAGTTTCCTTCTTGATGTCTCCTCCAGATGTTTTGATTGTACTAACATTGGCCTTGATTCTTTCCACATATTTTTCAATGTTTTCATCTTCTTTCATTCTCATTTGATCAAATTGTCCTCCAAGGCTTTCTACTTTGGCTCTTCTCACATTGTCATCTCCTCCATAGATATATTTTAGTTTGTTTGACATACCATAAGAATTTTTCCAATATTTGACCTCATCAAATTTAACATAACTGTTATGGTAGCTAGATGCAATCTCATCATTCCTTGTCATGCTACAAAGTTGTCTCTATTTAGCTTGGGAATCTCCCTTTTATAAGACATCCTAATCTTTAGCTTGGGTCCTTGAAACATTCTCTACAAGCAACAAAAGCTTAGATACCAATTATTGGAAATATAAGAGGACTAGTTGAGATGGGAGGGGTGAATTAATTACTACAAAAATAAATCTCAAATCTCTTTTGATGTCAGTACAAAAAGTAAACAAATAATTGAATAATACTAAAGTTTGGTAAATGCATAGAATGTTGTAACTTGGTAGTAATTGGATTAGCTCGGTAAAATATTAACTTATAGATCATTAGATGTTATTTATGATTATCATTACTTTAACTTAGTTGTAAGAACATAAAAAAAATAGCATGAACACATTTGCCACTAGGATTTAACATGGAAACTCAATTTGGGAAAAGCCATCAATAGTAGGGCATGTGTAGGATCATGGTCAACCAAACTATGGCCTTAAGTAACAGTAAAAAACTAGCAAATCAGGGTTATGTCAACTTGACACATAATTTTAAAGTGGTGTTGGACTTTATATCAAAAATTTGTAAGAGAATAATCTATAGAAAATTGAATGTAGTTTCTAAACTATTAGGCCTTATCTGGAGAAAAAAAAAATTTGATTGGTCAAAAGTTTAGATTTTTAATGCAGTAAGATGAAAATTTTAAGGTGAAAATATAAAGGTGTATGTCTAACCACCTTAATCAAAATCAAATGATAATATTTTTTAATATAATTATAGATATAAAAAGTAGACACATACCCAGATGTGATGCATATTTTGGGTATTTTTATTACAAATAAATAATTAAATATTATTATTCTACTAAAAGAATTTTAGAAAAAAAATCCCATGTCTAACCACCTTAACAAATAGACAACCTTACCAAATTTTTTTTAAAAATTCTTATACTAGGCAAAGCATAGAATGTGACACAACATTTGGATTAAAAAAATGTTATACCGTTTGAAAGTTAGAGTTATTTTTTGATCAATATGTCAATTAGCACTTTACAATCATCTTCATTGAAAATTAACTAATAAATACTTATCAAACTAAGAATTTGACAGCAGTTATATCGATGCAATCTCGAGAGTGTTATAAAAAAACACTTTTTGTTTCATTCAATTTCAATGAAAATAACATTGTCAGATGGCTACTCGAAGTTTGAGTGTCAATAAAACCCTTCTCAAACAAGTTTCTTGGGTTGACCAAATAGGTTTGGGTAAATATCGAGCCTAATTGGATACCCAAAATCAAACTGGGTATTCGATCTAAAATTGGATACCTGATATGAAATTAGGTGTCTGATCACTGTGTGATTTTTCAATTGCAATTTTGGAGGGAGGGAAATTTGAGAGGAAAGAAAATTTTCAATTGCAATTTTGGAGAGAAATTTGAGAGGGAAACTTTAGAGGGTTTTAGAGGGAAATTTATTTGGGGGAAGTGTGTACATTGATATTACTATTACATATGATAATGATTATTACTAACTATAATTATTATTATAATTAAATATAATATAGTAATATATATGATAAATATTATTATTATTTAAAAAAATAGTAATATTATATGACTAATATTATATATAATAATATATATGGTTATTATTATTATTAATCCTATAATATTATCATCAAATGCATTGGAAGGGGTCATAGGTTTCAATGCATTTCATGACAACATATGTACCTAGGGGTACTAGGGCCCTTAGAGACATACATTGTCATGAAATGCATCAAGAGGGGTCATAGATTAACGTATGACCCCTCACAATGCATTATAATCAAACATATGTGTCCCTAAGGGTCCTAGGGCCCCTAGGAACATACATTGTCATGAAATATGTCAATAGGGGTCATAGGTTAACCTATGACCCCTATAGATGCATTGGAACCAACCAAATGCATCCCTAGGGACCCTAGGACCCCTAGGGACATAGGTTATCATGAAATGCATCAAAAAGGGTCATAGTTTAACCTATGACTCCTCTGGATGCATTGGAACCAACCACATGCATCTAAAGGGGTCCTACAACCCCTAGGGACATAGGTTTTCATAAAATGCATTGAGATGGGTCATAGGTTAACCTATGACCCTTCTCATAGCATTGAAACCAACCACATGCATCACTAGGGGTCCTAGGGCCCCTAGTGACATACATTGTCATGAACTGTATTGAGAGGGCTCTCAAAAAATTAGAACCAACCGCATGCATCCCTAGGGGTTCTAGGGCCCATAGGGATATAGGTTGTAATGAAATGCATCGATAGGGGTCATAGATTAACCTATGACCCCTCTCGATGCATTATAACCAACCAAATGCACCTCTAGGGGTCCTAGGGCCCCTAGGGACATACATTGTCATGAAATGCATCGATAGGGATCATAGGTTAACTTATGACCCCTATCAATGCATTATAACCAACCACATACATCCCTATGGATCTTAAGGCCCCTAGGGACATAGCTTGTCATGAAATGCATTGATAGGGATTATAGGTTAACCTGTGACCACTCTTGACACATTATAACCAACCAAATGCATCCCTATGTGTCCTAGGGCCACTAAGGAAATAGGTTGTCATGAAATACATCAATAGGGGTCATAGGTTAACCTATGACCCCTCTCGATGCATTGGAACCAACCACATGTTTCCCTAAGGGTCCTAGGGCATTTAGGAACATAGGTTATCATGAAATGCATCATTAACCTATGACCCCTCTCAATGCATTGGAACCAACCACATGCATACCTAGGGGTCCTACAACCCCTAGGGACATAGCTTGTCATGAATTGCATTGAGAGGGGTCATAGGTTAACCTATGACACCTCTCGAAATATTAGAACCAACCACATGCATCCCTAGGTGTCCTAGGGCCCCTAGGAACATAGGTTGTCATGAAATGCATTGATAGGGATCATAAGTTAACCTATGACCCCTCTCAATGCATTAGAACCAACCACTTGTGTCACTAGGGGTCCTAGGGCCCCTAGGGACATAGGTTGTCATGAATTGCATCGAGAGGGGTCATAGGTTAACCTATGATTCTTTTTGACACATTAGAACCAACCACATGTGTCCCTAAGGGTCCTAGGTCCCCTAGTGACATATGTTTTCATGAAATGCATCAACATTAGAACCAAACACATGCATCCCTACATGTCCTTGGGCCCCTAGGGACATACGTTGTCATGAAATACTCTCAACACATTATAACCAACCAAATATGTCCCTAGGGGTCCTAGGGCCCCTAGGGACATATGTTGTCATGAAATGCATCACTCTCTCAAGACATTGGAACCAACCACATACATCCCTAGGGCTCCTAGGGCCCCTCAGGACATAAGTTGTTATGAAACATGTCAATAGGGTCATAGGTCCCTCTCGACACATTAGAACCAACCATATGCATCACTAGGGGTCCTAGGGCCCCAAGGGACATAGGTTGTCATGAATTACATTGAGAGGGGTCATAGGTTAACCTATGATGCCTCTCGATGCATTAGAACCAACCACATGAGTCCCTAGGGGTCCAAAGGCCCCTAGGGACATTTGTTGTCATGAAATGCATTGAGATGGGCCTCTCGATGCATTATAACTAATCAAATGCGTCCCTAGAGGTCCTAGGGCCCTTAGGGACATATGTTACCATGAAATGTGTTGAGAAGGGTCATAGGTTAACCTATTGTGCCTCTTGATTCATTATAACCAAACACATGCATTCCTAGGGGTTATAGGGCCCCTAGAGACATATGTTATCATTAAATATATTGAGAGGGGTCATAGGTTAACCTATGACCCCTCTCGATGCATTAGAGCCAACCACATGAGTCCCTAGGGATCCTAGGACCCCTAGGGACATACATTATTATGAAATGCAATGAGAGGGGTCACCTCTCGATGTATTACAGCAAACCAAATGTATCTTTAGGGGTCTTAGGGCCCCTAGGGACATGTTGCCATGAAATGCATCAAGAGGAGTGACTCCTCTCAACCCATTGGAAACAACCACATGTATATTGTCATGAAATAAGTCGATAGGGGTCATAGGTTAACCTATGATCCCTCTCAATGCATTGGAACCAACCACATGTGTCACTAGGGGTCCTAGGGCCCCTAATGACATAGGTTGTCATGAATTGCATTGAGAGGGGTCATAGGTTAACCTATGACACCTCTCGATGGATTAGAACTAACCACATGTGTCCTTAGAGGTCCTAAGGCCCCTTGGGACATACGTTGTAATGAAATGCATAGAGAGGGGTCATAGGTTAAATACATAGAGAGGGGTCATAAGTTAACCTATGACCCATCTAAATGCGTTATAACCAACCAAATTCATCCCTAGGGGTCCTAAGTCCTCCAAGGACAGACGTTGTCATGAAATGCATTAAGAGGGTCATAGGTTAACCTATGATGCCTCTTAATGCATTGGAACCAACCACATGCATCCCTAGGGTTCCTACGGCCTTTAGGGACATACATTGTCATGAAATACATTGAGAGGGGCCTATGAGCCCTCTTGATGCATTATAACCAACCGAACACATCCGTAGGGGTCCTATGGCCCCTAGGGACATACATTGTCATGAAATGTGTTGATAGGGGTCATAGGTTATCCTATGACCCTTATCAATGCATTAGAACCAACCACATGCCTCCTTAGGGGTCTTAGGGCCCGTAGGGACATACATTGTCATGAAATGTATTGATAGGGGTAATAGGTTAACCTATGACCCCTCTCAAATCATTAGAACCAACCACATGTGTCCCTCGGGTTCCTAGGGCCCATAGGGACATAGGATGTCATGAATTTCATTAAGAGGGGTCATATGTTTACCTATGGACCTTTTCAACGCATGGGAACCAACCACATGCATCCCTAGGGGTCCTAGGGCCCCTAGGGACATAAGTTGTCATGAAATGCATCAATAGGGGTCATAGGTCCCCTAGGGACATAGGTTGTCTTGAATTGCACCAAGAGTGGTCATAGGTTAACCTATGATCCCTCTCGATGCATTTTAGAACCAACCAAATGGATCATAGGTCATAATAATAATATTAATAAAAATAATATTATATGTTGTTATATTTAATAATAATAATATATATTAATAACATATATAATATATTAAATTATTATATTTAATAATAATATAATATAATAATCACATATATTAATAATAATAGGTCATAATAATATATAATACATAACTCATTATACATTATAATCTTAATCTTAATCCTTGTTTCCCTCCAAAATTTTGGCGTGAATATCAGATATCTGATTTGAAATTAGATATCTAATTATTATTGGGTATCCAATCTTAGATGGGATACACAATTATACTAGCATTATTTTTCCAAAATATTCCCTATGACTGTAGACTCAACAACATCGCTTTTTGTGGGCCATTTTCACAAGTTTTGGTAAAAGTGACATTTGGGGCTCAAATGATCAAAAAAAAAATTGATAATATATCATTAGGTGTTCGATATTGTCATTTGAATGGGGAGTAGCACTCATTGAAAGGCCAAATTCAAAAGGAAAGTATCCAATGAAGTCATTGTGACATATAGGGAAAGGGAAAAAGTAAATCACCAAAGGAAAAGACAAGCTATGTTAAATGTGAGTCAAGTTGATGATGAATTAGTCGAAGGTGAAATCATAGAGTTAGATAATGAATGTGTAGTTGGGGAATGAAAATGTACCAATTGAAAATAATAATGTTGGGATTGAAAATTTAGAGAATGCAAATTTGGAGGATGAAATGCTACTAGGTCATAATATAAATTGCATGATTGACCATGTCAAACATGACAATGCACAAGAACCTTACATATCTCCTAATTATAATTGACATGAAGGTTCTAGAACACCAAAATAGATAATTGAAATTGATGAAATGATTATTACCAATTTGGAAGGAGAAAAATTAGAAAGAACCATTCGGTTATGGGGTTCAAGACTATATATGATTTTTTTCGGCAACAAGACAGTGGTGGAGCAATGTTAGCTTTTTATGCACTTATTAAAGATGCAAAAGATGAGACCTATGCTTTCGAAATTAAAGGTTCATGTCAATAAAAAATTGGAAATAAATGTCATTATTGTAAAGAATCTTTTTAGTGCTCGCAATAGTATTGGAAAAAATAGTAGGGAGAAGGATAAGAGAGTTGCTTGAAGGGTTATTACAACCACTTTCGTAAGTCATCATTTGAGAAAGGGTAGATATATGAGACAAACTTGTATTAACTTGAATTTAAATCATACTACTTTGAGAAGAGCACTTAGTAGAGATGAGAGAATTGATGATCCTCTTCGAAATGAAACATGGGCTTTTGGTGGTATACTTCCACATTTTGATAAGAAGCTATCCAATGATGTGATGGAAGAAATTACACAATTTTGGCACTCTATCTCACGAGTATCAACCAATGCTAAAGATGTGTTAAAGTTGAGAATTGGCATCAGAGACTGCATGCCACATCCCAAACACTATTTGGAGGTAAGTCAAACTATGTTGTTCAAGCAATTTAGAGAAAGTCATCCAAGTTTTCATATATCACAAAGGCCTTTTGAATCTTTGAAACCATTTTATTGTGTGCCACTTAAAATTTGAAATACATGTTGCAAATATCATGTCGAGTTTTATATGCACCATGAACTATTATGCTCCATCCATTCTACATTTCATAGTAAAGAAATGTAGGAGAATTGTGGTGCTAGTGGGCTTCCAAAATCATCAAGAGACTTGCTAGATCAATTTTTATATCATAGAGTTGATGGTTGTTTCTTTTATAGAAATGCTTGCTTAAATGAGAAGCATTTAGAATGTGGTGGCTTATCCAAGTTTGACACATGTTTCCATGAGGGGTATGAACAAGATCTTGGAAAGACAATAGTAAAAAAAAAGGTATATGAAATAGTGAAATAGACATTGAAGAGTGGGGGTGAGGGCTCTAGATGTGAATTGGTTGTAAAAAAAATCAATGTGGCTAGTTTTATTTTAGATTTCAAGGAAAATAAAATTTGCAAGTATACAAGACATAGTCATAGGTCTTAGTGGTTGGATCAATAATTTAGATTGTGTAAGGATAATTTTTCCATTGGAACTATTATATCAGTTGTTGACTTTGTTGAGAACTACACATTGCAACCTCAAAATGAGACACAATCATAGTATTACAACTCTATTCAAATTGCTATTTTCATCCACATAACATATAGACATGCCAATGATAGTGCGGAAGATAATCAAAAGATTATTAGAGAGTATCAATTTTATATGAGTGATAATAGATCTCTCTCATGAATTTGTGCAACATTGTTTTGAGAATTATTTTGATTTCTTATAGGAGCATGTAATTGCTATGGCTATACATATCATTTTCTTAGATAACTATATAGGTCAATTCAAAAATTCTCACATGTTTTATTGGTTGTGTAAGATGCACGTAGAGAGGGGGGTGCCTCATATTTTGAGTTATTTTGAGTTTGGCCATGGGAAAGCGGAACATGATGGAGTAGGGGCATGTGAGAAGAGAACTCTAGTTAAGGAGAAATTGAAAATTTTAGCAGCAGAGCTTCTTAATGCTCATAGCATTGTTGATTAGTGTAGTTTAGCATTATCATAGAGGAGGACTCTTGATTTAGTGGTATGCAAGCTCTTTTGGTTAGTTGAGGAAGGGTCCATAGGTGATAGATTAGATTGTGCTATAGTGAGAGACTCATAAAAAATGCATTCATTCCAGAGCTCTGATTCTAGTATATGGACCATTTGGACATGATAGCTAGCTTGCTTTTTTTCTAGTTTCTTTCAATGTGATTAGGATCACTATGAGTCGAGTGAGTGGGTAGACACATGGGTTCCACATTATCTTACTCCATTTTCTATCATACCCTCTATCAGAAATGATGACATGGAAAGTTAACTTGAGCATAACCATCTATCGGATCTTCTTTAGCCAAGACATGTCTTTACATTAGTTGCACCATAGGGGAATGATGAGAAATTTGATTATTGGTTAGCACATTGTGTAAAAGGTAAACAAAATCTTGCACAATTGATCATAGATGATGATGGATTTACGTGTCCTACTAGTTTAGTGGTTGTCACTAGATTATGGTTGTAGACATACATGCTTAGAAGGAATGGAATTCTTGCATTCAAAGAGTATCAGAAGAAAAAAAAAATTCTTATATATTTGCATCGTATTATAGCAAAAAATGTAAAGTTGTTGAAGCATCAAGGAAGAAAAAAACCACTAATGCTGATATGAAGTCCTATTAGAGACCCTAAAATAGAGAGAGGACCTTATTGGAACACTTGACTAGGTATATTTACTTCTTATGTTATTTTCTTCATAATGATTCAGTGAACTGATGATTATCTTGTTTAATAAAATAAGTTACTAACATTTTTTTTGATATTGGAATGTAAGTACATCATGAACAGTAGCTAGGCATGAAGATAAAAAGCTAAATAAGGAGTAGAATGAAGAAAAATCTATTCTATTTTTGACACTACAATTTTTGACAATACTTTTATTGATATTATGATTTTTGACACTAGTATTTAGAACACAACAATTTTTGGTAGTTGTGTATTGATGTAATAATGATGAAACACTTGATATAATGTAAATGTGAACTTGTTGATTTAATGTAAGAAACAAAGATTATTTTACTTAATGCAACTTATGTGGTGGGACCTAAAAAATGATAATTTTAATACATATTAACACCAAACTTGCATTGTGCCAAATGTAAAAAACTTGAGAGAGGTAAAAAATAATGGTTTTTCTCTTAATACTAACCCTAGTGACACCCTTTTTCTAGCCATAGAGACCATCCATCGTCCATGGCCACCTCATACCAAGGAGTCTCTGAGGTGCTCTAAGTGCATTTCAAGGTCAATCTTCTGAGGGTTTTAACTTGGAGCTCATAAGGGCTATCGATAAAACATAAAATTCTACAAAATAGTGATGCCAAGGCCTAAAATTATCTATCTCATTTTTGAGAGATCACATTTCATTTGTATTTGGCATAGCAATCTCGCTCGATGCCAAAACTCACAATGTGCCTCAGTTCATAGGTGTATGATAGTATAACTTTAAAACCACTGATCTTGGCATCAAATTGTTAGTGCTATTAACTCCAGATGGGTGGGTGAACCCTAGTAACACCCTTTTTCTATTCATGGAGACCCTCCATCATCCACAACCACCGTGTACTGAGGAGTCTCCAAGGTGCTCTAAGTGCGTTTCGAGGTCGATCTTTCGAGGGTCATAACTTAGAGCTTGTGAGGGCTATTGATGAAATGTCAAATGTTACAAGATTGTGATGCTAACGCCTATAATAATCTATCTCATTTTCAAGAGATCATGTTCCACTTGAATTTAGCACAGTGAACTCACTTGATGCCAAAACTCATAGTGTGCATCAGTTCATAGGTGCACCACATTGTAACTATGAAACTGTTGATCTTGGCATCGAATCGTTAGTGCCATTAGCTCCAAATGGGTGGGTGAATCTAGTGAGACCCTTGTTCTAGCTATGGAGACCATCCATTGTCTATTTCCACTCTATATTGAGGAGTCTCTAAGGTGCTCTAAGTGTCTTTCGAGGTCGATCTTCTGAGGGTCATAACTCGGAGCTCATGAGAGCTATTAATGAAACATCAAATGCTACAAAATGGCGATGCTAAGGCTTAAAATAGCCTATCTTATTTTTGAGAGATCAAATTTCATTTGGAATTGGCATAGTGATCTCGCTCGATGCCAAAGCTCACAATGTGCCTTAGTTCATAGGTACACCATAGTGTAAATTTGAAACTACTGATCTTGGCATCGAATTGTTAGTGCCATTAGCTCTCAATGGGTAGGTGAACCCTAGTGACATCCTTGTTCCATCCGTAGAGACCATCCATTGTTTGTGGCCACCCCATACCAAGGAGTCTCCAAGGTGCTCTAAGTGTGTTTCAAGGTTGATATTCCCAGGTCTGTAACTCAAAGCTTATGAGGGATATCAATAAATCGTTGAATGGTATAGGATGGTGATGCCAAGGCCTAAAATAATCTATCTCATTTTTGAGAGATCATGTTTTGTTTCGATTTGACACAATGATCTCACTTGATGCCAAAACTTGCAGTGTGCCTCAGTTCATAGGTGTACCACAACATAACTTTGAAACCACTGATCTTGGCATCAAATTGTCAACATCATCAGCTTCAAATGGCTAGGTGAACCCTAGTAAGACCCTTTTTTTGGCTGTAGAGACTATACATCATCCACGATGACCCTGTACTAAGGAGTCTCCAAGGTGCTCTAAGTGTGTTTCAAGGTTGATCTTCTGAGGGTTATCGATGAGCTATCAAATGCTACAAGATGATGATGCTAAGGCCTAAAATAAACTATCTCATTTTTGAGAGATCACATTCTATTTGGATTCAACACAACAATCTCGGTCAATGTCAAAACTCTCAGTGTGCCTTAATTCATAGGTGCACCACAATTTAAATTTGAAATTTCTGATCTTGACATTGAATCATCAGGGTCATTAGCTCCAAATGGGTAGGTAAACCCTAGTGATACCTTTGTTCTAGCCATAGAGACCATCTGTCATCTATGGCCACCCTACCAAGGAGTCTCCAAGGTTCTCTAAGTGCATTTTGAGGTCAATCTTTTGAGGGCCATAACTCAAAGCTCGTGAGGTCTATCAATAAACCATCAAATGCTACAGGATAGTGATGTTAAGGTCTAAAATAACTATCTCATTTTTGAGAGATTACGCTCCATTTGGATTTGGCACAATGATCTCACTCGATCCCAAAACTTGCAGTGTGCCTCAGTTCATAGGTGCACCATAATGTAACTTTGAATCTGCTGATTTTGGCATTGAATCATCAGCATCATTAGCTCTACATGGGTAGGTTAACCCTAGTGACATCCTTGTTCTAGCCATGGAGACCATCCATCATCCGTGGCCACCCCATACCAAGGAGTCTCTAAGGTGTTCTAAGTGTGTTTTGAGGTTGATCTTCTAAGGGCCATAAATTTGAGCTCATTAGGGCTATCAATGAAATTTTTAATGCTATAGGATGATGATGCCAAGGCCTAAAATAACCTATCTCATTTTTGAGAGGTCAAAAATCTCCCTCGATGCCAAAACTCATAGTGTGCCTCAATTTATAGGTGCACCACAATGTAACATTGAAACTACTGATCTTGGCCTTGAATAGTCAGCACCATTAGCTTTAGATGGGTGGGTGAACCCTAGTGACACCCTTGTTTCAACCACAAAGACCATCCATTATTCGTGGCCACCCTGTACTAAGGAGTCTCAGGTGCTCTAAGTGCATTTCGAGGTCAATCTTCTGAGGGTCTTAACATAGAGCTTGTGAGGGCTATCAATGAATCATTGCATGCTATAAGATAGTGATGTGGAGGTCTAAAGTAACCTATCTCATTTTTGAGAGATCACATTCCATTTAGATTTGGCACAATGATCTTACTCGATGCCAAAACTTACAATGTACCTCAATTCATAGGTACACCACAACGTAACTTTAAAACTGCTAATCTTGGTATCAAATCATCAGTTCCATTAGCTCTGAATGGGCAAGTGAACCCTAGTGACACCCTTGTTCTGACTGCAGAGACCATTCATCATCCATGGCCACCCCATACCAAGGAGTCTCCAAGGTGCTCTAAGTGCATTTCAAGGTTGATCTTCTGAGGGTCATAACTCAGAGCTTGTGAGGGCTATCAATAAAATGTAAAATTTTGTAGGATAGTGATGTAGAGGTCTCAAATAACCTATCTCATTTTTGAGAGATCATATTCTATTTGAATTCGATGCCAAAAGTTGCAGTGTGCCTCAATTCATAGGTGCACCACAATGTAACTTTAAAACCACTAATCTTGGCATTGAATTGTCAATTCCATTAGCTCTAAATGGGTGGGTGAAACTTAGTGACACCCGTGTTCCCACTGTGGAGACCTTCCATCATCCATGACCACCCTATACCAAGGAATTTCCATGGTGCTCTAAGTTTGTTTTGAGGTGGATCTTTGAAGGGTCGTAACTTAGAGCTTGTGTAGGCTATCAATGAAACATTGAATTTTACAAGATGGTGATGTCAAGGCCTAAAATAATCTATCTCATTTTTAAGAGATCATGTTCCAGTTGGATTTGGCACAATGATCTCACTCGATGCCAAAACTTACAGTGTGCCTTAGTTCATAGGTGCACCACAGCGTAACTTTGAAATCACTAATTTTGGTATCAAATCATCAGTGCCATTAGCTCCAAATGGGTGGGTGAACTCTAACGACACCCTTGTTCTAGCTACAAATACCATCCATTTCCCATAGCTACTCCATACCAAGGAGACTCCAAGGTGCTCTAAGTGAATTTCGAGATCAATCTTTCAAGGGTCATACCTTGAAGCTTGTGCAAGATATCCATAACCCCTTACCAAGTTTGGTGATCTCATCTAATTAAGAATTTAAAGGTATAGCAAAAATTGCTCAAAATTGAAAAAGTTACAAAATTGCAATTTTTCAACTTTTTCAACTTTCACAACTTTTTCTTGCAAAGTGAAAATGAGTGCAAAGAGTCAGTTGGGGTTTGAGCATGACCATACAAGGTTGGAAACACCTATATAAGGTATGGAATGATCACATGCATTAATGAAGCCAGTTTTGTTAAGTGGATTAGTAACGGTATTATGATCAATGTGAGAAATGTATAGATGTTATTCATATGGATATGGTATTGGGGAACCAAGTTAAAAAGGTTTGATCCAATCAAGTCTCTTAAGTTGGGATATTTTGAGGTTATGTTGAAATTGAAAAGTTGTATTATGAGGATAGTAACAAAGTGAAGGGCTAGTTATCAAAGATTATGAGTCTAGGAATGAGTTCGTGATTGGGAATATAATCCATGGTTGAGGAGTTGAGTCCTTAAGTGTGTTGAGATTAGATTTGAAGTCAAGAGTTAGTTTCAAGGTTGAAGGTGGACTTTTAAATCAGATTTCGGGTTATGTGAACCTTGTGTAGGAGGTTAACAAGTGTGTTTATCTCATGATAGAACTTCAAATTAAACATTGCATCCAAATTTGATAATAAAGATTGTTAAAATGTTATTCACAAATTATTGCATTTGAATTGAATATAGAAAACATGATCAAAATGAATGATATTCCATAAACATGAACAATACACATGATCCACAATAAATTGAACAATACTAGATACTAAATTAATATGTATATCATTGTGCACATAAATGACAAAATATATATCAAAAAACTTTTATCCATAGACACATTATAGAAATATATATCAAAGTTCATGTATCATAGACAAATTACATAAATATATATCAAAATACATAGATCCATATACAAAATGTGGTTGATCATGCCATCAGAATGTGTATAATATCAATGTTTCTATAAACACTATGGCATATGCCAGCTCAAAATGTCTCATGATGCATCCTATGACAATTATATTATCATAGGGTGCTAGTGGATGATCAAAATGCAGCCTCTTAACTACACTAAGTGGATCAAATGCCTCCTACATAAACAAAAAAGGAAAACCTAAAGTTAGACTACTAAATTTATTTGATTCTTTGTACTAACATTGGATTACTCAAATGCATAATGATCTTTTTTTTAATGATATTTTATATTATTAAACTCTCATAATAAATACCTCTCTCATCAACCTCCTACACCAATCAGGAGTCCTCTCGTATGCCCTTGGCAATGCTTGTACCTCATTGATTGTGGCTTGTGTATGTTCAAATATGTTTGTCATATGAATCTACAACTTAAACTATAACATTATAATTCATAGCATGCTAAATTTATAACATACTTAATCAAGAATTCAAACTACAACGTACTAGTGTAGGCTCCTCCTCAAGATATAGTTGTTGCATCATCAAAGATACAAAACTCTCCCATCCAACCTCGTTTGCACTAAGAGTTTCCTATGAGATACAAAATAGTAGTTTTTAATATCATGAAAATCAGTTTTGAATTTATTTATGAAGATAAAGAAATAAATAAATAAATGATACTTATACATACAATGGGGCTCTCAATGTGAATAGAAATGCCTGAGCATCTACGACGTAGAATCTGTATGGGCTCATTGCTAGTAGACACACCCTATATAATAAAGAATGTAATTAAATTTCATTACCATAAAAATTTTACAAGAATTCATTGATATTTAATCAAATATAAAGCACCTAATTACCTTTCCTTTGTCAATTAGTCCTAACTCATCCCCCACACTTTGTCCCCCAAGGACAAGTGGTACCTACAAGATAAAAGAAAGATTAGAAACCATATATGTTATAGTATGAAATAGAAAAACAATGAGAACACAACATAATGTACCATAGCTATCTTAAGGCCAAATGAAATAGATAAGAGCATGGCATCATCAACTTGTCTCAGCTCCTCCTCAATCATTGACTAAACATGAATCAAGATCACATACATGTATAAGTTGGTATGGCTTAACAATTAAAATTACTCTATTATAAAAATAAACTTTAATTTTCATATTTCATAACAAAAAAATATTTACATTTACCAACATAGGATTCCATGCCTCTGCATGCCCCTCCTCTCTCACATTAGGGTTTGTAGCCCCTACACATGCATTTAGTGTATCCTTGTCTACTAAAACTGATACTCAAGAAGATCAGCTATGGGACTCAGACAAATAGTCTTGCATGTAATCCAAGTATAAGGAACACAAATGTGTGATGAGCTAGCCGATGATGAACTCGCACCAGCATCATCAACATGGGGAGGCAAGACTGATCTAGCTTGAGATATCAATAGGCTACTTAGTCTATGGATGACTCTAATGGTTTGAGAGCTAGCCTCTGCAATAATATTAGGATGCTACACTTGAGGAGGTGGGAGACATTAGTAGGAGGGGAAAAGTGCCAACTTTATTCTATTGGGAAGAGGATCTATCCTATGGAGCTCCTAGTCCTACACCCATGTTGGGCTTCATGCTCCAATAGTTCACTTTGAGTTTCAACACAAATTTTGCATACAATTTTCTAAGGAAATAAAATGGCACCTCTAAATTGCTATGTGGAGGTATGTCAAAAAACATCCACCAACGATCCCAAAAGTTTGTGTATGGCATCATTTGTGCATCATTTAATTGATAGTTTGGGCTTTTTGCGGTTGACTGGTAAACTAGTTTTTGGGTTTGCAAAAAGGGAAACCAAATCATCTTTACTTATATTGAGGGCCACAACATCATCATAGTCCAACCCATCATCAAAAATCTCATGTATTTCATCATGCTAATGAAGAGCATCGTTTTGTTCGTCGATAAGTGTTTCAATGTTATCCACTATAGTGTTTAATGTGGATAACATAGGAGCCAATACAGGCACATTAGTATATGTTGTTCACAAAGCCCTCAATTTGGTGAAATATCAAATCCTTGATTTGAGGAGGGTTTTGAGGGAGTAAACGATCATTTGGTGGACAATTTTTTGGGCCACTAGATCATTTGGTGGGGGGTTATGAGGAATAACATTCCTTGCCTCAGTATCATCATTTTGGTTTGACATACCTATTAATTTGCAAAACATAATTTTTATTAAAAAACCTAAATTTTTACAATTTCTATCCAAAAAATATAAATTCTAACAAATTCAACTAAAACTAACAAATTTATAATAAAATTTAATAAATTAATACTAAAATTGATTAAAAATTGAAAAACTTACCTCTTATTGTGTATCCGATCAAAAAATGGATATCCGAGTAAGAAAATGCAATATCACTGTAAAAACAAAACCCATGGGTTATATTTTTTTTAAAAAATAATAGTGATAGTTATTGGGTATCCAATATGATATTGGATACCTGATATTAATGGATATCAGATATGCAATAATGTCGAGTATCTGATATCAAATTAGATACCCAATAAGGGTTGGGGGCCTACTTTCTAGGTTTGGTATCAAGATGGGTGGAAAAAAGTTAGAGTGGATTTTGAAATGCTTTAGAACATTTTCAAACTCTATTTTTTTCACATCACCACTTTTTGGCACACCATGATCCTACATATACCCAGCAACTAGTTACTAATTTTCACTCTTTTGAAGTGAGCCTTGTTAAGAGACAACCCTATTAAAGGTTACAAAACACACTGTTAGGTGTAACCTTGTTAAAAGATTTAATAACCTTGTTAGGAGTGGCTTAGTTAGAGGTCTTGAGAATAATTCAATGAAATTGTCACCTTGTTAGAGGATTTGTAAATAGTTTTTAAGTGAACTCTGTTAAGAGATTTAGATCACCACTAGAATGGTTAGAGAATAACAATGAGTTGACCTGATTTGAATGCAACTTGATTGCTGATTTTAGATCTCTATTCAAGCTTGTGCTTAATCCTTCCTAATCAAATATGGCTTTGCTACACCACAAGGATATTCTTCTTATCCTTCAAATTTACTTCTTCTTCTTACTAATAGATCTTTAATCACATCACCATAATTCGTGCATTCTCTTGCACTCACTTGCACACACTCTACTACACTTTGAAATCACAACTTGACCTTATACTTATACCTTTCACTTTGTCATGGTGGCTCAAATACAACTTAAAATAATCAATATTCATCATCTCAGTTGGATGGAATAAATAGATAGATTAATTAAGCTTAATACAACAAAATAGAAAAATCCTTTGTAGGCCAACCCTGCTTGGTAGAAACTAACTCTGAAATGATTTCCTTTGTTAACCAATAGAAGCTTAGTTAACATTGAAAACTTATAAAAATATTTTAGCGATCAAGTCAGCTCAGTTAATACTAATTCCATACAACTTTCTTTTGTTACATGAGTGAGCTTGATTAACTCTCGCTTTCTACAACTTTTCTTTCAATGCCTGATTGAACTTTGTAGACACTACCTTTTGAACTAGGCAAACATAGGAATTCTTAGTAGACACTGAGAAGTATCTTTGCTACTCAAGTGAGCTCAGGATATACTGATTGATAATGATTATAAAATTTGTGTAACATTAAAGACAATATACAATTAATCAATTTTATCCAACAATCTCCCTCTTTGGAATTGATGGCAACACAACATATCATAGCATAATGAAATTTTGGATTTGAGAACTCCCTCTATAAGTATGAGCTTTTCCCTTTTTACTAACTTCTATCTACAATAGTTGTTACCAAGTTCATTCAGAACATTCTCCCTCTTTCAACATATTTCATCTTTCAAAGAAATTCTCCCTCTCTGATTTCTTACTTTATTCTCGTTCCAAAGATTTCTCAAAGATATGATAGTAAACTTCTCCCTCTTTGAAAACACATGCCAAAGAAAATAATTTTGTAAATTCCAATGTACCTTAAGTACTAATTTGTCTACAATATGCCCTTGCCAATTTTGCACCGACTGATTAATCTTCAATAGGTTCTAGTTGATGCATTCACTAAACTTCATTTAGTGAATTTCAAATAGGGGAATGACCCCTAGCTTACCTCGTAGATACAAAAATGCATGCTTAGGTAATGGCTTGGTGAATATGCCTACAATTTGTTCCTTTGTATTAACATATTCCAATCTAGCTTCTTTATCTTGCACCAATTCTCTTAAGAAGTGATATTTTATAACAATATGCTTTGTTTTGGAATGCATCACTAGATTCTTTGATAGGTTGATTGCACTAGTGTTATCACAATATATGATAACTAAATCTGTGATTTTTATCTTCATTGCTTCCAACAGTTGTTTGAACCAAATAATTTTAGAATAATTTACTGCTACTGCTACATATTATGCCTCTGCTATGGATTGAGAAGTATAATTCTACTTCCTGCTTGTCCAAGATACTAGTCTTTTACCAAAAAAGAATGCTCCACCACTAGTACTTTTTTTGTCATCAAGACTTCCTACCCAATTAGCATCAGTAAATATTTTTAATTCCAAATTGCCTCCAAGTTTGTACCATAAACTATACTCTTCAATACCTTTTAGATACCTCATGATTCTCTTGATTGTTATCATGTGATTTTCTTTAGGATTTGCAAAGAATCTTGCCACTATTCCAATTGCTAGAGCAATATTAGGCCTTGTGTGAACTACACACTACAATTATCCAATCAATGATTTGTAAGTAATCTTATCCACTTCTTTGAAATCATCATTTTTGGAAAGCTTGTGTCCAGTAGACATAGGTGTTCCAATAGGTTTTGAATCTTCCATTACAAATTTCTTTAGTATCTCCTTGACATACTTAGATTGACTGATCTAGATACCATTCTTGTTCTACTACATTTTCAATCTAACAAAGAATTTTATTTCACTAAACATGTACATCTCAAATTCTTTGCTCATTTCTTTTGAGAATGCTTTTCATAGATCATTATTTATTTTGAATAAAGTATCATCAACAAATATTTTTGCTAACACAATCTTCTTATCTAGTCCTTCCTTGATATGCAGACTACTATTGTCATTAGTCCTTTGGAAACCAATCTATACCAAGTAATTATGAAGTATTTCATGCCTAACTTTAGGAGCTTTCTTGAGACCATATAAAGCTTTATGTAGTTTGCAAACTATGCCCCCTTTGCTAGGATCTACAAAACCTTCTAGTTGTTCAATGTAAACTTCCTCATCAAGGATTCTATTCAGGAATGCAGATTTAACATCCATTTGATATACCTTAAACCCTTTATGTGTTTCATATCCTAGTAAAGTTCTAACACCTTCAAGTCTTGGTACAGGAAAATTTTTTTTACCATATTCAACACCTTCTTGAGAGTAGCCTTTTCATACCAATCTTGCTTTCTTTCTTGATACCTTTCTATTTTCATTCAACTTATTTCTAAATACCCATTTTGTACTACTTACATTTTTAACCTTGGGTCTAGGAACAAGAGTCCAAGTTTTATTCTTCTCTATTTGTTCTATTTCTTCATTGAGTGCTTCAATCCAAATTTCATTTTTTAAAGAATATTTAACAATTCTATGTTCAAATTCAACAAGTAGACATGTACCTTTTAATTTTCTTCTTGTCATTATTCCATCAAATTTATCTCCAATGATGTAATTAGGTGCATGATGCCTTCTAACATATCTTGCTAATATAGGCCCTCAGTCTTTGAATGAGTTCCATCATCTTCTTCTTGAATTTTAGTTTCAAGATTAGGTCCTTCTATCTATGACTCAGGTCCATCAAACTCAATTTGAACAAGCTTGGTAGCCTCTGATTGTGACTTGGGTCCTTGCAACTTGGGTTGCACTGTCTACAACTCGGTAGCTATTGGAGTTTTTGGGGACTCAAGAGTTGAAAGATCTTTTCTTTTAGATAGATTAGGAATGGTATCAGGTTCATACTAAATGAATCTTTTGTAGTCTTTAGGTTCCTTACTACTTTCTTCTTCACTCCTTTCGACATATTCATTAATTCTAACATGAGTACTCTCTATGATTTTGTCAGTGGATAAATTCATACATCTGTATGCTTTAATTCTATAGGGGAATCCTAAAAATATGCCTTCATCACCTTTTACATCAAATTTTCCTTTTGTAGATTCCTTTGATATGTAACATTTATTGCCAAATACCTTCAAGTAAGTTACATTTGGTTTGTGGCCATACCATAGTTGTTAAGATGTCTTATTTGGTTATTTCTTTAACTAAAATCTATTTAAGGTATGAACTATAGTATTGATAGCTTCCTTCTAGTATTTGACAGCAATGTTCTTTTCAATCATCAGGGTTCTTGCATAATCCATGATAGATCTATTTCTTCTTTTTGCTATACCATTCTGTTGTGGTGTACCAGGAGCAAATACTTGTGTTTTGATTCCTCTTTCAAGTAGAAATTTTTGAATTCATGGGAAATGAATTCACCACCTCTATTTGATCTTAGACATTTCAACTTCTTTCCAATTTCTTTTTCTACTCTTACTAGATACCACTTTAATTTTTGAAAAGCTTCTAATTTTTATTTTATGTACATCATTGTCATCATCCTAGAGTAGTCATCAACAAAGAGAATGAAAAACTTTTTTCCACTATACCTCTCTATTCCAATAAGTCCACATAAGTTTGTATGAACAATTTCCAAGACTTCTTTTGACTGATAGTCTTTGCTTTTGAGGCTTGTCTTTCCCATCTTACCAATTTGACAATTCTTGCATAGACCCATGTTAGGCTTCTTCAAACTAGGAATACCTCTTACTCTTTTATGTTTTCTTATCTTAACTAGATTATCAAAGTTCACATGACATAGTCTTTTTTCTATAACCAACTTTCTTCTACTTGAATAATCATTGAGATCAAAATAAAATAGATTACCTTTTGTTTTATTTATAGAACTAATTTTTTTTTCCTTTTAGTAGTTTGGCCTATCTATTCATGAGTTCTACCTTGAATCCAATGTTATTGAATTGTGCTACACTTAGTAGATTATGTTTTAGTCCTTCAACCCAATAAGCATTATCACACACAAGTTCTTTAGTTAAGAAGATACATCCTTTTCCTTTTATATTACATGGTTCATTATTTCCAAATCTTACACTACCTCGATCATAATATTCCATATGCTCAAATTATTTTTTGTCACCAGTCATATGATGTGAGCAGACAATTTTAATAATTCATATATCATTTTTGCTAACATGAGAGATAAGTGTCATCTTATCTCCTTCATCATTAGATTCATCTTTCATAGCAATATAAACCATTTCATCCTTACTATTATCAGAATCTTGAGCTATGAAGCAAGATTTCTTACCTTTGTCCTTGAAGTTCTTGTAGTTCTTGGAGTCCTTCTTGCCTTTATGCTTATTGCTTTTCATTTCATCCTTCATTTCCTTGTTTGGACACCTAGCAGCAATGTGACCAATTTCTTCACAAGAAAAGTAGAAAAGAGGAACTTTACTTTTGTACTTCACTCTTCCTTTGGAATGCTTTCTTGCAAGCAAGGCTTCAACAACTTTAAGATCACTTTCTGAACTTTCTTTTGATGATCCATCTTCTTCATTTCCTAATTGACTAGATTTTAAATTTTTTCCCTTTCCTTTGAATGAGAGTTTAACTTTGAATGAAAATTCAATATTCATTGAAGTAGGAATATAGTTATCATAATTATCTAACCCAAAAGATGTTAATCTTCCAACTAGAGAATCTAACCATATCTTATTAGTTGGATCACATCTCATTTCTTGAATAGTAGATACTCTAGTTGCATAAATAGGAAGAAGAGTTTTGAGCACTTTACTTACAATAGTTCCATCCTTGACCTCCATAAATATCTTTTAGCTTTCCACATATCATAACTAGGTTTATAATCTTTGAACTCATCAAATTCAACATAACTAAGAGCAGATCCAATATCAGTCATCATGATATTATGATTATTTTTTTTAGTAATATCTTCAATAATAATATTCTAGTGGGACTCTTATATTTAGAATCAGGATACTTGCAAACTGAATCACTGATAGTAGCTAAATGCAATCTCATCAGTCCTTGCCATGCTACAAAGTTGTCTTTATTCAGCTTGGGAATCTCCCTTTTGTAAGACATCTTGATATTTAGCTTAGGTCCTTGAAACCTTCTCTATAAGCACCAAAAGCTCTAATACCAACTATTAAAAATATAAGAGGACTAGGTGAGAGGGGAGGGGTGAATTAGTTACAACAAAAATAAATCTTATATCCCTTTTGATGTTAATACAAAAAGTAAACAAATAACTAAATACTATTGAAGTTCATTAAACACACATAATGTTGTAACTTAGTAGTAACTGGATTAACTTAGTAAAAGATTAACTTATAGACCATTAGATGTTATCTGTGATTATCATTAGTTTAACTTAATTTCAGGAACATAAAGAAAATAGCATGAACACATTTGATAGTAGGATTTAACATGGAAACCCTATTAGTCTCAGATTAGTTTTGACAATTGAGTTTCAACACACTTAAAAAATTCTCAAGATGATGTTGAGTATAATACAGAAGCTAAGCTATAGTGTGTGCTGAGCCAGAGAATTCAATAAGTGTTGAGTGAACTTCAGATGCCAAGTGATCTTTAGGTGGCGAGTGGAGTTCAAGTGTTGAGTCACTATATGTGCCAAGAAATGTATAGATGCTGAGTGAAGCATAAATGCTATAGGTGCCAAGTTAGATAGAATTTCTATATGTGCCAAGCATCAACAACTAGTAAGTGATGAGTAACATAGAATCAACATATGATTTTGTACCTTCAAAAACTCAGATGTAAATCATTTTTGAAGCCTATATAGGATGAATATTGAAGGATCTTGAAGATAAGATTGAATATTTTGTATTACCTATGTAATCAACATGCAGCTAATAAGAAAAATGGAGAAGGCATGCAACCAATAGGAAAAGTGCAAGAAATGAGCAGGAAATGAAGTTTTGATGCTAATCATAGATTCATACCTAACCCTAAGTCTTTGAAATGTTTAAAAGGAGGATGAAACCCCATTGTGTATGTGTGTGAGAGAAGTGTATGAGTGAGTTATAGTGAAGTGTAGAAGGGTGAAAAGACTTAGTGAAGAATAGAGAAATGTTGTAGAATCTAGTTGATCATGAAAAAAGTATTAGAAATTCAAAGAGTGACATATCAGATCAATTAAGGACTAGAGCAGTCAGAGTAGAACAAGGATTTGGAATCAGCAATTGAGGATTGCAAGTGATCAAGTCAAGACTTTCTAATACTCTCTAACAATTATATTAGGAGTGAAAATCTTATAGACTTAGGTTGTCTTAGTAGCCATTTGTAAATATTTTAATAGGGTAGCATTCCAAGTGAATGGGTGATTCCACAATAATGGGTTCCACTTTTTGACCAATTTTGACACTGAAATCAATATTTTTGAAGCAAACCTCATGTTCAAGTGACGATATCTCTAAAACTATAAATAATTTCAAGATGACATAAACTAGTTATTTTTTGTACTTTGTTCCTACTTTGTAAGCATATTTTTTAATCTAAAAAAAAATTTATTTATGTCAATTTTTTCTTCTCCTCTAAAAAGTGGTACATAATAAAATTCAATATTTTTAAAGAGTGACAGTCTGTTTGACACACATAAATTTTTTTCTAGAAAAGATAATTAGGTAATTCTTTTGGCATTGGATTTTTAACATCAATATCCAAAGGATGCATTTGGTTTGATATAATTTGGTTGAATATTGTATAATTTATGAAGTTTTGAAGTGACACCAATTGTAATTTAAACATATGTTCGTTTTAACACAGATAACTTGAAGTCAATTTATCATAATTTTTCTTTTTCTGAATAGAAAGCTAACTCAATAAGCTATTTCTTAGATATTTTTCAAAAACAATTTGACCTAATTTACTAATTTTCCTGACGTGTCAAAGTTAGTTGATGTTCAATCGATAATGAACCTATGATGAGTTAAGCTCACATTTGAAAGTCTTAATGATTAAAATATATATTACAATTATAGTCATTGGAAAGATTGTTCTGAGCAACACATTTTGGCATTTTTTATCTTATAGTAGGAGATCATTTATCTACAATTATGGGTGTTGAAAGAGAAAAAAAAAATTAAAAGAAAAAAGGGCCAAAAAAATATAATTTTGTATGTTCACAATGAACATCCAACCCAAAAAATTTTGATAGCCAAAAACTGAAGTGGATATGTTCACATGAACATGCAAATTTTATTGCATGTCATCTTTAGATAACTTAGCTTAAAAATAGTGAAGCCATACTACCAATTCAGACAGCGACATTTTTATATAGTTATTGCACGAAATTTATGTTGAGGAAAGGATTTTTTTTTTTTTTAATGATTTTATAATGGCAAACAAGAAAGGAAGGCAAAAAGAATATGCAAGGAAAAGATCTGATGAAGTAGAACAAAGAAATCTTTAGAAGACTATAACATGTTATCATTGAATTAAACAAGGTATTTAATTATATATACTAGGATTTTTTTATGATTTTAAATTTAATTATGTTTCAATCTTATTTTGTATCTAATTTGATTTATTTATAAATTTGTCATAGCTAATCAACAAGGTGAAGGAAATCTTGAAGAAGGCTCGATAGAAGTAGAAGTGGAGATGGGAGAGAGGTCAAGAACACTCCCTACAAAATCTCAAACAATGAATGTTGAAGAAGGTTCAAAATTTCTCCCTATAGAGGTCCAAATAATAGAAGTTGGAGAAGGGTTTGAATCTTTCCCTATAGAATCTCAAACATTGAATGTTGGAGAAGGCTCAAGATTGCTCCCTATAGAAATTCAGTAATAGAAGTTAGAGAAGGGTCGAGATCAAGTGCAGGAACTAGTATGGATGAACTCCTAAATATTTCCCAATCTGTAAAGAATGCTATTTCTCCAAAAAAATTAGATCATTTACTTAAAATGGATGTGGATAAATTGAGAAAACTTGCAACTACTGTTCAACCATTAAGTTTGTCTAAGAAAATGTCGATGAATAAGAAGATAAGAGAAATTATGACTCAATTTGATAATACTAAAACACTTGAAAAATCTCAGTTACTTTCACTTTTTTTTACACAAAAGAAGTTGCAAGAGGCATTAAAACTGTTAGGTTTAGACACAACATCAAAGAAGAGAAGATTTTCTAACATGCAAACTGATCTAATTAAAAATGTTAAACAAGGTTTGTGAAACATAGGAAAATACTCTCGAACTAAAGATAAGTCCATGGGAAGAAAAGTGATGTTGATGTCTATTGTAAATAAGAGCATGACCCAAAATAGAAAAATATCTTTAATTTCATTTGAAATGGGTTTTAGTACAAAAAAATGAGAAAATATGTTAGGAGAAAATTAATTTTGGATGACAGTACTATGGAGGGCATTTGGGTAGTCATGTGTAGAGCACCTCATTCTGATAGGATTGAAGAGTCATAAAAAATTTAGTCATATCATTTTTTATTGATAACACTGATCCTTCATCAAACAATAGAGATGTTATCAAGCATAGGATTGAATCTAGTCAATATGAACACCATAGAAAACATTGGTTGGACACAACACAGCATGAGTTATATGTGTCATTTTGTAGTGAACATCCTAATGTAAAAGTTGGGAAAATGTTGTTTGAAAAATTAAAGCCATACTTTGTGAGGTCAAACAAAGTGTTTGAAACATGTTGTTATCATCATCATATTGAGTTTGATCTCCACTATCAGGTATTTCAAAAGTTTGTAGAAGATACATATCATTTTCATGCTACTCCTCCTAGTAGGAGAAGTGAGTTTATATTATCCATTCTATGTGAAAAAATAGATGATCTAACTACTCAAATAAATTGCATCGAAGGATTATGTGAAACATGTGGCAAATTGGCTCTATTTCATTTGAAAATTGAAAATATTGATGCAACAAAAAAATTGAATTGCAAAGGTTACAAGTATGTCAAGAATGGAACAAAGTTGGAAAAAGAGACAAAAAGGTTGGAATATTTTTAAGAGGAGTTACTTGTTCTAACATTTATGGACAGATTTAAGAATTTGATTCAACCTTATATTCGTCATGCATATTTTGTAAAGTGGCAAGCACAATAGTTTCAAACTCTGAGAGATAATTTCCCTCTTAGAATGATTGCATCAGTTGTTGATTTTGTAGAGAACTATTCCTTTGTTCATTAGAAAGCAATTCAATCAGATTATTACTTTTCTAAGCAGGTCACTATTGTGGTACATGTTTGTTATAGACATGCACAGTTAGATTTGGATGGTGTTTAGAGTACAGTTCAAGCACAAGTAATTAAAAAGTAATATCATTTCTATATAAGTGATGATAAAGAACATGAAATTCACTATGTCAAACATTGCTTCAATATCTTCTTTTCTTATTTGAAAGAAAGAAACATAAATGTTGATAAACATTATGTTTGGTCTGATGGATGTGCCACATAGTTCAAATCATCTAGACCATTTTATACATTATGTAGATATCATCGCAATCAAAATATAAAACACATATGGAATTTTTTTGAGAGTGGTCATGGAAAAGGTGAACATGATGGTGCTAGAGCTTGCATCAAACTTGCTCTATGAAAGTATCAAATGAATTATCAGGGAGTTCATATAAATGATGTACATGATGTTGTTCAATGGTGTAAGACACATCTTTCATTATATGAGGTTGAGACATCATCAACAATGAGTCAAAAAGTACCATATAGAGCCTTTTGGGAGATAATAGGTATGGATGTGTACATCTATTTAATTTTTATGCAATTAAGTTATAAAATTTTATCGTTAAGTTTATTTTTTAATTCATTGAAAGTTAGATTTAATTTGTCCATATTTTCAATTTGATGAACTTTTAGGTGTTAATAGAAAAAATATGCATGGTTGCAAGAGGATAGAGAACACATGTTCCTTATATTTAGTCATGAGTATAGATAATTGCAATTGGAAATTGAAGACAAGAGAATATTCATGTTTTTGTGATAGTTGCATTGATGAAGATTATGAAGAATGCATCAATCAAGCACGTGGATATACAGGTTCATAGATTTTGGTACCACTTGTTGTTACTAATACATTCAATAAAGATGATGAAATTTTGATGATATTTCATTGATTTCTTATGATTATAATCATATCTTTGGATTGTTAAAAGTGGGTAAGTATCATAAAAATTAATTTGAACAAGTGTTATTTAATTATCAATTTGAACTATCTTATATATGTACTATACACATACACATGTATACTTGTTATGTAGGAGATATCTTTGTAGCGATTGCTAAGCTTGGAAATTATGAAGGTGTTAGTTATTATTTATTGTGATGTATTGTAGACAGGAAAAAGTTATATGACCTTGAAGAAAGTGATGGAATTTTGTTCCCCATAGGTAACTTTGTGTGTGTGTGTGTGTGTGTGTGTGTGTGTAACTTTATATTTATCAAATTTTAAAATACTTAAATTTGTGGTGTAGGTTCTATTGTAATAGAGGGAGCATATTTGAAGCAAGACAAAATAGTCCAACATGAAATACACTTTGTTGATTATCAACATAATAACAAGATTTTACAATACAACCACTTGGTCATTGCTACTGGGATTTGTCTATATCCAGTCAAAGTTAAACATGCACATCACAAGTGGAGACTAGATAGTGAAGATCATGAGAAGATATTACATGTTTTAAGTGTACATCATGGTTGAACTAACATTTGAGATTTATTTTATAATAATTTGAATATCAACTTCTTTTCAAATTATTGAATTTTAGCTTGAATTAAATGTGTTTTTAATTGTATGATCATACTCTTAGTTATCATTAGTTTATTAAAAAACTATATAAATTAATAATATTAATTGTACCATCAATGAATTTAATAATTTAACAACTTGATATATAAATAGGCTAAGTTAGTTTGCACTTACAAAATCATTATCTATAGACACATGTATCAAAGATAATTTAATATGTTAGAATTCCTAAATATCAACTTCTTTTCAAACTATTGAATTTCATCTTGAATTAAATGTATTTTTAATTGTACGATCATAAGTTCTTAATTATCATTAGTTTATTAAAAAACTATAAAATTTAATAATAAATTAATTTCATAAGTGAATTAAATATGCTTTTAAAATTGTAAGATTAATAAGTTCATCTAGTTAGATCATTAGTTTATTGAAAATTTATATATTTTAGTGTTAGTTTTTATATCTATGGTCATACTCTTAGTTTAAATTAGTTTAAGTTAATATGTTTTTAAATATTATATTTTGTAAAAGTTTTCTAAAATAATGTATTGGCTTACTTAATTAACATATTTTTATCCACATAAAACTAATATTTATCTTTAGCAGGTTAATAATTGATAATTTAAGAAATACATGTATCTTTCTAACTTCCTACCAATATATTTAACAAATTTGTATCTTTATTCCTATTAATTGATTTACCAAATTTAAACGTATCTTTAGTCCTACTAATTGTTTATTTCATATAATGATTACAAATAAACATAATGTTTTAAATTTATTTAATCTAAATCATTTGGGTTAATTTAGTAGTTTTAAGAACCTATATTAATTCAATTCAACCACCCTATAAATTATTATTATTTTTGAAAAAATTTAATTAGGTTTGATAGAGATCAATTTTGAATTTCTTTGACTATTTAACTATTGAAGTAGGTATTTAGAGAAGTTAATTTGATTATTTTAAATATAATGATGACAATAAAATCTAAAATTTAAAAGCTATAATAAAAAAATTATACATCCATTCTACTATAATGCAAAAAAAATAACATATGTATATGTACACATGTACACATCTCAAGAACATGAACATTCTATAGCTATATAATACAAAAAAAAAAAAAAAAACATGTACACATATATATACATGTCTCAAGAATAAACATCTACATCTAATATATCTCTGCAACTAAAATGCATACATATGCAAACTATAAATCTTGAATAAATACATGTGACCATCTAACTACTGATGTACTAAATAATCAAATAAATAGTGAAACATATGAATACATGTGAAATGTCAAGGTACTAAAATACACATATATATGTGTATGTAAATTGTCTCCACTATATAAATGCATCAAGAAAAAAAAAAAAAGATCTACTGTACTACTAGAGGAATCCCTCAAGATGCATATGAATAGAATCACCCTTTGATCAACTCATCTCGTATACATCCTCTCGTCGAGGCACATCAACTGAGCCCTACAAATATATGTGTGTGTGTGTGTGTGTGTGTGTGTGTGTTAGAGTTATGGATCTAAACATATATATACATGTGTGTACATTCAAATTAAATATGAATGCACATACACACACACACACACACACACACACACACACACACACACACACACACACATATAGTTTGAAACATAAAATTAACTTTAAACAAACTATTTAAAACTTGTACCTGAGCACTACTGGGTGCCTCAATAGAATCATCTCTCACACATACATGATGTCTTGAACCAACACTAGATGTAACCATGTGCTCAACAACCTGTGCCTCCACACATGATTTATTATAGTTAAAGATTAAATTAAATATCTATCTGAATTGAATTTTTAAATAAATTCATATT
This sequence comes from Cupressus sempervirens, assembly GCA_028749045.1. Classification (NCBI taxonomy): domain Eukaryota; kingdom Viridiplantae; phylum Streptophyta; class Pinopsida; order Cupressales; family Cupressaceae; genus Cupressus; species Cupressus sempervirens. Next base: position 691,003,370 of record CM053793.1, read on the forward strand.
TTTTAATTTCATGTACATATTTAAATTTAAAAATAAAAATTATATATATATATATATGTATGTATGTATGTATGTATGTATGTATGTATGTATGTATGTATGTATGTATGTATGTATGTATGTATGTATGTATGTATGTATATGTACCTAGGTCTCCAGAGGTGGATGATGATCAGCAGACTCCATCGTATCGTCTATCGATGCACCTCCTGAAACTCTGACACCTACTAAACCACCCTCAGCACCATGTCCAACTATTAGCAATTATGAGTGATGTGGACTATGTAATCGGCTAGGTAATGGTGTAGAATCATGGCTATCAGGTCAGAATAACATCTCCATGTATGATGAAATATCCATGCTCAAACTAGTACCAATCTTAGACAAGCCTCGCAACTGCTCACCAAAATCATCAATACCCTCAGCTATGATCCTAACATCTCCAACTCATATGCCCAAGTCATCTATAGAGTGCCATGAGCTTGGTGCCAAATGTTGTGAGCTACGCACAAGTGTATTGTCTGTCACTAGTGTGGTGGCATGTGTATATGGAACTATGGGGTTCCTGATGTTGTTTAATAGCATCCATCACTGAGTGAACTGGCATCCCTTGTGTATCAAAAATGTAACTAATAATCTGCAACATATCCTCCAAAAAATATAGTGCCAAATCCATATTTGTCTAATGTCCTGAAAGAGCACAAACATAACCTAGTAGTGGTAGCCTAGTAGCTCTATATACATTCACAAAGGAGGTGCCTTAAGTTCTACTAGATGCCTTTGAAGATGGTCAACCAGGTGGACAAGGATGTCAACTATAAATATAACAACCAATAGAATTAGATGTGATACTAGTAGCCACAGATGCAATGTGTCCAATAGTGTCAATTGCTCCCCTTTGGGAAGCAATGACAACTCTATCTACAATAGGCACATGTGTTGGAGTCATAGAAGGTAGTCTTTGTCCAACAAACTATCTAACATATGGAGGTGGAAGATGATGTGCACTGTGATACTAGTCACGATCTATGATTTGACCATGCCTCTATCTGTAATAATCTAGAATGTCCAAGTAGTTGACATTGAGTCCCACGCAGAACTCAACATACAGCTATTGTGAAAAATAAAGAGGTATCTATTTGTTATTAGGATAATGACCATGTGCAGCTAATAATTGAGGATAGATCATGCTAGCAATAATAGGATCTGTGCATCGTGTGACTCTATAGCCTCTCACCCTATCTCATGCTCCCTCAAATATTGGAAAGAGATCTCTTTTGATGAAATCTTTGGGGGCCACCCTCTTGACATCATCAAAAGATGCATCTCCTAAAATCTCAGCCCTAAGCTCCCTAGATATGGAAGCTAGTACATCAAGAGCAAATGAATGGTGAGCTCTAAATCTAGCTATCAAATCCTATAAACTCCTACATATAGTAGTACATATGTCTCTATAAAGACCATCATCAGAGTTCAATATAGATTTTTGTAATCTAGCAACCTCCTACTCTAAAAATGAAAATAAAGCATTGATATCAATGCATGGAGGTGGTGTAGCAGGACCTTCAGCAGGAGCTACAGGTACGGCCTAACCTAGAATAAGAGCCACACTAGGAGCCACGTCAGGACCTACACCACTAAGAGCCACAATAGTAGCTAGAACATGAGTTGCAAAATGAGCCCTACTTCAAGGTACACTACAAGCTCCACCACAAGCTATAGCATGAGCCCCACCATGAGCAACATGACGAGCTGCACAAGGAGCCAGAATAGGAACTGCATCAAGAGTTGCAACGGGAACCACATCAGGTGCTATAATAGGAGTTGCAATAGGAACTACATCAGGTCCCACACTAGGAGCCATAGCAAGCTGATCATGTGAAGCCATATCTGTATCTAAATGTATCAAGAGCTAAGTCTACTATACAAATAATTTTTTATTTTTAATAAAAAAAGTATATATGTAATTGAACATACATCACACATGTCTATATGATCTGTAACATACATACATATGATCTGATAAAATTTAAATATATGATTGAATGCATATACATGTACGTGAGAGTTAGAGTTAGATTTAGATTTATTTAGGGATTATATAATCAAAACTTGCTAATACATGAAAAATTTAAAAGTTTAAACAATTCAAAATATTGCTCGATTTCATGTGATAATTTAAGTAAATTCATTTTTGTTGAGACAGATCATGTGTGGTGTCATAATGGTTGGTCATGAATCCTTCTAAATTTAGTCTAAACATGTGTAATCAATTATAAATTTGAACACATTGGTCCATAAACCATCAATTGAAATATATATAAAATAATCTTGAACATGATCTAAGGATATTAGATCTTATTTTATCCCCTACATCAAATATTTGGATTACAGTTATATTCTAAAATATATATACTATGTTTTCCTATTTTGTAGTTTGATTACTAAAATTGTATAAGAAATATAAAGGGTTCATCTTATTAATTATTTAAGTAATATGTTTTTATAATTTTCTAAGAAGTGCAATTCAAAACATTGAGTTCTATACATATGAGATCAATTCAAGTTTTCTATTAAAATACATTAAATTATATATTATGACATTGTGTTATTTCTATAAGGAATTAATTATATAGAACTTATGGGTCAATCTCATTGACCCATGTTTCAAGAGTAGTGACTCACATGAATCCATTTCTCACAAGAATGTCTTCCAAGTTTATCAATATTATGACATGTTTTGAAAAGATTTTCTATATTTCATTTAACAATTTAATTTATACAAAATAAACTTTCAAACATGAAAATGTGTTAAATTAGCTATATATATTTACTTATTATTAATTAAAAATTAGCTAAGTCTACCAGGTACACTTAAAATACATTATTATATATTATGACATTGTGTTATTTCTATAAGGAAAATATAGAAAATCTAGTTGTTTTAACACATTTTTAATTAATAATAAACTTAAATAATAAGTAAACTTAGATTTTCTATATTTCATTTAACAATAATTTATTCAAAATAAACTTTCAAACATATAATAAGAAAGTGATAATATATTTACTTATTATTAATTAAAAATGTGTTAAATTAGTTAGATTTTCTAGATTTTCCTTAAATAGAAATAGCACAATGTCATAATATATAATTTAATGTATTTTAATGTGTGTTGTTTTCAAATAAGTGAAAATAGTATCATTTGATTAAAGATGTTGTACTATAATTTAGATTTATGAAATAAAAAATGCACGTGCACTCAATTTTTTATCATACTAATTTTTTAACCATATCTCCAAATTTTCATAAATGTTCAAGTTTAGGTTATCTTGAGGAAAAAAAAGTCAACTTTTGACAACTTTTTTAATCCCTTATTTTCAAGTTTTTATCCAAACTAGTTTTTAAATCATTTACAAGAATCTCAATCTTTTATCACAAGATATGTTGTCCAAGGTCTAATATGATGGCTAAATATTTTTTTATTAATGTTTCTACTAAGGTTCAAACAACCTCTAGGCTTTTATGATTTTGGTCCTTATACCCTAAGAAATTCAATGTGCTTGCATATTTAAAACTTCAAGTTGACACAATGTTAGAGTTCATATCTATGACTTAGTACTCAAATGCTACAGTTGGGCTAGTATACCCATGGGAATTGTACCCCTTAGCTAAATAGGGCTAGACTAAAAATTTCACAATGTGACCAATGAAAAAGAAGGGAAATAAATTGAATATTATCCTCAAAACTAAAAATTTAACATCACATATTTTCCCTAATTCTTTATTGATTTGGAGAGATAAATGGATTCACTCCAACCCTTGAGCAATAAGAGAACATTTGACAGTAGACCAATTTGTAAATATCCCAAGATAAAGAGACTTTGAAATTTATTTGGATTCTACTATGTGGGAGAGGATGATGTAGTTGAACCTTAGAAAATTGAATAATAAGCCATGAGATTAGAACCTAACCTTCATGATTACTTCTTGTGCTTCAAATCTAAGCAACTAGAGATCAACTCTCTCATTCAAGGTATCAAAGCATGAACTTATTGAATCTAGTTTAGGATTGAAGAAAAGTTTATAGTAAGGAATTGTGAATTATGGTTTTTGGCACGAATGATCAGGTATACCAAATACAACTTATGTGTATATTACTCCATTTTGACTATTATTTTTCTAGCCCTGGCAACATAATGTCCTGGTAACTTTAAACAATTAGATCATTTAGAGCCAAGGGTATGATGGTGATGACTAAGTTCTAGGTAGCTACAAAAGAATTAAAATGGATAGACAATGTTGTGAACCTTGCATGAACTTCAAGTGTATAATATCTTTAGGTTCTCTAAGTTGTTAACATATTTAATAGAAGTAGATCTAGGTACCTCTCTTTGTTTTTGAGCTAAGTTCTAGTGTGGACATGTATATATAATTGGTCTAAAGAAAGTGTACAAATATGTAGGAGTTTGAAATTAGGGTTAGAGTTTGAGTTCTAGGGTTAAAGGACCTTACATGGTTAGAGTTATCTTTTAGCAAGCAGTTATAGTTAGTTTTAGGGTTATGTGTAGACATTCTTTATGTTAAATCTTATGATCAAGTTAATGTTGTTATGCACACACACACACACACACACACACACACACACACACACACACACACACACACACACACACACACATATATATATATATATAATATTTACATGTTCAAGTATATGATCATACATTCTTTATATGTTCTTATGTATGTACATGTGTATGTTATATTAGATTACCTATGCAAATTAATCTACATTCTTATATATGTATATAATTTAGGATCTCCCCATAAGACATGTCATTGAATATAGTTAATTATATACTTCTAGATTAAGGCATTAAAAATAATAACATATTCATATTAAAGAGAAGAAAGCTTATTTGTTCATGGTGAGTTGTGGGGTCTTACATATAGTTGCTTACAATTTAGAACAATGACAAGGGAGATGTTATAGGTACATATCTCACTTAAAATTGAATGATTTACAATTTATAGACACTAAGGGTTGTACATGTGGTGGAAGATGATTGGGTGAAGGTTGATTTTAGGGAAAGGAGGGCATGGGAATCCAATCTTGTGGGTAGTAAGTCCAATGATAAGCTACTCTATTTGGTTTAGTCCACATACTTGCTTATGTAAGCATTTTGCATGTGAGATTCAAGAGGATACTGAATCCTTAGGCCTCTTTCATGTAGGGTCATGTTTGAATTTGTATCTTTGTATCCTTAGGAGGTTTCAATTTCAATGTGAGGGCTTAATTCAATCTAGTAAGTTAAATATATAGTTAATTATAGTTAGATTAAATATAGTTAATTAAGACAAATTAAGATCAATATATAGTTAATTATAATAAATTAATACCAATATAGTTAATTATAATAAATTAAGATCAATATAGTTAATTATAATAAATTAAGATCAATTAGATTAAATATAGTTAATTATAGTTAATTAACACAAATTAAGATCAATAGTTAACATATGTACATATAAAAATGTGAATTTATTGAAAACATGTACATGTCTACTTTTAGTTCCATGAACAAATATACATACATCTATGTTCAAAATAAAAAATAAGACATGTCATTTAATTACACTTAGATTAAGACATTAAGATGAATTTGGCATATACATAAACATGAATATTGAAAACATACATACATCTACATTTAACATGAACATATATGTCATTTTAAATATAGTTAATTACACAGTTTAGATTAAAGCATAAAGATGAATAGCATATACATAAACATGAATATTGAAAACATGAATAAAGCATTAAGATAAATAACATATATAGAAACATGAATAAAACATAAAAGATTAAAATGTATTAAAAAAATTAATAACATGTACATTACCATTGATAAATTTATATGGATATTGAAAATATTTTTCTAAATTTTATTTTCTACACTATTGTTTTCTCTAATGTTTTTCTAAATTTTTTTTCTAATGTTATATTATTATAAATTTTCTAATTTTTTTAAATGTTTTTGTAATGTTTTTTCTAATGTTTTTCTAAATTTGTTTTCTAAATTTTATATTATTATAAAATTTCTAATTTTTTTGTAATGTTTTTCTAAATTGTTTTTCTAAAATTTATATTATTATAAATTTTCTAATTTTTTTCTAAATTTAATATTACTATAAATTTTCTAATGTTTTTCTAAATTTATTTTCTAAAATTTATATTATTATAAAATTTATAATGTTTTTTCTAAATTTGTTTTCTAAATTTTATATTATTATAAATTCTCTAATGTTTTTCTAATATTTTTTCTAATGTTTTCAAAATTTGTTTTCTAATATTTTTTATATAATATTTTTCTAATGTTTTCTATATTAATATAATTAAGTTTAACACAAATAAACAATAAAAATATTAATTTAACATTAAAATATGCTTTGAAAACATTAAAAACCTTTTAAAAAATTTAAAATTCTTTAAAAATATTAAAAATGTAAAAAACATTAAAATAATAATATATAGACATACCTGAAGATGAGAATCTCAAGGAAAATGATAAGGCAATGCTAATGGATCGTAGACATTCGCTCCAACCCTTGATTCAACAGTGAACACCGTAAAAATGAATGGAACAAGTGAAAAAATGATGTTTTAACACACCAAAAGTCATGCATTATATGTTCACAGTGAACATATAAATTACGTATGTTCACTGGAAACATACGTAAATATTTAAAAGTATGTTTGCTGCAAACATATGTAATTTATATGTTCATAGTGAACATATTAAGTATGTTCGCATGATCAAACGTTATATGTGATTTTGCATTTTCCATTTTTTCCCCCTTTTTGTTCATCCCACTAAAGTGGAAGCCATTATTGTGGGTTCACCCAAATGTACTAAAGTCCTTTAACCAGGCCTACTTTTAGCAAGGTAGTTAAATCCTTTAACCAGGTCACTTTTAATAGGGTGTAAAGTCTTTAACACAACAGGCCTTTCATAGGGTAGACCATTAGAAGTGGTAAAACTTTGTAACTTTGAATAGTTACATATTGCTGCAATAATACTTTGTGGGTGTCTTCCCACCCTAGTTTTACCTTCTCATTTTGGAGGGTTTCTAGGTTACCAAATCTTGTGTTATCTACTTTCATGCATGTCTTTTACTTTTATGTTTATTAGATGAATTAGATGCATGTGAATGTTATCAACTAAAAGATTTTAAATAGGGTTAAAGTTAATTACTTATGATTCACCCCCACTCTTAGAAGTAAATCTTCCCACTTGTAAATTCCAACAATTGGTATCACAGCCTAGTTCTCATAGAGAGAAGCCTTATAGCTTGGAGAAAAAAATTGGAAATGGTAGTCTACAAACTTGGGAATATCATAGAGAATCAGGCAATTGATATACAACTTGCTTTACATGCTTTGGAAGAAGCTAGAGAAGAACTGAGAAAATCCTTAAAGAAAAGAAGAGAGATTGCCATAGCTGAGAATGATACACAATACAAGGAGATTGACACCTCAAACCTATTTTCAAATGGAGATTCAAAAGTGTTTGATGTAGCAATAGTAGACCTAATGGAGAAGAATAGAGCTCAAGAAGAAGAAATCACAACACTCAAGCTTGAACAAGAATCACAAGCTATGATGCTTTGTGAGGTGATTGAACATAAGAAAAGAGCCATTGAAGACAAGGCTATGCTAGAAGAGGACAAGATAAACCTTGCCAATAGACTAGAAGAAAAGTCAATTGAGCTTGCAAGAATTTCAAACATGCAGCTAGACACCCTAAGTCAAATGATGGATGCACATCATGAACTGAATATCAAGGATATTGAGATCTCTACATTGAAGATGCAAAATAAACAATTGCAAAATGACTTGAAAAGAGAAAAGGAGATTGTAGAGAGCTAAAAAAAACCTAATGATACCATCAAGTAATTTGAGCATCTACTAAAATCACCAAGGGCTAGTAATGATACTTCAAGGTTAGGATACACCAGCATTGAACAAGGAGAGTCATCCAAGGCTGCAGAAGAAAGGAGTAACAAAAGTAAGAACACTAAACCTACTTGTCATTTTTGTGGTAATGTGTGTAGGAGCAAGAATGTCCATCAGCATGACAAACCTAAGAATGCAAGTCATTGTCATAAGTGCAAGAAACTAGGACATCAAGCACATAATTATAGGACTAGAACTATCAGAGCACCCTAATTTGAAGGTCAATGCTACAATTATAAGAAGTACCGGCATAGAGCTTTTGAGTGCAGATCAAAGCCTATGTGGACATCAAATTAGGTAGCAAGGGGAAATAACATTGGACATCACTACAATTGGGACTACAACACTAGGTATAGCTATCATTACTGTTAGGAATATGGACACATTCTTAAAAATTACATAAGAATACATTTTAGAGGGAACTACAATAGATGGTTGAGCCAAACTACATGTTTTAGTTACTTGAAGACTGGTCATATTAGCAAGAATTTCCTAACAAAGTCAAAGGCACCCAATTAAAAGAAAAAAAAAGGTAAGGAGAAGGTAGATGTTGAACACATCAAAGGAGAAATGAATAAGACATGGAAGAAGAAAGATGAGTGTAACAGATCAAATGAAGGGATCACTTCACCTAATAGGTCAAGTGGTCACACCTCATCAAACTAAGCAAAGAGAAGGCATGAGGGACTAATTGACAAAGCTTTATCATACATCAGTTCCTAAAACAAGAAAGTATTGAAAAGAAGAGATTAGCATGATTAGAGATGCAAAGTTAAATTTTCAAGATTTCACAAGTGTTACTAAGTTGCCCTCAGAAGACAAGTAAAAATCCAGTATAAGCCAAGTTAACTATCAATAGAAGCTAAATGATTAAGTTAGAGCCAAGTTGGTAGCGGTAATTGAGTAAAGAAGAAAATTCAATTGAAGCTGAGTGGGTTATACTCCTATGGAAGCCGAGTGATAAAAAGGAAATGGAAGTTGAGTAATATAGAATCCTTTAGAAGCCAAGTGGACAACTATAACTACACTAAGCATTAAATGTAATGAAAATAGGGCATATTATTGTTTTTTGAATCATTTTTCTTCATTGTGAATGAAGAGAAAAGACAAAAAGAGTGTAGAGTGACCTCACAACATAGAATCTAGTGTTTGAGCAGATTTTACTAGCATTTTAGCATGATTTCATCAATCTTGAGGTATTTATGTCTATGTCAAGATATGCAATTTAATATTTTATTCGTGTTAAAACCCTAGATTTCAAAAAATAGCTTCTAGCTCTAGGAAGACTTAAGAGAAGGAACCATTTGAAGTCTAGCTAGTGTCCAGTGAGGTGAAACAACTCAATTCCTAACCAATACTAGAAGTAGCATATAAGAACAACCTAGCTAGACCCCTATCAGTCATATCCCCCAAAGTAGTTATGGTTCAGGATGTAAGAAAATGTTACAATTGCAAGATTGGAGCCATAGGTGACATGGAGATGAGGGAAGCTTATGAAAACTTGCGTCAAAATGGAGTGTTAAAGGAAGAGTATCAGATTGTTGAGAAGAAGGGTTTGATGTGAGACCTAGAATTTCCCATAGTATTCAAGACTAAATGGATCAGACAAGTACTTAGCCTAACACATGATGGAAGGCTATGGTTGGAGGATGGCCCTATGAAAATCACAAAAAGAATTGTACATAGAGTGATAGTGTACCCAACCCTAGATCGGCCAAAGACACTCAAGAATGATTCCAAGGAGGAAATTGAGAAGAATACTGGTACTAAGTGGAATAAGAGAGGGATGAAAATTGATATCAGCCAATACCCTCTTGTTTATTTTGCTATTAGGGTTATTGAACACAAATTCTACCAATCTAGTAGACTTAACAGTGTGCCTTGCATTGTAGTAGATGTAGGCTACAAATTGATTAAAAAGGATCATACTTATGATCTTGTAGAACTGCAACTATAATAGATTAATAAAAACTTAGTAGCAATAAGGAGAACCAAGGGAGCCTAATACAAATTTGGTGCTATTTTGATTTGTATATTCTTTTATGTTCAGAATAAGTTTCTTGCTTTTGGCAAAGTTGCATGGAAAAATAATAGGTCAATAATAGCTCAAGTTAATGAATACATAGAGCAAATGGGAGCTAATTTTGAGACCTTGATGACTAACTATTTTGAAGACTTCAAGAAGTCAATGAAGCAAAGGCTAAGAATACTAGTTTCCTTAGTAGAGAAACATGTAAATGATGTATGTTTTCTTTTAGATATTGACTATACATACATTCAAGCTGCTATACCAAGAATGAGATGGTTAAGACCTCTTGGCTATGAAATTAACATAGATGAAGCATCAATAGCAATAACTACATTATTAGTATAGGAGATAAACAAGGATGCACCACATTTTGGAACCTATGACATGGTGAGGTCAAAAGTAGATATGGAGTTAAAGACTACCTCCACTCTAAAAAAGAAGGATAAACTTTTCAAGAAATTAAAAGCCAAATTTGGTGAGGGCACTACAGAAGCAACAGAAGAAGAAGGTGAAGAAGCTAAGGATGATGAGGAGGAACAAGGTTAGGGGTCACTTGCCTTAACCCAAGGAATGGAGGAGGATGTTGAAGAGGAGGAAGGTGTTGAGCAAGATGCAACAAAGCTAGAACCAAATTTAAAAAAATCTCAAAAATAGCCAGCAACACAAGCCAAGAGGAAGAAGAAGGCAACAAAGCCAAGGCAAGCCAAGCCAACTACAAGGGTAGATACTAGAGCACAACTCAGGTGGCTAAGAAATAAGAGAAGTAGAAGGCAATAGAATAAGGAGGTCCAGCAGAGTAGAAGAAAAGAAGAAAGTATGTTGCACCTCCTGGATTAGATGAAGAAAGGACAAAGTCTGATGAAGATCAATTCAGATTGGTAAGATGTTCTACCCAATCTAAATTCGAAAAAAAAATGTAATAACATTATAGACAATGCTAATTTAACTGGCTTGAAGAACATTAATTTCAATAAATTTTCAAAGGAACATCAAAACATAGTGGAAGAGTCCATCTACACTATGATGGCTAAGTTCAAGACCACTCCACTTGAACTAGGCAACTCAATGCCTATGGAGCTAAGCTCATTAGTTGAAAATAAATGGCATTACTATCTAAAAATGGAGAAAGAAATAGGGAGTGAACATTGGCTCATGTAATTCTAGACCTAAAAAATGGTCAAATAACTAAGGCTAGCAAAAAGCATTGGAGAAAATTTACACCCAAATATAGAACCTTTAAAATTTTGTAGAACCAAATAGAAGATGTTGTGCAAAAGTCCACACAAATGTGGAAACTAAGTTATGGATTGACAATTGTGAAGGAAGGGTAGGAAGACCCATTTGAGAAAAGAAATAATGAAGAAGAAGAAGAATAAAATGGGAAAGACGAGGAAGGAGAGAAAGAAAAAGAAGAAGACATAGTGGAGAAGACACAGGGTGAAGATGAAATAGTTGAAGAGTAGCAACTAGAATAGAGTGTCGAAGACACCCAAATACCACCACCAAGTCCTCTACATACAACACCTATAGGAACTATAATTGTCAAGGATGTTCCTGACACTTTAGCTCAGAACATCAACACATTGATTGCACAAGATCTCAAAAAGATCCTTCACAAAACTACACTACAATCATAACTATGTACTAATCTAATTTTGGTGAGTGTGGATGATTTACAGAAGGTTGTAGCAAAAATTACTAAGGAGAAGGTGAATACACAAGAACCACCTTCACAACCTCCCACAGCTATAGAAAATCAACCTAAAGAGCAAGAATCACAAGATAAAATGGCTAGGGTTGATCATACAGTCACAACAACAACAACTGTTGAGGAGCCAAGAAAGGAACAAATAGGACAAGATGTTCCTACTGCACAAAGCCAAGGTGCACCTCCTCAAATCATCATTATTGATCAAGGCATTAGAGAAGAGGAGAAAGAAGAGGAGATAACCCCTAAAGAAAAGGAGCAAGAGGCAACACAAACATTAGCAAACTTGCCTACCTCAGAGACTCCTACTAAGAAGTCAAGCACTGATGTAGTACCATTGCAAATTTCAGCACCAGGTTCGAGCTCCACCAAGGTTGCAAGGGTACTTCACTATGGAAACTCTGCACTTGATGAAGAAATATTCATACCTAGTTATGAGTCTACAATAATGAATTTAGCACAGATAAATGAAGTGCAACAGGCACTTGAGAGAAGGAAGAAACAAGAGATACTAAAAAATGAGTATAGACAGTAGTGAGCACTTGTGGAAATCAAAGATATATTTCTTGATGCATTCAGCTTGTGTAGTGCCTACCCCTAGTTCACATTTTGTTATCATTGTTGAACTCTTTTAGAACTCATTTTATGCTGTTGGTTAGGAGCATTCTTTTGAGATTATCAGATATTGTGCTATGAATTCATTTTATTATGTGATGAGATTACTTAGACTCTACATTTCATGTATGTATGATGATTATTTTTAGTGTTCACAATTATTGATGATGATTATTACATTGCTTCAATTATTAATGATGATTAGTAAGATGATTTATTATCATATGTGCTTTCTTATGGATACTTACCCCATGCTTGCATGTGTATGGTGTGTGTGTTTGTCTTGCGTGTTTGCTTTTGTATGACATGTCTGATGTGGTTAAGAAAGAGAGTCGTAGTCACCTACTAGTCAGGATCTACATGATGCACCACTTCCTACCATTGTCTGTTTAGTTTAGTATATATTGTGTTTGTACATGCATGGTTTTTATGCAAGTTGCAAGTACAGGGTATCGACTTTCCTGAATTGCCAGGATGAGCATACCCTATCACATTATTTCAATGATAAGAGAGGGGAGATAAATTCTCAAGTCCAAATCTCAACCGTTTGAGCCATTTGTCTTAATTGGAAAATTAGGACAAGTATTTGAGTTGAATACCCATCGAATGTGTCGGATGACATATTTCGTGATTTTTAACCCTTTAGATTTATTTTGTATGATTTGTTCTATGATGAGTTTTCATATTTTATATCGGAGGTCTATGCTAAATTTTTCATTAATTAAGTCTTAATAAATAGATTTAATTAATAAATTATTTATTTGAGAAAATTAATAAAATATCATGATCTTTGATATTTTGATTGTAATTAATTAAATGTGAATTATTGAGAAAAAGGAATTAAATAAAAGAAAACTAGAAATTAAAATTAATAATAATTATAAAATAATAATAAAGTAATAAATAAAATAATAATAATAAAAGTTATAAAAATTAAAATGAAAGTTATAAAATTTAAATAGAGATTATTTAAAAAGTAAATTGGAGTTATAAGCTTGCATGGGAACTAACATGTGTCAACAACACGGGGGGTTAGTGCATCAATTAAGCACAAGGTGTCTACAACTCTATGACTTATCAAAAAGGTTGGAAAAGACCCATACTTAGTTGGTGACACCTTTCAGCAGTTTCAAAAAGCAATCCAAAGGTTTCTTGAGAGCTCTTTATATTCAGGCATTCATAGAAGCTTAAGGAGGGGGTGAAGAGCAATTGGAACATGGGAGGACTCAAGAACTCTGAAGAGGGGAGCTTGCTCTGCGAGTTTTTCGAGGAAGAGCGAATTAGCATCAGAATCCGGGTAGGCTCTTGTGATTTTTCTTATGCTATTTTCGCATCATGCATTTTTGTCTTCTTCGTGTCTTCCATATGTCTTTTAAGGAATTTCATATTTTTATTGTATGCATTTTCAATTTGGACAATTAAATTTATTTGAGAAATTTATATGCATGGATTTAAAAAAAAGAGAAAACAAGTTTGAGTTCGAATTAGAATCAAATTGAAATAGATTTGAAAATGGTTTCAAGATTTATGGCCAAATCCATTAGTGAAATTATTGGATAAATTTAGAGAACAATTACCTTTTAAGAAAAAAAATTTAATTGTACTGTCGCTGCCCCTTGGATAGACCCAAACTTAGTCATTCATAGTTTTTTATTAGGATCAAATTTATTCGATCGCTCCGGTCAGAAGTGGCGCAACTTGGCCCTCTCCAACATATTTTAATTTCAGTCTGATCTAACGGTTCATTAGGGAGATATGGTCATCGTACTGAGACTTTTTTATTCAAGGACAGATATTTCTCCATTTCCCATAACAAAGAATTCTTTATGCTTAAACTTCACAAAAATAATATATCCAAGCAATATAATTAAAATTTAATAATTATTTAATTAGTCTAAAGACTAATAAGAATGTTCTAAATGAATTAATGGAGATTTTTTAATGGAAAGTTTGTAGATAGAATTGATGGATAGAGATATTGAATTCAATAGAGAATGGATGACTTTTAATATTAATTATTTAATGTATATTAAATATTATTTAATATATAATTTAAGAAATGACAATTTTAAATGAAGAGAATGTAATGGTAATGGATTAATTGACATGGAGTTATTATTATAACATTACTATAAGTAGAATTCTTATGTTATGTATTATTAGATAACTTGTTGGTTTACCTTAATGGTGTTAAGAGTTAGTCAAATATTAACTAACGAGTATATGGAAGGATTCTATAGATCGAGTATTTATAGTTTGATGAGTTCATTATTTATTAATGTTTGAACTAGCAAACTATTAATAAATAATGGTTTGATTAGTTATCAATAAATACGATTAGAGTTAATCTAGTGGAGATTATTTAATGATTAAAGTTTTATAAAAGATATAAGTTTTTGGTTTGAAGTATGATTGATTTTTAATCAATTAATATTCAATGAGTTGTTAATATAATTATATTATGCGATTGAGATTTATCTTGAAATGACTATTATTAAAATGAATTAATTAAGGAAACATTAGTATTCATAAAGAATGATGAATGTGATCTATTAATAAGATTTCAGCTTGTCATTAAATATCAGCAAGTGATTATTATTGAACTATGAACATGAATATTTGTGTATGGCTGACTTTTAGTTATTAGTCAACTAATATTCATTATGTTAATGGTTTGGTTGTGAAATTATTAATTAAATCAATTAACTAAAGTTAATTGGATTTAATAATTAAGTTATATAATGAAGATTTTATTGATATAATTCTTTTAATGAGATTGTAAAAATATTGATATCAAGTTGATAGGTCTTATTCTAATAACTTGAATAATGACTTAGATATTTTAACGGTTATTAGTGATAATTTAATAATGATTATAATTAAGAGGCTTAAGTGTTAGAGATACTTAATTGAGTTTTAGCCATTAAAATATTAATGGATCATGAAATTGTGCACCTATGTTAATTGGTAGATTAAATTGATCATAATCTTCTTATTCGAAGATTGATAATTGGCTTTCTTATATTTTAACGAATAATGATCTTTGATTTATGTTGAAAGTTGAAGTAACCTTAAAAGAAGAGTTAATCAATTTGAATATGGATCATGGTTAAATAGGGAGAACAATTAAAGGTCAATAATGATCAGTTTAGTGAATATTTATCTTTAAGTTATTCATAGAATGTAATTCTTAATAATGGAAGGGTAATGCTATCGGGGAACAATTGGGTTGACTTGTAGGTCAAATGATGAAACTTGGACACTTGAAAATATACTTGCAAACAGGAAACTAAAACCCCTACACTTGAAAATGGAAAATGAAACCCTACACATTATTCAACTATGTGAATTTAGTAAACCAAAACATGTGTTTGCATCGTGTATTCTATATGCTTCTTGTTTTGGGTTTTGGGTTGACTAGTATTGACCAGTCCTAGGATGTTACCAGAGGCTCGAGGGTTATAAGATATGATGGCATGTTGATCTTATTGGTCTCAATCTTTATAAACCCAACCATGGTAATGTGATCGTATGCTCTATAAAATGTTTGTATTTACCGATTGTTATTGTTCATCAGTCTTCATGTGTGAAGCTGAGATGTATATGAGACACTTGAGCTAATCATTTTTGAGTCATCGATCAGTTATCTTTGGATTATTTTTTGGTCCCCATGATGGGACTGAAATGTTGATTTATTTCTTGATGATGTCATGTTGTGACATGTTTGACTCAACTATTTTGGAGTCTTCGATCAGTATGATTTTGAGATATTCCTGGTTGCTTGTTGAGAACCATTTATCTTGAGATATATTTTGGTTATTGAGAACCAATTGATACTAATGATTATCAGTGATGCATTCAGTTGCTAATAGAGAACTGTTGTGGTCATGATTTTCTATGGATGCTTTTTCAGATGCTTATGGTGATGATTCTTATCTTGGAGATTTGATGATTCTTATTATGGATATTTGATGCTTTTATGCATATTTGATGATTTTATTATGAATTATCTTTTATGATTTTGAGATTTATGATTCCATGAGCTTAGGGTAGGTAATCTACTTGTAGTGTCAGGAAGTGGCTTGCAATGGGGGTCGGGGCCCTAAGTGGCTACCAGGGTAACTCATTGTAAGTTTGGTTAATAAGTGATAACATTTACACACTAAATGGGGATTAAATGAACCTAAAAAGATAATTGTTCTGATGTTGTCACCTATGCTTTGAGTGCTTGTACAGGCTATGATGGGAGTAGTGAGAATGCATGGTTGCAACCGTGCATTTCGTAGTATGCCTCGTCAGTATGAGAGGATACTAGTGGCCACATAAGATCAGTATGGACCCGTGGAGTTTAGCTAACTACCAGGATAACTTGTGCATGATAAATGCGATGACACTTTCCCACTTGCAGAGTAGGTTTCCTACATGTCTTTGTGTGCCTCTAGGAATTAGATGTCAGTTTTGTGTGATGAAACCTTTGAGTAGTATAATTTTAGGATTCCTGGACTATAGAGATTTTTGATATGTGTTTTGGATAGCCTGCTTGGGATTTGAGATTATCTCCTCAGCACAGTGGGAGTGGACCACTTAGATTCCACGCGGTTGGGTGGTAGTGTATCTTCACTCTTATCATTTGAGATCCGTTCGAGACACCGTGGCCGGAGTATCTTTGGTTGGTATTTATTCTTCATTATGTTCTTGGAGCATTATGATAGATAATATACCTTATGATGGATGTATTTACTGGTATGTTTCTTATATTGATAATTTTTTTTACTTTGCATATGTTAGCTGATGATTTATTATTCTTTACTTTGCATGTTAGTAGGATGTTTTAGGAGTGACATTCCTACTATGTTAATACCGATGATCTCCTTGGTGCTTTGGAATTTTATGCACGGAGGGATGGCTAGGATCCACGATGGTCTAATGATGCTATTTACAGTTGGGAGGAACCATGCAATTAGTTATTTATGTTTGTAATATATAGTTAACATTTATGATGGATGTTTATATCTTCTATGATGATGTATCATGTATGATATGTGGTTTCATTTACTTTAATTGCATCATGGATTAATATTGGATGATGATGTACTTTATTTATATGGATGTTTATTCTTTTAAGCTTTTCATACCCTGTGATATGTACAGTGGATGATTGAGCTAAACTAAAATATAATTATAAAAGGACACTTGTATATTGTTTAAGTACATTGGATGTATCATTGTTATTTCATAAGAATGGGATGTTAGATGAATAGTTAATTATATGTGATACAATGTTAAGGGATCTTTAAAGAATGTAGCCTGTTATGTATATATATGTTATGTTTATTTTCATTTGAATTATTGCTATTACTTTCATAAATGTTATGAATGGCTTTATCTTTCACGTTAAAAAAAAATATTGTTTGGCAAACTTAGTAAAATTCTTTGGATCCCTTGGCGGGGCATTACAGCTTGCAAGTACTTGATGAAACCCAACCCATCATGGAGAAATTGTCCAACATAGTAGACCAAGTATAGAATGAAGACCTTGACACTAATGTTAAATTATTAGAATGGTTAGAAAAGAAGTTTCAAAAGAAATTCAATGAAAAGATATCTAGTGAAACAACACTTTCACAAGTAGAATTGGCTAAGAGAGTTGAAAAAGTGAAAACAGTACTTGAGAATGTATTCTCATTGTACTCCAAGTTGTGTGACTCATCACATTTCACACAAGAAACTAGCCAAAGGATACTGAGATTGGAATGAAATCTCAAGATTTCCAGCACATAGATACCCAAAGATTCAGCTCAAAGTGAGAGGCATTTTGCAACTACGCTTCACACATAGGAAGAGTTAGCTATGTTGATAGCAGAAGAGGCCAATATCAAGGCCAAATTGATCCAAATTCAATCTTGCATTACTCCACATCTAGAAGTATTCCATAAGGAACAAACCTATTCAGAAAATGTTCTAAAGAAAGATCCTAATCTTTTTTACTTTAGAAGGCCTTGTACATCTTGCAATAGAGATAGCTATCTAGCACAAACCATTGGAAATTTCTTTAGATAATTGGGATTTTTCTCTAATGATGATTATGGAGGTAAATAAAACATTTTTGGCCAAGTATTCTACTCACTCTTAGGACCCTTTGACATAAGTGTCAAAAAGGGGGAGATATAATGTTTTGGGGGAGATATGAATAAGAATGGGAGATAATGCATGCTTTGATGGAAGTAATAAAGAATATCCAAAGGGGAGATATTCAAATTCACATTTTGAGGAAGTAATAAGGGAATAAAGTGAAAAGGATGCAAAAAGTCAAAAGAATGCAAAAGTACAAGAAGATGTGAAAGGGAATAGATGCAAAGTACAAGCAAAAATAGGGTACACAGAAATAGAGGTAAAAGAATAATAAGGTAGACAATGAAAAGAGTATTAGATACATCAACATGAGACAAATTCAACACAAGAGTTTTGGTTACAGAATTGTCACATCGGCTCAAGGGGACTTACAAGAAATTGAGGTATACAAAATTTTGAACAAGTTTTTCAAGTCTTGTACATATGCCGAATAGAATGTCTAGTATACTCAAATAGATCATATGCATAATGTTTAGTTAAGTGTTTTTGCCACTCATGTCAAAGGGGGAGATTGTTAGTCTAAGATTAGTTTTGACAATTGAGTGTCAACACACTTAACCAATTCTCAAGATGATGTTGCGTATAATACAAAAGTTGAGCTACAGTATATGCTGAGCCAAAGAATTCAATAGGTGCCAAGAAAAATTCAAGTGCCAAGTGATATTTAGGTGCTAAGAAAAGTTCAAGTGCTAAGTCACCATAGGTGCTGAGCAAAGTATAGATGCTGAGTGAAATAGAAATGCTATAGATACAAAGTGAGATAGAATTTCTATATGTGTTAAGCATTAGCAACTAGTAAGTGGCAAGTAACGCAGAATCAACATATGAGTTTGTACCTTCACAAACTCAGATGTAAACTTTTTTTTAAGCTAACATAGGATGAATCTCAAAGGATCTTGAAGATAAGATCGAATCTTTTGCATTACCTATGTAATTAGCATGTAGCCAGTAAGAAAAAAGGAGAAAGCATGCAACCAATTCTTGCAAAAATAGCAAATGGAAGCAAGAAACAACCCAAACCTACACAAAAACCAAAGTACTAACAAGGATTGAAAAAAGACTTGGTCTACTTCCTTAAGTGGATACTCTTCTTAAAAAATTCTGAAAAAGGTTTCTAGACCCACCTTCCACAAGTAAGACCTAAAACCATATGTACCCAATTTAGTGCAAATATGACAACCTCCCTCAAAATGAGGATTTTTTCTATTCTTGGTATTTCCACTACCAATAAGGGCTTAGATCAACTTAGTATTAACACAAACAAGGTTAACCAACCATTGGTTGCACTCCCAACAGCCCACAACTTAATTTGATCTATTAGACCTAGTAGCCTATTAGGTCTCCTAAAATAATTTTGACCAATAACTCCAAAACTTACCTAAGGACCTAGGAGATCAACTATAGATTCAAGTATCCTTTTCCAAGTACTAACAAACTCCAAAGTTTCAAAGACCAACTCCAAGTATACAGGCCTAATTAGCCACTTTAGGCTTGGTTTTCAAGGAAAATGGTCAAGAATGGGTTCATGGGGCCAAAACTCCACCACCAAGATATTATTCAAACTCAAATAAGGGTAGTTTTTTTTTACACCAAGTCCTCAAACTCTTTCAACCATCCTATCCATTCAAATTCCTCCGAAATAGGGTCAAATACATAGAAATATTTGACCTAGGGCTTGCTCTAAAAAATCACCACTACAACCTCCTACTCCAAAAATTTTAGAATATGATAAAGTACATCCCTAACTTGATCCATTCCAAAATAGAAAGAGTTCCACTAGTGGAGAATCAAGTTTGGGTCATTTTTGTGACCAAACCCTGATTTTAAGGGTTTCTTAGACCAGCAACCAAGAAAATAGGATATATTTTGCAAAATGAATGATAGGAACCTCAAACCAAAACCAAAATCTTGTAAATGAACAATTTCAACTTTCCAAGGAAAAAATTTCACCCTTCACTCATATTATTTTTCACTGCATGTGAGAAATAAAATAAAAAAATGCACCGGAATAGCAAGTTTTTATTGAATTGAAAGCAAATACAATGTGTTTCTTCAATCTACCTTCTTTTTTGAACTCTTAGAGCCTTTATAGGCTATTTGAAACTGATTAAACCACCCTATGGGTAGTTCTAGCCATTAGGAGTTACAATTTGAAAAGTTGTCAAGAAAATTGCAAAAGTTGCTAAGCAACTTTTTGCAATTTTTGCAACTTTTTTGCTAAGACAACATTTATTGAAAATTTTCTTGTAAATGGATTTCACAAACTCCTAGAGACCCTACTAATTCCCTAAACACCTAAACTTTCCTAGAAAACATGGAATTTACCAAAATTCCACTTTATTGGACCAATTGATGCCCAAGGCTTATAGTTGCACCATGGGGTCTTGTGTCCATTACAAATGTGGATGGTCATAGGGAGATCATTAGATCTATCCCTAGACCTTATTACATCAAGAATAGAAAACAAAATATTAGGTGCTCTAGACCATTCTCCCCTACATAAAAGAAACTCCAGTCCTTGGAGTGTTGAGAAGTGAAGGATCAATGCCATAGGCCTTAAAGGCTTCTCAGTCATCCAAGTGGCATCTGTTGCTATTTTCCCCTTCCATTGTACTAGATACTCATAATATATTTTCCTCCTTATTTTCTTACTAATCCTCTAATCCAAAATAGTTTCCACCACTAGTTTAGGCATAGGTGGTATGGCTTTCTTTAACTCCTTGGATTCTTCAAGTCAACCTACATCCACATCAGTTGAAAAAGTACCCTTGAAAGCATACAAGTCTAAAACATTAAATATAGGTGACAAGTTAATATTAGGGGGCAAATCAATTTGATAAGCATTGTTGCTACACTTTTTGACTATCTTGAATGGGCCAATCTTTTTCATTTGTAGTTTTGTATGCATCTTCTTTGGAAGCCTTGCCTTATTAAGGTGGACCATTACCATGTCCCCCACTTTGAATTGAAGTTCTTTCCTCCTTTTATCTACGTACTACTTATACTTTATGGAAGTATCTTGCAATCTATCCTGCACCTACTGATGGACCTCTTTCATGACCTCTACAAAATCTTCAGCCTGTGCACTCCTCTTCTCCATCTCCTTAACATCTCTGAGTTCCAATGTATGCCTAGGGTGAGTGCCATAAACAACTTGGAAAGGAGTTAGATCAGTGCTTCTACTAATTGAATCATTAAAGGAAATTTTTTCCTAGGGTAAAACACAATCCCATGAACCTTCATGTTGCTTGGAAAGGCACCTTTACATGTTTCCTAAGGACCTATTAACTACCTTAGTCTGCCCATCAGATTGAGGATGGTAGGCAGATGAAAAACACAAATTAGTTCCTAATTTTCTCCACAAGGTTCTCCAAAAATGCCCTAAATTTTTTGGATCCCTATTAGATATAATGGATAAGGGCAAACCATGAAGTCTAACAACCTCTTTGAAGAACAAACCTATTATATGGGAGGCATCATGAGTAGTTTTGCAAGCTATGAAATGAGCCATTTTGGAAAACCTGTCCACAACTATAAAAATGCTATCATTACCTAATTTAATCCTTGAAAGTCTAACAACAAAATCCATACTTACTAAATCCCAAGTCTTGTGAGGTATTGGAAGTGTGTATAGAGTCTTGCATTTGATGTGCCTCCCTTTGCTTGTTGACAAATCAAAGATTCTTCAACATATCTTCTAACATCAGTTTGCATTTTAGGCCAAAAATAAAATCTCCTAACTTGCTCTAAAGTCTTTTCAACTCCAAAATGTCTTGCCAAACTACCACAATGCTTATCCTTTATATTATTCTCTCTAATAGATCCCTTGGGAACACAAAGCTAACCACCTTTGAATAAAAGTCCTTCTTGTAGAATGTACTCACTAAATTCAGTATGATACCTCTCTCCCCATGGATTTGTAGACTTGGTATGCCTCCTTGAAATCCTCATCTTGCTTATACATTCCCTTCATTGCATGGATGCCAATGCTTTCTAAGTGAACTTCTTGAATTTTCAAGTTCTTCTATGGACTACATCAGCAACCTTGTTATGTTCTCCCTTTTTATTCTTAATGATGAAGGTGTAGGCTTGTAAAAATTCTATCCACTTCATATGCCTATGATTCAATTTTTCTTTCCTATTCAAGAAGCTTTTCACTAAAAAAGGTCATAGGCCTACTCTCTTGGCTTAGAACACCTCCAATAGCCTTGTTGCTAGCATCACACTCAATTGTAAACAACTTGCAAAAATTAGGGAGCACCAAAATAGGTTGGTCTGCAATATTTTTCTTCAAACATTCAAATGAACCATTAGCCCCTTTGATCTAAGAAAACACACACTTTTTTCCTCCTTTTATGGTATTGATCATAGGAGCACACAAACCACTAAAATTTCTAATAAATTTTCTATAAAAAATTGCACATTCCATGAAAAATCTTTACCTCTAATGGTGTGGTGGGTGGTGGCTAGTTAAGGATGGCTTTAACCTTGGAAGGATCCATTTTTAATTCAGCTCTTGATATCACAAACCCCAAGAAGATCAACTCTGTTTGCAAAAATGAACATTCCTCCAAGTTTATCATTAGTTTCTCTTCATGAAATCTATTTAAAACCAAATCTAAGTTCCTTAAGTGTTCATCCCTATCCTTACTAAATATTAGTATATCATCTAAATACACAATAAAAAACTTATTCAAGAAAGGTTTTAATAAAGGTGCTAGGTGCATTAGACAAGCCAAAAGGCATCACAAGCCACTCATAAAGGCCTACTAAGGTCTTAAATGTTGTTTTCCACTCATCTCCACCTCTGATGCTAATTTGATGATATCCACTCTTGAGATCCACCTTTGAATAATTACTTTCCTTTCCCAAACAATCCAAGAAGTATTCTATCCTTGGCATAAGAAACCTATATCTAATGGTTATCTTATTGATTGCTCTAGAATATGTACACAATCTCCAAGTACCATCCTTCTTAGGGGCTAGGACTATAGGGACTACACATGGACTTATACTTTTCCTAATGAACCCCTTAGCCAACAATTGTTCAATTTGTTTTGCTATTTCTTCATTTTGTTTAGGGCTCATCTTGTATGTTTCTTTGTTTGGAAGTGTGGCTCCTTGGATGAAGTTAATGTAATGACTGGTATCTCTTTAAGGTGGAAATGTCTCTAGTTAGCTACCTACAACTATCCCTCTATACTTTTCCAACAAGTCTCTTACCTCCTTGGGTCCTATATTGACAACCTTGGGTGGGCCTTGTGACTACTTGATGGGATGTTTTTGAGGTCTGACTACCAATGCATAGCAAGGTGTATCATTTTCCTTAGTGATTCTCATAAACTCATTTTCACTACTAACATCACCCCATTTTTATTAGGGCTCCCATCATTTGGTAAAGGTGGCACAGTATACTCAACTCCATCCTTGGTTATAGTATAAAATTTTGTCTTGCCATCATGTTTGGCACACACATCATATTGCCATGGCCTCCCAAGAAGCAAATAGCATGCATCCATTTATGGCACATCACACAAAACTTTGTCATTTTATTCCCCAATCTTGAATTCCACCCTTACTTGCTCATTTATGAGTTTTTGTTTGTCTTTTTTCAACCATGACACCTTATAGGGGTAAGGGTGAGGTCTTTTGGCCAATTTCACCTTATCTACCATCTCCTTAGAGGCAACATTATCAGAGGAACCAGAATCCACTATAACCCTATAGACCTTGTTATTCACTTTGCACAAAGTTTTAAGTAATGACTTTCTTTGAGGTGGTTGTGCAGTTGTAGGGGCACTTAGCATTGTTCTTTGCATCATTAAGGACTCACCATGCTCTAGAAGTGCAGACCTAGAAGTGGAAGATTGATAAGAGGTAACACTTTGACTATCCTCCTCTTGGGCTAATTGGATTCTCCTATCCCCTTGGTTATTTTTTCTAGGGCACCTAAAGGACTAATTTCCTACTTGGTTACAAGTAAAGCTCTTACCAGTAAACACATTAGGCCCTCTTCCACTAGACCTTCCTCTACCATTGGATCTTCTGCCCCTAAATGTCCCTCTATTAGCAGACTCACTTTCACAATTTGAACTACTAGATTCCTCCTAATTTTTATTAAAGGATCCCCTTCCATCAAACCTACCTCTGCCCCTATTGTTGTTTTCTCTACCCCTATTGTTTGTATCCACCTTTATTTTATGTTTTTCCTCTATTTTTAAAGCCATATTAAAACATTGATGTACTAAACCAAGAGTAATCAATGTCAATTTATCTTGAATGCTATACTTCAAACCATTCACATACCTTGCAAGATTTTTCTTCTCAGTCTCATACACCTTGGCTTTGAGGGTCAAGTTATGGAACTCTTGTGTATAGGTGCTAACATCCAAGTCCCTTTGCCTAAGATTCTATAAACTTTTATGTACTAATACCTCATAATCTTAAAGTATGAACTGCTTTCTGATTTTTGCCTTCATTTTCTTCCAAGTGGCAATTTGTTCCTTGTTCTCATGCAACATCTCATTTTGCAAGAAATTCCACCAACACAAGGTAGGGCCTTTGAGTTTGTCCTTGGTAATTCTAACATTCTAATTTTATGGGGCCTTATCACATTCAAAATGATTATCTAAAGCCTCTATCCAATCCATACATTCATCAGGGTCCAACTTATCGTGAAAAGTGGGTAAGTCCCCTTCTCCCTTCTTTCCAACCCTCTCCAATGCTACAAGGGTCTCTAATTTGTAGGAATGTTCTCTTGTTCTTCATTCCCCTCTATCTCCTCAAGTTCAAATTCTTAATCACTCCCTTTTCTCATTTTGTTTTTGAGTCTATCCAACTCCCTCTTCATAGTCATGTTCTCTTCCCAGACTGCTCTACTTTTAGCCATTTTCTCCTTGACTAGCTTGGCTAGTTCCACATTAGTGATCCTCAAGGGGATCTCCCTTTTAGGCTCTTCTCCTCCATCAGACATGGTGTCACAACAAGATCAAAGTGGCTCTGATACCACTTGATGCAGAGATAGTAAATGGAAGCAAGAATCAACCCAAACCCACACAACACTCAAAGTGCTCAAAAGGATTGAACAAACATGTGGTCTACTTCCTTAAGTGGATACTCCTCCTAAAATATTTTGAAAAAGGTTTCTAGACCCACCTTCCACAAGTAAGACCTAAAACAATATATACCCAACTTAGTGAAAATGTGACAACCTCCCTCAAAATGGGAAAAACGAGGATTTTGTTGTTCTTGGCCTTTTCACCACCAGAAAGGGCTTGGAAAAACTTAGTCTTAACAAAAACAAGGTTAACCAACCAATGGTTGCACTCCCAACAACCCACAACTTAATTTTCTCTATTAGACTTAATAGCTTATTAGGTCTCCTAAAATAGTTTTGACTAATAACTCCAAAACTTACCAAAGAACTTAGGAGATAAACTAAAAATTCAAGTACCCTTTTCCAAGTACTAACAAACTCCAAAGTTTTAAAGATCAAATCCACTTCAACATGTCTCAACCAAGACCAAGTACATAGGTCTAATTAGCCACTTTAGGTTTGGTTTTCAAGGAAAATGGTCAAGAATGGGTTCATGGGATCAAATCTCCACCACCAAGCTTTTTTTCAAACTCAAATAAGGGTAATTTTTTTTTACACCAAGTCCTCAAATTCTTTCCACCATTCTATCCATTCAAATTCCTCCAAAATAGGGTCAAATACATAGAAATATTTGACCTAGGGCTTGCTCTCAAAAATCACCACTTCAACCTCCTACTTCAAAACTTCCAACATATGATAAATTACATCCCTAACTTGCTCCATGCCAAAATGGAAATAATTCCACTAGTGGAGAACCAAGTTAGGGTCATTTTTGTGACCAAACCCTGATTTTAAGGGTTTCTCAAACCAGCAACCAAGAAAATAGGATATATTTTGAAAAATGAATGATAGGAACCTCAAACCAAAACCAAAATCTTGTAAATGAATAGTGTCAACTTCCCAAGTCAAAAATTTCACCCTTCACTCATTTGATTATATACTGCATGTGGAAAATCAGAAGAAAAAAAAATGCACTGGAACAACAAGTTTTTATTGAATTGAAAGAAAATACAATGTGTTTCTTCAATCTACCTTCTTCTTCAAAATTTTAGAGCCTTTATAGGCTATTTTCAACTGATTAAACCACCCTATGGGTAGTTCTAGCCATTAGGACGTACAATTTGAAAAGTTATCAAGAAAATTGTAAAAGTTGCTTAGCAAATTTTTGCAATTTTTGCAATTTTTTTGCTAAGATGACTTTTATTGAAAATTTTCTTCTAAATGGATTCCAAAAACTCCTAGGGACCCTACTAATTCCCTAAATACCTATACTTTCCTAGAAAATATGGAATTTACCAAAAATCCACTTTATTGGACCAATTGATGCCCAAGGCTTATAGTTGTACCATGGGGTCTTATTTCCATTACAAATGTGGATGGTCATAGGGAGATCATTAGATCTATCCCTATACCTTATTACATCAAGAAAAGAAAAGAAAAGATTAGGTGCTCTGCACCACCAATAGGAAAAATGCAAGAAATGAGCAGGAAATGAAGGTTTAATATTGATCATAGATTCATACCTAACCCTAAGTCTTTAAAATATTTAAAAGGAGGATGAAACCCCATTGTGTATGCATGAGAGAGAAGTGTATGGGTTGGTTATAGTGAGCTATAGAAGTGTGAAAATACTTAGTAAAGAACAAAGTAGCATTGCAAAATCTAGTTGATCAAGAACAGAGTATCAAAACTTCAAAGAATGACATATCAGATCAAGCAAGGATTAGAGTAGTCAAAGTAGAACAAGGATCTAGAATCAGCAATTGAGGATTGCAAGTCATTAGGTCAAGACTTTATAATACTCCCTAGCAATTGTATTAGGAATGAAAATTTTATGGACTTAGGTTGGCTTCATAGCCATTTGTAAGTCCTTTACCAGGGTGGCATTCCAAGTGAATGTACTAAAGTCCTTTAACCAAGCCTACTTTTAGAAAGGTAGTTAAATCCTTTAACCATGTCACTTGTAATAGGGTGTAAAGTCTTTAACAGGACAAGTCTTTCATAGGGCAGACTTAGAAGTGGTCAAATTTTTTAACCATGAACAGTTACATATTGATATAGTGATACTTTGTGGGTGTCATCGCCGCCCAAGTTTTACCTTCTCATTTTGGAGGGTTTCTAGGTTTCCAAATCTTGTGTTATCTATTTTCATGAATATCTTTTACTTTTATGTTTATTAGATGAATTAGATGCATGTGAATGTTATCAGCTAAAAGTTTTTAAATAGGGTTAAAGTTAGTTACTTCTAATTCACAACCCCCCACCCCCCCAGAAGTAAATCTTCCCACTTGTAAATTCCAACAAACCCAATTTGAAAAAAACCACCAATAGAAACTAGTTACTAATTTTCACTCTTTTGAAGTGAGCCCTGTTAGGAGCCAATCCTGTTAAAGGTTACAAAACACACTATTAGGTGTGACCCTATTAAAGAATTTAATCTCCCTATTAGGAGTGGCTTGGTTAAAGGTCTTGAGAACAATTCAATGGAATTTCCACCTTGTTAGAGGATTTGCAAATAACTATTAAGCTAACTTTGTTAAGAGATTTAGATCACTACTAAAATGGTTAGAGAATAACAATGAGTTGACTTGATTTAAGTACAACTTGATTGCTGATTTTAGATCTTTGTTTAGGCTTGTGCTTAATCCTTCCTGATCGAATATGGCTTTGCTACACCATAAAGATATTCTTCTTCTCCTTCAAATTCACTCCTTCTACTTACTAATAGATCTTTAATCACATCACCATAATTTGGACATTCTCTTGCACTCACTTGTACACACTCTACCACACTTTGAACTCACAACTTGACCTTATACCTTTCACTTTGTCAAGTCAGCTCAAATACAACTTACAATAATCAATATTTATCATCTTATTTGATTGGAATCAATAGATACATGAATTAAGATTAATACAACAAAATAGAAAAATCCTTTGCTAGCTGACCATACTCAATAGAAACTAACTCTAAAATGATTTCCTTTTTTAACCAACAAAAGCTCGGTAGTACTACAAACTTACGAAAATCCTTTGGTGACCTAGTGAGCTCGATTAGGACTAGTTCCAACCAACTATCCTTTCTTACTTGAGTGAGCTCGGTTAACTCACTCTTTCTACAACTTTTCTTTTGATGACCGAGTGAACTTGGTAGACACTACTTTTTGAACTAGGCAAACACAAGAATGCTTGGTAGACACTAAGAACCATCTTTACTACCTAAGTGAGCTTGGAATATACTAACTAATAATAATTATGATGTTTGTGTAACATTAAGGACAACACACAATTAATCAATTGTATCCAACAAGTAACAATGTAAATATCTTTATGTCTTAAGGACAACTATCAATACTCTCTAACCCTAAAGCTTGTTGCATCTCACACTATATAAGTGACTCCCAAGGCTAGAGAAAGGGTTTGAACCATTGCATAATTTTAGTTTTACTAAATTTTGTTTGGTCTAGTCTTAATGCAAACTTTATGATGTATTTTATCAACAAGTGTTTGAGCATACATTGATGTTACAAGATCTTGATGTATTATCTTGAGTCATTTTGAGTTTTATTATAGTTTTTATAAAATTTTCAAAGGAAATTAATACAAATATGAACTATCCCCATATTTTTTTTCCTAAATCTTATCTCCATTTTTATTACCTGGTTATCTAAAATTTTATGAGAAAAGCTTGTTCAATTCAATGCTATTAGGCTAAGTTGTGTATCATTTTTACTATTGCTTTTAATTCAATGAATTAGGTGAATTCTTCAATGAATATGATAGGATCTCCATGGTAGTAGAGATGATATGTGTAAGAATGAGTTTCAGTGAGAATTGCTAATAATATTGATTGCAATGTAGTCAATTAGGTCTAAAATTGAATAGACTTTGAATCCCAATGGATGAGGCATTGATCAACTAGTTTAGTTTGGAGAAACCATGAATAAGCATCAAGCATAAAATCAATATCAATTTTATTTTAAATGTTGAAGAATGTCAAAGTTGGTCAACACTTGTTTACATTTAACCTCTAAGTCTTAGGTAGTTGTTATTGCCCAGAATTATTTGTAGATATAAGAAGAATTGTAACCAATCTACTATAAGGGATGTGTATTGTTATAAAATTTCATGGAATGAGTGAAATATTTATGTATTATCAAGTTGTAAATCTTTCATCCCTCAGGTGCAACTGCCTTTGTTTTACAAAGCAAAAAGAGTAGGAAATATTTCATGATTTTGTTGAAGTTGGGTCCAGATTTGAAGAACACATAACTATTTATGGGTAGTAGCTAATCCTTACGTTATTTTTATCTTTATCATATTGGTGTTAAGTATTTTTTATTTCTTAATAATGTAAAAATTCCAACAAGTTATAGCCAGATCAGATAGAGTAGCTCAAGAAAAAGGATGAAGATCATGGAGAAAAAAGTGAACCAAGTTCAAAATCAAGTAAGAAAGACCTCAAGGCTTGCAAATTTTTTTATAAGGAATAACACACCTACTCAATAATTGGAGGAAATACAAAATGAATATTAAAAAGGAAAAAAATAAAGGTACATGTTTACTTAGTGAATTTGACTTAGACCTGTCAAAGAAGCTTTAGAAAATGAGAATTAGATAGAAGAAATGAACAAAGAGATTAAGAAAATAGAAAAGAATAAAACTTGGTCTCTTGTTCCTAGACCCAAGGATAAAAATGTTATTGGTACAAAATGGATATTTAGAAGTAGTTTTAATGGGAAAGGAGAAGTGACAAGAAAGAAGGAAAGACTTATATGCAAAGGTTATGCTCAAGAAGAAGGTATTGATTATGGAGAAACATTTTACGCTATTGCAAAACTTGAAAGAGTTTGAACAATTCTATCTTATGCACCACAAAAAGGATTCAAAGTATATTAGATGGATGTCAAATCAACCCTCTTGAATGGAGTCCTAGAAGAAGAAGTCTACATTGAATAGCCTAAAGGTTTCATTGATCCAAGCCAAAAAAATATGGTATGTAAACTTCATAAAGCCTTATATGGATTGAATCAAGATTCTAGAGCATGATATAAAAGGCTACATGGATATCTAGTAAAAATTGGTTTTTAAAAGACAAATGCTAATATCAATTTGTATATCAAGGAAGGACCACAGGACAAGATATTTCTTGCAAAAATACTTATAGATGATATCATATTTGAGGGACACAAGATTTTATGCGAGTCCTTTGTTGAAGAAATGAGGAAATAATTTGAAATGTCTATGTATGGAGAAATCAAATTTTTTGTGGGTCTACACATTCATCAGATGAAGGATGGGATATTCATTACTCAATAAAAATACATCAAGGAAACATTGAAAGTATTTGGAATGAAAGATTCCAAACTAGTTGGAACACCTATGTCTACTAGACATAAACTCTCAAAGAATGATGATTCAAAGGAGGTGAACCAGACTACTTATAGATCAATGATTGGAAAACTTTAGTATGTGTTTTACACTAGACCTAATGTTGCATTAGCAATTGGCATAGTTGCAAGATTTTATGCTAATCCTAAAGAAAATCACATGATGATAGTCAAAATAATTTTGAGATATCTAAAAGGACTGGAAGAATATGGATTATGGTACAAGAAAGGAGGAAATATTGAGTTAAGAGCCATTACTAATACATATTAGGCAAAAGCATTGATGACAAAAAAAGTACTAGTGGAGATACATTCTTTCTTGGAAAGAGGCTAGTGTTTTGGACAAGTAAGAAGCATAATTGTATTTGTCAATCCACAATAGAAGTATAGTATATTATTTCAACAATTAATTGTTCTAACATAATGTGGATCAAGCAATTGATGTTAGAAATGAAGGAAAAAATAAAGGAACCAATGGTTATTGATTGTGATAAAAAAAAGTGCAATTAATATATCAAAAAATCCTATGATGCATTCAAAGACAAAACATATTGCAATCAAATTCCCTAAGGGAATTGGTTGAAGACAAAGAGGTGAGCTTGGAATATGTGAACAACATGGAGCAAATAGCAGATATATTTACTTAAGGTTTACCTGAGGGTGAATTTATGTATCTAAGAGGTAAAATAGGGGTTATTCCCCTATCTGATGCTCCCTAAAGAAAAAGTTAGTGTGGCATCAACCAAGCTCCATTAAAGATCAATCAAGTTGATGCAGTATAATATAGAGCACATTGCATATAAATTAGTACAAAGGTACATTATAACTTTAGAAATTTATATCCTTTGGAAATTGATGTCAAAGAGGGATATTTTAGTGTCAACATAAAAGATTGGGAAAATATTGGTATCAATGAGAAAGAGGGGGAGTCTTGATATTCAAATGATTAAATGTACAATTAAGAGGGGGAATATGACAAAACAATAGTGACAAGAAAACAACAGAAACAAATCCAAGCATAATATTATTTGGTATGGATAAGAATTAGAATGAAATTGAGGATATTATCTAATTGCAAATATTTTTATCAGCTTATGTTAACATTTTATTATGCCATCAACTCCAAAGAAGGAGTTTGTTGGAAACAATTCTTCAATTATATATTGTCACTGATGTTTACACAAATATCAATATTAACCAAGCAATGTAGAGTTTGTAGTATTAAATTTGTATATCTTAGAATTAACTAAGTAGTTGGGTAATGAAGACTTCCCAGTATTAACTGAGAAATTGGTAAATGAATGAATTCCTTCTTGCAGTATTCACTGAGTACTCTGGCATCAAAGATGTAAAACTTTGACTAAGTGGTTGAGCATTGAAGGAGCTACAATGTCAACTAAGTGTTTAGTTTTGGTGTTGACTGAGTGACAAGAGAATGTAATTGTCAAATATTTTATTAATTGAGGCTAACTATTTTTATTTTCATTGATGTTTTGGAAGGGTATTCAAGTCAACTATTTCTAGCTTATGATATATATGAAAGGTCAAGTTGAGAAGACATAAGTAAGAAGTGGAATATTAAAAATATGGATATGTGACCAAATAAAAAATGGAGAGTAGGAAAGTGGGGAAGATAAACTACAACTAACATCTAAGTACAAAGGATCCAGAGGTGAAGCTAGAATAGAGATCTAAATTTGCAAAGAAAGTTGCTTCATAAATTAGGTCAAAATTGTTGTTGCTTTCTAACCATTATAGTAGTAAAGAAATCTCATAACAGAGTTGACTTAACTATCAATTTGTAAATCCTCTAACAAGGTGACATTTTGAGATTGAAATGATTGAAGATATCTAACTAGGCCACTCATAATAGGGGGATCCAAATCCTCTAATAAGGTCATACTTAATAGTATGTTTTGTAACCTTTAATAGGGTTGACTCCTAACAAGCATCACTTCAAAAGAGTCAAAAATATTGTGATTAGTTGCAAGGTCATTTTTTTCCAAAATTGGATTTGCACATTAAATCTTGGTGTCATCTATGTTCATGTTATTTTCTTATGCTTTATATTTTTTGCAACTAAGTTACTAAAGGATAAAACATATTAATAAATCTTATGATTTCTTTGTTAATTGAGTATAAGTAATACTATAGTGTTAATTGAGCTATTTTGTATTGCATGATCAGTGGAAGTTTGTATTGACATCTAAGGGACAAGGTTTTATTTTTGTAGTAACTAATTCACCCCTCCCCTCTCAGTTACTCTTGCATTTCCAACACTAACAAGGATTGAGACATTGCACGAATGTAATAGAATTCTACTAGGGTCAGTATCTTTGACAAGATACTTTTGACTAGTGGATCATTTTGTGGGTACCATCCCTACTAAAACATTCTCTTGGCCAAGGCTTCCCTAGTGAAAATAAATATGTTATTATGTGTTTCATTTCTTTATAGTTTTGTTTACTATTCAGCTTAATCAATTTATATGTTTATGGAAGTTATAAGATTGTGAATGATATCCATAGTTGGGAAAAGGTTTGTGGAATACTGATTCACCCTCCCCCCACCCCCAATAGTATTTCCTATTTTTAAAAATTGGTATTAGGGTGTAGTTACTCAGAGAAGACCTAACAACTTGAATAAGTCCTCTATGGATATGGATCAATTGTAGAGGAACCTAGAAGAATCTCTTGAGAAATTTTATGTACTCATAGAAGAAAGAGATATTTTGAAGGATAAGTATGAATATGCAAAAATTACATTAAGAAGTTAAAGGAAAAGATATAATATATTAGATCTAAGAAAGAGACTAAAGATCAAAAAAAATGTAATGAAATTTCAAGGCTTAAGAAAGAAAATGAGATCCTAAAGCATGGGCTAGAAATTACAAATTTAAAGTTGAGCCAAAATAATGATGTCAAAGAAATTGAATTTTATCTAAGATCAGAGAATGCAAATTTGAAATCAAAACTTGCAAAGATGACATTTGAACTTGAATCATCCAAGTTACAATATGTCAAACTTGTTAATTATAATGCAATTATAAAAGGAGAACTTACATAATCTAGGAAATATCTTGAAATGTTATATTCAAGTAGTCAAAATCTTGATGAGAAGATCTTTGCATGGAGACATCATTATGATGAGACTAGTATTGGATACTTTCAAGGAGAATCATCTAAGAGATTTGAAATTACTAAGGAATTATATCTTGTGATCCAACAACCTAAACCATAGTAAGAAGATCATAGCAAGGTTGTATCAAGTCAATCCATATATGAACCTAAATGAGCTAAACAACCTAAAGAAGTAAGGGGGCAATTTTAGTGAAAATGTTATGCGTGCAATGAAGTTAGCCATAGAAAGAAGAATTGTACAAGTAAGTATACTAACCCTATTTTTGGTTTTTTTATAAATATTATAGCTTTGGACATAAAGCTAGTAAATATAGGAAAACTTTATTTAACAATAATAGTAGTAGAATGTTTAGATGTACTAACCCTGTGGATAATAGACCTATTGGAGGAACCAATGTTATAAGAAATGGTATCATGTGTTATAAGTGTAATAAATTTGGATATATTGCTAGAGATTGTAGACTATAGATCAATTAGTGAAGACCTAGATATGGAAATATTGTGATAGCATGTCAAATTTTCAACAACTTGGGATATGCAACAAGATTTTATAGAATGAACAATGCAAAAATTCCAAACAACATGAGGAACCAAAAATTTAGAAGAAATGTAAAAAATACTAGAAGGAATTAGAATAACAACAATAGTAAAAAAGAAAGTATGAAAGAACATGTAGAAGATGTTAATGAAACATTTTGTTAGAGAAAAGGATACAAAAAGTTCACATATTATGTTGAAAAATCAGTCAAGTGAAACACCAAAGAACAAGATAAAGTCAATAATTTTTGCTAACCTACCCTTATCTATTTGACCAACTTATTTAATATTTAACCAAAGGAATTAGCCTTAAAAAATTATTTGTACCCTTAGGTGAAGAATTGAGACTTGCACACATAAAATGAGGTAAAAAAGGATGCAATGAAGATGTGGTTAAGTGCATATAATTTTTTGAGTTCATAAGTGATATAGTGTTTGCAGTATGTACCTTGTGATGTTTTGATTCGAGAGATAATTGATATTCTTGCTATTTTGTACTTTGAGATGACCTAAGGGTCGGATGTTATACTTTGATTTTAGTACTATGGATGCTTTATTTCTATGTTGTTCAATTTATCATATTTTCATGTTGATGTCATTTTGAGGTGACAATAGGTCTATGATGATACCTTATTATCTTGTATTTGGACATATTTTTTTATTCTGTTATGTGATAGATTTTATGCTCTGGTTATTTACTTCATTCTAGTCTCTTTATGCTTTATGCAAACATGAGTGATGTAAATGGATTATTTAGGTATAATTTAATAAATGGTCAAATTAGTTATTTAATGCATTTATTTCTTCAGCTATGTTATTATATATAACTACACTTGATCGTGTGTTTTAGTGAGCAAGATTTATATCCCTAGTAGTGGCACATGGATTTAGTGATTCAGCTATTCATATTTTACTAATGTCATCCCTATATGGTTGATGTATCCTTATTGAATTGTTTAAATTAAACATTTCGGCGGTTATTAAATTTGAACTCATTTGCTTTGTGTGATTAGGCTAGTAAGTATGCCTATGCATTTAGAGGCTCATATTGTTGTGAAAGTTGTTAAGTTAATTTCTATGATTTTGGGTTTTCGGGCTTTAAATTTTATTGAATTTAATTTATGGCAGCTTTTCCTTAAGTGAATTCCTATTACAAGGGATAACCTATTTTTTTTTGGGTCAATTCTAAGTTTAGCCAGTCTAATTGGCTATTTTTCCTAATTAATTATTCACTCAAAAAGTGAATAAGTATTGAAAAAAGGATTTATTTTCTCACTTCTCAATTTTGCAAAATACAAATTTGAGAGCTTTTCTGAGAATCCTCTTTTGGAGGATAGCATTTCTATTCATTGTGAGAGCTATGAGCATGAGATCTTTGTGAGGTTAGTCTAATTGGATCTAGCTTGGGTAGGCCTTGCTTTGTCATGATTCTTGGTAGTTTTAGTTTCAGCCCCTTTTGCTGTCAAGTAGGGCTTTCTTGTTTTCTTGTTTTAGCTTCTTTTCAACTTCTATTTTTGGTAGCAGTTTGTTAGGAGGTTGAGAACTACTATTCCCCTCTATTTCTATTTACTAGTTATACACAATAGGTTAGGTATGAACATTTTACCTATTTTTGGGATGGGGTTTTGGGGGTTCACATCGTTATGCTATCCATTTTTGCATATGGTGTTCAAACCCAAATTTTATTAGGTTTTTGGGGTTTTGTGCCTAAAAACCAATTGGATTTTAATTTTGAAGTTTTCCATTTTTTAGGGTTTTTACCTCATTTTTGTGTGCCACCCTATCTTCTCAAGATTTCTTGGCATGATGTTGGTTGTGGACTTCGATCATTCATTTGGATGTCAATTTGAACATTGTTACACTTTTATGTTTCATTGGGATGTGTGCCACATCTCTCCTCCTAAGTCTAATTTTAGTTGAGTGTATTTTTGCATTGTGTTCTCATCCAAACCTTGTGCTATGATCTCTGTGATGGTTGTACACCACACACAAGTACATGCACATACATTTGTTGAGTGAGTTGTGAGTCATGATCTTTCATTTTATTTTCAGAAGCTATGTGATGGTGTGATTTTCCACAATGCAAAATTTTTTCCTAAATATGTGTGAAAATCAAATAGATTTATATATATTCTGTATATTAGGGTTTGGTATTTTTAGATTTGGTTAATCCAAACAAAAAACTTAATAAAAACCAAATTGGTGACCTAAGTAAACCCTTTAGGTCATGTGCCTTTACTTTGAAGATTGAGCAAGAAAATCATTTTTTGAAAAGAGTATATATTTTTGGGAAATTTTACAGTTTTTTTCTTTTGGCTTCTTTCTTTCCCCAAAATTTCCCTCATCATTAGATCTTTTTAAGATATATGGTGGTTGTCTTGTCATTATGGAAACTTGCAATTACTTTATCTCATATGACATGATAACTCCTGCAAAAAGGAAAACATGATAGGCCAAAAGTAAATATGGTGCCGTAAAATTTTTCCTATCATTGATGAACCATGTCAATAGGACAGACTATCAGATGCATCAAAAGAGTAGTAAATATAGTCATAACTAGAGCATGTGTTATTTTCATGTTGCCCAAAATTTTCAAAATTACTGTGATTTTTGTGTCACCACCAGAATGTGTAAGAGTTTTTCTAGTAATGACATGGTGATCTTCTAGGAAAGTGAAGCATGACGGGGTCAATACTGAAGACTGGCACTGTAAAACTTTCTTTTTCATTTACTAAATGGTGTTATCATTATAGAACATCAGAAGGTATATTAGAAAAGGTATCCTAATGAGGATGTGCTTCTTTCTTGATGCCAATTTTTTTGGAAAATATGATGGTCACTATGTCACCATTGAATATTATGAGTTTTCACCTATACTGACATGGTGACTTCCTGTGAATTAAAACATGGTGGGACCTAATTTTGAAAGAGCAATGCCAAAAGGCTTGATAGTTATAAATGACTATGCCAGCATGCTAAGGTGGTCTAATGTCACATGCTACATGGATCCACACTCATAAAAGGATACATGTTGACTAAAGCCATCGAATTGAAGATACATCAATGGTAGTTGTCTTGTCGCTATGGAAACCTGCTTAATGTTTAGTGCACGTGACATGGTGACCAAATAAAAATAAAAGGACCCACCATAGTTGCATTAAAAACCTCATGAAATACACATCATCAGATTAGAGATGACTCAATGATGGTCACTATGTCGCATGCAGAAGTTGCCCAATGTTTATGCATAGTGACATAGTGAGAATGTGACACATGTCCGCAAGTGCCAATGGAGCCAAAACAAGTTGCCAATAGAAGAAGAAAAAGCTTATGTGGAGAAACTTGATTGGTTTGATTGCCAATATGGAAAATTGAAAGTGAGTCATTCATGATTTTATCCCTAGATCAATGGATTTTTTTAGAATTGATGGTGTATTTTCAAAATTAGAAGGTATTGCCACCCTGTTTCTCATTACAATTCATTTATGAAAATTGAAAAAGATTTTCAGCATCCACCATTTGTTGTAGAATTTCAAGAAGGATAGGGAAGAGCCAAGTAAGTATCTAAATCTATTACACAGTGAAGAGTTTGAGTATTTATGTGTTACTAAGTAAACATGCCTCCAAAGAAAGTTTTATTAGGAAAAGTAGATTATGTAAGTAAAAATGTACATGATGACCTTCTTGGATTATTGCTCGAGTCTACAAATGAGGTT
This sequence comes from Cupressus sempervirens, assembly GCA_028749045.1. Taxonomy (NCBI): domain Eukaryota; kingdom Viridiplantae; phylum Streptophyta; class Pinopsida; order Cupressales; family Cupressaceae; genus Cupressus; species Cupressus sempervirens. Next base: position 691,041,757 of record CM053793.1, read on the forward strand.
GCCCAAATGAAAAGGCTAATTTCTATATTCCCTATCCTCAAGATTATAGATGGGCTATATGATAGAGGGAATTGGGTTAGAGATGCTATCACTACTAAAATAGGGCTCCATATTTTTAAGAAGTGGTCCTAAGAAAGAAACTTGTTTGCTTCTCATGAGAACATTTGGAACTTTGATTTGGGAAGACTAGTGATCCCTAATGTTTTTATGGATTCTGACCTACTAATGGCCATTGCCCAAAATTATGACCCAATAGCCAAGATAGTGAGAAGAACAGATGGTGAATGCCTAGTCAGAATAAATCCTAAAGAATTTTGAGAAGTTTTTAGTCTAGAACCAGTTTCAGATTATCATGTACACATTGACCTACTAGGATAGGAGAAAGAATAGTTATCTAAGAAGGATAACATCAGGTAGGGTGTACTGAGGGCACACATAGGTTCAATTGGAAATTTTCTAGTAGTCACAACATCTACTAAGGAGCCTTTTAAAAAGGAATTTTTCACTTCTGGGGCCATAGAAACATACATGACTCTGTGTAGGGTTTTTGGTGAGGCCAAGGAAAAATTTTTGCATATAAAATTTATGTATATGTTGATTCATATTTCCCCTTATGGTGTTGATATTATTTTTCATTTTACATCCTATATAGTGGAGGACATTCATATAGGGTTAGTTGGAATTGCAAATGGTAAGGTGGAAAAATCTTTTGGCCATTATTCACTATTAATGCACATGTTCCTGTTTAAAGGAGTTACATATTTTGAAAAGAAGGTAGTTTTAAACTGAAAGTATGGAGAAGAAGATCTACCAGTCTAGTTGTGGAGTGTAAACATGACCTAGGATGCAGGGGAGGCCAATTTTGTCAAGTTTGATATTTACTTTGCATCTAGGTTAAGATGCCTCATATTAAGGGACAATCCCAAAATCTTCGAGGCACTGATGGATTTTATCATACCCATGGATAATCTTTCTAATTTAAAAGTATCAAATAATTGGGTAGATATCATACCATACTCTATTTCAAATTTTTTTAGGGTGTATGGTTTCTAAGGGATTCCCCATGTATTACCCTACTAGGTATCTTTGAAGGTAGGAATAGCTGAGATGTTGTGGTAATTAGGGGGATTAGAGGAAGCATATTTTGTTAGAAGAAACAAAGGCTTAATTTTCCAAATTGTATTGTAGCTCATCATTTCATAGTCAAAAAAGGTGGTTGGTTATTCTTGTATAAATTCCTAGACTAGTACAAGATGGTTGTGTCTCACTCCCATTTTTTTGATACTGAGGAATTTTTTGGTATGTTTATACTCAGGGCTAAAGTTCGCTCCAAAAAACATGAACCTTACTTCCCTGAGGATATAATAAGGAATGAGTTTTCTTTGCAAGAGATAGAGATCAAGAAAGATAAATGGAGAGTTTATTATAGAGTTTTCTAATTCATCCATTGTTTTGATAATAATTACAAGCTTCTTGCTGATGCAAAAAAAGAGGTAGACAGATTGAATAAAATCATAACTACTTTTCCTAAAATCATGGAGGTCATGAATGAAAAGAAATTATTTTTTACTAATTTTTTTCTAGACAAAGCCAAAGAAGTCATGAGGAGGTTATCTTTTACTCCCACAGTAGGATCAGGGTAGTTGATCATCCAAAAGAGACCAAGCTATAATGTGATCCAAAATAAAAGGGCTCCTATAAAAAAAGGAAAATAGATTATGGGATCAAACAATGTAGTTGTTGAGGAAAGACCTGATGATCCCTCACCCAAGAGGCATAAAATAATATAGGAACAAACACCTCAAATTGAGGAATATTCACCCACACAATCCCCACTATAATTAGGAGATGAAAAACTTATTAGGAAGTATATGGAGTAGTTGGGATCTTAAGGGGGAGTATTCATCACTCAAGTAGAATTAGAAGAGGAAAATCCATAGGAACCTCTAATGTTAAGCCTTGAGTTAATAGTGGAAAACTATGGAGGAAAGGAGCTAGACCCTATGATGGAACATGCCAACCATGAATTCATCTCTAATGACAATTGTGTCAAATCCTGAGCCTTCTACTAATTTATTTGGAGAAAAAATATAGAAATATTTGAAGAAATATGTAATAAGGTAAAAATAGAGCATCTAGAAATGGAGGAGGCAGATGTGAAAAATTAGATAAAGGAAGAGATGATGCAAGAATTTAAGAACATGACCCTTGAAGAAGGGAGACAAATGATAAAGGCATTCAGCATTTTGTTACTACCCAATTGGGATATTGCAGATGCTTTGGTTTTTAACTCTGTTGTAAACAAAATGACTATAGAGGATCAAGGGAAGAAAGAAATGAAAGGTGCCAAATTTAGTGGGGACTAGGCTACATTGATCATTTGGCTAGCAAGGAAAGGATCTAGGACTAACTCTTCCTAGTTTGATGATACTAGGTTGATAGGCAACCTAATTATAAGAAGAGTTGAAGAAAATACTAGCGTAGAAGCTACACATTTGGGTGTTGGATCAACCCACTTTACCTTAGCCACAACTCTAAGAGATGAAAAGGAAAAGTTAGACTTACAAGACAGGTATGAAAAGGTTCTTGATGCATACAATAAAGAAGTTAAAAAAAAGAATTGAACTTGAGAATAAAGTGATGGGATGATCCACTAGGCCAAGAATCACCTACCCTCACCCACCAATGGAACCTTTTAAATCCACTCCTCTCACTGAAGTCTCAGACACACCACAAAGGCCATAGTATTATACTGCAGAAGATTTTGAAGAAGAAAAGAGAAAATTGTGGGAATTACATGTAAAATTGAATGTACAATATGAGGATTAGCTAAGAAAAGACCTCATGTTTTTAGTTGATAAAATTGATTGGACCTCATTTTATGAGCAACTAGCAAAAACAATAAACATATGGGATGAAATAAAGGCAAATTATGAAGCCTTGAAACCAATTGTCAACAAGTGGAGTAAGAGGAGAAAAGAGGTCATCTTTTTATGTTTTTCTATCATCAATTTATCACATGATCATATAGAAAAAAACTTATGATGTTGCCAATGATCTTTCAAAATTTGATAATAAAAGAGTTGAGCTATAGAGGAGAATTGTCAAATATCTAGACAAGTACAAGAATTTTAAATTTGATTTGTCCTTACATGCTTTAAGTAAAAAGAATAAATTGAAAAGTGAGGTGGAATGGGCCCAAGAATTTGATGATCTATTTTATCTAAGGATAAATAGAGTCATAAATGAAAGACAAAATGCATGTTGGGCAGCTATGACTAAAGAAATTGTAAAAGTCCAATTATTCTTTGATTCTTTAAACAAGATTTTATTGAAATTGATAAAATTTCTAAATATGTGATTAAGAAACAACATGATATTCTACATTTTAATTGGCTAAATGACACATATTTTGACAAGTGGATGGTAGATATCACTCATGGTGAGCAATTAGAAAATATTAAAACTAATGATGATGATGAAATGGAACAAGATGAGGTAAGATAATTGAAACATTAATAAGAGATCAAAAAGAAGAAGAGAACAAAGGGAAGCAACCAATTGTAGTCCAATTGTAGTTGCTATCACAGAAATCTAAACTGATGACTTGACAGAAGAGAAAATAGATATAACTATTGTCTTATCAATTCATGATGATATGCATGGAGAGCTTTGAGTGGAAGCTAGTCTACAACAAGAAAAGCTAGATACATCACAATCATTCCCATTGGTTACAACCTCCAAGGAGCAACAATAGTAATAGGGCCAATCATTAAATTTTTTACTCACAAAGAAATACAAAAAAAAGATGTAATAGAAAATAGTCTCACCAAAAGGTGTTATGATGTAAAGTTTTTCTTGTTGCACATTTCTTTGTCTTTTGTGACAGTAATGATGTAAATATTTTTTTCTTAAGGACAACTATCAGTTCTCTATACTTTAAGCTTGTTGAATCTTGCCCTATATAAGTGAGATTCCAAGGTGAGAGAAAAGTTTTGTGAATTTTTTAACTTTGCCTTGTTCAAAAGTATGGTTGGTCCATTTTTATGTGTAGTCTTCTAAGTTTACTTTCAAGCTTGTAATTTCTTGATGTTTTCATATCAATGAAAAATTAACTAAGATATTCTAAGTTTCATTGAGTTTCTATTAGTTATTGCATCAGTGTTTTCAAAGGAGAATACAAAAGGGAACTTACACTACATCTATGTTATCAATCTTATGATTTTTTTTACTTTAAGTTTAGTTAAATAAGGTTTAATTGATTGAATGCAATCTAGATAGGTTTTATATTGATTCTATTGTTGCTTTTAATTTAAGGAGTTAAGGAATTTTTTCAATGAATCACTAGGGTTTGTGAGTTTATAAGAGGAATATTTCATAAGAACGGGAATTGGTGATTACTATTGATATAATTCATTTACAAGTTATTTGAGTTAGATCCCCTACTAATAGTTGACTCTGTGTAACAATGAATAAGGCACTAGTCATATAAATTAGAGATAAACCAAAGTAAATTCTACAACATGTATCCAATTTATATTCAAATCTAAATCAATCAAACATTGTATCAAGCATATAAGTAGTGGTCATCATCTATCTATGGGAGTTTATGGGTTATCATTAACTATTGTATCTCATCTTTATCTCACATTTATTAGAGAAATTAGACCACATCTATTGTTTCTAGTGATTAAGGATAAGAGTCAAGAAGTTATTTGAATCCCTAAGGTACTCCCACCTTGGTTTTTGTTACCACATTTTGTTTGCCCCACCAAGTTTTAAAATTTGAATGTTACCCTGCCCAACGGTCACCTCCCCAATTACTAATATTTTAATACCCACAAAGATATCAAAATTACCTAAGTTCTGAACCTTATGATATTTTTACGCCTTGCAAGTTCTCCACCGTTAGATCAAGGCCGATCAATGGTCATCGCCATCTTGCTATGATGAAGTTGTGCGAGGGTTACGATGGTGACATAGCGTCTGGATGACGCATGTCCTGGTGGGACCATATTTCATCCCGTTAGCGCAGTAGGGATCAAATGACCGACAGACCAACAAGGAAGTGCCACATGTACCACGGGCCCAGTGAATTACGAGGGAGGAAGGTTGCAGCAAGGTGGGTCTTCGTGGCCATTAGATTAGAGAAGATCAACGACTGTCACCATATCACCATGGCAAAGATGTGTGATCTTTACCATAGTGACGTAGCGATAGGTCACCACGTGTCAGCAAGGCTAGGTCTTGCCAGGGTGCGGTCACTGAGGTGTTGCCAGGTGTCAGTTGGATATGATAGTAGTCACAGAGGTGGTGCCAAATATAATGGGCCCGGGGTAAGGATAGTATGGAGTATGACGAGTCTTCATGATTGTCAGATCTAGGCCAATCGATGGTCGTCACCACCTCGCTATGGGTAAGTTGCTCAAGGTTTATGTTGGCGACATAGTGCCTTGTTGACACGTGTCTCGCTGGCCCAGTCAGAAAGGATGGTTGGTGGTTGGCGGTTAACATAATCATCACAGTTAATATGAATATCTATAAGGGTGGCACGGTTAGTTCGATGATGGAAGGTCAACCACAAAAGACTTCCCCAAGTGGCAGAGTGAAGAAAGGTGATTGGCCCACATGACCCAGCTGACTCGTATAGCCTATTTGACTTGCTTCAACCCTATTGATTCACAAACCAGGAAACAAAAATGATCAAGGTTATCTTGCGATCTAATATTCATGATCAATTCTGACCTACCTGAAATGAATGCAAGGCATAGGGAAACACTCCACCATCCCATTCGATCCATCTACTGTGTCAGGATCATTCATTGGTGCCACTTCTGTCTACTCAAGGCATTCTTTCAGTCGAATATCTGATTTTGTACTTCAGAACCATGCTTGAGTGTATTTTTGATCAGATATTTTGGGGTTCAATGGCAGTAGTTGAGCAGTTAATGCAGAATCATTTCCCTCAGTTATGCCTGAACTATAAAGGCAATTTTGTAATCTTTTTCGAGGGTTGACTCTTTCTGATTTCTTTGATATTGCTCTGCAACTCTCAGTGTAACATTCCCTGTGCCTTTGAACCAAATGATTCTCTGTTTTATCTCTTTTAGCCATCGATGTGTATGTGCATCCCTTTTGCCTCTCTGTAACCTGCATACTGTATCTGTTTCTTACCTACTAGATAATATATAAGTGAGATTCCTCTTTCCTTGTGTTATTTAGTTGTGCTTCTTGATCTGCATGAGATTATTAGATCAAAACAAGCTTGTATATATATATCCTTAGTTTCATTCTGGTTCAATAGTGCATATATGGGCAGAAATGGTTTGAACACTCTATTTTGGTGCATCACCTTCGTAGTTTAGGTAGAGTAGAGTTTTTTTCTGCATCTCCTTCTTCCCCTTTTCCTTTCAAGAGTAGTTAGGTGCACCCTGATAGTAAGAGGAAGCCAGCCTTCTCTGAAGACTCAACCTCGTAGTTCAAGTCCCACAGCTTGGAGGTTGTTTCCATGTTTCACTAGGTTGTCCTCGCACATAGGCCTTGGACAAGAGTGCAAACCTAAGTGACAACAATTTTTGGCACGCTTGGTGGGACAATCCTATTAAAGATTTAAAGTCTACTAGTGACAAAGAAGGAAGAATTTCAGAGATTAATGCTAAAGTTGCAGTGATTCATGCCCAGAGCTGAAACACAGGCGTCTTCTAGAGGTAAATTTCAATATCAAGAGCTTTCCCTTTCAAATCCTAGAAGAAGGAGGACTAGAATTTCATTATCACCAGTTAGGGGTGAAAAAATAGTTAATATACCTGTAAGGTCCATCTCTACTCCTCCTATTGCTCGAACTGAGCCTAGATTGCCATCAATGCTCATTAATAGAATACTTGTTTATATGGCACAGCCAAGAGTTCATGCTTTTGCCACCTTTACTGGAGGAAGTCCTTTTTTGTTAGCCCAAAGACATGATATATCAGTATCTGCACTAAAAAGCATACCTAATTTTACTGGTGAGACTTCTATCTCCCCTTTAGACCATATCCAAGAAGTAGCAAATGTCTGTAATATTCATGGTATTACAGAGGATGATGCTGCTGTCAGACTTCTAGCCTCATCTTTAAAAGGAAAAGCATTATAGTGGTATAGAGGCTTAGCTCATGGTTCTATAACTAATTGGGATGAACTAGGAGCAGGATTATGCAAACATTTTGAGGATAAGAGTGACCATTTGTCACTATTAGAGTAGCTGACTACAATAAAAAGAGCCCCCCATGAGTGTATGACTAATTTTAATTATAGATTCCAAAAGACATGGGATAGAATACCTACTACAGTGAAACCTACCCATGGTAATGCCTTCTTGCATTACCTTAGAGCTTTTGACAGTGATATTGCCACTATAATCCAAACTATGGGAGGGGATACCTTGCCTAATGCTTATGAGATAGCCATAAAAGTTGAGAACATCCTAATACAAGGAGGAAAATTGGCTCCAAGGCCCCCTAAGCCTTTCTTTCCTGATGTTCCTAATCAAGAACCAGCAATGGCCCCTCTTCCTACAACTTCTACATCACAAACTTTTACTCCAGTCCCTCGAGCTTCTACATCCTCAAATGGGATAGTTGAGCTCAAAGAAATGCTCCAAGGTCTAGTGCTGAATATAGATAAAAGAGAGAAGACCCTGGATAAAAAATTGCAAGAGTAGGGGAGGGAGTTGAAGGACCAGGGGAAGAGATTAGAGGATAGTCTCTCTATGATACAAAAGATGAGTAACAAGGTGGTGGCCTTAGAAAGGCAGCAAGCTCAAAGTGGCAAGCCTCCCCAACTGCAATATCAAGCTCCAAGTGGTGGTAGGCTTCCTAATCAGTGGAATAGCTCCTTTGATCAGGGTAGGAAAAATAGTCATGCTTTTGCTTCAAGCTCAAATCAAAACAGAGCCATAGTCCCTCAAAATAACTTGGCCCAAGATCAAGATTTCTGCCCTTCTTGCAACTATTCTTATACCTATTGCATGTGCCAGAAGGCATAATCTTATATGGCCCTAACTATCCAAGAACTTGCAGCAAAGCAATCATATGAGGAGGATCATCCCAAGGAGGCATCATATATTCAAGGATGTGATGATTTCTCATTCATGAATCATCAGGATGGGGAGCATTGTAATATAAACCAGGATTCTGTTGCTCATAACACAAGGAGCAGGAAGAGAGCTATGGAACATGCTGCCCCTCTTTCTCCTAAGCAGGCCTCAACTTCGAGTGCTACACCTCATATACAAGTAGAAAATGAACAAGCAAGTACTTCACAAAAGCAAGAGCAAGATCCAAGAAAGAAAGATGCAGGTGGTCCTTATGTTGCCCCACCTCAACCTCTTATAAGTGTAGCTCCCAAAGTTTCTACCAAATTTTCTAATGCACCTTTCAGTGTGGTAGAGAACCAATGTGAATATCTCTATGTGGGATGTTGTTGCTACCATACCAATGCAGAAGAGGATGTTGCACCAAGAATTAGAGAAGATTGAACTCAAGGATCAACCATCTATCATGGAGAATGCCACAAGTCTAGTACAACCAGTTGGGGATGTGGAGACAAATAAAAGGGTTAGACCTCCCCCATTCTATGTTTCCCTGATTATAGGAGGCAAATTAGTCCACAATTCCATGATAGATTCAGGGGCTAGTAGCTCAGTAATGCCTAGGTGTGTTGCTGATGCTTTAGGGATGAAATATGAGCCCATTGTTAGGGATGTGTTAAAACTAGATGGTAGTACTGTCAAAACCATAGGTATCCTTAGGAATGTGGAGATGGCCCTACATGCATTCTCCGGTTGCACTGTGATTCAAGATATATCTGTTGCTGAAGTCAAGCCCTATTTTTCCATCTGTCTTTCAAGAGACTTCACTGCTCAGATTGGTGGATTCATATTTTCTTATTGGTCATATATATATCATTTAAAACCAGATATGGAGCCAATGCCTCAATTAGAGCAAAACCTCAAGCCCTTCATCACACTGAATCTTACACCCCCAATTTCATCAATATGAATTGCCCTATTCTAGAGATGGATGAAAATGACATAGTAAATGAGCCTGTCACTTCCATAGCAGAGATTCCTAATTTCTTCTTGGATGAGTGGGCAAATGCATATCAGTTTGAGCCTATGTCAGAAATTCTTGAGACAGGCCTTAGTACATATTGCATAATAGAGAAAGAGGCTCAAGCTCCTGGTCTTGTTGGGACTAATGATGATATAAACAGAATATGGAGTATGTACTTTGATGGCTCAAGGAATAGAAATGGATCAGGGGCCGGTGTTATGTTGGTCTCCCCTACACAAATAAGATACTACTTCTCCTTTAGGCTCCAATTCAGTTGCACCAATAATGTGGCCGAGTATGAATCCTTGATTCAAGGTCTCCTACTTGCCCAAAAGAGGGGAATCCAAGTCTTGAAAGTATATGGAGACAGTGACTTAGTAGTGAATCAGGTGAGAGGCCAGAATATCACAAAAAATGGCATGCTCAAGTCTTACAAACACAGAGTCTAGGATTTTCTTGAGGGTTTCAATGCATTTAATATTTAGAGCATTCCTAGGAAAGAAAATAAACATGCTGATAGACTTGCAGCGGTGGGTGCAACTTATGATGTACCAAGGAATCTTGAGGAGGAGAAGAAGCAACAAATTAGGATGGTAGTGAGGCCTGCCATCCCTGATAACAACACTCATTAGCAAGTGTTTGACTCTGATGAGCAAATTGTGAGTTTCTTGCAGAATGAGGCAAAATTCTCAAATAGAAACTAGTAAAGGCTGCAAGATCAGTATGGTGATCAGATCATTCACCTTAGTTCTAACAAGTTGCCCAAGGGTCTCATTACTTTGGAGAGTGTTTTTAATCTTGATGATCAAACAAGAGGAAAAGGAATAAATCTAGCTGCAGAAAAGGATGATTATGCCCCAGTTACAATTGCTGATGGAAAATCTCTAAATATGGGGAAGGTATGTTCTAAAACTGAGCAAGAAAACTTCATTCATTTATGTCAAGAATTTAATGATGTATTTTCTTGGACATATGATGACTTAAAAGGGTTTGACCCTAGTTTGTTTCAACATACTATAGATCTAGTTGATAAGGCCAAACCAGTAAGGCAAAAATAGAGACCAGTGAATCCTAAGATTGAGCCCCTAATGAGAAAAGAATTATCCAAGTTGATAGAGGTCAATATAATATTTCCTATAAAACATTCATCATGGGTAGCTAACCTTGTCCCTGTAAGGAAGAAGAATGGGGAAATCAGATTGTGTGTGGACTTTAGGGATCTTAATCAGGCTTCTCTTAAAGATCACCATCCTCTCCCTTCAATGGAGCAAATTCTATCCAAGGTTAGTGGGTCAAGGAGATTCTCTTTTCTTGATGGATTCTCTGGTTACAACCAAGTGCTGGTTAAAGAATCTGATAGACATAAAATAGCATTTACCACTAAATGGGGCACCTATGCTTACTACAAGATGCCATTTGGACTAACAAATGTAGGCGCCACATTTTAGAAGGTAATGGAGATGGCCTTCAAAAAATTAATTGATAAGTTTGTCTTAGTATACCTTGATGATATAACTATATATTCAAAAGATGTAGAAGATCATTTTGATCATCTAAGGTAGGTATTTCTAAGATGTAGAGAGTTTGGGGTTTCCCTCAACCCAGCCAAGTGTGTCTATGCTACAAGCCAAGGAAAATTATTGGGACACATTGTATCTGAGGATGGTCTGACCATTGATCTAGAAAGAACAAAGGCAATACTTTCCCTTCCTCTTCCTAAACACAAGAAGGGGCTGCAAAGTTTCCTTGGTAGGATAAACTTTGTGAGGAGGTTTATCCCTAATCTTGCTACCATGGTGAAACCTCTTACATCAATGCTTAAGAAAGACATGGTTTTCTTATGGACCAAGGAGGGGAAGGAGAGTTTTGAAGAGATCAAGACAGCATAGCCTCAGCCCCTACTCTCATGAACCCAAATTTTGAGAAAGATTTCATCCTCTACACTTTAGGTGGTGAGTCGAGTATCTCTGCTATCTTGACTCAGACAAATGGCAAGGATGAGGAGCAGCCCATAGCTTTCTTTAGTGAAGGGCTCAAAGAATATGAAGATAAGTATAGCTTTATTGAGAAGCAAGCCCTTGCAGTCATCAGAGCCTTGAAGAAATTCAAGCACCTCTTATCCCACAATAGGATCCATTTGTTGGTGCCCCATGCCAGTGTAAAGGATTTTCTGTTTAAAAAGGATATTAGTGAAAAGAGAGCCGGATGGATCACTAGGGTAATGGAATATGATATTGATATTAAGATTACCAAGCTGGTAAGAGGGAGAGGATTGTGGAAAGAAATGTTATCAGGTCAGGATTCTGATGAAGAGGCTACTATGGTATTAACGGAGCAGCAGGAGGAAGGAAATGTTAATGGCCCAAAGAGCTAGATAAATAATATGAAGAGCTTCTTATCAGGGGATGGATACCCTCAAGGATTGGACAGAGCTAAAAGAAGACAATATAGACTGTAGTCCATTCCCTACGTTGTGATTGATAGTATCTTATTCAGGAGGGATTTTAATGGGACCCTATTGAGATGCATTGAAGAGGATCAAGCTGAGAGGATGATTAAAGAACTTCATGATGGCCTTGATGGCAGCCATTTCTGTGCGAGAACAAATGCTATGAAGATCATGAGGGCTGGTTATTATTGGCCATCTCTATTCCATGATTGTTATAGGTATGTGAGAAAATGTGAGAAATGTGCTTTCTTTTCAGGCAAACAAAGGCTTGCAGCTCTCCCCCTTCATCCTATTCAAGTGGATCAACCCTTTACCCAGTGGGGGTTGGATTCTATAGGCCTTATTAACCCTCCATCTAGTGTAGGTCATAAATGGATTTTGGCTGCTATTGATTATTTCACTAGATGGACAGAGGCAGTTGCCTTGAAGGATGCCACAGAACCATCAGTGGTTGAGTTTCTCGATGGGATTGTATCTAGGTTTGGTGCTCCTTCTACTATCATCTTGGATAATGTTAAATCTTTTGTTGGAACCCAGATTTGTGCATGGGCAATGAATCACAATATCTACCTGAGCACATCATCAAATTATTATCCCCATGGAAATGGTTTGGCTGAGTCTTCCAACAAGAATCTGATCAGAATCATAAAGAGGACAATAGAAGACAATCAGAGGCTCTAGCATAAGAAATTAAGAACTGCTCTGTGGGCTGATAGGATAACACCCAAGAGATCTATCATGAATTCACCTTTTGTGCTGGTATATGGTAGGGAGGCTAGACTCCTAATTTCACTAAAATTCCCTTCCTTGGAGTTGGCTCATCAGCTGGAATTGATTGAAGATAGTGCCATGTTAGTAAGAATGGCAGAGCTGATGGAGCTAGAAGAAAAAAGGGATAAAGCTATGAAGACCCTAGAGTTGCATCAGAAATAGGTGAAAAGGAATTTCGACAAGAGGGCCAGGGACAGGACTTTCAAAGAGGGGGATCTAGTTCTAAAATGGGATGCTGATAGGGCAAAACCAGGAAGACATTCTAAGTTTGATGCATTGTGGAGTGGCCCTTACCTAATTGCCAGTTGCAAAGAGGCTAATGCATTGCAACTGAGCAGACCCAACGGTGAAGTTCTGCCCATCCCAGTCAATGGGATTTATCTTAAAGCTTGCTTCTGATGAAGATTGTGAATCCATGTAAATAGTTAGTCTAGTTCCTTTTCCGTTATTTCCTCCCTTTCAAGAAGTGCACGTGCATAGAATTCTCCTTTTGAGTTGCCAGCTTTCGAAGTTTTAACAGTCTCAGGTTGCAGAGGAAGTTTTGTTTTTCTTTAGTTACAGAGGCAAATATAGGGTTTTTAATGTTTTGATTTCCTTGCAAAAAGGGTTAGGCTTTTGTAGTTCTCAGATTTGTACCTTTCAGACCCATTTTTGACTCCATAGCCCAATGGATTGTTTACAAGCACTGGTCTTATGCATCGAGCAGGCTCATGCCCCCTGTGAGTTGCCAGAATGTTACCACATTTTGTTTGCCCCGCCAAGTTTCAAAATTTGAATGTTACCCTGCCCAACGGTCACCTACCCAATTACTAATATTTTAATACCCACGAAGATATCAAAATTACCTAAGTTCCAAACCTTATGATATTTTTACGCCTCGCAAGTTCTTCATCATCAGATCAAGGTCGATCAATGGTTGTCGACATCTTGCTATGATGAAATTGTGCGAGGGTTACAATGGTGACATAGCGTCCGGTCGACGCATGTCCTGGTGGGACCGTATTTCATCCCGCCAGCGTAGTAGGGATCAAATGACCGACAGACCAACAGGGAAGTGCCACATGTACCATGAGCCCAGTGAATTACAAGGGAGGAAGGTTACAGGGAGGTGGGTCTTCGTGGCCATTAGATTAGAGAAGATCAACGACTGTCGCCATATCGCCATGGTGAAGATGTGTGATCTTTACCATAGAAATTTAGTGATAGGTCACCACGTGTCAGCAGGGCCAGGTCTCACCAGGGTGCAGTCACTGAGGTGTTGCCAGGTGTCGGTTGGATATGACAGCAGTTGCAGAGGTGGTGCCAAATATGATGGGCCCGGGGTAAGGACAGTATGGAGTATGACAAGTCTTCATGATCTTCGGATCTAGGCCGATTGATGGTCATTTCCACCTCGGTATGGGTAGGTTGCTCGAGGTTTATGTTGGTGACACAGCGCCTTGTTGACGCATGTCTCGCTAGCCCGATCAAAAAGGATGGTCGGTGGCTGGTGGTTAACGTAATCATCACAGTTAAAATGAATATCTGCAAGGGTGGCAAAGTTAGTTCGATGATGGAAGGTCAACCATGAAAGACTTCCCTAGGTGGCAGAGTGAAGAAAGGTGATTGGACCGCATGACCCAGCTGGCTCGTATAGCCTGTTTGACTTGCTTCAACCCTGTTGATTCATGAACCAGGAAGCAAAAATGATCAAGGTTATCTTGCGATCTGATCTTCGTGATCAATTCTAACCTACCTGAAATGAATGCAAGGCATAGGGAAACACTCCACCATCTCAGTCGATCCATCTACTATGTTAGGATCATTCATTGGCACTGCTTCTATCTACTCGAGGTGTTCTTTCAGTCGAATATCTAATTTTGTACTTCAGAACCATGCTCGAGTGTGATCTTTGATCGAATATTTTGGGGTTCAATGGTAGTAGTTGAGTAGTTAATGCAGAATCATTTCCCTTAGTTATGCTTGAACTATAAAGGCAATTTTGTAATCTTTTTCGAGGGTTGACTCTTTCTGATATCTCTGATATGTTTCTGCAACTCTCAGTGTAACATTCCCTATGCCTTTGAACCGAATGATTCTCTATTTTATCTCTTTCAGCCATCGATGTGTATGTGCATCCCTTTTGCCTCTCATTGGTGTATTGTCGAGATCTGTAACCTACATACTGTATCTATTTCTTGCCTACTGAATAATATATAAGTGAGATTCCTCTTTCCTTGTGTTATTCAGTTGTGCTTCTTGATCTACATGAGGTTATTAGATCAAAACAAGCCTGTATGTATATATCCTTAGTTTCATTCTGGTTCAATAGTGCATATATGGGCAGAAATGGTCTGAACACTCTATTTTGGTGCATCACCTCCGTAGTTTAGGTAGAGTAGAGTTGTTTTCTGCATCTCCATCTTCCCCTTTTCCTTTCGAGAGTAGTTAGGTGCACCATGATAGTAAGAGGAAGCCAGCCTTCTCTGGAGACTCAACCTCGTAGTTCAAGTCCCACAGCTTGGAGGTTGTTTCCATGTTTGACTAGGTTGTCCTCGCGCATAGGCCTTGGACAAGGGTGCAAACCTAAGTGACAATAGTTTTGTAGACCCAGAAGTGTAGTAAGTAATTGTGCTTTGTGTAGTTGGCCCAGAGACATAGTTTATTATGCTAAATATGAGTACTAGCTACCTCTAGTTATAATAAATTTTGTTTTCTACTATTATTTATAATCACTGTTAAATCAAGAACCAACAAAATTGGTGACTCTATTGGGGACGTGTACAACACATACTTATGTGTGAATTTTACTACATTTCTTTGGTTGTGATAGTGTATGGTTTTGTTAGATTCCTTACCAATTGTTACCTATAGTTTTGTTGAAATTTTCTAGTGACAAACCTTAAGAATTTAAAAGAAAAGAGAAAACCCTAAAATATCACATGCCTATATTGATGTATAGATTCATTACAAGGTGTCTTATCTATCAAGCAAGAGTTGCAATCCCAAAACTATTGTGATTGATTTTTCTTTGTGTCTCAAATTTTTTCACATTGTCTCATAAAAAATTCCTTAAATCAATAAATTTCTACATTATATATTTTCCCTAGATGGGTGGTGACTCAAAGGGTTCTAACTAGTGTCAAGTTTAAGAAACAATTTCAAATCATGGAAAGTGTGAAAAACACATAGGCAAATGTGAAGAGAAATTGAGGAATTAAATTTCAAATTGATCTTCCTCTTAAGGGGAGATCGAATTGGGATATGAAGAGAGTTCAAATGCAAAGAATAAACCAATCCCCAAGAACAACTAATAGGGGGAGAGAATATTCACTTTTCTACCAATGAAAAGGAATTCTTTTCTTAAAGGTTCTAGATCTCATTTAGGACTATCTAATGATTATTTCTTAAGCACTCCTGAAGTAGTATATCAGGAGAAGGTTGTGTAGCTACATGCATTTAATTTGGATGCTAGAAATAGTAATAATATTTTTCAAAAAAGTAGGAACATTGTCATGTTAGACCACTCTCCTGAAAGAGTAAGACCAAGACATTTAGAGCTTGAGAGTTTTAATGATGATAAAAATTCTAGTTCTGAGTTTACCATTCCTAATCATAATGAGAGTAGGAATTTGAGAATGTAGCTTTCTAAGTAAGAATCCATAGATAGAAAATTTTAAAATGAAAGGGAAGAAAGGATTATGAAAGTATTTGAAGAAAAGGAGACAATCCTTAGCCAAATTGCTGCCCTAAAAAAGAAAAAGAAATAGTAACTAGTTCTTGGCAACCCAAAATTATAGGTCAAGTTAAATATCTTAGGACACAAGAGAAAAGGTTGTTAGAAAGTCAAGATGTAAAGCCATATATCCTGTAATACAATAGATCAAAATCTATAAGACTCTAGAAGCAAAAAATAACAAAGCAAGAGATGTAGAGCATGTTGTTGATGCTAAGTATAAGGGAAAATAGAAGGAAGTGGGTAATAAGATCAAGAAACCAAAAAAGATCATTTATATCCATGATTCTATGTCACCTTCTAATATTGAGTTAGAAAGGAAGAGGAAAGAGAAGGATTCTTTAGCTAAGAGATTAGAAATTACAAAGAATGAGGCAGCCAAAGTTGCCATGAATAATAAGATTAAATTCCTAGAAAGTACTAGGAAACAATCTATAGTTATGCCTGAAGATAATGTAAATGATAGATAAAATGATGAAAATCAAAATAATGCTAAGTCCTCTACTTCTTTCTTATCTTCTTCTTCACAGAAAATAAATTTTAATCAGTCTACAATTGATGCTAGTACCAACAATGTTTTGAATAAAAATAAAAGAAATGTTGTAAATAACCCTAAGATTGACCTACAAAGGAGACCTATTCAATTAGAGGGTTATAGGTAGATACATTTTGATTGAATCCCTAGATTCCATAACCCCATTCCATAAGAAATGAGGAAAAGGTTGCCTAAGTTTGCTAGGAATAATGCTATCACTTGTGAGGATTATTTAAGGAATTTTCTTGACATAATGAGTGACTATGAGGTTGAGGCTAAAGATATTATCATGAAGTTATTTATTCAATCATTAACTAAAGATGCTAGAGAATGGTTCAAGAGGATTCTTGAATTATCCATTACAGATTGGAAAGATATTGAATACTATTTCAAGGAGCAATACGGTGACAAATAGAACTTGAGTTATATCTTAGGTGAGTTCAACAACATTAAGAGGTTACATAATGAGTTTGTCACTAACTTCAATACTAGGTTTTAGAAGAGAATGTACAAGCTGATGTAGACCATGTGAGTTGAGGAAAAGATGTGTATGATTAGTTACTTAAATGATTTTGATGGTAAAATGGCATACTAGCTTAAAGATAAAGAACCTAGGATCTTAAGAGATGCTTTTCGAATTACAGTAAATGTAGAAAATAATTTGAGAATTTTAGGTTGGTTAGAAATAAAAAGAGATGATCCTAGATTATTTGAGAACAAGGGAAGTAGAAAGGAAGAACACACACTTGTAGGTGCTAGAAAGAAAGAACGTAGTGAGATGAGTCAAATCTTAAGTGCCATAATGGGTTTAAATCTTCCTTAGGCTAGGACTAATAAAAATATTATTGAAAATAAGACCCCTTATCAATCTAATTTCAATAGATAGAATAGATTGCAGAATTTCCCTTATAATACTACTTGGAAAGATGGTCAGCCCAATGTTCCCTCTACAAAGAATGTCGATAATAAGGTCACCTCTAATCCCTTATCTAGAAATTTTGCAAAAATACTAGATGATCTTGAGTTTACTGTTGAACCCACATGGTGTATTGCTTGTCAATTCCCCCATGCTCCTAAATATTGTGTAGGAGCTTTGCCATTTTCTAGAAATCAGACTAAGGTAGAAGAGTAATAGGAACATGAAGAAAATATCGATGATGTAGGATGCAATATGTTTGAGTCATATTATGATTATTTTGACTGTGAGGATTATGAAAGAGATGTTAATGAGAAAAGTCAAATTTAGAATGATATGCAATAGCAGATAGTTTTTGATGAAAGTGATGTTGAGGATAATGTGTGTAACATGAAAACTACTAGGGAAGAGGCGATATTAAGGAAGCCTTCTAGAGAAGAGGTTGATCAGATTACTACCAGCATGGTAGCTCAAGTACAAACTAGAAATATGGCTTAGAGAGTTGATAATGACAAAGTAGCTAGTATGTTTATTAAAAAGACTGATACCAAGAAGAATGAAGTTGTATAACCTAAAGAGATTCCTACTCTAAAGGTCAAAGTTACCAGTAAGTAATGGGAACCAAAGAAGATGCATGGTCCCAAGGTTCCTAAGCTTCAAAATAATGTTCCTAGGAAGTTGGAGGAGAAGATGTCAGGGATGCTCACTAGGTTAGGAATAAACCATAGACAAAAATAACAAATACATGCAAACATAACCAATATCAAAAAATAATAGATCACATAGAAAAGAACATAAGGGACCAAGATTTAATGTGGTTCACCCAATCCCTGAGCTATGTCCACCAAACAACAAGTATGATATTATTATGATCCAGTATTTACAAACAAATTAAAATCCATAATCCCTTACAACTCAATAGCACTGCAAGAACCAATTTTTTCATCACCACAATGAAATAATCCCTAACCCTAAGCCCTTTTATACAAATATTTTTATGCCACTTTAGGGTTACAACATGTAGACCATATGTCAGCCATACATTGACCACAACATCGACCATGGCCCAAAAAATTCCTAATCAATCACCAAAAACTAATGATCTCCCACTTGGAGTTTGATCAGGCTCCACACTAAACAACAATCTCCCACTTGGAGACTGATCCTATAGTTATAATGCTACCACATGGGGCTCCCACTAGATCAAACCACCCTGGACTCTACTATTCTTTTATTCATGTTCAATCTAGAAGACCAACCAAAGCAAAAAAGGAGTTCAGCTTCTCCCTTGTTACTACCTTTGTAAACATATCTACTAGATTGTCATCTATATGTATCTTGTCTAACTTTAACTATCCATCCTCCAAAACTGACCAAATAAAATGGTGCCACAATTGTATGTGTTTGGTCTCTAAATGTAGAGCTGAATTCTATGCAAGATGAATGGCACTCTAACTATCTATAAATAAATAATTATCCCTTTGAGGGTGTCCCAATTCTTCCAAGAAGAACTAAAGCCATATCATCTCCTTGGCTACCTCTATAGTAGCTACATACTCTTCCTTTGTAGTGGATATAGTATTAACCTTTTGTAACCTAGAAACCTAGCTCACGGTTGCCCCACCAATAGTAAAGACATAAGTTGTAGTACACTCCGCCTAGTATCAATATCCCCTGTCAAATTAGAGTCAACATAGCCCTATAAATTAGTAGTAGAGGCCCCAAAGTGTAAACACTTATTAGATGTTCCTCTCAAATATCTAATAATCCATTTGATAGCATTCCAATGCTCAATTCTTGGATGACTCATATACCTACTAATGACTCCCACTGCATGTGCAATATTTGGCCTAGTACATACCATAGCATACATCAAGCTTCCTATAGCTAAAGCATAGGGTACCTTGGACATCTTATCCTCCTCTTCTTGTGTCTTAAGACACATGTCCTTAGTCAACTTCAAATGACTAGGTAAAGGTGTGCTAATAGCTTTAGCATTCTTCATAAAGAAACGTTGCAACACCTTCTCAACATAATCAGCCTGAGATAGCATCAATTTTGTATTTTCCCTATCTCTACAAATCTTCATACCAAAGATTTGTTTTGCTGCCCCCAAATCCTTCATAGAAAATGCATGTGCTAATTGGTATTTTAGCCCCTTAATGTGATCCATGTTAGACCTAGATACAAGCATATCATCAACATATAAACATAAAATAATGTAGTTTTCATCATCCAACCTCTTAAAATAAACACAATGATCTAAATGACACCCATTGTGTCCATTCTCATGCATAAAACTATCAAATTTTAGATACCATTGCAAGGTGCTTGCTTCAAGCCATACAATTTTTTCTTCAATTTTCACACTAAGTTCTCCTTACCTTTGACCACAAATCCCTGTGGTTGAACCATATATATCTCTTCATCCAAATCATCATGAAGGAAGGATATTTTAACATCAAGCTACTCTAAATGAAAATCTTCAATAGCCACAAGACTTAAAATAGTACTAATAGAAGTCACCTTAACAATAGGAGAAAATATATCATCAAAATCAATGCCCTTTTTCTATGCAAATCCTTTCACAACTAACTTGGATTTAAATCTTTTCTTACCTCCTTCCTCTTCTTTCAACCTATAAACCCACATATTCTATAGAGCTCTTTTACCTATAGGAAACTTCCATAAATTCCATGTCTTATTCTTCATAAAAGAGTTCATTTCATCTTTCATTGCAAACTCCCATTGAATCTTAGTATCCACCTACACAACTTTATCATAACATTCAGGTTCACCAACATTAGTAAGTAAAATTGAATACAAAGAGGGAGAGAATCTTTTTGGAGGTCTAATTCTCCTTGTTGACTATCTAACACTCACCAGTGTGTGTGGTATTTTTTATTGTGGTTGTTGCACATCATGAGGAATGGCTAGAACATCATCTTTTGGAGTATCATCCAACACTACATAATCATCTTCTTTCTTCTCATGTTTCTACAATAGATCTTTGTACAATACTTTCTCATTGAATATGACATCCTTACTTCTTAAAATTTTATGATTTTCAAAATCCCAAAGCCTATAACCAAATTCATTAGTACTTGATGTATTGAGATTTCTCTCTAGGATCAGAAATATGATGTCTAGCCTCTTGGGTGAAGAGTGTAGGGTCATACAATTTGGTGTACAATGAGAATATATTCTCAAGTACCTTCTTCACATCCTCAACCTTTGTAGTGAATGCAACTTGAGTAAGTGCTATATCACCAGATATCTTTTCATTTACCTTGCTCTAGAATTTCTTTCTAGACCATTCTAAAACTTTTAGCATTAGTATCAATGTCTTCATTATTGACCTTTTCCACTATATCTGATAGTTGTTCTAGTAGTTTCTTGGTCTCTTCAAGAGTTGGTAGACTAAATACATCCAAAAAGATTTCCTTAATGTTTTGAAGTACTTGCATCTACCTGTGTTCTCTCCTCAGCATTTCTTGATGCTTTTTCTTCTCTAAAGCTTGTTACAAAATGCTTCTTTGGTCTAGTTTCATTTTTCATAATCAGACTTAGGTACAACTATCTCTTCATCAAGATTGATATCTCTGTAGTGAATTATATTTTCAACTTTTGAAGAGCTAGAGCCTAGCACTAAGATTTACAATGGTATAGCTTCTGTACTTGGCTTCTGAAGAGTATGTGTAGGTGGAGTGCCAGATGTTGGTAGAGTTACCAATGCTTGGATGGATTCTTGCTCCTTTACCTTAGGTGTTTGCTCACTCTCTTCAAATTTTCTCTTGTTTATCACAATGACATGACTAGTATCTTGTCCTTGTGATTTAGGTATAGAAAAAGCTATCTGTTCTACTTCCTATTGTCCAGTAGTAATGTCTTTTTCTTCTACAATCTAGTTTTGCTCAAATGTGTCAATTTTAACAAATGTATCAACCTTAGCAGATGCATCTACTAGTGTTTGGGTCAAAGGTTGTACTTGAGTAACTGAAGGGATGATAGAAGGTGGTTCTTGTGGATTCACCTTGACCCTTGTGACATCAGTTACTACCTTTTGGAGCTCATCTATACTAACCAAAACTGAATTGTCACATAACTTAGCTTGTAGTGTAGATTGGTCCAATATCTTCTTCAAGTCTTCTACAATTAAGAGATTGATGTTCTAAGCTAAAAGATTTGAGACATCCTTAACATTAATAGTTTTAGTAGACTTGACTATGTCATGTGGGGGACTAATGCTCGACACTTGTGTGTCTTGCACACTCTATTCATCTTGTTGTTGTTCAATTATTTCTTTTTCATCAGTCTACTCTTTAGTTTCCTTCCCCATTATATCATCTTCCTTACCATCATTTTCTTTGTCATTATCATCATCATTATCATCCTCTTTATCATCAAGTTTACCTTTAGAGGGATCAACTTCTCCTTGTTTAATAATGGTCAAACCATAGATAAGTTTCCATATTTGGGTTGATTTCCTTACCACATATTCAATATTGTTTTGAGGAATGTTGAAGGCTCTATATTTAGGTGTAAACATAATAGCATATTTCTTATTAGCCTAAAAATCCTGCCCTTCTTACTAGTCATCAATGATTCAAAGTTTTCTCCCATCTATTCATTGAATTCATTAATCTATACTACAATTGACCTATTTGTCTTCCATCCTACTATACCAAAAGAGGGAAATGTATTTTGCGAATAAAAGAAAATGCAGACTAGAATTCAACCAAATTTACATTGAGCACTCTCGATCTTCCTAGTTACTCCAAGATTTTCCATCAATTGTTGTAGTTGAAGCTTAGCAAGATCATAAGTATGATATTTCTTCACAATTTTGTAGCCAACATCCACAACAATATAGGGTACACTAGTCAATATACTAGATTGATAGAATTTATGAGAAATTACCCTAACAATAAAGTTTAACAATGGATCAGTAATAGTATCTATTGTCATGCCTCTCTTATTCCATTTTTCTCCAGTGTTTTTCTCTCTTACTCCTTGGAGTCTTGGGCTGTCCAAGGTTGGGTAGCCAATAACCCTATGAATTATTCTTTTGGTAATCTTAACTAGTCCACCCTCCATCCATAAAGATCCATCATGTATTTGGCTCAACAAAATTCTAATCCATTCAATTTTAAATACACTAGGAAAATATAGGGTACACGTTAAACCCTTCTTCTTAGTGATTTTATACTCTTCCTTCAGAACACCATTTTCAAATAACCTATCATATGATTCTCTAACTTCTAAGTCCCCAATGCTACCAATTTTGTAATTAAACATCTTGTTACATCTTACACCATTATAATAGGTTTTTTTTACTTCATTACTGATAAGATAAACATTCAAAACCTCTTTCCCTTCTATATTTTTTGAGCTAGACGTCATTTGTCAAACTAGGGTTTATGCAAAGTAAAACTACGTAGCTTGGCTTGTGATAAATACCTTGTGAAATCTATAGAATGGTGTGAGACTGCTATCAAATTCTTTACAAATGCCTTGAAAAAGTTTTTGAATCACCTTTTTCTCTACTCACTCTTGCTTGAATTTGAAATGATGAATAATGAGTGAAATCGATCATATATCCTTCAAAAACCCTTGCATTTAATGCTTAGTGCTTGTACAATTGTAACCTCAGCATCAACTCTATTTGAAAATCACTGAGCATCCATAGATATTTCATCACTCAATGGCTACTATAGTCTCAACATTAACTATATAGTCCTACAACTCGACATCTACTAGCATTCCACTCGACATCCACAGAAAATATTTTCATGCTCTACAACAACATGAAAACTTTTAAAATTTAACTTGAATTTTCAACAACATCTTGCATCTTTATTCATGCTAATGTGGTCTTTTTAGTACTATCTCCTTTTGGAATTGATGTATGATATTACACTTGAATATCAGTCCCACATACCTCTTGATCCCTTGACCCATTGGGTGAAGTGATCCCTTCTCCATTTGATGTGATACAAGCATCTTTCTTTTCCCATGTCTTTTTCATCTCATCTCTCATTTTTTTAACATTTTTCTTTCCTTTTCCTTTATCAAATTCACAACTTGGTGCTTTTGACCTAGTTGGGCAATATTTTCTAATATAACCAGTCTTTAAATAGCTAAAAAATGTAGTTTAACTCAACCACTTTTTGTAGTTACCACTAAAGTGTGTTCTAATACAATTCTTAGGAATATGTCCATATATTTGACAATAATGATAGCTATATCTTGTGTTGTAATCCCAATTATAAACATTTTTGTAGCTTCTTACATTTGTTGGCTTGTTTGGTGACCACATGGATTTGGATTTGCATTCAAAAGCTCTATGTCCATACTTCTGATAGTTGTAGCAATACCCTTCAAATATTTTTTTTAAATGGTCTTGGTTCTACATTCATGTGCCTAATGACCTTATTTTTTGTACTTATGACAATGAGTCATGTTCTTAGGTTTGGCATTCTGATTTTCATTTTTTCTCCCACACATATTAATAGTATGTCCTTTCTTACCACAATTATGACAAGTAGGCTTGGAGTTCTTACCTTTTATGTTCCTCTCTTTAGCAACTTTGGATGATTCTCCTTCATTAGTGCTTATGTAGCCCAATTTTGATGTATCTTTGTTGGATCTAGGGGATCTCAATAATTTCTCAAAGTATATGATGGCTTCATTTGGCTTGTTGAGGCTTTCAAAAAATTCCTTTTCTCTTTTCAAGTCATTTTGTGTTAATGTAGTTTATCTCAATGTTCTTGACATTTAGTTCATAGTTTGCATTCATCATTTGACTTAGAGTGTCCAATTGCATGTTGGATATCTTGGTTAACTCTATTGACTTCTCCTCCAATCTATTTACCATAATTCTTTTGTCTTCTTCAATCATGGATTTGTTCTCGATTGCTTTCTTCTTCTATTCAGTCACCTTGTGATTCTTGCTCTAGCTTGAGATTTCTAATTTCCTTAGCTTGGATTTTGTTCTTTTCCATTAGATCTATAACTTTTGTATCATATTCATTGGAGTTACCATCTGCAAATAGCTTGGTGGTGTCTATTTCTTTGTAGAGTGTGTCATTCTCTCCAATAGAAATCTCTTTCCTTCTCTTCAAGGATTTTTTTAATTCCTCTCTTGCATCATTCAGTTGATGTAGTATGAGATGTATTTCAATGTTCTTATTCTCAATGGTCTTTCCCAACTTGTAGATTTCCATTTCAAGATCTTTCCTCTAAGCTGCAAAGCTTCTCTTTTAGAGAACAAGGCTCTGATAACAATTGTTGGAATTACAAGTGGGAAGAAAATAAACTCCTAGGGGAGGGTGAATCAAGAGTTTAAAATTGGACCCATATAACTTTAACCATTCATATATCACATGCATTAATATACTAAAATAACATGTAAAACATATGCATCAATCATATAAAAAGTAATCAAATAGACACATAACATAGATATGATTACCCAAAAACCCTCTAAGTGAGAAGGTGAAATTGGGGTGGGGATGATACCCATAAATTTTCACTACTACAGCAATAAAGTATATCCAATGAAGGTTATAATGATTTGACCATGAATCATGATTTTCCTTGTGAAAGGCCTACCCTGTTAAAGGCTTACAAAGATTGTTAAGTCCCACCTTGTTCAAGGATTTCAACACCCTGTTAGAAGTGTGCCTAGCTAGAGAAATTCAACTTACAATTAAGTAAGCACCCTATTAAAGGATTTCATATAGCCTATTAGGATACTCTGTTAAGAGATTTAACTAAAATCACCCATTAAATTGTCTCAGCATAGATCCTGTGATTGGCACTTGCTTGCTTGATAACAGATCACCTCTACACAATCTTTGATTGATCCTTCATAATCTGATGTATCAATGTTGTATCCTTCTCTATCCTCTATTCTTCACTTAACTAATTCTATAATTCACTCTTACATCTATGTCACCTTGAATGCTTTTCAATCTATCTTGTTTTCTCTTCCAATTCAATCATTCACCCCTTGTACACTATCCATTCATAAAGAATTTAGGGCTTCGTCCTCCTTAAGAATATTTTGGTGGCTTAGGGTTAGGTATGAATCTATGGTTGATGTTCATCCATTTTTCCACTTAAACCTTCAAATTTTATGATTGGCTAAATTTAATTACATAGGCAATCCACATATAGATTTGTCCTTATCTCCAAAAGATCATAATCTATCCTTAAGTCAGCCCAAAAATGGTTTACATAGTTGTTTTTTCCATTTCAAACAAATATGTCCAAATTGTGTCACTTGGAATATGAAGTCTCTGATGCTCAACATACATTCTAACTCGGCACCTATACTACTTGGCATCTACTATTTATTCAACACATGAATTCACTAGGCATGGTCTATCTTCTCAACACTAGAGTGACTTGGCATACGAGTGACTCAACACTCATTGCAACTCGGCATGGTCTTAACATTTGCATGTTGTGATCCACGTGCATTACAAATTCAGCATGAACTAAGTAAATGGCCTAAGCGTGTTGACACTCACTTGTCAAAAAAAATCTAAGATCAACAAAAACCCTATGGAATAAAGGATCATGATGTCATAACTTAGGAACTATGTCAATGGGTTAATGCTATTGTATGATCTATTAGGATAATTTTGGGAACATGAATCAACACCCACTCTTGTGAGTACTACTAATAATTATAGATAGAATTTGTTATCAAAATTGGATAACGGCCTACTTGGTAGAACTCAATATGATGAAAATATAATATATTGACTAACAAGATGCAATGGATTTATCTAATGACTAGTTTTGAACCCATAAAGACATGACTATGCAAGCATCCTGATTAGCAGAAATAAGTGATTTTAAAGACATATGATTTATGATGTGTTATCTTATAATGATATTGGGATAGTAGTAGAAATCTCACCATGTTTAATTGAATAAAAGATACTATTTGTGGTGTTTACATTTTGGTGGATTTGACTTATGATATGTACTATGACCTAATTCATATCTCAGATGAATTAATACTATGGATGCAATATTTCATCACCATGATAGACAATGGAATATGATGTGATTCATAATATAATCTTAATCATGTTAGGGAAAGATTAATGTTGATATGCAAATTTTGATATCTCCTTGTTTTGAATTATTTTTATATGAAAATGATTAGAAAAAGAAAGCTATTTATGAAAATTGAACATGTTAATTTATGTGAATTATGTGATATTAAAATTGTCATGCACCTATATACATGTATTTTAATATTATTTTCATTGTACTATTAATGCTCTAGTTTAGTGTGCAGGGAATTGAACCATGGAAATTAATTAGAGGAACAAGGCCCAAACTTATGTTGACAAAATATAGCCAAGGATAATGTTTGGAAGATTCAAAGCCTCATTGTGATGTGTTTATTTTGTAAATGTCAGTTTATATGTGTGTAATAAATTTAAATTCATGATTAAATTAGGGACATGTCATTGTGATGTGTAATGTGTTTTAATGTGTCACTTGACACTTATAATTTTTTATATGTTGATGACATGTCACCTAGGGTTCTAGTCATGGTTACACTTAACCTTAAACTAATCACCTTTAATAAGATTAAGTAAATCCACTCAGAGAGTGGATAGAAAGGGTCATCATCAAGGGAAATTCGAATTTCAACTTGAAAAGGATTTTTAAGGGTCAATAAGTGGCCCCAAATTACTATTTATATGAAAATAAGACACTCATATCTTAGCACAGCATGTTCGGGCTCTAAATTTGACCATTTTAGTGCTAAGGTAGCCTAGGGGACCCCTTAACCAATCCATTCTTCCACCAATTCTAAAATTCAGTTGCCCCATGAGTTCTTCCCCATCTTTTCACTTAGTCAAAAGTAGCATATTTGGTAGGGAAAAAGGTGTAAGAGATAGTGGCTTGATGATTTTGCCAAAAAGAGATAGTGGGAGAGTCTTTTTAGGGGACTTAGATAAACTAGTGGGTTGTTCACCCACTCTCTAAGTTTAGAGACAACTAGGGTTTTGGAAGGAGGAAGAATAAGGAGAAGGGATCCTTTCATCAACTATCATTGGCTTTAGCTTGGACCAGGGTTTTTGTCCTTGTCATGACCTTATTTTGCACTTGCATAATATAGTTGTAATCTTGTTAAACTGTTGTTCATGAAATTAGGTTTTGTGTTGTGTTGAATTGGTTGTAGATTGGGTTTAATTTACTTTCTTTGGATTTCTTTCTTTGTTCTTGTTTTAGAGTATTAATTGTTATTGGGTGTGAAGGCTTCACTCACCCTTGTTAGGGAAGAGATTCCTTGGGCAAAGGGGTTAGTTAGGCTAAACATTGAAGTTGATAGATTTCCTCTTGGAGAGAGATTTGTTTTTCATGGAGTATGGGCTCCATTGAAGCCATATGCCTTTTTTTTTCTATGGTAGGTATAAGTGTATTGATTGTTTGTTAAAAGAATAGTCTTGACAATTGAGTGTCAACACACTTAACCATTTTCACTATATATTCCGATTACACAATGTATGCCAAGCTAGAATTTCAAAAGGTGTCAAGCCATAGTTGGTGCCAAGAAAGTAAAAACATAGTATGTGCTGAGTGATCCATGAAATATTCATGTGTCGAGTAATCTAGAAATGTTTAGATGCTGAGAAATATAGTGTTTAATAGGTGCAGAGCAATCCAGGAATTAGTTCATGCTAAGCATCAGTAATGTATATGAGTGTCAAGTAACTCAGGATCAGTATAAGAGTTTGTGCTTTCACAAACTAAGATGTAAACCATTTTTGGAGTTGAATGAGAAGGATTTTGAGGAAGAGAAAGGATAAGGACAAATCATTTACATTCCCTATGAAATCTACATGCAACCAATTAAAAAAATGGAGAAGGCATGCAACCAATGAAGAAAATGCAAGGTATGAGCAGGAATTTGAGATTCAATATGGATCGTAGATCCATAACTAACCCTAAGTCTTTGCATTCTTTAAAAGGAGGTTGAAAACCCATTGCATTTGTGGATGAGAATAGTGTATGGGGAAATTATAGAGAAATTTCAATGTGAAAAAGGAAAGACTTAGAGGAATAGAGTAGCAATTCCATAACAAGTTGATTAGAATAGTACAAGAGTCAAGGAACACATAAAGAGATCAAATCAAGTAAGGATAAGAACGAGAAGAGTAGATCTAGTACCTAAAACCAGTAATTTGAAATTGCATTCAATCAGGTCAAATGTTCTAATACTCTCTCACAATTATATTAGAGGTTGAAATCCTATGATGATAGGTTTGCTTAATAGCTAGGTACGAGAACCTTTGGAGAAGGTCTTGAAAATCTTATGTATTATGTGGGTTCAACAACTATTTTAAATCCTTTAATAGGGTGACACTTCATGTAAGTGTTTGTAAATCCTCTAACCAAGTCACTATTGACATAGTGTAAAGCTTTTAATAGGGCACACATTTCACAGTGTAGACCATTAGAATGGGTTGAACATTGATTTTTGTGGTGATTTTTATGGGTGTCATCCCCACCCTAGTTTTACCTTCTTATTCCTAGAGGGTTTATGGGTTACCCAGTCTTTGTGTTATGTGTTGATGCATGTTTTCATTTTATGTTTTCTTATATGTTTACATGCATTGTACATTGCTTTCAGTTATGTGTTAATAAGGGTTTGAAAGGATAGAAATTGGTTACTTCTAATTTAGTCCCATCCTCTTAGAAGTACTCTTCCCATTTAAACATTCCAAAAATTGGTATCAAATCCTTGGTTCTCATAAGAAGAAGCCTAATAGCTTGGAGAAAAAGGTTTTAAGATGGAAGTCTTCAAACTTGGGAAGATTATTGACAATCGAGTGATTGATGTGCAACTAGCTCGACACAAGTAGAGGAAGCCAGGGAGGAATTGAAAAAATCCTTGAAAAGAAGAAAGCAGATAGCCATAGCTGAAAATGACATACACTACAAGGAGATTGACAACACACAAGTGTTTTCCAATGGAGATTCCAAGGAATTCGATGCAGCAATAGCAGAATTAATGGAGAAAAATAGAGCACAAGCTAAAGAAATCAGATTACTCAAGCTTGAACAAGAATCACAAGCCATAATGCTTTGTGAAGTGACTAAACAAAAGAAAAGATCTATTGAAGACAAGGCCATGATTGAATTTGAAAAGATATCAAACATGCAATTAGACACCTTAAGCCAAATGATGAATGCTCATCATGAGCTAAACATGAAGGACATTGAGATCTTCACCTTGAAAATGTAGAATGAACAATTGAAGAATGAATTGAAGAGAGAAAAAGAAATAGAAAAAAGTTACAACAAACCCAATGAGGCCATCAACTAGTTTGAGCAATTTCTAAAATCACCAAGGGCTAGTAATGATACTTTAGGACTTGGCTACATTAGCACTGAACAAGAAGAATCATCCAAGGCTGCAGAAGAAAGAAGGAAAAAAGGTAAGAATACTAAACCTACTTGTCATTTCTATGGTAAAAATGGACATACCTCTAATGTACATAGAAGCAAGAATAGTCATCAGCATGATAAGCCTACAAATGCAAACTTTTGTCACAAGTGCAAAAGGCAAGGTCATTCAACACAAGACTCCAAAACCAAGACCATAAGGACACCAAGATTTGAAGGTCACTACTAAAACTATAAAAAGTATGGACATAGAGCATTTGAATGTAGATCAAAGCCTATGTGGACACCTAATCAGCTTGCAAGAGGAATCAATCATGCACAACACTACCATTGGGATTACAATACTAGGTCCAGTTGTCACTATTGTCAAGAGTATGGACACATTCCTAAAAATTTCATAAGGACACATTTCAAGGGAAGTTACAGTAGGTGGCTAAACCAAACTATATGTTTTAGTTGCTTGAAGACTGGTCATATCAGCAGAAACTATCCTACAAAGTCAAAAGCACCAAAAGCTAAAGTCAACAATGAAAAAAAGAAGATTGATGTTGAACAAATAAGAGAAGAATTGAACAAGACATAGAAGAAGAAAGCTGAATGTAGCACATCAAATGGAGAGATCACTTCACCCAAGAGGTCAAGTGATCACACCTCATCCAATTAAGCACAAGACAAATATATGGGGCCGATACATATAAAGATCTATCATACATCAGCCCAAGAAAACATAGAAGTATTGCAAAGAAGAAATATGCATGAGAAAGGATGCCTAGTTAATAGTTAGAAGATGATGTCGAGCTACCTTTGGTTGCCGAGTGAAAGTCTAGTATATGCCAAGTTGAATATTTTAGTGGATGCTAAGTAAGAGATGTTAGTAGCTACCGAGTAAATGAACTTCAATGAAAGCCGAGCTAATAAAATATTTGGAAATTAAGTGTACAACTATAAGAAAAAATGCAATAAATGCTAGGTTTTTGAACATAATAAAGGTAAAAATAATTCATTTTTTAACCATTCAAACATGAAGCAAAGTCAAGCAAAGTGAAGAGGCAATTCTATAGTGATCAAACAATAATTTGTAGCAATTCCAACAGTGATTAAACTCGATTTCATCAATTCACAGGTATTTCATTCAAGTGTTGAGCTATGCAGAGTTTGAAAGTTTATTTAATTTTAAACCCTAGTTTGGTAAATGATGGAATCTAGGTCAAAAACCACTAAGGAGAAGGAAAGTCATGAAATTCAACTAGTTAGTAATGAAGTCAAATAGCTAGAGTTTAGACCCATCCCTGAAGTCACTTACAGGAATGATCCAGCTAGTGTCCTATCCATAATTCTTGATAAAGTTGTTATGGTTCAAGACATTCAAAAATGTTACAACTTTAAAGTTGGATCCATAGGAGATTTGGAGATTTTTAATGCATTTGATAAACTGTGTGATAATGGAATACTTAAAGATGGATTCTCCATAGTTGAGAAGAAGAATCTAACCAAAGCACCTAGTTTTTCCTATTGTTTTCAAAATAGAATGGATACGCATAGTGTTGAGAAGAATCCATGATGGATCCTTTTGGCTAGAGATAGGGCCAGTGAAGTTTACAAAGAAAACTATCCATAGGGTTACTAGTATTCCAACCCTAGATTGGCTGAAGACCCTAAGAAGTGACAAAAGGGAAGCCATAAAGAAGAATATTGGTGCAAAATGGAATAATAGGGGAATGACAATAGACACCATCACATAACCCTTACTAGATTTTTTTGTGAGAGTCATATCCCACAAATTCTACTAGTCAAGTAGACTAAACAATGTACCATGTATAGCAATGGATGTGACTTATAAATTGGTGAAGAAAGATCATACATGTGATCTTGCAGAGCTTAGGTTATAGAAAATCAATGAGAATATGGGAGCTATAAGGAAGTCTAAGTGAGCTCAATGCAAATTTGGCTCAGTTTTGGTTTGCATATTTTTCTATATTATGAAAGAATTCCCTTCATTAGGCAAGGTGAAATGGGATCACAACAAGACCATTGTTCATAAAATAAATAGATTCATTGATCAAATGAGTGAGAATTTTGATGCTCAAATGACTAGCTATTTTGAGGACTTCAAGAAGTCCATGAAACAAAGAATGAGGATACCAATCTCACTAGTTGAGCAGCATGAAAAGGATATTTTCTTTCTTGTAGACATTGATTACACTTACATACAGGTAGTCATACCTAGAGTGAGATGGCTTAGGCTACTAGGTTATGAAATTTATGTTGATCAAGCCTCAGTAGTAATAATAGCTCTACTTGTAGAGGAAATTGACAAAACTACAAAACATTTTGGAACCTATGACATTGTTAAATCAAGGTTCATGATAGAACTTAAGATAGCCACAATAGTGAAGAAAAAGGATAAATTGGTCAAGAAGATCAAGAAGAAATTTGGAGTTAAGGAGGCAGGCACAGCAAAGGAAGAGGAAGTAGACAAAGAAGAGGATGAAAATGAAAATGAAGAAGATGAGGCTTTACAACTAACACAAGGTCTAGGTGAGGACAAAGAGGAAAGTGTCAAGGAAGAAGAAGCCAAGGAAGCACCTATCAGAACTAAAGTCACCAAGAGGAAGGCTAAAGCTCCACCTGCTCCTCAACCCAAGGCAAAGAAAATGGAAAAACTTACACCAAAGAAGCCTACTACTAGAGCTACCACCAGAGCCACAACACAAAAGGAAAAAGAAGAGGTAGAGAAGAAGAAGAAAACTACCAAGAATACTGTTGAGGAGCTGAGAAAGAGAAGAAAATATGTGGCTCAACCTAACTCTGATGAAGAAAAGACTAAGATAGATGATAATAGTCAGTTCAAAGTGATGAGTCATCCACACAAGTCTTCAATTGATAAATTATGTACAAAGATTAAAAATGATGACTTGAAATATTTGAAGAATTTAAATTTTAATAAGCTCACAAAGGGAGAGAAAAATAAAATAGAGGAATTTGTGTATGCTATGATGGCTGAATACAAGCACACACCTCTAGAACTAGATGGCTCAATGCCCAAGGAGTTGTACACAATTGTTGAAGATAAATGGCATTTCTATCTACAAATGAAAAAGGAAATAAGAGAATCTACTGTAGGAAGATTGTTGCCTGATTTGACTAAGGGTCAAATAGCTAATGTAGTCAAGAGGCACAATAGTAGATTTACTCCTAAGTATAGAGCATTTTGTATTTTGCAAAATAAAATTGATGATGTAGTTAGAAAATCCACTAGATTGTGGAAAATAATATACAAGAAAATTGATGATGTGTTTGATGAAGAATACAAAGCAGAAGCAAGTGCCAAGAAAAAGGAAATGAAAGAAATAGGGAAGAAGGAGGAAGAGGAGAAGGAAGAGGAGAAGAAGACTGAGGAAGAGAAGAAAGTAGAAGAAGAGAAGAAAGATAAAGAGGAGAAAGAGGAAGAAAAGGGTGCAGATGAGCAACAAGAACAGAGTGTGCAAGATACAAAACTACCACCTCCTTGCCCTCCTCATGCCACCATCACACCTATAGAGATAATCAAGATTAAGGATGTTATTGACACTTCTAGTCAAAACATTAATTCATTAACTATAGAGGATCTAGCAAAAATCCTTGACCAATCAACACAAGTACCTAGATTATGTTCAAGTCCAATATTGGTCAGTGTTGATGAGTTGCAAAAGGTAGTAGTGAAATCAAAGGAAGTCAAGGTGAAAACACAAGAACCACCTTCAACTATTCAAACTAATGGAATCCTATTCCTTCCTTCACTATCTCCACCAAAAGAAGTCACAAATGCACTTCAAGTGCTGAGTGCAGTAGTAGGGGAAGACAAAGAGACAATAGAATAGCCAACAAGCACACCCCTAGCTAATGATAGTGAAAAGGAGAAACAAGCTAAAGAGAAGGAAGAGACAAGAGATGAGGAGAAATTTGCAATACAAACCTTGGTTGAACTACCCAAAATAGGTACTCCCACTCAAAATCTTTAGAAACTAAGCACTAAAATTTTAGCATTATAAGTTAGAACACTAGGCTCAAGCTCAAAAAAAGTAGCCGGGAAACTTCATTATAGAATTCTTGAGCTTGATGAGGAAATCACAATACCTTACTATGAATCCAACACTCTCACTAAGGAGAAGATTAATGAAATTCATAATGCAAAAGATAGAAGAAGAAGGCAAGAGGTATTGAGAAAAGAATATAAATATAAGCAAGCACTGAATGAGATAAAGGACATCTTTATGGATTCCTTCAGCTTGTAAACACCTAATGAATCAAGGCCAATAGTAGAGCAACTATCTGATATAGTTGATTAGGTGACAAATGAAGACCATGATACAAATGCAAAATTAATGGAATGGTTAGAAAGAAAGTTTCAAGGAAAGGTAAATGAGAAAATATCTACTGATATAGAACTATCACAAGTTGAACTGGCTAAGGAATTAGATAAAGTCAAAATTGCACTTGGGAATATATTCTCCCTGTACAAGAAGTTGTGTGATTTTTCCAACTTCACACAAGAGACCAACTAGAAAATAATGAGCTTGGAGAGAAATATAAAGACTTTTAGCATGCAACTCCCCACCAATCTAGCTTAGAGTGAGAAGAATTTTTCTCAAATGCTTCACACTCAAAGAAAATTAGTTGTATTAACAGTAGAGGAGGCAAACACAAAAGCTAAATTGATACAAATATAGTCCTCTATAACCCCTCACTTGGAGGTACTTCATAAGGAGAAAATGTATGCAAAAACAAACCTCAAGAAAGATTTAAATCTTTCTACTTCAGATGGACTTATACATCTAGCAATAGAGGTTTCCATCTAGGATAATTCATTGGACATTGCACTAGCAAATTGGGATGCAGCTCTGAAGATACTCTTGGAGGTAAATAACACATTTTTGGTTAAGCATGGTATTACTCCATAGAACCCTTTGACATCAGTGTCAAAAAGGTGGAGATAAAGTAAGGTGAAGATATATGTATAAGGAGAGATATGTATATGTCTAGATATTATGGGAGAATACCAAATGAATACCAAATTTTTGAACCATTTTTTATTACACTCCTTCATTCATTTTGAGAAAAAAGTGGAAAGTTTTTAAATAGCCAAAAGGGGGAGATTAGTAATAAATTAAAAAAGGGAGATGCATAGAAAGGATCAGGCACATTAGCACAAAATTTTAGTTTCAAGAATGGACAAGGCATAATCAACTTAGGGGGGATCATAAAGTATATTGTTACAATATTTTTGAAATTTTGCATGAAAGCCAAATAAATGGAGAATGTACTCAATAGGGTTAAGTTCATAAATGCTTAGTTAAGTGTTTTTGACACTCATGTCAAAGGGGGAGATTGTTGGTTAAAAGAATAGTCTTGACAATTGAGTGTCAACACACTTAACCATTTTCACTATATATGTTGAGTACATAATGTATACTGAGCTAGATTTTCAATAGGTATTGAGCCATAGTTGGTGTCGAGAAAGTTAGAATGTAGTATGTGCCAAGTGATCTAAGAAATATTCATGTGCCAAGTAATCCAGAAATGCTCAAATGTCGAGCAATATAGAACATACATGTGCTAAGCAATACAATGTTTAAAAGGTGCTGAGAAAACTAGGAAAGTAATAGATGCTGACCACTCTAGGAATTAGTTCATGTTGAGCATCAGTAATGTATATGAGTGTTGAGTAACTTAGGATTAGCATAAGAGTTTGTGCTTTCACAAACTAAGATGTAAACTATTTTTGGAGCCGACGTAGAAAGATTTTGAGGGAGAGAAAGGATAAGGACAAATCATTTACATTCCCTATGCAATATGCATGCAACCAATCAAAAAAATGGAGAAGGCATGCAACCAATGAATAAAATGCAAGGTATGACCAGGAATTTGAGATTCAATATGGATCATAGATCCATACCTAACCCTAGGTATTCACATTCTTTAAAAGGAGGCGAAAACCCATTGCATGTGTGGATAAGAATAGTGTATGGGGAAATTATAGAGAAGTTTCAATGTGAAAAAGGAAAGACTTAGAGGAATAGAGCAGCAATTACATAACAAGTTGATCAAAACAATACATGAGTCAAGGAACACATACAGAGATCAGATCAAGCAAGGATTAGAATGAGAAAAGTAGATCTAGTACCTGACGCTAGCAATTTGAGTTTGCATTCAATCAGGTCAAATGTTCTAATACTCCCTCACAATTGTCTTAGAGGTTGAAATCCTATGATGATAGGTTAGCTTAATAGCTAGGTAGGAGAAAATTTGGAGAAGGTCTTGAAAATCCTATGTATTAGCTGGGTTTAACAACCTAACCTATTTTAAATCCTTTAACAAGGTGACACTTCATGTAAGTGTTTGTAAATCCTCTAACTAGGTCACTATTGACACAGTGTAAAGCCTTTAATAGGGTAGGCCTTTCACAGGGTAGACCATCAGAAGTGGTTGAACATTGATTGCTATAGTGATTTTTGTGGGTGTCATCCCTACCCCAATTTTACCTTTTTATTCCTAGAGGGTTTCTGGGTTACCAAATCTTTGTTTTTATGTGTTGATGCATGCTTTCATTTCATGTCTGCTTATATTTTTACATGCATTGTACATTTCTTTCAATTAAGTGTTAATAAGGGTTTGAAAGGATAAAAATTGGTTACTTTTGATTCACCCCCCCTCTTAGAAGTACTCTTCCCATTTGAACATTCCAACATTGGTGTCATGAGGAAGATGTATTATGATAGCCTTGAAGAGGCATTTTTATTATGGGAGGTATAGGTGTATTGATGTGATGAGGAGGATGCATTTTGGTAGCCTTGAAGAGGCTTTATAAAATTGAAAATGTATATGTGTATATGGATATGGAATTCTCCTCTTTGGAGAGCTCATCTTCACCCATTGTTTCATGATTCAAATGGTGAATCATTGTGTTAAACCTTACAAGGATTGTATATGTATTGTAATGTTATGTTGCATGTATTGTTATTTTCTTGAGTTTAAATCATTTGAGTCTTGTTTCCCCAACTTGGTGGGTGGCTTCTTAGAAGCCTAGGATGGGAGCTAAGCCTCCATGGTTCTTGGTTTGTTCTTTTGTAGGTTTGTGAGAATGGTATCTATGAAGAAGTTGGGCCTTTTTCCCTTGGAATTTTTGAAGAATCAAGTGTTGTGTTGATGTATCATGTAGTTGAAGGAATCAATCCTTCCCATGTCATTTGTAATATGTTGAGATGGTAAAATCCCCTTGTTATTTTATACAATCTGAGAAGTAGTTACCTCTTCTTATATTAAATATGAAGTAGAAATTTAAATGCAATATTATGTATATAAATGGCATTATAAGAAAAGAGGGCATCATATCCATAGTTGTTTAAGAAGGAAAGGAATAGTTTCATGTGTAAAAGAATATTCATTGTTGAAGTCTATGCTAAAGTTATGTAATTGAGTTACTTCTCCTCATGTAATTCATGTATCAACCAATACTTAGACTTTATAGCTTGCTTACATGAGAGAAACATTGTAATAGTTATTCAATTTTAACTGAAGTGATTCCATTATGTTGATGCAATATAAATAAATGTTCTTATATTGCAATAGTTCATATGTATGCATGGAAAATGGTTCAATATATTTTCAAGTAACAAGAAATTCCATATATGAGGCTATTCATCTTTTTGAACATAAATATTTGATCTTGTGCAATGTAATTAGTGGGTTAAAATTTGATTTTTCAAGAACCAATAAATCCTTAGATTAGATAGATGAAAAGAATAATATCAAAACATGTAATTCTAAGTATTAGTGAATACAAATTAGGCTAACACCAAATCCATAGTCATGAATGAGAAGGAAGAAAAATGCATCAAACTCATAAAGAAACCTTGCTACAGGTGCCCATTTACTTTCTAGAATTTGTATGAGAGAAAAAAAGGTATTCCACCCCATTACAGAGAAATACAATATTCATAGGAAATATTCCGTCGAATCTCTAACTTCTAAACTTAAAATAAACATATGTATAGTAACAAAAAACTTTATATATATAACATTCCTATGAGATCCCATGAGAAGTCACATGAAGTGAAGAGAAGTCAAATTTATATAAATTTATAAAACTCTACACATTTTCCTAGCAAGGGAAGTCGACCATGCTAATATAACAAAGAAACATTAGAAAAAAAAGAAATCATCACAGTGTATTAAAAGATGGGATGGAACCCCTTTTGGTCAGTGGTCCCCACCCCACATCTTCTCTTATTTCCAATCACCTCATGACACAAGGCATGCCCTCTACCAAGCCTTTTTCCTTATGGAATAGATGAGAGGGATCATTGTCCAATACATGGTATAGGCCACCACCCAAGCCTATAAAGGGATAGACTCCACATGTACCAAGGTGATATAGTGGTTGACCAAGTTAAAAAAGAGTTTATGTCAGGTCTTTCCCTTTTTGGGAATGTAGTGAATGGGCTTATAAGGCACAAGAACCTAGGGGAGTAAAAGTTGGCACTTTGTTAGGGGAGGATGGGAAAGGGTAGGAAGTTAGAATGTTTAGGAAAGAGTTTAGTGGGATTCCCAAGTGTAAAGGGAAGATGAGTAGTAGGTGACTGGGTTATGAGGAAATTAAGTAAGTAAAGGTGTGGTTAGTGTTAGCATGAGTTATAAGAGAGCTTGGGGAGTTAGTTTGTATGGGGTGGGGTGTTATATATTGTAGAATTTAGTGTTAGGAAATATAAGTTAGAAGAGGGTTAGTAATAGGTAAATTAAATAAGTTGGTAAGGAGTAGTTGTAGTAATGTATATGGTTGGTGGTTTAGGGAATTTGTTAAAAATTATTTAAATTATTATTTTATTATTATAGTTAAAGTACTTAAAGTGTGTTGAAATTAATTTTGTATATGATGTATTATATTATATAATTAATCTATTTCATAATCTACAATCAATGAACTTAGTAAAATGTAGGTAATGTATAATGTGGTGTGTGTGTGTGTGTATATATATATATATATATAGTAGTTTTAATGTTTTGAGGATTCATACTTGTTTTATTACTATATCATCTATTATGAAATTTTGTAATATGTGTTCTATATTCATATCTTAATGTTATTAGAATGCAAGTAATCCTATGGTGATACCGATCCATATGGACTCAATACTATTCCTCTTGTTATTTGAGTACCCATTGGGTATGCTCATTATATCTTAAGATCACATTTAGGTTATTAGTTTTAATACAAGATTCCATGTCAGTAGGTTATCGACTATCTCACATATATGTTTTTGATTAGTATAGAATGTTGCAAGTAACTCGAAACATATTAGAAAGTACTTCCACAATCTAATGAACCATTTATACAATCACCATTATCAAATTTGAATGCAATTTCTATATAAATTCATCTTATACCTATTGTGTCCTAGTAAGTGGTATATTGATATTGTCCAAAGTTGTATATGCCCTTGTTGTAATGTTATTTTTGGAATAGGATCTGACCAAGTTTGTGTTACTAAACATGCTAGTGCAAGTATTATTTTGACAAGTAAGTCATGTGGAATAATGTTATTCATTTTAACCTAACCAATAAAGTATCACCTTCAATTTGGATAGTTATTTTAAGGGTGTCGAGTTAGGACTAAAATGTTTAACTGGTATGACCATGTATTAATATATCTTGTTAGCCTTCTTATTCGTAAACCTTAACTATGACTTGACTGGTGTAAGACAACCTAATTACCTTTCAAAAAAAAAAATAAGCTATTTTTTTTCCCTATAAATTTTTTGCATGACACTTTCTTTGACCCTTTCACTATATTGGGTAATGTTCTCACCTTCTTTAATTTTCAATCTATCAAACTTACCTCTTAAACTTTCTACCTTATCTCTTTTCACATTCTTGTCACCTCTAAAAGCTTTCTTCATCTTTTTCACACATGTCAAGTGTAGTAGGAAAATATTTGAGATCATCAAATTTAGAATAGTTCAAAGAAGATGCAATATCAATCATCATAATATTGTTTTTCTTTGCATCATTATTTTCTCTAGAGTCTTAGGCTTGGGTGATGGTACATATTTATTCTCCAAGTAGAATGCACCATCACTAATGCTTGATATATGTAGCTTCATCAAATCCTTTAATGATGTTTTTTTTCCTCTATTTAGATTAGGGATCTCCCTTTTGTAAGACATCTTGGTCTTTAGCTTAGGTCCTTTAAACTTTTTCATGCAAGAACCAACTACTCTGATACCAATTGTTGGAAATGTAAAAGAGTAATTTAGAGTGGAGGGGTGAGTCAGTTACTATAGAAATAAAACATTGTCCCTTAGATGTCAATAAAAACTTCCACTAATTATGTGATACTGAATAGCTCAGTTAACACTATAATATTACCGATGCCTGGTTGACAATGAAGTTTTAAGATTTGTTAATCTTTTTTATCATTTAGTAAATTAGTTAGAAAAATATAAATCATAAGAAAATAACATGGACATAGATGACACCGAGATTTTGTTAAAAATAGATAATACTGAGAGGGGGAGTGAATCAATATTCTACAAATTTTTGCCCACAACTAGATATTGTTAATTACTACATAACATGCATAAGAAAGTAAACTAATAATGCTAACTAGCAAATAAAACCATACACATAGAGAGCTCATAACACCATTATTTTTTAACTAAGGAAACCTTGGCCAAGGGAAAAACCTCATGGGGATGATACCCACAAAATGATCCACTTAAAAAAAGAATTATGTTAAGGATATTGACCCTGTTAGGAGGCTATCAAATACATATAGTATTGTGAGTCCTTGTTAGAGGAGTAGGCTTTTTTAAAAGCCTCAACCCTATTACAATTTTTTGGAAAATTGGAAAGATTGGAGAGATTGGTTTGATGATAATATGCTACATTCTTGATTGGGTTTGTCATTGATGTCAACATAACATGTTTCATGTCTTTTGTGGTATCTAACTAAAGAATAGTGGAAATATTAAGTTGGTACAGATGGCTAGTTGAGCATGATAACCACCTAAGGTTATGAGAGATACTTTTGAGTATATGGTATATGTAGTTAATGTTAGAACCAAAAATGACAAGCCTAGAAGAAGTTATGCAAGTTTTGGTGATATTTGTTCTGAGATAGAGTTTACAGAGGCATGTTCTGGTAAAATTGCTATATCTCTTAGCAATGTTAATATATTGATGATCAAGGTTGAGGACATGAATATGGCATGCTGAGGATGATGTGGCTAAGCTCACTTGTTATGATATTGAGTGTATAGAAAGTTATTCAAGTCGCAAGGTGGAAAATTTGTGTTATCACTAAGTATAACATGTTCTTAGTGATGTCCTATAATAATTAATTGAGGACTAACAACCAAATCATGAATTTTTTTATGGACTCAATATAAAGGAAGGATATTTTCCTTTATTATGGCATGGAGATATATGACTTGTGCATGTTCAAAAATTAGCAGAGTAATATAGAATACAAAATTGAGTAGAGCAGTGTAGAAGTGAAGGAAACTTCATTATCAAGGTTTTTTTGGGTGATTTGGGGTTTGGTATTTGGATCTGAGGTTTGTGACCTAGTCTACAAGGTTTGACCATGATTGGTCTAGTTGAAAAGATAGAGGAAAGTACAAAGAAAGAAGAAGATACTAATAAATTACTTGTTTGAGTAGTGAGTTATTCTTGTAGTCGAAATTGCATGTTTAGGTAGAAGGCTCATCTTGCATACATTATACCACAACTCCTAATAGGGTTGGAATCTTCTAATAGAGATTCATAGTCTCCTAATAGGGACTCATTGTACTAAATATTGTAATAGAATCCTAATAGGGCCTATCCTCTAACAAGGAATATTTATATTAGTACATCATCTTGTGGGCATCATTTCCACTAAGGTTTTCCCTTTGATCAAGGGTTTCCCTAGTCAACATATCTGGTGTAATTATCTATGTACACATTTGTATGGTTGTTGTTTAATTTGATTGAATGGTTAATTTTATTTTAAGTGGTTTAATTGTTGGACAACTGATTCACACCCCCTCCCCCCACCCTAGTTATCTTGGTGGACTATTATTTCTAACAATTGGTATTAGAGCATCAGGTCCTTGAAGAAAAAGTTTAATAGCTTTGGAAGATCTATGGTAAATATGTTCAAGAAAGATAGTCCAAAGTTTGATGGAACAAACTATGATAGCTAGAAGGAAAAGATGAAGAAAAATTTGTTTTGTATGGGTCCAGGATATTGAATCTTGAAAAAATTAGTGAATACAATCATTGAAGAAGTAGATTTGGAAACTTGCACCAAGAAGAAAGAGATCTTTTCATGTGTGACATGAGAGCTAGAGAAGCACTATTGACTGCACTTCCTAAAATTGAGTACAATCAAGTAAAATCACTTCATACTTCACATTTGATTTGGAAAGCCTTGGAAAATAGTTTTGGAGGTGATGAACATTCTAAGAAGTCGAGGCTACAAAGTTGGATTTGTGCATTTCAAGATGCTAAGATGATGGAAGATGAATCTATAAGAACATATATATGTTGGAAATATAAGAGGAGTAATTGAAAGGGGAGGGGTGTGCTGTTCTTAGATTGGTTTTTACATTTGAGTGTCAACACACTTAACCAAATTCACAAGTTAATGTCAAGTATAATACAAAAGTTGAGCTATAACATATGTAAGCCAAAGAATTCAATAGGTGCCAAGTCAACTTCAAGTGTTGAGTAATCTTCAAGTGTCGAGTAAAGTTCAAGTGCTGACCAAATTATAGGTGCCAAGTCACTATAGATGCCAAGTGAAACAGAATTGTTATAGGAGCCAAGTGAGCCAGTTTTTCTATATGTGCCAAGCATCAGCAACTAGTATGTGTCGAGTAACATAGAATCAACATATGAGTTTGTGCCTTGACAAACTCAAATGTAAACCATTTTTCGAGCTAACATGGTATGAATCTTGAAGAATCTTGAATATAAGAACAAATCTTTCACATTACCTATGCAATCAACATGCATCCTATAAGAAAAATGGAGAAGGCATGTAACAAATAAGAAAAGTGCAAGGAATGAGTGGGAAATAAAGATTTAATATTGATCATAGATTCATACCTAATCCTAAGTCTTTGAAATCTTTAAAAGGAGGACAAAAACCCATTAAATGTGTGGATGAGAAAAGTATATGGGTGAACTATAGTGAAATTTAGAAGGGTAAAAGACTTAGTGGAGAACAAAGTAGCACAACAGAATATAGTTGATGAAGAATAGAGTATTGGAACCTAGTAGAGTGACATATCAAATCAAGAAAGGATCAAAGTGATAGAGCAGAACAAGGATTTGGAATCAACAATTGAAGATTGCAAAGCTATCATGTCAAAGTTTTCTAATACTCTGTAGCAATTGTATTATACATGGAAATCCTATGGACTTAGGTTGATCTAGTAGCCATTTGTAAATCCTTTAATAGGCTGGCATTCCAAGTGAATGTACAAAAGTCCTTTGACTAGGCCCACTTTTAGTAAGGTAGAAAAATCCTTTAACCAGGTCACTTTTGACAAAGTGTAAAGTCTTTAATAGGATAGGCCTTTCATACGGAAAACCATTGGATGTGGTCAAACATTATAACCTTGAACAGTTACACATTTCTATAGTGATATTTTGTGGGTGTCATTCCCACCCCAGTTTTACCTTCTCATTTTGGAGGGTTTTTGGGTTACCAAATTTGTGTGTTGTCTATTTTCATGCATATCTTTACTTTCATGTTCATTAGATAGATTGGATGCATGTGGATAATTTTA
Organism: Cupressus sempervirens; assembly: GCA_028749045.1. Taxonomy (NCBI): domain Eukaryota; kingdom Viridiplantae; phylum Streptophyta; class Pinopsida; order Cupressales; family Cupressaceae; genus Cupressus; species Cupressus sempervirens. The sequence goes on from CM053793.1 coordinate 691,085,497, forward strand.
GTTAAATAAATTTGAAAAGGTTAAAGTTAGTTACTTTTGATTCACTCCCCCTCTCAAAAGTAAATCTTCTCACTTGTTAATTTCAACAATTGGTATCAAAACTAAGTTCTCACAAGAAGGATCCTTATAGCTTGGAGAAAAGATCTAGAAATGGTAATCTACAAACTTGGGAAGATCATAGAGAATTAGGCAATTGATATACAACTTTCTTTACATGCTTTGGAAGAAGCTAGAGAACTAAGGAAATCCTTAAAAAGAAGAAAAGAGATTGCCATAACTAAGAATGACACATAGTACAAGGAGATTGACACATCAAGTCTGTTTTCAAATAGAGATTCCAAAGAGTTTGATGTAGCAATAGTAGATATGATGGAGAAGAATAGAGCTGAAGAAAAAGAAATCAAAATACTTAAGCTTGAACAAGAGCCACAAGCCATGATGCTTTCTAAAGCAACTGAATAGAAGAAAAGAGCCATTGAAGACAAGGCTATGCTAGAAGAAGACAAGAGAAACCTTGCCAATAGACTAGAAGAAAAATCAATTAAACTTGCAAGAATCTCAAACATGTAGTTGAACACCATGAGTCAGATGATCAATGCACATCATGAACTAAATGTCAAGGATATTGAGGTCTCTACACTAAAGATGCAAAATGAACAATTGCAAAATGATCTAAAAAGAGAAAAGGAGATTGCAAAAAGCTTCAACAAACCCAATGAGTCCATCAACTACTTTGAGCAACTACTAAAATCACCAAGGGCTAGTAATGATATTTAAGGACTAGGTTACATCAGCACTAAACAAGGAGAATCATCCAAGACTACAGAAGAAAGGAGTAACAAAGGTAAGAACACTAAACCTACTTGTCATTTCTATGGTAAAAAGGGACATACTTCTAATGTATGTAGGAGCAAGAATACCCATTAGCATAACAAGCCTAAGAATGCAAGTTATTGTCATAACTGTAAAATGCAAGGACATTAAGCACATAACTATAGGACTAGGACTATCAGTACACCAAAATTTCAAGGTCACTATCACAATTGCAAGAAATATGGACATAGAGCATTTGAGTGTAGATCAAAACTTATGTTGACATCAAATCAGGCAACAAGGGAAGATAACCATGGTCATCACTACAATTGGAACTAAAACACCAGGTATAGCTATCATTACTATTAGGAATATGGACACATTCTTGAAAACTGCATAAGGACACATTTTGGAGGAAACTACAATAAATGGTTGAGCCAAACCACATGTTTTAGTTGCTTGAAGACTATTCATATCAGCAGGAACTGGCCAACAAAGTCAAAGGCACCCAACTCAAAGAATGACAAAGGTAAAGAGAAGGTAGATGTTGAACATGTCAGAAGAGAAATGAACAAGACATGGAAGAAGAAAGATGAGGTTAGCACATCAAATGAAGGGATCACTTCACCTAATAAGTCAAGTGGTCACACTTCATCAAACTAAGCAAGAGAAGGCATAAGGGACTAATTTATAAAGCTTTATCATACATCAATTCCTAGAAAAGAAAGTATTGGAAAGAATAGATCAGTATGAACAAGGATGCAAACTTAAAAATTCAAGATTTCACAAGTATTGCCAAGTTGCCCTTAGATGCTGAGCAAAATTCAGTAGAGGCCAAGTTGACTATCAAAGACTATAAGAGCTGAATGATTGGTAGAAGCCAAGTTGGTAGAGGAAGCTGAGTGAAGAAGAAATCTCAGTTGAAGCCAAGTGAGTAACACTCCTATGGAAGCCAAGTGATGAAGAATCCTTTAGTAGCCGAGTGGACAATTGTGAACATAGTGAGCAATAAATGCAATGAAAATAGGGTATATTATCATATTTTCATTCATTTTTCTTCACTATGAACATAGAGAAAAGACAAGAAAGAGCCTAGAGTGAATCCAAAGTGAAGAATTCAGCATACAAGAAGATTCCAACAACATTCAAGCACGATTTCAATGATTTTAAGGTATTTACGACTATGTCGAGCTACACAATTTTGTGTTTTCTTTGTGTTGAAACCTAGTTTGAGAAAAATGGCATCTAGCTAGGGAAAACTCAAGAGAAAGAAACATTTGAGGTTCAATTAGTGTCCAAGGAGGTTAGGCAACCTGATTTTTATCCAATCCCTGAGGTTGTATACAAAAATAATCTTGCTAGAGCCCTATCCATAATACCCCCAAAAGTTGTAATGGTTCAACACGTAAGAAAATGCTACAACTACAAGATAGGAGCCATAGGTGATATTGAAATGAGGGGGTCATATAAGAAGTTGTGTAATAATGTAGTGTTGAAAGAGGAGTACAAGATTGTTGAAAGGAAGGGTTTAATGCAAGCCCTAGATTTCCCCACAATGTTTAAGATAGAATGGATTAGATTAGTATTGAGTTGAGTGCATGATGGTAGTTTATGTTTAGAGGATGGCCCCATCAAGATCACTAGGAGGATAGTACATATAGTGACTAGATACCCAACCCTAGATCGGCCAAAGATTGGTAGAAGTAATTCTAAGGAGGCAATTGAGAAGAATATAGGTGCAAAATGGAATAAAAGAGGGATGCCAATTGACACAATCCAAGACCCTCTAGTTGATTTTGCAGTAAGGGCCATTGCACACAAATTTTATCAGTCTAGCAAACTCAATAGTGTGCCCTATATAGTAGTGGATGTAGGATATAAACTAGTGAAGAAGGATCATATATATGATTTTGTAGAGCTGCAATTACAATAGATCAATGAAAATTTGGTAGTAATCAAAAGAACAAAAGGAGCACAATGTAAATTTGGTGCAATTTTTAAATGCATTTTCTTTTATGTATAGAATGAATTTCCTTTTTTTGGTAAAGTAGCATGGAATAATGATTGGTCTATCATAACTCAGGTAAATGAATACATAGAGTAGATGGGAGCTAATTTTGAGACCTTGATGACAAGTCATTTTGAAGAATTTAATAAATCAATGAAATAGAGGCTTAGAATTCTAGTTTCTTTGGTGGAGAGACATGTAAATGAAGTTTTCTTTCTTGTAGATATTGATTACACATATATACAAAAAGCCATACCAAGAGTGAGATGGTTGAGACCGTTGGTCTAAATTTTTGCATGATAAAATTCCTTTGTCCAGGTATAAAAATTCAGATTGTATCCATTAATGGTGAATAGGGTTTATGGTATTTGGTCATCTAGATTTGTTAACATTTGAAAAATTTCATTAAAACCCTTTGTCTCATCCCTTTTGTATTTTTCAGGTGTGAAGCCTTTTAAAACTTGGGTGAATATTCTATTTTCTTTTAAATTTTTCCCGTGCCCTCAAGTAACCTTCCTCTTAGGTTCCTCACCATCCGATTTGAATAGATCTACCGTTGTCGCTACCTCACTATAAAATAATGAGCACTTTTTATACATAGCGAGGTAGTGAGTGCCAAAATGTTTATAAAACGGGATCGTAAAATGAAGATACAATGGTCAGGGATTTGTTTTTTGGCCGACTTTTTAGTCACATGCACCTTGTAAGTACCATCAAAACAAGAAAAGGGACCCAATAGAAGTAGCCAAAAGTCAACACTGAAATAAAGGACTTTTCGATGCCTCGCTACCTCACTATCGAAAAAACTAAGCATCTTACTATTAGCAAAGTAGCAAGGTGTCATGAAATCAAAGACACAGTGGCCTCCAAGTTTCTCGGTAACCGTAGTCTATCCAGGTAGCATGAAAAGAAATAACTAATATTGTTAGAAGCAGTTAGTAGGGGTGATGGTGATTTGATGGGTTTTTATTCTTTTGGTGCCAAGTTTTAATGAAGTCACTAGAGCTTGCTACATCACTATAAAAAAAAATTGACATCTTACTATTAGCGAATTAGCGAGGCACTGTAAAAAGAATACATAGCGGGACCTCAAGCAATGTGGAAAGGTGACTAGGATGAAAGTAAGGTTTTGGTTTTTTGCCAGCAGTGCAAATTTTCCTGCATCATCAGTACCCGGACCCATGCCCCATTCATAAAGCATATAAGGGATCCCGATCGTCAGATCAATTAGAATCATCAGTCCTCGCTGTCTCATTGTGGAAAGTTGCAAGTTGTTTAATCTATGTGACATAGAGAGTATGGGACCCACCACTCTTCAGGGTACTTTGTGTAGTTTCCTTAACTTTGATCTAATCTCAGATCAACAACCATTGTCATCACACCATAAAGAGTTGCTTGAAGGATATGTATAGCGAACTAGAGAATAAGGGCCCGCCACTATTCTTCTAAGAAACACAATAATGTGTCATCCACAAGATCAAGATTGAATCAATGGTTGTCATTGCTTCGCTATGGCAAGGTGCTCATTCTTTATGTATAGTGAAGTAGCAATTGGTTGACACGTGTCCTCAATCACCAGTGGGTCCAGACAGAAGTGCCATCAAGGAAGGAGCTATGTATGTGGATAGTTTTCATTAGATTGACTAGACAACTTGTCAAGAGGAATGCCAAGTTGTCTTTCTCTGTATCCCATGATCATAGGATTTTTAAAGATTGACAACATAGATTTAAATGTAGAAGGTGGTTCCACTCTATGTATTAATTAGACATGAAAGCTTCACATGTGAGGAAAAATAGAGGATAATATAGAAGATTTTATCAGTTTCACCTTACGTAAACAAAGATTTTGAGCCTTTTTGAAGTAGAAACAATTACTGAAGAAGATCATGCTGAAGTTTGGCAAGATTGTGAAGCAGTTTGTTTGCAAAAAATTTTGTAGAAATACAGAGGACAACGAGGATAGAATTCAAGTAAGTAATCCTACTATAATTGCTGTAAGTATTTCAGTTCTGAAAAGCATAATCAAAGATGCCTTCAAAGAAGGATTTTTCAGGTCTGGTAAGTTATTTGGATAGAAATGTACATGATGATTTTCTTGAGTTGCTACCTGATTCTACTATAGAGGCAATGCAAGTTAAACAATTAACCCTAGGTTGAGGATAGTAGATGGATTGTATGATAAGGGTAATTGGGTCTAGGATGCTCAAACCTCGCAAACTGGTTCAAATTTTCTCAAGAAATGGTTTGCAAAAAGGAAACTGTTTGCCCCACATGCCAATATATGGAATTTCAACCTAGGAAAGCTAGTTGTTCCTAGTGTGTTTATGAATTATGATCTTCTTGAGGCTATGGTGAAGAGTTATGATCAAGCCACTAGGGTAGTGAGAAGAATAGATGGTGAAATTCTAATCACCATTAGCCTAGAATAAATTAGGGAAGTTTTTCACTTGGGACCTCTCACTAGGTATCATGTGCCCATTAATTTGGAAGATTTAAAAGAAGAATATATGTCTAAAAGGGATACAACTAGGAAAGGTCCACTAAAGGCCCACATTGGCAAGATTGGAACTCTACCAGCAATAACATCATCCTCTAAAGAACCTTTCAAGAAAGCATGCTTCAATGCCAGCGTAGTAGAGATATACAAGACCCTGTGTAGAGTTTTTGGAGAGGGTGAAGAAGATTTTATCCCTATGAGTTTCATGTATGTGATTACTCAAATCTCCTCTTTTGGCATGGAAATAATTTTTTATTTTGCTTCTTACTTGGCCGATGAGATTCACAGTGGATTGGTTGGGATTGCTAAGGGTAAAGTGGAGAAGGCTTGGGGCCATTACTCTCTACTGATGCACATGTTTCTATTGAAGGGGGTTACATACTTTGGCAAAGAAATGGTTTTAAATAGAGAACAAGAAGGGGAAGCACTTCCAGTTCAATTGTGGAGTGTAGATATGATTGGGGAAGCAGAAAATGCTAGTTTTGTTAGATTTGATAAGTACTTTGCCTCCAAACTGAGGTGTCTCATATTAAATGACAATCCCAAGATTCCTAAGGCACTAATGCACCTTGTTAGGTCTATGGATAAACCCCATAATTTGAAGGTTTCAAACAATTGGGGAGAAATCATCCCATATTTAGTTTCAACTATTATCAGAATTTATGGATTTAAAGGGATAGCCCATGTACTACCTTACCAGGTGCCCTTAAAGGTAGGAGTAGCTGAATTCTTGTGGTAGTTGGGAGGAGTAGAAGAAGCCTTTCTACACAAAAGGGGAATAGGATCAATTTTTCCCACTTGCACAGTAGCTCACCAATTTGTAATAACCAAGGAAGGGTGGGTCTTCCTCTACAAATTTTTGGATCAGTATAAGATGGTAGTATCTCACCCTCATTTTTGTGATGTAGAGGGTTTCTTTAATTTGGCTCTTAGGCATAGGATCAAGCTTTGTCTAGTTGAGCATGAATTTTATGTCCCTGAAGATGTAATAAGGAATGAGTACTCTCTACAAGAGTAAGAAACCAAGAAAGAAAAATGGAGAGTCTATTCAAAAGTTTTGAGTTTCATTAATTGTTTTGACAAAGATTACAACCCTCTTAGTAATGTTGTAACTATTGTAGATAAAATAAATAAACTTATGAGTACATTCCCTAAAATAATGGAGGTAATGAATGAGAAGAAGCAAGATTTCATTGATTCTTTTCTAGATAAGGCTAGGGAAATAATGAAGAGATTGGGCTTCACTCCTAATATAGGGGTGTACCTATGAATTGTGGGCCTTTGAACCTCACAGACACTTCAACATGGTCATTATACGTGGATTCATCCTGAAATGAACATGAGATTGTTCACCCAAGATTAGCCCTGCGAGTTGACCTGTTGCCTTCTATCTAAATGGATTTTTCCTGTTAATATCCTTAGAATTGAGGTGCAGGCAACCAGACCCTCTAAGAATGAAGGATTTGAATGCAATTAAGCTATATGAATGTGCAAATTTACTCTAAATGTATAATGCAAACTAGCTTAAGAACTTGTAAAAGAAACTATACTAGATGTTAAATGCTAAATGAAATTAAGCTAAATGATAAAAATATGTGAGAATGTATTGAGCTAAGCAAGTGCAAAATGTGATAGCAATTTGATAGCATGAAAATTCAACCTCTATAATGAGGAATTATGAGCTCCTTAAATAAAATTCCTGGAATCCATCAATGGGTGAGATCAACTCGGATCAACGGTCAAGATTGAAGCAAGATTTAGTTAAATGGAAACTTCCTTAAGAAAGGAGAGTTACCTGAGCTTTCCATTAGTGTGGAAACAAGTTAACAAGATTAATTCCAATTCGAGAGATAGTTCAGTCAAAGTTTCCATTTTGGAACTGAAGAGAAGATTTTGAAGAGATTATTTAATTTAATAAAGTGAGATATGACCTCATAAATGCCTTTTTCATTTAATTGAATAATCACATTCAATTAATTAAAGTGAGTATAATCTGCCCTTCATAGAGATTCTCAAGGTGGGGATCTTGACCTCTATTGGAAGCACAAAATCTGCCCCATATACTAATGCAAAGGGAGTTGTGCCCGTTGGGGTCCTAATGCTTGTCCTACATGCCCACAGGGCTAGGTTGATCTGGAGATGCCAGTCTCTCCCTAATTTGCTGACTATGCAATGAAGAATTTTGAGGATCACCTTATTGGATGCCTCAGCTTGGCGATTACCATGGGGGTAATAAATGGAAGACCAATGTTGTGCAATTTTGAATTTCTTGCATAGTTCCTTGAGGTCTTTGTTCTTGAATTGTCCTCCATTGTCAGTAATGATTGAGGACAATATACCATATCTACAAATGATGTAGTTTGTGATCAAAAGTGCTACAGTTTTGCCATCGGCAACTATGAGAGGGACTGCCTCTACCCACTTTGTGAAATAATCTGTAGCCATGATAATGAACTTATGTCAATTAGAGGAGGTTGGGTGGATCTATCCCACCAAGTCAAAGGCCCATTGTTGAAATGGCCATGTTATAGTAGAAGGAATCAGCTCTCTGGCTAGAGCGTGGATGAGATTCCCATGTAACTCACATTGCTTGCAGGACCTAGCATACTTGATAGCTTCTTGCTCCATTTTGGGCCAATAGTAACCAATGCGAAGGATTTTGCGAGCTAATGTCAGGCCATTGGAATGAGCTCCACAAATGCCCTTGTAAACATCAATTAGTGCGCGTTTGGACTCTTCGGATTCTAAACACCTAAGGTGTGTTTTGTGAAGACCTCTCCTATACAAATAACACCCCAAAATTGGCTCATTGCCATTATACCAATTCTAGTCTATTTTGATCAATTCTAAGACCTATTCTAATAGGCAATTCTGATTCTGATTCTCGCTACTTGACTTAATTGTCAAATGCAAAAAACCCTAATCTGCATTCATCATATTTCCTATTTAATCCCTATAGTACTCACTCATATTAGTTGCACTGAAACCTATTGATTAATATTTAATTTAATCTAAAGTATTCATACTTTATTAAATTAAATTGTCACCAAAGGCTAATGTATTAAGGAATTAAAAATATTTAATTTAATAACTATGCTCACTTTAATTAATTGAATGTGATTATTAAATTAAATGAAAAAGACATTTATGAGTTCATATCTCACTTTTTTAAATTAAATAATCTCTTCAAAATCTTCTCTTCAGTTCCAAAATGGAAACTTTGAGTGAACTATCTCTCGAATTGGAATTAATCTTGTTAACTTGTTTCACACTCATGAAAATATCAGTTAACACTCCTTTCTTAAGGAAGTTTTTGTAAGGCCCATGCTAATACCCTATCATAGATCTTGATGAAATAAATATGATTAGGAGTTAATTAGGTTATGATGGAAATTTTTGTTACTAATAATGATTTACGAGACCCTATTAGAGGCTAATGTCAATTTTGATTATTATAAGATTGATAACCTATCCAATAACATTAGGACAATAAGATAATACCACATGAAAATGAGACTCAAAATGTTCAAGCTAAGAACCTGGTCACAAGATACAAGGTATGATCTACCAGGCAATTAGGAAAGATAAAATAACATTCATTCTACTGAGAACAACTATGAGCATAGGTTATGATGACATTAAGACATATGGATATGTTTGGAAAATTGGTTCTAAATTGTTATGACATAATTATTGAAACATTTTAACAGTCTGAGGAGTTAACCCTAGAAAATCACACAAATCCCTCATAATTTGATAAAGGGATATTGCTAGGAACGTCACTATGTTTAACTTGATTGAAAGGTACTAGTTAACTAGTCTACACATTAGTGATTTTCACTTAGGACATATATGTTAAGATCTATTTTATATTGTTTTCATGATTTACTAAAGGGACTTTGAGTTTCATTGTTATGTTAGAAAGAGTTGTGATAATATTTAGATTGATAATGAGTTATATTAAGAAAGATTACTGTTGATACACATATTCGATACTTCAATGTTTTAAATATTTTATGAGAATGATTAGATGAAAGTTAAGTGTATATGTTATACAAATTAGGTGATATTGGATTATTTTGCATTTATTTGTATGTATTTTTATATTATTTCATTGGGATACTGATGTTTAAGTTGAGTATATAGGATAGTTGAACCATGGAGATTTTTGGGGGAAACAAGGTTCAATCTATGTGAACATGATAAAGCCAAGGTGAATCTTGGAAGATTTAAAACCTCATTGTAATGTGTTTATTTCGTAATGTGCTTGTGCTTGGGTGTTATAGTTTAGAGATCATGATTAGTTAGCAACATGTCATCATGATTCGTAAAGTATTTAATGTGTATGTATTTGTGTGTGTCATTTGACACTTGTGTTGTCTATGTGTAAATGACATGTCATATAGGTTTTTTTTGGGCATGGAGTCACTTAACCTGAACTTAATCCCCACTATGAAATTTAGTTAACCCACCTTGAGAGTGTTAGGATGAGTCACCTTCTTGATGGAATTCGAATTAAATTTGATATGAACTTTAGAGAATCTAAAAGTGGTTCCCAATTGTCATTTTAGTGAAAATAAGTTATCCACATGGTAGTGGTATGGGTTGGGGTTCTAAATATATCCATAAGATGGACTAGGAGGCTTAGGAGACCCTCTAAACTAGTCATTTCCAAGCCAATTCAAAAATCAATGAGTCACGTGACTTCTTTCCTCATCCCACCACTTGGTCAAGTTCCCATTGGTAGAAAGGTACAAGGGTGTAAGAGGGGTAGGTGAGGAGGAAAGTGGAGGTCTTTTTTAAGAGCTTGTGCCAAACTTAGTGGTTGATCACCCACTCTCTAATTGTAGGGACAGATAGGTTATGGAAGAGAAGCTTGGGAGCCAAGGAAGAAAATAGATCTTCATCACCATCTCACAGCCATAGCTTGTAAGGAGGTTAGTGCTTCATGCCATATTTTCTCTCATTTCATGAATTTGAAAGATGGAAATTTGTAAGAGTATTCTTGTAAGTTTTATGTGATGCATGTGGTGTGAAAATTGTAAATGTTTGGGTATGTGAGTGTGTTTGATTGAATCAATTTGCATTTGATTTTGTTCCTTGGATTATTTTTTGTGGATTGAATGATGTATTGGGTGCGAAGGCTTCACTCACCCTTGGGAGGGTAGAGCAAGCCTTGGGTTAAGGGGTTAGTTGGGCTTGAAATATAGTTGAGAACCTTGGAGTATGGGCTCCATTGTATGCCATATTCATTCATAGATTGCTTTAGGGTGATAAGGAAAATGATGGTGTGGAAAGGAAGTTTATGAAGTGTGGGTTTTCAAGGATACTATAGTTGATGGTAGTGTGTTTGGAGAATGTTTGTGAATAGCCCCAAAAGGGCATAAAAATTGTTATTTTGTGAAAGCCCTGAAAGGGCATGGAATTTATTGATTTGTGAAAGCCCCAAAAGGGCATAAAAATTGTTGTTACAGATATGGTATGATATGGCAAGTATCCTAATTGAAAGCCCACCTTCACCCAGTGATTATGATTCCATTTGTGAATCATTGTGCAAACCTTGGTTGGGGTTGTAAATGTGCTACAAATGTTGGGATCTTGTTTGTTCTTGTGGTTGTGATGTTGCTTGAGTGTATCCTAGCTGAGCCTTTTTCCCCTAGCGTGGGGGTGGCCTCCTTGAGGCCTAGGTTGGGAGGTGAGCCTCCATGGTTCCCCATGTTGTTTTCCCTTGTGCAGGTATTTAGTTGAAGAGCTTGGGAGGTTGATGTTATGAAGTTTATTCCTTGTATAGGAGGAGACTCATTATTATTGTGTAAAATGAAGAGACAAACTATACATGTTATGCGAAGGAATTTGTATTGTGTGATGTGGAGTGATTGCCTCCTATTCATATGTTCATAGGAAGAGAAAGATTTGGGTAATGTATGTTTTCAAATGGTCCTTCCATTGTGTATCCCTGGTTATGGTCATTCCACCACCTTTGTTCATGCTTGCTATTGTGATGAAAGTAAATTTCAAAGATGCATGTAGAAGAGAATTTTGTTGTGAAGATGTTGTCAAATCTGCTTAAGTTTGGAATGTGTTGAAAAAAAATATTGTAACATGTCACACCTTGAAAGAATGGACTGAATATTGTGATCTGATATCTTGTCTCCTCAAAATTTCATGAGAATAATTTAGTGTTTGATGTTTAGTATTGAATTTAATTAGTTGTAAGATTTGCAATTTAGAGTAATGGACCTGTAGTTATCTTAAAATATGAATGTCACTAGAATATATTAAATGTTGATGGCCATGAAATTGTAGTCTTCAATGAATCCAATGAGTTTCATATTGGTGTATCCTGCAATTAAAATTGGATAAGGATATGATAGTTTAATATATTTGTTTCTGGATTTGATTGTGTAGAGATTTTTACCATCAACATTTCGAATCACACCACGTGATCCATCATCATGTGATCAATATCAACATGTAGTGTGATTTGATATTGATCACATGATGATAGATCACACTACGTGATCCAGAAACAAATCTCTACACAGTCAAATCTAGAAACAAATCTCTACACAATCAAATCCAGAAACAAATATATTATGCAATGGATTGTGGAAATTTGATCTCTTTGATATGATAGTTGTTTTCAAGTTATATTTGCTTTTAGAAATAGAAAATGATATCACATAAGGCAATAATAGAATATCTCCAATTCAATTAAATCATCATAGAGATTGCACCAAAAAAAAACAAAAAACTAGATCAATTAGTGAACTTATACAAGAACTTGTAGGTGCACAATAGAATTGTGGAAAATGTATGGGATTATCAAAGGCCTCTCCAAAATATTGTAGACAATAAAATATTATTATTAACAAAATAAAATAAGTATAATATGACCCTAGAGATAATAAAATAATGAGCGTCTATCTCACAGTTATGAAGATAGCCTAATAGTCAACCATATATATATATATATATATATTTACATGCCCAAGGACAACTATGGTTGTCAGATTCATGAATTTAAAAATAATAATAACAATGAAACCTGGGGGTAAAATGGATCATAAAGTGGAGAGTAATTGTTACAAAATAAATAAATACTAAACTATCTCCTATGTCTTCATTAAGACTCTAGCCGTTCAAAATGGAGGAGTGGTCTTTTCAACCACCCTCCTCCTCCTCCCATACATTTAGACCTACAAAACGTGAGCAGCAAGGTGTTGACAAAACTTTTCAATTTTTTTTTAATAAGCCTTTCCCATCATTGCTAAAATAAGCCCCCTCCTTTTAGGCATCTAAACCTAGGCAGGGGGCAAACCTAGGCATGGGGAAAGATGTTTTAAGGTATAAGCAACTCGAATATGTTTGAATAAGTTAGTAATAAGTAATTTGTTCCTATGTAGTTTTAAATAAGTTTGTTTTTTCTTTGTGTTTCTTTTCCTACTAAATAAAAGAATAAAATGAATAAAAGAATGATTAATAAGGATTTGCAAAGGTGGTGCAATTATAAGGTGTTAAAGCTTATTATAGTTTTAGAAAGTATATCTAGATTAATGGTTTGCATATTTAGGTTTAGCTTATCGTTCATATTTAGAATTATGGAATAAGTAAAGATATTATAGGGAGGCTATAAAATAAATTAATAACAATCATACGGCTAATATTATCATGAGCACGATTTATGAGTTTGGGGTGATCAGTGCTAATGTAGTATAAAAGAAAAGTTAGTGATGCTAATATGTATATAGAAGGTTTAGATTAAGATTGATTTATTTGTTATATGGAAATAGGATATAGTAAAGGATAAATCTTGAATTAATTAATTTAATGTGGAATTTGAATTTAAGGTTTGTATAATTAAGATCATGGTTTTATTGTTGGTATCTTGAATAAGGAGACTAAGGAGATACTTATACTTTAGTCTGGACCATTTGATTTAGTTACTTTTAGGTTGTAGATATTGGGAAAGCATATAGATTTAAATGAATATTCACTTTTAGAATATGGTGGAAAATATTAATAATAATAATAATTTGAATTATTTATGAATTGCTCAAGAATCTTAAGGTAGAAAATTTAGCTTAAGTATTAAGAATGAATTCGTTAGCAAATGAATTAAAATATGCGTATTAAATACAAATGTTTAAATATAATAATTATTATAATTATAAAAAAATAATAACAATAATAATTGAAATAATTACATAATAATAATAATAATAATATCAATTTAAGAACCTACCTAACATTTATGGAAGCAATGTTTTAACAATATAACATCTTCTCAAATTAACTCTGGGATCCTCTCTCTCTGATGTCATAATTAAGTTTATAATTGGTCATCAAATGTTTTGTACTAGATGCAAAAGATTAAGTACTCACTATCACTACACCCTTCCTAGTTGGCTTCTAATTTCTTTAGTTATCAGATAATCATCACAAGAGGAACTAGGAATGGTCCAAATTTCGAGCAAACAACTTAGTACCACTAACATTCCTCATGATTCAAGCTTGTTTGAGACCTTAAAAAAAAAAAAAAAAAGTTGTGTTTTGTCTTGTAGAAATGTGGCATGACAGTTTCCATTTAACTGAATCTTGCTTCAATCCTGACCGTTGATCCGAGTTGATCTCACCCATTGATGGATTCCAGGAATTCTATTTAAGGAGCTCATAATTCCTCATTACAGAGGTTGAATTTTCATGCTATCAAATTGCTGTCGCATTTTGCACTCACTTAGCTCAATACATTCTCACATATTTTCATCATTTAGCTTAATTTCATTTACAATTTAAAATGTATGCATCTAGTATAGTTTCTTTTACAAGTTCTTAAGCTAGTTTGCATTATACATTTAGAGTAAATTTGCACATTCATATAGCTTAATTGCATTCAAATCCTTCATTCTTAGAGGGTCTGGTTGCCTGCACCTCAATTTTGAGGATATTAACAAGAAAAATCCCTTTAGATAGAAGGCAACAAGTCAACTCGCAGGGCTAATCTTGGGTGAACAATCTCATGTTCATTCTAGGATGAATCCACATATAATGACCGTGTTGAAGTGTTTGTGAGGTTCAGAGGCCCACAATTCACAGGTACATTTCTGGCACCCCACGGTGGGCGCCAGAAATGTATACATGAATATGTGGCCTCTGTTTAACACACACACTTCAACACAATCATTATATGTGGATTCATCTTAGAATGAACATCAGATTGTTCACCCAAGATTAGCCCTGCAAGCCGACCTATTGCCTTCTATCTAAAGGGATTTTGCCTGTTAATATCCTTAGAATCGAGGTGCAACCAACCAGACCCTCTAAGAATGAAAGATTTGAGAATGCAATTAATCTATATGAGTATGCAAATTAATCTAGAATGAAATATGCATTTTTAATCTAAAAACATGTAAAAGAAATTATACTAAATGTATGCATATTAAATCTAGATGACATTAAGCTATGAATGAAAATATATGAGAATATCTTAAAGCTAGATGAGTGTAAAATGCAGTAGCAATTCGATGCTTCTTCAATTCAACCTCCCCCTTTTGAAATGAGGAATTGAGAGCTTCTTAAATAGAATCTAAGAATTGATCAATGGTCAAGATCAATTTGGATGGATGGTCGAGAATAGAAATGAGATTCAGTTAGAATGGAAAGTTTCCTTATCAAAAGGAAGTTAATTGATTTCTTTTGAGTGGAATAAGAAGTTAATTGTTTTAATTCCTTTTATGATTTTAGTCAATTAAGAGTTTCCATTTTTGAACTAGAGAGAGAATATTGGAGAAGATATTTGATTTAAGGAAATTAAATATGACCTCATAATTGAGTATTCTAAATTGAATAATTAAATTCAACAATTAGAATGAGAATATTTAATTAAATCAAATATATTTAATTCCTTTGTACATTAGCTAAAGAAGTAATTTAATTTAATTAAAGTATAAACACTTATAACTAAATTAAATTTAATCAATAGGTTTAATGTAGCTAATTTGAGTCAATACTTAGGAATTAAATAAAGAGTGTGATTAATGCAGATTAGGATTTTCCACATTTGACAATTAAGTCAAGTAGTGAATGTTAGAACAAGGATTTGCCTAGTGAAATGGGACTTTAGAATTGATTTAGATAGACCAGAATTGGTATCATGAAAATGAGCCAATTTTGGGGTATTACAAGGGGCAAGCCCATTAATTGTTCAAAAGAGGTCAGGATATATTGTCATTTAGGATCAAAGGCCCATTGTGGATAAAGAAAAATAGATAGTTGAATCTACTAGTGTTGTTTTTGAAGAAAGGCCTCCTAAACCTTCTCCTAAGAGGAGGAAGATAATAAGGGAAAAGGAACCACATGATGAGAGTTACTCACCTTCCCAAACCCCCATGAGAATTGAGGAGGAGCAACTCACTGATGAGAAAATTGAACAAATTGGATCACAAGGGGGGATTTTTGTTACCCAAGCAGAGATTGATGAAGGGAACCCCTAGGAGCCTCCTGTGCTAAGTTTTGAGTTGACTATAGTAGATTTTAGGAGAAGAGAATTGGATCCTATTTTGGAACAAGCCAGTTAGCAAATTTTGTCTGATGACAATTTTGTAAATTCTAGGGCTTTCCATTGGTTTGCTTGGAGGGCCAACATGCACATTTTTGAGGAAAGATGTAAGAATATGAAAATAGAGCATCCAAAAATGGATGAAGCTTCCATCCAAAATCAAATAAAGGAAAAAATGATTAAAGAGTTCCAGAATATAACCCCTGAAGAAGGGAGACATATGGTAAAGGCTACTAATATTTTATTATTGCCCAATTTGAACATTGTTGATGCCTTGATTTTCAATTTTGTGTCAAATAATATGGGATTTCAAGATCTGAATAAGAAAGAGTTATTGGGAACTGCATTCAGTAATGACCAAACTACTCTTGTCATGTGGTCATTAAGAAGAGGATCCAGGTCTGTTCCATTGTAGCCTGATGATTTAGGACTAACAGGGAGTATCATTGTGAGGAGAGTTGTTGATACCTCACATGTATAGGTAGCTCACATGAATATAGATTACTCTCAATTTGCCTTGGCTATTGCAGAGAGGGAGGAAAAAGAAATGACTGTGTTGCAGAGCAAGTATGAGGCGGTTGTGGATGCCTACAATAAAGAAGTAAAGAGGAGAATTGAGCTTGAGAACAAGCTAATGGGTAGGTCAACAGCACCAGGAATAACATATCCTCACCCCCTAGTTGAACCCTTCAAATGCACCCCCCTCATAGAAATACCAGATACACCCCAAAGGCCACAACACTACATTGCTGAAGATTTTGAAGAAGAAAAGAGTAAACTGAGGGCCCTACAGGTAGAGTTGGAGGCAAAATATGAAGATAAATTTAGAAAAGCTCTTATGTATTTGGGGGATAAAGTTGAATGGCCACTAGTTTATGATTAGTTAGCTAGGGTGATCAGTATCTAGGATGAAATGAAAGCAAGTGATGAGGCTCTAAAACCCATTGTGAATAAGTGGGTAAGAAGGAGGAAGGAGATGACATTTTTATGTTATTCTATTATAAAAACCTCTTGTAATCAAATTGAGAAAACTTTTGATATTGTTTTTTATCTTACTGATTTTGACAATAAGAGAATCCACTTGCAAAGAATAATAGTTGGCTACTTAGATAAGTACAAGAGCCAAAAGTTTAGTCTGTTTCCTCGTGCCCTAGATAAGAAGAATAATTTAAAAAATAAAGATAAAAGGGAAAAGGAACTGGATGATGTTTTTTGTTTAAGAATGAACAGAATTATAAATGAAACAGGGCATGCATGGTGGGCCACAACAACTAAAGAAATAGTGAAAGCCCAAATATTCTTTGATTCTTTGAAATGAAATTTTGTTACTATTGATAATGCGGCTAAGTATGTGCTCAAGAGGCAGACTGCTATTTTGCCATTCAATTGGCCAGATGACACACTATTTGACAAGTTGATGGCAGAAAGAGCTCTTGGTGAACAATTTGAGGAAGAAGAAATTAATAGTGATGAGGTGTAGGATGATGAGATTCATATCACTAACACTATCACTACACAAGGCCAACAGAAAGAAGAAGACAAGAGTGATGAATCACTTTTAGTTATAGGCCGAGGCCCACAGGACACCAATACAACTAAAGAAGAGGAAAAGGTAGAAGTTACTCCCAATGTACAAGATAAGGATGGTAAAAACCCATATGAGGAGACTAACTTGCAACAATCAAAACAAGCTTCATCATTGACTAGCTTGGTAGTTGCATACACAGAGGAATCATAATAGTAGCAAACTCAACAACAATAGAGGATGTAACAGAAAGGGGCCCATAAAAGGAATGTTTGATGTTTAAGTCTTTTTGTTACCCACATTTTTGTCATTTTGTGATAGGTGTATGTAATTATCTCTTGTAAAAGACACCTATCAATTCATCTTAGCTTGAAGCTTGTTGCATCTCACACTATATAAGTGAGATTCTAGGGCTAGAGAAAGGGTCCAGTTTCTATTGTTTCTAGGTGATATACTTACTTAGTTTTTTAGTCCAATATTTTGAGCAAGTTTATGATGTATATTCTCTATTAGTTCCTAAGAATACATTAATATGGAATTATCTCTATGTTTCTTCTTAAGGTCATTCTGAATTTACTGCAAATGTATACAATTTTCAAAGAAAATGAATACAAATTATGAGTTGTCCCCATATCAATTCTTTTTGAATTTTGTCTCCTTTTGATTACTTGGTTATCTTGATATTGCATGAGTAAAGGCTTGTGCAATTGAATGCAATCTAGTTAGGTTGTATATCTATTCATCATTGTTATTAGTTCAATGGATTAAGTAAAAGCTTTGATGAATTTGATAAGGTTGCTACAATAGTAGAAAGTATTTTTGAATGATGAATTCTGATAAGAATTGTTTATAATACTTTTTGTGAGGCAAAAAATTAGATCTAAGGATTTGTTGTAGACTTTGAACCCTAATGGATTAGGCACCAGTCAAATTGATGCAGCTGGAAGAGAAATGTGTCATAAATGGTTTTCAAATGTAGAATTATAATCAATTTTACTTTTATTTCTTTAAGATCTTCAAAGTTGGCCGATACTTGTTTGCATAAAATGTTTTAGCTTCAGTTAGCCACTATTGCTGAGAACACATGTAGATCTATAGAAGAATTTTGGCCAGATCTGTTATATGGGATGTGTTTATCAAATTGTCAAGAATTATGCATGTATTTGAGGATTTGAGATGAGAATTAGAATGAAACCAAAATAATTCTCATATAGTGTTTTCTAGTCTTGAATCATCTCTGGGTATACCCACCCTAGTTTTGCAGACAACTTTGGTTTTGTTGAAGTTGGGTCCAAATGGTTTGCACATATAATTGTTAACATGCATTGGCTAATCTTTAGATTGTGTGAGTGATGTCATTTTGGTATTGAGCATTTTTTTGTTATTAGTTTTAAAACACCAATAGAGACCTCTTGGGTATGAGATAAATATAGATGAAGGATTAGTAGCAATAACTACACTACTTGCAAAGGAAATTGACAAAGATGCACCACATTTTTGAATCTATAAAATGGTGAGATCCAAAGTGGGTATGGAGTTGAAAAATACCTCCACTTTTAAGAAGAAAGACAAGCTTGTAAAGAAGCTTAAAGAAAAATTTGGGGAAGGCTTTGCAGAGGAAGTAGAAGAAGAGGAAGAAGATGTCAAGGGTGGAGAAGAAGAGGATCAAGGGGCCACTTGCCCTAACCCAAGGTATGGGAGAAGATATAGATGAAGAAGAAGGTGTTGAGCAAGAAGCTCCAAAGGCCAAGGCATATAAAAAGAAAGCTTAGAAGCAGCTAGTTGCCCAACCCAAAGGAAAGAAAAAGAAACCTGCAAAGTCATGCCCAGCCAAGACAACAACAAGGGCTGATACCAGGGCCCTACACAAGGGGCAAAGGAGTAGGATAAACAAAAAGCAATAGAACAAGTAAGACCTACCAAGCAAAAAAAGAGGAGGAAGTATGTGGCACCTCCAAAATCAGATGAGGAGAGAATAGAATCTAATGAAGAACAATTTAGATTAGTAAGATGCTCCACCACATCTAAATTAGAAAATATTTACAATAATATAAGAGATAATGCAAATTTGTCTAGTCTAAGGACCATTGAATTCAATAAGTTGTCAAAAGAACAACAAAACATAGTGGAAGAATCTATCTACACTATGATGGCTAAATTCAAGACAACCCCACTTGAACTAGATACTTCAATGCCCAAGGAGCTAAGTTCATTGGTTAAAAATAAGTGGCATTACTATCTTAAGATGGAGAAAGAAATAAGAGAGTCTACATTGGGTCATGTAATTCTAGACCTCACCAAGGGTCAAATAAGTAAGGCTAGCAAAAAGAATGGGAGCAAATTTGCACCCAAATATAGAGCCTTCAGTATTTTGCAAAATCAAACTAAAGATTTTGTCTTGAAATCTACATAGATGTGGAAATTAATATATGGATTGATAGTAGTAAAACAAGGACAAGAAGACCTATTTGAGGGAAGAAATAATGAAGAAGAGGCAGAGAATGAGAAAGAGGAAGAAAGAGAACAAGAAAAGGATGAAGGAGAGAAAGAAATAGAAAAAGAGACAGTGGAGACACATGGTGAAGAGGAGCAACAAATTGAATAGAGTGTCCAAGACACCCAACTACCATCACCAAGTCCTCCACATACAACACCTATAGTTATAGTCATTATAAAGGATGTTCTTGACACTTTAGCTCAGAACAAAAACCCTTTAGCTCTAGAAGACCTTAAGAAGATCCTTCACCAATCAACACTGCAAGCACAACTTTGCACAAATCCTATTTTCATGAGTGTTGATGAGCTGCAGAAAGCTATAGCAGAAATAACAAGGGAGAAGGAAACCACACAAGAAAAATCTACACAACCTCCCATAGCTATAGCAGATCAACCCAAGAGCAAGATGTACATGAAAAAGTTGCTAAGGTTGATTCTACAATAAAGGTGACAACTACTACCAAGGAGCAACCAAAGGAATAAACAAGACAAGATGTTCCTGCAACACAAACTCAAGATGCACCTCCTCAAATTATCATCATTGATCAAGGCAATAGAGGAGAGGAGAAAGAAGTGGAGAAAACCCCTAAGGAGCAGGAGGCAATACAAACATTGGTTAACTTGCCTAGCTTAAGGACTCCTCAGAAGAAGCTGAGCACTGATGTAGTACCATTGCAAATATCAGCACTAGGTTTGAACACTACAAAGGTTGCAAGGGTACTTCACTATGGAGACCCTGCACTTGATGAAGAAATAGTCATACCAAGCTATAACTCAAGGAAAATGAACTTGCAATAGATAAATGAAGTGCAAGAGGCACTAGAAAGGAGAAAGAGGCAAGAGATACTTAGAAATGAGTACAAGCAGAAGCAAGCATTAGTGTAGATCAAAGACATATTTCTTGATGCATTTAGCTTGCAAGTACCTAATGAAACTCAACCCATAATGGAGCAATTATCTAATATTCTAGACCGAGTATAGAATGAGCAAGTACCTAATGAAACTCAACCCATAATGGAGCAATTATCTAATATTCTAGACCGAGTATAGAATGAGGACCTTGAAAGCAATGTCAAATTATTAGAATGGTTAGAAAGGAAATTTTAGATGAAAGCAAATGAAACGATATCAAGTGACATTGCACTTTCACAAGTTTAATTGGCGAAGAAAATTGAAAAAGTGAAAAAGGTACTTGAGAATGTATTCTTATTGTATACTAAGTAGTGTGATTCATCCCATTTCACACAAGAAATGAGCCAAAGAATAATGAGCTTGGAGGGAAATCTAAAGATTTCTAGCACACAATTACCAAAAGATCTAGCTCAAAGTGAGAAGCATTTTGTAGTAATTCTTCACACATAGAGGGAATTAGTTGTGTTGACAATAGAGGAGGCCAACATTAAGGCCAAATTGATGCAAATTCAATCCTTGATAACTCCACATTTGTAAGTACTTCATAAGGAGCACACCTATGTAGAAAATGTTCTCAAGAAAGACCCAAATCTTTCTACTTGAGAAGGCCCTTTCATCTCGCAATAGAGAGAGAAATCCAACACAAGTCATTGGAGATAGCTTTAAATAATTGGGATGCTTCTCTCAAGATGATAATGGAGGTAAATAAAACATTTTTGGCAAAGTATTCTATTCATCCTTAGGACCCTTTGACATAAGTGACAAAAATGGGGAGAAATAATAAGGAGAAATAATAAGGGGGAGAATAAGAATATTCATTCATTATTTATTGCATCTAATAAAAGGGGGAGTATAATTCACTATAATTCATTGAATAAATGTGAATAAGAATGGTTATATAATACATTCTTTGTTGAAAGCAATAAAGAATATCCAAAGGGGGAGATATTCATATTCAAATTGCAAGTAGAAATAGGGTACACTAATACAGTAAAGGAAGATAAGGCAAAAGGTATCAGATATGTTTAACAAAAGAATTTTGATTATAAGAATGGAAATGGTACAACAACTTAGGGGGAGTAGATCAGATTTATAATGTTTAGTTAAGTGTTTTTTCCATTCATGTCAAAGGGGGAGATTATTGGTCTCAAATTGGTTTTTACATTTGAGTGTCAACACACTTACCAAATTCTCAAGTTAATGTTGAGCATAATACAAAAGCCAAGCAATAATGTATGCCAAGCTAGAGAATTCAATAGGTGCTGAGTTAACTTTAGGTGTCGAGCAATCTTCAAGTGCTGAGTAAAGTTCAAGTGTCAAGCAAAGTATAAATGTTGAGTCACTATAGATGCCAAGTGAAACATAATTGTAATAGGAGCTGAGTGAGCCAATTTTTCTATATGTATCAAGCATCAACAACTAGTATGTATTGAGAAACACAAAATCAACATATGAGTTTGTGCCTTGACAAGCTCAGATGTAAACCATTTTTAGAGCTTACATGGTATGAATCTTGAAGGATCTTGAAGATAAGCAAGAATCTTTCACATTACCTATGCAATCAACATGCAGCCAATAAGAAAAATGGAGAAGGCATGCAACAAATAAGAGAAGTACAAGGAATGAGTGGGAAATAAATATTTAATATTGATCATAGATTTATACCTAATCCTAAGTCTTCAAAATATTTAAAAGGAGGACAAAACCCAATTGAATGTGTGGATGAGAGAAGTGTATGGGTGAACTATAGAAAAATTCAAAAGGGTAAAAGACTTAGTGGAGAACAAAGCAGCATAGCAAAATCTAGTTGATGAAGAATAGAGTATCAGAACCCAATAGAGTGACATATCAGATCAAGCAAGGATCAGACTGATAGAGTAGAAAAAGGATCTTGAATTAGTAATTGAAGATACAAAGCTATCAAGTCAAAGTTTTCTAATACTCTCTAGCAATTGTATTAGATTGTTGGCATTAAGTTATTATTGCCATTACTGAAAACACTTATCTATATCAGTATAACTACCGAGCTCATCACTCAGTCTACAATGTATATCGAGCATTTAGTGGTTACCTTGTACATTAATCACTTAAGCAATTTACACCGTGCTTCACAGTTTACACTGAGCATTCTAGTATTAACCAAGCCAAGTACAGCTATCGAGTGAATATGCAATCCAATAGTGCCTACCGAGTGATGAAAGCACAGTGCCTATTGAGTGATGTAAGCACAGTGCCTATCAAGTGATGGCAGCACAGTGTCTACCGAGTGATGCAAGCGCAGTGCTTACCGAGTAATGGAAGTATAATGTTTACCGAGTGAAAGCAAGGTAAATGAAGGATTCAATTTTTACTGAGTGATACTATATCCATCCAATCTTCAATGGTTATCGAGTTCAAAACTACGTCAGGTGATTAGTATGGACTGAGCCTTCACTTCTACCAAGTGCATGATGATGCTGAGTAATGTAGTGGACACTGAGTATCAGAAAGTCACCGAGTCAGTTTAGTAAACTTGAGTTATTTACTATTGAGCCGACTCAGTATAGTTTTGTTCACTTGTGTTTTAGCCAACCTTGCAATTGTAATTATTGGAATGATATATGTATGTAATGTATTATATCATTTGAAAAGAAAAGAAATGATGATCATAAGAGTAAAAAGAGAGACATGTAATAGTAATGTTTGAGAAGTGTAAATGCAAATCAACAGAAGAGCAAAATATTCAGCAAGGTCTACAAGGAGCAATAATGATTCATCAGTCACAGGAGCTGATATATACTTCAAGGATCTAATTAGAAAATCAAGTTTGTAAGTAGATCAACTATTTCATCCTAGTAGGTGAATCAATTTTTTAAATCCTTTAACATGGTAGATTTAACAGTCTTTGTACAAATCTCCTAACAGAGTGCATACTTCAGTGTATGTTTGTAAATCCTCTAACAAGGTGGACCTAGCAATCCTTTATGCTCCTAACAAGGCAGATCACCAGAAGTGGTCAATGTAAGACTTAATAGGCCAACTTCATACTGCAATAACAAAGTTTTGTGGGTATCATCCCCACCCTAGTTTTACTTTCTATTTGGAAGGTTTCTGGGTCACCAAATCATTGTGTAGATGTGTTATGGATGTATGATTTCTCATATATGCAGTAGATTAGATGAATGAATGATGAATAGTTAAAGTACTAAATTGTTTAAATTTTTGAAATCTTGTTAAAGAAATCTTTGGATAGGATTACAATACCTGGTGCAGATGTCATTATTGTGGAGAATATGGACACACTGGAAAAGACTGCTCAAGGCATCACTTGAGGAAAAGAGACACAACGGTAAGATGTTATAAATGTACAAAACTTGGTCATATACCTAAAAACTACATGAATATAGGAAGGATTGAAGATGAAAAGGAAGCTAAAGCTAAAAACATACAAAAGCAAATGAGGCAACAATGGATTCCAAAATCTATCAAGCAAGATAGTTCAAGTGATGGCAATGTCACTCAAGAAATGGGTGACTCCATCATTTCTAATTAAGATTCATAAAGGATTTGGAACTGTATCATCAAGCTATATTTAGAGCAGTTCCAAATGCAAGAAAGAAAAATGATCAAATCAGTATTCCAGATACACAAAGATCAAAGAAAGTGTATTATTCGTTGAGTTGCATCTATCGAGGAAAGTTAGTTGAAGACCTTACCGAGCTAGGTTGGTAATAACTAAAAGTTTTGTTCGATCACCGAGTTGTGAGCTTCTATCAAGCAATGAATGATAGCCTGGGAAACACTCTGTCATCTCAGCTACCTTCGTATCAAGCATTTATGGAAAAAAATTTGTCAAAAGAGAAGAATTCAATTTCATTCTTCATTGTGATTTCAAAGCTAAGAAATTTCAAGTGAATTCCAAACAACTCCAAGAAATTTCAAGTGACTTTAAAGCAAAAAAACTATTCAAAATTTTCTTACACTTACCAAGTAGCTATGGCATCCAGGAGTAGCAATGACACCAAGGCAAGGAGAGGTTCAAAAATGTTGGTAAAGGGTACAGAATGGAAAGCGCCCAACTTCAAAATTATTCCAGCCATTGCAGAATCAGTCGACCTAAATGGAGCTCAATCGCAAATTCTACCTAAGGTACTTCTTATCAATGATATTCGTACTCATTTCAAATGTTCTATTCAAGAAATTGGGAACCTAGAGATGGACAATGCCCTAGGAGAAATGAGTGTAGATGGCTCTCTGAAACCCGAATACAAGCATCTTGAAACCAAAGGTTTGACTCATATCTTGCATATGCCTAGAAGCTTCCAAACTAAATGGATTAGGTATATTTTGAGTTGGGTGCACAATGGGAAACTATGGTTAGAGCAGCTAGTGTTAATTACAAAGAAGATGATTAATAAAATCACGAGTCTCCCTATGCCCAGCAAAGAAAAAACCACCAAAACCCTAGGTCGGGAGGAGTTACAAAAGAAAACCCTAGCTGAGTGGGATGGTAGAGGTTTGGAGGTTAACACTGTATCAAATATCAAACTAAGATTTGGCATTCATGTTATTGCCTACAAAATCTATAGCTCTAGTTGGCTAAACAGTGTACCTTGTCAGGCTATGGATTTGGCCTTCAAAATTGTAAAAAAGAACCTTGAATTTGATTTGTCAGAATTATTATTGAAACAATTGAATAAAAATATGGATAGTATAAGGACTTCAAAGAATAATCCACGTAAATTCGGCTCTCTATTGATCTATTTATTTTTCTATTTTCAAAAATTCTTTCCATCAAAAGGAACAGTTGTATGGAGAAAAGACATTCCCATTCTTTATCTGATTAATGAGTTTGTAGTAGAAATGGGTGAAAATTTTGATAGCATCATGGACAATTACTTTGAAGATTTCAAGGAGAGAATGAATAATAGGTTCCAAATTCCACCAAAATTGGTTGAAGATTATAGAGATGATGTATGCTTTATGGTTGACTGTGACAATGTATACATTCAAGCAGTCAGACCCCAAATGGCATGGGTGAAACCTCTTCCTTATGAAGTAAATATTGATGAGGCTAGGGATATTATTGAAGCACCGATGAATGAGCTAGTAGACCCAAGGCAACCAATCTTTGGAACATATAACAATTCAAAGGCTAGAATTGAACTTGAAATCAAGCTACCTCAAGCCATAAGCAAAGGCAAGAGGAAGATAGCCAGATTGGAAACTACAATAGGTCCTCTTATGCTTACTGAAGGAAAAGGAAAGGATGAAGAAGGTGATGAAGAAGAAGAAGGAGAAGAAGAAAAAGAAGAATATAAGCTAAAGAGGAACATCCAAAGAAGAAAGGTAAGGTAATTATTACCAAACCTAAGAAAAAACCTACTGCAGTATTCTCCAGAAGAACTAGAAAAGGCAAACAAGAACCTATACTAGTTAGGCCTCCACCCACATTTGAGGAAAGGCTTAAAAAATTGGAAGAAGGAGTTGGCATCACAAATTTCAATGCATTGAACTTTGAAACAAGAATTGATGCTGAGAAAATGCAGATTGAGGAACTGGTACTCAATAAGATGGGTAAATGGAAATACTCCTCGGACCAGCTTGCCTCTTAAATATCCAAAGAACTATTGGAGAGATTGCAACCGAGATGGGAGTCAGCCACCCAAATGGTTAAAGACATATATGAGAAATCTCTGAAGAATCTTCTACTAAGTCTCACTGGAGCAAAAATAAAGGTAACAATGAAGAACCATGAAGGTAAAATGATGATTAGATTTCACACATGTTTGATCTTAATTAAAGACATTGAGCATGTTGTAAATGATGTAACAAACATGTGGAAGAACATCTATCATCTGAAAAAGCCTAATGAAGATCTAGTTGAGATCAAGGATGATGATAGCAGTGATGGTGATAATTTTGATAGCACTCCATCCATCACAGTTACTCCAAGAGAGCTACATGCACTTATGGAAGAAAGAGAGGAAGAAGACAAGGAGGAAGAAGCACATGAGGAAGAAGAAGATCCAGTTAAAATTACAGCAGAAGTGATTGCATCCCTTCCTCACTCTCCACTAAAAACTATTACATCCACTTTGGAGACAACTTCTATAAGTGAGATTGTGAGCACAATTGCCACATCAATTGCTCAATCTTCACTAGCCACCTCCCAGCTCCAAGTATCTAAAATAGAGGTGCCAAGCACTTCATCTACCAAGTTGTCTATCACTTCTTCAGCCACTGAGTCAACCTCCTCCGATCCTTCATCAACAACAAGTGTACTAGTAAGGTTCACAATTTTGTCTTCATCAATTCCAACAAGATCTATAGTTTTTTTTCCATTAGCATCATCTATATCCACTTCCACTCCAATCAGTTCTACTATGGGTACTCTACTGAGTATGATACCATTTTTGGGAAGTGTTTCAATTTTTGATCCGGTTAATACTCCTATTGGCGTTCAATCCTCAAGTCCTATTCCAATTTTTACTACTAGCCCTTCCATCTCCACTATTGTGTCTGTTCCTAAGGTCAAACCAATCATAACAGAAGTCAAACAAAAGAATCCATTAAGACTTCTGATTACTGGAAAGGAAATTGTAGAAGATATTGACCTAGATACAAAGATAGTAGTTCCAAAGATTTATTATGAAAATGCTACCATTGAAGAGATGAGGTTAGCTAGTCAACTAATAGAGATGAAGGCTATGCAGAAGTAGTTAAGTTCTGAAAGGGATAAGGAATAAAAAATAATTGAGAGTGCCAAGAATATAATTACAGATGCCATACGTGTTGAAGTAGATTCTACTCAACACATTTTGATTCAATTAGAAGAGGCTATACATAAATTTAATGAGGACTCTTCCAGACAAGAAAAACTTATTGAGAAAGATCAAAAGAAATTTGATAATAAGG
Organism: Cupressus sempervirens; assembly: GCA_028749045.1. Classification (NCBI taxonomy): domain Eukaryota; kingdom Viridiplantae; phylum Streptophyta; class Pinopsida; order Cupressales; family Cupressaceae; genus Cupressus; species Cupressus sempervirens. Next base: position 691,113,203 of record CM053793.1, read on the forward strand.
TACTAGAGCACATTGCTCAAAAGATAGCAATAAAGCAAGTTGAATTGTCAACATTTTTGGGAAATTTTGAAAATTCTTTTAATAATGCAGTATCACTTTTTGCTAAACTTTGTGATGTTTCTGGCTTCACCAAAGAAATAAAGGATAAGTTAAATAAGATTGACATTGATGTGAAATCAATGCCTCCAAGCTAAAGGTGGACTCCTCCTCCACAACCTCCCATCACACCAAGATCAGATATTTGGTAGATGTTTAGGTAGAATTATTGAGAGAGGAAGCTAGGATCCGGTCATGACATATAGACATCCAGAACATGATCCTTTCTATCATGGACACAATGCAAAACATCTTGTACATTGCAAAACATTGGTCCAACATGAGAACTTCTCAGTGGTTGATCACTTGATCCAATTATCAATAAAGTTCAAATTGCTCTCTCTACCTGTAAAATTTTGCAGCAGTCTTGGGATAGTACTTTTGCAACCATTCTTAAGGTACATCAAGAATTTCTATCTCACTTTGGTGTAACCATATAAATTGTATATATGCAATCCTTTGGCATTGTTGTCAAAAAGGGGGAGAGATTCAGAAACTTAGTATAATAAATAAGGCGAGGTATCACTATAAGTGATAGGGGCAGTTAGCACACAATAAAGTTTGCATGTGTACATAAGTATATTTGTATATGTAGTAGTTCTACAAATTCAATCAGGCTATGTACATATGTTTTGACTTATAAGTGTTTTGTCACTAATGCCAAAAGGGGAGATTGTTGGCATTAAGTTATTATTGGCATTAGTGACAACACTTATATGTATCAATATAACTATTGATCTCATCACTTAGTCTACAATGTCTATCGAGCATTTAGTGGTTACCTTGTACATTCATCACTTAAGCAATTTACATTGAGCATTCTAGTGTTAACCAAGCTAAGTACAACTACTGAGTGAATGTGCAATCCAGTAGTGCCTACTGAGTGATGAAAGCACAGTGCCTACCGAGTGATGAAAGCACAGTTCCTACCGAGTGATGTAAGCATAGTGCCTATTGAGTGATGGAAGCACAGTGTCTACCGAATGATGCAAGCGTAGTGCTTACCGAGTAATGGAAGTATAATGTTTACTGAGTGAAAGAAAGGTAAATGAAGGATTCATTTTTAACCGAATTATACTATATCCACTGAGTCTTCAATGGTTACTGAGTTCATAACTATGTCAGGTGATTAGTATGGACTGAGCCTTCAATTCTACCGAGTGCATGATGATGCTGAGTAATACAGTGGATGTCAAGTATTAGAAGGTCACCGAGTCAATTCAGTGAACCTAAGTTATTTACTATTGAGCCGACTCAGTATAGTTTTGTTCACTTGTGTTTTAGCCAACCTTGCAATTGTAATTATTGGAATGATATATATGTAATGTATTATATCATTTGAAAAGAAAAGAAATGATGATCATAAGAATAAAAAGAGAGACATGTAATAGTAATGTTTGAGAAGTGTAAATGCGAATCAGTAGAAGAGTAGAATATTCAGCAAGGTCTACAAGGAGCAGTAATGATTCATCAGTCACAGGAGGTGATATATACTTCAAGGATCTAATAAGAAAATAAAGTTTGTAAGTAGATCCACTGTTTCATCCTAGCAGGTGAATCAGTTTTGTAAATCCTTTAACAGGGTAGACTTAACAGTCTTTGTACAAATCTCCTAATAGAGTGCATACTTCAGTGTATGTTTGTAAATCCTTTAACAAGGTGGACCTAGCAGTCCCTTATGCTCCTAACAAGGTAGATCAACAGAAGTGGTCAATGTAAGCCTTAACAAGCCAACTTCATATTGCAATAATGAAGTTTTGTGGGTATCATCCCCACCCCAGTTTTACTTTCTATTTGGAAGGTTTCTGGGTCACCAAATCACTATGTACATGTGTTATGGATGTATGATTTCTCATATATGCAGTAGATTAAATGAATGAATGATAAATAGTTAAAGTACTAAATTGTTTGAAGTTTTGAAGTTACTGATTCACCCCTCCCCTCTCAGTAACCTATCATATCTTGAATATTTCCAACATTAGACATGGAAATCCTATGGACTTTGGTTGGCCTAGTAGCCATTTGTAAATCCTTTAACAAGGTGGCATTCAAAGTGAATGTACAAAAGTCCTTTGACCAAGCCTACTTTTAGTTGGGTAGTGAAATCCTTTAACCACATCACTTTTGATAGAGTGTAAAGTTTTTAACAGGATAGGCCTTTCACAAGGCAGACCATTGGAAGTGGTCAAACATTGTAACCTTCAATAGTTACACATTGCTACAATGATATTTTGTGGGTGTCATTCCCACCCTAGTTTTACCTTCTCATTCTAGAGGTTTTTGGGTTACCAAATTTGTGTGTTGTCTATTTTCATGCATGTCTTTACTTTCATGTTCATTAGATATATTGGATGCATGTGAATCATTTTAGCTAAAGAAATTTTAAAAGGTTAAAGTTAAGTTACTTCTGATTAATCTTCCCACTTGTTAATTCCAACAGGGTGAATCAGTTACTACTAAAACAAATCCTAGGTCCCATAGATATTAGTACAAAAATGTAAACTAAAAATTGAATATTGTTGATGCTTGGTAAACATACATAAATGTTGTAACTTGGTAATAACTAAATGATCTTGATAAATGCTTAACATATAAAATTTAGGCGTTATATGTGATTAACATTACATTAACTTGGTTGCAAAAAAAAAATAATAATAACATGAACACATTTGACACCAGGATTTAAACTGGAAACCCAATTTGTGAAAAACAACCAATTGCAACTAGTTATTATTTTTACTCTTCTGAAGTGAGCTCTATTAGGAGCTAACCCAATTAAAGGTTACAAAATACACTATTAGGTGTGATCCTATTAGAGGATTTAATCACCCTATTAGGAGTGGCCTTATTAGAGGTCTTTAGACAATTCAATAGAACTGCCACCTTATTAGAGGATTACAAATAGCTGCTAAGCTAACTCTATTAAGAGATTTAGATCTCTACTACAATGGTTATAGAGAGTAACAATGAAATGACCTAATTTGAATGCAACTGAATTATAGATTATAGATCTCTATTCTAGCTTGTACTTGATCCTTCCTGACCAAACATAGCTTTTCTACTCCACAAAGATATTCTGCTTATCCTTCAAATTCACTTCCTCTTCTCATCATTAAATCTTTAATCACATCTTCATACTTTTCACATTCACTCACATTTTGAAATCAGAACTTGACCTTATACTTATGTCTTTCACTTTGTCAAGCCAACTCAAATACAACTTAGAATAATTAATATTCATCACCCTGGTTAGAATCAATAGATAAATCAATTGAACTTAATATGTCAAAATAAGAAAATCTTTCATTAGCTGACCCAACTTGGTAGAAACTAACTCAAAAGTGATTTCCTATGTTAACCAATAGAAGCTCGGTTAACACTAAAAACTTATAAAAATCCTTTGGAAACTGAGTGAGCTTAGTTAGCACTAGTTCCATCCAACTTTCTTTCATTAACTGAGTGAGTCGGTTAACACTCATCTTCTACATACTTTCCTTTGACACTTGAGTGAACTTGGTAGACATTGCCTTCTAAACTATGCAATCATAGGAATGCTTGATAGACACTATAAACTACCTTCATTGTCCAAGTGAGCTCGGCATATACTAACTAATAATAATATGACATTTGTGTAACATCAAAGACAATACAAAATATCCAACAATCTCCCTCTTTGGCATTGATGGCAATAGGACATGTCATAGCATAATAAAATTTTGGATTTGTCATTAAGAACTCCCTCTCTCAGTATGAGCTATTCCTTTCACTAGATTCATCGACTATCTATAAAAAACTTCACCTTCTTTAGAAATCTTATCCCTCTTTGGTTCCTTACTTTATTCTTAGTTCCAAAAAAATTTCAGAGATATGACAGTAAACTTCTCCCTCTTTGACAACACATACCAAAGATAATTATTATGTTAATACCAATGTAGCTTAAGTACTAATTCATTTGTAATATGCCTTTGCCAATTCTACACCAACTAGTTGATCTTCAACTTAGCTCTTGTTGATACATTACTAAACTTTATTTAGTGAACTTCATATAGGGGAATGACCCCTAGCTTACCTCTTAGATACAGAAATGCATCATTAGGTAATGGCTTGGTAAATATGTCTACAATCTATTCATTTGTATTAAAATATTCTAATCTAACTTCTTTCTCTTGTATTAGCTCTTTTAAGAAATGATATTTTATAGCAATGTGCTTTGTTTTAGTATGCATCACTAAATTCTTTGATATATTGATTACACTAGTGTTATCATAGTATATGATTAATGGATCCTTTATTTCTATCTTTATTCCTTCCAACAATTGTTTGAACCAAAATGCTAGAAAAATTAACTATTGCTACCACGTATTCTGCCTTTGTTGTTGATTGAGACGTACAATTTTGCTTCTTGCTTATCCAAGACACTCCTTTTTTGCCAAGAAAGAATGCTCCACCACTAGTACTTTTTCTATAATCAATGCTTCCTACCCAATCAGCATCAGTGAATACTTTCAAGTTCAAATTACCTCCAAGTTTTTACCATAAGCCATAGTCTTCTATACCTTTCAGATATCTCATGATTCTCTTGATTGCCATCATGTGATTTTCCTTAGGATTTTCTAAGAATCTAGCCACTATTCCAACTGCTAGACCAATATTAGGCCTTGTTTGCACTACATACTACAATTTTTCAATCATTGATATGAATGTGTTCTAATGTACTTCTTTGGAATTACCATTTTTGGAGATCTTATGTCTAGTAGACATAGGGGTTCCAATTGGTCTTGAATCTTCCATTCCAAGCTTCTTCAGTATTTCCTTGATATACATAGACTAGGTGATGTAGATACCATTTTTGTCATGCTGTATCTACAATCTAACAAAGAATTTTAATTCACCAAATATGGACATCTCAAATTCTTTACTTGTTTCTTCTAAAAATGCTTTGCACAAGTCATCATTTCCTGTAAATAGAGTATCATCAACAAATATCTTTACCAATACAATCTTCTTGTCTGGTCCTTCCTTGATATGTAGACTACTATTATCATTTGTCATTTGAAAACCAATCTGTACCAAGTAATTATGAAGTCTTTCATACCAAGCTTTGGGAACTTTCTTGAGACCATATAATGCTTTGTGTAACTTGAAAACCATATCTCTTTTGCTAGGATCTACGAAACCTTTTGGTTATTCAATGTAGAAATCCTCATCAAGCTTTCCATTCAAGAATGCAAATTTAACATCCATTTGATACACTTTAAATCCTCTATGTGTTGCATATGCTAGCTATAAAGTTCTAATAGATTCTAGTCTTGCTACAGGAGCAAAAATATCACCATAATCAATACCTTCTTCTTGAGAATAACCTTTGTGCACCAATCTTGCTTTAATTCTTGAAACTCTTCCATCTTTATTCAGCTTATATCTCAATACCCACTTTGTACCAATTACATTTTTATCGTTGGGTCTAGGAACAAGAGTCCAAGTTTGTTCTTTTCTATTTTCTCCATTTCTTCATTCATTGCTTCAATCCAACTTTCATTTTCTAGAGCATATTTAACATTTCTAAATTCAAATTTAGTAAGTAAACATCTACATTTTATTTTTCTTCTTGTGATTGTCCTATCAAATTTGTCTCCAATTATCTAATTGGGTGCATGATGTCTTCTAACATATCTTGCTAACATAGGCTCTTCAGACTTTAAATGAGTTCCACCATCTTCATCATGAATTTTAGTTTCAACCTTGGGTTCTTCTATCTATAACTTGAGTCCTTTAGACTTGATTTGAACTAGCTCAGTAGCCTCTGACTATAACTTGGGTCCTTTAGACTGTAACTTATGTTACATTGTCTATAACTCAATAACTATTGGAGATTTTGGAGATTTGAGAGATTAAGCTTCCTTCCTTTTAGATAGATTTGGTAGGGTATTAGGTTCATAGTAAAAAAAAAATCTTTAATCTTTTGGCTCCTTGTTGCTTTCTTCTTCACTCTTTTCTACAAACTCATCAATTCTAACATGTGCACTTTCTATTATTTTATGAGTAGACAAATTCAAACATTTGTATGCTTTACTTTTGTAGGAGTTTCTTAGAAATATACCTTCATCACCTTTTACATCAAATTTTCCTTTTCTAGATTCTTTCAAGATATAACATTTGCTACCAAATATTTATAATTAACTTACATTAGGTTTTTAGCCATACAATAGTTGATAAGGAGTTTTGTTTAAGTATTTATTCAACTATACTCTATTTAAGGTATGAATTTTAGTGCTAATAGCTTCCTTCCAATATTTGAGAGCAACATTCTTTTCAATCATCAGGGTTCTTGCACAATCCATGATAAATATGTTTCTTCTTTTAGTTATACCATTCTACTATGGTGTACCAAGGGTTGATACTTGTTTTTTGATTCCTCTTTCAATGCAAAAATTATTGAATCCATTGAAAATGAATTCACCACCTCTATCCGATCTTAACCATTTCAATCTCTTTCTTGTTTCTTTTTCTACTCTTGCTAGATACCACTTGAATTTTTAAAAGGCTTTTGATTTTTCTTTTAGATACATTATAGTCATCAAAAAAAGAATGAAAAACTTTTCTCCACTGTAACTCTCTATTCCAATAGGTCCACATAGGTCTGTATGAACAATTTCCAAAACTTCTTCTAACTAATAGTTTTTTCTTTTGAAACTACTTTTTCCCATCTTAGCAATTTGGCAATTCTTACAATGACCCATATCAGACTTCTTCAAATTAGGAATACCTCTTACTCTTCTATGTTTTCTTATCTTAACTAGATTATCAAAGTTAATAGGACATAGCTTTTTGTGCCACAACTAGCTTTCTTCTACTTGAGCAATAAAACATGAACAATGACTTAGATCAAGATAAAATAGATTACCTTTTGTTTGCTTGCAATATCCAAATAGAGTTCCCTTTTCATCTAGTAGTTTGGCCTATCCATTAATGAATTCTACCTTGAATCTAATGCTATTCAACTGTATCACACTTGGTAGATTATGTTTTAGTCCTTCAACCCAATAATCATTGTCACATACAAGTTCTTTAGTCAATAAAATGCATCCTTTTCCTTTTATGTTACATGGTTCATTGTTTCCAAATCTCACACTACCTCCATCATAATATTCCATGTGCTCAAATTTTGTTTTGTCTCTAGTCATATGATATGAACAACCATTGTCAATAATCTATATATCATTTTTGCTAACATAAGAGATAACTGACATCTTATTTCCTTTATCATTAGATTCATCTTTCACAGCAATATATGTTGACATTTAGTCAAGTTTGTTACTAGTGACAAAACTTATTTAGATTCTATATGGCTACCAAGCTCATTGAATAGTCTATAATTTTTTTCATGTAATTCAATATCCATCAAGCACTACAGTTCCTACCAAGCATTCTAGTGGTTACCAAGTGAATTCAGTTAGTGTGAAGTGCAACAGTTCAAACTGAGTAGAATCAAATAGTGTGAAGTCTAGCAGTTCAAACCTAGAAGTTTAGTGGTTACCAAGCTTTGTAGTTTCTATTGAGCTAGCAGTTCATGTGAAGAAAAGTTAGTGTTAATTGAGCTATATGGAGATTAGTGTTTACTAAGTGTGTAAATGAGTAATTTAGTTTCTACCAAGTTACATAGTATCTACTAAGTCACCAGTGCAAACTGAGTTTGAGACTACTCTGAGATGATTAGTATGGACTGAGCTTCTACTTCTATTGAATACATGATGATGCCAAGTAGTGACAGTGGACACTAAGTATCAAACTTCACCAAGTCAATCTTTAGAACTTGAGTTTCTTCATTTCAACTAAATTTGTAATATTGGTGTTAACTTGTTTATTGGTTGAATTTGTAATTATGTAAATTGGATTCATATATATATATATATATATATATATATATATATATATATATATATATATATATATATATATATATATATATATATATATATATATATATATATATATATATATAATGTATTATATCATATCCAAAGTATGATGAAATAATAAGGAAATATGAATGTGTGGAATAATGTGAAAAAGAAGCATGCAAATGAGAATCAACAAAAAAGAAAGTGTATAGTAAGGCCATATCAATAAAGGAGCAACAGAGCCATATCTATCACATAAAGCTAATTAGTACTTCAAAGAATCTCTATCAAAAAATTAGTCACAAGTTAGAAATCTACTATTTCACCCTAATAGGTGAATCAATCCAAATCCTTTAACAAGGTAGGCTTAATAGTCTTTTGTCAAATCTCTTCACCAAGTGCATACTTCATTGTATGTTTGTAAAACCTCTAACAAGGTGGACCTAGCAGTCTTAATTGCCCCTAATAGGGAAGATCATCAGAAGTGATCATTATAAGCCTTAATAGGCCAACTTTATGCTACAATATTGAAGTTTTGTGGGTATCATCTCCACCCTAGTTTTACATTCTATTTGGAAGGTTTTTAGGTCACCAAATTATTGTGTTCAATTTTTATGAATGTTTTATTTTTTTAGTCTCTCATGCATGCAATTAATGAATTAAATGGTAACTAGATTATTCTAATTAAGATCTAGATTTGGTAAAGTTTTTGAGGTTACTAATTCACCCCTCCCCTCTCAATAACCTAGCATAGTCTTGAATATTTCTAACAATTGGTATTATAGCTTTGTGACTCTTAGGATAAAGCTTGATAGCTTGAGCAAAGATCAAGGACAATGGAGATATTTAGACTTGATAAGTTAATTGACAATGAAAAGCTAGATTTAGAGATGGCCATTACATAACTCAAGAAAGCTAAGGAACAACTTTCCCAATCCCTAAAAAGAAGCAAGGAACTTGCAAATCAAATGAATGATCATAATTACATTGAAGAAAAGATTAAAGATTTGTTCCCTTCAAGCAGTTTAGATGAAGAAAATGATAAAATCAAAGAACTCTTAGAGAAGAATGGTTCCCTAGAAGAAGTAAGAAAGCTCAAAAGAGAACAAGAAATTCAATCAATAAGGCTATGTGAAATCTTGGAACAAAGGAACAAGATGAAAGAAGAAACGGATGGAAGGAACAATGAGATCCAGAACCAATTCCTTCAGCATGCAAATCTTATGGATCAAATCTCTGATGGAAATAAGGAAATCATGAGCCATAGATAGATCAATGAAAGATTAAGAAATGATCTAAATTTGGAAAGACAAATCAATGAAAGAATAAGAAGTGAGCTGAGATCTGAAAAGAAAATTAGTGAAAGATTGAAAAATGACATAAACACTAAAAATAAAATCAATGAGAGAATGATAAAATCCAAAGTAGACACGAATCAATCGAATCAGTTGAATGAACAAAATCTCTATAGAGAAAAAGGTAAAGCAAGAATTAGATATAAAGAAGAAGGTGAATTCTTTGAACAAGGTGCTCAAAGGAATCAAAGACCTACTTGAAATAACTATGGTAAGAAAGATCATACATCAAATAGATGTTGGAGTAATGGTAAAAAAAAATTCAATGGTAAATGCTACAATTGCAATCAGCATGGTCACAAGGCCAATGAATCCAAAGAGAAACCAAAATTTGAAGGCAAGTGTCACAAATGCAAGAAACAAGGTCACAAGGCATCAGACTACAAAACCAAGTCATTCAATCTAATAGGGAAAATTGTGAAAGAAATATTTGGCTGGGACTATAACACTTGGTATAGATGTCATTACTATGGAGAATATGGACACATTGGCATTAACTGTGTTAAACATCACACAAGGAAGAGAGATAGCGCCTTAAAATGCTTCACTTGTACAAAACTTGGTCATCTAGCCAAGAATTGCAAGAATATAGGTAGAATTGAAGATGAAAAGAAAGAAAAAGTAGATAACATTAGAAAGAAAATGAGGTAGCAATGGATTCCTAAATCCACCAAGGAAGCTAGTTCAAGCAATGATGGTCATGTCACTCAAGAAGTGGGTGATTCCACCATTTCCAACTAAATTCTTAAGGAAGATCTGGAACTACATTATCATGATCACATCCAAATAGTTCAAAATAGAAAGGAAGCAAAGATACAAATCAGTATTCAAAATACACAAGGATCATCAAGTGACATGATGCAGGAGCATTCAGAGGTATAAGGGCAATCCTATGTCACCCAAAAAAATGTACTTAGACTTAGTTTTTGTTTTATGTTTTTTAATGTTTAGATACCCATTTGGGTCAAATAAAGGTTCCAACTCTCACAGTTCCACTATCAGTGTTCTAGGATAGAGTTTTAATCACCTTGGGATACATGTAAATGCCAAAAAAATAGGAGTATGTAATTGAGCCATCATTTTGGTGAACTAGAAGGTGTAAATTGGTCGAAAGATTGTTATTGTAATTTAGACCATTCCAAAAAAAGAATCAGGTCAAAAGGCCCCATGGTTTGAAAGTTATTATAGTTTTTTGATTTCTGGAGACATCCTAAGAATGCTTCAAAGTTAGGTTAGGGGCATTAAATGACCTCGAACAGGACTGAAAAATGGGAGATGAGTGAAGCTGGTCCATAGGGCTATAGAGCACTTTGAGAGCTTTAGAAATGTAAATAGTTCATCAATCAGAGCTACGGTTCAAAATTTATGCCTCTCAGAAGTTCGGTTACCATTTTTGGATTCTTCTAATTTTGCGCCGACTTCTAATGTGACTTCTAGAGCCTTCTATTTGGTCGGTGGATGCCTACTAGCACTTTCTAGAATGTATTCCTAATCCTTAACCCTCTGAGGTCTATTTAAGAAAATTAATGGCATTGTAAAAGGCAGTTCGAAGTGGAGTTTGAGAGGAGGTACTAAAAGGAGAAATTATCTCCAGTTTTATACTATTGTAAGCCCTTAGGGCATGTTTTGAGGTCTATTTTCTCTGTACTAAATGTATTAGCATTTTCTCACAGTTAATAAAATTTTCCCTTTCCTATTGTTTCCATTCTGTGCTTGGGTTGTGTCCCCATCATGAGATCAGTATCAATTATCACTGAGTTACATTCTCTCCTGAGTAAGGTTGGGTCATAAACTCTACCAAGCAAGGTCGAGAGTAACTAGTCACACATGTTTGATTACTAAGTTATGAAGCATTCAATGATAAATCCAAATAGATAGTGGATGATAGCCTATTGCACATATTTATTTCATCATAGCTACCTTTGTACCAAGCATTAATGGTGAATTTTTATCAAAAAGTAGGAAATCTAATTCATTTTTCATCAAGAATTTTAAGTGTTATTACAATCAAGTGAATTACAGAGCAACCAAGTGACTTTGAGTGGAATTTGTAACTAAAGGTTTTTTAAAGTTTTCCATAACCTACTAAGTAGCCATGGTAGCATCAACTAGTAGTAGCAAGGCAAGGAAAGGGTAAAAAATATTGGTCTGATGAGTCGAATGAAAAGCCCCTAATTTCAAACTTGTGCCAGTAATTATGGAAACCCTAGATCCAAATGGAGCACAATCGCAGATCCCTCCTAAGGTACTACACATTAATGATATCCAAACTCAAAATATAAGTGCGTAATTCAAGAAATTGGAACCCTAGAGATAGATGATGCCCTAGGTGAATTGTGTGTGAATGGTGTTCTTAAATCTAAACATAAGCACTTGGAAGATAAGGGTTTAACCCACATTCCCCACCTGCCCTAAAGTTTCCAAATCAAATGGATTAGATACATCCTAAGCTAAGTTCACAATGGTCAATTATGGCTTGAGCAACTAGTTTTGATCACTAAGAAGATGATTCATCATATCACCAGCCTTCCCATGCTCTCCAAGGTCAAAACCACTAAAACCATAGGTTGGGTGGAGTTAGAAAAGAAAACCCTAGCTAAGTGGGTTGATGAGGTATGAAGATCAGTAGTGTAATAGATGCAAAACTAAAATTTTCCATACATGTGATAGCTCACAAGATCTATAGTTCTAGTCATCTCAATAGTGTGTCATGTGAAGTAGTAGACTTGGAATTCAAGGTTGTAGAGAATAATCTATCATATGATCTTGCAAACTTATTGTTGAAGTAGTTTAACAAAAAACATGGAAAGTATAAGGGCTTCCAAGAAAAACCCTTGCAAATTTGGTTCTTAGCTGACATGTTTATTTTTCTATGTTGAAAAGTTTTTCCCTTCAAAAGGTATGGTAGTATGGAGAAAGGATGTGCCAATTCTATATCAGATTAATGAGTATATTATAGAAATGGGTGAGAATTTTGTTAGTATAATGGATCATTATTTTGATGTCTTCAAGGAGAAAATGAATAATAGATTCAGGATACCCTAGAAATTGATTGAAGAATACAAAGATGATGCTTGCTTTATGGTAGATAGTGACAAAGTCTACATTCAAGGAGTAAAACCCAGAGTTGTATGGGTAAAACCTCTTCCCTATGAGGCAAATATAGATGAATTAAAGAACATTATTGAAGCCTTAATAAATGAACCTGTTGATCCAAAGGCACCACACTTTGTAATGTATGATGAAGCCAAGGAAAGAATAGAGCCTAAAATCAAGCTTCCACAAGTGGTTAAGAAAGGAAAGAGGAGGATAGCAAAACTCAAAACTAGCACACCTCTTATGTTGAATGAGGGTAAAGGATAAGATTTTAAAGAAGTAGAGGATGAAGAGGAGTCAAAAAAAGAAGAAAAACTAGTAAAGAAGAAAGGCAAGGTGATCATCACTAAGCCACCTAGGCCATCCACTATAATGTTCACTAGGAGATCTATGAAGAAAGGTAGTGAAGTTGTGTTTAGCAAGCCTCCTCCCACCTTCCAAGAAAAATTAAAATAATTGGAAGAAGGTGTAGGCATAACCAACTTTAAATCATTGAAGTATGAGACTAGGATAGAGGCTGAAAAGAAACATGTTGAAGAATTGGTGCTAACCAAGATGGGAAAATAGAAGTATTCCCCTGATCAGATAGCCTCCTAGATCTCTAATGAGTTATTGGAGAAATTAAAGCTAAGATGGGACTTAGCTATGCAAAGAAAAAAAGATATCTATGGAAAAACCTTGAGGCAGTTGCTACTAAGCATCACAGATGCTAAGGTAAAAGAGTCTTTAAATAAGAATGAAGATAAAATGACTCTTAGATTTAATAATTGTTTAATTTTGTTAAAAGATATAGAGCATGTGGTCAAGAATGTCATAGGTATGTGGAAGAATTTTTATCACTTGCATAAACAAAGTGACTCGCTAGCAGAAGTCAAGGATAATGATAGTGATGATGAAGATGGAGAAACAAACTTTGAGCCAACACATTTTGACAATGAAGAAGTTGAAGAAGATAAAGAGGAAGAAGCTATCAAGGAAGACAAAGAAGATGATGAGGAGACTAATCCTATGAAGATAATAGTTGTAGTCATTGTCTCACTTTCTTACTCTCCAAGAAAATCAATAGCTACATCAAGTTTGAAGACAACTTTAGCAAGTTTGATTGTGACCATAGCAGATACATCAAATGTCCAATCACTCTTTGCACCCTCATAGCTTAGCACATCACTAATGGAACTGTCTACCACTTCATCACCAAGTTGTAGCCTCCCTCTTCTTTAGCTCCTAAGTTAGCATCATCAAAAATGAGTATAGTATGTTCTACAATTTTGAGTTTTTTAGTAGTAAGTACTTTAGTTTTATCTTCTACAGTTTTGGATACTTCGTTAAGTACTTCAATTTTTGGATTTAGTAAGAATTTTAGTTAGTATTTCATCTATTGACACTATATAATTTTTCTCTGCTAGTCCTACTGTCTCTACAATTGTTTCCATTCTAGATTCAAAGGCATCAAGTACAAAGATAGTTGAACCTAAGGCTCAAATGAGTACAAGATTTTTGAGTGGAAAGGAAAGAGAGGAGGATATAAACCTAGATGAGGAGATTAGGATTCCAAAATGGGATTTTAATAGTGCCACTATAGATCAAATGCATATAGCTGGTCAACCCCTCCAAAACAAAGCAAAGTAGAAGAAATTGAGAGAGGAGAGAGATAGAGAATATAAAATCATAGAGGATGCCAAGAATATTTTTAATGAGGCATTAGGTGTTGAAGTTGATACTTCTCAACACATTTTGTTTCAATTAGAAGAGGTAGTCTGGAAGTTTAATGAGGACTCCAATTCAAGAAAAATTGATTGATAAAGCTAAGAAGAAATTTGATAATAAAGTGCTTGAGCACATTGCTCAAAAAATTGCCATTCAACAAATGGAACTTTCCTCAATTTTGACAAATCTTGAAACTTCTTGCACAAATGTAACACCACTTTTTGGCAAGTTGTGTAATGTTACTAAGTTCACAAAGGAAATAAAGAGGAAACTAATAAATATTGATAGAGCTAAAGGCTAGTGCACAATAGTTGCAACTTGACCCTAGTTCAAGCTCTGCACATCATATGAAAATTAGATTCTTGTTAGATATGTAGGTAGAGTTGTTGAGAGAAAAAGCAAGGACCAGGTCTACACTGATAGATATTTAGAATATGATCTTTCCCATCATAGATACAATGCAGAAGCATATTGCTTATTCCAAAACATTGATTAATGACAATAACTTCTCCATTGTAGATTACATGATAGAACTCTCTACAAAAGTGAAAATTTCTCTACATTTGTGTAAAGTTTTGCAAGAAAATTGGGGCAAGACTCTAAGACTTATTCTCAAGGTACATTCAGATTTTCTTTCTTATATTGGTGTCTCTTTGTAAATAAGTTTTGAATAAATCTTTGGCATTATTTTCAAAAAGGGGGAGAGGCACTTAATATGCCATATATAATGAGAGATACTTGTTATGCTCTATATACTGTATGAGGGAGAATCATGCAAAGGAAGAATGTGTATATAGTAGAGAATTTATAGATATAGTATACTATATATACTTACGAAGACAAATTTTGAAAAATCTCAAAAATAGTATACCATATCGAGCTAGTATCACACTATGATGTATATAAGTTTTGGTTGATAAGTGGTTTTGTCACTAATGCCAAATAGGGAGGTTGTTGACTTTTAGTCAAGTTTATTATTAGTGACAATACTTATTCAGATTCTATATGGCTATTGAGCTCATTGAATAGTCTACAATGTTTCCCATGTAATTTAGTAGCCGTCGAACACTATAGTTCCTACCAAGCATTCCAGTGGTTATCAAGTGAATTCAGTTAGTGTGAAGTGAAAAAATTCAAACCAAGCAAAATCAAATGGTGTGAAGTCTAGTAGTTCAACCTGAGTAGTTTAGTGGTTACCAAGCTTTGCAATTTCTACTGAGCTAGCAGTTCATGTGAAGTGAAGTTAGTGTTAATCGAGTTGTATGGAGATTAGTGTTTATTAAGTGTAGTCATGGTAAATGAGTAATTCAATTTCTACCAAGTTACATAATATCTACTGAGTCACCAGTGCAGACCAAGTTCAAGATTGCTTTGAGATGATTAGTATGGACCAAGCTTCTACTTCTACCAAATGCATGATGATTCCAAGTAGTGACAATGGATGTTGAGTATCAGAACTTCACCAAGTCACTCTTCAGAACTCTAGTGTCTTCATTTGGGCTAACTTTATAATATTGGTGTTAACTTGTATATTGGCCAATTTTATAATTATGTAAATTGGATTGATATATATGTAATGTATTGTATCATATCCAAAGTATGATGAAATAATAAGGAAGTATGAATGTGTCAAATAATGTAAAAAAGAAGCATGCAAATGAGAATCAATAGCAGACAAAGTGTATTGTAAGGCCATATCAGCAAAGGAGTAGTAGAGCCATATATATCACACAAAGGTGATCAATACTTCAAAAAATATATATTAGAAAATTAGTTGAGAGTGAGAGATCTACTATTTCGACCTAATAGGTGAACCGGTCCAAATCTTTTAACAAGGTAGACTTAATAGTCTTTTGTCAAATCTCTTTACCCAGTGCATACTTCATTATATATTTGTAAAACCTCTAACAAGGTGGACCTAGCAATCCTAATTGCTCCTAGCATGGTAGATCATTAGAAGTGATCATTGTAAGCCTTAACATGCCAACTTTATGTTTCAATATTGAAGTTTTATAGGTATCATCCCCACCCCAATTTTACTTTCTATTTGGAAGGTTTCTGGGTCACCAAATTATCGTGTTCAAGTTTTATGAATGTTTTATGTTTTTCAGTTTCTCATGCATGCAGTTAATGAATTAAATGGTAATTGGATTATTGCAATTAAGATTTGAATTTGGTAAAGTTTTTGAGGTTACTAATTCACCCCTCCCCTCTCAGTAACCTAGAATAGTCTTGAATAATTTAAACAATATATACCATTTCATCTTCACTGATATTAGAATCTTTGGCTATAAAACAAGATTTCTTACCTTTGTCCTTGTAGTTCTTGTAGTTCTTGGAATCCTTCTTGCTTTTGTGCTTACTAATTTTCTTTTCATTTTTGATTTCCTTATTTGGACACCTAGCAGCAATGTGACCAACTTCTTTGTAGGAAAAGCAGATTAGAGGAACTTTACCTTTGTACTTTCCCCTACCTTTGGAATACTTCCTTGCAAGTAGGGCTTCAATAGCTTCAAGATCACTATCTAAACTTTCTTCTAATGTTCCTTCTTCTTCACTTCTTGATTGACTAGATTTTGATTTCTTACACTTTTCTTTGAGTGAGAGTTTAGGTTTAAAAGTAGATTCAATAACTTTTGAACTAGGAACATAGTTGTCAAAGTTATCCAACTCAAAAGTTCTCAATCTTCCAACTAGAGCATCCAAAGATATTTTATTATTTGGATCACATCTCATTTCTTGAATAGCAGATCCTCTAATTGCATAAATAGGAAGAAGAGTTCTAAGTACCTTGCTTACAACTATTTTCTCTTCGATGTCTCCTCTACATGCTTTGATTGCACTTACACTTGCACTAATTCTTTCCACATATTTTTCAGTGTTCTCATCTCCTCTCATTTTCATCTGATCAAAATGACCTCTAAGACTTTCGACCTTAGCTCTTCTTACATCTCATAAGTTGTCTTCTAGTTTTTGACTTAACAAATTCAGTATAACTAAGAGTAGATGCAATATCAATCATCAAGATGTTATGATTCTTCTTTTTAGCAATATCTTCAATTCATAATGTTCCAGTCAGAGTCTTGTATTCATTATCAAGATACTTGCATTTTGAGTCACTGATGGTAGCCAAGTGTAACCTCATAAGTCCTTGCCATGTCACAAAATTGTCTTTGTTTAGCTTGGGGATCTCTCTTCTGTAAGACATCTTGATCTTTGACTTAGGTCCTTGAAACCTTCTCTACAAGCACCAAAAGCTCTAATACCAATTACTGTAAATATAAGAGGAATAATTGAGAGGGAAGGGGTGAATAAATTACTACTAAAAAAAATTCCTAGATCCCTTAGATGTAAGTACAAAAATGTAAATTGAAAATTGAATACTATTGATGCTTGGTAAACACACATAAATGTCGTAACTTGATAATAACTAAAAGAGCTCAGTAAATGCTTAACATATAAACTTTAGATTTTATATGTGATTACCATTACTTTAACTTAGTTGTAAACACATAAAAGAAAATAGCATGAACACATTTGACACCAGGGTTTAACATGGAAACCCAATTTGGGAAAAACCACCAATTGCAACTAGTTATTATTTTTACTTTTTTGAAGTGAGCTTGTTAGGATCCAACCCTATTAAAAGTTACAAAATACACTATTAGGTGTGACCTTGTTAGAGCATTTGATCACTCTATTAGGAGTGGCCTTGTTAGAGGTATTTAGACAATTCAATAGAACTACCACCTTATTAAAGGATTTGAAAATAGCTCTTAAGCTAACTCTATTAAGAAATTTAGATCACTGCTACAATGGTTAGAGAGTAATAATGAGATGACCTAATTTGAATGCAACTAAATTTTTGATTATAGATCTCTATTCTAGCTTATGCTTGATCCTTCCTGATCAAATATAGCTTTTCTACTCCACAAGGATATTATTCTTATCCTTCAAATGCACTTCCTCTTCTCATCATTAAATCCTTAATCACATCTTCATACTTTTCACATTCACTCACTTTTTGAAATCACAACTTGATCTTATACTTATATCTTTCACTTTGTCAAGTCAGCTCAAATACAACTTAGAATAATTAATATTCATCACCTTAGTCAGATAGAATCAAAAGATAAATTGATTGAGCTTAATATACTAAAATAAGAAAATTATTCATTAGCCAACCTAGCTTGATAGAAACTAACTCAGAAGTGATTTTTTTATGTTAACCAATAGAAGCTTGGTGAGTATAGCAAACTTGTGAAAATCCTTTAGCAGCAAAGTGAGCTTAGTTAGCACTAGTTCCATCTAAATTTCCTTTATTAACCAAGTGATCTCAATTAACGCTCATCTTCTACATACTTTCCTTCGACACCTAAGTGAACTTGGTAGACACTTCCTTCTAAACTAGGCAATCATAGGAATGGTCGATAGACACAAAAAACTACCTTTACTACTTGAGTGAGCTTAGCATATACTGAATGGTGATGATATGACATTTGTGTAACATCTAAGATAATACACAATTATCCAACAAGATAGGTAGGATATCAAAAATTAATGAAAGTATTAAAGCTCAAGGTGGAAACAAAGAAGATGATAAGGTTATATGGAAGATATTGAAAAGTCTAACACCACCATTGAAGCCAATAGTTCAAATGATGTAGTTGTTGATATCATGTACCAAAGATTTTACTAAGGAGATATTGCTTGGAAGAGTTGAAGCAATTGAGAATGAACTTAGATAGTTTGCAAAATTGACCAAAATAGAGACAACTTTTAGAGACTTAAATATTTAACCTAACCTATCAAAGAGCACAAATGCTAGAGGAGATTTCTCTGGTAGCAATAGATCTGAAGAAGAAAGAATGATTGCTGAAGTAGTAGCCCTTCTGGTAAGAAGAGAAAAGGGAGGTAAGAAAATCTTTAAGTGTTGGACTTGTAATGAATATGGTCATTATGTAATTAAGTTTCCTAAAAGGGAGAAAAAGTATAAGGGAAATCATAAGCTTAGAAAAGATAGAGATTGTTTGTATGCAAATGAAGATAATGATTTTGATGATCAAGCATTATGTGCTAGTGATGATGAAATTAGATTTGTGGCAATTAAAGAGGAAATTCTAGAGAAGATAGCTTTGGTATCACAGGTTGAGAAGAAATCTAATTGGATAATTGACAACAATTATTCACATCATATGATTAGTGATATGAACAAGTTTGTTGATTTCAAAGATGGAGGAATTGTCAAAGTGGGAAATAATGTAGCATGCTAAGTAAAGGGTATTAGATCTATAACTCTTGATTGTAAAACTAATAGTGAGGATGTATACTTTGTTGATGGTTTAAAGCACAATACTTTGAGTGTTAAACAACTATTAGACAAAGGTTATCAATTGTAGTTCATAGAAAATGCATGATTAGAGATAAAAATGGAAAGGTAATTGGAATATGAACTAGATCTAGAGGTAATGTATTTCAGTTGAATCCTACTGAAATGACACGCTTAGTTACAAAAGTAGGTGATAGTTGGTTGTGGCATAAGAGATTCTATCATATAAACTTTGATATTGTTGTGACGACTAGTAAAATGTTCATTGTTAGAGATTTTCCAAAGATTGTAAAGCCTACTAACACAATTTTCAAGGAGTGTGTTATGGAAAAGCATGATAGAACTTATTTTCCTAACAAGAAGTTTACCACTACAACTAAGTTGGAGATTGTATATAGAGATTTCAATGGTCTTACAAAGACAAGACAGTTCTATGGTGAAAGGTATTTCATGATTCTTGTTGATTATTTTTCTAGAATGATGTGGGTTGTATTTCTTAAAGAGAAACCTAATGTATTTGACAAGTTTAAGATATTCAAGAATAGAGTTGAGAATGAATTTGGTGAGAAGATTAAATGTTTAAGATCAGATAGAGGAGGAGGATTTAGTTCAAATGAGTTTAACATGTTTTGTGAGGAAAATGGAATTAAAAGATAGCTATTAGCTCTAAGAACCCTTGAATAGAATGGAATTACAGAGAGAAGAAACATCTTTGTAACCAAAGCAACTAGATCTATGTTAGTAGGAAATGATGTGTCCAAGATATTTTGGAGAGAAGTAGTGAATATATTAGTCTACACTATGAATAGAGTTCAAGTTGAGAAGGACACAAACAAGACACCTTATGAACTATGGTTTGGTCACTCACCTATAGTTAAGTATTTCAAAATATTTGGAAATATGTCTTACATAAATAGAGATTGGGATATTGGTAAGTTTGATGCTAGAAGTGATGAAGGTATGTTTTTTGGTTATTCATTGAAATGAAAGGCCTATAGATGTTATAATTAGATAACTAAGACTATTATGGAAAGTGCTAATGTGAGAATTGATGAGAAATTTAGAGTACAAGAGAGAATAATTGATTATAATTTAGCTACTGAAGTTGTTACTAAGCCAAGAAATGATGAGATATTTTTTGAGACTAACAATGATTTGTAGAATGAAGGAGAGAAAAGGTAGGAACAAAGCTCAGAACATTTGGTAGAGCCAAGAGTTGAGATAACAACTCCTACTTCAAGAAAGAACATGATAAAGTATCAACCATCTGTATAGATCATCAGAAGCAAAGATGAAGGTGTGATGACAAGAAGCAAAGTTAATGAAGAACTATGCTTGATATCTCAAGTTGAATCAAAGAATGTAGATGAAACATGTAAAGATGATTACTAGAAACACACCATGAAGGAGGAATTGGATCAGATAGTAAAGAATGAGACATGGGAATTGATCCCTAGACTAACAAATAAGAATGTGATAGGAACTAAATGGGTACTTAGGAACAAGATGGATGAAAAAGGAGAAGTTGTAAGAAACAAAGCAAGATTGGTATGTAAAGGTTACTCATAGCAAGAAGGAATAGATTATGAGGAGACTTATCCTCTAGTGGCTAGAATAGAAGCCATAAGACTATTCTTAGCCTATGCAGCATAGAAGAAATTCAAAGCATATCAGATGCATGTCAAGTCAACATTTCTGCATGGAGAACATGAAGAAGAGATATATATTGAGAAGCCTAAAGGATTTCCTTTGATAGATGACAAGGACATAGTATGCAAACTAAGAAAAGCATTATATGGATTGAAGCAACACCAGAACCTGGTATGCAAGGTTAGATAAGCATTTGACAAAGCTTACATATAGCAGATGTATGGTAGATAGTAATTTGTATAGGAAAGAAATTGATAATGGTTTGATGATTTTGGTAATATTTTTTGATGAAATTATATTTGGAGGTAATGATGAAGAAAGTAAAAAGTTTGTAGAAGAAATGAAGAAACAATTTGAAATGAGCATGATATGAGAGATGAAATATTTCCCAAGAATACAGATAGTATAGAATAAAGAAGGAATCTTTATTTCTTAGACTAAGTACTTGAATGATTTACTAAAAAGGTTTGGTTTGGAAACATGTAAACCTATTGGAACACCTATGATAATTGGACACAAGTTATCTACAAAGGATGAGACACCTACTATTGAGTAGAAAAAGTATAGATCTATAATTGAAGGTTTGCAATATCTAACTCTCACAAGGCTAGATATAGAAAATGCGGTTGGAATTGTTGCAAGATTCTAGGCTAATCCAAGAGAACTAAATTATGCAGTAGTGAAAAGGATATTTAGATATCTAAAAGGAACTTCAAAATTCGGATTATGGTATAACAAATCTAATGATCTTACTCTAAGTGCTTATACTGATGTAGATTGACCAGGCAATATAGATGATAGAAAGAGAACCAGTGGAGGAGCTTTCTTTCTTGGAGGAAGATTGGTTTCTTGGTTAAGAAACACGCAAGATTATACATCCCAAAGTATAGCAAAAGTAGAGTATGTTGCAACAACAAATAATTGCAATCATTTAATCTGGATGAAGTAGATGATGAAGGATATAAGGATAGAAATTAGTGAACCTATTGTTATACATTGTGATAATACAAGCATAGTAAATATGTCTAAGAATCCAACATTGCATTTTAAGACTAAGTAAATTTCTATTAAGTGTCAAATGTTGAGAGAAAAAGTTGTAAAAAAGGAAATCAGATTGGAGTATGTAAGCACAAAAGAGTAGATTGTAGATATATTCACTAAGCCTCTTCCCAAAGATACTTTTGAGTATTGGCAAGGTATTATTTGGGTTATGCCCCTTCCTACATCAGAGTAAGAAGATACAAGAGTGCATTAGTCCATGATAATAGAGCACCATTGTTTGTCTTTACTAGATGCTAGTGTTTCCTATATAGGGGAGTATTTGAGATGGATAAAGTCATTGAGGACTCTTATTGATTTTGTTGATGTTGTTTTGAATAGTGTCTTTTGCCATGTTGAAGTTTTGAAACAACACGGTTCCAAATTACTGCAATGAGAACAAGATATATCTAGGGGTAGCTACTTCCCATCCTTAACATATCCTTTTAGACACTAGACCAACTATAAGGCTAGACCCTTCTTCTACTTTACGCTCTGCAAAACCTACACGGGTGTACCTCAAATTCAATTATATGGTACTAGTGCTAAAACATACACTTGAATCTTGACAAAACAAATAAAACCTTTAATATTCTAACACTTATGCACAGATCTTAGATAAGGAATAGCTAATAACATGGCCAAAGAAATTTCTAAGATAAGTGAGGGCATTGCATTTTGGTTCTTCAACATTAAAAAAAGTATTTGATTAATGATGTTAAATATTAGCAAAAACTCCAAATATGCAACAATAAGAACAAATGATCCTATAGCTGATTAGTGCCTTATCTATTGGGAAATTCCATAAATAAAACACATACATATGTGATATCAATGACATATTTTATATACCAAGATATCATATCTATCTTATCACTTTGTAAATCAGACATTAGTATTCATAAAGATCTCATTCTTATGATATATCCTTCTCAAATAACCAACAACCTTGTCAAACACATAAAGCATTTACTTAGCCCTTTGTTCCAACATTAAAATATATTAGACATACAACATTAAGGGGATGCAAATGGGTTTCTATTCTTTGTCCTTAAACCACATAAAATTTTAGACTTAAGAGATAGGAGATGAGAATCAAAATGAAACTAAAGAGATTCTGCTCATTTGTATTCATTTCCTTGAAACTATACATTTAGATGCATGGAATTAAAACATAGGAATGACTAACATACAAGAACTAGTTATATTATCTTCACTACTATTGTTTGTACAAGACAAAACATGGTGAAGAATGTGGTGTCATAGTGATGAGAGCACATCAATACTAGAACCCTATTTTCACAAATCTGTGAACACTCAAGATTCAAACATACATGGTATCACAACAACCAGTCCTTTTTTCTCCAAAACTGGAACCAACTCTTACAATGGATGAGAAAGAAGAAGATATAGATCAAAAATGAATTCCTAGATGTGATATGAAGATGACATGTGTCCACTTGAATCTCTATCTTTTTCTATTGTAAACATCTCTCCTCTTTCTACCCCTTTGATTTGATTTAGTTTTCATCATTATTCTGTAACCAACTTGAAAATATCTCTTCCTTAATGCTAAAAAACTATTCTATTACTAAAATATCTAAACTACATCATGAAATGTTGATGAAATCTAGATTTAACTAACTTGAAGGTAATCAAACTTGACCTTAATTACATTTTTACTATCTTTTGTGCACATTCAGATCATTAGCCTACTAGAAATCACATTTGAACTTTGATACCTAAATGTGGTTGTAATTTGATAATCTAGGAGAAAACCTCAATTGACTTCCTATGCAAAAACAAACTCTAGAATTGGAAAGTTTGTCTTCTCCTAATTTCAATGATGTATAATACCTATGTTTGCTTACTAGACACTCCTAGAATCATGCTTTGAAAAATACAACCCCTGTTAAAAGACTCTAGTCTGCATTTTTATTTTAAAAAAATTTAAAATAACCTAAAGTTCAAAATTTAGCTTTAATCATTTTTGAATTAAAGAAAATCTCTATATGTGCCTTTTGAGAAAGTATTTAAAAATCATTTTCTATTATATTTGAATTTTCTCTATTTCAGGTCAAACCTATTTGACCATCTCCACCACATGTCATGATTTGACTGGTTGGATTTTGTAAAGTCACCATCCACTTGGGTGCCATGTGGCACCCTTCAATTGGCTCACCAATTACCACCACGTGGCAACTTCTCATTGGTTGCTCAAGTGTTCCATCACTACCATCTCATTGCTCTATCAGAGTCTGCCACATAATCACCACATGGCACTTCATTATTCATTAGGAGTGACACCTATCACATCATCATGGATTGGGGCTCACTGCCACATGGCATCTAGGCACTTCCTTGCTTCACTTAACTTCTACACATCTCTAAAATGCAAGAAGCACAACTATCAGATCTCGCCACGTGGAAAAATTTGGTCACTCAAACTTCCATAGCATCTCTAGCTGGGCCCACTGACACTTGTGAGCTAGGTGTTCCCACATTACAATTAGTAGGGTGCTAACTATGCATGTAGGGATTCACCTTTGTGACACATTAACCTTGTGCTATGTTAGCACCTCAAAATCTATAGCTCAACTGGAGCTTTTCTTGCCACTTTTCATCTATAGGTTACCATGTGTCGTGATTTGATTCATTTTTCTGAAATGTTAGCATGATGTCATCATCTTATTTAGTACATTTCTTCAAAATTTATCCGAAGTCATCTCTAGCTGGCTAGCATCCATAGGTCCCACAAGTGAAGCCTTGGCTTAAACTATTATGTTTTTCCTCACTCCAACTTTTATGTGTAAGGGATGATACAATTTTCGTAGTCTTCACAATTGGTGGCTTCTCTGCAATGTCTACAACATCTCCCCATTTTTATTTCCTATGGAACTATGCACCTCTCCATTTGTGTATGGAGTTTTGCAACAATGTGGATAGGGATAGTTTTTCCCCTAGTTTATTTCCTTATGCCTTGCATATGGATCTTTTATTTGGTGAATTCTTCCTTGGTGTGGTCAATATCTACATGTGGTTTCATTTAGATGCCTATAAGATCAAATAAAAATCCATCAACGTTATTTTCTATTACCTAGAGAAGGAGATCATCAATAATCAACCAATTTACCATATAATGTTTACTAGCCATATTATTCACACATGCACTATTCTTCTATGTTTCCATCTTAGCTCCTTCTTAGGAGTGGACTTTGCTTGGCATGGAGCTTCTCCTCCTACTTCAAAATTCCAAGGACCCCCTTTATGTGCTTGGACATGTTGTTATTTTGATCAGCATCCAAACCAATTTTTGTTCATTATGGTGGGTGGAGGGCAGGAAGCTCAATCTATGAAGGACCGCCTATTTCACTTCAAAACATGCATGTCTTCCTTTGTCTATAGTCTTGGGATGATTGTGCCCATGTGCCTTGTGACTACAATCTTCTTCTTTTAATCAATCCAATCTTCTCAAATGTGGACTGGCCATCACTTTGAAGGCTCTAATTGCTATGGAATCATTGTAAAATGGTAGTTTTGATCCACCAATGGACATAGAAATAATATCCACGCCATCTGCAACAACCATTTCTATAGCAACAAGAATGTTAGAGTAATCAATTTTATCATTCCATAAGATCTTGTAAATGACCAATTTGGCATTTGAAGCCATCCCAATGGTTGTTGCATTGGACAATCCATTGAAACATGCTCCATCCATAGCCGATCCTACAACAATTGAAGCACAATGTGTTCCATGACTGTCGATGTCTCTTGTTGATTTTATCTTGCTTTGGGGAAGTTCACCATGT
Source organism: Cupressus sempervirens (assembly GCA_028749045.1). Lineage (NCBI taxonomy): Eukaryota > Viridiplantae > Streptophyta > Pinopsida > Cupressales > Cupressaceae > Cupressus > Cupressus sempervirens. The sequence continues at coordinate 691,139,187 of CM053793.1, forward strand.
GTAGCTTGGTAGCCATTGATTTTTCCAGCTTTTCTAATTCATCTAGAAAACTAGTGTCCCTATAATTGTACAACAACATATATGAAATTGCATCATAGAGAGTTTCCATTTGTGCCATGTCCTCAAGACTGAGGAAAACAAGTTTGAACAATTTTTTCACTTTTATTTACCATTTCCTATTAGATCCATCACACTTTTATATTTTCACATTCTTCTTATATCTTGAAGACAACATAAAACTAATAAAGAGATCACTCCTAGTTTCTTAGCATTTGATTTATTCGGAACAATCCCTTTATGCCTCCTCTATCAAGTCGCATTGTTTACAATAAAAATTTTCTTTTCATTCCAAAAAGAAGAATGTAACTAAATTTTGAGCATTACAAAAATTGCAACTTTGAATGTAACTTTCAATGCCCAAACATCTTAACAATCTGGCAGGAGTTAGTCAGGCCCCAAAGTGGGTCTGACTAAAAAAAAAAAATTATTTTCAAACAAATGAACTTGTAAAATTGATCCATTAATCATTTGATACAAATCCAAATTAAATTCAACCATTGAATCAACATTTGAAATTTAATTCACCTCTTTTTGCAACTACTCAACTTTGTACCATAGGGTCCTTTGACTGGGTTTAAAAACTAACAAAAAAACTTGACCAAACTTTGAAATCAAACATATTGATTCTCTATTCTATGTTCTTGCACCTCGTTGAATCTCATCTCATGAAAAATTCTCAATCAAATGATATTGATTGTCAAAGTTGCCCTCTCAGAACTGCCTACAAGAAAACATGTCAAAAAACCATAAACCACCTTCGGATTTGGCTTTGAAAATAAGGCAAACTAACACTTGGGGGCACAAAAATAGGGGAATTGGTTCACTATAATGAGGAAAGTATAAATTTGGGATTAGGGATCTTGATGAATAACAAGACATATTTGGAAAATGTTCAAAGTGGGCTACTCAAATTTGCAGACTGGAAACAATGGCAAAAAAACATTTTTTACAAATGTAATTAACCTGGGAAAGTGTGTAGACGGATTCTTCAAGATTTGAAAATTGGAAAACTTAAAGTATTTTTAGAGTAGAATGTAATAGTAAAATCCATTTGATCTCACCTATCATATATTTAGAGTTATGACATCATGAACAGGGGTATCGACTAATTTACATTTATTGACACCAGTAAAACATCATAATTTGTGATTGAAATCACATTCAAAAATTGATCAAATGGATTTCTCATAAGCTCAAAATTGAAACATAACATGTATATGACCTCTAAAATGCAATGCAAAAGGAATTTTATCATTTTAGTCAATTGGTTAAAGTTATGACAGGTCAAATAGGGCCTTCCAGAATTCAAAATAATTTGCATCAGCATGACAATAATAAATGACCAACTTTGAGGGATTCAAAACCTAATCAAACATATTTGAAACAACTAAAACTCTAAAACATAGGTTCTCTACTATGGATACTAAACAGTCCCAAAGAACTTAGTCATGAAACATTATTGGGTGTGATATATTCAATTGTAAACTTGGCCCCCTGTCACTATTTGACATCTGGGAAAAAATGCAAATTTGGAAATTTCTCAAAATGGAACTTCACAAAATGGCTTGAAATGGAAATTTATCTTCATTGGACACATAGAATTACTAAATGAAAGCTTTTAGAAACATTAAAGACCTCTTAGGCCTCAAATGGTCAACTGGGTACATATGCATTAAAAAGTGCTTATAGGGCTTGATTTTTTCAATGGTACTCAAAATCAGTGCTTCAATTTTGAGTCACAACATGACACGCGAGATAAGAAATTATCAATTTTTGTAGAGTTTTATGTAGAGATGTTGTTTGTAGAAACCTTTGATATTGATGTCAATGGGGGAGAGTTTGGCATGAAAAGCATCATACTATGGAGGAGAGTTTGGCATTATACTATGTGGGAAAAGTATTGTAGGAAAATAGTATGCTGAGAAGATGTTTTGCATGAGTATAGGAGAATGTGGCATGAATTTGAAATAATAGTTTAGTATAGAGATATATCAATGGGGGAGTATGAATAGTGAAGAGGATTTGAAGACTATTTTTCTTTTGTTGGTATTCTTGGAACTAGATGACTTCTCATCTATGTTGCCATCAATGTCAAAGGGGAAGATTGTTGGAAGATTAGCAAGATTGGAGAGATTGGCTTGATGATGATATGTTACATTAATGACTAAATTTTTCATTGATATCAACATAGCATGTTTTATGTCTTCCATTGTATATAACAAAAGAACAATGAAAGATTAAGTTGGTACAGATGGCTAGTTGAGCATGATAACCACCTGAGGTTATGAGAGATACTTCTGAGTATTTGGTATATTTAGTTAACATTAGAAGAAAAAATCACAAGTCTAGAAGAAGTTATGTAAGTTTTGGTGATATCTATTCTAAGACAGAGTTTATAGAGGCATCTTCTGGTGAACTTTTTATATCTCTTTGTAGAGTTGATATCTTGATGAGTGAGGTTGAGGACATGAAGATGACATGTTGAGGATGACATGGCTAAGATTTCTTGTTAGGATATTGAGTGTATGGAAAGTTATTCAAGTTTTGAAGTGGAAGATTTATGTTATCGCTAAGTGTAACATGTTCTTAGTGAGGTCCTATAATACTTAATTGAGAAGAACTAACAGTTGACTCATGAATTATTTTATGGACTCAGTATAAAGGAAGGATATTTTTATTTATCATGGCATGGAGATATGTGACTTGTGAATGTTCAAAATGTTGCAAAGTGGTACCGAATGTGAAATTGAGTAGAGCAGTGTGAAAGTGAAGGAAACTTCATTACTGAGGTTTTTCTAAGTGATTTGAGGCTTGGTATTTAGATTTGAGGTTCATGACCTAGTCTACAAGGTCTAACCATGATTGGTCTAGTTGATGAGATAGAGGAACATAAAAATGAAAGAAGAAGATACTAGTAAATCACTTGTTTGAGAAATGAGCTCTTCTTGTAGTTGAAATTGCATGTTTGGGTAGTGGGCTCTTTTTGCATACATTATACCACAACTCCTCATAGGATTGGAATCTCCCAACATGGATACAAAGTCTCCAAATAAGGACTCATTGTAGTAAATGTTATAATATACTCCTAGCAAGGTCTATCCACTAACAAAGAATATTTCTATTAGTACATCACCTTGTGGGCATCATTCCCACTATGGTTTTCCCTCTATTCAAGGGTTTCCGTAGTCAACATATCTAGTGTAATTGTCTATGTGCATCTTTGTATGGTTGTTTAATTTGATTGAATGGTTAAGTTTTTTTAATGGAGATAAGTGGTTTAATTATTGGATAACTAATTCACCCCCCCTCTTAGTTATCATGGTGGACTATTGCTTCTAATTGAATTTTATTCAACCTTGTTAAGATTTGGTGGGACAAGTACAATGTATGCAAGAAGAGCTCACTGCCCTAACATAGAATATACAAATAAGTTTCTGTTGACAATTGGCTAATGAAGATATGTAATTGTTGTCATTTATGAAAACACACGATGGACATGTTGTAGAAAACCTCAAAAATAAAGATACTTAGCTTTTGGTACTCAAAAAATTGTCTAAGTATGAAATTGGTTTATAGTAGTGTATTATTTTGTATGTAACTTATTATTGACATCATTATATGGAGATAGTATACATTTTGATTATGATGTGTACAACCTCAGACATAAACATAGATTGTATGAAAAAGAGATATTCATGTTTTACCAGTGAAACAAAATAATAGAATTAAAGGTAAAGGAATTATTTTTTTTACAAAATAATTACTTTACCAATTAGGGCCAAAATCCTATATGTTTACTCTAATTTCAAAAATTATATTTTGGTCTTAGTCGACCTAGCAGCAATTTGTAAAAAGGCATGTATTTATGTAAAGGACATCTTGCAATAAGAAGTATGCATTTGCATTGTGAAAAGTGATATGCAAACTTTTTGTGAAATGATATATGTGAAGTTTTGAGAACTTGATTTTGTGATCCAATATCAAGCTAAGATTAGAGATCAGTTAAGAAAGAAGCTACCGAAACTATATACCAAAAGACTAAGTACTTGTTTGGGCAGTGAGCTCTTGTTGTAATTGGAAGTGCATGTTTGGGTAGTGAGCTCTTCTTACATCTAGTATACTAAAACTCCTAACAAGGTTGGAATCTCCTAAACAGGATTCAAAATTTTCCAACAAGGACTTTCTATACTGAATTTTCTCATTAACTCCTAATATGATCCATCATCTAACAAGGAACATATATCTCAGTATATTATCTAGTGGGTATCATCCCCACTAGGGTTTTTCCTTGGCAAGGTTTCCATAGTTAATAGAATATGGTGTTATGAGTTATCTTCATCCATGGTTATTGTTACTATTTAGCATTACTCATTTAATTTCTTATGTATGGTTCAAAGTAACAAATACTATCTAGTTGGTGACTAAAGTTTGTAAATTACTTAGAAGAGGCTTAACAACTTGAGTAAGATCCCTATGGATATGGAATAGTTGATTAAGAACCTTAAAGAGGCACTTGAAAAAATTTATCTCCTTATCAAAGAAAGAGATAAGTTGAATGATATATATGAAGACTCCAAAGTATATATTGGAAATTGAAGGACAAGATTGAACATCTCAAATTGAATCCTCAATCTACTAAATCGAAAACTAGTGATGATGATTATTCAAAACTATAGATAGAGAAAAAAATCTTGAAGCATGCATTGAAGATTAAAAAATCTAAAGTTGAGTTTGCAGAGTGATCCTAGAAAAGTTAAATCTGATTTGAAGACTAAAAATTTAGATCTTAGAGAAAATCTAGCAAAGAAGTCATCTAAGTTTGAAACATTGAAAGAAGATCATGAAGAACTTCATAAGTACAACACTATTGTGAAAGGTGAACTAACTCAATGCAAGAAAAAAATTGAAAAGATTTATTGTAGTAAAGAAAATCTTGATGATTTAGTGTTGATACATAAACCTACCTATGATAAGACTAGTCTTGGTTATTATTTAACATGTTTGCAATGAAATATGAAAGTAGATCAGATCTAAAAGGAAAAGATAAATCCGTTGATAAGATTAAATCCAGTTAATCTTTTGATAGACCTAAAGAAGTTTGACAAGACAAGGAAGTTGAGACATTGGATGAACCAAAGAAAGTTGAATCTCCTAAGGAAACTAGGTATGAATTTAGAGCTGTTTATTTTTCATGTAATAAAATAGGTCACATGAAAAGAAATTATACAAATAAGTCATTTAATCATGTTATGGATTGATTTTTTCATAATTGTCATGGTATGTGTCATAAAGAAATTAATTGTAGGAAACCTAAATATGATAAAGATAGAAGAACTAGTATAATATCTAGAAATACTAACCCTATAGATAGAAGAAGATCTAATGAGAGGACATAAAGAGAAGGAAGACCTTATGAAGAAAGAAGGAAGATCATGTGTTACAAGAATAACAACTTTGGACACATAGACCAAAATTGTCATGCACCTATTGATTAGTAGAATCTTAGAAGTAGAACCCTAGTATGTTAGCTATACAAAAAGTTTGGATGTACAAAAAAGTGTTGTAGAATGGACAAAAACTTTAGAGATAGAAGAAACAATGGAGGAAACTTTGGAAATAGAAGGAACAATGGAAGAAATGCTAGAAATGGCAAAAAGGAACCGTGCAAGGAACTCGAGAACTAGCAAAGATAATGAAGATCAAAGAAATATAGTCAGTGAACTTTGAGAAGAACTTAATGAGGCATTTGTAAAGGAATTTAATATTTCTAAAGAAAAGTTAGGTGATGCAGAAACATAAAAATCAAAGTTAGTGATTGAATTTGATTCAATCAAGTTGAATTAAGCTTGTTCACAACACTAGAATTTGAAAATTCATTTAGAGATTAAACTAGAGGTAGAGAAGTTGGGAAAATGTGTATCAAAATAAGTTTACATTGTAGCTAAGCTTGCTTGCAAATTGGAGCTTATCGAAACTTTTTACAAAGGAATTAAAAGTTACTGTTATTGAAGAGAAAGTTAATTCTATAGCATAAAATGAAAACTATGTTTTTACAAAGAATTTTGTGGAGTGAAGATTCTTGGACTATTTTCATGATGGAAGGAAGCTATGGTAAACCTTGGGTAGCATTTTAAGATCAAACAAAGAACTTGAGAAGATATTTGATTTTGAAATGAAATTGACTTCTTTTTTGTGTTTACAAAGTACACAATTAATGCAAGTTCAAATTAGATGAATAACATGGAGTATAGACCTGATTACCACTTCATTGCATTCACATCAAAAGCATAAAGCACTCAGAAGTGACTTGACAAGGTGATTTCAAACTAAACCCTATTTCAAAAAGAGGTATTTTATCATTTTTCCATAGAATTTTTTTGATAAATTTTTAATTTGATAAAATCATGGATATGTCAATTGTTCATAATGTTGAGGATGAGGAGAGACCAAAATTGGAGGTTGTTCCCATAAAACCCATACAAGAAAATCCTAATTCAACATTATATATTACTTTGAACAATGTAGTGTATTTGGAAGACATAGGAAGTTATCTTAATAGCAATATTGAAACTATTGGGAGTGAGTATGTAATCAGTGATATTGAATTTTTCTTTAACCATGATATGTTAGTAAAGCCTAGATTTGAACATTTGAAAGAACTAGACCTTTTCAAATATCATTTATACTGCAAACTTGATATTGAGGAATGAACACAAATTATACTAAGTAGAATTCATGACAAAAAATTGTGGATGGAAGATAATGTAGTTGACATTTTAGCTGACCTTATTCATGAGGTAACTAGCCTTAGAATATAAGGTAGTGTGCCTATAAGTGAGGAACTAGTTAAGAAGAAGGTTGATAGCTACACTAAGGTAGTTTATAATGGAAAGACCATGGTGATCAACACCATTAACCAAGATGATGTAAGATTCCTAAGTAGAATCATTGCCTATTCTATATGTGCAAGTTCCAAAATTGATGAATTGTTAGCATGATTCATCTATGTAGCCTATAAGATTTGTGTTGAGAAAAAATAAGTTAACCTAAGTTAAATTCTAAGAGAACAACTCCTTGAAAACTTACAGAAGATCAAGAGGACAAAGAATCTAGTGTGTTTAGATTCTAGTCATTGATCAATCATATATTCTTTCATGTACTTAAGAGATTTCCATACTTATTAGTTACAAATATTATGAGTAGTGAGAGATGTACCATGTAAAAGATTACAAATGTATGTAGAAGATATATAACAGACAAAATCTTGGATAGTGGAAAGTTTATCATGAAGATATTTCAGAATGGGATGAAACAAAGATTTAAAATTGTACCTACAATTGTAGAAAGATTCAAAGATGATATATGTGTTATGGTTGATATAGATTTAACTCATATTCAAGTAGTAGAACCTTGAGAAACATTCCTTGATCCCTTATGTTATGATTTAAGTGATGATGTAGTAATTGGATATATTGATCTATTATTAAAATCCAAAAAGGATCAAGCTAAGTACAAATTTTTGACATATGAAGAGATTACCCAATCTGCTTATGAAACATACTTAGAGAAAGAATCACACAAAAAGGTTGAGACAATAATGAAGAAAGATCTACCTAAGGTCAGTATGACAAAAAGTGAGTCATGAGAAGTTAGGAAGATAATGAGATAAGGAATAATGTATGTGCAACTATTATTAGTTGGGCAATAATCTAGTGTGTCTATTGTAGAGATACCTTCAAAATAGAGCATTCGATATGCTACTGTATCAACTGAACAACCAAGTGAGATAAAGAGAAAATCTAAAAGATTAGTGGAAGCTATGACTACCAAAACTAAAAGAGTCAAGCAACAGGCTACTAGACTAGGTAAAAGACAAAAGTCATTGTTGAAAATTATGGAATCTAGAAAAGAAGAAGAAAAAGAAAAAGAAGTTAAATAGGTAGAGAAAGTTACTATTTCTAAATAGTTAGTAGGAAAAGCAAGGCAATCTTGGAAGCCAAAGATTGAGAAGATCAACTCAACCATTGCAAATGAAGGAAACTTCATTAAGATGAACAAATCCTATGATCTATATAATGATATTGAGAAAGATCAAATTTATATCTCTATTGCGAGATATATGATTGCTAACAATCTAAAACTTAAGGATATTGAAGGTACAATAAATTTGAAAGTCTATGACAGGCTTATAGAGAAGAAAGCACTAGCTTGGGAAGAGGATATAGAACTTTGGAAGTATATGATAAGGACAATATGCAAAATAGATAATGAGGAAGAAGTCAAGAAATTGTTCAACAATTTGGCACCCTACTTGAGGAACAAGGTGAGACCATTTGTATTAATGGTGGGTGAGAAGGGTACAATAAGGAATGAAATAGCTATAGCTATCAGTTAGTTGATGACATAGTCAAAGGCAACAGCTTCACCTAAACCTAAAAATTTAGAAGTGTTAGTAATTGGTGATACTATGTAGATTGACTAGACCAATATTACTATTAACATTGATGACACTAACCCTTTTAATAGTTTTGAATAGTATAAATCTCAGGTTGAGGTTATTAAAGATTAGTTAAAACTAATTGAAGAAGAGAAAATGCAATTAGAGGCTGAAAAGAGAAAGATTGAAGAAGCCAAGTAGAGATTGCTTGAAGAAGAAAAAAAGAGGAGAGTAGAGGAAGAAAAGAAGAAAATAATAGAGAAGGAAGAAAAGAAAGAAAAGGAAAGAAAAGAAAAAGAGGAGAAAGTGAAAGAAGGGAAAAGAGCTAAGGAGGTAGGATAGAAGAAAGAAAGGGAAGATGAAACTAAATCATGTAGGTCATCTACTACACTTTTGTTTGGTAGCCTAACAAGTGATGATGATGATCAAAATGACTTGATCTCATCTCTAACAAAGGTCATTGAGAAGAATGGAAAAGGAAAGAGCTTACAAAGAACCTTAATAGAGGTAACTAATAGATTACATAGTACTCTAGCAGTTAAGCATATAGAGGAAGATCCCAAATAGAGGGCACAAGTAGTGTTAAAGTCCTTTCATGAGGAATTTACAAATTTTTTGAATTTTGTAGAGTCTAAAGCCCAGATTTCTCATGATGCTAATCTATTTAGCACCATTTGTCAGAATATCAAGAATGATTTGTTAAGTCTTGATACTTGTATCAAGGAACTTTAGAAATGTCAACAATATGGAAAGGTATTGTACATTAAGTGTACCTTATCTCATAAGTTGACTAAGGATTTTCAAAGTAAGGTTGAAGGAAAACTAAGTGAGCTAGAAGCTTTACCAAGCCAGATACAACAACCTTCCAACAAAGTTGATGACTTTGAAGGAAAAGTGGTAGGTTTTCACAGTGATATTAGGAAACTAGAAATTAAGAAAGGATAAATTTTGAAGAGACTATCAAAATTTTGACAGTCTATTGCTTTGAAGATATCATGTATTGAGAGATAGTTGGAGGAGTGTGTCAAAGCCAAGGACACCTATTCAATTTTTTTATACTCCAATCTCAATTCAGTGGAAATTGCATCATATGCCTTATGTGAAATTCTCAATTCTATTGAAATAACCAAGGATACATGGGTAAAAGGTTTGAACAATCTCAAGGAAAGTTTTGATAATTGTAATGCCCCACCTAGAGATCCTTGGAATAGGGATTCAATACAAGCCAAGATATTTTTTTTACAAATATGAATGCACATGAAAACATCATATAGGGGTTAGAAAGATTGCAATAAAAGAATTAACCATAATCCCAACAACCAATGAATCTCCAAAAGCCACTACCAAACTGACACACACAAACTCAAGAATGAAAACTAAAGATGACATTAGAACACAAAATATCTGATCTATCAAATCATGGAACCACTAGCACTCCTAAAGGGTACTCAAAAGTCCAAGTTGCATTCTTTGAGAAATATTGGAGAGGCCCCATATTTTTTATGCTAGATAATAACAATTGACAATCTCACATGAGGAAGTATCTCTTTGCATGAGAAATTACACTAAGCAATGTGAGGAAACACCATCTCATGTGAGGACATACTTGGCCTAGAAGCCAAAACACCCAAACTAGTGTGGGGTTTCATGTGAGAATTCACCACAAGCTACATGAGGAAACCCAATAGACCACACAAATATTTGCATTCTTATGTGAGAAAGTACAATTCTGCAAAAGGATACAAATTAGTAAGCAAGAAAATATAAAGGTAAAAAGCTAGGAAATAAATTTCTTCCATACCATGGAGTACCAGATCCATGATCAAGGTGAAGACACTCAAAGAAAATAACTGAAAGATAGAAATTGGATATAACCATCTAACATAAGAGTGAAGGGAAATAAATAAAAGAAACATCACAATGTATATAAGCAACATCTCAACATACTAAAATAACAAATTAAGTGCGCAGTTCCTCCCAGTCATTAATAACATCACCAGACCATCATGGGTCCTAGCCATCCCCATGTGTAACATTACAAACCACCAACCAGATCATTGGAGCTATCTTATGAGGATGCCACTACTAAAACATGCCACAACATAAGAATAATGAAATCTAACATGCTAGAAGCAAAGCATAAGATAATCCTACAAATCAAACTCATCATCTAACATATGCTAAACATCATAATAAGTGAATGCATCAAATAAACTAACATCATCTAAAAATTATATACAAGCATTTCAATGAAAGCATAAATCACAAGAAAATATATTCTATAACCCAAAGTACCAAGTGAAAACATCCAACAATGGTCACATTAGGACAAATGATCATCTTTGTACACCAATCTCTAGTAGCGGTGAAGATAGCTACACCTTCCAACCACATGGAACACATAGGTCCACTCCCACTATGCTGATGGAGATAGTGATCTAACCAAAAACACACATAAAGAAAACTTACATGGCTAACAGTCACGCTAGATAGTATGATGACTAAAATCTAGGACAAAGATAATGCATAAACTATAGGTTATGGTTAGACACTCAATGGGCTACTAAGTAGGGGCTGACACATGGAGAGTCGCTTGGCATCAAAAAGCCCAAACTGTTATTCAAAGCTACTCTCCCCAATGGACGGTGCACAATCTAGTTTTAATTATCTTAAATTTATTGCCACCCATTATTTTCATTTAGTTATCACTTTTAGAACTTCCTTTGCCAACCCTCTAGAAGAATGATCACCAAGTTGTGAGATAGAAGCCCCCTCCATATGCTACCCTATCCTTCCCATGCTCATCCAATGATGAGTGCCTATACACATGCATATTCCCAACCCAACCCCAAAGATCATAACTTCTAGAAGTACCACAAAATATCGAGCCTTGCAAGTCACCTAACAAATGTACATGCATGTACTCATGTGTGGTACACCACCATCACAAAGATCATAACATAAGGACTAGATGAGAACACAATAAAAAATCACTCAACCATAATTAGACTCGAGAGGATGGATTCTACATGAATCCAAAAGACAATAAAACCATACATCATGAACTCACTTAGTTGGCCTCAATATAGGAGTATGGATTCTACACGAATCCCAATGATGTAACAAGACCAAACATCATGAACTTACTTAACTAGCCTCAATCTAGGAGTATGGATTCTACATGAATCCTAGTGTCCATGAGATAATAACAAAAGTCCAAAAGAAATAATAGCATTAGATATAAAATCACTCAACCAGACACAAAGTTAGGAGTATGAATGTGGCATGCATCTCAATGCAAACATAAAAGTGTAGCAATGGTTTGACTAACATCCTATGGATAATCCAAGTCCATGACGAACATCATGAAATGAAAACCCAAGAAAACTAGGTGGCACACAAACTAAGGATAGAAACCTCAAATCTCAAAAACTTCAAAATTAAAATTCATTAGGTCTTTGAGCACAAAAATCCTAAAAATCTAATAAAATTTGGTTCAGACACTATATGCAAAAATGAGCAGCATAATAGTGTGAAACCCAAACCCCCATCTCAAAAATAGGGAAAATGTTTGTACCCATCCAAGAGGGAAAAACTAACAAATATAAATGGAAGGGAACACTAGTTCTTAGCCTCTTAACGAATGGCTACCAAAAGCTAAAGCTAAAATAGAGTAGAAACAATAAAATGGGAGAGCCCTAGCTCATAGTCAAAATGGAAAAAATGAGAATCTAAACCATAAAATAAAAATCCCATAGAAGTAGCTAAAAATTGTGGCAGTCCAAGACCTCCCTGAGCTAGATCCAACGAGACCAACCTTGCATCAATCCCATGCCCATAGCTCCCACAAAAAGAAAACAATATTTTATCATTAAGAGTATTTTGCATTTTACTCTCAAACTTTCTAATTCAAAAGTGAGAAGTGAGGAATTAAATTCTTTTTTCAATACTTATTCACTTTTCAACTAAATAATCGATTAAGGAAAATAACTAGCCAACCTAGTTAAACCCCAAATTGACCCAAATGAAAATAGGCTATTCCTAGAAATAGGAATTCATTTATGAAAAAGCTGCTAGAAATTAAAATTAAATAAAATAAAACCCAAAAACTCCAAAATCACATAATTTCCTTAACAACCTTTTCGACAATGTGAACCTCTCAATGCACAGACATGCTCACTAGTCTAATAACATAATGCAAATGAGTTTGGATTTAATAATAACTAAAAGGTTTAATTAAGAAATTAAAATAAGGATACATAGAACATACAAGAGAGACATTGGTGAAATATGAATAGCTGAATCACTAACTCCATGTGCCATTGTCAAGGATATAAATCTTGCATAGTAGACAACATGATCAAGTGCAATTGTATATAATATCATAGCCAAAGAAATAAATGCATTAAATCACCTAATTTAACCATTTATTCAATTATACTAAAATAATCCATTTACATCACTCATGTTTTCATAAATCATAACAACGCAGTAATGAAGTAGATACCCATAATATTAAATCCACCACATAACATAATGTTGGTAAACAGATTGTTCTTCTTTTAATTCTTCTCTAAATTTTCCCAATTTTCTATAAAGAACAATTGTATGCAACATTTGGGAAACTGTTTCTAAGAATATCTAATTCCCCTCTGAATTAAGGTACAACTCCTTGTATGGAAAATCTTTAGTGAATTATGTTTCAAATATAATCCCTACAATAAATAAGTTCTTAACCAAAGAACAGTAGAGGAAAATCGAGTTCCACCTAGACAAGTGAAATCTTAGGCAGGATTTAGATGCAAGATGCTATGCTGTGATCTTCACACTCTTATGAACTTCTCAACAAAGCAATTATGAAAGATGCAAGTATGAAATGCAATGCAAGCTTAACTATGCAGATGAAACAACAAACAGAGACTTGTTGTGTTCAAACCCTCACAATCTTATGACTCCTGACACACAATAGAATACCACAATGATTAAGAAGAAATAGGATGGAATGCATACAAATGAAACACTTAACGGAAATATTTCCCACAACTAGTTTCAACTCTCTGATTGATTTACCAGTTCCATTAAAATGAAATAACAAAATGAAACTCTTTTCACTTAATTACTTCAACTTAAAATTTAAGGAAATATATCATACAGAAGAAGAAAGCAGATAGTAAAGAAATGGCACAAAACTTAGTTGTCTCTGCAACAAGATTCACACCAAAAATTTTCCAACCCTTCATTAATCATTTAGCCTTATACATATAGAGATGAGAGATGACCGTTACAATAGGAATACCAATCGGTTCATCTCCTTAGAAGACAAATGATAAGATGTCAATTTGTCATTTAACAAATTTATAGAATAAAACAAAAGAAAATGAAAAGGGGACATTATTTTGACTTCTTCTCCTTTTCCATTTTTGCTCTATATGCCTTGGAAGCAACTATAATAGGAATTAGCTCATCATTTCTAGACACGTGTACATTTGTGAATCTTAAGAGCCATTTTGAATGCTCTCAAGCTAATTCTTTTACAGAATTCATCTGACTTTTTAATTCTTCAGCTGCCACATGTATGCATCCGCTCAATGTATATAAATTTATTCTTCTATTTTGACTATTAGGAGCGATGTTTGATAGGTTACTTAGATATATAGAGAAGTTGTTTTTCATCACTTCTATTCCAATTAAAGCCTTTCCTTGACCACTAGTCTGTGGTTCAGAATGCAGTCCTTTCATCAACTCAAAACCTCTATCTTGAGTCTTATTTACTTTATCTTCCATTTCCTTAAGCCCCTTTTTTGCTTCTTGAATCATCTCCTATTTGAATTGCATGCCTTGAAGCCATTCAAATAGGGGTTCATTACCTTTCTTCAGAATCTTCGATTCAACTACTTCTTTTGCCTTAATATAAATAATCATCTTCAGAAGGGAAACACACTCTTCACATCTTCCTCTCTCTGTGGCCAGAGTATGTTGATTAGATGTGAGGTTATCTTTCTCAGTTTCTAGTTGAATGATAACATTTCCAATCTGATCAATCAACATAACTCCATCTGAATTGAGCTTGTCAATCCGTTCCTTCTCAATCTAATCAAAATTTTGGTCCCTTTGCAGCTGGGAGATGAAGGTTTGTACTTCCTCTACTGTGGGATTTTTAGCAGCAGGTACACCAGTAATAGTTGCCAATGGGACAACTAACTGCCTAATGAACCTCTTAAGCTCTTCTATCTTAGACTTCATTTTGATCTTTGACAACTTGAGATCCTCCAATTGATTTTCTATGATCTCATTACCCAATCTCCATAGGCCCACCTTTGTATCATGTCTGGCTTCTCCAAGATCAATAGAATGCAGAGTAAAATCTCCAGGAGTCAGGTCTTCGATTCGCCTTGCCTTACTGGGTTTGGCAATCTCCATGGTCATATGTCCTGTTTCTAGATCTTGTCCCAAAATTGACAAAGTTTTCTGCTTCTTGACCTTCACCATGGTAGAACCAGAATGAACTACCTGAGACACAATGTCCATTGCAGGAACATGTTCATCTTTTCTTTTCCTTTTTCTTTCCAGTGAGTCTTCAAGCCAGGACTTTGTTCCAATTACCTTAGAAGTTGCTCCTAATGATTCGATGTCGAACATCTTCTGCTTCACTGGAGTCTTCACCATTGTTTCTGCGGAAAAAATATTCTTTGAATCTCTAGAAAGAAGTCTAGATGAGCTTGGAGCTTTTTCCTCCTCTTGTGTTCCTCCTTTAGCCTTGTCCAATTCAGTGGCTTCACTACTACTAGAGTCTCCATCTCCAATCTCTACTACCTAAATTGGAGAACCAGGTGGCTGCAAAATGGGAGCCTTCTCAGATAGAATAGGACTATGATGAGGAGATGGAAGTGGTGTAGTATGAGGAGAAGGGAAAGGTGTATTTTGTGGAGATGGAGATGGGGAAACATGAGGAATGAAGATTAGAGGAGCACCACTATCTTTTTCCTTATCAGTCTCTTTTTCTTCAGTAGTAGACTGGGTCCCAATACCTGGCAGAGAGCCACCTTGACATGTCAGAGATATGGGAATGTTCTTCTCAGGTGGTTGACCTCCTCCTCCTAAAGGCATAGCTGGTCCTTGAGTGGTTGATATTGATACATTGGGTGTGGCACTATGAGAAGAAGTGGGAGTGGCAGTAGCTGGAGATTGCTAAGAAGCCTTTCCCTTACTTTGGCCCTTCTTGGTTGTCCACTCTACCCATTTTCTTGTTCTTTTGATGATCCTAGCCACCATAACATCGAGATCTTCATCTATATTAGTGTAGGGTTCTAAACTGACTGGGGTATATCTCAACCTTGTTAAATATGTATTGCTATACATATTTTGGCCATCATCCTTTAGTCCTTCTACATCCAAATTGATACCATAAGTCTTTACTTGATCCACCGTGAATCTAGCAAAGGCATGATCTCTACTCTCTAGCTCATCTTTAAAATTTTCCCAGTAGTCCTCTATGGTGGTGATATGTTTGATTGTGCTTCCAATCTGAAGAACATCTTGAGCATACCCATTCGGGTCAAACATGGGTCTCAAAACTTCATACTCTTGTAATTTGAACCTTCCTTCAAATGCTTTCACCATGTTCTTAGCATCTGACCTGGATTTGCAACTGTAAGCTCCAACCTTTATAGGGAATTCATATCCCTTCTTTCGCATTCTAGCACTCAACTCATTCACCTGGAGAGCCTGTCTCACAATCTCCATCAACACGATCATGTCATTCGAGTATCTGGGCATCTTCAAGGGAAACCCATCGAATGCTGCAAGATGAAAATAGGAGAAGGATGAGAATTGTATAAAGAAGCAATCAAACTGATTGATCATCGCCATTGCTTCTAGGCTAAATCTCTACTCCGGACACCCTTAAAATTCCCTGCAAATTCTCATAGTGAATGCATCATTAACTCTAATAAAATCTGCATAGCTATTTTGTAGCTGCAAGCATGGATAAAATTCATATCTTTTAACATTTTCTGGCGCATCCTCAATTCTAGGGAGGCCTGGCCATAATTGTAAGGAAGCCAACATATATATCAGGAAGGAAGACATATAAAATGAATTATAAAACTTGGCTGCACTGAGATAATTGCTCACTGACCTCAAATGTCCAGTCAATATACTGTGAATCTGAGCAAATAATTTGCACCAAGAAAAAATATTGCTCTATAAAATTAAAGGCATCTACCTCACCTTTGAGTCAATACAAAAGAACCATAATATCCACAATCTCTGGCTTGAGATCAGTGCCAAACAGGGTTTTAGGGACCTTACTCTTGACTCCCCTTGGTTTCTGGAACCAAGACTTCATGATTTCTTTCCTCCATACAATCTTTTTCAGAGAGAACTCTGATATGGCTCCTCCAACTATTAGTGTAGAGAAATCCTCACGTTCTGGGATTCGCAAAAAATTCACCACTGCTTGCCTATCAACTGAAATCAATACACTCTAATCAGGTAACAGAATTTGCTTAGTATCTGAATTGTAATGATTGATACATTATACAATCAACTCCTGAGCTTGAACTGCCATAGGAAATCCAGCTGCTTCCACTAGTCCATTCCCACGGAGCTTCTCAGTAATTGCATGAATTGGTTCAGTCCTTATCCTTCTCTAAAAATCTGTGATGTTCTGCCATGTTGATCGAACTCCACCCAAACCATCAAATCCAGAGAAATGAGCCATTTAATCAAATAGATGTAGACTATGAAACTTGAGAATGCAAATGATTGTGAGAAATAGCTTTGCAAGTACTGTATTAGCACTGTTCAATTCAACAGCATAATGATTCAAAGCAAGAAAATGGTAATTTGAAAATCGGTTATACTGTTCTTTATATAGAAACCTCAATTTACCCATTAGGTTTTCAGGTTCTGCACCACACAAGCGAAATAAATGATCAATCCATTAGATTGATGGTTATAATGGGTTCCTCCATGTCTTTTCACTTTTTTGTTGGCTTAACGGTAACTTCCTTTATTACTGACTTACTTTCCTATTTTAACCCTGTTTCAAAAAAACCAAAATGGAGTACTCTGTTGGTTGAGATCCGCTTAGCTCGATTCTGCATTTAGACTCCTTTTCAGATGTGACTATTCACTTCCCTTGTATCCTTTAGGATTCTTGTGATTAATTTGTTACATAACCAAGCCTGGAAGATTAATTTTCTAGACAATGCGAAAAATTGCCTCTGAAGGTAGAAACTCCGCAAAGAAGAAGGCAATTTCCAATTTTCTGCGAAACCTCCGTTTAGTCTTTTCTATTTTAACTATTTCACTTTAAGCCTTCAAAAATAGAAAAATTACTTCACCAATGGAAGTGGGGCCCACTGACTTCCTTTACTTTCTTTAGTTATGCCTATTCAAAAAATTGACTTCTTGGTGTGAAAGCTTGTAAAAGGAGAAGCTATTTTTCAATTTTCCGCAAATATTCCTTTTACTCATCTCAATAGGTTTTAAATCATTCTCGTCATTGAAACATCCCAAAATTTAGATGATCTTAAGCAAAACATAACTCTTCTTTCTGAATTCATCTTGTAGACTGCATTTACAATTCTGGCGGAGTTTCACCTTCCGACTATGAAAGTCCGCAGGAGGAGAAGTAGTTCTGAGTTTTCTGCCAATGCCTTTTCTAATCACTTTGGCAATTTTTGAATGATTCCCATGCTAGAATATGATGATAATCAACTGACTTGTCTATAACTTCACTCACCTTTCTATTTTGAAATTTGCAAATCATATTTAAAACTCATTGTGGAATTTTACCTTCGAGGTGTGAAAGTTCGCAAAAGGAGAAGGTAAAACTGAAATTTTTGCCCCTTCATCTTTCTTCATATTCAGTCCGAATGATCTGCAAGTAAATTTATCTGAGGTAGTATCCTTTGAGAATCTCCATCGAGTAAGGATCTAGACTACTCAAATGAACTATGACCATGAGGAAAACCCAGCCGGCTATACAATGTGCGAGAAGGGGGAAGGATGGAAACCCAATGGAGAAAATCATCACCTAAAGAGGGAAGACTTATTGACTTGACAGGACCAAATATGATGAAACTTCTACTTTGCCAAATTACTACGGGATTAAAAGTGGGGCAATAGCTGGCTCTAACTGGGGACTTGGGTAGAGAATACCCAAGCGAGGGACTCAAAATCTCTAGTTTTGCAAAAGGAAATAAAAGGTGGCAACACAAAAAAACTTAAAGCAAAAGAAAGAAAAAAGGAAAGGAAAAGTAGAAAAGGGAAAGGCTAACTAGACCACACACAAAACACTAAACCTACTATATTACAATACAGGGGTTACCTGTTTTCAATTCAAAATTTGATAGAGCTTCAAATCCTGACCATTGTAGGTCAGGGGTAGTACTTCACCATCTTCATAGGCCAATTTGAAGGAATTGTTCTCAAATGCTTGATGAATTGTGAAAGGACCTTTCCATAGAGTGTCAAACTTTTTATGCATTCCTTTAGGAGCATTTCTCTTGTCCCAAAACAATACGCTGTCTCCCACTATAAATTTCTATGGTCTTGTTCTTTTATCAAATATTTCTTTCACTCGGCTTTGGTGTTGCATAATATGGTCAACAATTTCTTCTCTTTCCTCTTCAAGTTTACTTAAATACAACTTTCTCTTTTCGAGGCCATCTTTATAAATATCATCTTCAATCACTGTTCTGAGTTTGTTTGTGGCCAACTCTAGAGGTAGAGGTAAACTTGCTTCAGTTCCATACACCAATTCAAAAGGAGATACACCAATTGCTCTCTTGGGTGTCACCCTATCCGCCCAAAGTGCTTCAAAAATTTTCTTGTGCTAGTTCTTTTGATTATCTAAAACTAGCTTCTTAATGATATTTACTAAGTTTTTGTTGCTAGACTCAGCCTGGCCATTCCCTTGAGGAAAATAATCTGATGAATGACCAACACTTATTCCATACTTAAAACAAAAATCCATAATTTCAATTGAAGAAAAATAGGAAGCATTATCCGTTACTAATTTGATAGGAACCCCAAACCTAACTAAAATATTCTCCTTTATGAATTCACATACAACTTCAAAGGTGGTGTTCTTCGTAGCTTTGGCCTCCACCAACTTAGTGAAGTAGTTAGTCATAGTTATTATGTATTGGTGACTAGCACTGGATACTGGATAGGACCAATAAATTCAAGGCCCCATTGCTGCAAAGGTCCTTCAATTACAATAGATCTCAATGGCAGGGCTGCTAGCTGAGGATGCCCAGAGAACATTTTACATTTTTCACACATTGAAACCCAAGCATATGCATCTTTAAACATTCTAGGCCAATAGTAACATTGTCTTAATATCTTAAAAGCTGTGACTGAAGAAGAAAAATGTCCACCACAAGCCTCATCATGAAAGGTCTTCAACAGCTTTTGTTGCTATTATTTATCCACACATCTAAGAAAGGTGCCATCAATAGCTCTTTTGAACAGTCTACCATCCCAGATTACATATTTGGCTACCTTCAATTTAAGGTCTCTTCTTTGTTTTGCATTGAGGCCTTCGGGACATTCACCATATGTTAAGAAATAGGAGATGTTTTCAAACCATGGGTCATAGAGACTTACAACTAACACTAGTTGTTTTTCACTTGGTTCCTCTAACTCACCAGCAATTTTATTTTCTGCAATTGCTTTACATAAAGCATTTCCTCTTACCAGCTTAGTAGGCTTAATCTCTATGTCATATTCTTGTATCTTTGCTATCCATGCTCCTCTGACATTGCAACCTATATCCTGTTGAGTCAATACACTCTTAACTACTATGTCTGGGATAAAAACTATTGAACGTTAATGCAGGATATAGAACCAAAAAATTTTAAGGGCTTTAACAACTAAAAAAGCATGTTTTTTGATCTGGGAATATTTGAGTTCATGATTCTTTAGGGGAATGCTCATGAAAGCAATGGGAGCTTGTATTCCTTCATTATGTTCCTGTACAAGGATAGTTGACAATGTATGCTCAGAAGTATAGTAATAAATAATAAAGTCTCTTTTATAACTTGGATGACACAATATAGGGGCATTGGCAATAGCAGTTTTTATATCTTGGAATGCTTGTTTTCCCGTCTCATTCCATTTGAAGTTTGAATTTCCTTTCATCATATCCACTATGTGTTCAGTGGTTTTTGCGAAATCAGGTATGAATCTTCTGAGAAAATTCACCTGACCAAAGAAAGATTTAACCCCTATTTTACTTGAGGGTAGGCTTAATCTCTAAATAGATTTCACTCTTTCAGGGTCAATCTTAATACCTTCCTGAGAAACTATATGACCAAGGAGTTTTCCTTCTGTCACACAGAAAATTGACTTCTTAGGATTAAGGGATATCCTATGTTCTCTGCATCTCTGAAACACCTTCCTTAGATCTTCCATATCATCTTTCCTTTTCTTTGAAAACATAGTGAGATCATCTAAATATATAACTATGATCTGATCTTTCATATCTACAAAGGTTTTACTCATACATCTTTGGAAAGTTGCTCCAACATTGATCAACCCAAAAGGCATCCTGTGATATGCGAATGTACCCCAAGGAGTAGTAAACGTTGTTTTATGTTGATCTTTCTCCTCCACTTCAACCTGGTTATAACTCAAAAAACCATCAAGCATAGACATCATTTTTGAGCCCACTACCATTTGCAGTAAATAGTCCATATTAGGAAGAGAAAAATGATCTTTTAGAGACGCTTGGTTCAAATTGCAGAAATCAACACATATCATTATCTCTCCATTCTTCTTCCTGACGGGCACTATATTAGCTATCCAAGTGGAGTGATGGATGGGATATATTATTCTTGCTTTCAACATTTTATCTACCTCGCAAAAAATGGCATCTGCAACCTTGGGGTTATAATTCCTTTGTTTCTGTCTAAATGGCACTGCATTCGGCTTAAGTGGGATTTGATGTTTTACTTTCCCATCTCTGTAACTCTTCAAATCTTCATAACTCCATGCAAAGACATCTTTGTACTCTTGAAATAGTTGCTTTGCAACTTCTCTTTCTTCAAGAGTACAACATTTTCCAAGATTAATCATTTTAGGATCATCAACTTCTCCAATGTTCACTCCTTCGTATTCACCTATAGTAGGTCCTTTTTCTATTCTCTTTTGTTTTATATAAGCATCATGTCTATTGAACAATTTTTCCAGAGACACAAAATATGGGGGAATGATATTACCTTTCAACTGAACTTCACCATTTTGATGATGTTTCATATTTTCATGTTCAAAGCTAAGCTCATCATTCTCAAGGAACAACTGCAAACTTTTATCATCACTGAAGACTTGCCATGATTCCGTGTTATCTGGGATAGCAGACCGATACACAATTTCAATCAAATACTTTTTGTCTTTAAAATCTAGATGAGGAAGTAATAGAGAAGCTAAGACTGCTAATGAATCAGCTTTAGCATTCATTTCTCTTAGTACCACTTCAATAGAAAAAGCCTCTAGACCTTCAATTTTGTCCCATACTCTATTTCTATAATTTTCTAGTTTGTGGTTTTTAACAGAGTATTGTCTTTTTACCTATTTCACAATAAGCTCTGCATCACCTTGAGCTTTTAAAATCTTTACTCCTCTGTCCTTTGCTGACATGATTCCCAGAAGTAAGGCCTCATATTCCGTAGTGTTATTTGTATTCCCAAATTCTAATTTGAAAGCTAAAGGTTCAATTTCTTCTTCTAGGGATATCAATACCACACCCGCTCCAGATCCTGTAGAAGCACAACTTCCATCGAATTCCAGTGTCCAAATGCCTAACACATCTTTATTTTCATCAAAAACCTTGGCAATCTACTCTTCATTTTTTTGTTCATCTAGGTCTCTTTCAGTAAAGAGCATGTAATTACTAAATTCAAGCTCTTGGTACAAAATCTGGGCTTTAGGATCGTTTAACTTTAAAACTATGAATTTAGCCTTCTCTTCAGGTTCCAATTTGATTTTCTTGTTTCCAATGGGTGTCACAACTTAAGACCAGTCTAGCTTTATTTCACCCCCTAAATCTTGATAGAAAATTCTACTCAATAATAGTCCATAACTAGCTAGGATGTCAGCTACCAGGATAGTCAACAAGAGCTTCTTCTTGGGATGTGCAGCTAAGGCTACTTGAGCATCTTTAATTTTCCCAACTAAGGGAACCTGTTTGGCATCCATGGAGTAACACCTACCATGTACTTTAGTGAGATTAAGTCCTAAGGCTTTGGCTACAGACTAAGGCATAACGTTATCTGAGGCACCTGAATCTATTATGCAGTTACTTAGCTTGCACCCATTGATATACAATGACATATAAAAAGGTTAAGGTTTTTGTCCCAAAAATGTTGCTAAGATGGTAGAATCTTCCTGATTGAATAGGTCAAATGTTAAGGTCTCCTCTTCTTTCTCAACTTTCATATTATGATTAAGATTTGGGACATCATTTTTACATCTATCTACTAGCTTTTTAAACTCAGCAGGGTGAGATTTCAAATAATCGATAGTAGAAATTTGAACTTTTGATTCTTCACAGAATTGAATAAAATCAAAAGATGTCTTGTCTTTACCCATTAAAGAAGAGGACATTCCTTGATCAATATGTTCCTTGCTCATAGAAGGATTAGAATTATCTTTTTGAGGGTGAGTAGAGGTATGATTCTTCATCCTTTGCTCACGAGTCAGCACTGTGTATGAAGTCCCATCAATGGTTGCATAACACTCAGCCTTAGATTTAGAATCCGATTCATATTCTAAAAATAAATTTCCAGAGTTTCCATTTGAGTATGGATCAGGCTCTGAACTAGGACTTGCACTATTCAATTCATCAGTGGATAACAATTGCATCATGTGCGCAGTTTCTGGACAACTAGTACTATCATGGTCTGTAGTCAGATGAAAAACCCACATATTTCCCTTTTTGGCCATGGCCTCAATTTGTAACCTAGGTTGTGCACCTTGAAGCTATGGAAATTTTCCATCGTTGTTCCTTCCTGGTGGATTCTGATAATTCCTCTAATAAGACTGGTTAAACCCAGGCAATTGTCTCTTCATGGTTGTCAATTCATTTGATAATTTTTGTATCATTTCCTTAGATGATGTAGTATTGCTAGAGCTTCCTTTCATTTGAATTTCTCACTTCCATTTTCCCACGAAAATAAGATCATCTTCAAATTCTATGGAATTCCTTTGTGCATCTGCTAAATCTGTGGGATGAGCTCTCCTTAGATCATAATTGATATCCGGAGGCATAGCACTAATGAAGAAAGTCTTCAGGTTACCAGCCGTGGGTCTATCAGTAGCGGGAATTCTACTATTAATCTTATTAAACTTAGCCACAAAATCCCTCATGTTTATAGCTAGTTTCTTCTTAATCGAAGTCAATTGTGTTAGTAAGGCATCTTCATCTTCCGCAGTTTTGAACCTTGCCTCAAATTTGGTTCTCATCGAGTCCCAGTCAGTTATGGAATCATTAGGTAAATGGTAGAACTAGTCTATTGCACTCTCTGTAAGGGTATCTACGAATAATCTTACAGCAACATCTTCATGTCCCACCCCTAATATATGGGTAGCTACAAAGAAGGCTTTAATGTGTTCATCTGTAGTAACTTTCCCGTCACCTGAGAATTTAGGAAAATTCTTCCTTGAACCCGATGGAAGTGAGTGATAAGCATTTAATGCTAATGGTCCAGTCATTGTGGCCCATGGAGCAGCCATGGTTGTTCTAGAAATGAATGGAGGAAAATTAACAACAGAGGGAGTGGTGATTTCGTGTAAGGCCAATACTTGACAGGTAGACTGAGAAGCACTAGTGTTCTGATTCTGAATAGGGGAAGGTGGTCTACTTCGACTCTTCTGTTCACCTTTCCACTTTGGAACTTCTAGGATGGGAAAGCCAAGTTCTGTAAGCTTATCAAAAATGGGGTCTTGCCCACCTTGTTCCTTGGTACTCCTTAAGAACCTTTCCAGGATGCTGGGTTTAGTTTATCTCTGAGCCTATTGTCTGAGTTGTCTTTTTGCTCTCCGGATCTCTCTCCTTTGAACAACTCATTCCAAGCCTTCAGCTCTTCTTTCTTCTTCCTCTAATACCTGGCTAGCATTCTGATAGTGTTCAATATTTCTTCTGTGTCTCCAAACAAAAGTATTCAGGGATGAAATAATGTCCTCTTGGTCGTCTTGAAAACCAAGGTTAGGTTGGAGCATTGGAACTATGTTTTCGTAAGGTAGTACCATTTTTCCTCATGACATAGGTTTTTCTGATCAAGCGACTATTCATCTCCCCAACAGAGTCACCAAAAATAAAAAATTTGTTGGTAAACAGATTGTTCTTCTTTTAATTCTTCTCAAAATTTGCCCAATTTTCTATAAAGAACAATTGTATGCAACAGTTGGGAAACTGTTTCTAAGAATATCTAGTTTCCCTCTGAATTAAGGTACAACTCCCTGTATGGAAAATCTTGAGTGAATTATGTTTCAAATCTAATCCCTACTACAAATAACTTCTTAATCGGAGAACAGTAGAGGAAAACCAAGTTCCACCTAGACAAGTGAAATCTCAGGCAGGATTTAGATGCAAGATGCTATGCTGTGATTTTCACACTCTTATGAACTTCTCAACAAAGAAATTATGAAAGATGCAAGTATGAAATGCAATGCAAGCTTAACTATGCAGATGAAACAACAAATAGAGACTTTTTGTGTTCGAACCCTCACAATCTTATGACTTTTTACACACAACAGAATACCACAATGATTAAGAAGAAATAGGATGGAATGCATACAAACGAAACACTTAACGAAAATATTTCCCACAACTAGTTTCAACTTTCGGATTGATTTACCAGTTCCATTAAAATGAAATAACAAAATGAAACTCTATTCACTTAATTACTTCAACTTAACATTTAAGGAAATATATCATACAGAAGAAGACAGCGGACAGTAAAGAAATGACACAAAACTCAGTTGTCTCTACAACAAGATTCACACCAAAAAAATTTTGACCCTTCATTAATCATTTAGCCTTATACATATAGAGATGAGAGATGACTGTTACAATAGGAATACCAATCGGTTCATCTCCTCAAAAGACAAATGACAAGATTTCAATTTTTCATTTACAAAATTTATAGAATAAAATAAACGAAAATGAAAAGGAGACATTATTTTGACTTCTTCCCCTTTTCCATTTTCGCTCTATATGCCCTAGCAGAAACTATAATAGGAATTAGCTCATCATTGCTAGACACATGTACATTTTTGAATCTTAAGGGCCATTTTGAATGCTCTTGAGCTAATTCCTTTACAGAATTCAGTTGACTTTTTAATTCTTCAGCTGCCACATGAATGCATCTGCTCAATGTCTGTAAATTTGTTATTCTATTTTGACTATTAGGAGTGATGTTTGACAGGTTACTCAGATATATAGAGAAGTTGTTTTTCATTCCTTCTATTCCAATCAAAGCCTTTCCTTGACCACTAGTCTATGGTTCAGAATGCAGTCCTTTCATCAACTCGAAAGCTCTGTCCCGAGTCTTCTTTACTTTATCTTCTGTTTCTTTAAGCCCCTTTTCTACTTCTTGAATCCTCTCCTATTTGAATTGAATGCCTTGAAGCCATTCAAATAGGTGTTCATTACCTTTCTTTAGAATCTTTGCTTCAACTGCTTCTTTTGCCTTCATCTGAATAATCATCTTCAGAAGGGAAACACACTCTTCACATCTTCCTCTCTATGGCCAGAGTATGTTGATTAGATGTGAGGTTATCTTTCTCAGTTTATAGTTGAATGATAGCATTTCCAATCTGATCAATCAACATAACTCCATCTGAATTGAGCTTGTCAATCCATTCCTTCCCGATCTAACCGAAATATCGGTCCTTTTGTAGCTGGGAGATGAAGGCTTGTACTTCCTCTGCTATGGGATTTTTAGTAGCAGGTACACTAGTAATAGTTTCCAATGGGACAACTAACTACCTAATGAACCTCTTAAGCTCTTCTATCTCAGACTTCATTCTGATCTTTGATAACTTGAGATCCTCCAATTGATTTTCTATGATCTCATTACTTGATCTCCATAGGCCCACATTTGTATCATGCCTGGCTTCTCCAAGATCAATACAGTGCAGAGTAAAATCTCCAGGAGTTAAGTCTTTGATTCACCCTGCCTTACTAGGTTTGGCAATCTCCATGGTTAGATGTCTTGTTTCTGGATCTTGTCCTAGAATTGATAATGTTTTCTGCTTCTTGACCTTCACCATCGTAGAACCAGAATGAACTGCCTGAGACACAATGTCCTTTGCAGGAACATGTTCATCTTTTCTTTTCCTTTTTCTTTCTAGTGAGTCTTCAAGCCAAGACTCTATTCCAATTACCTTAGGAGCTGCTCCTAATGATTCGATGCTGAACATCTTCTTCTTCACTGGAGTCTTCACCATTGTTTCTGCGGAAAAAATATTCTTTGAATCTCTAGAAAGAAGTCTAGATGAGCTTGGAGCTTTTTCCTCCTCTTTTGTTCCTCCTTTAGCCTTGTCCAATTTAGTGGATTCACTGATACTAGAGTATCCATCTCCAATCTCTACTACCTAAATTGGAGAACCAGGTGGCTGCAAAATGGGAGCCTTCTTAGATAGAATAGGACTATGATGAGGAGATGGAAGTGGTGTAGTATGAGGAGAAGGGACAGGTGTATTTTTTGGAGATGGAGATGGGGAAATGTGAGGAATGAAGATTATAGGAGCACCACTATCTTTTTCCTTATTAGTCTCTTTTTCATCAGCAGTAGACTGGGTCCCAGTAACTGGCAGAGAGCCACCTTGACATGTCGAAGATATGGGAATGTTCTTCTCAAGTGGTTGATCTCCTCCTTTTGTAGGCATAGTTGGTCCTTGAGTGGTTAATATTGATACATTGGGTGTGGCACTATGAGAAGAAGTGGGAGTGGCAGCAACTGGAGATTGTTGAGAAGCCTTTCCCTTACTTCGGCCCTTCTTGGTTGTCCACTCTACCCATTTTCTTGTTCTTTTGATGATCCTAGCCACGATAACATCGAGATCTTCATCTATATTAGTGTAGGGTTCTAAACTGACAGGGGTATATCTCAACCTTGTTAAATATGTATTGCTATACATATTCTGGCCATCATCCTTTAGCCCTTCTACATCCAAATTGATACCATAAGTCTTTACTTGATCCACCGTGAATCTAGCAAAGGTACAATCTCTACTCTCTAGCTCATCTTTACAATTTTCCCAGTAGTCCTCTATGGTGGTGATATGTTTGATCATGCTTCCAATCTGAAGCACATCTCGAGCATACCCATTTGGGTCAAACATGGGTCTCAAAACTTCATACTCTTGTAATTTGAACCTTCCTTCAAATGCTTTCACCATGTTCTTAGCATCTGACCTGGATTTGCAACTGTAAGCTCCAACCTTTATAGAGAATTCATATCCCTTCTTTTGCAGTCCAACACTCAACGCGTTCACCTGGAGAGCCTGTCTCACAATCTCCATCAACACGATCATGTCATCCGTGTATCTGGGCATCTTCAAGGGAAACCCATCGAATTCTGCAAGATGCAAATAGGAGAAGGATGAGAATTGTATAAAGAAGCAACCAAACTGACTAATCACCGCCATTGCTTCTAGGCTAAATCTCCACTCCAAACACCCTTGGAGTTCCCTGCAAATTCTCATAGTGAATGCATCATTAACTCTAATAAAATCTGCATAGTTGTTTTGTAGCTACAAGCATGAATAAAATTCATAACTTTTAACATTTTCTTGTGCATCCTCAATTCTAGGGAGGCTTGGCCATAACTGTAAGGAAGCCAGCATATATATCAGGAAGGAAGACATATAAAATGAATTATAAAACTTGGTTGCACTGAGAGCCCTAGATAATTGCTCACTGACCTCAAATGCCAAGTCAATATACTACGAATCCAAGCAAATAATTTGCACCAAGAAAAAATATTGCTCTATAAAATTAAAGGCATCTACCTCACCTTTGAGTCGATGCAAAAGAACCATAATATCCACAATCTCTAGCTTGAAATCAGCGCCAAACAGGGTTTTAGGGACTTACTCTTCACTCCCCTTGGTTTCTGGAACCAAGACTTGATGATTTCTTTCCTCCATACCATCTTTTTCAAAGAGAACTCTGATATGGCTCCTCCAACTGTTAGTGTGGAGAACTCCTCATGTTCTAAGATTCATAGACAATTCACCACTACTTGCCTATCAACTGAAATCAATACACTCTGATCAGGCAACTGAATCTGCTTAGTGTCTGGATTGTAATGATTGATACATTCTACAATCAACTCTTGAGCTTGAACTGCCATAGGAAATCCAACTGCTTCCACTAGTCCACTCCTACGGAGCTTCTTAGTAATAGGATGAATTTGTTCAATCCTTATCCTTCTCCTAAAATCTAGAATATCATAAAAGCAGAGTGAAGTATCTATGATGTTCTGCCATGTTGATCGAACTCCACCCAAACCATCAAATCCAGAGAAACGAGCCATTTAATCAAACAGATGTAGACTATGAAACTTGAGAATGTAAATGATTGCGAGAAATAACTTTGCAAGTACTGTATTAGCAATGTTCAATTCAACAGCATAATGATTCAAAGCAAGAAAATGGTAATTTGAAAATTGGTTATACTGTTCTTTATATAGAAACCTCAATTTACCCATTAGGTTTTCAGGATCCGCGCCACACAAGCGAAATAAATGATCAATGTGTTAGACTAATGGTTATAACAGGTTCCTCCATGTCTTTTCACTTTTCCATTGGCTTAACAGTAACTTCCTTTATTATTGACTTACTTTCCCGTTTTAACCCTATTTTGAAAAAACCAAAATGGAGTACTCTATTGGTGGAGATCCGCTCAGCTCGATTCTGCATTTAGACTCCTTTTCAAATGTGACTATTCACTTCCCTTGTATCCTTTAGGCTTCTTGTGATTAATTTGTTACATAACCAAGCCTACAAGATTAATTTTTTGGACAATGCGGAAAATTGCCTTTGAAGGTAGAAACTCCGCAAAGGAGAAGGCAATTTCCAATTTTCTGTGAAGCCTCCATTTAGTCTTTTCTATTTTAACTATTTCTCTTTAAGCCTTCAAAAAATAGAAAAAGTACTTCACCAACGAAAGTGGGGCCCACTGACTTCCTTTACTTTCTTTAGTTATGCCTGTTCGAAAAATTTACTTCTTGGTGTGAAAGCTTGTGAAAGGAGAAGCTATTTTTCAGTTTTCCGCAAATATTCCTTTTACTCATCTCAATAGGTTTTAAATCATTCTCGTCATTGAAACATCCTGAAATTTAGATGATCTTAAGCAAAACATAACTCTTCTTTCTGAATTCATCCTGTAGACTGCATTTAAATTTCTGGTAGAGTTTCACCTTCCAACTACGAAAGTCCGCAGGAGGAGAAGTCAGTTCTGAGTTTTCTGCCAATGCCTTTTCTGATCACTTTGGCAATTTTTGAATGATTCCCATGCTAGAATATGATGATAATCAACTGACTTGTCTATAACTTCAGTCACCTTTCTATTTTGAAATCTGCAAATCGTATTTAAAACTCATTGCGGAATTTTACCTTCAAGGTGCGAAAGTCCGCAAAAGGAGAAGGCAAAACTAAAATTTCCACCCATTCATCTTTCT
Source organism: Cupressus sempervirens (assembly GCA_028749045.1). Classification (NCBI taxonomy): domain Eukaryota; kingdom Viridiplantae; phylum Streptophyta; class Pinopsida; order Cupressales; family Cupressaceae; genus Cupressus; species Cupressus sempervirens. Next base: position 691,169,385 of record CM053793.1, read on the forward strand.
TCATATTTAGTCTGAATGATCTGCAAGTAAATTTATCTAAGGTAGTATCCTTTGAGAATCTCCATTGAGTAAGGATCTAGACTACCGAAATGAACTATGACCATGAGGAAAACCCACCCGGCTATACAATGTGTGAGAAGGGGGAAGGATGGAAACCCGATGGAGAAAATCATCACCTAAAGAGGGAAGACTTATTGACTTGACAGGAGAAAATATGACAGAACTTCTACTTTTCCAAATTACTACGGGATTAAAAGTGGGGCAACACATAATCAAAGATATGTCCAAATATTAGATAACCAGATACCATCATAAAACATACTATCATCTCAAAATGGTGTCATTATGCAATATGATCAACTAAACAACATGGTATTCTAACATCTGACTCTTTGGTCATCTCAGATATAAAACATAACATGAGTAACAAATATCTCTTAGATCAGAATATAACAAGGTAAATATTCATAATACAAAACTAATTAATCCAACATGGACAATCCATTTCTAATTATTTATGCAATTAATAATGGTAGTTTACCAACATGAAAAGGCACTTAAAAAACATAAGTGAACACAATTATAAATGTGACTAACCATTGCTAAAGGAACCTAGTCTAAAGTAATAGGGTAATAGTACACAATACAATCTCTACACAGATCTCTAGGTAATCATGGAACAACTTCATGATACCACTTCAATCCTAGTAACCACTAGCACAAACCTTAGTGAACCATAAATCACATCGTAATCTCATAAATCAGCCATAAGCATAATGAAAGAAACTAATATAATAACATAATTCCAATCACCTCAAGGGTGCAGACCACTCATGGTCACAATCATGACCCTTTCTCAAGGAGAGATCAACAAGGTTACATACATCAGGATGACTTACAAAAGTCAAATGGGAGAGGCACTACAAAATTCCCCCAAAAGACTAAGTTTACTCTTGAAAGTCTACAATCTAAGAAGAAAAAAATGCAAACAGACCAAGAACAAAATCAAAATTGAGCAATAGGAATGACTCAACAAACTCTACACAAGTTAAACCCAAATCACTCCAACATTCTTAAACCATCTCATCAACCCCTAGATAGGTTAACCACAAGAGAAAAGGTGTCACATTGACACAAGGTCCTCCAACAAGGAACCTCCTATGCACTAGGAAAAACCCACCTAGCCATAAAGTCAACAATAAAAGGTAAGGAAAAAAACCATTCTACCTCATCAACAGGTGCCCAACTACAACATGTACCTACTACACGACTACAAAACTAGGTCAGAAAACTATACACTTCCAACAAGAGTTGGAATCATGGGGAATAACCATCCAAAAATTTCCCAAGAATACTATCATGCCACAAAAGAGCATCCTTAATCCATGTAAACCCATCATTTGAACAAAGTGGATGATGGTGTACTAACAAAATTACACAATCCAAAAGGATACTTTCCACAACTAACCACCAAGTGTAGGAGAACATAACCTCTAGGGTACAAAAGCTCAACTATCACTAGGAACTATGGTTATATAACCTAATTAAACAAGATATCATCACCTTTCCACAAGGTTGCAAATAATTTCAATACTAGAAAAATCATGTAACATCTACATACCAATTCATAAGATGGTAACATGTGTCCAATGATACCATGTCCCTCCAACAACATGCTAGAAAAACCACACCCAACCTACCACTAAACTCAATCTCTAGCCTTAAGTCAACGGGTATGTGTAGGATCATGGTCAACCAAACTATGCTCTTAAGTGGCAATAAAAAATTAGAAAATCAAGGTTGTGTCAACTTGACGTGCAATTTTATACTTGTTATTAACTTTGTATCAAAAAGTTGAGAGAAAAGAATCTCTAGAAAATTGAATCTAGTTTCTAAACTACTAGGACTTATCTCAAAAAAATAAAAAATGATTGGTCAAAATTTTGAATTTTAATGCAATATTACAAAAATTTCAAAGCAAAAATAAGAAGTAGACATATGTCTAAGCACCTTAATCAAAATCATATGATAATATTTTTTTAATAATATTATAGGTATAAGTAGTAGACTTATGCCTGAATGTGACACATATTTTTGGGTATTTTTATTCTAAATAAATAATTAATAATAAATTTTTGACTTTAGCATTTTTGGAATAAAAATACTCTCATGTCTGACCATCTTAACTAATTTAAAACTCTATAAAATTCAATTTTTCATTTTTTCCCTTATAGTAGAAGGAACATAGAATGTGATGCATCTTTTGGATTTAAAAAATGTTGTACCATTTGAAAGTTATAGTTATTTTTCAAGTAGTGTGTCCATCAGAACTTTATACTTAACTCCATTAGAAAATACGTAATAATTACTTACTAAACTCATAATTTGACAAACCTTACATTTATGGAAAGATAAGAACATTCTTAAGAAACCCTTTTCTTTTCATCAAATTTTGGTGAAAAAAAAGTAATCAACTACATGTTTGAAGTAAAAATCACATAAAAACAAGCCAAAAGCTCATTTTTAGGATGTTTTAAAGTTTCCCATATAGGTTTGGTATCAAAAGATATAGTAGACCTTATAAAGATATTAATTGTTTTAATTTAGTATTAGGGTGCATGGGAAAAAAGTTGGAATGGATTTTGAAATGGTTTGAGATATTTTAGAACTACAAATTTTTCAGATCACCACTTTTTGGCACACACCATGATCCTGCACATACCCCAATGGTTAGAGAGAGCCTTGACAAAGATAATCCTCATGAAGCTATAAGCTTAAAGAGAAAGAAACTGAATAGGATTAGGTCTTAGAGGGAGTTACTCTCAACCTCTACACTAAAATGGCCCAAGACATGTTTGGAAACTCACAATTCCACCAACCATCCTTATACTCAACCAACACTAACTAGGCTAGTCGCATAACCATACTATCCTACTTTCTCAAGAGAAAAATGATATAGAGATGTGCTAAATTCAACATCCAAAAGGAGGATCTAGAATCACCAAATGAATGAGTCATCATCAAATGACAAGGCAACATCCACCTTAAGCAAGGAACATTCATAGTGCATAGTTCTCTTCACAAAGGTGGGATAGTGAAAAGGAAATGCACAAACCCAAGAATGAATCACAAAAAATACCTAGTATATTATGAAGGCTTTTTAACTCCCCTTTTAAAAATAACATGAAGGGTGAAACTTCTCCAATAGCTATAAATGTGATGTCATGATTGAATTGGCCTCTACTTGATAAAGGGTACTCAGAACATCAATCTACACATTCAAAAGTGTGAAAGAGTTGTTTGTTGTTCCGTAGGGAATTTTGGATTAGTATAGTCTCATGTGAAGTTTCTTAGGTGAGAAAATTCAATGAACCAAGTGACGAAGTGCATGACCACTTGATTCTCGTAGGGAATTCTAAATCAGTACAAAAATTGCCTTCACTTTGGAGGCCATAACTTTCACGTCTAGACTCTAATTAAATCTATTAAAAAATCATCAGAAAGATATCAAAAAGGCCTACTACATGATGGATCATAGAGAGTCATAATACCTAAGAGTTTGAATCACCACTCAAGATACAACATCATAGTCAACTCAAACCATCTTGGCTACCAAGACATGCAATGGACAAAATGTCCAAAATAACCAAAGAGAACACATTCTCAAAATAACATAAGACATGAAATGAAAGGTAATTCACACAATGAAACCATCATTAATTCTCTTTCATAATTTCATCAATTAATCATAACACAAGCATTAATTCACAATAAAATTGAAATTTATTCAAAGAAAGGGTGCAAGAGTCACTTTCCATATAACAAGTAGCTATCATTTCAAATTTCTTTTGAGAAAAACATCAAGTTTAATCACCATTTAAACCATCCAATTACATTAACATCTTTACATCTATGATAGCCACACTAGTCTATTTTCTATGATATCATCCCTTGTACGTACTACCAAATGTTCAAGATGAACATGATAGAGTCAAAACACACAAATGGGCACCAGTTAAAACACATTCAAAATAGTCATCATGAACCAAAACAAAAATCCTAAATGAGGAATTGTCAATTCTAATAGTAAATCACAAAAGAGCTCATTTAAACAATAATTCAAGTGTGACAATATCCACAAAGAGAGCGATAGATAAAATTTGACAACTAGTCCAAGAAAGGAAAATACTAAAAACCAGTGCTAGCCCAATAAGATGAGGAAAATATGTCCAACCAAATAAAATAAGAAATCAAACAAATCACATTACATGTGATGACTATGAATAGTCACCCAAGAGGGATAAATCACCACACAATGTTAAGGAATACATCATCCTAGCAACATTAGAGAGCACACTCACTCACATCAAGCAATATACCATCAATAACCCCATGCATATGTAGACTACAATAATTTCCTTAATTATTTTTCCATGCAATACAACATTTAGATATCCATCAATTTTAATACAATTTTCATAAGCTTATGAAGCAATCATATTGGGGGCTTAAGTCATTAACCTAAAGGATCTAATAGAACACCTACTTCTTTGCAATGATTAACAATAACACTCATTTCTCAATGAAGGGAACCAGTTCATTACTATAATGACAAAACAAAGAATTACAAATAAGATTCATTTATTTACTTACAATTACAAGAAAATAGGGAAACAATGCACCTTAATGCACAAAGAGAACAAAAAGAGGCACTCAAGGTAATCACATGGACACCAATCAATGACCCATCCAAAAGGGTCACACAAGAAACCAACCAAGCAAGACACATCGATTCCATCTACAAAACAAGGAAAGACTCACTTCTTTCTCCTCACACTACTCTAGTCACATATATTGAACATGCAAATATATCACAAGTAGATACCAAAGCAAAAAACTCATGAGATCTCACCAAGACAATTGCACTCACACAAACACATCATCAACTATATGGGAAAAATATACACAGAGATCCCAATGTTTGAACACAGGATCTGATACCAAATGTAATGCCTCACTGAAAGATCCTTGGAACAAGGATTCAATACAAGCCAAGATATTTTTTTACAAGTATGAATGTACATGACAACATCATATAGGGATCACAAAGATCACAATGAAAGACTTAAACATAATCCCAACAACCAAAAAATCTCCAAACACCTCTACAAAACTGACACACAAAAACTCATGAACAAACACTAAAGATGACATTAGAACACAAAATCTTCAATTTGTCAAATCATGGAACCACTTGCACTTGTAAAGGGTAGTCAAAATTCCAACTTTCATTCTTTAAGAAATAGTGGAGAGGCCCCCTATTTTTCATTAGATAGAATAACAACTCCCAATCTCATGAGAGGAAGTATCACTTCACATGACAAAGTACATTGAGCCACACAAGGAAAGACCATCTCATGTAAGAACATGCTTGGCCCAGTATCCAAAACACCCAAACTAGTGTGGGGTTTCATGTGAGGATTCACCACAAGCTGTGCAAGGAAACCCAACAAACCACACAAACATTTGCATTCTTGCATGAGAAAGTATAATTTTGCACAAGGATACAAATCAGTAAGCCAAAAAATATAAAGGTAAAAAACTAGGAAATGAATTTCCTCCACACTAAGGCGTACTAAATCAATTATCAAGGCAAAGAAACTAAAATGAAATAACTAAAAGAAAAAAATTGCATCTAACCATCTAACATAACAGTAAAGGGAAATAACTGAAAGCAACATTGCAGTGTATAGAAATAACATCACAATGTACTAAAATAACAAAACTAAGTGTGTGGTTCCTCCCAACCACTAATAGCATCATGAGACCATCATGGGTCCTATCCATCCCCCACATGTAACATCCAAACCACCAACTAGATCATTGGAGCTATCTTATGAGGACGTCACTACTAAAATGTGCTATAACATAAGAATAAGGAAATTCAACATACTAGAAGTAAAGCATAAGATAATCCTACAAATCAAAATTTTCATCTAACATATGTTAAACATCATAATAAGGGAACGTGTCAAATAAACTAACATTATCTAAACATGATATGCAAGCATTCCAATGAAAGCATAAATCACAAGAAAACATACTCTAGAACTTGAAGTACCAAGTGAAAACATCCAATAAGGGCTACATTAGGACAAAATACCATCTCTATACACCGATCTATAGTAGTGGTGAAGGTAGCTACACCTCCCAACCACATGGAACCCATAGGTCTACTCCCACCATGTTGATGGAGGTAATGCTCCAACCACAAACACACATAAAGAAAATGTCCATGGCTAACACTCATGCTAGACAATATGATAACAAAAACCAAGGACAAAGAAAATGTATAAAGTATAGATCCTGATCATACACTCAATGGGCTACTAAGTAGGGGCTGAGATCATGGAGAGTCACTTGGCATCAAAAATCCCAAGCTAGTATTGGTAGTTGCTCTCCCCAATGGAAGGCACATAATCCAATTTTAATTATCTTAAATTTATTACCACCTAGTATTTTCATTTAGTTATCACTTAATTAGAACTTCCTCTACCAACCCTCTAGGTACAATGATCACTAGACTGTGAGATAGAATCACCCTCCATATGCTACCCTACCCTACCCATGCTCATCCAATGATGAGTTCCTGTAGGCATGCACATTCCAAATCAAACCCCAATAATCATAACTTCTAGAAGTACCATAGAAGATCAGGCCTCACAATTCACCCAACAAATGTATGTGCACATACTCATGTGTGGTGCATCACTAGGACAAAGATCATAACACAAGGACTAGATGAGACCACAATGTAGAAAATCACTCAATCAAAAATAGACTCAAGAGGATAGATTCTACATGAATCCCAAAGACAATAAAACCATACATCATGAACTCACTCAACCAACCTCAATATAGGAGTATAAATTCTACATGAATCTCAATGATGCAACAAGACCAAACATCATGAACTCACTCAACTAGCCTCAATATTAGAGTATAGATTCTACACAAATCCTAGCATCCATGAAATAATAACAAAGGTAAAAAAGAAATAATAACATCAAGTATAAAATCACTCAATCAAACAAAAAGTCATGGGTATGAATGTGGCATGCATCCTAATGCAAAAATAAAAGTGCAACAATAGTTTGAATGACATCCTATAGATAATCCAAGTCCATGACCAACATCATGCCAAGAAAACCTAAGAAACTTGGGCAGCACACAAGTCGAGGCAAAAAAACTCAAAACTTAAAATTTTCAAAATTAAAACCCATTTGTTCTTTGGGCATAAAAACTCTAAAAATTCAATAAAATTTGGGTTTGGACACCATATGCAAAAATGGCCAACATTATAGTGCAAAACCCCAAACTCCTATCTTGAAAATAGGAAAAGTGTGCATACCCATCCAACTAGGTAGAACTAGCAAACATAAACAAAGGGGAACACTAGTTCTCAACTTCCTAACAAATGGCTACCAAAACTAGAAGCTAAAATAGGGCAAAAAAAATAAAATGGGAGAGCCCTACCTCACAACCAAACGGGGAAAAATAGGAATCTAAAGCATAAAATAAAAATCCTACAGAAGTAGCTAAAAATTGTGACAATCCAAGATTTCCTTGTGCTGGATCAAATGAGACTAGCCTTGTGACAATCCCACACCCATAGCTCCCACAATAAACAAAGTAGTATTTCCTCATGAAGAGAATTTTGTATTTTACTCTTGAAATTTCTAATTGAAAAGTGAGAAGTGAGGAATTAAATTCCTTTTTCAATACTTATTCACTTTTCAAGTGAATAATTGATTAAGGAAAATAACCAACCAACCTAGTTAAACCCCTAATTGAACCAAATGAAAATAGGCTATTCCTAAAAATAGAAATTCACCTATGAAAAAGCTACAAAAAATTAAAATTAAATAAAATAAAACTTGAAAACCCCAAAATCATAGAATTATGTTAAAAACCTTTGTGACAATGCGAACCTCTAAATGCACAAACATGCTCACTGATCTAACCACATAATGAAAATGAGTTCATATTTAATAATCAACTAAAGGTTTAATTAAAAAATTAATATAAGGATACATCGACCATATAGGGGTGACATTGGTGAAATATGAATAACCGAATCACTAACTTGATGTGCCACTACTAGGGATATAAATCCTACACACTAAACAACACGATCAAGTGCAATTGCATATAATATCATAGCTGAAGAAATAAATGCATTAAATCACCTAATTTAACCATTTATTCAGTTATATTGAAATAATCTATTTACATCACTCATGTTTGCATAAAGCAGAACAATGTAGGAATGACGTAAATACCCATAACAATAAATCCACCACATAACATAATTAGAGATATGTCCAAATATTGAATAACCAGATGTCATCATAAAACATATTGTTAGCTCAAAATGTCATCATCATGAAATATGATGAATTGAAGAATTCGGTAGTCTAACATCTATGATATTGAAATCAAAGTATAACATCTGACCCTTTAGTCATCTCGAATGTAAAACATAACATGAGTAACAAATATCTCTTAGATTAGAATATAACAAGATAAATATCTACAACACAAAACCAATGAATCCAACATGGACAATCCATTTCTAATTAATTTAAGAAATTAATAATGGTAGTTTACATAACATGGAAAGACACTTAAAATGCATAAGTGAACATAGTCATAAACATGACTAACCATTGCTATAGGAGCCTAGTCCAATGTAGCAAGGTAATAGTACACAATGCAATCTTTACACACATCTCTAGGTAATCATAGAACAACATCATGGTACTACATTAATCCTAGTAACCACTGGCACAAACCTTAGTTAACCATAAATCACATCATAATCTTTTAAATCAACCATAAGCATAATCAAAACAACTGATACAATAACATACATCCAATCACCTCAAGGGTGTAGACCACTCATGGTCACAATCATGATGCCTTCCTAAGGAGAGATCAACAAGATTGCATCCATCGAGATGACTTACAAAAGTCAATTAGGAGAGGCACTGCAATGATTTCATGAAGATGTTTTCATCTTAAGGTAGATGAACAGAGTTTTTTACTATAGATGAATATTTTTTAATGGTCTAACCTTTGTCATTGATGTCAAAGGGGAAAAATATGCATAAGAAAATTTTAAGTAAGATAAGGCATGAAATCATGTCAAAAGGGGGAGCATGTTTAAATTGTATTCAATTGTAAGGATGATTAATATATTGATACTATAATATTTTGGACAAGTTTTTGTTACTTAGCCAATTTTTCGTATTTTGTTGCCATCAATGCCAAAGGGGGAGATTGTTAAAAATTGGCTAATGAAGGTATGTAATTGTTTTTATTTATGGAAATTCATGATGTACATGCTTGTAGAAAACCTTAGAAATAAAAATACTTAGCTTTTGCTACTCAAAAAATTGTCCAAGTGTGAAATTAGTTTACAATAGTGTATTGGTTTGTATGTAACTTATTATTGACATCATATTATGAATAGTAAAGTTAGATAGAGATAGTATACATGTTGATGATAATGTTGACAACCTTAGACATCAATACAAAACATACAGAAAAGAGATATTTGTGTTTTACCAGTAAAACAAAACACTGAAATAAAAGGTAAAAGAATTATTTTATTTACAAAATAATTACTTGACCAATTAGGGCCAACATCCTAGATATTTACTAAGTTAGAAAATTATATTGTGGTCTTTGCTAACTAGTAAAAATTTGTGAAAAGGCATGGTATTTATGCAAAGGACATCTTGCAATAAGAAGTGTACATTTACATTGTGAAAAGTGATATCCAAACTTTTTGTGAATTGATATATGCAAAGTTTTGAAAACTTGATTTTTTGATCCAAGATTGAGCTGAGGTAAGAGATCAGTCAAGAAAGAAGTTATAGCACCTATATACTAGGATACACACAAATAATGTCTAAATAGACCAGAGGACACATAAGACTAATACAATAGATAGTAAAAGTTATGATGAATCATTTGAAGTAATGAAATTGTTCCTCAGACCTAAAACAACCAAGATATACACTAGAATGAAATAATTCAAAAGACTAAATAGAATATTCCTAGAGCAGAATTTGGAAAAACAACCAGCATCACTAGAAAGATCTTGGAAAGAACATTCCAATGATATAAAGAATTCTCAAATTAGAGAATGGAAAAATAGTACCCTTGACTTTGACAGTAGAAAAGCCATAAAAAAAGTGTCAAAACTAAAAAGCACCTATATCACTATGATGGGCTTGGAACTAGCTTTCCGATGATATTTTGTTTATGATAAACAGAGTTTGTATGCTTGAGATATGAGCAAAAATGTGAAATAGGTCCAAACAGAGCCTAAAGAGGTGACATGAAATGCTAATGTAGTGCTAACATGGTGCTGATGTTAGCAAGTGATGAGCCCAAATTTGATGGTCAAATAGCCATCAAGGCAAAAAAAGCCTAAAAAATGACCCCTACTAAAAAGAATATTCCACCACCAGAAACATGTTGGAAAACCAAGGGTCAGTGTTGGATAGAAACTATTGGCCAAAAAAATGCCATGTGTCATGTGTCAAAAAGAGATCCATTGGCATAAAAAACAACCATTAGCAAAGATCCAAAGCCAATAAAAAATAATTGGTGGCCATGATGATGCTACATGTTTAAAGCCAAGATGTCCATGAAAGTGGCAAGAATTTTTTTTTGATCTTATTGGTGAAAAAGACCACCAATAAGATGCATGCATTGACTATACATGGGCTTGAGGAAGTATAGTTAACACCTCTATACATAAAAAATAGAAACATGCCAATAAAACTTTGTTTCCCAAAATCTCATGCAGACCAACCAAAGCACCATTTAAAACACTTCCTCCAAAATGGGTGGCATCCCATTAACAAGACATGTCCTCTAGAATACTACCTATGCTTCACTTTGACAATGACTAGTTGTGTGCCAAACTTGAAGAATCACTAGCATGCAAACACCTATCACATAAGAGAGAGGCAAAATCCATGGAGGTAGGAATTGCTAGATCCATTGATGAGACATTCTTGATGAGGAAAAAGAGAGATTGCTATAATAAATAATGAATTTATCTCAATGAATGTTTACAACAAGAGATTGTCCTTATAAAGGAGATTGAAACCCTAAAAAAGTCTAACCTAGGTTACATCATAATAATTAATAAAATATTTAATTATTATATGTCTAAATTTTAGCTTAAGAAAACTAGAGTTAATTAGGAAATATCTAATTACTCTAACACTTTGTCTCCAATCTCTTTATCAAACTCTTCAGAATCACTAATCTATAGTGTATTTATTCTCTTTCCTAGTCCATTGGTTATTTTCTTTATCCTCTTCTTAGGAGATGGTGTAAGTTCTTTCTTAATCTTCACTAATATTTTAGACTTCATTTGTGCTTACGTTGTAACTAGATCTTCATCAGGTTTTTCCTCTTCTGTTGAATGTTTACTAGTTGAACTTGCACAACTACTGCATAAGGTGTAGTAGGTATCTATGTAGTAGATCCTGCTATTGTCATTTCCATAGATGGTGTTGAACTTGCAATAGAAGTAGCTACATATACCTCTAATTTCCCAATGGCCTTCATTTCCAAAGCTATACCTTTGATCTCATCAAACTCTTATATTTTCATTCCTAATTCCTTTAGAATGGATTCTATCATTTTCTCTACATTTTTCTTGATTCCTTGAACTTCATTCATCTTCTCATCATATGTTCCCCATATAGGAATTTATGAATCTTTATTTGGTTGTAGTATAATCTTTTTATATCCTTCTATGAGCTCTTCACTCATTTTATAGTCCATAGGTTCAATAAATTTCACTCTTGGTTCTACTACCTCCATACAGGTTGTATCAATTTCTACCATAAAGTATATTCCATATTTGTACTTCTTTACCATAATAGGAGGGATCCTATATCTTTTCTTCATTTCCAGTTGAAAAATATTCAACATCATGTCAATGTCTCTATCTCTAACATCTTCAAGTCTTTCCTTGTAGCACTTAGTAACCATCTTCACAGTATATACATCACTATCCTAGTTTGTAATTCTGGGAAATTGCTTGGTTTCATATAAATATAGATGTTTCAACAAAGATTCAAATATAAAGACTACATTCTTAGATTTCTTCAACTTAGCAATGTTGTCCAACAATTGCACTTTGACAATCTTGCACATATTTACCTTTAACTTTCTAGCAACCATCACATATGCTACATGTAGAAATCATGGTGGCATAGAATTTATCCTTGAATTGTGGTTTACCTTATAGCCTAAAGTCTTGCTTAGCACTCTAAATCCAATATCCACAATTAGATCAACTCTCATGTTCCTTCTATCAAATTTTTTTTTAAAGTTTGTTTTGACAATCTTCCTGACATTCCTATCATTCAAGAGATTACAACCTTCATTTCTTAAACTTGTGATCTTGTGAATTAGTTCATTTTAAATTATAATGGGTACATCATCTTCCCAAAATGCATCTTCATGAACTCTTCTTAGGATAATCCTACTCCACTCATGATTATCAAATTATGTATAAAACATATACTTAATCAAGTTCAATTCATTTAGGTATGTGTACTTAGGTTTTAGGGTTGGGTTTCCATCGAGCATAAATCCTAAATCCTTGTGAATATCTTCATCACCAATACTCTCAAATTTTCAATGGATATAGCTTCTCACATCTTCTATGTGAAGTACATTAGACAATATTTGAGAAAATGCTCCCAAAGGATCATCAATGAGGGACACAAATGGGTGCTTCTTGAACTTATACCTAGGTCTCTCACTAACATCACATACTAACTGGCTTGCCATAACTAATTATACTAAAATTCTAACTAAAACATTGTAAAATATCCCAATTATTGTGTAAGAGGGATTCTACAACCTCACACTTCAAATACTTCACTTCACTCTTAAATTCACTATTAAATCACTCACAAATGTTCCAAACTCTTTATAGAAAAATGGGTACTCGCAATCTTTTTCACAATCCTTGAATCATTCCAACTTTTAACTTTGCAATAAATATGTACCCACTTTATCTTTAAGAAATATCATTGATTACTAGTAAGCTTGATTTATTTTGTACAACCCACTTCTATCATACAAATAATTACCAAAGCTTCATCACTATGTCTTCTTCCTTCTGCTAACTGTGCAACTTCTAATTTAGTTTATACCATTAGTTATGATCAACTAACACTCTATTTCTACTGGAAATGCTCAATACAAATAGGATGAATAAAATACAACTATTGATTTTAATCTTCCATTAGGTGCATCAAAATGCTACTCTTCTAAAATTTTATAGGAACTTTTTGGATTATTAGCTTTCACAAATTCTTCCTTGAATTCATCAACAAACTTTTTCCCACAACTAGATGTTGTTAATTACTTTATAACTTGCATAAGAAAGTAAACCAACAATGCTAAATAGTAAATAAAACCATACACATAGAGAACTCATAACACCATTATGTGTTAACTAGGGAAACCTTGGCCAAGGGAAAGCCCTAGTGGGGATGATACTCACAAGATGATCCACTAAAAAAAAAAAATCTTGTTAAGGATATTGACCCTATTAGGATTCTATCAAATACATAGAGTGTCTCAAGCCCTTGTTAGAGGACTAGGCCATATTAAAAGCATCAACCCTATTAGGATTTGGTGGAAAAAATACAATGTATGTAAGAAGAGCCCACTGCCCTAACATGTAATATACAAATAATTTTCTTCATAAGAATAGGTATACGTACAATATTGTCTCACTGGTATACTTTGTGAATCCTCTATTTGTGCACCAGATATTGCATCATGCAATGCTCAAATGTCATATAAAATTCCTTCACAATAGTTCACATCACTTGGATGCTTCACATTAACTATGCAAGATATGGTCTTTACTTATACCTTGCAATCTAACAAAACACATGATCATTCTACCTTACAACTTCCACACACTTGGGTAATTATAAAATGACTTTAAGGTTAACATCTAGGATGTTTTTCCATCATGATTTAAGTAATTATTTTGTTACCAAAATAATTCCTTAAGTCATACATTTCAATTTAGTCACATGCTTTGTTATGCTCTATTAATTACCTATACTAGTAATTCCTTGCTAACTAATGGCATATTATCCACACATATTGGTGCATTGACATACATCATCATGACATTCTCATCAATCATTCCTCAACTATGTAAGAGCTAACTTGAACTTTGTCATTCGTACATACAAAAAGTATCTCATTGATGTTGTAAATGTCCAATAATTTGACAAAAATTTTATCTCTAATTTCATACTAAAATACAATAATATATATGTTGCCATAAATGACAACACTCACTCATCACCCTTGCCATATTGCCAATAGATTGAATGTGGAAACACAATTTGGGAAAAACCACCTTGCAACTAGTCCCAATAATTTTCACTCTTCTAAAGTGAGCCCTATTAGGAGCCAACTCTATTAAAGGTTACAAAACATACTATTAGGTATGACCCTATTAGAGGATTTAGATCAGCCTATTAAACATGGCTTGGTTAGAGGTCTTCAAACACTTCAATCTTGAAATGTCACCTTGTTAGAGGATTTACAAAATGATAGTTAAGTCAACTCTATTAAGAGATTCATTTACTACTAGAATAGTTAGTGTTGGCGCTCGAAATTGTAGCCCAAATTTTGAGCACTATTAAGAAAATTGAACACTATAAATTCTTTTAAATGCATACATACCCAGCTATCAATTTGAGGCCTAAGAGGTGTTTAATGCTTCTAGCACCTTTCATTTAGTATGCATACTCATTTCATGAAGCTAAATTGACATTCTGAGCCTTTTCATGAAGTCTTATTTTGAGCAATTGTCAAATCTGCTTTTTACCCTAAGTGTCATCTAAATATCTCGCACCCAAAAATGTTTCGTGACTTGCTGCTTTGGGAGTGCCTAGTGTCAATACCCAAGAACATATTTTTTAGATTTTGAGTCATTTTGAGTTCGTTTGATTAGGTTTCGAACCCCTCAAAGTTGGTTAGTTATTGTTTTCATGCATTTTCACTTTGCACATAATTTTGGGAGGCCTTGTTTGACATGCTATAACTTTGGCCCAGTTGACTAAAAAGCTGAAATTCCTTTTGTATTGCATTTTAAATGTCAAAGACTTGTTATGTTTCAAGTTTCAGCTCATGATGAATTCATTTGATTAGTTTTCAAATGCGGTTCCAAATGTAATTTCTATCTTTTTACTGGTGTCAGCATTTGCAAATTTTTTATGACCCTTATTCGAGACATTATAATGTGAGATCCATGATTTCCTAGATCAAATGGATTGTACCACTATGTTGTCCTCTAAAAATACTCTAAGTATGTTAGTTTTTAAGTCTTGACAAATCCATATGCACACTTTTCCAAGTCAATTCCATTTGCAAAAAATGTTTTCTGTCTGTGCTTTTAATCTACAAATTCTGAGTAGCTCACTTTGACCGCTCTCCATTTGTGCCCAAATCATAGATCCGTACTCTACTCATGACAATGAACTAATGCCCTGGTTTTCTTTCTCCCAAGTGTTGATTTGCCCAGTTTTCAAAATTGAGTTTGAACCCATTTAGTGTTTTGTAACATGTTTTCTTGTAAGTAGTTTTGAGAGGTCAACTTTGACAACAAATATCCTTTGACCTTGAACTTTTCATGAGATGAGGTTTGACATGGTACAAGAATGTGGAACAAAGAATCAATATCCTAGACTTCAAATCCCAGTTATCTATTCGGGTTAGTTTCTAAAGCCATTCAAAGGAGCTCCTAGCATTAAATTGACAGTTTGAAAGAAGAAGCAAAAATGAATTTTAAAAGTTGGATCAATGATGGAAATTGATTTTAGTTGCTATTGGGTGATTGGTGGATCAGTTTGACAGTTCAAGTGTTTGAAAAAAAAAAAAATTTAGTCGAACCCACTTGGGGGTCCGACTAATTGAATCAAACTTAGTAAAAATAGGGAGATTAGAAGTATTTAAAAAAAGGGGGATTCTGTCCATGCAGATGCTATAGATTCTATTAAGATTGAGTATGACAGAGATGGTCCTATTGTTTGGTCAGGGAGAAATAATGAATATATGAGGCAACTCTGATTGCAAGAGGAATTACATCATTTTCTTCATCCATCATAGGTAAAAAATGGGAAGATCAATGAGAATAGATTGGGTAGAGAGGAAGCCATTGATGAGGAAGAAGTGCATCCTAAAGAGCTCAAATTCATTTGCAGTCTTGATCCCATTTGCATTGATTACACCCACCCCAACGAAATGGATTCATCACCAAGAGTAAAAAGGAATAGTGATGAGAAAGAGTCGAGAGATAAATGCTAGTAAACATAGCTATTAATAAGCCTAGACCATGTAGGATAATGCATTATCTGATTTGCACGACAGCTTTGCACATATTTAAGGACCCTTCAAATGTTGATGTTTGCTTCCTATTGTGCAAGCCATATATAATGGGTATTTGACTTGTTTGACTGGAGGGCCTAATGCTATGCATCTGCATTGATTTTGTGTTCAAGTTTATGGATGTGTCTTTGGAAAATGACGATGGGTGTCTAGCAAAGCACACTAAATGTAATTTAATGAAGGTTGATGTGATTCAATTAAGCAAATATAATCTAAGGCTATTTTCTAGATCCAACGAAGAATGTATAAGGCTTATATTTACCTAATTTGAGGTGACGGTGTTGATAATTCCATCAAATTGTCATGTTGTTATCAAGCATAATGAATTGGAGGCATTTAATAAGAGGGAATAGATCCCATGCAGCAATAGGCACTCATGTGAATTTTAAAAGCCACCAGTTGATATGGGGAGTCCAAGGCCTGGTAGAAGCTACCACCACTAAAGACTACCTTTTTTAAGGCTTGAGACTGAGTTGACATGAGAAATCTAGAAGTCAAACTAATCTGCCATTGCATTTGTTAAATTGATTTGCACTAATATCTTATAGGATATTTCACTCACAGATGTGTCTGAGAAGAGCATTCATGAGCACAAAGGAAGAGGCATTTGTAAAAGCCACCAGTTAGAGTATACAGGCAACAATTTTAAAATAGAGGGACCGCTTCAATAGTAAAAACATAAGCCGCAGATGTGAAAAGAAGTATGAACAAGTGAAAGAGCCAAAACCACAGTCAAAAGAGGTTTATGAAGTCGAGTGGCAAGGGAATCACCAAGATAGAGCAGTCCACATAAAGCAAAAAGAAAGGGGGGGCACCTATAGTTCATAGTATGTGGGAAGCGATCCATCCATCTCCCCATGTTTATTTATAGGTTGAGGCAATCATCAAAAGGCAAAAAATGCATGAGAAAAAATAGAGCCTTTACGTCTTTGAAGAGAAAAGAAAGATGCCCACATTGTAGGTAGCAAGAATGAATGTTCTCCTCTACATGGCCAGGAGTATACGCTAAAGATGAAGGAGGGGCTTCAGCAAAAAATCCCACATAGAAGAGGAAATCTACCAAAGGCACATAAGAGAAGTCATGGCAACAGATATAGGAAAGACCCCCAGCACCAAACAGAGGAAAATGTAGCAGGGGAATTCTTTAAAAGGCAGTGACATGTATAAAGATAAAGCCGCAGAAAGCCTACACCAACAATGGAGCACACACAACATACACAAATAAAGCAAGAGAAGTAGCAAGAGGATTTTGAAATGTTCAGTCAAAAGGAAAACATGCATAAAAAGCTTCTCATGCAAAAACAAGAAGACGACATGTAGTTAATAATCAACGTAGGCACATAAGGAGTTGAATTTGCAATAGGTAGAGATGCTCACGACTTGTAAGAGAGCCCCCCCCCCCCCACCATGAAAGAAGTCATTGCAGGTATGAAAGGATGTGATTTGGATGGAAGAAGTGTTATTCTAAACCATGCCCAAGTGCAAGGAGAACACATAAAAAAGAACCCATGACTTTTTAAAAGAAAATACACCTAAGTCAAAGGCAGTAGACTTGGAGGTGATTAATGATCAAAAACTCCACGCATTTAAATATAGAATTCATGCCATAAGCCCGAGCTAAGGAATGCAAGGAACAGAGGAGATGGGTTATAGAGGCACAAAACCATAAAATCATTTTATCCCACATGGGCTGGGGAACGAGACTTTTTAGCCTTTAAATACTACTCATTGCACTTTACATAGTGTCTTAAAGACACTACCTTTTAAGAAGGCAGTGCCCATGTGGTGGGGTTCTCTAGTATGACATCAACCAGAGTGATCAAATGCAAAATTTTAAACAAATGTGCAAACATGATGATGTGGCAGGTAAAAGCCAAATGCACTAGATGCCACCATGTGTTTGGATTTGAGGGCTGGCACACGCCCACATTTCCAAAGTGCTCGCTAGTTAAGAAGTGCGAGAATGCGAGATTGTGCCATGTAGCAATGGGTCCCAGTTGTTGATGAGGTGGTGTCAGATAGAAGATCAAATGTTGAAGCCTCCAGATTGCACCATGTGTCTAGATTGATGGCTAGTGTATGCCCACTTCTCGAAGTTGCTCAATTGTTAAGAAATGTAGGCATGTAGGTGATCAACACATGGCAGCATGGGCCCAATCGGTGATAATGTGGTAGGTCTGATCAATGTACGTAATCAACCTAATGATGTCGCAATAATCCAGCCAGTAAAAGCATGCCATGTGGCAGCCTGGGTGGTGCCAAGTGCATCCTGTGAGGAAAAGATAAAGTCTGAAAGTAGTAAAAAGGAAATAATATTTTATTATGGTTGCACATCAGAATTTTTAAGTTCAAAAGGGCATTTAATCTAAAGTGAAAACTTTAGATTAATTTAAAATTTTCAAAAGTTTAAATTTTTGAAGTTGCAAACTTGAG
This sequence comes from Cupressus sempervirens, assembly GCA_028749045.1. NCBI lineage: Eukaryota > Viridiplantae > Streptophyta > Pinopsida > Cupressales > Cupressaceae > Cupressus > Cupressus sempervirens. The sequence goes on from CM053793.1 coordinate 691,188,342, forward strand.
CACTTATACCAGGGGAGTGATTTTCAAACTGAGATTCAAGGGATTTTTGAGAGGCTAGATATGAGATATTATATATCGTCAAAATTAGGAGAATCTGAATTTTTCAATTATGCAATTAGTTTTTGCACATGAAGCTGTATGTTCAAGCTACATGAGGTTTTGTCCCAAATTCCTAATAGGCAATTGCATTTAGGTATCAAAGTTTAGTTGTGTTTTCTGGCAAGGAAATGGCCTGAATGTGGTTAAAAAGAAGTGAAAATGCAGTCTAGGGTGAATTTGATCACTTTCAAATCAATTGAATTAAGGTTTTTAGATATTTTGGTTGTAGAAGGGATTTCATCATTCAGTAAGAGATATTTTAGAAGTCAGTTACAGAACAATGATGAAACCAAATCAAATCAATGGTAGAAAGAAGAGAGAGGTGATTTAGTTGCAAGAGATTGAATTCCAAGTGGACATATGTCAGGCAAAGATCAAATCCAGGAATTCTTCTTCTTCTATATCTTTCTTTCTTTTATCCATTGTAAGGGTTGGCAATTTTCTTTGGGTAATATCAGCAAGGTTCTAGTGTTTACTGTGAAACCACATTCTTTCAGTAAATTCTCTCTTGTATGAATAGTAGTAGGGAGGTTAATGCAGATAGTTCAGATTTGTTAGGTGTTTTCATGTTTTCATTTCATGCATATGGTTGTATTATTTCAAAAAAATTAATACAAAGAACAACAGGTTGAGTTTCATCTTGAATCTTGTCTCCTATCTCAGTGAGCTTCAATGTTTTATGATCTTTGAATAAAGAGCCTAGATTGTAGTTGTAGTCCCTTAAGGCTATATGTTGTCTTATTGTTTCTTGTAACTCAAGGGGTTATGTAAATGCTTCAGTGAATCAACAGGGTTGCAGGTTTATTGAGAAGGATATCATGTAAGAATGAGGTTTGGATTGAGCATAGATGTCTATTTGCAAGGTAAATAGATAGATCAAATATCTAAATATATAAATAAGTATCAGGTATCCATATGTATGCATTTGATTCATGAACTTTTCCAATGGTTAAGGCACTGATCAGTTTACATGATCATTAGGTCTTACTACTACATATCTAAGGTTTTGTTGAATTCAACAATATTAATCAAACATTCTTTCCCTTTCATGTTGAAGGACCTAAATGTTTAACCCTCACTCAGCTTATGAGATTCATAGCTTTTCATTAGCTACTATAGATCTGTGTCATTTCATGAGTTATTAGGAGATATAAGGGTTTTCATTTGCTCAATAGATTCAGGGATATGTTTTTGCACTGGTATAGTATCAATTGAATCTGAGGTCTACCCACCTAGGTTTGGCAGAACCTGAAGTAGAAGAAGGGTCATGCTTTATAGTTGGTCTGTTGTTAAAAATGGCATGTTGAAAATAGGAGTTAGTTGCCTCTAGATATGTCAATTTCTTAGTGGGATAATTGAAAACCCTCTAGTGTTTTCAAACATCAACAGTTAGAAAGCAACATCAATTTTGACTTGATTTATAAAGCAATGTTTTTTTACAAATTCAGAGCTTCATTCTGGCTTCACCTCTTGATCCTTCCTAATCAAACATTCTTTTTAGTTTATCTTTCACACTTTACCACTCTTCCTTTTGTATTTTCTCATGTAGTGCATCTTGTGTTTGGATTCTATACCTTGTTATATTTTTATTTGATAGATATTTTGTTACTCATGCTAGCTGTCATTTGAGATAACCTGATGGTTAGATACTATATTTTGATTGCCATTAACATAGATGATAGATATTGTGTTGTCCTATTTGATCATATATGCATGATGATTCTTATTGATGTGACATGATGCTTTATGATGATATCTGGTTATTTTTTATTTAGACATATACTTTGTTTATGATTATATGGTGGACTTATTGTATTTTAGATACTATGATTCAATGTTACATATATTTACTTCATTCTTGCTTTGAGATGTTTTATGATGTAGTGAGTGGTGTAAATATTTTTTTAATGTAATTTTAAATAAATGGTTAATTATGTGATTTAATGAATTTATCACTTCAACTATATTATTATATATAATTGCACTTGAATGTCTTGTTGAGTGTGTAGGATTTATATCCCTGGTAGTGGCACACGGAGTTAGTGATTCAACTATTTATACCTAGCAAATGTTGTCTATGTATGGGTGAGCTATCTTATATAATTATTAATTAAACACTTTGATGATTTAATAAATCTAGATTCATTTGGATTTTTGACTAGACCAATATTATGTCTTTTCATTTCGATTTCTACATTTGTTACAAAAATTATTCATGAATATTGTGATTTAATTTTTTTAAGGGTATTTTGGGTTTGATCTTGTTGTTTTAATTACTAGAAGCTTTTTTGTAGTTGAATTCCATTTAATTGGAATTACTTGATTTTTTTTGGGTTAAAGAGGGGATTATTTTAGTAGCCAATTATTTTTCCTATTTTAACATTTCACTTTTAAAGTGAATATATATCCCAAAAAGTGAGTTATTTCTCATATCTCTCTTTTGAATTGGAAATTAGAGAGCAAAAATTCCAAATCCTCTTAAGGAGATATTGTTGTTTTACTCATTGTAGGAGCTCGGGGAGTGTGATCATCATGAGATTGATCTCGTTGGATTTCTCTCAAGGATAACTTGGTTTGCCAAGATTTTTGGTAGCTTCCACAGAATGATTATTTTATTATGTGCATTCATGTTTTTTCTCTTTTGGTTGCCAGGAAGGGCTCTTCTATTTTTGCATTTTAGTTCCTTTTTAGATTTTGTTTCTAGTATTAATATGTTAGGAGGTAGAGAACTAGTGTTCCCCTCCATTCCTATATGCTAGCTCTACCCAGTTGGGTGATATGAGGATTTGTTGCTTTTTAGTGTTATTTTTGGGGGTCTTTGACCATTATGTTGGTCATTTTTGCATACTGACTTCAAACTCAAAATTTATTTGATAGTTGGGCTATCTATACCTGATTAGAACTAGGGTTTCAATTTCATTGTTTTTTATCATGATTGGTTTTTTAGCATTTTTTACTTTGCCTCGATTTGCATGCTACCCAACTTTCTTAGGTGTTTCTTGGTACTAGCATAGGTTGTGGACTTGGATAGTCCATATTATATCCAATATAACCATAGATGCATTATTCTTACATTGGGATTCATGTTGAATCTGTACTACTAGCTATGTGCTCATTGGAGTAAATTTTTACTTGATTATTTTATTATTTCTCATCCAGCCCTTGTTGTTTATTATCTTTGTGTAGTTGGTGTGCAAATACTTGAGCTTGTGAGCATGCACTAGTGGTGTTCTTGTGACACCCAAACTCTCAGTTGCTTTCAGTTGAGTTATAATCATTGGGGTTAGGTTGGGAAAATGCATTTCCTATAGGCACTCATTGTGTGATGAGTATGGATATGTAGGGTAGACCAGTGGAGGGGCTTCTCTTGTAATGTTGGGTCATGTTCTCGAAAAGGTTGACAAAAAGAATTTTCTAATAAGTGATAATAAAATGAACTCATGGGTAATAAAACAAAGATAATAAAATGTGACATACCTGTATGATTCATCCAAGGTTATGTACCTCTATGGTTCAATCGAGGGAAAGTATCAATATGGTTCATTTGAGGACATAACATGATGGTCTCCTAGGGGAGATCTTTTTCACAATGTTTAGCTTGGAATCTATGATGCCAAGCAATCTACTCTCCACTAGAGTCCCTACTATTAGACCCATAGAGTGTCTGATTAGGACTTGTTATGTTGCATTGTCTCATGATCTTGGTTTCAGTCCTCTATACTATTTGGTGTGAGTGTTAGCCATGGATGACTTTGTGTCTGTTTATGGTTAGATCACTATCCTTAATAGCATAATAAGAGTGGCCCTATGGGTTCTAAATGGTTGGGAGGAATAGTTACCATAGATACCAGTAATACAAATAGGCATATAGAGTTGGCCTTCCTCCATGTTTGGTTCCAGAGCTAGATGTTCAAATGGTTCTACGTACCATTCCAAAGTATGTTCACTTGTGATTTTGTTATTTAAATTTATTGAGATAGTTGATATATGGACATGTATGCTCACTGTGATGTTTCTTTCAGCATAATTACATTAGATGCTATGATTTAGATGTTAGAGTTATTGATCTTCCTTATGCTTTTGAGTGTTTACTCCTTGACTATTGTGGTTTTGGTACTTCCTAGTGTGGACATTCTAACTCTATTTTCCTTATAAATTGATTGTCAAGCCATTTCTTGCAAACTTGGGTGATGTTAGTTCAACATTGGGCAATACTGGAAAAGTATCACATGACTATAGGGATAAATATTGTGTGATACTAGAAAGTATCACACGACAATAGAAAGAACTATTGTGTGATACTGGTAAAGTATCACATGGTAGTAGTAAATTATATCATGTGCTACTAGAAATTATTACACCATAGTTATAAGAACTATCGCACAATAGTGATAAAGTATCTCCTGATAGTAGTGAACAATATCGTATGATACTAGAAAAGTATCACACGGATCTTATGCAAAAACTTTCTTAGGAAAATAGTAGGCATTTTCAAACATGTTAGATGTGTTTAAGAGGGTATTTTGGATACCCTATTAGGTTGTGCACCTTCCTAGGTCTTGATGGGTTTAGAGATTAAGTGTTTCTTTTTTGTTTGACTTTCATAGTTGATTATTAAACACATTGGTAAGTAGTGATTCTTGGAGATCATTGGTTGTTGGATTATTTGGTGAAGACTTTTGTTGTGGTTTGTTGATCTGTTCCATGCTTGTTACCTAAAAAAGGAAATGTATTGTTTTTTATTCATCTTGTTCCAAGGATCTCTGGGTGGGACATTAAATTTGGTATCATAACCCATGTTTCAAAATTATGATCTCTATGGTATGCTCTCACTATGATAGTGGGTATTGAATTACTTGTGTGTTGATACTATACTTAATGGTTTTTGATTTGATATTCTTGTACTCTTTTTTTAGAATCTAATTCTTTTCTTGTTATCCCTTAAGGGATGCCTTCTACACATAGGTCAATTTTTTAGAGGAATACCGAATAGAATAACCATGGTGAGGAACATAATTAAGAACACCACAAAGAGGAATATCAGGAATAAAGGAAAACAATCTAGATAAAATTGAGGCATTGGTGTCTTTTCTACAAGATCTTATGTCTCAGTTGGGACCTTGAGTTGAGGAGAATTGACATGACCAAGGCCAAGAAGAGGGATCTCACCATGGAGACTACCAAATGTTAAGGCATGGAGGCAGAGAAGAGTATGGGAATGAATGCAAGTGTTCTTGCATACCACATGGTGATGGAGATTATTGTAGTGGAGGTTGTGATTAGAATGATGGAGATTCCATCTAAATGAATATGGTAAGAGACCTTAAGAGGTCTAAACCACCACTATTTGATGGCCTAGGAGGTGGTCCCATGGCCAAGACATGGTTACTGGAAATGGGGTATTTATTTTCCTTGATTCCTTATAAAAGAAATTTTAAGGCTAATCGTGCTATTACAAAACTAAGAGACCATGGATCTACATGGTGGGATATAGAGAGCAAGAAGCTATAGATTAGTATAATAGTCCACACTTGGGAGATATTTGAAGAGATGTTCAGCGAAAAATTTCTAATCTCCATAGTACCAAGAGACTCATGTGGATGAATTCCATGAGCTCAAGCTAGGAACATGTCAATAGATCACTATGAGAGGTGGTTTTTTAGGCTAAGACAATACTCAAGATATTATTATGATGAGGTAATCCTCTATTGGAAATATAGATGGAGTAACTAAGGGGGGGTGGGTTGAATCAGTTACCATAAAAACAAATCCATAGATCCCTTAGATATCTGATAAAACTACTTACTAGTATCACTCAGTAAACATACAAAAAAATGCTATAACTCAATAGATGTAGTGTATGTTAACTTTAATAGATCTTAAACATTCACAATGATTAACATGCAAGCATAAAAGAAATAACATGAACACATGAGATGCCAAATTTAACATGGAAACCCAATATGGGCAAAACCACGAAGTAACTAGCTACTAATTTTCACTCTTTTGAAGTGAGCCCTATTAGGAGCCAACCTGGTTAAAGGCTACAAAACACACTATTAGGTGTGACCTTGTTATAGGATTTAATCACGCTATTAAGAGTGGCCTTACAAGAGGTCTTTAGAACAATTCAATGAAACTATCACCTTGTTAGAGGATTTACAAATGGTTGTTAGACCAACTCTATTAAGAGATTTAGGAATCACTGCTACAATGGTGATAAAGTAACAATGAAATGACCTAAATGAGATTCAATTGAATTACTAATATAGATCTCTATTCTATTTTACATAAGATCCTTCCTAATCAAATGAAACTTTTCTGCTTCTCAAGGATGTTTGACCATCCTTCAAAGTTTTCTCACACTTTCTTCTTTAAACAATCAATACACTTGCATGCTCACTCATTACACACTAGAATTCTCAACTTGACCTTTCATATATACCTTTCAGATTATTAAGTCAACCCAATTACAACTTACAATTACCAATAATTATTACCTCAATCAGCTATAATCAATACTTCCAATAATTGAACTTTATTTCTCACATTAACAAAATCCTTCATTAGCCAACCCTACTCGGTAAACACTATTCTAGAAAAGATTTCCTATATTAACCAATAGAGGCTTTGTTAACATTGTGAATCCTAGAAAATCCTTTTGAGACCAAGTGAACTTGGTAAACACTAACTTTCCTTTGTTAACCATGTCAGCTTAGTTAACACTACTTTTTGCCACATTTTCCTTCGATGCCTAAGTGAGCCTAGTAGACACTGTCTACACAGAGTAATTTTTAGGAATGCTCGATAGACTCTAAAAGTTGCTTTTTTGACCAACTGAGCTCGGTAGATACTGACTACCAATTGATATGACATTTGTGTAACATCAAAGAAAAAACACAATTAAATAATTGTATCCAACAATCTCCCTCTTTGGCATTGATGGCAACACAACATGGCATAGAACAATGAAATTTGAAAACAACACTTTCTCTAATAGAAAATTTCTCCCTCTTAGATTTTATGCCTCAAACTTCTCTAATGTAGCAATATCCCTCTATGAAGAAATTACATGGCTTCTTTTCTAAATAGAAAACTCTTCCTCAAACAAATTTTAGAAAGATTAACTTCTCTAATGTAATAATATCCCTCTGTGAAGGAATTATATAGCTTCTTTTCCAAACAACAAACTCTTCCTCAAACAAATTTTAGAAAGATATGATAGTAAACTCTCCCACTTTGACAACACATGCCAAAGACAACACATGCCAAATGAGTATCAATGTACCTTGAGTACTAATTCATATGCAATATTCCCTTAACAATGCTACATCAATTGATAGATTTTCAACTTGGTTCCTATTGATGCATCACTATTTTCTCTATCTTTTCATTCATAGCCTCAATCCAACATTCATTTTTGAATGCATCTTTAACATTTCTAGGTTCAAAATGAATAAGTAAACAAGTACTTTAGCTTACTTCTTGTCATAGTACCTTCTAATTTATCTCCAGTAATCTAATCTAGTGCATGATGTCTTTTGACATACTTGGCCAACACAGGTTCCTTACCTCTTGAATGAATTGTATTGTCATCCTCTTGAACTTTAACTTTAGGTTATGGATGCTTTGACTTGGTAGGCATTGGCTTGATAGCTTTAGAATGTGACTCAAGTCCTTATGACTCAATTTGAACTTCTTGCAACTCAATGACTGATGAAGACTCGAGAGTAGAAGTTTCTTGATTGAGAGATGTATCTAGCAATGTATTAGGTTCAATGAAAACAAATCTTCTGTAATCTTCTGGTTCCTTTTGGCTTTCTTCTTTAGTCCTTTCTACAAACTCATCAACTTTCACATGTGCACTTTCTATGATTTTGTGAGTAGACAAATTCAAACATCTATATGCCTTACTCTTGTAAGAATATCCCAAAAATATGCTTTCATCACCTTTCACATCAAATTTTTCTTTTCTGGATTCTTTCAAAATGTAACATTTACTTCCAAATACTTTCAGGTAACTTACATTGGGTTTATAGCCATACAATAACTCATAGGGGGTTTTGAATGAGTCCCTCTTCAACTATACTCGGTTCAAGGTATGAATTGCAGTACTGATAGCTTCCTTCTAGTATTTGATAGCAATGTTCTTTTCAATCATTAGAGTCATTGCACAATCCATGATAGATTTGTTCCTCCTTTTAGCTATTCCATTATGCTCAAGAGTTCTAGGGGTTAATACATGTCTTTCTAATCTCAAACATTTTAGTATTTTCCCTATTTCTTTCTCTACTCTGGCGAAATACCATTTGAACTTCTCAAATGCTTTTGACTTCTCTCTCAGATACATAATAGTCATCATTCTAGAGTATTCATCAAGAAAAAGAATGAAGAACTTTTCTCCACCATAGCTCTCAATTCTAATAGGTCCACACAAATCAGTATGCACAATTTATAGAATATCTTTAGACTAATAGTTTTTGCTTTTAAAACTAGTCTTTCCCATCTTACCAATCTGACAATTCTTGCATAGACCAACATCGGGTTTCTTTATACTATGAATGCCTCTTACTTTCTTGAATTTTCTTATCTTTACCATGTTATCAAAATTCACATGACATAACCTTTTGTGCCATAACCACCTTACTTCAACTTGAGCAATAAAACATGAGCACTCACCAAGATCAAGATAAAACAAGTTACCTTTTGTTTGTTTTCCTAATATAATTAGCTTTCCTTTGTCATCTAGTAGTCTTGCCTTTCCATGCATGAATTCCACCTTGAATCCAATATTAATTAGATGTGCCACACTCAACAAATTGTGTTTTAGTCCTTCAACCTAATAGGCATTATCACATACAAGTTCTTTGCTTAATGAGATTTGGCCTCTTCCTTTTATGCAACAAGGTTCATTATTTCCAAACCTTACACTGCCACCATCGTAGTCTTCAAAATGTTCAAAATTTGTTTTGTCACCAGTCATATGATGTGAAAAACTATTATCTATGATCCATGTATAATTTTTGTTCATGTGAGAGATAAGTTCCATCTTATCTTCTTCATCATTATCAAATTCATCTTTCATAGCAATGTAAACAATTTCATCTTCACTATTATCAGAATCCTTAGAGTCCTTAGCCATAAAACATGTTTTCTTACCATTGTCCTTGAACGATTTGAAATCTTTCTTGCCATTGCACTTGTGACCTTTCTTCTCATCCTTTCTTTTCCTAATTGGGCACCTAGTAGTAATATGACCAATTTCTTCATATGAAAAATAGATTAAGGAAAATTTAGCTTTGTATTTTCCTTTGCCTCTAGAATATTTCCTTGCAAGTAGAGCTTCAAATACTTCAAGATCACTATCAAAACTTTCCTCTAATTCTTCTTCACTTTCTAATTGAGAGTTATTTATTTTCTTGCATTTTTATTTGAGTGAAAGCTTGGCTTCAAATGTAGATTCAACATTTTTGGAGGCTAGAACATAATTTTCATGGTTAACTAGCTCAAATGCAATCAATCTTCCTACTATGGCATCCAAATTTATCTTATGATTTGCTTCTCATATTATTTCTTGAATTGTAGATAATCTAATTTCATAAATGGGAAGCAATGTTCTAAGAACTTTACTTACAACTATTTCTTCCTTGATATATCCTCCAGAAGCTTTGATTGCACTGACACTTTCTTTGATCCTTTCAATATATTTGGCAATGTTTTCATCATCTCTCATTTTCATCTGATTGAACTGTCCTCTTAGATTTTCTATTTTTTCTCTACTCACATTGTCATAACCACTATATAAATCCTTTAGCTTGTTCCACATAGCAAAGGAAATTTTGTAGTCCTTGATACCATCAAACTCTTCATAGCTTAGAATAAATACAATGTCTATCATCATGTTGTTATGAGTCTTTTTCTTAGCAATGTCATTAATAGATAATGTACCAAAAGGAGTTTTATATTCTTCATCAAGGTATTTCAATCTTGTATCTCTAATGGAAGCTAGATGAAGCCTCATGAGACCCTACCATGCTGAAAACTTATCTTTGTTAAGCCTTGGAATTTATCTCTTGTAGGACATCCTAATCTTTAGCTTAGGTCCTTGAAACCCTTCCTACAAGCACCAAAAGCTCTGATACCAATTGTTAGAAATATAGATGGAGTAACTGAGAGGTGGGGGGTGAATTATTTACTACAAAAACAAATCCACATATCCCTTAGATGTCTAATAAAACCACTTACTAATGTCACTCAGTAAATATATAGAAAAATGTTGTAACTCGATAGATGCATTGTATGTTAACTTTAACAGATCTTAAACATTCATAGTGATTAACATGCAATCATAAAATAAATAACATGAACACATGAGACACTAGATTTAAAATGGAAACCCAATATGGGAAAAATGACCAAGTAACTAGCTATTGATTTTCACTCTTTTAAAGTGAGTCCTGTTAGGAGCCAACCTGGTTAAAGGTTACAAAACACATTGTTAGGTGTGACCTTGTTATAGGATTTAATTACCCTATTAAGAGTGGCCTTGCAAGAGGTCTTGAGAACAATTCAATGGAATTGTCACCTTGTTAGAGGATTTACAAATTGCTATTAGACCAACTCTGTTAAGAGATTTAGGAATCACTGCTACTTAGGAGTTGAGTGAGCTTAGATTGTAGTTGGAGAAATTATTGGCCAAGGTCCATATTCATCATAGTGTATCCCCATGGGGTGTACTACTCATCTTTTTGAAGAAGAAAGATGGGTCATTATGTTTACGCATTGATTACCAGTAACTAAATAAGGTGACAGTAAAGAATCGATACCCCTTGTCGAGGATTGATGACTTGTTTGATTAGATGAAGAGAGAAAGAGTGTTTTGGAAGATTGATCTTAAGTTAGGATACCATTAGCTTTGGATTCATGAGGCTAAGATTGATCGGACAAATTTTCATACACACTATGGGCATTATGAGTTTAGAGTTGTACCCTTTGAGTTAACCAATGCAACATCAATGTTTATGAGTTTGATGAATGGATTATTTAGTGTGTACCTAGATTAGTGTGTAATTTTTTTCTTAGATGACATATTGATCTATTCTAAGACTATTAAAGAGCATGAGGTCCATTTATACTAGGTGTTGCAATGCTTATGAGACCATCAATTATATGGCAGCCTAGGTAAATGTGGATTCTTCTAATCTAAGATAAAGTATTTGGGGCATATCATCATAGGTGATAGAATTGCAATGGATTTGGAGAAACTTTGAGCTATCATGAATTGGCCAACACCCACTAGTTGTTTCTAAGGTTAGTAGTTTCATGGGATTGGCAAGTTACTACCATCAATTCATGAAGGACTTCTCATGAGTGACTCATGCTATCACTTCTCTTTAGCAAAAATTGAAGAAGCATGTTTGGTTAGATTAGTGTGAGTTAGCATTTGAGGCTCTGAAGGAGTGTTTGACCAATGTGTTAGTCCATATAGTACCTAATCCTATAGGTGATTTTATGGTTTGTATAGATATGTCATCAAAATGTGTGGGTGTAGTGTTAATCTAAGATAGTTTCTTGATTGCATATGAATCTAGAAACCTCAAGGACCATGAGCTTAACTACCCCACTCATGATTTGGAACTTATGGTAGTTGTACATGTACTTGTGCTAGAGACATTTACTTTTGGGACATAGGTTTGAGTTGCATAGCGATCATAATAGCTTGTAGTATATCTTTAATTAGACAAACCTGAATGCACAAAAGTGATGCTAGATGGAGTTTTTGTATGAATATGATTTTTATGTTCACTACATCAAAGGCAAAGACAATTTCATCATAGATGCCTTGAGTAGGAGATGACATGAGATATCAATTTTGTCACTGGGAGTGGATCTATGAGGCCGTATCTTGGAGGTCTTACCTAGTGACACATGGTATCAAGAGGTGGGGCCAGAGATTGAGTCCAGGTGTACCCTTGAGGGGAGGTTTTTAGGTTATTCCCTATAGTCCTATGGATTTTTGTGATAATTGGGGTGTATTTATGTGTCAATGTTTTGTGATCTCTATACCTTGATTTTGTCAAATGAACATTGTGCACCATATTTTCCACATCCTAACATCAGAAAGATGTATGTTGACCTTAGATAGTTGTACTTTTAGGGAGGTATGAGGCATAATGTTTCTAATTTTTTTTCTCAATGTCTAGAGTACCAGAGAGTGAAGATAGAGCATCAACATTTGATAGGCTTGTTGTAGCTACATACCATTCCATAGTGGAAGTGGGAAACTATATCCATTGATTTTATTATAGGTTTTCCTATGTCATCATTATGACATGATTGTATCATGGTGATAGTGGAAAAGTTGTCCAAGGTAGGACATTTTTTCCCCATGAGAACATCCTACATAGCTTCTTTTGTAGCACATTTTTTCTTGGAGGAAATTGTTTGATTACATGGAATCCCTTGTTAGATTATATTGGATAGAGATCCAATGTTTACTTCATCACTATGGACATACCTCTAGCATACTTTGGGTGTGTAGCTTGATTTTAGTTCAACATACCATCCAAAGACTGATGGTTAGATAGAAAAGGTGAATCAAGTTCTGGAAAACATGCTTCGCATGTATGTGATGTATAGGCAGGTAAAGTGGGAGTACTATATATACCTTTTTAAAGTTTTCCTATAAAAGTGGGTACCATAGTTCTCTTGGCATGTCATCTTTTCAACCCTTGTACGATAGACCATGTCATACCCATTTAAGTTAGGATCATTTAGAGGACTAAGTAAGTTTAGGCCTAGAGATGCTTCAGGATATGGAGTAGTAGGTTGTTTGTATTAGAGAGCATTTGGTTACTAGTCATGATAGGCAAAAGAAGTATGTAGATGCCCATAGATTAGATTATCACTTTTCAGTTGGTGATTGGGTGTTTTGAGAGTGCATTCATGAAAGAGCCCCATCCATTATGGGAAAGGCTCTATGTTGGCACCATATTTTGTTGGACTATTTGAGATCTTTGAGAGGATTGGTCCTATTAATTATCGACTAGCATTGTCACCTAGCCTATCTCACATCTATGATGTTTTTTGTGTTTCTATTTTGAGGTAGTATATTCCTAATGTGACCCATGTACTCTACTGGGATGCTTTGTAGGTGGAGGACAAGAAGCTTTCTTTGGAGCCCATTTGTATCCATCAGCATCTAAGGCTAACCCTTAGAGGTCAGGATCTAGAGTAGGTAAGGATCCAATGGTACCCCAATCATGAGACTTTTGCTACTTGGGAGGATGCTACACAATTGAGAGATTTGTACCCTTATCTTTTTGGAGGCTTCTAGGAGTAAGCCTATGCCTAGTGGGGGAGGATGTAGTGCCTCTCATGTTTGCATTCTGTACCTTGTTATATTTTTATTTGAGAGATATTTTATTACTCATGTTTGATGACATTTGAGGTGACCTGATGGTCAAATACTATATTTTGATTTCTAGTATCATAGATTATTGATACTATGTTTCTTTGTTTGATCATATATGCATGATGACACGTATTGACATGACATGATGCTCTATGATGATATCTAGTTATTTTGTATTTGAACATATACTCTATTCATGATTATATATTGGACTTATTAGATTCTAGATACTATGACTCAATGTTATGTATATTTACTTCATTCTTTCTTTGAGATGTTTTATGATCCAGTGAGTGATGTAAATATATTATTTTTAATGTAATAAAATAAATGGCTAATTATGTGATTTAATGCATTTATCACTTCAACTATATTATTATATGCAATTATTCTTCATCATTTTGTTTGGTGTGCAATAGCTATATCCCTAGTAGTGGCACATGGAGTTTGTGGTCCAATTGTTTATACCTAGAAAATATTATCGTTGTATGAGTGACCTATCTTTTTTAATTGTTAATTAAACCCTCCAATGATTTAATAAATCTAGATTCATTTTCATTTGTGACTAGACCATTATTATGTCTTTAGATATTTGCATTTTTCACGAAGATTATTTAGGAATATTGTGATTTAATGTTTTAAGGGTATTGGGTTTTGATCTTGTTATTTTAATCACTAACAACTTTTCCATAGTTAAATTCCATTTTATTTGAATTAATTGATTTGGTCTAGGTTAAAGAGTGATTTATTTTAGTGAGCCACTTATTGTTCCTATTTTAGTATTTCACTTTTAAATTGAATATATATCCCAAAAAGTGAGTTATTTCTCAATTCTCTCTTTTGAATTGGAAATTGGAGATAAAAAAATTGAAATCCTCTTAAGTAGATATTATTGTTTTACTTGTTGCAAGATTTGTGGGCATGGGATTTTTGTGAGATTGGTCTTATTAGAACTAACTCAGAGAGACATTGGTTTACAAAGATTTTTGGTGGCTTTTGCAGAGCGATTATTTTATTGCAGGAATTCCTATTTTTTCCTTTTTGACTACCAAGTATGGCTCTTCCATTTTTGGATTTTAGCTCTATTTCTAAGCTTATTTTTGGTATTGATATGTTAGGAGGTAGAGAACTAGTGTTCCCCTCCATTCTTGTATGCTAGTTCTACTTGGTTGGGTAGGAAAGATCATTTGTTGCTTTTTGGGGTGTGGTTTAGGGGTTTTGGACTATTATACTTGTCATTTTCACATACAGACTCCAAACCCAAATTTCATTTGATATTTGAGTTTTTTATACTTGATTGGAACTAGGGTTTCAATTTCATTGATTCTCACCAAAATTGGTTTTTTAGCATTTTTGACTTCACCTCAATTTATGTGCCACCCATATTTCTTGGGTTTTTCTTAGCACTAATGTGGGTCTTAAAATTGGATTGTTCATAAGGAATCCAATCCAACCATAGATGTATTCTTCTTCCATTGGGATTCATGTTGAATCTATACTCTTGGCTATGTGCTCAATAGAGTGATTTTATACTTGATTATTTTATTTTTTCTCATTCAACCCTTATTGTTTATGATCTTCATGTAGTTGGTGTGCCAACACATGAGCACATGAGTATAAAATGGTTGGGTTCTTGGGAGACCTAAACTCCCAATTTCTTTTGGTTGAGTTATGTTCATTAGGGTTGGGTTGGGAAACTATATTGCCTACGGGAACTCATCGTGTGATGAGCATGGGTATGTAGCGTAAACCAATGGAGGGGCTTCTCTCATAACCTCAAGTCATGTTCCCAATAATTTTGACATGAAGAAGTTTTTAATAAGTGATAAAAAAATGAATTCATGGGTAATAAAACTAAGATAATAAAATATGACATAATTGTATGCTTTCCAAGGGTATGTGCCTATACGGTTCATCTAAGGGCAAGTCTGTGTATGGTTCAACTAAGAACACAATGTGATGGCTTCTTTAGGGAGAGTTTCTATACAATGTTTATCTTGGGCTCCATGATTTCAAGCAATCTACTCTCTACTAGAGTCTCTACATAGTAGACCCATAGAGCATTCGACTAGGACCTAATATATTACATTGTCTCATGATCTTAGTTTTACTCCTTTGTATTGTTTGGTGTGAGTCTTCGCTATGGATGACTTTATTGTGTATTTTTGTGGTTAGATCACTATCTCCATTAGTACAGTGGGAGAGGGCCTATGGGTTCCATGTGGTTGATAAGTATAGCTACCTATACCACTATTGGAGACTGATGTATAGAGTTGGCCTTCCTCCATGTTTAGTTCTAGAGCTTGATGTTGACATGGTTCTATGTACTATTTCAAAGTATGTTCACTTGTGATTTATTTATTTATATTTATTTAGATAGTTGATTTAAGCATATGTATGTCCACTACGATATTTCATTCTGCATGATTACATTAGATGTTGCAATTTAGATGTTAGAGTTATTGATCTTTCTTATGCTTTCAAGTGTTTACTCCTCAAATATAGTGGTTTTGGTACTCCCTAGTGTGGAGGTTCTAAATCTATTTTCCTTCTAAATTGATTGTCATTCCTTTTATTGCAAACATGGACGATGTTAGTTTAGCATTAGGTGACACTCAAAAAGTATCTCATAGCTATAGGGAGAAATATCATGTGATACTAGAAAGTATCGCATGAGAATAGCAAGATCTATCATGTGATACTTGTAGAGTATCACATGGTAGTTGTAAATTCTATTGTGTGATACTAGAAAGTATCACATAGTAGCTATAAGAAGTATCACATGATACTAGTAAGGTATCACCTAGATGTAGTGAATAGTATCATAGGATACTAGAAAAGTATCACATAGGTCTTGTGCAAAAACCTACTAGGGAAAACAATAGGTACTTTTAGACTTGTAGGATGTGTTTCAAAGGGTGTTTTGGATACCTTATTAGTTTTTGTACCTTCCTAGGTCTTGATAGTTTGGAGATTAAGTGTTTCTTGTTTGTTCAAGACTTTCATGGTTGGTTATTGAATTCATAGGTAAGTAGTAATGCTTAGAGATCATTGGTTTGTTGGATTGTTTGGTTAAGACTTCCATTTTAGTATTTTGATCAGTCACATGTTGATGTTGATGTTGTTTGAATCCATTATTTTTACCTTAAAAAAATGTATTATCTTTTATTCATCTTGTTCCAAGGATATCCAAGTAGGGCATTACAACTCACATATCCATATTTTTCATATTCCACTTCTTACTTATTATCTTCTCAACTTGACCTTACTTATATATCATAAGCTAGGAAAAGTCAAATTGAATACCCTTCCAAAATATCAATAAAAGTCCAAATAATTAACCTCATTTAATAAAATATTTGACATTACATTCTAATGTCACTTAGTGAACATTAGAACTGAACACTCAATTGACATTGTGACTCCTTCAATGCCCAACCACTCAATCAATACTATACATCTTTGATGCTCGACCACTTAGTCAATATTTGCAAGTAGGAATCCATTCGTTAACCAATTTATTGGTTAATATTGGAAATTCTTTAGTACCCAGCTACTTAGTTAATACTAAGATATACAAGGTTAATACTACAAACTTTAGATTGCCCAGTTAATACTAACTTCTATGTAAACATCAATAATAATATACAATTGAAGAATTATTTCCAATAGTTACAAGACTAGGTCTTATTAAAAGCCTCGACCCTATTAACAATTTTTATTAAAATTTAAAAATGTATGCAAGATGATCCCACTTCCCAAACATGCAATATAAAATGACAATCAATATACAAAAATATAGATACAAAGACCTCTTTACAACTATTGATATCTTCAATATTTGATATGACTTTTATAGCTCAATGTACCAAATTTGGATATAATGCTTCTTACTACTTTGATCACAAAATATTCATTAAAAAATAATAGCTTAGATGTCACAATAATAGCACATAGCATCATAAGTTAATCTCAGATTGGTTTTGATAAGTAAGTGTCTATACACTTAAGTCATTTACTTAATTCATGCTGAATAAGTAACATATGTTGAACACAACTTATATGTTAGAGCATGCCAAGTAAACAATGATCTCTAACTAATTTTGCAGTGCAATTCAATCGTATATTATTATTGATTTTTATATAGAAGTAATATATGCCAAACACAACATATTATTATCTAAATTGCACTGGAAAATTAGTTAGAGAACAAAGGAAGGAAACAATGAACAATAGAGAGACATCTGATCAAGAAGGATCAAGAATGCTTCAATATAGAGGTGATCTAACATCAAGCAATAGAGTGCTAATTGCAAGATCATTGTTAAGACATTCTAACTAGTGAATCAATTAAATCTATTAACAAAGTAGTCCTAACAAGCTATATTGAAATCCTCTAACAAGGTGCTTACTTAATTATGAGTTGAAGTCCTTTAACTAGACACACTTCTAATAGGGTCTTGAAATCCTTTAATAGGGTCTTGAAATCCTTTGATAGGGTGAGATTTAATAGTCTTTGTAAGATTTTAGTAGGGTAGACCTTTCATAGGGTAGATCATGTTTCATGATCAAACATTATAACCTTCATTGGATACACTTTATTACTACAATAGTGAATATTTTTGGGTGTCATTCCCACCTCAATTTTAACTTCTCATTAGAGGGTTTCTAGGTAATCATATCTTCTGTCATATATGTGTGAATGCTTACTTGTTTACATAATTTAGATGTATATGCTTTACATGGCATTTCAATTTACTTATTAAATATGTGAGATGGATGTGTGGTGAATTCTTTTATGGGTTAATGTTTAAAGCATTAATTCACCACCCCTCCCCCCCCCCCCCCCCCCCCCCCCCCCCCCCCCCAAGAGCTAACATTTTCTACTGTAATTCCAACAATTGGTATCAGAGCATAGTTCTCTAAAAGTAAAGCCTAACAACTTT
The DNA here is from genome assembly GCA_028749045.1 of Cupressus sempervirens. Classification (NCBI taxonomy): domain Eukaryota; kingdom Viridiplantae; phylum Streptophyta; class Pinopsida; order Cupressales; family Cupressaceae; genus Cupressus; species Cupressus sempervirens. Next base: position 691,206,801 of record CM053793.1, read on the forward strand.
GAGGAAAGATCTTGGAAATGGAATTCTACAAGTTGGAAAAAGTTATTGAGAGCTAGGAGGTTGAAATACAACTCATTCTACATCAATTGAATGAAGAAAGTGTATATCTAAAGAAATCATTGAGAAGAAGGAAGGAAATTACTATTGAGGAGAATGACACACAATACCAAGAGATGGACACTAGTAAGCTATTTGCAAATAGACTCCAATGAATTTGATGCACCAATTTTAGATCTAATGGAAAATAATAGAACCATAGTTAAGAGATCAAAAATCTTAAGATAGAGTAAAAATCACAAGCCATATTACTATGTGAAATTACCAAACATAAAAGGAAAGCTATAGAAGACAAAATCATGATTGAAGATGAAAAAAGAGTTTTGACCAGAAGACTAGAAGAGAAATCAATAGAAGTAAATAGGATTGCTCACATGTAATTGGAAATAATGAATCAAGTCATGATTACTAATCATGAAATAAATGGTAAGGACATTGAGATCACAACACTAAAGTTGCAAAATGAACTATTGAGAAATTATCTAAAAAGGGAAAAGGAGTTTGCTAAAAGTTTAAACAAAAAAAATGAAGCCATCAAGTAATTTGAACAATTGATGAGATCTCCTAGATCTAATAATGTTACATCTAGACTAGGATACACTAGTACTAAAGAAGGAAAATCATCCAAAAGTGTTGAAAAAAGAAGTAACAAAGGTAAGAATTCCAAACCTACTTGTAATAATTGTGGAAAGATAGGACATATTGCTAATGTGTGCAAGAGCAAGAATGTTAACAAACAAGGTCATCATGCACATGAGTGCAAAACTAAGACCATGCACACTCAAAGATTTGAAGGACACTATTATAACTATCAAAAGTATGGACATAGAGCTTTTGAGTGCAAATCCAAACTGAAGTGGTCATCAAACAAGAAAGAAAAGGTAAAGAACAATGGAAATATTTATAGTTGGGATTATAATACAAGGTATAGTTATCACTACTGTCAAGAATATGGACATCTTCCTAAGAATTATATTAGAACACATTTCAAAAGTAATTTAAAAAGGTGGTTAATTCAAACCACATGTTTTAGCTATTTGAAAATTGGTCACATAACAAGATATCGTCCAACAAAGTCAAAGGAACCAAGTTGTGAGTTAAATAGAGGCAAAGGCAAGGTAGACATTGAAAATGTCAGAGATGAGATGAACATGACATGGAAGAGAAAGAAAGATTACATCACATCAAATGTAGATGGGATCACTTCACCCAATGGGTCAGGTGATCACACTTCATCAAACTACAAAATCAATAGGTATGTGGGGCTGATATTTAAAAGATAGACCATACTTCAATTCCAAGAATTTAGTTTTGAAAAAGATTACTTATGCATGAATAAAGATGCAAAGTGTTGCTAGAAATCAAGGATAAATCTTTAAGTTTTGTTAGCTTTTCATGTTACTACCAAGCATGAAAAGTTTCATAATGTTTGCAAATAAAATGTTAGTTAATCTTGAGCTTATGAAATTGGTTAGTTGAGGCCAAGCTCATAGTGGTTGCTAAGCATATGGAAAGACATGTGGATGTCAAGTGATCCTAAAATCAATTGATGTTGAGCTTATAGATGTGTAAGCACTTAGCATTAAATGTAGTTTTTTAAGGGCTATTTGATCAATTTTTTCTCATTTGACATCATTTGAATTTGAGAAAGAACATGAAGAACTAAAGGCAATCTAGAGAATTTGATCTGAGCATTTGCAAGAGATATAAATAGTTATTTGACACCATTTCGGTGGGATTTATAAGGTATTTACCATGTGCCAAGCTACATAGTTTCAAATTTTACAAACCCTAGATATATGTAATGGCATCTAGTTCTTCTAAACCAAAAGTTGTAGAGGGAAAAGATGTTTTGAATGTTTAGTAAATTAGAAATAAAATCAAACAACCTATTTTCAAGGCTATTCCAAACATAGCTTATAAGTGGGATCCCTCCAGTGCATTGTCTATGATACCACTACATGTCTTGATGATTCAAGATGTTAGGAATTGTTACACATGCAAGATTGGAAGCATAGGAGACATGGAAATTAGAAAAGAATATGGGAAACTATGCAAAAATTGAGTGTTGAAGGAAGAATAAAAGAATATTATTGAGAAGAAAGGGTTAACTCATGCCCTAGATATCCCCAACATCTTCAAAATAGAGTGGATTAAGATTGTTCTAAGAAATATTCATGATAGCTCTATATGTTTAGAAAATGGGCTAGTTAAAATCAAAAAGAAGATTTTTCATAGGGTAATAGGGTATCTAACCCTAGATCGGCCAAAGACCATGAGAAGTGAATCTAAGGAAATTATTGAAAATAGCATAGGGGCTATATGGAATAAAAGGGGAATGGCCATTGATACTATCATAGATCCCCTGATAGCTTTTGTAGTGAGGGTAATAGAACAATTTTTTTATCAGCCTAGTAGATTAAATAGTGTACCTTGCATTGTAGTGGATATGGGCTATAGAATTATGAAGAAGGATCATACTTATGATCTTATCGAGTTGTAGTTGCAACAATTGATTGAAAATTTGGGAGTTATAAGGGTGCTCAATGTAAATTTGGATCTATTCTGGAATGTATTTTTTTAAAGTGCATAATACATTTCCTACATTTGGTAAGGTTGCTTGGAATGTGAATAGATCAATTGTAGTTCAAATCAGAGAATTTATTGAGCATTTAGTGATAACTTTGATTCATTGATGACTAGTTATTTTGAAGATTTTAAGTAGACAATGAAGAAAAGACTAAGGATACCAATCTAACTAGTGGAGAAACATTATGATGATATTTGCTTCCTAGTTAATACTAATTACACATATGTATAAGAAAAAATTCATAGGGTGAGATGGCTAAGGCCATTAGGTTATAGGATAAATGTTGATAAGGACTTTGCAATAATCACAACATTACTTATAGAAGAAGTGGACAAGGAAGCCAATGAATTTGATAACTATGACTTGGCCAAATCAAAGATCACTATGGAGTTGAAAACTACTTCGATGATGAGAAAGATGAACAAATTGGTAAAGAAATTAAAAGAAAAATTGGGTGAAGGAGCTGAGGAAGCTGATGAAGAAGAAGAGGACACACAAGCTAAAGCGCTATTGGCACTAACACAAGGTCATGGAGAAGATTAGCAAGAGAAGGAAGTAGAAACTGTAGAAGGTTCCAAGGAAGAATAATTTTATGAAGCACCTATAACTATTGATAAGAAGAAAATAAATGCAAAGACTCAAGCAATGAGAAAAAAAAAAAGAAGGTTGCAAAACCTAGTCAGCCCAAACCTACAACACCTACCACAAGGGCTAGTACAAGAGTCACTGCACATCAAGCTAAAGAAGTAGTTGAGTCTAAAGAGATTGAGGAGGAAGTATGTTTCCCAAGCTGAAATTGATGAGAAGATGACTAAATTAGATGAAAACAATCAATTCCAAGTGATGAGTGATAGTCCCTTCTCAAATCTAGACAATTTATGTGTGAATGTTAGAAGCAATGCTAATTTATCAAGTTTCTCTCATATTGAGTTTTATAATCTTGGAAATATTGAGAAGAACCAAGTCAAGGAGGTAGTACATGCCATGATGGCTACATTTAAGAAGACTCCTCTAGAAATTTCCAATTCCATACCTAAGAGTTTATATGATAGAATTGAGCAAAAATGGCACTATTATTTGAACACTAAAAGAAAAATTAGGGAGAAATCCCTTGCTCAAGTTATGCTAGAACTTAGTAATACTAAAATTTCTAAATCCATTAAGAAATATGATGTAATATTTTTACCTGAGTATCAGGCATTTAGCATTTTGTAGAACAATATAGAGGATGTTGTAAAGAAGTCCAAATAAATGTGCAAGTAAACATATGGAATGACAACATCAAAATGGGATGACTAGACACCTATTGAGGTAAGAGAACATGAAGAAGATAATAATGAACAATGCATAGTTGAGAGAAGCACTAATATGCATATTGATAACTAGGCACTAGTTGAGGAAGAGCAACAACTAGACCAAAGAGTACAAGATACACAAATGTCAAGTGCTAGACCTCCATAGGTGACAAGTGAAAATACTAAAACTATCAAAGTAAAAGATACTTTTTATACTACTATTTAGAACATCAATCCCCTTACCGAGGAAGATTTCAAAAGGATACTTATCTAGTCTACTCTCTATTGGCTCCATATTTAACAATTTTGAAAATAACCAAGAAACTAAACCAATACATCTAAGGTTAGAAAATTCCTATAATGGATGCACTTGATTGTAGTCTTGGGCCAACTATAGGTTAATTTCTTCTTCTTCTTCAGGCTTTGTTAGAACTTAGATTCTTTATATGGTACCAGTGTAAAGGCATATAACTAAATCTCAATAACAGATAAAATCCCATAATCTTCTATGTTTATGCAAGCATTCATGGGTGAAATAGTTAATAAAAAAGCACATGAACCTAATAAACCAAGTGAGGGAAAAACTTTTAGCTCCTTAAACATAAACGGAAAGATATTCAATTGATAATTTGGATCTCAGCATAACCTGAGTATGCAACAATAGACAACATGTAACCTCCAAGCTAACCATTCCCTTATCCATTGGGCATCAACTAAACCTTAACACATAGATGGATATCCTAATACACTCATATATCCATATATCTAATCTATCTATCTATCTTGCTAATAGACATCTGTCTTCTTAAAACTCTCATACTTACTATGAAATCCTATTGGTGTAACCTGCAACCCTATCAATGTAAATAAGCATTTACATAGATCTTTGTTCCAACAACAAATTCATCCTGACATACAACCTTAAGGGATTGCAACTGAGTTCAAGATCATTCTCAAACACAAAATGTTACAGATAATAGAAGTAGGAGATGAGAATCAGAATGAAACTAAAAGAGATGTAGCTCTTGTATTAATTTCCTTGAAAAGAATACATCATTTGCATGTTAACACTCAAAAAATACACACTAAATGACTGTATAATATCAAATGCCTCACAAGAAATACACTATTGTTGTTCATAATAGAAGAACACTAAGAAAATTGGTATCACAACTATAAAACTAGAGCCAACCTTGTGATATCACTAGTTATAAAAATTGGAACCCATACAAAGAGTAGAAAAAGAAGATATTTTAGGAATTGCCATCACAAACTAACATGTTTCCCCTTGAAATGTCTTCAATTTGAAGTTTTTGAAACTAATCTTCTTCATCTGCCTACAACCAAAAACCATAAATGATATAGAAATATCTGATATATTCCCCATTTAAAATAATCAACAAAATATCTTATGGAGAAATATCAAGAATTCCTCATAAACTATGCTGAAGCTTTAAAATCTAATGTTTGCATGTCACATTTGATTTGTCTAGGCAATTCAATTATAGTGTCAATAAAACTTAATTACTTCCAACTTCCTCAAAAATAATCAAATCATCTTCAAAATTGTTAATGAAATCAAATCTGATATAACTGATCAAAATCTGATATCAAATCAAGCTGGAAACATAATTATGCATTTTTCACTAAAAACCCCCAAAATTACAAATCCATCTGTAGCTACTTTTGGTTAACACTTGCACAAAATCTAACTTCAAAAATGGAAATTTCACTTCTTGCCAGTTCTATTGTATGCTACACTATACATTTTGAACAAAAATGGTACCCTTGAGACCAATTTAAAAATTTGGCTCCTGGATTGAATCAGAGCATTAAAAATGAAAAACTTAAAATATTGGTATAGTATAAACTAAAGAACATTTAATTTCATTTAAATCTATTCATCATTTGAAAATCTTTGTTGGAGAACCTTGGGTTTTGATTGTATTAGTTTTTCATTTTCCCCCTTATCTCTCCAATCTGTTGATGCCACTTGGTAGATTCTCGTTGGTCATCACCTTTTGAAATACTTTTAACTAATTAATTTTAAGTTCTCATGGCATCCTGTGATATCTTATATCTACATGTATTCTTTCATGATTGTATGCCATCCTCATATTCATATCTCATAGCATCTTACACTAATACTTTGAACTCCTCGATGACACAATAACATGCAACTTTTGTCACATGTAAAACCTTCCTCTCGGGCCTGCTGATCATACAGGAAAGGGCTCCCATCATAATACTATAGCATGTAATCCATACCCCCATGAACTTATGAATTTCTTAAGATTTTGGGGCACCACATCTAAACCCTTGACCTTATGAATTTCTTAAGATTGTGGGGCACCACATCTAGACCCTTGACCTTACAAACTTGTGATAATATCGGGGCCATTTGATCCTCCCCCTTCGATCTCATGTGAACTAAACACCTAGAGCTGCCACATGTCATTTCATCTCTTAGTGTTGAAGGTCAAAAAATTGCTGACCTCACCCCCTACTGAGTGGGTGGGCCCAACACACAAGCTCCACACTTTAATAACATGGGCTCCTTTAAGTTACTTGACATTATAGTGCCCTTTATTTTAAACAAGTGCAAATCTTCCATAGGAAGAATGTGGGACAATGCTCTCCTATATATAATGAAGATCCATGTGTAGAAACGTTGACCCCTACTATTTGCGACTTCTTCACTGCTCAACCACCATGGATGGCTCTTTATGCAACATTTTTTTTTATTCTGCCCCATCCAATCTCTCTATCATGGGTTATCTCTTTCTTCATGTGGAGTGCAGGTGTGGAGACCCATCTAGACATTGGGTACCCTGTATTCATTTATTCATAGATATGGAGGGTCCCTCTTCTTGCAAATCATGTGGATCTCCTACTCCTTTCATGTGTGGATGGTGCCCAAAATGTGGGTAGTTGTATGCAAGTCATGGGCCACTTTTCTAAAGCCATCCCCTCCTCCATGCCATGGATGCCGCTTCTTCCATGTGGGGACATTCCTATTCTACTCCCTCTCTATTGAGATCTTCCTATTTCATTTGCCTCTGCCTCTAGCTATAGCCATATTCTATAGCTTCTTCTCATGTTGTGGGTGTAACTTGCTTTTGGTGTGGTCTCAAGCAAATGATCTTTAAAACAATGTCTCTGTTGAAATATTTTAATTGAAAAACTTTATCAAAACCCTAGAGCTTTTCTTCCAATACTGGAGTTACTCTACCACAACATTTAAATATCATATAAACAGAGAAATAAAAATTTATTGTATTGATTGTGCTCTATGTACTGAGGAAATTTATATGGAAAAAACCTAAACAGGCTTGGAAGAGAGCTTAATCACAAAGACCCTTTAACCCATATCTTATAATCATTAGGATAGTCATATTTCTATAACTTCCCATGTTCATACAATTGTCAATGTACTTTGGGCAGCCATTTTGAAAATAAAAACCATTAATCCATGTGCGGTTTCATTAATCTGATGTAATCAGTCGAACCCCAAAGCAAGTCTGACTAAATTTTTTTTGTTTCCAAACAACTGATATGCAGACTAATTCATTAATGATATGAAACTTACTAGAATAAAATTTTATCACAAATTCACCATTGAATACTCACTTTATCACTATTCTTTAAACTGTGATTTGCTGACAGGAAGGCCTGATAACTAGCTTTAAAAATTGACATAAACAACTAGCAAGGCTCCAAAACTTTGGATATCCTATCTCTCTAGCATAATCAATAGGCCTATAAAATCTTGTTAAATGAAAAAATCAGGGTCAAAAGATATTGACCTTTGAACATCACTACTTTAAATCATCTTGGAAATCAAACATGTTAGAAACAATGAAATGGGTTCAGATTTAGCTTTGAAAACTAGGCAAATGAGCACTTCAAGATTTGGAAACTAGGGCACTAGTTCATTGTCATGAGGACAATGTAATTATGGGATTTGGGCTCATGAGGAATCACGGGATGCATTTGGGAATTATGCAAATTGGGCTACCTAGATTTACAGGACTGGAAACGTCAATAGAAAATTATCTTTTACAAATGGAATGATGCTGGGATAGTGTGTAGATAGATTCACCAAGACTTGAAAACTAGTACACTTGTAGTATATTTATAGTAGAATGTAGGGGTATAATCCATTTGGTCCCACTATTTATGGATTCAAGGATATGACATCCCGAATAGGGCTCTCGATCAATCTACATTTTTTATTACTAGTAAAACTCTATAAATTACATTCAGAATTGCATATGAAAACTGATAAAATGGATTTTTCATAAGTTCAAACCTAGAATGTAGCAATTCTCTTACCCATAGAATATGATATAAAAGGAATTTTCTTATTTGGGTCAACCGGTCAAAAGTTATGATAAGTCAAACAGGGCTACCCACAATTATGAACAATATGCAGATTTACAACAGAGGCAACTAACCAACTTTGAGACATTCAAAACCTAGTCAAAATATGTCAAAATGACTTGAAACTTGGAACATAGGTTCTTTTTTATGCATATTAAACATCCTCAAATTGGTGAGTCATGAAACATAACCAAGTAAAAGATATTCAAAGGAAAATTGTGCCCTCTGTCACTGTTTAACACTTTGGCAAAAAATGCAAAACTAAAAACAACTCAAAATGAAACTCTGAAGAATGGTTTGGAATGTCAGTTTAACATTATAGAACAGATGGATAGGGTGAATGCAAGGTGTTAGATACATAAAACACCACTTAGGCCTTAAAATGACAATCAGGTACATATGCATGTAAAGCATTCATAGGGAGTTCAAAGTGACTCAAAATTTGAAATGGACACTCAAAATAGGAATGCAATTTTGAGGACTAAAACTCTCTAGGCCAAATTATGTGACAACCCTATACTAGTGAGTGTAAATGAAATTTAGAAAATAGAGACTATAACTGTAGGGGAGGAAGTGAAAACAAAAGAGATCCCTATAATCACTTCTCAAGTCACAAGTGAACATACTTCACAATCCATAGTTATATATCAAAGGAAGGAAACAATAGGTTGCACTATCAATATACTCATGGAAGGCAATCTAGTCTTAGAAAATGTACAAGAAACTGAAATAGATAAGGTTGAGATAGTTGGAGAAGACAAGGTGGAAACACTAGACAATGATGAGACTCAAAGCCAAATAGGTCAGGTAGATACACCTTGGTGTAAGATCACATACTCTAAACTTATCAAATAAGAAATATAGGAGTCCTAAACATGATACTTAGGTTAGTTAAGGCATATTGATCTAGTTGTAAGGCCTAGTTCCAAGATTAGGCATAATTATGAGCCCTTGGGTAAGTAAGGTCAAAATTGGTCAATAAACCTAAAAATCATAGGATTCTAGGTTTTCCCATGTTTTTAATATCTAGATCCATGTTGGATCACTTGCATAAAGTTTGGACTAAGTTTGGTCACTAGATTTGCATTTTTACAAATTTTGCAAAAGTTGCTCTAAAAGTTGTCAGCAACGTTTGAGCAACTTTCCTAAAAGTTGTCAAAACATGTAATTAATTCTTCCAAATGGCCATAATAGTTTGAACTAATCTTCTAAATATTGGGAATTCCTTACAAAGCCTCATAGGCAGATAGTAGATAGATTCAATGTATTTTGGCATTTCAATCAATAAAGAAATCAACATTTTCTTTGCAAAAATTGTGGTTCTGGACATTGTATGGATTTTTATAGACAAGAGAGCATGTGTCAGTGAATCCAAGAGTTGGGGCATTTAATATTATTCATTTTTCAAGTAGTCTCATTCTTTGATCTATCATAGTTTCAAAGATATCAAATTTTCTCTCTCGTTGCCTAGAATTTAGTCTTAAAATTAGCATTCTCCTAGAGCTGGGTTGTTTTGGCATATTCTACTATGGGAAATTAATGTCCCTTGGTTGAATACATGATACACCAGTTTAATTTCATATTCTTTAGGTTGATAGTGGGGAAATTTAGAGGGATGCATTTTCCACTATACCCTAGGTGTGCATCTCAATGTGTACACCATACATCATTTAAGGATAGTCCTTAGATTTTGATCTAGGATTCATCAAGGCTTGAAACCTTGGATTATTGTTTATTTTAGATGCGCACACATGTATCTATACTTTTTTTGAATTTTTCCATAGTAGAAAGATTACTTCTAGTGTAAATGGAGCCCTAATTAGGGCTTTCAACTCGGTCTAATGTTGCAACAATAGCAACCTCTATTCATTTCTAGATCCTTTGGTGCTCTAGCATGTTTCATAAAACCCAAAGGTGTATTAGAATCCCTACACAAACTACCATCTCATTTGGAGATGTTTAGACTTATGTCCCATTATCATTGTAGGAAGGGCTACAAGCCAAATCCTTGGTTTATGAAGCAACTTGGTGTTATGGGTTGCTTGTAAATGAAATGATCATTGAATCCTCATTCATAAAACCTAAATAGACTAAAACAGTGATTGTAGGTCACTGCTAGTCTTTGTATCCACTTTTTTTGGTTTGATCCCTCTTTTTGTTAAGGGAATCCAATAATGCATTTGGTGTTTTTGGTGCTTAGAACCTTGGTAAGCCTAGATTAGGTTACCTTGTCTTGTGGGGTTATGATAACCTTCCTTTAAGCCCTTTCCATACTTGTGATAGGTATTAGGTACTTGGACCCTTCACCTTGGGTATTGAGGGGAAACTTTCATCATTTCTTATTGTTTAAGGCTTCCACTATCCATTGTTACATCAAGTGCTATCAGAGCCATGTCTGATCCTGAGAGTAAGGAGATTCATGGAAGGGTAAAAAATAGTGAGTTAGAAAAGATTGTGAGAGAACAAAAGGCTGAAAATAAGGCCTTGACTTAGAGGCTTCAAGAACTTGAGAAGAATCTTGATAACAAAGACAAACAAAATGGGTTTTAAGATGAAGAAGGGAGTGATGAAGAGGAGGATAGCTCTAAACAACACATCCGTATAGACCAAAGGCATCTCATAGATGCCTTGAAATACATGGGAAGGAGAAACATGGAGGAGAAGATAGATTTGCTAGTCTTCGATGGCAAGATGAATGCAGATTTAGCCTTAGATCATATAGAGGGTTTGAAAACATTCTTTGAATGTGATTATATCCTTGAAAAGTAGAGGGTAAAGATGGAAAGATTCAAGTTGAAGGGGGCAGCCCTAACTTGGTGGAACTTCATCTAGATAAAGAGGATAAAGAATGGAAAGAGCATGATCAATTCATGGAATACGATGATCGCATTGATTAAGGAGACATATGTACTTGAGGATTATGGAGTACAACTCCATAGGAGGAAGTCAAGCTTGAAACAAAAGGACATGGATGTAGTCTCATACACTGAGGAGTTCTTAAAACTATTTATGAAGACTGTTGGTGTAAATAAGTATTTACTTATTACACTTACTTAAGTTTTACTTAGGTTAATGCATTATTTAATTATTTTGCATTATTTTATTATTATTTTAGGTGAGACACTTAGGAGTTTGTGAACTCTCATTGAGTTACGCAACTCTAATTAGGCACATGGTGTCTACAACACAGGAGTATGCATCATTTACTTAGTTGTCATGATGACAACATAGTTTTCCGCACTCCTCATTTAGCACATGTTGTCTACTCCACTGATTTCCATGCTACACCATTGTAGTCTTATCCTCACATCATCGCACTTAATCTCGTGCTTAATGGAGGATAATCCATATTTGGTGGACATGTGCCTAGTTGTATGACATGTCATGGTGCTAACTTCTAGGCATTCTAGAAGCTCTCCTGAAGCCTTTATATTCAGGCACTCCTAGTGTACTCATAATATGTTGGTTTTATCCATTATTGAATGAATATCATCATTCTGATCATACTCTACCTATTTTGGTCTACTGTGTGCTATTGTTGAGTTCTTTTGTTCTTGGGTGAATTCTGGCCTAAGCCAAATTCTTACATGGTATCAGAGCTAAGGAGAACTCTCATCACATAGCCATTCGAGACCTTACATGCTTCAGCACATCAATTTCAGAGGATCCGCAGAAATTGGGAGTGTCTAGAACCAGATCTGACCTCTCCGTTGCGTCCGAAGCGCTGAATCGGTGAAGATTGACTATAAACTCGCCTATATTAGGTGAAAGTTGATCGTGAGGCAAAATTTTTTTGCAAATCGGCACCCGAAGGCATCGATTTGCAAATTGGGTATGATTGTTTTATTGATCTGATTATTTTATTTCAGATCTGAATTAATTTCATCTCTGTATTAATTTTTCCGAATTTTTTATTTTCAAAATTTTTCGAATTTTTTAAAAAATTCGAGTCAGAAAAAAACTTTTGTGGTAGAACAGGGCCATCAAACCCCGGCCTGCTATTTTTGGCGGATATATATTTTAATTTTCGCAGGGTCTAATATTAAATCTGCGGGCTTCAATATTTTTCCCGTGGACATACCCCCAAAATTTTGGCAGCCACTGCATACCCCAACAGTGGCGACCGACGCAGCGATACCCACCAACCATCGGCGGGAGATTTTCATTCAGCGGCCACTGCGGCGCCCGACGCGGCCAACAAATCACCGCAGGCTTTTGTTTTACAAGCCGCGGCGACTGCACTTTATACAGTCCGCAATCTTTGCCACCCACGAATGTGGGATTAAAAACTGCGAACCCGCCATGGAAACAGCATCCTCACAACCCGGCGTGCTTCAAATCTCTGACACGGCACCCACAATTCAACATCCCGCCAACCGCGCCATGCGGCGATATTCCAGACGCCTGAACAGTCCAGTCAGGATTGACTGTTCCGCCACCTCCCTCCACAGGCCGAAACACGCAGACTAATCTGCAGGCGACACGCGACAGCGCTCACAATCAGCGTCCACATCGCCTGTCCCAGTCAGCACGACACACAAGCCTCCCACGTCATCCTTTTTCTGTACAATTTCATACTATCTGTACAGTACGAAATGCCATGTCATCTGGGTGGCCAAGTTTTCTTGCTGACGTCATCATTTCAAGAGCCTAAAATTGACGCCCGTCTGGACGTCAAACTTGGCCATTTTATAACTGCTGTGACGGCCATATGACCATCAAATTTAACCCCATCTTTTGCTGGTGCAATCCCTCACCAATTTGATTTTGGTTTTGGCAGTTCGACTTCAAGAGGCCCTAACTCGCACATCTGGACTCCAAATCAGGTGCAATTTTTTTTGAAATTGGGTAAAATTTTCTAAATGTTTCAATGGTGCAGCTATTTTTTAGTTTTGGTTTACGGATTTTTCAGAATTTGCATTTTTTGGTGACTGTACCTAAATAATCCTACATTTTGCAACTTCAACTGCTCCGTACGGGCACATCTGGAGTCGAAAATAGGTTCCATTTTTTTTGAAAGTGCGTATTTTTTCATCTACTTTCCAAATCTGGCATCAAATTGTAGTGTTCTATGGACAAAATTGTCACTTTCAGAATAGGGCCTTTCTTTGCTTTATATTGCTTCAGTATTGTAGCACATTGTAAAGTTTCAGATTTATACTCTATTAAGAAGTTGTAACAAGAAAAATCAAAAGTCCACAAAGGCCTAAATTGGCAAGTGGCTCATTGTAATCGCACTACTGATAAAGTGCCCAAAGCATCTATTTTGGGTGGTTTCTTGAGTTAGTGAAAAGGGGGGGTATTCTTGGTGTTGTGTTCTCTCTTTTCTGCAAATTTCTTTTATTTTTCTGCATCATGGGCAACTTCAAGTTTCCTAAGTTAACTCCTCATAACTATGCTACGTGGTCTATCAAAATGTTGTATCACTCAATGCATAATGGAGTTTCACAATATGTAGATGGTACTCTTCCTAAACCAGCAGGTGATAATGTATCAACAAGTGAAATTTTTGAATGGGTAGCCATGGATAGGAAAGCCCTAGGTGATATATGTTTGGGGGTAGATGATAAGATCATGTATCAAATCATAAAATGTACTACATCCAAGGAAGCTTGGGGTACCCTCGAAAACCTTTATGGTAAAGTGTCTGAAGAAGATGTGTTCAAAATAGAAGATGAGCTAGTTTCCTTAGATCCTAAGTCGTATGACTCAATACAGGACTTCATCATCAAGGTGAATGAATTAAGGACAAAGCTTACTGATTATGGGAATTCTATCAAAGATGACAAACTGATCTATCTTATTCACAACAAGCTGCCATCCGAATATTCCACATTTGTATCTTCTTTTAACACCTCAAAGACTACCTTAGGGTCTGCCTACAAGAAAGTAACTTTTGATGAATATGCTAAACGGTTGGATGATGAAGAAAAGAAGTTGAAAACAATGGGGATTCTCAAATCACCTCAGACCAAAGCATTGGTGGCCAATGAGGGTTCTCAACATTCAGCTGGACAATCTTCAAACAAAGGAAAGGGTAAGAAGAAATGGAAGAGCAAATCTGAGGATGCAGAAAAGACAACACCTCAATCCAATCAACAAGGCAAGTCCTTGAATTCCAACAAGAAAGGGGACAACAACAATAAGGAGAAGAAGAAGTGTGCTTATTGCAAGAAAATGGGTCATGAAGAGCATGATTGCTATCTTAAAAAGATTGATGAATTGACCAACATCATGAAGAAACATAATGTTCCATTTCCTAATGCTTATAAGGAGAAGGGATCTTCTTCATATTCAAAGAACAAAGGGCAAGTTGCATGATTCATGCCAAGACTCTAGATCCATCATTAGAAGTCGAAGCAATCTCAAGTGCCACTCACATTCTTAATCGTTCTCCTCATCCTGCCTTAAATGGCAAAACTCCTTTTAAGGCATGGTGTGGTAGAAAACCTATTGTGACACACTTCAGAGTCTTCGGTTGTCCTGCTTGGGCAAACAGATCTTCCAGGGGTCGCAAGGCACAGACATCTCGCCCTTGTACTTTTATTGGTTATGAAGACAGTGTGAAGGCATATAGACTTCTTGATCCTGAGACACATCAGATTTTTGTGGAGAAGGATGTACATTTTGAGGAAAGTTCTCTGAGCTTGTTCTCTACTCCTCTTCGCACATCATACAGTGTGGATACTGATAGTGACACCAGCGATAGTGCTTCAACAACTTCAGACACGTGGAGTTCTGTCGACAGATACAATGAGAGGTCACTTCATCAGTTCTGTCCGCATGCATACATCGCCACAGTGATAGGTCCAGAACAGCAGGGTACATTCAGTCTTCCAGATATAGGTTCAGTGATAGATTTGGGGGGACAGTATTCATGATCTGCCTCTTCTTCTTGATGCAGAATTACCTTCTTCAGTTGTCATGGGAGTTTCAGACTCTCTTGTTCATTCTCTACATGATCGATCCTTACAGGTTGAAGTGAATGTGGATACTTATGATCAGCAGTTGCAGTAGGGTTCTTCATTAGTTGCAGGGACAGACAGTTCTTTGGGACAGGTTCTTCAGCCAGTTGAGCAAGTTTCACAGACATCACTTATCCATGGGATTCTTTCCACACACAGCGGAAGCGTCTCATTTGTACCCTTGGCATTGTTTTTTCCTAAGGGGAGGAACACCATTCTGCAGTCTTGGATCAGCTTCTTCATTGGAGCATTCACTATTTGGCATTCTTCTTTGGGGGGGGAGCCCATTCTGTCTCTCTACCTCTTCTCATCATTCTCTTATGTATATATTGGATATATGTCATAATGGGGGGGTCTTGATTACTCCATCCATCCATGCATCCCATCTATCTTTTTGGGGGAGGGTTTTTCCCATGAGGTTTTCCCTCTTTCCCCGCTTTATGGGAGATTGCATATCATTATGTACATGGGTACCTAACATGGTCTAGTAGTCGGGACCCATCTTGCATTTTTATCCTAGATTGCGTAAGCTTAAGGGCATTCCCCTAATTTGCACTTAAGGGGGGGTGTTGGTGTAAATAAGTATTTACTTATTACACTTACTTAAGTTTTACTTAGGTTAATGCATTATTTAATTATTTTGCATTATTTTATTATTATTTTAGGTGAGACACTTAGGAGTTTGTGAACTCTCATTGAGTTACGCAACTCTAATTAGGCACATGGTGTCTACAACACTGGAGTATGCATCATTTACTTAGTTGTCATGATGACAACATAGTTTTCCGCACTCCTCATTTAGCACATGTTGTCTACTCCACTGATTTCCACGCTACACCATTGTATTCTTATCCTCACATCATCGCACTTAATCCCGTGCTTAATGGAGGATAATCCATATCTGGTGGACATGTGTCTAGTTGTATGACATGTCATGGTGCTAACTTCTAGGCATTCTAGAAGCTCTCCTGAGGCCTTTATATTCAGGCACTCCTAGTGTACTCATAATATGTTGGTTTTATCCATTATTGAATGAATATCATCATTCTGATCATACTCTACCTATTTTGGTCTACTGTGTGCTATTGTTGAGTTCTTTTGTTCTTGGGTGAATTCTGGCCTAAGCCAAATTCTTACAAAGACCAATATGGAAAAAGATGAGGAAGAGAAATTAGCAAGATACATGAATGGCTTGAAGGTGCCCATTCAAGAGGAACTAAGCCTAGATTTCCCTACCATAGTTAATAAGTTCTATCAAATGGTACTCAAGGTAGATGAAAAATGGAAGAGAAAGCAAGACTTTGGTAAAGGAAAGAACAATGATAGTGGGAATAGTTTTAGAGGCAAGAACAACTCATGGAACAAGGGACAAAGTAGTTGTAGTAGTAGCAAGACCTCTGACCAAAGAGACAAAGAAAATAGTGACTCTATTTCAAGAGGAAACTATAGAGGAAGAAAACCTTTCAATGGAGGAAGGACAAATGTAGGAAGAGGTAGTGGACCATTGAAATGTTTTAATTGTAACCAAATAAGACACCATGTAGGAAGATGCCCTAAGAAGAGGAACAAAAAAATCCAAGGTGAGAGGAGATCAACACTAGTGCAAGAAGATAAGAAAGAAAATTATGATGCTAGAGACTTGTAACTAGAGAAGGGAACATGTTTGATGATGAGGCAGGTCTTCCTTCAAGTACCACAAACCCAAGAACCTCCATAGAGGAAGAATCTATTTAGAACAAAGATCAAATGTCATGGAAAGGTATGAAATCTTCCTATAGATTCTAGTTCAACTAAAAATCTTTTGTCTTGTGAAATTGTTTAGAAGTTAAATCTACTTAAGAAGCCACACTGTTACCCCTATCATGTATCATGGTTAAACAAAGGCCAAAAAGCTCTAGTCACAGAATTAACTTGGGTAGAGTTTTCTATTTCTGATCTCAAGGAAAAATTCCTTTGTGATGTGGTTGAAATGGATGCCTCACACATCCTTTTAGGTAGGTCATAGTAATTTGATGTTGATGCCATACACCATTGTAGGGAGAACACCCACTCCATCACTAAATATGGGAGACCTTCACTATGAAGCCCCTGCCTGATAAAAAAACTAAAAAAGAACCACTGTGATTATCATAGGAGAAAAGGAGATGTTAAAGACCTTGAAAGTATCTGATATGGAGCCATTTATCTTAATCTCAAAGCCCAAAGATAGCATCAAGTTTGATAAAAAAAAGCCCATACCAAATGAAGTTGTAAAACTACTAGAAAAATATAAAGATGTCATTACTTGTGACCTGCCCACTAGCCTCCCTCCCATTAGGGACATTAGTCATCAAATAGACCTTATGCTAGGCGCATCCCTTCCTAATAAGACACCATATAAAATGACACCACTATAGCATGAAGAGATTGAAAAATAGGTTACTGGATTCTTGGAAAGAGGGTTCATCAAAAAGAGCTTTAGTTCTTGTGTTGTACCTTCAGTTTTGGCCCCTAAAAAGGATGGAAAATGGAGCTTATGTACTGATAGTAGGACTCTAAAAAAAATCACAATAAGGTATAGGTTTCCCATGCCAAGGATTGAGGACTTATTGGATCAACTAGGAGGTTCTTGCTTCTTCACCAAGATAGACTTAAAGTCTAGTTACCATCAAATTAGAATCAAGCTAGGAGATTAATGGAAAATAGCATTCAAGACAACTAAAGGTTTTCTTGAATGGTTAGTAATGTATTTTGGTTTAAGCAATGCCCCTATTACTTTTATGAGGCTTATGAATGAGATATTTATTGATTTTATTGGAAAATTTGTTGTAATTTACCTTGATGACATATAATATTCATTCATAGAAATGAAGAACATCTTGATCATGTGGAATAGGTATTAAGAAGACTCTGTCAACACAAGTTGATAATCAACTTGGAAAAATGTATGTTTATGAAGAAGGAACTTGTGTTCCTAGGTTTTGTAATCTCACAAGGTACCATCAAGATGGTTCCTAAGAAGGTAGATGCAATCATTAATTGGCCTCCACCAAAGAATCAAGGTGATGTAAGAAGCTTTTATGGGCTTTCAACTTTCTATAGGAAGTTTATTAAAAATTTCAGTCATGTGTGTGCACCAATGCTTGAAACAATAAAGGGTGGAAAGAAGACTAAGTTCTCATGGACAAAAGAAGACAATGATGCATTCCAGTACTTGAAGAATAGAGTCTCCCAATATCCTATCTTGGTTCTAGTTGATTTTAACAAAGTCTTCACTATGGAGGTAGATTGAAGCAATTTGGCTATAGGTGTTGTCCTAAGCCAATAAGGAAAACCAATTGCTTTCTTTTCAAAGGCATTGAATTAGGCTAAAATAAAGTACTCTACATATGACCTAGAGCTCTATGTCATGGTCCAAGCATTCAAGAAATGGAGGCACTATATGATTCCAAAAGAATTTTTTGTCTACATAGACAATCATGCATTAAGCTTCCTAAATTGACAAGAAAAACTTTCAGTCAGACATCTTAAATTGATAGAAGAATTGCAAGCCTATATCTTCAATATTAAGCATAGAAAGGGTGTAGTAGACAAGGTTTTTGATGCTATGAGTAGGAGGATGGATCTTATTGAAGAAGTTCAACTAAAAAGTGTTGGAATTGAGTCTCTCAAACACTTGTACCTAGATGGCCCTAATTTTGTAGAGATATATCATATTTGCACAAAGATGGAAGGCAGATACCATACTATTTTTTCTAAATATCTGATTCAGAATGGGATTCTATTCAAGGGAGCACAACTATGCATACCAAAGTGTTTAATGAGAGAACATATAATTAGAGAAAAACATTTTAGTGGCCTAAGAGGTCACTTTGGAATTGACAAAATAGCAGACATGGTGAAAAGAAGTTTTTTCTTTGCCCAAGTTGAAAAATGAAGTTAAGAAATTTAATGAATGTTGTACCATTTTCCAACAAGCTAAAGGGATAACAACAAATCTATTGGAAATATTCAATACTATGCTAAGTTATTGGGAGGGGAGGGGTGAATCAATAACTTCCAAAACTTCAACAATTTCAACCTTTAATCCAACCATTCAATTAGCATTTAATACATCATATAAATTATAATCTAATTGCATGCATAAGAAATTGAAAACAAGAAAGAACTCATAACACTAAGACACAAAGATTTGGTGACCTAGAAACCTTCCAAATAGAAAGTACAACTTGGGGGGGGATGATACCTACAGCTTTAGTATTGTAGTATAAAGTTAACCTGTTAAAGCTTACATTGATCACTTTTGATGATTTGCCCTATTAGGAGCAATAAGGACTGCTAGGTCCACCTTGTGAAAGGATTTGCAAACATATAATTAAGTATGCACTTGGTAAAGAGATCTACAAAAGACTACAAGATCTACCTTGTAAAAGGATTTGATTGATCCTCCTATTAGGATGAAATAGTAGATGATCTTTGATTTGCAACTATGAGGTCTGACCTTGACCCATCATAGCATAGGTATTATATTTCCATTTTGTTACTTAGGACTAGATATCTTGACATATTTATTTTCATACTTAATGGGTAGTAAATTTTGCTACTTATCCAATGATGTTTACCTATTGATCTTTCATTATGGCATGCATTAGCACTTAATTAGCTTAGTCGATGAATTATTGGATATTATTTAGTATTTCACTATTATGAAAAGAAATGGAATTATGATGTGATTCACTGCTTAATTTGATCTTGTTAGGAAATTTAGTAATATGTAGTTTATTTTTTAAGTTTAATGATTAAATGCCTAATATGTAAATGATGGAGAATAGGAAGTTAATTATGGAATGTGTTATATGTGACTGATGGAATAAAAAAATTATTATGTACCTTTACTTTCATATGTATTTTATATGTGACTTTTTGTTGGACTACCGATGCTCAAAATTAGTGTGTAGGAAAGGAACCATAGAAACTTAATGGGGAAACAAGGTATAAACACATGTTAAATGACACTGCCAAGGTGAATCTTTATAAGATTCATAAACCATGTTGTGATGTGTTTATTTTGTAAATGTGAAATGTATGTATGTAGTATGTATTTCATGTGTAGATTATGAACATGTCATGTGTGATGTATAGTGAATTTTGTGTGTGTCCCTTGACACTTGTACTCATTATGTGAAAATGAAATGTTCTTTGATGATGGATCATGTGGCCACCTTATCCCAAGTTAAATACCTTAATTGAGAAATTTGACTTAATGCCTTAGATTAGTAAAGAAAACAAGTTTACTACCATAGGGAATCTGAAATTTGAACTTACCTAGCATTGTGAGGGCCATAAAGTAGCTCTAACGATAATTTGTGATAAAAATAAACCCTATCCACATTAATACTATAAGTTAGGGGGCTAATAATGACCACTAGGGTGCCTAGAAGACCTAGGAGACCCTAAAAGAATGCATTTTTTACTAAATCCAAAAATTAGAGTGATATATAGAGGCATGCTAAATTGGAAACTCACTTGGCCACTCTCTATCTTTAGAGACAACTAGGGTTTGGAGGAAGAGGATAAGGAGCTCTACTACAACTTTTCATTTGCCATTGATTGGAGTGAGGTTGATATCCTTGACCCATGGTGCTCTTCATTTTGCATGTACAGTAGATTTGGTGTTCTTCATTCCATGGGAATTTGGTGTATTGTAGATGTGGTGTATAGAGAAAGATCTTTTGTTTGAGTTTTGCATGTGAGAAGTTGTGTGATTTCTTCCTTAAATTTCTTTTGTTTCCATGTTGTGTGTTTTGTGTAATGGATGTGAAACATCACTCAGCCTTGGGAGGGAAGAGATGCTTGAGTGAAGGGGATAGTTGGGCTCACTCATGTAGTTGAGGAAATCTCCCATGTGTAGAGATGATTTTTATGTGCTCAATAGAATATGGACTTCTTGGTTACTTGCATTAGGAGGTATAAGGAGGTGTGTGAAGAGGGAAGTTATTGTAAGCCTTGAAAGGGCATGTTGATAATGAGAATATGTGCATATTTATGAATCATTGTTTGGAAATCCTCCTCATGGAGAAAGCCCACCTTCACCCTATAACTTGATTCATTTGTTGAATCTTTGTGCAAGCCTTGGATTCGGTTGTCTTGTAATGTATTGTGTAGAGTTTTGTTATATTGTTGTGATCATGCATGATATGAGATTGTGTAGCATGCAATTATTTGTGCCTTGTTTCCCCAATCTCAATGGGTGGCCTTCTTGAGGCCTAGGTTGGGAGGTGAGCCTCTAAGGCTCTATATTTGTCTCTTATTTGCAAGTTTTTTCTTGAGGCCTTGGACATTTGGAGATTTTGAAGTCTTACCTTTGCATAAAAGAAGAGATACTATTTTTTTTTGGTATTGAAATGGAGGAAAACTTCATTTTATTATGTGAATTCATTATATTGTAGGAGTGTTGTTAATGATCTCATGCATATTTCAATAGAGATTTTGTGAAACATCTTGTTTGTGAGGTCCTTCCATTGTGTAACTTGATGTGATGATTCCACCAACTCATTGCTTGCTTGATATTGTGTTGAATGCAACCTTGAGAGGAACATGAAGGAAAATATTGTTGTTTGATGTTGCCTTATCATTATTTAAAATTCAAATGTATTGAAGAAAAGAAACTTGTATTATGATATGCATAGGAAGAATGAGTAAGATATTATCATTTTGTTATCCCTTCCTCCTCAATTTTCATGAGAATAATTTAGTTGCTTGATGTTAAGTATTGATTTTCAATTAGTTGTAGGACATGAAATTGATAGCAAATGGATTTATAGATAGCTTAAATTATGGAACTGGATATGAATAAAGTATATTGATTATTTGTTGTTCATGAAATTATAATTTCAAGGATTTCATTTGAGTTCCATGTTAGTGTATCTTGCAACTAGATGATGTTGCCTTATCATTATTTAAAATTCAAATGTATTGAAGAAAAGAAACTTGTATTATGATATGCTTAGGAAGAATGAGTACGATATTATCATTTTGTTATCCCTTCCTCCTCAATTTTCATGAGAATAATTTAGTTGCTTGATGTTAAGTATTGATTTTGAATTAGTTGTAGGACACGTAATTGATAGAAAATGGATTTATAGATAGCTTAAATTATGGAACTAGAAATGAATAAAGTATATTGATTATTTGATGTTCATGAAATTATAATTTCAAGGATTTCATTTGAGTTCCATGTTATTGTATCTTGCAACTAGACTTTTTTAGTAATATGATAGTTGCTTTATGTTAAATTTGCTCATTAGAATAGAAATTATAATGCATAATGGAATGTTAAATTATCATCATTTCAATCTAAACAATCTTAGAGAATACATGGAAATAACTAGACCAATAAAATAATATCATTAGAATAAAATAAACATATTGTGAGCCTAGCAATATAAAATAATAAGTGTCAAACGTCATAGTTATGAAGGATATCCAAGTAGTCTATATATATATATATATATATATATATATATAGTGACATATGGGTACATGTAGTACCATGTGAATTCCCCCAATAAATAATTAAATTAAGAGAGATAAAAAATATATATAACTTCCTCCCTTAAAAGGCGGCTTGTACAATAGTCATGTCATGGCATTGATTGAAGTTGATTTAAAATTTAAAAAATATATATATATAGGCAATTTGGAGGGAAAGGACATACCTTCCCCTCCCCTAAACTAGGTGACCAAATCTCATAGAAAGGGAAGCAATTAATGTTGAGGCGCCTTAGGAAAAATGCCACACCCACCCACCTCCTCCCACATGGAAAGAGAGAGGGATGGGTGAGACTAATGGGAAGGGGTAGGAAGTAGCTTTGGGGGGGGTAGGGTTAGCTAGTAGGGTAGAAACATTAATAGTAAATTAATTAAAAATAAAAAATAAAAAAAATTAGTTGTAAAGTGTAAAGGGGATTGCATAGGAATTAGAGGGTTGGGTGTATAGATGGGTAGTAAAAAAAATTATGGTTTAGTAAGAATCAATGAATTAAGGAGATGTAATATATATATATATATATATATATATATATATATATAATATAACAACTTAAGGTTAATTTAATTTTTTGGAAATTAAAAAATTTAGGGTAGTGCAAATTATTAAAATTTAATAAAGTGTAAAGTCAAACATAGGTAATTTCTGGAAATAAGTAACATGTAAATTTAAGTTGTTAATATATAGTGAAGATTTAGATAGTTTAATTTTAGATGATGAATTCAATTAACCCTTAAGGTATGATGTTTAGAAGGAATTAATGAGTATGTTTTCTTGTAAATTAGAACTATGAGGATATATTGATAAGGATTAAAGTAATAATGTATAGTGAATAGGATTTTGAATTATAAGATAAATATAGTAATTTTAGTAACTCGCATATAGGTACTAGTAAAGATGAATATGCTTAAGGTAGGATAACCTAAAGTCATAATACTTAGGAAAAACATAAACACTTTCTTGACTCTATATCCTAGAACAATTGTCTCAAAAATTGAACTTACACTTATGATGTGAAGTGGCTTAATTTGAGTATTGAAGGTGAAGGGCATTTAACCATAACATCATAACTTAGTTTTTCTTTCTGTATGTAGCAACTAGGTGACCATCTTTTAGGAGGACATGAAATCCAATTTTTGAGTGTAACAATCCTCATTCCATCTTTTAACTTCATCATCTCCAAGTGTTAAGGTTAGAATATGTTTATTGCCTTCAGTTTCTACTCTTCAAAAAAAAAATTGTAGTGCTTTTGCCTTGTCATATTTATGGGCATGAAATTTTGGTATCAAAGCTTTTGGTTTCAACACTAGAAACCTAACCCATTATGTCTAACCTATGAACTACAACTTTGTGTAGGAGGCTTGCAGTCACTCACAATGATCGTCGAAGGGCCAGGGGTCCTAGCAAAAACCCAGCAAGCCAAGAGGGGGTAGGACAAGATGTGGGAGGACCCCCACTAGGGAAACCTCCAAATTTTGATCAAGTTTTGAATGCTATCAATAATTTGATTGGTATTGTACAGATAAGGTTACCAACTATCATATCATAGTCAAGACAATAAGATGTAGAGGGGCATGGGCCTAATATTAGGGAAAGGAATAGAAGTCCTCCACCTAGAGTTGTAGAGAATTAGGGGGAAGCATCAATACACTAGGTCAAGCCACTCCTTGCATTAGAGAGAGCACTAGTGAGAGTACCTCAAGATATTGGGGATGAGATTAGTGACCTACTACAACTCAAGCCACTCATATTTACTAGTACCATAGATGGCATACTTACAGAGGTATGGATATAGAGTTTATAGAGGTGCTTTGGATTGCATACTGACAAGAGAAATCTAAAGGCACAACTGGCCATACACCTATTATGAGAGGATGCCTCCACTTGGTGGTAGCAAGAGGAGACTGTAGGGAGATTAGACATATAGACACTCACATGGGAGTCCTTTGTGGATTGTTTTAGAGATAGATATTTGTTAGAGCACTTTAGACAAAGTCATGTTGAGGAGTTCCATGATCTTCAACAGAGGGGTCTCACAGTGGCCTAATATGAGAGAAGGTTCTTGGAGCTACTTCCTTATGTGGAGTACATGAGAGATGAGAAGCTATGTATCCATCAATTTATTAAGGGCCTTAACTTATCTCTTTAGGGATCGGTATGACTAGCATTTCCTATCACTTTTAGAGAGGCAGTTGAGATGGCATTGGTTGCCAAAGACTTTGGGGGGGGGGGGGGGGGGGGATGGTGAATCAGTTATCAAACTATTATCATAATTATCATCCTTAATAAAATTAACCATGTGAACAATATAATCAAAAATAACAACAAGATACTCATGCATAATAACACTAGATATGTTAACTAGGAAAACCCTTGATCAAAGGGAAAGCCCTGCTAGGGATGGTACCCACAAAGACATTCATACTAGATAGGAATCTCAGGATAGGTCCCATAACTAAAATCCCTCCCAACAACCAGCATAGCAGAAACCCTCTTGGAAGGGTAATTAGAGTCATTCAACAGGATCCTCAAAGGGCCCATAGACATAGTAGAGAGGGTAGCAGGACACTAGATAAAGGTCATCTTAGGGTTACCAGGGCTCTAAGCCCAAAAAGTGGTAGTCACAGGATCCTAGATGTGATCAGAGGCCACATAACTAGTATACACAGCTAGCCAAGACTCAACAGTCCTCTAGGGGAGGCTTTAGTTGGTCTAGCAAGATTGGAGGTCAGTAGAAGTCTAGGCCATAGGGAGTATAGATTTAGAGTTGTGGGCCATGTTATGCTTGTGGTAGTATGGGTCATATTGTAAGAGAGTGTCCATAGGGTCTCATAGTAGGCAATCAATGAGGAGCCACCTTAGACCCTATAATAGGTGATATGGGTAGATCCCATAGAGTGTTTGTAATGGTTGATAATCACTAGGCCAAGCACCAAACCATAGTGATTGAGGCTATAGGTATGATTAGAGGATATGGGGTTACTATACTATTTGACTCTAGAGCTACAAACTTTTTTATATCCCCATTTATAGTGGAGCAATGTAGGCTAGTGGTAGCTAGACAAGATGTTGATTGGGAGGTTGAGTGAGCTTTAGGGGCTAGGATGTCAATTGATTCCTTGATCCATGAGTGTCCAATTCAGATTGGAGACATGATCACCACATTATACTTGCATGTTACTCCACTGGGATCCTATGATGTAGTCCTTGGCATGGATTGGCTTAGTGCCCACAATGCCAAGGTGGATTGTAGATAGAAGAGGATCAAGTGTGTAGATGATCATGGTACACCTAGGGTGATTTTAGGAGTTCAAAGGCTAGTATCCCTCTATATGATTTCTACCATGCAGTTTAAGTGGTGCATGCGAAAGGGCTGCCACTTATTTTCCATCACCATCGATGATAAAGAGGAGGATGTAGAGGAGGAACCTTCCCTTGATGATTATTCAATGTTACACGAGTTTGTAAATGTGTTTCCATCAGAGCTTCCTAGTATGCCACCACCAAGAGCAGTTTATTTCCATATTGATCTCATACCAAGAGTTGAACCCATATCTAGAGCACCTTATAGGATGACCACCCATGAGCTCAATGAGCTTAAGATTCAGCTAGAGGAACTTTTGGAGAAGGGTCATATTTGATCCAATGTGTCACCCTCAAGACCAATGGTGATATTTGTTAAGAAGAAGGATGGATCACTCATATTGTGCATTAATTACTGGTAGTTGAATAAGGTCACTATTAGGAACTGATACCCATTACCTGGGATTGATAACCTATTTGATCAATTACAAGGTGCCTAAGTATTTTCTAAAATAGATTTTAAGTCAGGATGCCATTAGTTGCACATTGTGGAGCGTGACATCCACAAGACTATATTTTGTATGAGATATGGTCACTACAAGTTCATAGTGGTACCTTTTGGTCTAAAAAATGCACCAACTATATTTATGAGCCTCATGAATGGGGTATTATGCACATTTCTAGATAAGTTTGTAGTAGTGTTCCTAGATGATATATTGGTCTATTCTCGTGATGAGAAGGAACATGAAGAGCACCTATGACAGGTATTACAATAGTTAAGGGAGAATCAACTTTATGGTAGCTTATCAAAATGTGCCTTTTTAGATGGGAAGTGCATTTTCTAGGTGATGTGATATCAAGGGATGGGATTTTAGTGGACCCATCCAAGATCTGAGCCATCATGGATTGGCCAGCATGTACCAATGTCATGGAGTTCATAAGTTTTATGGGTTTGGCAAGATACTATAGGTAGTTTGTGGTAGGTTTCTCTAGGGTAGCTCATTGTATTACCTCTCTTCAGAGAAAGGGAAAAAAGTTTGAGTGGATAGAAAAGTGTGAGGAGGCCTTTTAGAAGCTCAAGAGGGTGCTCACTAGTGCACCCATTTTAGTAGTACTTGACCTCTCAAAGGATTTTTTAGTATGCACAAATGCTTCCTTGGATGGAATTGGAGTTGTTCTTATGCAAGAGGGTCAAGCCATAGCTTATGAGTCTAGGAAACTCAAGAGGAATGAGCTCAATTACCCTACTCATGATCTTGAGCTCATGATAATGGTCCATGCATTAGCACGATGGTGTCAATTCCTTCTAGGGCAACAATTCAAACTTCATTCAAATCACCAAAGCTTGCAATATATTTTCACATAGCTGAATCTTAATGCTAGGCAAAGGAGATGGATGGAGTTCCTATGTGAGTATGATTTTGATGTGAATTACATTAAGGGTAAGGAGAATGTGGTGGCTGATGTCTTGAATAGATGACATCATGAGCTCACTTCCATGGTTACAAGCATAGATTTGAGGGAGCGTATTTTGTACCATATACCAGAGGATGAATTCTATGTATAATTTTTCCAAATAGTCCACTCTTAGAGATCTCTTGAGGGAAAATTTGCTAACTATTCATTGGATTCTGAGGGATTATTATGACATAGAGGGTGCATCTATGTACCCTCCATAGGAGGCTTGCATGAGTTTATTATTCTAGAGGCTCATCGAGCACCATATGCAATGCATCTTGGAGGTAAGAAACTCCATAGAAACTTATGATAGCTATATCATTGGCTAGGTATGAGGATGTAGATTGCTAATGTTGTAGCTAGATGTTTGGAGTGTCAAATGATTAAGGTAGAACATGGACATCTAGGTGGACTCTTGCAGCCCCATGAGATACCAAAGTGGAAGTGGGACACTATTTCCATGGATTTCATTGTTGGTCTTCTGATGTCTTCTTGTTGCCATGATGCCATCATGGTGATGATTGAAACTTTGACCAAAGTTGCTCATTTTTCACTAGCTCAAACTAGCTTCACCACCCCTACAATTGCATAGGTGTTCTTGCGAGATATTATTAGGCTTCATGGCATTCCTTGTAACATCATCTCAGATAGAGATTCCTTATTTAAATCATCATTTTAGAGGGAATTACAAGTAGCATTGGGCACTAGGCTCAACTTTAGCACTACTTATCATCCTTAGAAAGATGGATAGAAAGAGAGGGTTAAGCAGATTTTGGAGGATATGTTGCAGATGTATGTGATGGATAACCAAGTTAATTGGGAAGAATACTTACATCTTGTAGAACTTTCCTACAATAATGGGCATCATTCTTCCATTGGTATACCACCCTACTAAGCCTTGTATGGTAGACCTTGTAGGACACCCTTGAGTTGGGATAGGATCAAGGATAAGGTGTCCATTGGACCATAGTTGGTCAAGGACATGGAACAACAAGTGACATAGATTAGGTAATGACTCAGAGAGGCCCAAGATAGATGAAAAAAGTATGTAGATGCCAAGAGGATAGATAGAGAGTACATGGTGGGTGATAGAGTATTCCAAAGGGTGTGACCTCATAAGAGTCCAATCTGTTATGGGAAAGGCTCTAAGGTAACACCTCTCTTTATAAGACCCTTCAAGATTTTGGAGTAGATAAGACTAGTCGCCTATCATCTAGCCCTGCCACCTAGCCTATCACATACCCATGATGTATTTCATGTTTTTGTATTATGAAAGTATATATATGATGAGTCTCACCTCATAGATTGGGATGCTTTGTAGGTGTAGTCAGATGGATAGATAGCCTTGGAGCACATTCACATATTGGCTCGGCAGACCCTCTCACTTCAGGGAGAAGAGCTGGACTAGGTTAGAGTCTAGTGGGACTATTATGATGAGGTCATGATGTCATGGGAGGATGCAACATAGATGAGAGCATAGTACCCCTATCTTTTTGATGAACTCCAAGAGGAAGTTCATGCCTAGAGAGGGAGGACATGAGGCCTTACTCGAACCCATCAAAGTATAGATATCATATTTCCATTTTGTTATTTAGGATTGGATATCAAGACATATATATTTTGATACTTGATGGATAGTAAATTTTGTTACTTATCAGATGTTATTTACCTATTGATCTCTCATTATGGCATGCATTAGGACTTAATTGGCTTAGTCGATGAATTAATGGATATTATTCATTATTACACTATTATGAAAAGAAATGGAATTATGATGTGATTTAGTGCTTAATTTGATCTTGTTAGGAAAGTTAGTAATATGTAGTTTGTTTTTGAAGTTTAATGATTAAATTCCTAATATGTAAATGATGGAGAATAGGAAGTTAATTATGGAATGTGTTATATGTGATTGATGGAATAAAAAAATTATTATGTACCTTTACTTTTATATGTATTTTATATGTGACTTTTCATTGGACTATTGATGCTTGAGTTTAGTGTGCAGGAAAGGAACCATGGAAACTTAATGAGGAAACAAGGTATAAACACATATTAAATGACACTGCCAAGGTGGATCTTTATAAGATTTGTAAACCTCATTGTAATGTGTTTATTTTGTAAACATGAGATGTATGTGTGTAGTATGTATTTCATGTGTAGATTTTGAATGTGTCGTGTGTGATGTATAGTGAATTTTATGTGTGTCCCTTGACACTTGTACTCATTATGTGAAAATAAAATGTTCTTTGATGATGGATCATATGGCTACCTTATCTTGAGTTGAATACCTTAATTGAGAAATTTGACTTAATGCCTTATATTAGTAAAGAGAACAAGTTTACCACCATAGAAAATTTGAAATTTGAACTTACGTAGCATTGTGAAGGCCATAAAGTAGCTCTAAGGAGAAATTGTGATAAAAATAAACCATACCCATGTTAATACTATAAGTAGGGGGCTAATAATGACCACTAGGGTGCCTAAAAGACCTAGGAGAACCCAAAAAGAATGCATTTTTTATTGAATCTGAAAATGAGAGTGATATATAGAGGCATGACCAAATTGGAAACTCACTTGGCCACTCTCTATCTTTAGAGACAACTAGGGTTTGGAGGAAGAGGATAAGGAGCTCTACAACAACTTTTCATTTGCCATTTCTTGGAGTGAGGTTGGTATCCATGATCCATGATTTTCTTAATTCTGCATGTAGAATACATTTGGTGTTATTCATTCTATGGGAATTTGGTGTATTGTAGATGTGGTTTGTGGAAAAATATCTTTTGTTTGAGTGTCACATGTGAGAAGTTGTGTGATTTCTTCCTTGAATCTTGTTTTGTTTCCATGTTGTGTGTTTTGTGTAATGGGTGTGAAGCATTACTCACCCTTGAGAGGGAAGAGATGCTTCGGTGAAGGGGTTAGTAGGCCTCACTCATATAGTTGAGAAACTCTCCCATGTGTGGAGATGAGTTTTATGTGTTCAATGGAATATGGACTTCTTGGTTACTTGCATTTTAAGAGGTATAAGGAGGTGTGTGAAGAGGGAAGTTATTGTAAGCCTCAAAAGGGCATGTTGATAATGAGAATATGTGCATATTTGTGAATCATTGTTTGGAAATCCTCCTCATGGAGAAATCCCACCTTCACCCTATAACTTGATTCATTTGTTGAATCTTTGTGCAAGCCTTGGGTTAGGTTGTCTTGTAATGTATTGTGTAGAGTTTTGTTATATTGTTGTGATCATGTGTGATATGAGATTGTGTAGCATGTAACCATTTGTGCCTTATTTCACCAAGCTTAGTGGGTGGCCTCCTTGAGGCCTAGGTTGGGAGGTGAGCCTCCATGGTTCTACATTTGTCTCTTATTTGCAAGTTTTTGCTTGAGGTCTTGGATATTTGGAGATTTTGAAGTCTTAGCTTTGCATAAAAGAAGAGAATACTAATGTTTTTCTGGTATTGAAATGGAGGACAACTTTATCTTATTATGTGAATTAATTGTATTGTAGGAGTGCTTTTAATGATCTCATGCATATATCAATAGAGAGATTGTGAAACATCTTGTTTGTGAGGCCCTTCCATTGTGTAACTTGATATGATGATTCCACCACCCCATTGCTTGCTTGATATTGTGTTGAATGCAACCTTGAGAGGAACATGAAGGAAAATCTCATTGTTTGATGTTGTCTTATCGTTATATAAAATTAAAATGTATTGAAGAAAAGAAACTTGTATTATGATATGCATAGGAAGAATGTATAGGATATTATCATTTTTTTATCCCTTCCTCCTCGATTTTCACAAGAAAAATTTAGTTTCTTGATGTTCAGTATTGATTTTGAACTAGTTGTAGAATATGCAATTGATAGAAAATAGATTTGTAGATAGTTTAAATTATGGAATTGGATGTTAATAAAGTATATTGAATATTTCATGTTAATGAAATTATAATTTCAAGGATTTCATTTGAGTTCCATGTTCGTGTATGTTGCAAGTAGATTTTTTTAGTAATATGATAGTTGCTTTATGTTAAATTTTATGATTAGAATAGAAATTATAATGTATAATGCAATGTTAGATTATCATCAATTCAATCTAAAAAAACTTAGAGAATACATAGAAAGAACTAGATCAATAAATTAAGCCCATATAAGACCTGTAGATGCATATTGCTTGCTAGAAAATGTATTGCAAACCAACTAATTCACTTCCAAAAAAATACAGTCATTAGAATAATATTATTAGAATAAAATAAACATATTGTGACCCTTGCAATATAAAATAATAAGTGTCAAACATCATAGTTATGAAGGATATCTAAGTAGTCAAAAAATATATATAATATAGTGACATATGGGTACATACAATACCATGTCAATTTTTCCCAATAAATAATTAAATGAAGAGAGATAAAAATATATATATAACTTCCCCCCTTAGAAGGCGGCTTGTACAATAGTCATGCCATGGTATTGATGGAATTTGATTTAAAATAAATAAATAATTAATTAATTATAGGCAATTTGTGGGGGAAAGGACATACCTTCCCCTCCCCTAAACTAGGCAACCAAATCTCATAGAAAGGGAGGCAATTAATGTTGAGGTGCCTTAGGAAAAAGGCCACACCTACCCACCTCCTCCTCCTCCACATGGAAAGATAGAGGGATGAGGGGGTTAGGAGTAAGCAGTAGGGTAGAAACATTAATAGTAAATTAAATTTTATTATATATATATATATATATATATATTTTTTAAATTTAGTTATAAAGTGTAAAGGGGATTGCATAGGAATTAGAGGGTTGGGTGTATAGATGGGTAGTAAAAAAAATTATGGTTTAGTAAGAATCAATGAATTAAGTGGATGTAATATGTAATATATATATATATATATATATATATATATATATATATATATATGTACATGTATATGTATATATATGTACATGTATGTGTATATATATGTACATGTATGTGTATATATATGTACATGTATGTGTATATATATGTACATGTATGTGTATATATATGTACATGTATGTGTATATATATGTACATGTATGTGTATATATATGTACATGTATGTGTATATATATGTACATGTATGTGTATATATATGTACATGTATATGTATATATATATATACATATATATATACATGTACATATACATATATATATATACATATACATGTACATATATATATGTATATGTACATGTATATATATATGTATATGTACATGTATATATATATGTATATATACATATATATACATGTACATGTACATATATATATATATATATATATATGTACATGTATATATATATATGTATGTATATATGTATATGTATATATATATGTATATGTACATGTATATATATATATGTATATGTACATGTACATATATATATATACAAACTTAAGGTTAATGTAATTTTTTGGAAATTAATAAATTTAGGGTAGTATAAATTATGAAAATTTAATAAAGTGTCAAGTCAAACATAGGTAATTTTCAGAAATAAGTAACATGTAAATTTAAGTTGTTAATATATAGTGAAGATTTAGATAGTTTAATTTTAGATGATGAATTCGATTAATCCTTAAGGTATGCCATTTAGAAGGAATTAATGAGTATGTTTTCTTTTAAATTGGGACTATAAGGATATATTGATAAGGATTAAAGTAATAATGTATTATAAGATAAATTTAGTAATTTTACTGACTCACATATAGGTACTAGTAAAGAGGAATATGCTTGAGGTAGGACAACCTGAAGTTGTAATACTTTGGAAAAACATAAACAATTTCTCGACTCTATATCCTAGAACCATTGTCTCAAAAATTAAAATTACACTTACGATATAAAGTGTCTTAATCTAAGTATTGAAGGTGAAGGAAATTTAACCATAACATCATAACTTAGTTTTCCTTTCTATATGTAGCAACCAAGTGACCATCTTTTAGGAAGACATGAAATCCTATTTTTGAGTCTAACAATCTTTGTTCCATCTTTTAACTTCATCACCTCCGAGTGTTAAGGATAGAATATGTTTATTACCTTCAGTTTCTACTCTTCAAAAAAAAAAATTGTAGTTTTTGTGCCTTGTCATATTTATGGGCATGATAGCAACTTCGCTTGCTAAATGAAATTCCTTTAAGTATTGGTCACCTTGTTGTGATAGATTGTTGGAAATATTCAAGACTATGCTAAGTTTCTAAGAGGGGAGGGGTGAATTAGTAACTTCTAAAACTTTAACACTTTCAATTCTTAATCCAATAATTTAGTTATTACTTAACTCATCACATCTAATTTAATTGCATGTATGAGAAATTGAAAACATGAAATCATCCATAACACATTGACACAAAGATTTGGTGACCCAAAAACCTTCCAAATAGAAAGTAAAACTAGGTTTTTTGAAAGAGATTCCTTTGTATACTATTCACCTTTTTGTGATAGATATGTCTCTACTGCTCCTTATACTTTTATGGCCTTTACAATTTTCTCTTTTTCTACTGAATTCGTAACTTGAACTTTTTCACATATACAATCACATTCATACTTCTTCAACACACTGATATGGTACAACACATTAAATATATATACCAATCCAAATTACATAATTACAAAGTCAGCCATGATACAATTTAATACAAATATTATAAAGTTAGCCCACATGAAGACACTCGGGTTCTAAAGACTGACTCAGTGAGGTTCTGATACTCAACATCCACTACCACTACTTGGCATTGTTGTGCACTTGGTAGATGTAGAAGCTTGGTCTATACTGATCACTTCCAAGTAGTCATGAACTTGGTCTACACTGGTGACTCAGTAGATATTATGCAACTTGATTTACATTGTATGACTTGGTAAACATTCTCACCTCAAGCTCGATATAAATTGAGTCACTTGGTTAACATTACGAAGCTCGATTAACATTGGACTCTCATCACATGCACTAAAAACTCGGTAAACACTACATTTCTTGATAACTACTGATAAACTTAGCATCAACTAAAATGCACAGTTTATACTACTGGTCTTCACACTAGCTGAATCTGCTTGGTAACCATTGGGATTTATCCAAAGGACTTAGAAACTAAAATACATGGCAAACACTATAAACTATACAATGAGCTCGATAGCTATACACAATCTCCCCCTTTGGCATTAATGGCAAAAATACTTATTAGCCAAAACTAAATACCTTGTATTCATCATCACATGATACTAGCTTAGTAGAGTATACAATGTTTTTGAGATTTTTCAAAATTGATCTTTCTAAGGTATATATAGTACAATATACATCTTTTTCTATATACAACATGTCATACTTATTGCAAGTCCTCCCCATAGCATATTTATCCCCCATACTATGTGTCTCTTTATGTACATGTCTTACTTCCCCATAACATATGGCTTTCTCCAATGTAACTTTTCTCCCCCTTTTTTATAGTAATGCCAAAGATTTATTCAAGCTTATTTACATAGAAACACCAAAATGAGATAAGAATTTAGAATGTACCTTGACAGTGATTTCCAAGGTTTTATCCCAATTTTCTTATAGGACCTTGCATGTATGAAGTGCAATTTGTACCTCTGTTGATAGTTCAATCATGTGGTCCACAATAGAGAAGTTATTATCATGGATCAGAGTTTTTGAATATACAATATGTTTCTAAATTGCATCCATGATTGGAAGGATCATATTTTGTATGTCAATCAATGTTGGTTGGATCCTTGCTTCTTCTCTTAGCAATTTAGCTTACATGTCTGACAAAAATTTGATTTTCTTGAAATGTGTAGAGCTTGAACTAGGGTCAAGTTGTAACTGTTGAGCACTAGCCTTTAGATCTATATCTATCTTGGATAATTTTTCCTTTATTTCCTTTGTATACTCAAAGACATCACATAGTTTCCCAAAAAGTGATGATACATTTGAATAGGATGCCTCAAGATTGACCAAAATCTTAGAAAGCTCAACTTGATCAATGGCTATTTGCTAAGCAATGTGCTCCAGCACTTTATTGTTAAAAAAAAATTCAGCCTTTTCTACTAGCTTATCTTGTCCATTGATGTCCTCATTGAATTTTTGGACTGCTTCTGCTAGCTAATACAAAATAGGTTGAGAAGAATCAACCTCAATTCCTATTTCCTTAGTCAAAATGTTCTTTGTATCCTTAATTATCTTATATTTTTTATCTCTCTCCTCTCTAAGTCTTTATTGTTTGGCCTTTTTCTAGAGTAGTTCACCAAATATCTACACTTGGTCTAGAGAAAGCTTGTAAATATCCCAATTGGGAAGTACTATTTCCTCATCTAAATCTATGTCTTCCTCTATCCCCTTTCATTTCCCCAAAAATTTTGTGCTTGGTTAAACCTTAGGCTCAACTATCCTCACACTTATTTTTTTTGTATCTGGAATGGAAACAATAGTAGACATACTTGGGTTTGTAGTAAAAATTGATACTATACTAACTAAAGGTATACTTACAAAAATAATTGAAGAATCTAAAATATATGAAGTCAAAATATAGTAGCCAAAATTGAAGTAGACAAAAATGGTGTGCTTGCCACTGATGTACTAAAAAATGAAGAAGTCAAAGCTAAAGTATTCAACATGGTAAATGAAGAAGGAGTCTATAGCTCAGTGGATGAAGTGGAAGTTACTTCTATCAATGATATGCTGACCTAAGTTGGGGAAAATAGTGATTGAAATTTTGATGTATCACAGTTAGTATTCATAATCAAACTTGCTAAAGCTATCTACATACTTGATGTAGTCAATGACTTGCTCAAGGAGTGAGGAAGTGAGGCAATGACTACTCCAACTATCTTGACTAGGTCAGTCTCCTCAATATCTTTCTTTTCTTCCTTGGTAGCCTCTTGTTCTTGATCCTCTTCATCTTCTTCATTATCAAAGTGAGTCACTTTTTCAATATTCTTTTCCTCATCTTTCTCCTTATCTTCATCATCATAATTATCATCCTTTACTTCAATTGGAAATTCACTTGGTTTTTGAAGATGATAGACATTTTTCCAGGTGTTTGTATCATTCCTAACAACATGCTCAATGTCTTTGATCAAAACCAAACTAGTATTAAACTTTAGAGTCAATTTTTTTTTCATTTTTCTTCAATGACTCTTTCATTTCAGCATCTAATGCTTGGTAATAACTACCTTAGGGTTTGTGGATATATGTCTTTGACTATTTGCATAGAAAAAACCCATCTTGGCTTTACCTTCTCTAGTAATTCACTAGGGACTTGAGAAGAAATCTAATTTGTGAGTACTTCCACTTACCGATTTTATTTAGCACTAGATCTTCAACTTGCTTCTGCTCTTTTGTTGTTCTGATCTCATATTTCAATGATTTAAAATTTTTTATTCCTATTCCTTCTTGCAATAGTTTTAATCTTTCTTGGAAGGTGGGTGGACGTTTAATGAATATAATGTCACCTCTTTTCTTCCATGACCTCCTTGTGAAGATTACAGTGGATGACTTTGCTAGCTTGGTGATGATCACCTTGCCCTTTTTCTTCAAAGGTTCTTCTTTCTTAGATTCTTACTCATCCTCTACTTCTTCACCTTGCTCATCCTCACCTTTTCCTTTGGTTAACAAGAGAGGTGCACTTGATTTTAGCTTTACTATTTTTCACTTTCCTTTGTTAAGCACATGTGGGAGCTTTATTTCTAGTTTAATTCTAGCCTTAGCTTCATCATAAGTTCCAAAATAAGGGGTCTTGGGATCAACAGGTTCATTGACAAGGGCTACAATGATATCCTTTGTTTCATCAATATTTACCTCATAGCCAAGAGATTTTACCCATGCAATTCTAAGCTTAACTTCCTAGATATACACCTTGTCACTATCCACCATGAAGCATACATCGCCCTTATAGTCTTAAACTAAATTCTTCATAATCCTAAACTTATTGTTCATTTTTTCTTTGAATGCATTGAAGTAGTTGTCCATGATGCTACCATAGTTCTCACCTATCTCTACAACATATTCATTTATTTGGTAGAGCAAAAGCACATCTTTTCTCCAAACTATAGTGCCTTTAGAAGGGAGGAATTTTTGTACATAAAAGAATAGGTAGGCTAACAATGAACCAAATTTGCATGGGTTGTTCTTTGATGTTCTTATACTTTCCATGTTTTTGTTGAGCTATCTCAATAATAGGTCAGCAAGGTCATATGACAAGTTGTTCTTAACCACTTTATATGCCAAATCCACTACTTCACATGACACACTACTAAGTTGGCTTGAGCTATATATCTTATGCACAATAATATGAATTCCAAATTTCAATTCTACATCTACGACACTGCTGATTTTCATACCTTTGCCATCCCATTCAGCTTGGGTTTTCTTCTCCAACTCTACCCAACCTAGGTTTTTCATCATTTTGGCTTTGGCTAGCATAGGGAGGATAGTGATTCAATGAATCATCTTGTTTGTCATCAAAATTTCTTACTCTAACCATAGCTTCCTATGATGCACCTAGCTAAGGATAAACCCAATTCATTTGATTTGAAATTCTTGGGGCATATGGGGGATATGTTTCAACCCTTTTGCTTCTAGATGTTGATGCTCAAGTTTTAGGGTTCCATTTATACATAACTAACCTAAGGCATCATCCATTTCTAAAGTACCAATTTTTTGAATAGAAAATTTGAAATGAGTACGAATGTCATTAACAAGAAGTACCTTAGGAGGGATTTGGGATTGAGCTCCACTTGGATCTAGGGTTTCAACAACCACAAGAGTGAATTTGAAATCTGATGCTTTTCGTTCAACTCCTCAAACCAACATGTCATACCCTCACTTAACCTTGTTGCTATTGGATACTATTTTCACTTGGTAGATTGAGAGAACTTTGAAAAAAGAATGTTGGAAATTCATTCAAGATGCTTTGATCATACTAAAAATTGCATTTTGTAATAGTACTTGAAAATTCATGATAAGAAATGAATTCAATTCCATGTCTTTTGATAAAAAATTCCACTAATGCTTAGTATGAAAGTAGAAGAGTTGACATTATGCTTGACAGGCTGTCATTCACTACTCTGCATTGATCACTCAACAAAGTCTTCATGACTTAGTAACCATAGGTATCTTTTTTACTCTTGACCTTGCTTGGTAGAGTCTATGACTAGACCTCACTCAGTAGAGTCTATGACCTTACCTTACTTGGTAGAGAAGGTAACTCGATAATAACTAATACCGATCTTGCTCAGTGATCCCTTTGTATCTTGTATACAAATTTGGATCTTTGTCACCTTTCAACTAGAACTATTTTGGATGTCATCATTGATAGCCTAGTTCCAATTCTCCCTTGAGAACTTTATTAGAAATGGCAGAGTCATCTAATTCTTGAGTGACTTGACCATCATTGTTCAAACCAGTATCCTTGGTAGACTTAGGAATCTATTGCTGTCTCATTTTCTTTTGGATGCTATTAGCCTTTGCCTTCTTTTCATCTTCAATTCTACTAGTATTCATACAGTTGTTGGCAAGATGACCAAGTTTTGTACATATAAAATATCTTTTGGTAGTATCTCTTTTCCTTATATAATGTTTAACACAATTCATACTAAATGTGTCCAAATTCTCCATAGTAATGACATCTAGACCAGGTATTGTAGTCCCAACCAAATTTTTTTTCACAATTTTCTCTACAAGATTTAATGTCTTGGTTTTGCATTCTAATGCCTTGCGTCCATTTTTCTTACATTTATGATAGTTTCCTTCAAATCTTGGTTTCTCTTTGCATTCATTAGCCCTATGACCATGCTAATTGAAATTGTAGCATTTTCCATTGAATTTTTCTTTTCCATGGCTCCAACATTTATTTGATGTATGACATATCTTACCACGGTGATTGCAAGTAGTTCTTTGATTCTTTTGAGCACCTTGTTTGGAGGATTCCCCTTCTTCTTTATATCCAATTCCTGCTTTTCCTTTTTTCCTATAGAGATTTTTCTCATTTAGTTGATCTATGTCTGCTTGAGATTTCATCATTCTCTGATTGATTTGCTTTTCAGAACTTAGATCATTCCTCAATCTTTCATTGAATTTTCTTTCAAACTTTAGATCATTTTTCTTTCTTTCACCGATTTTCCTTTCATAATTTAGATCAATCCTCATTCTTTCATTTTTAAATCTTAGACTCATGATTTCCTCATTTGCATTGGAGAGCTGATCAATAGGATCTACTTGCTAAAGGGATCGGTTCTAAATTTCATTTTTCCTTCCATCCATCTCTTCTTTTATCTTGTTTCTATATTCCAAGACTTCACATAACCTTATTGACTGAATCTCTTATTCATTTTTTAGTTTCCTCACTTCTTCTTTTAGGGAACCATTCTTCTCTAGGAGTTCTTTGATTGCTTCATTTGCTTCATCTGAGCTGCTTGAATGGTGAAAGTCTTCAATTCTTTCTTCAATGTAGAGATGATCATTCATTTGATGTGCAAGTTCCTTTCTTCTTTTCAAGGATTGGGAAAGTTTCTCCTTAGCTTTCTTGAGTTGGGCAATGGCCATTTCTAGATACAACTTTTCATTGTCAATAGCTTTGTCAAGTCTTAATATCTCGATATCCTTGATCATTACTCAAGCTATTAAACTTTCTCTTGAGAACCACAAAGCTCTGATACCAATTGTTGGAAGTATTCAAGACTATGCTAAGTTACTGAGAGTGAAGGGGTGAATTAGTAACTTCTAAAACTTTAACACTTTTAATTCTTAATCTAATAATTTAGCTAGTACTTAATTCATCACATCTGATCTAATTGCATGTATGAGAAACTAAAAACATGAAATCATCCATAACACATTGACACAAAAATTTGGTGACCTAGAAACCTTCCAAATAGAAAGTAAAACTAGGTTTGCTAGAAGAGATTCCTTTGTGTATTGATCACCTTTATGTGATAGATATGTCTCTAATGCTCCTTATATTGCTATGGCCTTTACAATTCACTCTTTTTCTACTACATTCATAACTTGAACTTTTTTGCATATACAATCACATTCACACTTTTTCAACACATTGATATGGTACAATACATCACACACACACACACACACACACACACACACACACACACACACACACATACCAATCCAAATTACATAATTACAAATTTGGCCAAGATACAAGTTAACAAAAATATTACAAAGTTGGCCCATATGGAGACACTCGGGTTTTGAAGACTGACTCAGTGAGAAAATGATACTCGGCATCCATTGAAAATGCTTGGCATTGTCATGCACTTGGTAGATGTAGAAGCTCGGTCCATACTGATCACTTCTAAGTAGTCTTGAACTCGTTCTACACTAGTGACTCGGTAGATATTATGCAACTTGTCATACAAACTAAGTCCCTTGATTTACATTGTATGACTTAGTAAACATTCTCACCTTGAGCTCAGTATAAACTGAGTCACTTGGTTAACATTGGGAAGCTTGGTTAACATCAGACTGACATCACATGCACTGCAAACTTGGTGAACACTACACTGCTTGGTAACCACTGATAAACTTGACATCAACTAAAATGCACGATTTATACTATTGTTCTTCATATTAATATAATCTACTCGATAACCACTAGGATTTGTCCAAAAGACTCGGTAGCAACTATAGAACTCAATAACAACTAAAATACATGGATAAAACTATAAACTATATAATTAGCTTGATAGCTATACACAATCTGAATAAATGTCTATCACTAACAAAAAACTTGATTGATATGTCAACATAGATATGACTTTGTTTCTCCTTATACTATTGTAGCCTTTGTAATTCACTCCTACTTTTCTCTAATTTAATTTACATTCACATCTTCATATTTTTACACACATACATATATTGGCTATAATACAATGCATTATATATATATATATATATATATATATATAATTAAACTAATTATGAAGTCAGCCACAATACAAGTTGCCATAAATATTATATAGTCGACCCACATGAAGACATTTAGATTCTAAAGACTAACTCAATGAGGTTCTGATACTCAACATCCACTATCAATACTCAACATCATCATGCACTTGGTAGACATAGAAGCTCGGTCCATATTGATTACTTCCAAGTAGTCTTGAACTTGGTCTACATTGGTGACTTGGTAGATATTGTGTAATTTGGCTTAAACTAAATTGCTTGATTACTTGGTAAACACTATCACCTTGAGATCAGTATAAACTAAGTCACTTGGTTATCATTGGGAAGCTCAATTAATACTAGACTCTCATCACATATACTACAAACTTGATGAACACTGCATGGATCAACTTGCATTGGTAAACTTGGCATACACTAAGATGCATAGTTTACACTACTAATCTTCATTGTAACTAAGACTACTTGGTAACCACTAAGATTTGTCCAAAGGTCTTGGTAGCAACTATAGAACTCAGTGACACCTAAAATACATGGAAAACACTGTGAACTGTACAATGAGCTCAGTAGCTATATACAATTTGAATAAGTGTGTGTCACTAATAACAAACTTTGACTGATATGTCTACAATCTCCCCCTTTGGCATTAGTGATGAAAATACTTATCAGCCAAAACTGAATTCAAAAAGATTCTTGAATACCTTTTATCCATCACCTTGTAATATTGTCTTGGTAGAGTATATTGTTTTTGAGAATTTTCAAAATTGATTTTGTAAGGGATATATTTGTACATGGTAAGGCTCCTTTATATAGTATACTATACATCTTCTTGCTATATACAATATATCTCTCTGTACATGTCTTACTCCCCCATTGATTTTTTAAGTTATTGCATAATCTCCCCCATAATATATGGCATTCTCCAATATATCTTTTCTCCCCCTTTTTGACATTAATTCCAAAGACTTATTCTAATTATTTACATAGTAACACCAAACTGAGATAGAAAATTTTAATGTACCTTGAGAATGTTTGCCAAGGTGTTATCCCAATTGTCTTGCAAAATCTTGCATGTATGAAATGCAATTTGAACTTCTACTAATAGTTCTATCATATGATCTACAATGGAGAAATTATTGTCATAGATGAGAGCTTTTAAATGTACAATATGTTTCTGCAATGTATCCATGATGGGAAGAATCATATTTTGAATATCAATCAATGTGGATCTAATTCTTGCTTCTTCTCTAAGCAGTTCTACTTGCATATCTATTAAAAATCTTATTCTTTGAAAATGTGTAGAGCTTGAACTAGAATCAAGTTGTAGCTATTGAGCACTAACTTTCAAATCTTCATCTAATTTGGACATTTTGTCCTTTATTTCTTTTATGAAACTAGAAACATCACAAATCTTTCCAAAAAGTGATGACACATTTGCACAAGATGCTTCTAAATTGGCTAAAATTGTAGAAATTTCTACTTGATGAATGGCTATTTGCTGAGCAATGTGCTCTAGCACCTTATTATCAATTTTTTTCTCTTCTTTTTGTACTAACTTTTCTTGTCCCTTAGTGTCTTCATTGAATTTATGTACTACCTCTGCTAACTGATACAAAATTGGCTAAGAAGAGTTTACCTCAATACTATAGTTTTTGCCAAAATGTTCTTTGCATCTTCAATTATAGTAAATTCCTTATCACTCTCCTCTCTTAGTTTTTGCTATTTAGCCCTTTTCTACCTATAATAGAAATAATTGTAGATATGTTAGGACTAGCTATGAAAACTGATATTGTAATTACTAAAGGAATATTTACAAAATACCTGAAGAACCCGAAACTAGTGTACCCAAAACTAAAGAAGTCAAAACTGAAGTGCTCAAAATTGGATTACTCAACTTGGTAGATGAAGGAGGAATCTACATCTTGATAGATGAAGTGGAAGTCAAATCTGTCAATGGTGTGCTAAGTTGAATAGAAGCACGGAGTGATTGGACAATTGGATTGGCACTGGTGGTCACAATCAAAGTTTTTGGGGCTATCTCTGCGCTTGTTATTGTTATTGGTTTGCTTGGAGAGTGAGAAAGTGAGGAAATGACTATTGTAACTATCTTGACTAGATTAGTTTCC
This sequence comes from Cupressus sempervirens, assembly GCA_028749045.1. Lineage (NCBI taxonomy): Eukaryota > Viridiplantae > Streptophyta > Pinopsida > Cupressales > Cupressaceae > Cupressus > Cupressus sempervirens. Next base: position 691,250,428 of record CM053793.1, read on the forward strand.
TTATCATCCGGCTTTGCTTCCTTGGTAGCCTCTTGTCCTTGATCCTCTTCATCTTTTTCATTGTCAAACTGAGTTACTTCTTCAATATTCTCTTCTTCATCTTTCTCCTTATCTTCTTCATCATCATCTTTGACATTGACTGGAAAATCACTTAGTTTATGTAACAAATAAATATTCTTCCAAGTGTTTGTTACATTCCTAACAACATGGTTAATGTCCTTAATCAAAACTAGACAAGTATTAAACTTCACAATCAATTTTTCTTCATTCTTCTTCAATGACTCTTAATCTCAGCATTTGATATGCTCAGTAATAGCTACCTCAAGGTTTACCCATATATGTCCTTGACAGTTTGCATAGCAAAATCCCATCTTGGCTTTATGTTTACTAATAATTCACTAGGAACTTGAGAAGTGAGCTAATCTAGTGAGTATTTCCACTTACCGATTTTATTCAACACCAAGTCTTCAATCTACTTGAAATTTTTCATGCCTACCCCTACTTCCAAATCTTTTAGTCTATCTTGGAAGTTGGGTGGAGGTTTTCTACATACAATGTCTCGTCCTTCCTTATTAGACTTCTTCCTTGAAGATCTCCTTGTGAAAACTGTAGTGGATGGCTTTGTTGGCTTGGTGATAATTAATTTTCCTTTCTTCTTTAGTGGCTCTTCTTCTTTAGATTTTTCCTCCTCTACTTCCACATCCTCATCTTCTCCTTTACCTTTGGTTAACAAAAGGGTTGAACTAGATTTCAGTTTTGCAATTCTTTTCTTCCCTTTGTTTACTGTCTGAGGAAGTTTTATCTCAAGTTCAATCCTAGCTTTTGCTTCATCATATGTTCCAAGATATGTAGCCTTGGGATAAATTGGCTCATTGAGAAGGGCTTCAACGATATCTTTGGTTTTATCAATATTGATCTCATAACCAAGAGGTTTGTCCCATGCAATTCTAGTCGTAACTGCCTGAATGTAAACTTTGTCACAATCCACCATGAAACATACATCATCCTTATAATCCTCATTTACTTTCTTGGGGATTTAGAACCTATTATTTATTTTCTCTTTGAATACATTGAAATCGTTGTCCATGATGCTATTATAATTTTCACCCATCTCTATAATATACTCATTTATTTGATAAAGCATAGGCAAATCTTTTCTCCATACTATAGTGTCTTTAGAGGGAAAGAATTTTTGAACATAAAAGAATAGACAAGTTAACAAGGAACCAAACTTACATGGGTTATTCTTTGAAGTTCTTACACTTTCTATGTTCTTGCTGAACTATCTCAACAATAGCTCGGCTAGGTCAAATGATAGATTGTTCTTTACCACCTTGTATGCCAAGTCCATAGCTTCAAATGACACACCATTTTACCTACTAGAGCTATAAATCTCATGTGCAATGATGTGAATAACAAACTTTAGTTCAATATAAAAAACATTGTTGATTTTCATTCCTCTGTCATCCCATTCTACTAGGGTTTTCTTTTCCAACTTTTCCTGACCTAGGGTTTTTTTTGTTTTGGCCTTGGCTAGCATTGGGAGGCTAGTGATTCAGTGAATCATCTTCTTTATTATCAAAACTAGTTGCTCCAACCATAATTGACTATTATGCACCTGACTTAGGATAAACCTAATCCATTTAACTTGAAATTCATGGGACATGTGAGGGATATGAGTTAACCCTTTGGTTTCCAGATTTTGGTGCTTGAGTTTCAAAACTCCATTCATAGATAGTTGACCTAGGGAATCATCCATTTACAATGTACCAATTTCATAAATAACACATTTGAAATGAGTGCAAATATCATTCATGAGAAGTACCTTTAGAGGGATTTGAGATTGAACTCCAGTTGGATCTAGGGTTTTGGCAATTGTAGGAGTGAGCTTGTGATGGGGACACAACCAAAGCATAGAATGGATGCAAACAAGAAAGGGAAAGTTTTATTAAGTATGAAAATATGCTAGTAAACTTAGTACAAAGAAATAGACTCCAAAACATGCCCTATGGGCTTACAATAGCATAAATCTGGAGATAATTTCTTCTCCCAGTACCTTCTCTCAAACTCCACTCCGAACTACCTTTTACAATGCTAGAAATGTCCTTAAATAGACCCCAAAGGGTTAAGGATTAGGAATAAATTATGGAAAGTGCTAGTTGGCATCCACCAACCAAATAGAAGGCTCCAGAAGTCATGTTAGAAGTCGACGCAAAACTAGAAGAATCTAGAAATGGTAACCGAACTTTCGGGAGGCATAACTTTTGAACCGTAGCTGGGATTGATGAACCATTTACTTTTTTGAAAAGATCTCAAAGCACTCTATAGCCCTATGGAATAGCTTTTCTCATCCCTCATTTTTCAGCCCTGTACGAGGTCATTTAATGCCCTAAACCTGACTTTAAAGCATTCTTAGGAGGTCTCCAAAAATTGAAAAACTGTGATAACTTTCAAACCGTGCAACCTTTTGACCTGATTCTTTTTCTAGAATATTCTAAATTATAATTTTAATCCTCCCTTACACCTTATAATCCACCATAATTATGGTTCAATTACATAGTCCTATTTTTTTGGCATTTGCACGTATCCCAAGGTACTCAAATACTCTAACCTAGAACACTGATAGTGGAACTGTGAGAGTTGGAACCTTTATTTGAACCAAATGGGCATCCATAAATGAAAACACATGAAATAGAAACTAAGTCTAAGTACATTTTTTTTGGGTGACACAGGATTGCCCGTATACCTCTGGATGCTCCTGCATCAGCTTGAAATCAAGTGTTTTCCACTCCACTCCACGAACCAACATGTCAGATCCTCTCTTGACCTTGCTACTACTGGATGCCATCTTCACTCAGTAGGGTTTGAAGGAATTCAAAAATTTTGTTGGAAATTCGTTCAAATCACTTGGAAGCTCTAAAGATTGCACTTTCACAATAGCACTTGTAATTTTACATTAGGAAATGACTTTGACTTCATGCTTTTTGTTAAAGATTTTTCATAAATGCTTATTATGAAGGTAGATTGGTTGAAATCACATTGACAAACTATCATCCACTATGCTTTTATTGAACACTTGATCCAAAGCCCTTGTGACTCAGTAATCATGAACAACTTTATCACTCCCAACCTAGTTCGGCAGAGTCTATGACCCAACCTCACTCGATAGAGAAGATAACTCAGTAGACACTTGCACTTAGTGATCCCTTTGTATCTAGATACCAATTTGGATCATTTTGCTCTTTCAATATAAAACTATTTTAGATGTCTTCTTTGATAGCATACTTCTAGTTTCTCCTATGAAAACTTAAGCATAAATGAAAGTCACCCAATTCTTGCATGACTTAATCATTACTCAGACTTGTATCCTTAGTGGACTTAGGAACCCATTGTTGTTTCATCTATTTTTGGATGTTATCAACATTTGCCTTCATCTCATCTTCAATTCTACCAGTATTCATGCAATTCTTGGCAAGATGACCAAGTTCTATACAAATGAAACATCTTTTAGTGGTGTCTCTTTTCCTCAAATGATGTTTTACACAATTTATTCTAATGTGTCCAAATTCTCCATAGTAATGACATCTACACCAAGTGTTCTAGTCCCATCCAAATATTTCTTTCACAATTTTCTCTACTAGATTTAATACCTTGGTTTTGCATTATGATGATTTATGTCCATGTTTCTTGCATTTGTGACATTTTTCTTCAAATCATGGTTTATCTTTGCATTCATTAGCCTTATGACCATGCAGCTTGCAATTGTAGCATTTTCTATTGAATTTTGCTTTTCCATTACTTCAACATTTTTTTAATGTATGACATGTCTTACCACAGTGATTGCAAGTAGGTCTTTGGTTCTTTTGAGCTCCTTGCTTGGATGATTCTCCTTCTTCTATATATCCAATTCCTACTTTTCCTTTTTTCCTATAGAATTTTTGTTCATTCAATTAATTCATGTCTTCTTGAGATTTCATCATTCTTTCATTGATTTGCTTCTCAAAGTTTACATCATTCCTCAATCTTTCATTGATTTATCTTTTAGATTTTAGATCATTTCTCATTCTTTTATTAATTTTCCTTTCAACATTCCTCATTCTTTCATTTTCAAATCTTAGGTTCATGATTTCTTCATTTGCATTGGAGAGCTAATCAATAAGGTTTTCTTGCTAAAGGGATTGGTTCTAGATTTCATTGTTCCTTCCATCTATCTCCTCTTTTATCTTGTTTATCTATTCCAACATAAGCTTACGAATTGAATTTCTTGTTTTCTTCTTAGATTTGTTACTTCTTCTTGTAGGGAACCATTCTTTTATAGGAGTTCTTTGATTGCTTCATTGGCTTAATTTAAATTTCTTGAATGAAGGTCTTCAATTCTTTCTTCAATGTAGAGATGATCATTCATTTGAATTGCAAGTTCTTTTCTTCTTTTCAAGGATTGAGAGAGTTGCTCCTTTGCATTCTTGAGTTGGTAATGGCCATTTCTAAATCTAGCTTCTCACTATCAATAGCTTTGTCAAGTCTGAATATCTCCATGGCCTTGATCTTTGCTCAAGTTGTTAATCTTTCTCCTGAGAACTACAATGCTCTGATACAAATTGTTAGAAATATTAAAGACTATGCTAAGTTACTAAGAGGGGAGGGGTGAATTAGTAACTTCTAAAACTTCAACAATTTTAACCTTTAATCCAACCATTCAATTAGCATTTAATCCATTATATAATTTTTGATCTAATTGCATGCATAAGAAACTAAAAACATGAAAGCATTCATAACACTGAGACACAAAGATTTGGCAACCCATAAACCTTTCAAATAGAAAGTAAAACTAGGGTGGGGATGATACCCATGACTTTAGTACTACAATATAAAGTTAGCCTATTAAAGCTTACATTGATCACTTCTAATTATCTACCATGTTAGGAGCAATAAGGACTACTAGATCCATCTTGTGAAAGGATTTACAAATATACAATTAAGTATGCACTCGATAAAGAGATTTACAAAATACTATTAGGTCTATCTTGTGAAAGGATTTGACTGATCCACCTATTAGGATGAAATAGTAGATGATCTCTAATTTGCAACTTGGCTTGTTGAATGATATTCCTTTAAGTACTGATCACCTTGCTATGATACATATGACTTTGCGGCTCCTTATTCTATTGTAGCCTTTGTAATTCACTCATACTTTTCTCTAATTCAATTCGCATTCACATCTTCATATTTTCACACACATACATATGTTGGATATGATACAATGCATTACATATATATCAATCCAATTACACAAATTACAAAGTCAACCACAATAAAAGTTACTGCAAATATTAAAGAGTCAGCCCACATGAAGATATTCAAGTTCTAAAGGCTGACTCGGTGAGATTTTGATACTCGGAATCCACTTTCAATACTTGGCACCATCATGCACTTGGTAGACATAGAAGCTCGGTCCATATTGATCACTTCCAAGTAGTCCTCAACTTTGTCTACACTGGTGACTTGGTAGATATTGTGCAACTTGGCTTAAACTAAATCACTTGATTACTTGATTAACATTATCACCTCGAGCTTAGAATAAAATGAGTCACTTGGTTATTATTGGGAAGCTCAGTTAACATTGGACTCTCATCCCATACACTACAAACTCAGTGAACATTGCATGGCTCGGCTTATACTGGTAAATTCAGCATATAATAAGATGTACAACTTACACTGTTGATCTTCATTATAGTTGAGACTACTCGGTAACCACTAAGATTTGTCCAAAGGACTCATTAGCAACTATAGAACTCAATGACAACAAAAATACATGGCAAACACTATGAATTATACAATGAGCTTGGTAGCTATATACAATCTGAATAAGTGTGTCTCACTAATAACAAAATTTGACTAATATGTCAACAAAATCAAGGGCTCTAACAACCCTTACCAATCACTTAAAGATGTTGGGAATCCATATCAATGGATTTTGTCATGGGACTACAAAAAAACAAGCAAGGTTGTGATAGTGTATTTTTCATGGTGGATAGATGTAGCAAGATGGCCCACTTTGTGCCATGCAAGAGCACAAATGACACATCTCATTTAGCCAATCTCTTCTTTAAAGAAGTAGCTAGAATTCATGGCTTGCATCAAACAATTGTATCAGACATAGATGTCAAATTTCAAGGGCACTTTTCGAGGACACTCTTCAAAAAATTGGGTACAAATCTAAGCTATAGTTCTTCCTATAACCCATAGACATATGGGAAAACTAGCGTAGTGAATAGGTGCCTTGGAAATCTCCTAAGATGCCTAACCAAGTAATACTCACACAGAGTTGGGATACAATTATGCCCCAAGTAGAGTTTTTATTCAATGACTCTATCAATAGGTCAACAAGTAAAACTCCATTTCAAGTAATATATGGTCTAGACCCCAAGGGACCATTAGATCTGATGTAACTTCCCTCTAATTTTAAAATTAGTGCTCAAGGCCAAGAATTGGAAAAACTTATCACAAAAGTACAATGGAAAGTAATGGAGACTTTCCAAAAGTCTAGTTTGAAGTATAAAGAAAATGATAGAAAGAGAAAGAGAGAAGTCCACTTCAAAGTGGTAGATAGAGTTTTGGCTTTTCTAAGGTAGGAGAGACTACCTAAGGGAAGGTACTCCAAACTATAGATGAAGAAAGTAGGCCCTTGCTACATACTCAAAAAAATAGGTGACAATGCCTATGAAATCTCCCTTCCTCCAACTTTGTAAATTTCCCCCATATTTAATGTTGTAGACCTCACACCATATAAAGCTATAATAGGTTAATCAAATCAGCAAGATGAAGACATCAATGATGAAGATTATGTTACCAATCTTCCACAAAGAAAACTAATGGAGTTAGAAGAAATCTTGTGTACAAAGCTAATAAAACAAACCAAAACTAAGAAGTACATGTAGTACTTAGTTAAATGGAAGGACCTCCCCAACATAGATGCTACTTGGCTAATAGAAGACCAAATCAAGCAACATGGAACTTCAATGGATTTGCTACCCTTAAGTAGGGACTTGAGTTTTAAAACTGAAGGTGACTATGGTGTAGGAGCACCTACTCTAAACTCATCAAATAAGACATCTAGGAGTCCTAAACATGCTACTTAGGTTAGTTAAGGCACATTGATCTAGTTGTAAGGCCTAGTTCTAGGATTGGGCATAATTATGGGCCCCTAGTTAACTAAGATAAAAAATGGTTAGTAAAAAAAAAAATTCATAGGATTCTAGTATTTTCCATGTTTTTAATATCTAGATCCATGTTGGATCACTTGCATAAAGTTTGGACCAAGTTTGGTCACTAGATTTGCATTTTTGCAAATTTTGCAAAAGTTACTCTAAAAGTTGTCAGCAACTTTTGAGTAACTTTCCTAAAAGTTGTCAAAACATGTAATTAATTCTCCCAAATGGATATAATAGTTTGAACTAGTCTTCTAACTATTGGGAATGCCCTACAAAGCCTCATAGGTAGATAGTAGGAAGATACAATGTATTTTGGCATTTCAATCAATAAAGAAATCAATATTTTCTTTGCAAAAACCATGGTTTTGGCCATTATATAGATCCGTATAGATGAGAGGGCATCTGTTAGTAACTCTAGTAGTTAGGGAATTTAATCTTCTTCATTTTGGAACAAGTCTCGCGCTTTGATCTATCATAGTTTGGAAGATATGAAATTTTCTATCTTGCTATGTAGAATTCAACCATAAAATCAACATTCTCCTAGGGTTGGGTTGTTTTCGCATATTCCACCATGGGAAATTGATACCCCTTGATGGAATACTTTTAGATTCAACAAGTTAATAGTGGGGAAATGCAAAGGGTTGGATTTTCCACAATACCCTAGGTGTGCATCTCAATGTGTACACCATACAACATTGAAGGACAATCCTTCTTAGATTTTGATTGAGGATTCATGAAGGCTTGAAACCTTGGATTCTTGGTTATTTTACATGCCCAAACATGTCTCCATACTTTTTTTTATATTTTCCATAGTATAACAAGTACTTGTAGTGTAAATGGAGCCCTAATTAAGCCTATCAACCCAGTCTAATGTTGCAACAGTAACAACCTCTGTTCATTTTTATCCTTTGGTGCTTTGGCATGTTTCATAAAACCTAAAAGGGTATTATAATCCCTAACCAAACTAACATCTCATTTGGAGATATTCCGACTTATGTTTTCATTCTAGGAAGGGCTACAAGCCAAATCCTTGGTTTGTGAAGTAACTTGGTGTTATGGGTTGCTTGTAAATGAAAGGATCATTGAATCCTCATTCATAAGACCTAAATAGGCTAGAATAGTAATTATAGGCCATCCCTAGTCTTTGTATCTTGTTAAGGTTTGATCCATCTTTTTGTTAAGGGAATCCAATAGTGCATTTGGTGTTTTTGGCCCTTAGAACCTTGGTAAGCCAAGTGATTAGGTTACCTTGTCTTATGGGGTTGTGATAACCTTCCTTTAAGCCCTTTCCATACCTATGATAGGCATTAGGCAATTGGATCCTTCACCTTGGGTGTTGAGGGATTTGAAACTTTCATCATTTCTTGTTGTTTAAGGCTTCTGCTATCCACTGTTGCATCACACCTACACCTCCAACACAAGATCAAAGTGCAACGAAGGAGCTAGTAGCAATCCAAGCACTAGTGACATTACCAAAATCTGACACTCCTTCCAGTCAAACTCTTCAGAAGCCAAACATAGATGGTACACCATTACAATTTTCAATGCCGAGTCCTAGCTCATCTAAGATAGAAGAGGTAATAAATTATGGAGATGTTAGCATAGATGAAGAGATTGTATTGCTAATTTTGATTATGTCACAATAAAAATTGAGCATATGGGTATACTACAAGAGGCCCTAGCAAAGAATAACCATCAAGAACTATTCAGAAGGGAGCATATGTAGAAGCAAGCTTTTATTGATATCAAAGATATTTTCTTAGATGCATTTCATCTACCTACTACAGATGAAACAAATCCAATCATTGAATAATTGACCAATATAAAGGAAAGAGTTAGTGACACAAACCTAGTTACTAATGTCAAACAATTAGAGTGGTCTGAAAAGAAGTTTCAAAAAAAGGTAAATGAGAAGATATCTAGTGATATTGCACTAACGTAGGTTGCATTGGAAACTAAGATAGATAGCATGAAGAAGGTACTAGAGAAAATTTTCTCTTTGTATACCAAACTATTCAATCCTACACTCTTCACACAAGAGATAAGGAATCAAATCCTGAGTTTGGAGAGCCAAATGCAGTCATTTGGTGCAACATTGCCCAAGTCTCCAACTCAAAGTGAGAAACATTCTAGGAACCTATTGCAATCCTAGAGTTAGTTAGTATCATTACAAGTAGATAAATCCAACATAAGGGCTAAAATGATCAGTATTTAGTTGATATTGATTCCTCACATGGAGATTTTACACAAGGAGGTAGGCTATGTAGAAACACTTATGAAGAAAGACCCCAATATTTCTACATTAGATGGCTTAGTCCTCCTTGCTATCAAGTTGGCCATCCAAATTAAGTCTTTGGAGGTAGCTTGTGATAATTGGAGTGTAACTCTTAAAATTATACTTGAGGTCCATCAATCTTTTTTTGACAAATACACTATTTGTGTATAACCAATTGACATCAATGTTAAAAAGGGGGAGTAAGAATAAGAGCAATGGGGGAGCAAGTAGAGAGTAGGCAAGCCGAACAAAGAGATATCTATCCAAAGGGAAAGAAGGAATAAGAGAACAACAAAATGATAAATTTATTTTAGATAGAAAGAAGAGAAAGGGTATCAATTGATGAAAATCTACTCAGTAGGAGAAATAATTTGATGCAAAGAATAGTACATAATAGATCAAACAACTTAGGGGGAGTTATAAGATTTTTAGGTATAAGTCATGTTGCACAATTTTGATATTTTGTAAATTTGTATAGAAGCTAAATAGACATCTATGTTATGCTTATAAGAATAAGATTATTAATTTATGACCAAGTGTTTTTGACACTCATGTCAAAGGCAAGATTGTTAATCTCAAAACGGTTTTGACAAGTGAGTTTCTATACACTTAAGTCACTTACTTAGTTCAAGCCAAACAAGTAACATATGTCAAGCCCAACATATAAGTTAGAGCATGTTGAGTAAATAGTGAGTGATGAGTCACTCATATGGTGAGTCACTCAAGTGCCAAGAAGATAGTATATGTTGAGTGATTTAGTTTCTAAGAAAGTAGTGCATGACGAGTCATTTAGATGCCAAGTGATAGTACTAAATTCATAGTTAGTGCCAAGCACCAGGGACTTCAGATGTTGAGTAACACAATTTTGATATAGTCATTTGTATTGGTACAAAATACTATGTAAACCATTTTTGAGGTAGCTTAAGGATTAATTTATGATATTTTGTTGATAAGGATGAATATTAAGTGGGAATCCCTATGTATTATCTGCATTCAATCAGGTAAAGGGAAGGTTTAAGTGATAATATGGGTGAATCATAGTTGTTGATTCATAGCTAACCCTAAGTTACCTAGGTCTTCTTAAGGACCACAAACCATAAAAATTTTTATGAGGGAATGAATAAAAGATCAGAGAGAGAGAGGAGTGTCTACATGTACAAACAAGACATTCATGGTGACCAAGGTATTATGATCTGAATTGCATTGTAAAATTAGTTAAAGGAGAACAAAGGAAGAAAATAATGAATAATAGGAGACACCTAATAAAAAAGGATCAATTATACATCAGTATATAGGTGATTTGACATCAAGAAATAGAGTGCTAATCATGGGATCATTGCTAAGACATTCTAACAAGTGAATCAATTAAATCTCTTAACAGAGTAGTCCTAATGACTATATTGAAATCCTATAACAAGGTACTTACTTAACTATGAGTTGAATTCCTTTAACTAGGCACACTTCTAATAGGGTGTTGAAATCCTTTAACAAGGTGAGACCTAACACCTTTGTAAGCTTTTAACATGGTAGATCTTTCATAGGGTAGATCATGTTTCATTATAAAACATTGTAACCTTCATTGAATACACTTTGTTATTGTAGTAGTGAAGATTTATGGGTGTCATTCCCATCCCAATTTTACCTTCTCATTGGAGGGTTTTTTGGTAATCATATCTTGTGTCATATATGTGTTATTTCTTACTTGTTTACATACTTTAGATGTATATTCTTTACATGGTATTTTAGTTTACTTATTGAATATGTGAGATGGATATATGGCGAATGTTTTTATATGTTAAAGTTTAAAGCATTGATTCAACCCCCCCTCCCCCCTCAGAGTTTACCTTTCCTATTGTAATTCCAATAGTTTTTATTTAAAAAATTATCCTTTATACCATAATATTTCATAATATTCCACATTTTCAGCCATCATGCTTCCACACATGTCTATTGGAAGTCTATTGGGAAAGTGAGATACTGAGAGTGGGGGATGAATCATGATCTATAAGTTTGTTAACATTCTTTGACAATTATCAAACTGATAACTTTCACCACTAACCCTTATTTCATCAATATCACAAATCACACAAAGATATATTGCAATGATGTAATAGATCTAATCTATTGATCACAATCGTAAGCATAAAATTAAATGATCAACATATAACACAAAATTCGGTCAACCAAAACCCTCCAAGGTGAAGGTAAAAATGGGTTTGGGATGAGACCCACAAGTCTTCACTACTATAGTAACAAATTTCATCTATTAGGGCTACAAATTTGATCACTTCTAATGATCTAGCCTATTAGGGGTTTTCCTTGCTAAGAGATTACAATACTTATTTAGTCTAGCTTGATTAAAGAATTTAAAACTCACAACAAAGTAAGAACTCTATTAGGATATTTACATAGGCCTTTTAGAACCACTCAATTAAGAGATTTACCTAGATTCACTCTGCTAAAATATATTAGAACCTAATCCATTCATTATAATTGTAATGCTTGATTACGGATATCCTCTTTCCATGGTTTGATCCTTCTCTAATCTGATATAACTTTGTTCTTCACTTCACTACTTTTCTTGGTTAGTCTATCTTGCTTCACCTTCAAAATCTTCTTAGGCATCCAAACTTTTCTTCTTACACATACATTCTACATACTAAAATTAGGGTTCAAAATATTCTTATATAACCAACTAGAGAAGGTTCTAGATCAAGATTAATGATCCAGATTTCTCTCATTTGCTGCTTAATGTCATGCCCAAATTTTGCAAGGGAAAACACAACACATTTTTTTTTTTAAACAATTTATCAAACTTCCTTAATCCACTTGATCAAGTTGCAAATCTACTAATTAGGTGTTACAACTACATCCCAGTTATTAAACAATTATTGATATGCCATATTAGATTATATTATTTCTTTTATTCTTACTTTCTTGTTTAATTATTATTTAATCCAATTATTAAATTAAACCACCATATTACTAATTCCAATATTATGGTGAAAGAAACTCATTGCCACCATTTTAAATAATGAGGGTATTACACACCTCTAGTTTTCTTTAACATTATTCTTATCAATTCTCCTTTCTATTAATGTTTCACACTATTATACTATTCTTTATTTAATTTAAGTTTTTAATCATCCTATATATGATATCTCAAAATTCTTACAATCTAATATCAATGTTAGTTCTTTATCTTATATTGACTAGGAAACTTGTACTATTTTTATTCTTTTTACTTTTATTCAATTCACTCGGCAACTAATAAATAAATCATCTACTATATACAATTCACAATAACAATGGACACCAAAAGATAACATATAATCACTTTCTGCTTCCTCTTTACACTTTAACCAACAATTTTCATATCCCTTTAAATATAAATATAAAGAAAATTAATATCTCCACTTCCATTTGTATAGGAGCGAAAATAGGAGATCTAAATAATGATAATGCTTTTACATATAATTTATATAATAAAACAAACACAAAACTTCCTTTAATTTTTACAAAATTGGATGACATTATAATACATGAATATTTATATTATCCTTTTAGTAACTAACTTTGAGGATAAAATAGAATTCAAAATTATACAATGAAAATAATGCTATCTAATTTTACTTTCATATTTGTTATATACTCTCGTAACATTTTTACCACATCTAACCTTATGAATCTAGGTCATAAAAATGTTATTATCTTAGCACACACGTGATTTATTTAATTACTATGTGTATCTATTGAATTATTTATTCTTAATCTAAGTGAGAATCAACAATTGATATATATATATATATTATACTAATTTTATAATATATTCCAACATAATAATATAATACTACTAATTTAAACATCTTTACATTCTAAAACTTACCACTAATTAATGTTGTTGTGTCACTAAGGCTGCATATATAATAATTTTAATCTCCTCCATTCCTTACTTTATGCCATTTACACATTTACACATTTTAGAAAACATATCTTGGTTTCATTTTCTCTTTTAATTTCCTACACTCCATGCGAATTTTCAGATTTGGGGTCTTGTGCCACATCATTCCCCCTCCATAACCGATGTGACTTGGCTGCCCACCTTTTTAGGTGCTTGATTTTATTCAACTCCATTAAATGGGGATCGGATATGCCTTCAACAGGGTGAAAAGACACGATTTAAATTGCTGCAACTACTTCCTTTTTGAAAAAAAAAATTCTTCCTCAATGTATGAGTCCCTTGACTAGGCGTGAGGGCTTTGAAATGTACTTTATTATTATTATTATGTTTGTTTTGAATACTAACCTAGCCCTGTCATAATGCTAGCTTATTTATGCAACTACGTAGCTATAGTTATAATATCTTTTGTTTATTCATAGATACATGTTATATTATTATTATTTAATGTACTTGGTTATGGGTACATTCTGATGAATATTTTATTGGTCTATAATAGATTTAAGATTAATTGTTGCATCTCCATACAAAATCCAGAGAAAAGAATGGGCAACTATAGCAATTATTCTTATGCTCTTATACAATCTTTATCATTCATTTTCTCTTCTTCTGTTGTGGTCTAAGGTTCTTATAATAAGTTATTGAAGTGGAAATATGGAGTTACTCATTAGACTAAGTATAGTCTAGAGTGGTGATTCACTTAACATTCAAATGTTAATTCTAATGCAATGGATAGGCATTTCATGACAGGGTATATATATGAGCTAATTGGAATATTCTTACCTATGATTTATGAAGTGTGAAATCATTTGCATCAGGATTACATTATATTCTCATGCAAGTTTCATTTCAAATACACATGCACAATTATTTACAATACAACTGAGATGATCAACAAGATAATCTTCCTATCAATACAAACTCTTCCAGATACCAAGTTTAACCTGGAACAACTTATGTATCCAACTTAAGAACCTTCAAGTATTTTAAATTCTGGATTGACATTCATAACATGACTATAGGCCAAATATAATTTCATTATCTCAGAATGTATATTCTACTAGGATGCTTAACTCTTCCCATCAATAGAGTCATATTCAAGGCATTGAAACAATACTATCATTACAATAAATTCCTCTTCCATGATACTCTTATGAAACACAAAGGTGGTGGAAACAAAGTATCACAAATATACACAAAGGGATACCTTCCACAATACAATGATACTCTTAACCCATCCAATTGACAATTGAAATGAAATAGTGGCATTACTCTTACAACACATTTAGGTTCACATATCAAGATGTAGCTTGTGTTCTCTCTCAACTCAAACACCATAATGCTTTCTTCTCCTATGCACATGGAAAGATAGTGAAAGCTCCAAGTTTTCAAGGTTATCCAATAAGGACCTACAAATAAGAGATAAAATGTAGAACCATGGAGGCTCACCTCCTAACCTAGGCCTCAAGGAGGCCACCCCCGCGCCAGGGGAAACAGGGCTCAATCGGGATACATTCAAACATCATCACAACAAGAAGAACCAACATGAATATCACATTTAATAGCACATTTACAATTCCCAACCAAGGCTTGCACAATGATTTACAGATGGAATCATAAACATTGGGTGAAAGTGGACTCTTCAAGGAGGAGAATGCCATATCCTTGTGAAACAATAAAACTTGCAATTGCAATATTCCAATAAGGCTTTCAAGAACCATGCCATAACAAGGCTATCAATATCACATGCCTCAACAAGGCTATCAACACTTACTCCTCTTCACACATCCTCACTTATACCTCCCATAGAACAATAGAAAGGAATATGGCTTCAATGGAGTCCATACTCCTTGAAAACTATCCCCTCTCCAAGAGAGGGATTTCTCAACTTCAATGTTGAGCCCAACTAACCCCTTCACCCTGAGGCTTCTCTTCCCTCCCAAGGGTGAGTGAAGCCTCCACACCCAACACAACATGCAATCCACAACCACAATCCAAGAAAACAAACCAAATGCAAAGAGATTCAACATGCTCAGTCACACTCACAATATTTGCAAACATGCACCAAATGAAAACACATAGATCCTAAGGAAACACACTTACAACTTCCATTTTCAACTTTCATGAAATGAAAGGAAACATGGTATGAAGCACTAACTTCCTTTCAAGCTATGGCTTTGAAATGATGATGGAAATCTTTTCCTCCTTGGCTTCCAAGCTTCTCTTCCATAAACCTATTTGTCTCTCCATGAGAGAGTGGGTGGACAACCACTAAATTTGGCACAAGCTCCCTAAAAAGACCCCCACTTCCATCCTCACCTACCCTTCTTACCCCTTGTACCTTTCTACCAATAAGAACTTAACCAAGTGGTGGGGTGAGGAAAAAGATCATGTGACACTCTAATTTTCGAATTGGTTTGAAAATGACTAATTTAGAGGGACGTCTATGTCCCCTAAGCCAGCTTATGCCTATATTTATACCCCCGACCCATACTACTACCATGTGGGTGACTTATTTTCACCAAAATAACACTAGGGAACCACTTTAAGTCTCTCTAAAGTTCTCATCAAATTTTAATTTGAATACCACCATGAAAGTAACTCATTCTAACACTCTCCAGGGTGGGTTAGTTTAATTTCACAATGAGGATTAAATTTAGGTTAAGTGATTTCATGCCAAGAATCCTATATGACATGTCATTTACACATAGACAACACAAGTGTCAAATGACACACACACATTAAAACACTTTTCACATCACGATGACATGTCTCTAATTAATCATGATCTCTAACTATAACACTTATGCACAATCACATTACGAAATAACACAACACAACGAGGTTTTGAATCTTCCAAAGATTCACCTTGGCTTTACTGTGTTCACATAGATTGAAC
This sequence comes from Cupressus sempervirens, assembly GCA_028749045.1. Lineage (NCBI taxonomy): Eukaryota > Viridiplantae > Streptophyta > Pinopsida > Cupressales > Cupressaceae > Cupressus > Cupressus sempervirens. The sequence goes on from CM053793.1 coordinate 691,266,771, forward strand.
CTTGTTTCCCCCAATAATCTCCATGGTTCAACTTTCCTAGACACTCAATTTAAACATCAATAGCCCAATAAAATAATATAAAAATACATACATATAAGTGCAGAATAGATCCAATATCTAATAATTCATATTAACATCTACAATTAACTTTCATCTAATCATTTATGTCCTAAGTACTATCAACAAAACATTGCAATATCATATTCAATTAACTGTCATCTAAGTGCATATTCAAAACATTGCAATATCAATCATATGGGTATCAACATTTATCTTTCTTATCATAATGAAATTATTATTCTAAATACTATCACAATCCCTATCTATAATAACTATGAAACACTGAGGTCATATAATAAAAACATGTAAAATGGATCTTAGTATATATGTCATAAATGAAAATCACTATTGTGCAGACTTGTAAGGTAGTATCCTTTCAAATCAACTGACCAAGGAAATATTTCTAATAATGTCATTTTTATCTCATTACGCAGTGTGTGTGTCCCTAGGATTAATTTCCTCATCTCATTGAATGTTTTCAAATTATGTCATCATATTTTAAAACCAATCTACGAGTGCAACCATTATGTTTTGTTGATGTTATGAGCTACATCCATTGTTATTTCTTAGGAGAGAAAATGTTAATTCATCTTTCCTAATTTTGGGTAGTGATTCGTCTATAAATTCCTTGACCCTTAGCTTGAACATATAGAGTTTCATTTTCTTGTGATCTTATCTATTCAACCTAATGTTATTGAAGGGGTATTAGACTTATACCAATCAAAATCTACATCAATCTCTACTAGGGTCTCATAAATCATTATAAGTACAAAAATGTCAAACATAACCAAGGTCTATAACAAGGTACTATTGTGGGCCTTACACTTAACCCTTCCATTTTTCTAATCGGTTAAAAACCTTGCATAGGAATTAATGATCCAACTCATAGCACATAATAAACTCCTTAAGTTAATCCTCAATCATTAAATCATGAAATATGTCAACCAAAAAATATTTACCTCAATGTTTGTGCATTCTAAACAAATATATCAAAACTATTTCACCTGGCACTTGAAGACTCTAATGCTCATTCATGACTAGCTCTTTATGTTGTCCCTACACTTCTAAATGCTTGGCATTCACTGTATAACTCAAATTGAACTAACTCTATCTTTCTTGACACAAATTTACTTTTGTCTTACTCGACATGTATAGGAACATTCAATGTCCATAGAATTTATTGACAATAACAATTGCTTGGCCTTAACTAAAATAGGAACAATTCTAAATAAATTGCTCGACCTTAGTGGGATCGCTTAGTTGTAGTGATGACTGACCAATGTTGCAAAATAGATGACTAAGTGTTTGAAACTAATAGATAACAAACTATAGGGATCAAAAATTTCCCTCTTTGATATTAGTGGAAAATACACTTTGTCATGATTTAACACTACATTCCAAAACTGAAAAAAATGAGTGCTTCCCCTTTGACTATCACTCAGTCTTCATAAAGATTTCAAATTTTACAACATATATACATGACTTTACATACTCTATCTACAATATTAAAATAATAAAACATGTAATCATATCCTCGTGTACCTATAATCATTTCCTCACATCCTCATCATGACATAATTTCCCTATACAAATGTATTCCCCATTATTTTTTATCACTTATGCCTATTGGGGTGCAGGGGTCAAACCATACTTATTTGAAAATGGTTTGTGAAGTTTTATTATCATGGCTAGTGCATGATCCAAGTTGTTCTTGACTAATTCTAATAATTGAATCTTGATCTCTAATGTAGCAGCTAGATCCATTAAAATTTTAGTTGTTGAGAGATTTAGATCTCTTAATACTACCTACTTGGTTGTTATAAACTCTTGGCATAACCTCTAAATGAGGTAACAAAATTTTCTAAATAGAGACAAGTTTAACCCTTATTCTTCCATCATGAGCCACTAGCTCAACTTATCTACCTTAGGCAATTGTTAATTTATTAAAATAATTTAAACTAGAACTTGGGTCCATGTTAAATGAATGTGTTGATGCTTACAATTTTGCTTTCTTCCTATCAACGAAAAATTAATTCTCCTTTGTAAAGAATTCAAAATCACCCAACTTTTTATACAAATAAATAATGTTCTTTACAACATCTTCTATATTATTTATAAGACATGAAAAATGTATTTTCCTCATTGCAAATTCACTTGAGACCTTTTCAATGACATTCTTTTCAAATTTTTGGGGAATCGACTTCATTAGTTTTTCATTTGCATCTATGCCATCTTTATTGATCTTCTTAACAATATGAACTAATTGAGCTATTATAGGAGAATTCTCATCAATATTTTGTGCATCAAATGCTTCAACAAAAATGTCCTTAATCTCATGTAGCACTTGTCTTTTTTGTAGCTCTCTTCTCATTTCTTCTTGCTTAGTTTTTCTTGCCAACTGATCTTACAAAATTTGTATTTGTTCAAATGTAAAATTGCTAGTGTCAAATTTTGGTATGATAATGACCTCATCTATGGTTATTGGCTTTCCAAGTTTCCTTTCTTTCTTCTTCAATAACTTCTTCTTTGGAGTCTTGTTGTTTGGTAGTGCTAGCTAAAATGAGTGTAATGAAACATTAACACTTGGTCTCTATGGTTATCTTGTTCCACTGTCTTCCATGCTTGCTGAGACTAATAGCTTTTAAGTCACAATCACATGTTGTTTAGGTATACCACCTTCTCTTGTCTCAGATTACATGGATAATTCTATACTCAACCTTGTTTTTATTTTCTCATTTTTCTGACCTTGTACCTTGATCACTATAAGACTTACCTACGTTATCTCCTTATTTCCCTCTATAAGAGGTCTTCGTACTAGTGCTTAAATATCACTAATAGTAGAATTATCTGCTTATCCATTCTACTTATCATTCTAACTCTCTAAGGTTAGGTTAGCCTTAATAGGGTATTCACTTCTCTTCTCTTTAATTGTTGATTCACTCTACTCCTCAACATCTATGACCAAATAATTTTGTTCCATTTGTCTCAATTGGTCATTGAAATCAATAGTAATAATGGGTGTTTTGCTAGTAGTTATGATTACCTATTTCTCTATTCATTTCTCTCCAATCTTAGGATATTCTTTAATTTGTACTAACATTGGATTCGATGTATCAATCAACACATATTTAATAGATTTTGGATCTCGATCTCCATGTTCTAACTTGACAGATATCATCTCTTTTAGTTTAGTAGATACTTAAGTCACATAAAGTATTTCATCCTCAATGGTGACTACCTTTGTTTGTTTTTCCTTATCCTGAGCCATCTTTTCTACAATCTATACAAATTTTTCTACATCACTATAAAAATATTTTGCATTTTTTAATTCAATTTCCTTATCTTCTTTTTCTTCTTCTTCTATAATGTTGAAAATAATTGACCAATTTTATATTGTCTTATGTTACACAAAATGTCATATCTTTACTAGTCAGTGTATGTCAAGCTCACTGATGCAATGAAGATAGTTGCCTATGTGTGCTGAGCATTCAAGTGTTTGCCAAGTTAAGAAGATAGTGTCTATCGAGTTCACTCAAGCATCAAAGAGAAGTCTATAGAAGTTTAGTGTTAACTGAGCTCACCTAGTTAACAAATGAAACTTGGGTGGAACCAATGTTAACCAAGCTTACTCAATTACCAAGGGAATTTGATGAAGTTTTAGTGTTAACCAAGTTCACTTGGTTAATCCAAGAAAATCATTTCTAAGTTAGTGTCTACCGAGCTAGGTTGGCTAACAAAGGATTTTCTTGTTTTGGCATATTGAGTTTTATGAATTTGTTTGTTGGTTTTAGCCAATTGAATACATGAATATTAATTATTCTAAATTGTATTCAATCCAACTTGACAATGTATTTCATATAAGGTCCAGTTGAGGATTTAAAGTGTGGGAATGTGTGGAAGATAAGAAGATACTTAGAGGAAGCAAATTGGAAGGATAAGTAGAATATCTTTGTTGGGCAGTGAAGATTAATCTAATAAGGAAGGATCAAGCATTCAAGATAGAATTGAGATTTAAAATTAGTAATAAGTTGTATCAACAATCAGGTTGTATCATTTTTACTATCTAACCATTCTAGTAGTGTATCAAATCTCTTAATAGAGTTAGTCTAACAACTATTTGTAAATCCTCTAACAAGGTGGTATTTCTAGATTGAAGTGTCTTAAGTCCTCTAACAAGACACTCCTAATAGGGTGATTAAATCCCTAATAGGATTACACCTAATAGTGTGTTTTGTAACCTTTAACAATGTTGGCTCTTAACAAGGCTTACTTCATAAGAGTGAAAAATGATAACTATTTGCAATTGGTAGTTTTTTTCAAATTGGGTTTCTAGGTTAAATCTTGGTGTCACTTGTGTTCATGCTATTTATTTTATGTGTATACAACTAAGTTAGTTAAGGTTAATCAAATTTAACATCTTAAGATGTACATGTTCAATATTTTCTAAGTAATAGTTGTTATTATAGTGCTTGTTGAGTTACAACATATTGTTAGTTTTAACCAAGTGCCTATGTGTTAACTGTGTGACAATAATTTTAGTAGAATTTATGTTTTGTATTAACATCTAAGGGATCTGGGATGTATTTTTGTGGTAACTAACTCACCCATCCCCTCTTAGTTACTCCTCTTATATTTCCAACAATTGGTATAAGGTCTTTTGTTACTTGTAGAGAAGGTTTCAATGACCTAAGCTAAAGATTAGGATGTCTTACAAAAGAGAGATTCCCAAGTTGAATGGAGATAAATTTGAGGCATGGAAGGAACTTATGAAGATACATCTAGAAACCATTAGTGATTCAAGTCTGAAATATTTGTATACCTAGTATAAAGCTCCTACTTGAACTATGATTGTGGAGGAGATTGTTGAAAAGAAGAATCATAACATTATGATGACTTACATTTCATCCACTCTTAACTATGCTGAATTTGATGAGGTAAAAGGGTGTGCTATTTCTCATGAGATGTTGACCAAATTGAAAGATATCTATGGTGGTGATTATAATTTCAGAAGAGCCATGGCAAAAAACTTGAGAGGTTAGTTTGATCAGATGAAGATGAGAGAGGATGAAAACATTGCAAAATATGTTAAGGGAACTCAAAACCCTTCTTCTTATCTATGCAATTAGAGTGTCATCTATTAAAGAGGTGATATGTAATCCAAATAATAAGATAACCTTGGATTCTCTAGTGGGACAATTGATATCATTTGAACTAGATAACTATGATCATTATGTTCCTAGTTCTAGCAATCTTGAATCTTCATTTCAAGCCAAGTTGTCACTCAAGAAGAAAGCTACAAAGTCCAAAGGAAAATAATCTAAAATTGAAGAGGAAGATAGTTATGACAATGATCTTGAAGCCATTGAATCTCTTCTTGCAAGAAGATATCCTAACCATAAAGGAAAGTACAATTGTAAAATTCCTTGAATCTATTTTTATTGTGAAGAAGTTGGTCACATTACTACAAGGTGTCCAAACAAAGAATACAAAGATAAAAAGAAGAGAAACAAGTACAAAGGCAAGAAGAATTTAAAAAAATACAAGGAATACAAGAATAAAGGTAAGAATTCTTGTTTCATGGCTAAAGATTCAAATACTAGTGATAATGATGAAATGGTTTATATTTCTATAAAAGATAAATCTAATGATGAAGAAAATAAAATGGAACTTATCTCTCATGTTAGAAAAAATGATACATAGATTATTGATAGTGGTTGTTCTCATCATATGACTAGTGATAAAATAAAAAAATTGAACATATGGAATCCTATGATGGTGGAAGTGTAAGATTTGGAAATAGTGAACCATGTTGCATAAAAGGAAAAGGTTGTATCTCACTAACTAATGAACTTAGATGTGATAAGGCTTATTGGGTTGAAGGACTAAAGAATAATCTACTAAGTGTGGAATAGTTTAATAGCATTGGATTCAAGGTAGAATTCATGAATAGGAAGGCAAAGCTGCTAGATGGAAAAGGAAACCTAGATGGGTTCAGTAACCAAACAAAAGGTAACCTATTCTACCTAGATCTTACTAAAAGTTCATGTTGTATTGCTCAAGTAGAAGAAATTTGGATGGCATAAAAGATTATGTCATGTGAATTCTATAACCTAATCAAGATAAGAAAAAATAAAAGAGTGAGAGGTGTTTGTAGTCTAAGGAAATCTGAAATGGGACTATGCAAAAATTGTCAAATTGGTGAGATGGGAAAGACAAGTTTCAAGAACAAGAACTATCATTTTGAAGAAGTCTAGGAGTTGGTTTCTACAAACCTTTATAGACCTATTGGTATAGAAAGATATAGTGAAGATATGTACTACATATTATTTTTTAATGATTATTCTAGGATGATGACAATAATGTATTTGAAAGATAAGTCTAAAGCTTTTCAAAAGTTCAAATGATATCTAGATAGAGTTGAGAAAGAAACATGAAAATAACTAAAGTCTTTAAGGTTAGATAGAGGAGGTGAATTAATTTCCAATAAATTATGCACTGAGAAAGGAATCAAAAGACAAGGATCAACTCCTAGTATACCTTAGTAGAATGGCATAGTAGAAAGAAGGAATAGATCATTCCTAGAACCTTGATGATAGAAACGAATTTTGCAATCAAATATTAGAAGGAAGTAATTAGTACAACAATTCATACCTTAAATAGAGTACAACTAAAGAAAGATTCAAATTAGACTCCTTATAATCTATGGTATGGATACAAACCTATTGTTAGTTACTTTAAAGTTTTTGGTAGGAAATTTTATGTCCTAAAAGAGACTAGAAAAGGAAAATTTGACGTCTAAAGTGATGAAGGCATATTCCTAAGACACTCTAGCAGAAGTAAAGCATACAAATTTTTGAATCTAACTGCTCATAAGATCATAGAAGGTGCACATGGAAAGATTGATGAGTTTGTAGAAAAGAGTGAAGAAGAGAGCAACAAAAAACCTTAAGAGTACAAAAAGTTTATCTACTCTAAACCTAATACATTGCCTAATCCAATTGGAAGTTAGGAGGCCCCACCTCCCAAGTCCCAAAAATCACTAGAAGCACCCAAATTGTAGTAAGTTTAACCTCATAGTTTGAAGGAACCAAGTTGCAATTAGAAGTTACTAAGTTGTAGCTAGTACAACCTAAGTCTGAGTCTAAAGGACCCAAGTCATAGACAATGGGACCCAAGCATAATTCAGAAGATCATAGTGAGGAAAATAGAACAAGTTCTAAATTTAAAGTGTCTTTGTTAGCAAGATATGTTAGAAGACACCATGCACTTGAGAAAATCATTAGAGATAAGTTATATGGTATAATGACAATAAAAAAATTGCAAAGTACATGTTTTCTTATTGAATTTGAACCTAGAATAGTTAAAGATGCTTTGGATAATGAAATTTGGATTGAAGCAATGAATAAAGAGATAGACTAGATAGAAAATAATAAGACCTAGACTCTTGTTCCTAGACCTAAGGATAAGAATGTAAGTGAAACAAAGTGGGTTTTTAGATATAAGTTTAATGAAGATGGAGAAGTAGTATGCAAAGGCTATTCTCAAGAGGAAGGTATTGACTATAGTGAAACTTTTGCTCCTATTGCAAGATTAGAAGGTGTTCAAATTTTACTTTCTTATGATGCACATAAATGATTTAAAGTATATTAGATGGATATGAAATATGCGTTCCTAAATGGAATTCTAGAAGATGAATTCTACATAGAGAAACCTGAAGGTTTTGTAGATTTGAGCAAAAAGGATATGGTTTGTAAACTAAAAAAAGCATTATATGGTCTCAAACAAGCCCCTGGAGCTTGGTATAAAATACTTCATAATTATTTGATAAAGATTGGTTTTCAAAGGACAAATGATAACAATGCCCTATACATCAAAGAAGGACTAGATAAGAAGATTGTGTTGGAAGAAATCTTTGTGGATGATACATTGTTTACTGGAAATGATGATTTCGACAAATCTTTTTAAGAGGAAATGAGTAAGGAATTTGAGATGTTGAGATGTCAATGTTTGGAGAAATCAAATTCTTTGTTGGCTTGTAGATTCAATAGAAGAAAGATGGTATCTACGTTTCTCAATCTAAGTATATCAAGCAGATACTAAAGAATTTTGGAATGAAGGATTCAAGATTAGTTGGAACATCTATGTGTACTAGATATAATCTTTCCAAAAATGATGATTCCAAGGAGATAGATTAGACCTCAAACAAATCAATGATTGGCAAACTGTAGTATGTAGTACATACTAGGCCTAATATTGCTCTTGCAGTTGGTATGGTGGCAAGATTTATAGCTAATATTAAAGAAAGTAATATGATGGAAATAAAGAGAATCATGTGGTATTTGAAGGGTATTGAAGATTATGGATTATGGTACAAGAAAGGAGGCAATTTAGATTTGAAATACTTCACTAATGTAGATTGGGTAGGAAGTGTCGATGATAGGAAGAGCATTAGTGGTGGAGTGTTCTTTCTAGGTAAGAGACTAGTATCTTGGACAAGTAAGATGCAAAATTGCATTTCTTAATCTACAATAGAGGTAGAATATGTTGTAACAATAGTCAATTGTGTTGGAATATTCAAATAGGAAGAATGCTTTTGAGAGGAGGGGGGGGGGGGGGTGTGAATCAAAAGTATTGTATTTTGACCCTTAAAACTTTTTAACTGAAAGTCGATTGCATGCATATAAATATATCAAACAATTATGAGAAACACATAAGTATCACCACATAACACTTGAGATTTTGGTAACCCAGAAACCCTCCATAAATAAGAAGGTAAAAATGGGGTGGGGATGATACCCACAAAATCACTGCAATAATAATGTTTGACCACTTCTGATGGTCTACCCTGTTAAAGGCCTACCCTGTTAAAGGCTTTACACTATATCAATAGTGACCTGGTTAAAGGATTTACAAATAGTTTACATGAAGTGTCACCCTGTTAAAGGATTTAATCACCTATTTAAAGGATCTACAAAATAGCTGTTAAGCAAACCTATCACCATAGGGTTTTCATTCTAACACAATTGCTAGAGAGTATTAGGTACAATAAACCTGATAGCTTACAATCCTTCGATTGTTGAATATAGGCACTTGATCTGCTTTCTCTGATCTTGATCCTCTAAGATCTGATACTCTTTACTTTGAAATAGTTTTTCTTTTACACCCTTTTACATCCACTTCTTTTTCTAATGAGATTTTTTCTTCCTTATAAAGACATTCAAAGACTTAGGGTAAGGCATGGATCTATGATCCATATTGAATCTTTGCTTCCCACTCATTCCTTGCACTTTTCTTATTGGTTGCATCCCTTCTCCATTTTTCTTATTGGTTGCATGTAGATTGCATAGGAAATACAAAATATTCGATCTTATCATTTAATCCTTCGAGATTTGTCATATGTCGACCATGAAAACGGTTTACATATGAATCAATGAAGTTACAAACTCATATGTGCATTCTATGTTACTTGGCACTTGCTGATTATAGATGCTCGACACTAATAACAAACTAGCTTACTCGGCTCCTGTAGCATTTCTGTATTTCTTGGAATCATATGTGACTTGACACTTAAATATCCCTCGACACTTGTATCATGCTTGGCACCTAAAGTCATTCGACACTTGAAATTCACTCGGCACCTAATCTTCACTCGGCACCTGAAGACTACTCGACACCTGAAGATCACTCGGCACCTAAAGTCTTTCCTAACTTAGCTCATGTTGTGGCTCGACATACATGGTGTACTCAGCTCTAATATAGAAAGTGGTTAAGTGTATTGGCACTCAAGTGTCAAAAACCATTATGAGGTTAACAATCTCCCTCTTTGACATGAGTGACAAAAACACTTAACTGACCTTATGAGTACATTAACCAATTTGCTTGGTATATATAGAGGTTTAAAAAAACCTTTAATCAAAATTTGTGTAACTTACAATATATATACCTCAAAATTATTGTAACTCCCCCTGAGTTGGTTGTTTATGCCATTATTTGTATATCATGCTCCCCTTGGTTTCCTTGGTTTTGTTTCCCCCATTCTCTCATCTCCCTCATGCATCTTATAATATCTCCCCCTTAGTTAATAAGATATATATCTCCCCCTTTTCGAAACTTATGTCAAAGGATTTTAAGGGTTAAGACCATATTTCACTAAAAATGTGCTATTTTCCTCCATAATCATCCTGAGAGTTGCATCCCAATTGTTCAAAGCAATTTTTAGTGACTTGTGTTGGATGGTAGTCTCCGTAGCAAGATGAATAAGTCCATCTGAAGTAGAAAGATTAGGATCTTTCTTGAGAATAGTTTCTGCATAGACTTGTTCCTTATGGAGTATTTCCAAATGTGGGGTAATGGAGGACTTGAGCTGTATCAGTTTTGCCTTGATATTGGCCTCAGTTGCTGTTAATACAACTTTTTCTTTCTGAGTGTGAAGCAATTGAGCAAAATGCTTCTCACTTTGAGCTGGATCTTTTGGTAGCTGCATGCTTGAAATATTTAAATTTCTCTCCAAGCTCAGTATCTTTTGGCTTGTCTCCTGTGTGAAGTATGAAAAGTCACACAACTTTTTGTACAATGAGAATATATTCTCAAGTACCTTTTTCACTTTGTCTATTAGCTTTGCCAGTTCAACCTAGGAAAGTGCAATTTGACTTGATATTTGCTCATTTACTTTTCCCTGGAATTTCCTTTCAGACCATTTTATAAGTTTTGCATTTGTCTCTTGGTCTTCATTTGTCACCTGGTCAACAATATCTAATAATTGCTCCATGATATGCTTTGACTCATCTGGTGACTGCAAACTGAAGGCATCCATAAAGATGTCCTTAATCTCATCTAGTGTTTTCTTTTTTTTATACTCCTTCCTGAGTATCTCTTGTCTCTTTCTCCTATTCAATGCTTCCTGCACCTCATTGATTTGATCAATGGTTATTGTTTTTGAGTCATATCTTGGTATGACTATCTCCTCATCTAATTCAGGGTATCCATAGTGAAGTACCCTTGCAACTTTTGTAGTACTAGATCCTAGTGTAGATATTTGCAATGGCTGTTGGGAAGGAGTTCCCAAGGTAGGCAAATTTATCAATGTTTGTATTGCCTCTTGCTCTTTAGGAGTTTCCTCTATTTTCTCCTCCTGCTATCTACTATCTTGATCAATTATGGTAATCTTAGGAAGTGCACCTTGTGTTTGTGTTGTAGAATCAGATGTAATAGTCTGTCCTGTTTGTTCTGTTTCTTTTTCTACAGCTACACTTAGGTTTTGTATTATGGTGTCAACTATGCATGATGAAATAACTGTGGACATTTGAGGTTGACCACTAGTAGCTGTAGAGATGATGGAAGGTGGTTCTTGTGGATTCACCTTATCTCTAACTGTGCTTTCTACTAGTTTTTGTAATTCATCCATACTAACCAATACTGGATCTGTACACAATCTTGCTTGCTGTGTAGATTGGTCAAGGATTCTTTTGAGGTCTTTTGCAGTTAATGGATTGATGTTTTGACCAGAAGTGTCAGGAACATCTTTTATAGTTATAGTTTCTACAGATGTGATGGGTACATGAGGAGGGCTAGAGGGTGGCAATTGTGTGTCTTACACACTCTGGTTTGGTATTTGCTCTTGATTAGCTGTTGCCGTTACATTTTGCTTTTGTGTCTCTTCCTCCTCTCCATCTTTCTTTTCTTCTTCCTTCTTCTCTTCTTCTTTCTTTTCTTCTTTTTTCTTTTCTTCTTCTCTCTTTTCTTCTTCTCCCTTCTCTACTACTGTCTTCTCTTCTCTCCTTTTTCTTCTCTCTTCTGGTGGAGTAGTAGCTTCTTCCTTTTATTCTTCTTCAAGAAAATCTTCAATCTTTTTGTACAAGTTTTTCCATGATTTTATTGTTCTCTAAACAATTTATTTCATCTTGTTTTGGAGAATGAAGAATGCCCTATACTTAGGTTTAAACCTAGTATTATGCCTTTTGACTACTTTCTTTATTTGTTCCTTAGTCAAATCAGGCAATACGCTTGCTAGGGTTCATTCCCTCATCTCCTTCTCCATTTTCAAAAAAAAATGCCATCTATCTTCTACAATTTTAGACAGTTCATTTGGCAATTGTCCATCTAGTTCAAGAGGAGTGTACTTGAACTGTGCCATCATTCCATAAACTATTTCCTCTATCCTATTCTATTCTTCTTTAGTAAACTTATTAAAATCAACTTTATTTAAGTTGCTTAAATCACCATTTCCAATCTTTTTACATAAAGTGTCAACTGAAAAATGGCTTACCTTTTCAGATTGATCTTCTTCATTAGTATCAGGTTGAGCCACATATCTTCTTCTTTTCCTCAGCTCTTCCTATGTTTCCTTGATTGGTTTCTTCTTTGTAGCTTCCTCTTTAGCCTTTTTAGTGGAGGCCCTTGTTGTAGCTTGGGTTGTTGGCTTTTGAGGTGATGGCATGGCAGATTTCTTTGGTTTTCACTGAGCTGGAGGTTATTCTGTTGCCTTTATTTTCTTTGACTCAGCTCCAGTTGGTGCTTCCTTGGCTTCTTCTTCCTTTGCACCTTCCTTCTTGTCTTCACCTATGCCTTGAGTTAATTCCATTGGGCCTTGTTCTTGTTCATCTTCATCATCATCATTGCCATCTTCTTCTTCTTCTGCTTTAACCTCAATTCCTTCACCAAATTTCTTCTTAATCTTCTTCAACAATTTGTCTTTCTTCTTTAATGTGGAGGCAATCTTTAACTCCATATTTATCTTTGATCTTACCACATCATAAGTGCCAAAGTGTGGAGCATTTTTATCTGTCTCTTCTGCCAATAATGCAGTTATTGCCGCAAAAGCTTCATCTATATTGATTTCATATCCAAATGGCCTTAGCCATCTCACCCTTGGAATTACTACTTGAATGTAGGTGAAGTCAATATCAACTAAGAAACATATATCATTAATATGTTTTTCTACTAAAGAAACTGGTATTCTCACCCTTTGCTTCATGGATTTCTTGAAATCCTCAAAATAGCTTGTCATTAGAGTATCAAAATTTTCTCCCATTTATTCTATATACTCAATTATTTGGGATATGATAGTCTTATCACTCCTCCATGTCACTTTTCCGAAAGTAGGAAATTCATTCTGAACATAAAAGAATATACAAACCAAAATTGCTCCAAATTTACGTTGAGCACCCTTTGTCCTTCTTATGGCAGTTAGGTTTTCATTTATCTGTTGTAGTTGTAGTTCAGCAAGATCATAAGTATGATCCTTTTTCACCAGTTTATAACCTACATCTACTACAATACATAGAACACTGTTGAGTCTACTGGATCGATAGAACTTATGGGCAATGATTCTAACAACAAACTCAACTAGAGGATCCTGAATGGTGTGAATTGTCATTCCTCTCTTATTCCACTGAGCACCAGTGTTCTTTTCAATAACCTCCTTTGATTCACTTCTCAAGGTTTTGAACTGATCTAGGGTAGGGTACCCAGTTACCCTATGTATCATTCCTTTGGTTAATTTGATGGGAATATCTTCCAACCAAAGACTTCCACCATGAATTCTGCTTAACACAAGTTTAACCCATTCTGTCTTGAATACGGTGGGAAAGCTCAAAACTCGGGTCAAACCTTTTCTTTCAACAATTTTGAATTCATCTTTTAAGACTCCATCTACACACAATTTCTCATAGGCTTGCCTTATCTCCATATCTCTTAGGGCTCCTATCTTACAATTGTAGCATCTTCTCACGTCTTGAACCATTACAACTTTTGGGGGTATTTGGGAGAGAGCTCCAGCTGGGTCATTTTTGTATGCAACTTCAAAAATGGGACAAAAATTAGGTTGCTTGACCTCATTGGACACTAACTAAACTTCAAACAACTCTTTGTCCTCGATTTTCTTGAAACTTGATGCCATTTATGCAAACTAGGGTTTCCTTTTTACAAAATGTGGAACTACATAGCTCGACACAAATGAAAATACCTCAAGATCGATGAAAATGCATTGAGAGATGTTGCAATCTGCTTGAAATGCTGGATTCTCTGCTATGAAGTCGCTCTGCTCTCTTTCTCTTCTTTGCTTCTTGATCGCGATGAGGAAAACTGATTGGAATCGCGATAATATACCCTATTTTCATTGCATTAAATGCTCAACTGCCAACTCGGCTTCTCAAAGATTTTTAACATTACTCGGCTTACACTACATTTCCACTTTACTTGGCTTGCATTGGAGTTAACCAACTCGACATCAGTTATGAACTCGGTCACTATTAGGAACTCAACATGTGTTGGAGTTTAACTCAGTATTGAAAGATAGCTCGGCAACATCATTTAGATTTTGTCTTGACATCTTGTCTCATGCAAATTTATACTTTGCACTGCTTCTTTGTCTTGGGACTGATGTGTGATATAACTTTGTATATCAGTCCCATATACTTCTCATGCTTAGTTTGATGAAGTGTGATCACTTGACCCATTGGGTGAAGTGATCCCTCCACTTGATGTGTTGCACTCATCTTTCTTTTTCCAAGTCTTATTCATTTGCCCCCTTATCTTTTCGACATCAATTTTTTCTTTGCCCTTATTTTCTTTAGTCTTGGGTGCTTTTGACCTTGTAGGACATTTTTTGCTAGTATGACTAGTTTTCAAACAACTAAAACATGTGGTTTGATTCAACCATCTTTTATAGTTCCCTTTGAAATGTGTTCTTATGCAGTTCTTTGGTATATGTCCATATTCTTGACAATAATGATAGCTATACCTGGTGTTGTAATCCCAATGATAGTTACTTTCATTTTCTTTTGATTTTGCTGATTGATTTGATGTCCACATAGGCTTTTATCTACATTCAAATGCTCTATGTCCATACTTCTTGCAATTATGACAATGTTCATCAAATCTTTGAGTCCTTGTGACATTGGATCTGCAATCTTGTGTCATATGTCCTTGCATGTTGCACTTGTGATAGTAACTCTTGCTCTTGGGTGTATTTGGCTGATTGAATCTCCTACTCCTACAAACATTAGCAATATTCCCCTTCTTATTACAATAATGACAAGTGAGTTTTGAATTCTTACATATGTCATCTTTTTGCTCAACACTCTGTGATGATTCTCCAACTTCAGTGCTGTTGTATCCAAGTCCTAATGTATCATGGGCAGATCTTGGGGATTTCAGCAACTGTTCAAAATACTTGATGGCTTCACTTGACTTGTTGAGATTCTTTGCTATCTCTTTTTCTCTATTTAATTCATTCTACAGTTGTTCATTCTACATCTTCAAAGTAGAGATCTCAACATCTTTCATATTGAGTTCATGATAAAGGTTCATTATTTGGGCAAGTGTATCCATCTGTATGTTTGAAATCCTTGTTAATTTAGTACATTTTTCTTCAAGTCTATTTGCAAGATTTCTTTTATCATTTTCCATCATGACTCTATCCTCAACTACTCTTTTCTTTTGTTTAGTGATTTAACATAACATTATGGCCTGTGATTCATGTTCCATCTTGAGAGATCTAATCTCTTCTACTTGAACTTTGTTTTTCTCCATCAGTTTTGCTATTGCTGCATCAAACTCTTTAGTGTCTCCATTGGCACACAGTTTTGTGATATCAATCTCCGTGTAGTTTATATCATTTTCAGCTATGGCTATATCCTTCCTTCTCTTCAAGGATTTTCTCAATTCCTCCCTTGCTTCCTCTACTTTGTGTAGAGCCAGTTGCACATCAATCACTTGATTGTCAATAATCTTCCCAAGTTTGAAGACTTCCATCTCTAGATCTTTTTCTCCAAGTTGTTAGACTTATTTTTGTGAGAACCAATAGCTCTGATACCAATTGTTGGAATATTCAAATAGGAAGAATGCTTCTGAGAGGGGGGGGGGGGGGGGGGGGGGTGAATCAGAAGTACTGTATTTTGACCCTTAAAACTTTTTAACTGAAAGTAGATTGCATGCATATAAACATATCAAACAATTATGAGAAACACATAAGTATCACCACATAACACTTGATATTTTGGTAACCCGAAAACCCTCCAGAAATAAGAAGGTAAAAATGGGGTGGGGATGATACCCACAAAATCACTGCAGTAATAATGTTTGACCACTTCTGATGGTCTGCCCTGTTAAAGGCTTTACATTGTATCAATAGTGACCTGGTTAAAGGATTTACAAACACTTTACATGAAGTGTGACCCTATTAAAAGGATTTAATCATCTATTTAAAGGATCTACAAAATAGCTGTTAAGCTAACCTATCACCATAGGGTTTTCATTCTAATACAGTTGCTAGAGAGTATTAGGTACAATAAACCTAATAGCTTACAATCCTTCGATTTCTGAATATAGGTACTTGATCTGCTTACTCTGATCTTGATCCTCTAAGATCTAATACTCTTTACTCTGAAATAGTTTTCCTTTTACACCCTTTTACATCCACTTCTTTTTCTAATGAGATTTTATCTTCCTCATAAAGACATTCAAAGACTTAGGGTTAGGCATGGATCTATGATCCATATTGAATCTTTGCTTCCCGCTCATTCCTTGTACTTTTCTTATTGGTTGCATGCCTTGTCCATTTTTCTTATTGGCTGCATGTAGATTGCATAGGAAATACAAAATATTCGATCTTATCATTTAATCCTTTGAGATTCGTCATATGTCGGCCATGAAAATGGTTTACATATGAATCAATGAAGTTACAAACTCATATGTACATTCTGTGTTACTTGGCACTTGCTAATTACAGATGCTTGACACTAATAACAAACTGGCTTACTCGGCTCCTGTAGCATTTTTTTATTGCTCGGCATCATCTGTGACTCGACACTTAAATATCACTCAACACTTGTATCATGCTCGACACCTAAAGTCATTCAGGACTTGAACTTCACTTGGCACCTGAAGGCTACTTGGCACCTAAAGATCACTTGGCACTTGAAGTCTTTCCTGACTCGGCTCATGTTGTGGCTCAGCATACATGGTGTACTCAGCTCCAATATAGAAAGTGGTTAAGTGTATTGGCACTCAAGTGTCAAAAACCATTACGAGGTTAACAAATTGTTCCAATATTATTTGATTCAAACAACCATTGGTAGATATGAAGGTATAAATCAAGGATCTAGTGGTTATCTTCTATAATAACATAAACACAATTAATATATAAAAGAATCTTGTGATACATACCGACCAAAAAGATTGTAATAAAATATTATTTTTTAAGAGAATTAGTGCAAGACAAAGAGGTGAGATTGGAAAATGTGAATACTAAAGAATAAATTGTAGATATATTCACCAATCCATTACCTAAGGATGCATTTTTGTATCTAAGAGGTAAGCTAGGGGTTATTCTCCTATCTGAAGCTCGCTAAATAGCATTTAGTGATGCATCAACTGAGTATTCTTGAAGATTAGTCAATTTGATGTAGTAATGAAATGGAAAATTACATATCAATCCATACATCAGGTACATTAGAATTCATTGAATATTGTCTTTTCCAAAGAGGGAGAGTTTGGTTGTCATATCATAGAAATTTTGTTTGAAGATGTGAAGGAGAACTTGGTCTAATATCAAAGAGGGAGATTTTTTTATTAGAAGAAGATATTGAAGATAGAGTAATCAGGGAGAGTTTGCTAACAAAGGGAGAAACTGAAATCAAAAGGAGATATTGAAGTTAGAGGGAGTTCATGCTAATAGAGGGAGTTCCCATGGATGAGAATTAGAATGAAACTAAAGATATTATCCTTAATTTTATTTTTATTTAAAATTTCATTATATTATAAGAAGTTGTGTTGCCATCAATACCAAAGATGAAGATTTTTGAAAACAATTGATCAATTGTATATTGTCTTTGATGTTACACAAAATGTCATTTCTTTACTAGTCAATATATCTTGAGCTCACTCAAGTGATGAAGATAGTTTTCTATGTCTGTCAAGCATTTCAATTTTTTCCAAGTTAAGAAGATAGTTTCTACCAAGCTCACTTGGATGTTGAAGAGAATTTTGTAAAAGTTTAGTGTTAATCGAGCTCACTCAGTAACAAAGGAAAGTTAGATAGAACCAATATTAAATGAGCTCACTCGGTTATCAAAGTAAGTTGATGAAGTTATAGTATTAACTAATTTCACTTGGTTAAAATAGAAAAATCATTTTTGAGTTAGCATCAACCAAGTTGGGTCAGCTAATGAAGGATTTTTTGTGTTTTGGCATATTGAGTTTGATTGATTTTTTGTTGGTTTTACCTGACTAAAGAAATGAATATTAATTATTCCAAGTTATACTCAAGCTAACTTGACAATGTATATGATATAAGTATAAGGCCAAGTTGAGGATTGAAAGTGAGAATGTGTGGAAGATAAGAAGATGCTTATAGGAAGTGAATTGGAAGGACAAGAAAAATATACTTTTTGGGAAAAAAGGATTAATCTAATCAAGAAGGATCAAGTATTCAAGCCAAAATTGAGATTTGAAATCAAAAATATAGTTTCATTAGCTATTGATATCTGATTGAAAAGATCATTAGAAAAGAGACTGTTAAGAAGGAGATTGTTAAAGAAGATTATGTGTTTCAATCATTGTTTTGTCACTAATATCAAACCTACTATTTTTTGGTAAGACAATTAGTTATAAGATTATCACTTAGTTGATTGATGAAGAGGATTTGATCAATAAGATGTAACAAAAGCACCTAGAGAAAAGGTTGAGTTATGATTATGTAATGAAGTACAAAGAACAATTAAGATAGTGAAAACATGATGTATTGATGATATACATAAGGTTACAAAAATGGTTGGTTATACTTAGAAAGTTTAGAAGAATAAGTTAATTAAAGTTTATTTGCAAAGCTTGACCAAGTGGATAGTAGGTGCCAAGAAAAGTTAGTGTAAGCTGAGCAGAAAGTCAGTTGGAACCAAGTGAAAGAAAATTCTAGTGGATGCTGACCTAGACAGTTGATGTCTAGTAAATTTTAGTTGATGCTAAGCACTAGTAAAATCTAGTTGATGTCAAGTGATTTTATAATTGATATCGAGTAGCATAGTATGTGTCAAGCATCAAAAGATTAATAATGCCCAGTTGCTGCATTATGATAAAGATAAGAGATTTGCCAAATTTAAGACAAGAAGTTTGTTTTCTTGGAACTTGTGAGCTAGGAGGAAGATAAGATTGATGAGTTGGTGGCATAGAATTTGATATAAATTATTTTTAGGTGAATTCAAATAGGTTCTAGGATAATATTCTAGAATAGACAAGATATGGGGTAGATACATTATATCATACCTAATCTATCCAAAACCCTAATTTAGATGATGGATAATGAGTAAGAAAATAATCTAATTTCCTTTGTATAGGAATGTCTTGTCATGAAGAAAAAGAGTTAGAGATGTTGGTCTCATGTACAAGAACCTAAGGAGGAGAAGGAATTAAGGGTTTTGCTTCATCAAGTAACCCAAGAGAAGAGTCTACAATGGCACACCAAGCAAGAAGACTAAAGGATATGAATGCTTGAAGGGTGAACAAGTTGTCAGAGTAGCAAAGTATGAAAGCCAAGTAGAATTGAGAACTAAATAGAGATCTATAATCTGCAAGTGAAGTTTTAAGTTGTATCATATCAAAGCTTTACTGTTACTCTCTAACAATTGTACCAGTCTTGGGTAAATCCTTTGGATTAAGGTTGACCTAATAGTCATTGGAAAATCCTTTAATAGAGTAGCATTCCAAGTGAATGGCCTAAAGTCCTCTAACAAGGCTCACTTTAAATAGGGTTATTGAAATCCCTTAACCAGGTCATATTTAATAGTGTGTAATGTAACCTTTAATAGGGTTGGCCTTTCACAAGGCATCACTTTAGAAGGGTGAAAAGGAGTAGCATGTTACTGGTGGTTTTTCTTGAATTGGGTTTTCACATAAATCATTGTGTTAAGTGTGCTAATGAATGTGTTGTGTTTCATGCTTTACATTTTTATAAGTTGATTTGACAATAACATATAAGTTTTAGTAAATACACAATGAATGCATGGATGGTAATGAATGTTTTATGGGTTCACTAAATTGTAAAAAGTTTTATTTTGTACATCTGGTCCTTGAATAAATAATTCACCCCTCTTAGTTATTCTAAAGTAATTCTAACAATTTGTATCATAGTCATCTACTTAAGAGGACTAGTTTTAAGGTACTAGAAGCACAAATATCAAGATTTCTAAAAGAGAAGTACCCAAGCTCAACAGAGATAAATTTCTTGCATGGAAAAATTTGATGAAGCTACACCTTGGAGGACTTGGAGATCATGCACAATATACCATTACAATGGAACATGTTGATCCAGCAGGAGCCCTAACTACTGAAGATATGAAGAAGAAAAAGGAACACAATCAGGCGATGTTGGAGATTGCCTCTACTCTAAGCTATGTTGAATTTGATGATATCAAAGGTTGAAAAACTACAAAAAAGATGTGGGATGCCCTGGCCACCATTTATGGAGGAGAAAAAAATGTTCAAAGAGCCAAATCTGAGAGCATGAGAGGTAAGTTTGATGATATGAGAATGGAAGAAGGTCAAAATATTGCTCAATATGTTGCTAGGATAAAGGAAGTTGTTAGTGCAATAAGAGGAGCTACTAGTCATATAGATGATAATACTATGTCAAGTAAAGTCTTGAGAACATTACTACCTATCTATACTATTAGAATTTCTACAATCCAAGAGTTGAGATGTATTCTAGCAAATGATCTAACCATTGAAGGTTTGGTAGGTAGACTCATTTCTTTTGAGCTATCTAATTTTGACAACTACAAGCCAGAGAATCTTGAATCTACTTTCAAAGCTAAGTTGTTATTAAAGAATTCTGAGGAGGAAAAGCATAAGAAGAAGAAAAGAAAGATAAAATATGCATGTAGTGATGGTAATATAGATGAGGAAGACATTGAACAATTGGAAGCACTACTAGCAAGGAGATTTCATAGAGCTAAAGGCAAGTTCAAAGGTAAGTTATCCATAATTTGTTTCAATTGTAATGAAGTTGGTCATATTACTACAAGATGTACACAAAAGAATAACTACAAAGAATGAAACAAGTATAAAAATAGAAGAAAATATGAGAGCAAAGATTACAAAGACAAAGACAAGAAGTCATGCTACATTGTTGATGAACATGACTCTGATGAGCATGATGATGAAGTGGTATATGTTGTAATGAAGGACGAATCTGATGAAGATGAGACAACTGCACTTGTGACTTGTGTGATCAAGAATGATAGATGGATCATTGACAATGGATACTCACATCACATGACTAGAGAAAAAAGTAAGTTCATTGCCTTAACTTGCTATGATGGAAATAATATAAGATTTGGTAATGATGCACAATGTTTGATCAAAGGAAAAGGGTCTATCAAACTCATAGAAAGATTTCATGTGACAATGCTTACTATGTTGAAGAAATTATTAAGTGTGTCACAATTGAATAATCTAGGATGCAAGGTTGAACTCTTTAAAAAAACTACCAAGATATATGGCACAAATGGGAAACTGATTAGAAAAGGTAATCAAACTAGAAGTAATCTATTCTATCTAGATATAGAGGATACTACTTGTCTTATTGCA
Source organism: Cupressus sempervirens (assembly GCA_028749045.1). NCBI lineage: Eukaryota > Viridiplantae > Streptophyta > Pinopsida > Cupressales > Cupressaceae > Cupressus > Cupressus sempervirens. The sequence continues at coordinate 691,288,413 of CM053793.1, forward strand.
AAACTTGATGATGTATGACTTTGGTACAAGAGATTATGTCATGTTAATTTTGATAATTTGGTTAGTGTCAATAACATGAAAAGAGTTAGAGGATTGCCTAAGTTGAAGAAACCTAATAATATGCTAGGAAAAATGTCAAAGTAAAGCTTTAAGTGTAAATCTTATACCTCTAAAGAAATACTAGAGATTGTTCATATTGACTTGTCTGGACCAATTGAAGTGCAAAGCTACAAAGGAGATAAGTACATAATGCTATTTATTGATGATTACTCTAGGATGATGATCGTCATATTTTTGAAACAAAAATTTGATGCTTTTCAAATTTTTAAGTGGTACTTGGCAAGGGTTGAGAAAGAAATAGGTAAGAGTCTGAAATGCTTGAGATCAGATAAAGGAGGAGAATTCACTTGAAACGAGTTTGAGATGTTTGAGGAATCAAAATACATATATCTACACCTAGGACCCCTCGACAAAATGGATTTTCTGAAAGAAAAATAGGTCTATAATGGATTGTGCCAGAACACTTATGATGGAGAAGAATGTTGCTCTAAAATACTAGAGAGAAGATAGAAGTACTATTGTATATACCTTGAACTATGTGCAAGTTGGTAAAGGTACTCATTCAACACATTTTGAACTATGGCATAGATATCCACCTAATGTGAAATACTTTAAGGTATTTGGAAGTAAGTGTTATATTCTTAAAAATGTTAGGAATGGAAATTTTGATGTAAAAAGTGAAGAAGGTATATTCCTTGGATACTCCACAAGAAGCAAAGCCTATAAGTGTTTAAATAAATTGTGGAAAGTGTAAATGTGAATTTTGATGAATTTATAGAAGTACATGAGATTGAACCTATGAAAGAACTAGAAGAATACAAATCATTTGTATACTTCTATGAAGGAATGCCTACTAAAGAACATGTTGAGAATCAAGTTACAAACCAACAACAAGTCTCAGTAACTATCGAGTCACATCCTCTGAATGCTGAGTTGCATTTAAGAATCAAGCTGCATTCAGATGTTGAGTTACAAAATGAAAAAAATGTACATTCTAATTCTAAGAGCAGTACACATGAAAGAGATTCTAATATACCTAATAGAGATGTACACAATGACACTGAAGCTAAAAGACAAAATGTAGAAACAAGAGCTGAACCAAGATTGTCTAAACATGTCAAAAGGCATCATCCTACTAATCAAATCATTGGAAAAAAAGATGCAATGCCAATGAAAATAAATAGATTAGTAAGTGAATCATGTTTGTTAAGCATGAAGGAGCAACTAGTACAATGCCATGGAAGAAGAGATTTAACCTATAGAGAAGAACAAAACATGGAGTCTAGTTCTCAGACTAGAAGACAAGAATTTGATTGGCACCAAGTGGGTATTTAGAAACAAGCTAGATGAGAATGATCAAGTGACAAGAAACAAAGAAAGATTAGTTTGCAAAGCATATGCACAAGAAGAAGGAATTGACTATGGTGAAACATTTTCCCCTATTGCAAGAATGGAAGGAGTGAGAACTCTACTTGCTTATGCTACATACAAAGGTTTCAAAGTTTATTAGATGGATGTCAAATCTACATTTCTAAATGGCATACTAGAAGAGGAAGTCTACATAGAATAGTCAGAAGGATTCATTGATGATAATAATAAGAACATGGTATGTACACTGCACAAAGCCCTATATGGATTGAAGCAAGCACCGAGAGCATGGTATGAGAGACTTCATACTTAACTAATGAAGATTGGATTTGGAAGGATTGATGACAATAAAAATTTGTACATAAAAGAAGAAAAAGACAAAGATATTTTGCCATTTGAAATATTTGTTGATGATATCATATTTAGAGGACAAGATGCTTTATGTAGAGATTTTGCAAAACAAATGAAGAAAGAATTTTAAATTTCTATGTTTGGAGAAATAATTTTTTTTGTGGGATAGCAAGTATGTTAGATGAAGTATGGAATATACATCACTCAGTCAAAGTATGTCCAAGAGATATTGAAGACATTTGGACTAGAGGATTCCAAATCAGTAAGTGCACTTATGGTGACAAGACACAAGTTATCAAAGAATGATGATTCAGTTGAGGTGAATTAGACACTATATAGGTCTATGATTGGAAAATTGAAATATGTAGTACATAGTAGACTTGATATTGCATTATCTATGGGGATAGTTTCAAGATTCTCTACTAATCCCAAAGAGAATCACTTGATGGCTATGAAAAGAATAATGAGATATTTGAAAGGAATAGAAGAGTTTGGTCTATATTATAAGAGGAATGAAAGGTTTGACCTGAGAGCCTACACTGATGCTGACTAGTTAGGAAACATTGATGATAGAAATAGTACCAGTGGAGGAGCATTTTTCCTAGGCAAGAGACTAGTCACATGGACAAGCAAGAAACAAAGTTGTACTTCCCAATCTACTGCTGAAGCAAAATATGTTGTTGCTACTGTAAACTGCACAAATATTGTATGGATCAAATAACTACTCAAAGGAATGAAGGAAGAAATCATAGAACTAGTGATACTTTATTGTGATAATACAAGTGCTATCAATATATCAAAGAATCTAGTGATGCATACAAAGACAAAACACATTGTAATCAAGTATCACTATGTACGAGAGTTAGTTCAAGACAAAGAGGTGAAGATGGAATATGTTAACTCAAAGTAGAAAATTGTTGATATCTTCATGAAACCATTACCTAAGGATGTTCATGAGTATCTAAGAGGTAAACTAGGGGTGTGTCATGCCCAAAATACAAGGGCAAAAAAACACATAATTTTTTTTTTTAAAGATTAATAACACCACTAAGTTTGATATGTTTATCTACACAAGTTAAAGTATAGGTCTAATGAAAAAAAGATCTAGGATCTCCTAACAATGTCCTGACATTTCCATTTAAGTTTATAATCAATGAGTATGAATAGATTGTTAAATTTGAGCATTTTCTATTAAATTGATTTCAACATGTGTTTCGTTACTCACACACACACACACACACACACACACACACACACACACACACACACACACACACACACACACACACACATATATACTTTTCAATATTTCATGCATAAAGTTGACAAAACATTAAAATCTATTAACACTACTAATACTAAAAGACTAATTAAAAACACTAACATTAAAACATTCTAATTTAATCAAATTATTTAGTTAATATTTAAAGTCTAAATTAAACTCTTTTGATGACAAATCTATCTAATTAATTAAAATTAAATAAATTGTCTAACATTCACTTAAAAAAAATATTAAACTAATAATGAAACTACCTTATCTAAATATAATCTAACATTAAATTATTCTAACCAAAATATACTAAATGACTAATATACAAAAACATAATAATTAAAATCACTTAAAACTAACTAAAACTAAAATATAGAATAACAAACTAACTATAACTTTAATATACAAAATAACCTTTAACTAACACTAATATAAATATAACTAATAACATTACTAAATATACAAATCAACTATTATTTAAAAACATATTAATTAAACTACTAAAAAAATAAAACTAATATTTAAAAAAAACATATAAAATTAAATTACTTAACATAAAACTTGAACTAAATTTTAAAACTTTAAAAAGAATACTAACTAACCTAAACCCCACTAACATTCTAATTTAATACTAACATCTCACTTAAATAAAGTTTAAACTAACCTACACCTCTAATCCCACGTACTACCCTTCACCTCCTACTTTCCTTTTCCCCTTATGCCTAGACTTTTCATCCCCACATGGGCCCAAGGCCCCATGTCTCTCCCCTTCACACTGACCTAGGTTTGGAGTTCATTGCCAAAAGATCTCAAAAAAAATCAGCACCTAGGTCAAGTGGAGGTAAGGTAAATTAAAAAAGTGTTATTTTTATTTAAAACTTTTGCTTCCAACTCCCTGCTACCCACACACACTTCAAACCTCCTACATATGCAGGCTTGTCTAAACATCAAGTCTCCTATATTTAATATGGTAGAGACATAAAGTTAGTTAGGTGATTGCAGGGGATAAAGATAGGAAACGTTATGTATTAAAGTAAAGTGGTTGTATTTAGGATATTTGTGTTGCATTTTTTTTTGTTTATTTAATTTTTATGATTTAATAGATTTAAAAAAATGATTTTCAAAGAGAATCTTAAAAGGAATATTCCCTATTATCTCAAGGGATTAAACTTTTTTCTCATACAAAATATAGAGAGTTGTTACTCTTAGGACGCAAATTTTTTCTAAGTGTTGGAATTTTTCTAACTAATATAATTTGCCAAGGGAAATTTTTTTTGTCTATATATTTTTCTTCTCTAAGTATTGGATTGGTACCATCATATATACTTGACCAAGGGGGATGTTATTATACATTTATTTTATTATCTCATTAGATTTAAACATAGGAGTAAAATGTATTGCTGGTACAATAATGTAGGATTAATCTCCATTTAATCAAATATGAAAATGCAAGATGTGAACTTTATTCATGTAACTTTGAATTTACTTGACATAATTCAAATTTAATTTTCTTACTTATACGTCATCATTTTATCCAATTAATAGTAATCAAGTGAATTCAATTTTGAAGTATATAATTCCACAGTAAGATAAAAGATCATCACAACTAATTTTAAGTAAATACATGCAAAAACTGAAATACTAGAAATATCATAAGCAATGATATTACTCAATCATTTTTTTGTTGAACCACCTGATTCAAAGGCTTCACTAGGAAAGAACCAGGAAGAAAATCTAACATCATTGTGATTTCAACAATAAGTTTAAATATAACATTTTTACATAGGATTATTATCCTGAGGGGAAAAACTCTCAAGATATTTGAAATCCATTAACAATTTTGAATTTCCTTCTTGGCCCTTAACAAGGGACCTATTATGAGGTTTGCAATACATCATGGTATTATGGAGAGAACAAAAATTGACTGGGAGACAACCAATCAAAACATGAAGAAAAAATCAAACATTCACTCCCATCCCGATTTGCACAACAGGTTCAACAGTGAACTAGACTAAGGAGAAGGTGGATTTTTCCAATAGGAGATGTCAGCCACAACACCAAAAAAGGTTCCCTTTTGGGGCTATAAACTCAAGAACTTCCATTCTTCCATATCTTAATTTCATCTTGAGAAGAGACTCTACACTGTTGGAGTCTAACTAAAGACCTCCTCCCATACATGGCCACTTCTTCCCTATCTAAGGGTGAGTAATGCCAATAAAACGCATACAATCCCTTCAAAAATTAAAGGATAATGTAAAAGAGAAACATTTAAGAAAATCCCATTTCAATCCCTCCAAAACATATATAACAAACACACGAACATACATATGCAAACCAAATGATTTAAGCATGAAATACAACATGAACCAAAAGAACTTGAAGGGTTCCTACCTTCAAAATGAGGTTATGGAACTAGGAAGATTTGAGATGAACTTCTTTTCCTTCTCATTCTCCTTTAATCCTAAATTGCTCTCTAAAACTAGAGGTTGGATGAACACTCATTCTCTCTCCAAATTGTCTCTAAATAAGATCCTAAATTCAACCACTTTCAAAATGTAATAACTCCCTGACTTGCCTAAAATTTCTAGAGCCTTCTAACTCAACCAGTAATAAAGCTAACCTCAAGGTGGGGTTATAGTTATCCAACTCATGAAGAAACACTCAATTTTTGCAATAAAACAAAAATGAGACATTTAGGGAACCATAAAAGTCAACAAAAAGGGCTAAGGGGGTGGAAAATGAACCCAACCCATACCCATACCCCTTAGGCACTGAGATTTAATGATTTTTGGCCTTTAGGATTATTAGGGACCTATCAAAAGCTTGAAAATTTTAGAACTTTCTGAGAACCTTCAAAAATGAAAATTAATCACTAATCTTGATCAGGGTAATTAATATCAATTACTAACTAATTAGCAAAAAAGTAACTCACCTAATCCAACTTAGATCTTTAGGTTACTTGGTTAACTCTAACTATTATGTTGGAATGCATATACAATTCACAAGTGTCAAGCAATACTCAAAAAATGTTATTACAAAACAATAACAGTTAATGATTACAGAATGATACATTCATTCAATTCACAATACAAAAAAAAAAAAAAAACGAACAATGAGGTTAGCATCTTTTGTTATACTGAACCCTGGTTTTCACAAATGGTACATAGGGTTCAATTTTGTTTCTCCATTAGATTTCTCACCTAGATTTCTCGGCTAAAATATCCTACACACTCATTGCACACATCAGTAGCTAAAGAAAATCAAATGCAAATCAAATGCATATATATATATATACATACATACATACATATATACATATATACATACATATATATATACATATACATATACATATACATATATATATACATATATATACATATACATATATATACATATATATATGTATATATATATATATATATATACATACATACATATACATATATATATATATACATATATACATATACATATATAAATATATATGTGTGTGTGTGTGTGTGTGTGTGTGTGTGTGTGTGTGTGTGTGTGTGTGTGACTCATCAGGAAAATCAAATAAATTAAAACATCCATCTTTTAAATAAATAATTGTTTATCTCATTTCTACTCATATTCTTAACCATTAAGATAACCAAAGTGTTAACTCTGCATTCACTTTCTACACTATCTCATCAGTATACATGTTCATAAAACATTAAATAACATATTTAAACATCTAAAAGTAAAACACCACACAATATAAAATAACATAATAATGTTTAGTGTATCCAATAATGTCTTGACATATTGAGTCATGAGTATCAAAATAATAATGTATCAACTATGCTATAATGGGTCAAGGTGAGGCCTCACATCCTGCCCCACTAGGCATGAACTTCCTCTTGGAGTTCATCAAAAAGATGTGGATACTGAGATTGCATCTATGCTACATCCTCCCATGAAGCTATGACCTCATCATAACAATCCCACTAGACCCTAACCTGGTCCAACTCTCAACCTTGAAGAACTAGGGTCCATCAAGCAATAATATAGATAGGCTCTAGTGCTAACTGCCCATCTGACTCCACCTGCAAGGCATTCTAATCCATATTATGAGACTCATAATAAATGTATTCTCTAAGTACTAAAATGTGAAACATATTATGAATGCATGATAGGCTAGGTGGTAAAGCTAGATGGTATGCAACTAGTCTTATCCTCCATAGGATCTCAAATGGTCCAACAAACTGAGTAGCCAACTTAGAGTCCTTTCTGAATTGAATTAGACTCTTGTGTGATTGCACCCTCAAGAAGACTCTATCCCCAACCTAATACTCTTGATCTATCCTCTTCACATCAACATACTTCTTCTACCTATCCTATGCCTCTCTTAGGTGTTGTTTAATCAGGGTCACTTGCTACTCCATCTCCTTGACTAACTAAGGGCCAATAGATACTCGATCCTCAATCCTATCCCAACTCAAGGGCATTCTGCAAAGTCTTCCATACAAGGCTTCATAAGGTGGAATACCTATGGAGGAATGGTGCCCATTGTTATAGAAAAACTCGACAAGATGTAAGTATTCCTCCCATTTAACCTGATGGTCCATCACATACATATGTAACATGTCCTCCAAAACATGATTCACTCACTCAGTTTGACCATCAGTCTAAGGATGGTACATTGTACTAAAATTGAGCCTAATGCCCAATGCTGCCTACAACTCCCTCCAAAAAGATGAAGTGAATAGTGAGTCTGTATCTGAGATGATCTTATGGGGAATGCCATGAAGTTTGACAATGTCCTACAAAAACACTTGGGCTATGTCTCATACTATTTATGTAGTACGCATGGGTGACAAATGGGAAACCTTGGTCAACATGTCAACTATCACCAAAATGGCATCATGGTGGTGAGATGACATGGGAAGACCAACGATAAAATCCATAGATAGAGCATCCCACTTCCACTCTGCAATCTCATGAGGTTGAGGCAACCCACCATGATGATGGTGCTCTGCCTTCACCCTTTGAAACTTGAGGCATCTCACAACTATGTTAGCAATCTACATTCTCATGCTTGGACAATGATATAACTATCTCAAATCTACATGTAACTTCTTAACACTGAGGTGCATTGCATAAGGTGCTCTATAAGCCTCAAGTACAATGAGCTCATGTAAACCCCCAATGGAAGGTACATACATATGTCCTCTATGATGCAAAAGTCTGTCAAACTCCAAGGAATACTCTGAATATTTCCCTTCTAAGGGTCTTTGAGAATGCACCATCTAACTAACTTCTACATAAAGCTCATCTATTGGTAGGTGCTATAGGATCTACTCTCTCAAATCAATGTAAGTAGTCACATATGATAGCTCATGATGCCTTCTACTTAAGGCATCTATGGCCACATTCTCCTTTCCCTTTATCTAATGAACAACAAAATCATACTCATAAAGGAACTCCATCCACCTTCTTTTCCTAGCATTAAGGTTCAACTACATAAATATGTACTGCAAGCTCTAGTGGTCAGAATGAAGTTTGAATCTATGACCTAGAAGGAAGTTTTGCCACCTCACTAAAGCATGAACCATCGCTGCAAGCTCTAGGTCATGAGTATGGTAATTAAGTTCATGAGTCTTCAACTTCCTAGACTCAAACGAAATAAGTTGTCCATCCTACATAAGTACTACCCCTATACCATCCAAAAATGCATCTGTGCACACCACAAAATCTACAGAAAGATCTGGCACTACTAAGATTAGTGCACTTGTGAGGGCTCTCTTGAGCTCTTGAAAAGCTCTATCACACTTCTCTGTCCACTTGTACTTCTTCCCCTTCTTCTAAAGAGATGTGATTGGGTGTGTCAATCTAGAGAATCCTTTAATCTAGAGAAGGTTCTAGGCCAGAAAACCATAGTATCTACAGAATTACCACCTCTTGATGATGAAGGGAAATTAGTTTTGATACCAAAAGAGATTTTGGATACAAGAGAGAAAAGGTTGAGAAATAGGAGCATCATAGAGCATTTGGTCAAATGGAAAGGATTACCACTAGAGGATGCAACTTGGGAAGGAGCACATATTCTTGAGAATTCCAACCTTCATTGCTTGAGGAAAAGCAATATTTGGGAGGGGAGGACTTGTCATGTCCCCTATTCAAATAATTAAAAAAAAAAAAAACTTTGTTAAGGCAGGCAAGCTCCAAAAAGGTGAAATTTCAGAAAAAGGGCTAATCTTTGGAAACCAATGGACTAATAAATAAAAATTATTATTAAATTATATTTTATTAACCCCTCTTGGATGTGAGTTAGGGTTATGCCCTCTTTAAAAGGGGTTTGGAGGTATTTTGGGCTCATTCTACATCTTGATTCTTGCTAATTTTCTTGTTGTTCTTCAGAGGCTGCCAAACCTGTGGAGAAGGAGACCCAAGAATGGGAGTTTGCAAGTTTCCAAGAAGGCTAAGGACGGGAGTTTGAAGCCATTCCATGTGCATGCTCATACAGAGTTTGCCTTTGTGCTGAATAGTGCCGATTTGGGTGTTTTTGGGGTTGTTTTTGGTTTGAGTTTGGGTTTTCAGTTGAGTGTTTCATATCAGTTTGGTTTGCTGCTATATTTTAGACTTTATGATATTAAAATAGAGCTGAATATATGTATTGGGTTGTGATTAAACTTCTGAGATAGTTTATGAGTGTTTTGTGGTGTTTTCGGGCATTTTTGTGTTAATTTCGGGAGCCCGATTGAGCATAGTTTTGCCCTACAGTTGTGAGCTGTTGTGTAAAGGCTATACAAATCTTGAAATGCCATTTTGTAGGCTGTTATGCTGCTGAAATTTCTGTAAAAATGTCCATTTTCAGATTTATTAATAATTTGTGAAGTTGTGAAGTTTTTGGCACTAATTTGGACATACCCGATTTGGGTTTTATTGGGAAATTGGCAGATCTTTGTAATATTGGTTGTTTGATTTTAAAGTTATGATTTGAGGCTGGAAATATCATAAAAAATCAGTAAAGGGAAATTACAGTGGTATCAGAGCCATGATCTTGCCAGCTTGAGGGTTTGTAGAAGTTGCATGTCAGTTTTAACAACTACCTAGATCTTGCATGTCAAGTTTTGATAACTGCCCAGATCTTGCATGTCATATTTTATGATTGCATGCAACTAAGTGAAAGAGAAAAAAGATATTTGCAGCGAGGAAAGAATAAAGAAATTTTGATCAAACCCCCAGTTGAAAGCAAAAGTACAAAATCCAAGGAAAAAAAAGGTATGGCTGATCCAGATGAGATGGCAAAGAAATTCTTCCAAGACATCCAAAATACTCAGAAGCAAACAGTGGATGGTTTTGCGGAAACTAGAGAGGCTTTGCGAATATTGATAGAAAAATTACAAGGAATTGCATCTATTAATGAGAAAGGGAGCACTTCAGAGGAGGCAAGAAATGGGAGATCCACACCATCTAAATCAACCAAATCTATTTTCTTGCCTACAGATGAGCCACCAGTACCAAATCCAGCCATTAATCCAGTGGAAGAGGTTACAGGTAATTTGATTACATTAAGAGCTACTTACAATGGCTTAGATGATGACTTTCGTAGTTCAGTTCCTTTTAGAGAATATGTGGATATGATGAACGCTTTGATGCCCAAGAAAGAGAATAGGAGGGAGCATGACACAAGTGGAAGAGAGCTCAAAAATAAAATAAGCAAGTTTACAGCACCTACTTTTGATGGAACAAATAGAATTTCAGCTAGAGCATGGCTACAAAAATTATAAACTTTCTTCACACTTAACCCCATGACAGAGAGTGATGCTATTCAATTTGCAAGTCTACACTTGGAAGATGCAGCCTATGATTGGTGGTATCATGGAATGACTACTCAAGGTCACAATCAGGTAACTACATTTGAAGATTTCAGTCAAAGGGTGATAGATAGATTTGACCTCAAGGATGATGAAGAGTACTTTAAAGAATTGTCAAAGTTGAAGCAAACCAAATCAGTTAATGAGTATATAGAAGAATTTCAAAAAGTGGTTGTTATGGTACCTAATATGAGTGAAAAGAGGACCGTTTATCTTTTTCTTGATGGTTTAGAAGATTCTGTTAAGGGTTTGGTTAAGGCTTTCTCACCCTCAACCTTAGAGGAAGCTATCAAAAGAAGCTTGCAACTTGAAACTTGCATGCCTATGAAATCAATCACTAATCAAAAACCCCCAAATCTTTGGCAACATAAGGGAAATTTTTAGAAAAGGAATTTCCCAACACTACCACCAAAAGATGTGACAAATGTGGCAAAAAAGAAGGTAGATGAAGAGACTAGGAGTGAATTACGAAGGAAAAAGCTTTGTTTTACTTGTAGAGAACCATGGGTTCCAGGACACAGATGTTTGGGGAAAGGTCAAGTGCACTATATTGAAGTTGCTTCAGAATCTGATTCAGATGAGCATGAGGAATTTCATGATACTAAGGAGGAGGTAGAAGAAGAGAAAGTAAAAGAAATCAGCAAGGATGGCACTTTAGCAGCATTATCAGGAGTCCCAAGATACCATCCCTTCCGAATTCGAGGGGTACTAGCAGGGCAAAGGTTGACTATTCTTCTTGATAGTGGAGCAACTCACAATTTTATTAATGAGGGATTTGTCATGAAAAGAGGGCTTAAAGTAGAAGATTTTGAGGGATTCAATGTTACTATAGCTGATGGATTCACTATGCCTTGCACACGGGTGGTGAAACAACTCAAGATGACCTTAGGAGATTATGAGTTATGTGATGACTTCTATGTGGTTGGTATTGGGGAGACAGATCTTGTATTGGGTGTTCAATGGTTGCACTCTATTAGAGGCTATTACATGAACCATCAAACTATGGAGTTTAAATTTCATTCCAATGGGAAAGAAGTCATATTGAGAGGGTTATCGAATGGAGCACCTAAGGCAATCTCTGCAAAGAGGATGGAGAGGACTTTTCGAAGAGGACAAGTAACATGGGCAGCAGGAGTCATAATCCAACCAACAAGCTCTCCAAAGAATCAAGGTAATTTCCATTTTGAAATTCAAAATATTCTTGATAAACATAGTATAGTTTTCAATGATTTGCCTCCAGGATTACCACCAGATAGAGGTTTTGAGCATGTTATAGAGTTAGGATAGGGTGCCAAACCAGTTATAACAACCCCATACCGCCATCCAAGAGGTTATAAGGAAGAAATTGAAAAAACTATTAAAGAACTCCTGGACATGGGATTCATAAGACCTAGCTCTAGTCCATTTGCATCATCTGTGGTACTTGTCAAGAAAAAGGATGGTACAATGAGAATGTGTATAGACTACAGGGCTCTAAACAAGAAGACCATAAAAAATAGGTATCTCATACCATGCATAGATGAACTCATTGATGAGTTACATGGTGATGTATACTTCTCAAAAATTGACTTAAGATCAGGCTACCATCAAATTCGAATGAGGAGTGAAGATGTGGAAAAGACTGCCTTCAGATGTCACTATGGGCACTTTGAATTTCTTGTTATGCCATTTGGACTCACTAATGCACCTGCAACATTCCAATCTTGTATGAATAAGGTATTCAGTCAGCATCTTCAAAAATTTGTTTTGGTATTTTTTGATGATATCTTGATATACAGTAAAACATGGGAAGAGCATCTAAAGCACATAGACACTGTTTTGGGAATCTTGGAGCAGAAATCCTTCTATGCTAAGCTATCTAAATGTGAGTTTGGTTTGACAGAGATCCTATATTTGGGACATATTATAAGCTCTAAAGGAGTACAGGTTGATCAACAAAAAATCCAGGCAATTTTGGATTGGCCTCCACCCACTAATCTTACACAGTTGAGAGGTTTCTTCGGGTTGTGTAGCTACTATAGGAGATTTGCCAAGGGATTTTCTCAGCCTGCTGCCCCCTTGACTGATTTGACAAAGAAAGGAGCTTTTGTTTGGACAGAAGAGGCACAAAAAACATTTGATAAGCTTAAGGAGGTAATGAGTTCATGCCCTATGCTTGCAATTCCAGATATCTCTTTACCTTTTGTTGTTGAATGTGATGCTTCTGGAGAAGGTATAGGGGCTATCCTAACTCAAAGGGGACATCCAATAGCATTTGAGAGTCAAAAATTAAATCAATCAGAGAAAGGGTACTCCATCTATGATAAGGAAATATTGGCAATCATGCATGCACTTCATTGTAGGAGTTGATGAAATCCAACTCCGCAGTCGCCAAGATCACCTACATGCAAATAGCTTGCTGAAGAGAAACCGAAAGAGCAAGAGCATGAAGCAAACAATGCAAGAGGAAATATTTCACAATAGGAAAATGAGATTGCTATGTGAATGGAATAATTTACAATGAGAGAGAGACCGTTTAAAAAGGCCTCATGGAAGCTTGTAGAACAAGTTGGAAGGAGGTAGAGGACAAAAACGACAACTCAGCACATATCCTCAAAAAGTGGAATATGCTAAAAAAGGAGAAAACTCCCGAGTTGTCAACAACAACCACTACATGCATTAAATAATAAATATGCATTAACCTAAGTAAGCTTAAGTAATAGAATAAATAATTAATTATTAATTATTTACTCTAACACCCCCCCTTAAGTGCAACTTAGGGGAATGCCTTAAGCTCCTAAAACTAAGATGAAATGCAAAATGGGTCCCGGCAACGAGGCCATTTTAGGTACCCATGTACAATGCAACCTTTGTAAAACGGAGAAAGAGGGAAAACCCTGTGGGAAAAACCCTCCTCCAAAAAAGAGGTAAAAACAACATGCTAAAAAAACATGAAGTGAAGGAAGGAAGGCCTCAACCAATCCCCCCAAGGACAACTTCCGCCAGAAATGTTTCAAGAGACTCTCTCAAAACCATAAGTACAACTAGCCCCCCCAAGAGAATAGACACCAAGCCCCCCCCATAATGATGGAGCTCCTGTAGAAATGATCGAACCAATGAAACTCCAATTCGGAAGGAACAAAGGCACGAAACAAGGAAATCCCTGTGTGAGAGGAGCAATTGGAAAGCCTAGCTGATGTCCAGAAGAGAATGTATGAGGAACCGAAAAGGGAATCCCCAAGGTAGGTGTGATGACATTGTCATGAATGTCCACTGAAGTATCTGCAACAAGTGTACCTGGAGTCTCAATAAATGAAGCTGGAAGATCAGGTAGAGCGGAAGGAGAATCTTGTAGAGAGGAAAAGCCCTCATCTGGTTGTGGTGTGGCAGTCAAAATAGGGATCTCAGGAACAATACAAAGGTTCAAGTGTCCTGACTGCACCACACGATGCTCCTGCGAAGGAGATGGTGGACCAAAGTGTGAGAAGGTATAGAGATGAGTGGAAGGATCAACTGCCCCTGTAGCAATAAGATCTCCTATAGCACGATCTCGAATGAAGACTGAATCAGTAGTGAACTCAACTGTCTTCCCTGATCCACTGCGTGTAATCTGAGAAATTGAGAGAAGGTTGGCAGACAAAGATGGAACATACAATACATCATTGAATATACCATCTTGGATGTGAACTGAACCTTTCCCACAGACTGGTAATGCAGTGTTATTCCCCATGAGAATGTGAGGAATAGGAGAAGCCTCAAGAGTGGAGAAGACACCTTGAGAAGATGTCATATGGTGAGAAGCACCTGAATCCAGTATCCAAGGAACCTGTGAAGAAGATGCAATAGAAGCCTGTAATGCATGACCCTTTCCAAGATCTGATGTAGATGTTGAAGAGGTGGAAGAAGCCTGAAAAGAAGACCCTTGTGAGGTAGAAGAGGATGGAGAGGAAATAGTGCTCTTCTGAAGGAGAGCGTGCAAATCAGTAATCTGTTTCTCATAGCCATCACATCTCTTCTGAAAACAACGTGCCTCATCATGAGATCCTTTCCCACAATAGGAACAGGTAGGAGTTGTGGTCTTCTTTTTCTCCTTCTTGTTATAAGATGATGAACTAGTAGAAGAGGGATCTGATAGCTGCTTCAACTTCTATTCCTGTGTAACCTTGGAAAGCAATGCCTGTGACTGAGAACTTGAAAGTGAATCCATTTGAGTAATCTTCGATTGTTCATGGGTTAACTGATTACAAAATATCTCAAATGAAGGCATCCTATGTCTATCACCCAAGGCATCCATAGTGGAGTAGAAAGTGGAAGAGAAGATCTGATACTGTCCCTTTAACTTTGAGAGTACCAAAAAGATACACTCATCATCTGTTTTGTTCTTCCCACATCCCTACAAAAGTGTACGTAGAGATTTGAACTTCATCAAGAAGTCCTCAATGGTGGGAAAGTGATCAGGTGTCAAAGAAGTCAATTCTGCATCCAACTGAAGTGCTCGGAACTCATTCACTTGTCCAAACAAAGCCTGAAATATTAGCCAATAAGCCCGTGGAGTAGTCAAACCATCCAGGTGAAACAACAAGCTGTCTGAAATGTTGAGTGCAATAAGCCCCATGGCTTCATCCATCTTGTTCCTGTGCTGTAGAATCTCATAAGGTCATTGGAGATTAGGCTGATGCTCATCCAGACAAGACCATAGACCTCTTGACATTAGAAGTCTAGTCATTTGTGCCTTCCATGTGTGGTAGTTGTGTGGTGTGAGACGGGATATAGATGGATCCGCCATTGAGAGAAAGAAGAAGACGGAAGTAGTAGGGTCTTAACTGAAGTAAATTACAGAAAAGAAAGACACCCCCCCACAAACGTACAAAAATATCTCCCAAATACCAAAAAAAAACTAAGGAAAGCAAAAAACTAGAAAGGAACCTGGATTTGTTGATGCAGAATAAGAGGAAACAAAAGCCTCTACTTTGACACCAAAAATGGAAGCTCAAACGAACTCAAAATTGTTCAAAACTAGCACCAATGTGTCCATCTCTGAGTCAGCTTTCCGACGCTTCTTTCGGATCGGAAAAAGACCTCCGTATGCTCAAGTTATAGCCAAAAAACCGACTGCTGCTAAAAAAAATACACTTGCTGGAAAATTACAGACACTGGCATAAATTTGATGGCCGTATGCCTGTCACAAACCTGTCGCCGAAAAAAAAACCGTCACGGCAAAGTGATGTCACATGCCGGGAAAGTGACATCAGCGCACCGGAATATGACGTCAGCACATCTGTTAGCAGCCACGTGGCGGTCGGTGGTTGGAGAGGCCGCAGGGCGGCGGAGCAGCGAAAACCGCCGGTTGCGGAGGTAGCTACGCCCGGGCGACGGATGTTCAGGGTGGCGCCGCGGTGGGAGGCGCTGGCGGAGCGGAGTGTTGGAGGCGTGCGGGCGGAGATCGGGTGGCCCCGCGGTGGCGCATTGGCACTGCTGCGGCGGTGCCCGGTTTTTTTTTTAAATTTTTGCACTGTCGCGCGTCCGTACGATGGTACGGCCAGACCCTGAAACAAAAAAAAAAAAAAATTTGCCTTCCGGAGCTCTATCTCCAAAAATGGAAAGTTTTATATGAATTTTGACTGTAAATGGCCTTCCAGATTCAATGGTGATGCCCGTTTGGGTTGAAAGTGCTCCAAAAATTCGCTCTAGCCCTGATTTGAAGAAAAAATGCACAAACAAACTAGGGTTTGTGACTTCAAATCACGGCTTCACAAATCCTTCAACCAAGAAGCAGCAGGGAGGCTCTGATACCATGTAGGAGTTGATGAAATCCAACTCCGTAGTCGCCAAGATCACCTACATGCAAATAGCTTGCTGAAGAGAAACCGAAAGAGCAAGAGCATGAAGCAAACAATGCAAGAGGAAATATTTCACAATAGGAAAATGAGATTGCTATGTGAATGGAATAATTTACAATGAGAGAGAGACCGTTTAAAAAGGCCTCATGGAAGCTTGTAGAACAAGCTGGAAGGAGGTAGAGGACAAAAACGACAACTCAGCACATATCCTCAAAAAGTGGAATATGCTAAAAAAGGAGAAAACTCTTGAGTTGTCAACAACAACCACTACATGCATTAAATACTAAATATGCATTAACCTAAGTAAGCTTAAGTAATAGAATAAATAATTAATTATTAATTATTTACTCTAACATTCATAAGTTTAGACAATATTTGGTATGTGGGAGATTCATTGTAAAGAAAGACCATAATAGCCTCAGGTTCTTCTTGAACCAAAGGGATTTGAATGATCATCAACAAAAATGGGTAAGAAAATTGCAAGCTTATGATTTTGATATTGAATACATGAAAGGAAAGAATAATGTGGTTGCTGATGCTCTCTCAAGAAAGCCCACTTTGTGTTCCTTATCATCTATCTCTGCTGATTGGAAGGTCTCCATAATTTTAGAGTATGCTAAAGATTCATTTGCCACCAAGATTTTGGATAAGTTAGTGGATGATAACAGGTACAAGGTTGTTGATGAATTGATTTATTACAAGAATAGGATCTTCTTAGTGCCAGGGTCAAAAACTAAGGAGAGGATATTGAGGGCCTTTCATGACACACCTTTGGCTGGTCACCAGGGATACTTCAAGACATACAGGAAAATTCAAGAGCAGTTTTCATGGAAGGGTATGAAGGAGGATGTCCTTAAACACATTAAGGAATGTATGGTATGCCAACAAAGCAAGAGTGAGCAAAATTTTCTTGCAGGGTTGTTGCAGCCACTTCCTATTCTCGAACAAAAATGGAAAAGTATTTCCATGGATTTCATCACTGGGTTGCCCAAGGTTCAAGGTAAGGATTGCATATATGTGGTGGTAGATAGACTAACTAAGTATGCACATTTCTTTCCTATCACATCTGATTTCAAGGCATCACAAGTGGCTGAATTGTTCTTCAAGGAAATTTTTAGATTACATGGTTTGCCTAGAAACATTGTTAGTGACCGGGACAGTAGATTCCTCAGCTCTTTTTGGAAGGAGCTCTTTCATTTGGCAGGAACTAAACTCACTCCCAGTACTAGCTATCACCCTCAAATAGATGGACAAATAGAGATAGTTAATAAATGGATAGAAGGATATTTGAGGAACTATGTTTCAAATCAACAACATGCTTGGGTGAAATGGTTACACCTAGGGGAGTATTGTTACAATACATCTCATCACATGTCTATTGGTATGCCTCCTTTTCATGCTCTTTATGGTTATGATGCCCTTTCCTTTGTTGATCTAATACTTTTTGATAACAGAGTACCCGCAGCAAGTGATTTCATCAAGCAAAGCCAAGACATAATAAGGTCCCTCAAGGATAATCTACAACATGCACAAAACCAACAAAAGATATATGCTGACACGAAAAGGATTGAAAGATCTTTTGAGGTGGGAGATTTGGTATTTTTTAGGTTGCAGCCATATAAGCAAAGCACCTTGAAGAGAAGTGGGGTAGAGAAACTCAAGCCAAGGTTCTATGGGCCTTATAAAATCATCAAGAAGGTAGGAGAGGTAGCTTATGAATTGGAGCTCCCACCAAACAGCAAAATACATAATATTTTTCATGTATCTTGCTTAAAGAAGGTTCTAAGCCAGAAAACCATAGTATCTATAGAATTACCACCTCTTGATGATGAAGGGAAATTAGTTTTGATACCAGAAGAGATTTTGGATACAAGAGAGAAAAGGTTGAGAAATAGGAGCATCATAGAGCATTTGGTCAAATGGAAAGGATTACCACTAGAGGATGCAACTTGGGAAGGAGCACATATTCTTGAGAATTCCAACCTTCATTGCTTGAGGACAAGCAATATTTGGGAGGGGAGGACTTTTCATGTCCCCCATTCAAATAATTAAAAAAAAATAAACTTTGTTAAGGCAGGCAGGCTCCAAAAAGGTGAAATTTTGGAAAAAGGGCTAATCTTTGGAAACCAATGGACTAATAAATAAAAATTATTATTAAATTATATTTTATTAACCCCTCTTGGATGTGAGTTAGGGTTATGCCCTCTTTAAAAGGGGTTTGGAGGCATTTTGGGCTCATTCTACATCTTGATTCTTGCTAATTTTCTTGTTGTTCTTCAGAGGCTGCCAAACCTATGGAGAAGGAGACCCAAGAATGGGAGTTTGCAGGTTTCCAAGAAGGCTAAGGATGGGAGTTTGAAGCCATTCCATGTGCATGCTCATATAGAGTTTTCCTTTGTGCCGAATAGTGCTGATTTGGGTATTTTCGAGGTTGTTTTTGGTTTGAGTTTGGGTTTTCAGTTGAGGGTTTCATATCAGTTTGGTTTGCTGCTATATTTCAGACTTTATGATGTTAAAATAGAGCTGAATATATGTATTGGGTCGTGATTAAACTTCTGAGATAGTTTATGAGTGTTTTGTGGTGTTTTCGGGCATTTTTGTGTTAATTTCGGGAGCCCGATTGAGCATAGTTTTGCCCTACATTTGTGAGCTGTTGTGTAAAGGCTATACAAATCTTGAAATGTCATTTTGTAGGCTGTTATGCTGCTGAAATTTATGTAAAAATGTCCATTTTCAGATTTATTAATAATTTGTGAAGTTGTGAAGTTTTTGGCACTAATTTGGACATACCCGATTTGGGTTTTATTGGGAAATTGGCAGATCTTTGTAATATTGGTTGTTTAATTTTAAAGTTATGATTTGAGGCTGAAAATATCATAAAAAATCAGTAAAGGGACATTACATAATCCATCTTGGCACTATGGGCATAAAGCCAATCCATACCAAGGACAACATCATAAGAACCTAAAGGGGTAATAAGTAGATCAAACATTGTGTACATGTCTCAAATCTAAATCTAGCAAATATGCACCATGGAACTAATTGACACTCTGGCTCCTGAGGCTAACTCTACTTCCCAACTGACATCCTATCTAACTTTCACTAGGCCACAATGCTCCACTACATATGGAGATATGAAAGAGTTAGTAGCTCTAGAATCAAATAAAATAGCGACCATACAACCCTATATTATACCTATGGCCTTGATAACTTTGGCCTGATGCTCAGCCTAGTGATTGTCAACTATTGCAAAAACTCTATGGGATTTGCCCATATCACCAACTATTGGCTCTTAAATAGCCCCTCTCTAATGACCAAATGACTATCCCTATGGACACTCTCTAGCTATATGACCCATGCTACCACAAGTGTAGCATGGTCCTCAGGTATAAGACTGTACACCCTATGATCTAGACCATTGTGGGCCTCCTAACTTGCTAGATCTACTGTATCCACCCTTGGAAGACTATTGAGTCTTCACTGACTATGACTGTGGAGCTTGTACCTTTTGATCTTGTTTGGGACCTTGTGAATGGAACTGCTTGGGCTTGGAGCCTTGATAACCCTATGAGGGTTTATGTTACTACTATTGTGGTTTTTGCTACTAATATTGTTGGCCCTTAGAGGACCCTTCTATATAGTTTTGATTCCCTTTCCAAGGGGGTCTTTGCTGAGTAGAGTTTCAGTTTTGAGACCAATCCTATGACTCCTATCCACCCCAAGTATCTTCAGCAACTAGTGCTATCTCAACTACCTATCTGAAGGTGGTAGGGAAGGTCAAATGGACTAGACCCTAGAGTGATAAATTTAGTCCCATAATGAAGTGATGTACTCATAGTTTCTCATCCTTCATGTATTCAACATATGGAAGGAGATCGAGAAACCTGCTCTCATACTGAGCTACTATGAGACCCCTCTGATATAGAGAATTAAATTCCTCTATTTGCTTCTATTTGAAGTGCTCAGATAGGTACCTCTCCTGGAATCTCTCCAAGTATGACTCCCATGTGAGGGTATCCATCCTCCCTCAATAATATCCTCCTAATTTCACCAATTGGAGGCATCTCCCTTCAATTGATGGACTACTAGGTGTGCCTTTAGATTATGCCGATAAGGATGTAATCTAAAGCACCATTGTAGACTCTATAACTAGGCCTCTACTATTGTTCTCTCAGTGGAACTGGTACAAAATGGTGGTTGGAGTCGTATTAACTCCCTAATATCATCTCCTATATGTCTAGGTGGTCTATCAAGTGTTGGTCCTCTATGATGTATTGACTCACCCTCATTCTTTCCCTGTCCCTCTACCTGCCTCAATGGGAGACTCCTACTCCTCTCTCTACCACTGGGCTTGCCTCCTCCATGTCCTTGTGCTTCCTCTTTAGGAATCTATTGCCTTAGCTGTACTATAAGTGGTAGCCTCTACTAGACTACACCAATCAATGTCTAAAGGGCATCTAAAATATCCTAATTTAGGTTTGGTGGTGGTCCATCCTCCTATCTCACTCTACCAAATCTCGCCCTACGACCTCTACCTCATTGGTTGCTTTGTGTGACAAGAGGCATCCTACACAATTTAAAGTTTAGATTAAGTTTCAGAAGCATAATAGTTTTAGGTTCCTAGTGTTGAAACATGGGCTCTAATACCAAAAAGTCATGCCCAAAATAAAAGGGAAAAAACACACATAATTTTTTTTTTTGAAGATTAATAACACCGCTAAGTTTGATATGTTTATCTCCACAAGTTAAAGTATAGGTCTAATGAAAAATAGATACAATATCTCCTAACAATGTCTTGAAATTTCTGTTTACATTTATAATCAATGAGTATGAATAGATCACAAAATCAAAATCTAAGCATTCATTATTAAATTGATATTGACATTTATTTCGTTACTCACTTTAATTTTAAAATTATATATATATATATATTTCATTTACTTTTCAATATTTCATGCATAAAGTCGAGAAAACATTAAAATCTATTAACACTACTAGTACTAAATGATAATTAAAAATACTAACATTAAAACATTATAATTTAATCCAATTATTTACTTAATATTCAAAGTTAAATTAAACTCTTTTGATGACAAATCTAATTAATTAATTAAAATTAAATAAAATATCTAACATTCACTTAAACAAGATATTAAACTAATAATAAACTAACTTATCTAAATATAATCTAACATTAAAATATTCTAACTAAAATATACTAAATGACTAATATAAAAAAACATAATAATTAAAATTACTTAAAACTAACTAAAACTAAAATATAGAATAACAAACAAACTATAACTTTAATATACTAAATAACCTTTAACTAACACTAAAATAAATATAATTAATAACATTACTAAATATACGAATCAACTATTATTTAAAAACATATTAATTAAACTACTAAAAAAAATAAAACTAATATTAAATTTTAAAACTTTAAAAAGAACACTAACAAACCTAAACCCCACTAACATTCTAATTTAATAATAACATCTCACTTAAATAAACTTTAAACTAACCTACATCTCTAATCCCACGTACTCCCCTCCACCTCCTACTTCCCTTTTCCCCCTACGCCTAGATTTTTCATCCCCATGTGAGCCCAAGGCCCCATGTTTGTCCTCCTCACGCTGACCTAGGTTTGGAGTTCGTTGCCAAAAGATCTCAAAAAAAATGAGTGCCCAAATCAAGTGGAGGTAAGGTAAATTTAAAAAGTGTTTTTTTCTTTTAAACTTTTGCTCCCAACTCCTAGACACCCACACACACTTCAAACCTCCTCACACACACTCCAAGGGTGATGTAGGAGGGTGCGATGAACAAGAGGGGTGTATACAGGCTTGTCTAAACATCAAGTCTCCAATATTTAATATGGCAGAGACATAAAGTTAGGTGATTACAAGGGATAAATGTAGGAAAAGTTATGTATTACAGTAAAGTGGTTGTATTTAGGATATTTATTTTGCATTTTTTTTTGTTTATTTAATTTCTATGATTTAATAGATTTAAACAAATGATTTTCAAAGAGAATCTTAAAAGGAATATTCCCTATTATCTCAAGGGATTAAACTATTTTCTCATACAAAATCTAGAGAGTTTTTACTCTTAGGATGCAAAATTTTTCTAAGTGTTGGATTTTTTCTAACTAATATAATTTGCCAATGGAATATTTTTTTTTGTCTATATATATTTTTTCTCTAAGTATTGGATTGGTACCATCATATATATTTGACCAAGGGGGACATTATTATATATTTATTTTATTTTCTCATTGAATTTAAACATAGGATTAAAACGTATTGTTGGTACAATAACATAGGATTAATCTCCATTCAATCAAATATGAAAATGCAAGATGTGATTTTTATTCATGTAACTTCGAATTTACTTGACATAATTCGAATTTAAATTGCTTACTTACATGCCATTATTTTATCCAATTAACATTAATCAAGTGAATTCAATTTTGAAGTATATAATGCCATAGTAAGGTAAAACATCATCACAACTAATTTTATGTAAACATATGCAAAAACTAAAATACTAGAAATATCATAAGCAAGGATATTACTCAATCATTTTTTTATTGAACCACCTGATACAAAGGCTCCACTGGGAAAGAACTAGGAAGAAAACTTGACATCATTGCCATTTCAACAATAAGTTTAAAGATAACATTTTTACACAAGATTATTGTCCTGAGGGGAAAAACTCCCAACATATTTGGAATCCATTAACAATTTTGAATTTCCTTCTTGGCCCTTAACAAGGGATCCATTATGCGGTCTGCAATACATCACCATGATTATGGAGAGAACAAAAATTGACCAGGACACAACCAATCATAACATGAAGACAAAATCAAACATTCACTCCCATCCTGGTTTACACAACATGTTTGACATTGAATTAGACTAGGGAGAAGGTGGATTTTTCCAATAAGAGATGTCGGCAACAACACCAAAAAAGGTGCCCTTTCAGGGCTATAAACTTAAGAACTCATATTATTCCATATCTTAATTTCCAAAACTCAAACACATAGTTTGTGCTGATGAATAGGTGCCCATAACACCCTACTCTCTCTCCCTCTTCTCATCCTAAGAAGAGACTCTACACTATTGGAGTCCAACTAAAGAGCTCCTCCCATACATGGCCACTTTTGCCTTATCCAAGGTTGAGTAATGTCAATATAACCCATACAACCCCTTCCAAAATCAAAGAAAAATACAAAGGAAAAGCATTTAAGAAAAACCCATTTCAATCCTGCCGAAACATATACAACAAACACATGAACATACATATGCAAACAAAATAACTTAAGCATGAACCACAACATGAACCAAAAGAGCTCAAAGGGTTCCTACCTTCACAATGAGGTTATGACACTTGGAAGATTTGAGATGAGCTTCCTTTCCTTCTCTTTCTCCTTCAATCTTGAATTGATTTCTAAAACTAGAGGTTGGGTGAACACTCATTCTATCTCAAAATTTCCTCTAAATAAGATCCTAAACTCAACCACCTTCAAAATGTAATAACTCCCCCACTTGCCTAAAAGTTCTAGAGTCTTCTAACTCAACTAGTCATAAGGCTAACCTCAAGGTGGGGTTAAAGTTATCCAACTCATTAAGAAACACTCAATTTTCGTAATAAAGAAAAAATTGGACATTTGGGGAACCATAGAAGTCAACAAAAGGGGCTAGGGGGTGGAAAATGCCCCCAACCCATACCCATATCCCTTAGTTACTTAAATTTTATGATTATTGGCCTTTAGGATTAATTAGGGACCTATCAAAAGCTTAGAAATTTTAGGACTTTCTAACAACCTTCAAAAATGCAAATAATCACTAATCTTGATTAGGGTAATTAATCTTGATTACTAATTGATTAGCAAAAGTTAACTAACCTAATCCAACCTAGATCTTTAGGTTAGTGAGTTAATCCTAACTATCATGTTGGAATGCATATACAATTCACGAGTGTCAAGCGACACTGAAAAATTATTGTTACAAACATTAACACTTAATGATTACAGAATGATATATTCATTCAATTCACGATATAAAAATAAATATGAACAACGAGGTTAGCATATTTTGTTAGACTCAACCTTGGTTTCCAAAAATGGTACATAAGGTTTAGTTTTATTTCTCTATTAGATTTCTCGGCTAAAATATGCTACACACTCATTGCATACATCAGTAGCTCAAGGAAATCACACACACACACACACACACACACACACACACACAACTCATCAGGAAAATCACATAAATTAAAACATCCATCTTTTAAATAACTAATTATTTTTCTCATTTCTACTCATATTCTTAACCATTAAAATTGTATAACGAAAGTGTTAATTATGCATTCAGTTTCTACACTACCTCATCAGTATACATGTTCATAAAACTTTAAATAACATATTTAAACATCTAAAAGTAAAACACTACAAAACATAAAATAACATAATAATGTTCAGTGTATCTGATAATGTCTCAACATATCGAGTCATGAGTATCAAAATAATAATTTATCAACTATGCTATAATGGGTCTGGGCGACGCCTCATAGGGTGATACCCCTATCTATGATTATGTAAGAAATAGAAGTAGTTACCTACATCAAATAGGTTGATTTTTATATAATGAAAATTGATGCAGTGGATCTTACTTTAGGAAATGCCTAAAGTAATCATAAAGCTGAAACTTCAAGTCAGTCAGAAGCAAGGTGACAAAAGGAGAAATTGAGGAAATTGCAAAGCTTATATTTGCATATTTTAAGGATGATAATTTTTTTATTGGTATAATTCTTTGGCATTTTTGTCAAAGAGGGAGAAAGTACATTAAACTGATCATCATCACAAGAATAGTTTCACTAATCAAGTGCAAGAGAAAAGTGGAGAAAGTACATCATCAAAAGATCATGAGAATAGTGGAAGAAAGTCCTAAACTGATCTATTGATCAGAGAGGGAGAAAAATATCAAGAATTAGGTCAGAATAGAGAGGGAGATAATGATCATAGAGCCAAAAAGAAAGAGGGAGAAATCCTAATCTACCTAGTAAGAGGGAGATACAAGAACAAACTTAGAGTGAGTTTTAAGGAAGAGATTGGAGTTGTTGAAAGAGGAATACAAGTTCTTTCTTTGGTATTGCCTTACCATCTTAACCTAGTCAGTTTGGTTGAACAAGATGTTCATCATTTGATGATAAAGGTTGATTAGTTTGGTTTTCCATCAATGTCAAAGAGGGAGATTGTTGATATATGATTGAAATGATTATTGTAAAAGATATTGTTAAAGAAAATTGTGTGTTTCAATCATTGTTTTGTCACTGATGTCAAACCTATTATTTGTTGGTAAGACAATTACTTATAAGATTCAAGTACTATCACTTAGTTGATTGATGAAGAGGATTTGATCAACAAGGTGTAACAAAAGCACCAAGAGAAAATGTTGAGTCATGATTATGTAATCAAGTACAAGGAATAGTTAAGATAGTGATGATAGGATGTATTGATGATATACTTAAGCTTACAAAATGGTTGGCTACACTTAGAAATTTTAGAAGAATAAGTTAAATACAGATTGTCTGTCAAGCTTGACCAAGTGGATGGTAGGTGCCGAGCAAAGTTGGTGCAAGCCAAGCAAAAATTTAGTTCAAGCTGAGTGCAAGTGAATTCTAGTAGATGCCTAGCTAGACATTTGATGTCAAGCACTAGTAAAACCTAGTTTATGCCGAGTGATTTTACAGTTGATGTCAAGTAACATAGTATGTGCTGAGTATCAGAAGATTAATAATGTTGAGCTTTTGCATCATAATAAAGATAAAAGATTCACTAAATCTAAGTTGACAAGTTCATTTTCTTAGAACTTGTGAACCAAGAGGAAGATACGATTGATAAGCTGGTGGCATAGAATTTGATATAAAATATTTTCGGTGAATTCAAATAGATTCTAGGAAGAGTTTCTAGAATAGACAAGATATGGGGTAGATACATTGTATCTTACCTAATCCATCCAAAACCCTAATTTAGATGATAGATAATGAGAAGGAAAATACTTTGATTTCCTTTATATAAGAATGTTTGGTCATGAAGCAAAAGAGTTAGAGATGTTGGTGTCAAGTGTGAGAACATAAGGAGGAGAAGGAATTAAGGGTTTTGCTTCATCAAGTGACCCAGTAGAAGAATCTGCAATGGCATACCAAGCAAGAAGACTTAAGGATATGAATGCTTGAAGAGTGAGCAAGTTGCCAGAGATGTAAAGTATGAAAACCAAGTAGAATTGAGGACTAAACAAATATCTATAATCTGCAAGTGAAGTTGTAAGTTGTATCAGATTAAAGCTCTATTGTTACTCTCTAACATTGTATTAGTTTAGGGAAAATCCTTTAAATTAACCTTGACCTATGAATCATTGGAAAATACTTTAATAGGGTGGCATTCCAAGTGAATGGCCTAAAGCCCTCTAACAAGGATCACTTTTAATAGGGTGATTGAAATTGCTTAACTAGGTCACATTTAACAGTTAACAGGGTTGGCCTTTCATAGGGCATCACTTCAAAAGAGTGAAAAGGAGTACCATGTTATTGGTGGTTTTTCCGAAATTGGGTTTCCACATAAATCATTGTGTCAAGTGTGTTCATAAATGTGTTCTATTTCATGCTTTACATTTCTACAAGTTGATTTGAAAGTAACATATAAATTTTAGTAAATACACAATGAATGCATCCATGGGTATGAATGTTTTATGGGTTCACTTAATTGTGAAAAGTTTTATTTTGTACATCTGGACCTTAAATAATTGATTCACCCCCTCTCAGTTATTCTAAAGTAATTCTAACATCAAAAATTTGGTCATATCATTATTGCTCTCTAATAATTGTAGCAGTGTATCAAATCTCTTATTAGAGTTATCCTTACAACTATTTGTAAATCCTCTAACAAGGTGGCATTTCTAGATTGAAGTGTCTTAAGACCTCTAACAAGGCCACTCTTAATAGGGTGATTAGATCCTCAAACAAGTCACACCTAACAATGTATTTTGTAATCTTTAATAGGATTGGCTCTTAACAGGGCTCACTTTAAAAGAGTGAAAAATAGTAACTAGTTGCAATTGGTGGTTTTTTCCAAATTAGGTTTCCACATTAAATCTTGGTGTCACTTGCATTAATGTTATTTATTTCATGTGTATGCAACTAGGTTAATTAAGTTTAATTAAATTTAACATCTTAAGATTTACATGTTTAATATTTGTTGAGTAACAATTGTTATTATGACATTTTTCAAGTTACATCATATTGTTGGTGTTAACCGAGTGCTTGTGTGTTAAACAAGTGACAATCATTTCAGCAGAGTTTATGGTTTGCATTGATATCTAAGGGATTTGGGAATTATTTTTGTGGCAATTGATTCACCCCTCCCCTCTTTGATAATCCTCTTATATTTCCAAGATATAGTTGGTGCTAGCAGTCTAAATGCTTTCTTCCATACCAACTTACTTTCTTGGACTACATATTTAATCTTATTTATAATTTTTTTGTAAGCCCTAGTCTTTGGCACAAACTTCTTGGAATAATCCCTTAGGGCTATAGACATATGTGTCTTCCTTAAATCTAGCATTATTTGGACTAGGGTTGTTTCTCTTATCTTTCTCTTAGTAGAAAATGTCCACTTCTATTTTGAATCCATCATATTATATAACTCCTCTAGTAATGATTTTACTATCTCTATAGGAGTATACTTGAAATTTATCATCATGTCTAGTACATTCTACTTTTTCCTTATCACCTTTATCTAAGGAATCATATTTTACATGTTTAAATGTAGAGAGACCTACTAAACCTTAAATTTCATTACATACCTTTTTAATATCTTAAGGAGCTTACCTTGGTACAATTTGAAACTTTCTCAAATTGTTAGATTTAGGTTTTTCTCTTTCATCATCATCCTCTTCATCATCAGGATTCACAATCAACTTTCTCCTTGGTCATTTCTTCTAATGTTGCTTGGTCTCTTTGGCCTTTGGTTTCCTTTTCTTAGGAGACTTTCCCTTTATTGGATTAGTGATGTTAATAGTTCCTTGGAGATGTTTCCTTTGATCCTTATCTTGTGACTCTTCTCTAAGAAGTATGTGGAGTAACCACTTTCTTCAAACTTCTCTTGACCTTTGGATTAACAATTACTATTTTCTCCCCTTTTTCTACCTAAGGATTGGCCAAAATGAATTCTTTGGACTTGGATTCATTATCTTCATCTTCCCCTTTACCTTCTATGATCTGTAGGGGTGCCTCACTATGTTTTTCCTCTATATGTCCAATCATTTTCTTCCTTTTTTTGTCCATCTTAGGAACCTTGGTCTACGTCATCATTTTTATTTTAGTATTTTCATTTGTTACTAATAGCTTTAAACTCTTATCTATTTGTTTTGAAAATAACGTTGTCACTACTACAAATACCTCATCAACATTTACTTTGTATGACATAGGCCTCATCCATGCAACCCTCCATAATATTGCCTAAGCATAGGTGTAGTTAGTGTCCATAATAAAAAAAACTTGTGATCATAGTAATAATCAAAAATTTACTTAGGGATTCTCATCATGTTCTTTATCTTCCTCTAAAACTCATCAAAATAACCATCCAAAATTGTTTCAAAATTTCTCCCAATTTCTCAATGTGACCATAAATCTGCTTGGTTACAGGCCTAGTTTTATCCAATGCCACTTCACCAATAATGGGAAATAAATTTTATACATAAAATAATATGCACAATAGAAGTGGCTAAACCTACATGAAGTGGTCTTTTTTTTCATTATGGCTCCCAAATTCTCTACCAATTGATTCAACTCCAACTAAGTCAAATCATAGTTGTGGTCCTTTTTGACAATCTTATAATCTAAATCAATAGCTATGTAGGGTACACTATTGAATCAGCTTGACTTAGACAACTTATGAGAAATAACTATGACTACAAACTCTATAATAGGATCATTAATGTCATCAATTGACAACACTCATCCATTCTATTTATCGTTTGTTTATTCTTCTATCACATTCCTAGTTGGGCCTCGTACGATATACACATGATCCAAGGTAGGATAACTTGTGACTTGTCAAATGATTGATTTTATTATTTGTATTAGCTCATTTTATATCCATAAATTCATGTCATGGATTTGGGTCAACACTATTTTGATCCTTTCAACCTTGTCAAATTTTGGGAATGTGAAGGCATGGGTAATCCCTTTCTTCAAAACTATCTTATTATCTTCCTTTAGAACTGTAACGCCCCGCCAAGGGATCTAAAAGAATTAACCTAAAATTTCACTAAGTTTGCTAAACATTTTTTTTAAAAAAAAAAAAATTTAAAGAAGAAGGTATAACATACACATCAAACACATAGTAGCGGAAGCAATATCATGTAATCATCAACAAACATACATCACAAGTTACATTCCTTAAGAATCCCAAGACGTTGAGTCACATTTAAATTTAATTAATTTTAAGTCTAACAACTCCCACATACATATGAAAGAATAATCAGAAAGTCCAATGTCCATAATATACATTTGTTCCGAATGCCTCTTGGCAAATTAATTTAGAATGCTCAATCATCCTCTGTACATGTCACAGGGTATGAAAGGCTTAAAAGAATATAAATATGTAAAAATAGAAATTACATCAACCTCCATGAATCCATGATACAAAGTACAGTAAAAATATATGAAACCATTCACCATAAATGATACATCCATACATCCATAATGATAAACCATCTATCATAAATCACAACTAATATAAGTGCGTGGTTCCTCCCAACCATCAATAACATCATTAGACCATCATGGGCCCTAGCCATCCCCCACGCGTAACATCCCAAGCCACTGAAGAGATCATCGATAGTATAGTAATAGGGACATCACTCCTAAAACATACTACCTCATATGCATAAAGAAATCTAACCTACTAGAATAAAGCATAAGATGATCCTCCAAAGTAGAACACACCACCTAAACATTAAGAACAAGCATCCCAAGAAGCTCCAACCATGGTAGCACCAAATGGATCTCAAATGGTAAGAGTAAAAGCACTACCACCCGACCGTGTGGAACCTAAATGGTCCACTCCCACCGCGCTGAGGAGATAGTCTCAAGTCCCAAACAAGGTATCAAAACACATAACACAAGTACTCTCAAAGTCTGGGAAATCCTCAAAGTACACTAACTCAAAGGTTCCAACATAGATAGACATCTAGACCCAGAGGCACCACAAAGACATGTAGGAAACCTGCAATGCAAGCGGGAAAGTGTCATCGCAAAAGTCACGTAGAAGTTACCTGAGAAATCCCTTAGGAATCCCGGGTCCCTACTGATCCTACGGCCACTAGTATCCTCTCGTATTGACGAGGCATACTATGGAATGCAAGGTCATAACCAAGTGTTCTCTCTACCCCATCCTAGCCTGTACTAGCACTCAAGGCATGGGAGAGAACATACAATTATCTTATTAGGTTCGTTTAAGTCAGTATTTAGGTGAGATGTTTTCACTTATTAAAACAAACAACTTACAATGAGTCATCCCCAGAGCCACTTCGGGTCTCCCGTCCCTCATTGCAAGCCACTTCCCGACACTACACATAGATAACCTACCCCTACCCTAGGCTCATGAAAACACAAAACACAAAATATCACCTCAGCCCTATAGAAGCGACTGGAAAGCATAAAAAGATAAGCCACAATAATCACATCAGTTCTCCACGAGAAACTAGAAAGCATCAAATAATAATCATAATGATCACAACAGTTCTCTATCAGCAACTGAAGGCATCAATGATAAGTCACAATACCTAATGGTTCTTCAACGAGCAACCAGAAAGTATTCCAATACTAAAACACAATACTGATCGATGACTCATAATGGTTATGTCAAACATGTCACAATCATGACGACATCAAGAACAATTACTTAAAACACCTCAGTCCTCTCAAGAGGCTGGAATACAATAACAACTAGTAAACACATCCATCATAGATCATAGCATCACATTACCAAGGTCAGGTATAAAGAGATCGAGAACAAATCATCATGTCATCACATTCGCATAACCCCCGAGCCTCTGGTAACAACCTAAATTGGTCAACGCTAAAACAACCCTCAACACCTTAAAGCATAACCAGTACATAGAGAACATCATAATCTCATAGTTGGGATTGAATAATAATATATTGTTGAATTAATGTAAGGTTTTAGTCTTCGTTTTCAATGTAAGTCTTCAAGTAGATGAGATTAATCGTTTACCCCCATAATTTACCCCATTCTTATATTCAATTATAAAGTCCACTTACCCCTTTGATTTAAGTCCATTTCCTTAAAGTATTCCAAGGATAATTATTTATTTAAAATAATCTTTATTGAATTTAAATAAAATAACTATCACTTTAAATAAAAAAAACCAAAATCATTAATAAGTCAATAATTATATAACTCTGTTAACTAATTAATCTTAATTAAAATTATATTTAATTAAGCTAATCAACAATTATATAACAAATCTTATTAATAAGCCAAATTCATCATTAATTAAATTTAATGGAACTAATTTTTATTTATTAATTTTTAACTAAATTAATCAATGAATATCAATTAAACATTTATATTAATACCTCCTTTCTTTTTAATAATAATTAACAAATTATTATTAATTAAAAATTCATATTTAACATTGTTAATATGATAACAAATTATAATACATTAATATTAATATATTTTAAATAACATAAAATATTTATTAATATTAATTAATAAATATAAATATATTATTAAATAAAAACTGTTATTAAAACTTTATAAAATTAAGACTTCATAATATGTAAAGGACAACTAATGCAAGCGATTTAAAATCGCTGCAGGCTATTTAAGCCGTCAGCCTCCATATAAGGAATCGTGCGGCCCCTGTTCCCAATGCAGGTACACTGCGTACGCAGTGTGCAAAAAAGGTACAGGTCGGCTGCCGATAGTAAGGAGGTACGAGGGTAAGTTTAATATTGTTTTATTTTATTTTATAATTTTTAAATTTTATTTTTTTTGATTTAAACTTTTGAATCTACCTCCATAATAATTACTATTATTATTATTTTTGATTAAAATTTCTAACATATATATATTATGCATTTTATAATTTAATTTATTCAAATTTTTATAAAAACAATAATTCCATTGCGCTATATATATATATATATATAAATTAATTTCATCTATATTTTAATGGAGAAAAAATATTATCAATCATCCCAATTTAGATTTTTTTTTTATTAAATCCTATGTTCTTTAATTTAGAAAACAAGGGTTTTCTGATTTCTACGACTACAAAAGTTAATAAACAAGCATCTAATAATTCACAATATTGAAATGTTTAAACTTTAATCATAGAGAATTTGGATTTACAATCCACAGACATGAAGAAGACAGGAAAGGATATTTGCATAATTAATCAGTAATCAAAACACAAGACCCTACCTGAGCCTGATGCTAATATGCAATCCCCGAAAATTGTGAGAGAATTCGCTCCTCTTCGAGAACTTTTCTCTGAAAAATCTTTCCTAGAATTCTCCTTTTGAATTCGCTTCCAAAATTTGTCTCCCAAAATTCATGTCTCCAAAATTCAACGTCCCTCAAAAATGAAACCCAAAGTTGTGATAAGGAGTTTTCTCCTCAAATCGGGGCACTAATTGTGCGTTCACCCGAGAGGACTCTTTGCTCAATTGAGTTAACTCCAAAATTAACTTTTATTATCTTTTATTTTATTTTGCATTCATCTTTTCATGCACATTAACTTGAATTATTAAATAACTTTATTTAATATTCCACTTGACTTCTATTTTTAATCTTTATTACTTTTAATCCCATGCGCACTTTATGAAATTAAAATAACATTATTATTTCTACTATATTATCTTTTAATTTATTTCTTTTATTTTCAACTCAAGCTCACATCATGCGATCTAGAAACTTTAATAATTTAATATCTTTTCCACTTTTAATCTATTTTAGAAACTTAATTGATAAAATATTTAATTAATTTAAATAACAATACTATTTAGCATTTATTTAAAAATGAACTCTAAATATATTATTATTAAATTAAATAAATATTATCACATTCTAAAATTATACTTAGAACTTTATCTCTTAATTTAATTCTTTTATTTAATTAATTTCTCAATTAATTAAATATAATTAAATATGAAAATGTCATAATAATTTTTCCATTAAATAAAATTATTAATTAATCCTTTTAATTAAACTTAATTAATAGAAAAATACGCCAAAGACTCATAAAGACAACCTATGAAAACCCATCATAGAAGAACACATACTAAATCAAACAAAAGGGTTATAATCACGAAATAACATCAGTTGATGCATTCGGAGGGTACTTAACTCAGATACTTGTCCTAATTACCAATTAGGACAATTGGCTAAAGGGTTTAGGATTTGGACTTAAGAGTTTATCTCCCCTCTCTTACCATTGAGATAATGCGATAGGGTACACTCATCCTGGCAATTCAGGGAAGTCGATACCCGGTACCTACAACTTGCATAAAATCCACGCATGTACAGACACAATATTCTTAAGCTAAACAAACAATGGCAGGAAGTGGTGCATCGTGTAGATCCCGACTAGCAGGTGACTACGACTCCCTTCCTTAACTACATCAGAAACATCATACATAAAGAAAACCACCACGCACACCATACACATGCAGTATGGGGTAAGTATCCATAAGAAAGCACATGTGATAATAAACCATCTAACTAATCATCATTGATAACTAAAAACACTAAATAATCATCATACATGCATGAAATATACAGTACTAAGTAATCTCATCATATAATAAACTGAGTGTAAAACAACATCTGATAATCTCTAAAATAATAATACTAAACATCAAGTATAAAACTGGCCTAAAAGAGTTTGGCAAGATAACTGAAAATACGACTTAGGGGCAGGCACTACAAGAACTCCATTTTTACATAATTTTTCCTAGGCATTCCTCAATTTGAAATCTCTAATTTAGATCACATATAGTGCACCATGATAAAACATGAGGGAATGGATGACAATACATCAGATGTGCTTGTCATCACAATCTCAAGATACACTTTGAGGTTAGGTGGGGGCATGTATCATTTCTTATAATTTGTGCATTATTGTCCTTCAATTTCTCTTTTCTAATCATAGATATATTAGATACCATTTCAAAATAGGGTTTAGAAACTTAAAAATAATTCCACAAAATAGCCAAACTTAATTTAAATACACTTCATAAACTTTAATTAGTTTTTCTTACTATTATCAATGGCCTGCATAAGATCCTTAAAAAATTCTCACAAATTTCTCTGAATTACCTTGGATTTCTCTCCAAACTAAAAAATAATTGAGTGAGAGAATAAATAAACATAAAATTCACCATATATCCTTAAATAATAAAAATACCCTTGTATTAAATGTTATGTACTTTTAGCAAGTATACACATTGTGCATGACAACTATCTTAGCATTAAAAAATAACTAAGCATTCATCCTTCATTCACTAGCTCATTTGATATACCAACTTGATATCAACATTATTCTAGTCCACAATCATAGCTCAGTCAATATAGTGACTCTATCACTACAAATATCAATACTGATGCTCAACATCAATTATGCTTCAACTTGGTATATGTGTATTTTCTTAGTTCATAATTTATAACTATCCTTATGCATCTCATCTCATGTGGATATGGAGTTCACCTCATCACATGCTAGGAATATATGTATAAAAAATCATTCAAAATAGAACCCCTCTCATGCCTTCTTTTCTTAGTTGGAGGTGGTGTGATCCCTTGATCCATTGGATTGGGTGATCTCAACATCAAAGTTTTCATTATTTTTCCTTCATCCTTCTTTCTCCATGTTTGATTAATCCCATTCCTTTTTTGTTCTACATCAAATTTTCACATGATTGGACATCTATAACAAACTAAACTTTCATTCATCCAACTCTTGGATTTACATCTAAAATGAGTCCTAATGCAATTTACTACAACATGACCATATTCACCACATAACTAACAACTACACCATGTATTGTAATCCCAATTGATTTTGTCTCCTTATTTTGGTGCATTTTCTTTCTTCTTAGGTGTCTAGTTAGGATTAGCCTTTAATCTTAATTCTTGAGCTCTATGTCCATTCTTTTGACAATTGTAGTAATGACCTTCAAATCTAGGTCCAACAGGTATATTTCTATCTTTAGATCTACACTCATGTGCTTGATGTCATTGCTTTTTTTAATTAAAACAATGACCAATAAATTTAGCCCTAGGGTTTTTCTTACCAATCTTGATTTTACAAATGTTTTTTGTATGACCTAGCTTTCCACAATGATAGCATGTAGGTTTTTTATTTGGTTTTGTATTCCTCTTTTATCTAGCCTTTGATGATTTCCTCCCTCAGAAGTGTTATCCTTAGTTTTGAGTCACCATATTAACATTTTCCAGTTCCCTTTTGAAACCTGGAATCTTATGTCAAGCAAGTTCCTCTCAGTTTTCTATTTTCAAAGGGTCACCATGCTTAGCATATGGAAGTCTGACTTATGATGTCTTTCACAATTCTTGCTCTTCAACCACTTTGAACCACTCTAAACCCCTTTGAACCTTGGTTTAATTTAGTTCAAAGTAGTTAAACCAAAGAATTTTTGATACTAATATTTTTCTACATGTGGTACCTACTAAATGTAGTGGAGATGTTTACTTGAACCATTTTGAACCTCTTTGAACCTCAATTCAAAGTAGTTCAAAATAGTTCTACTACTAAAGATTTTGTTCACGATTGTTAATGATTCCCAAAGGTCAGCAGTTACTGAGAAATTAAATGAGGTGTTAGAGTAATGATTAAGGGGTCTTGTCTAATTTATCATTGTTTGAGATGAAGGATAAGTTGTCATCATGATTAAGGAAGGAAAATATTTCATTTGAAGGTCAAATTTGGATGTCAAAAGTTTATAATTATTGCAAGGACATTCATGAAGGGTGATCATTTAATGAAGGTGTATTTTCATAGTTTCAAGTATTAAAATCAAGTTGCAACAAAATCACCATGAATACATCATTATGAGGTGGTAATTCACCAGTATGTTCCCTTACCTTTTAAAACATAAGTTTTCCACTTAATTATTTTATCATGAATGAATGTGAATCAAAAGTGGAGCAGAAGTAAGCAAAGAAAAGAGGTATAGTTTTCTTTCAATGGATTACAAGTGAGAATACAAGAAATCCCTTGTCCTTTCTTCTATGTGTTTCTTTGAAGAACAAGAATAGTGTTGGGCTTTTCTTTCCTTTATTTAGAATGAGGTCTACTTTCCATTTCTTTGGGAATATTTCCAATCTTGAGTGTAAGAAACCTGTCATTTCAAACACTAATTTAGGAGTTAAGGTGGAGAAGCAACAAGAACATTTTCTTGAGAAAACTGATGAAGTTAATGGTTGTTTAGAAGTCCTAATGAGTGGTCTATTCAAAGCTAATTCTTTTCCTCCTACCCTTTTAAGTCCTGAACTACTTTAGTTGTGCATTGATCACTATGATGTGAGAACCAAGAGTATTTTGAACAAGGACAAATAACCAATGTTGTCCATCTCTAGGGAGATGACCTCATCAGTGCTACATCTACCTAAGTGCACCTTTGTTACTTTTAGCCCTATCGAGTCTCTGATGGAATACCAAGAGAAACCAAACAAGTACCATAATATGTTGGCTAAAAAATGGATAGAGACTAATTATAAAGGTTGTTCAAGGCTGCCCAAAATAATTACTAAAGACCACATTAATCATGATCTCATGGATTTGTTAAATTGGCTTAAAGGGTTTGCAGATGTTTTTCTCTTTGAAGAATAGATGTACTACTAAATAGAGATTTTCTTGAAAGGAGAATAGTTTGTAGATTGAGCATAATTGATAGCTAGTTCATTGAGGAATCAGCTCAAACATTCTAAGATATTGAAAGAAAATTTCCATATATCTTCCTACCTATCCTATTGCATTGCATATGTCAAAAATATTACTCCCCATCCCCATGAACCTTGGAATGATGACCTAACTATTTATCACTATTGTCCCCTACTCCAAAAACATAGAGTTTTGGAAGAATTTAGAAAAATACATGATGTTTTAGGTATGTGTAGGATCATGGTCAACCAAACTATGCCCTTAAGTGTCAATAAAAAATCAAAAAATTAGGGTTATGTCAACTTGACATGCAATTTTCTCCTTGTTATTTACTTTATATCAAAAAGTTGAGAGAAAAGAATCTCTAGAAAATTGAATCTAGTTTCTAAACTACTAGGACTTATCTCAAAAAAATAAAAATTTATTGGTCAAAATTTTTAATTTTAATGCAATATTACAAAAGTTTTAGAATAAAAATAAGAAGTAGACGTATGTTTGACCACCTTAATCAAAATCAAATGATAATATTTTTTAATAATATTCTAGATATAAGTAGTAGACTCATGCTTGGATGTGACACATTTTTTTGGGTATTTTTATTATAAATAAATAATAATTAATTAATTTTTGACTTTAGTATTTTTGGAATAAAAAAACACTCGTGTCTGACCACCTTAACTAGTTCAAAACTGTGTAAAATTCAATTTTTCATTTTTTCCCTTATAGTAGAAGAAACATAGAATGTGATGCATCTTTTGGATTTAAAAAATGTTGTACCATTTGAAAGTTATAGCTATTTTTCAAGTAGTGTGTTAATCAACACTTTATATGAAACTCCATTAGAAAATAAGTAATAATTACTTACTAAACTCATAATTTGAGAAACCTTTAATTTATGAAAAGATAAGAAAATTCTTAAGAAACTCTTTTCATTCCATCAAATTTTGGTGAAAAAAAAGTCATCAGCTATATGTATGAGGTAAAATCACATTAAAATAGGCCAAAAACACATTTTTTGGATGTTTTTAAAGTTGACCATATAGGTTTGGTATCAAAAAGTATAGTAGACCCAATAAAGATATTAATTGTTTTCATTTAGTATCAGGGTGGGTGGGAAAAAAAGTTGGAATAAATTTTGAAATGGTTTGAGATATTTCAGAACTATAGATTTTTCAGATCACAACTTTTTGGCACACCATGATCCTGCACATACCCTTCTAATAAAAAGTATTCATTTGAACCTTAGAAATGCACCAATGTTGAGGATATCCATAAAGGCCCAAAAGATGATTCAAAAGTATGAAATCTACTTCATTCAATTTCCTAAGTTTACATACCTACTAATAGGGGGATTTGAAGAGGAACCAGTGAAGCTACCTCAATATACTTTAGATTGTTTTATTATAGTTGAGATATGTAGGTAGTTGTTTTCCATGATTAAGGATAATCTATCATAGGAGGAGTAGGAGTCCATTTTCCCTATCAAACTCAATTATTTAACTTGTAGTAATATGATTAATGACTCTGTGATTGGAAGTAGCTTGCTCAGTTTCAACTTTGGATCCTATCAGGGAAGGAGAAATTTTGATAGCAAAGGCTTTGTAGCAAAGGTACTCGGCTTGAAGGGTCACTTGCCAAAAGTTCCTCATTTAGAAGACCTATGAGAAGATTACAATGATGTGAGAAGGGTGGTAAAAAGGGGCCATTTAAGACTAACACTTCAATTTAATTCCTTGAAATTGAACTTCAAATTGGAGGGAATAATTGAAGATGGTTTAGATATTAATGAACCAAGATGAGAAGAGGCAAGTTAACAAAATCAATTAGAAGTAGAATATAACTAGTGTGAAGAAGATATAAACCTTAGGACTAGATCTATTCTAATTGATATAGATAACTAGTTAAGGAGAAGAAACATGAAAGAAGTCAACCAAAAATAAACTACAAAATCCCCAAAGGCAGTTTCTTTCTCTAAAACATTAACTTCTAACATCCAAATTTTATCTCATGTTGCAAGTAGCATTTTGAATCCCAAGGAGCATAAAGGAACAACATCTCCTAAACAAACCATGACTTCTAGGACTAGATCCAAGTCCAAATCTAAGGAACTCATACAACAAAAGTTTTAGAAGGAGAGAAAAATGATTCAAGGACAAAATCAAGGAGAAGAGCTCATCTTTTTAGATAATCAAGATGGTGATGTAGACTTAATAGAGGCTTCAAAGTTAGATCAACCTAGTTTCATGACTCCTCTAAAAGGAAATCATGTGATGATGGTTAACTCCACCATTCCACCATGTGGTTATCAATTTCAGTCAGCAAGAAATGCAAAATTCAATCAATGTCTATAACAATTAAGGATATTGTCACAAAATATACAACCCACAGTTTTAAGAGAAAGACGATGAAAAGAAACATGTGATTGATCAAAGACCTGGTGACTAGAAAGGTGATGGTAGAGGTGGCTACCTATTTTAAAAAAAGATGAATCTAGGGAGATTGATGCAAAAGGTTTCAAAGTTACTATTGTGGAATTGGGGGCCATCACTAGAGATATCAGGAACCAATTCTTTAAATTTTTTGTAGATCATATGCTAACTTAGTTTGAAAGGGATAGTAAAGAAAAGAAAGAAATAAAAAGGCTAGAATAAAGGATAATAACACCCATACTTCTGGAGATTTTACCACCTTGGCTAACATTGAATCAATTTTATATTTGAATAGGAACCTTATGCCAAGACAAAGCCACAGTTTTAGGGAGCTCAGGTGGTAGAAAGATGCCTATAGATCAAAACTACTTAGCCTAAAAAATCCTCCCCAAGAGTTGGAAACTAGTGAAGAAGACCATGGTAGATGGAGAAAAGGCTGGCAAGGATGTTTAGTTGCAAATGGTTATTTTCAATGTTTGAATTTTTAAATTTTTAAAAAGCTATTTCTTTTCTTATAACTATTTTCAACTGAAAGGTTGGGTTTTGATGGAGCCTTTTTAGGTTTGTAAAAGACTATAAATG
This sequence comes from Cupressus sempervirens, assembly GCA_028749045.1. NCBI lineage: Eukaryota > Viridiplantae > Streptophyta > Pinopsida > Cupressales > Cupressaceae > Cupressus > Cupressus sempervirens. The sequence continues at coordinate 691,329,135 of CM053793.1, forward strand.
TTGGAGCATTTGGCTAGAATAGGGTTATATTTTAGTAGCTTAAAAATCCTTTGTTAAAGTTTAGGATTATCAAAGTTGGTTGGATGGAAATAGTGATAGATAGATAGTAATATATATGAAAGCCCTCTCTTAATGACTTTGTGCTTGGGAAGAATTTTTTCATACATACATACAACATACATATATATATATATATATATATATGAACTTAATGTTTGACATAATTATTTATGGTTACTTTGTGAGTCAAGATGGTTAATATTGTATGACATCTACTACTATTTGTCTTTTTGTTTGTATTTATTTCTCATTTCCTAAATTTGATTTAAGTTTGTAGTTAAGTCTTGATTACTTGTGGAGAGACTGTGAGATTTTCATTCATTGATTTTTTGAAGATGTAAATCATTACCTTAGTACCCAAGAGTACATGAGTGTCCCTTAAGAATTTTTTGGCAAAGGTGTGTAATTTATTCATTTTGATCTTTATAATTTATTGATAAATCATTTGTAAAGGGAGATATACCTCTAAAAATTCAGAGGGAAATGGTTAACATAATGTTTACCCAACTGTTATGAAATTTATTTAATTTTCCATCCTTGGGCATAGATTGAGTTATTAATTTTTGTAGGAAAAGACAATATGTTCACTAGCAGATTTTTGGTGACTATGTTGGGGAGAGTCCTTGGAGGAAGAAGACTAAGCCTTTTTAGAGCATTAATGAATTATAATGGTCTTACTACATGATAATATTTTCCCTATTTTGTAGCCTAATTTAGTATTTGAAGATACACAAGAGGAAACCATTTCTAATTTAACTTTGGCTTCCTAGACACTACACCAAAATAATCAAAAATTCCAATAAGTTTTGAATGTCATTGAAAGAGAAGAAGATCATGATAAGCTCCTACAAGGTGTGCTTGAAGTAAAAGAAGAGGTGGTGGTTAATAGACTTTCCCAAGCCCCTAGAAGACTCTAAGTAGAAGATGGGAAAGCAGATTTGGTTGATAGAAGGTATACAAGAGGAGAAAGAGCAAAAGGCATTCTAGAAGAGAATTTTTAACCTTTAAGAATTTGAGTTTTCTTCCTAATTTTAATACTCTAGGCAAGAAGAAAATCGTATCTTGTAGTATACCTAGTTCTCCTCCCAAACACTTCCCTATCTCACCTCTACTGCAGTCTCTACTTCCACTAAAAGCTTTAGTTCCCTCTCACTTGAATATCCAACCTTTGAAATTTATATTAGCAACCATGGATATCAACCAACCCCAAGGATAAAATATAGGTCCATTGAACCTTGGAGTTAACCCCACTACATTGCCCAAAGGTGCAACCAAAGTTTTTCCCAAGTTCAATGGCAATGGTAAAGTCTCTATAGAAGATCACCTAAGTGATTTCCACATAGTATGTGGAATTATAAGTGTCCCTACTCAAGAGACAACTATGAGGCTATTTGTTTGAATGCTAATTAATGTTGTTACTGATTGGTTCAATCACCTACCCCAATATTCCATAGACAATATTTGAAAATAGATTCAAATTCCTTGACAATGACTGCTCATTATTGCTTTAACTAAGCCAATTGAAGAAAGAAATCCGCAAACCCATGAGGGAATTTGTAGCAAAATTCATAGATTGATCTAGAGGATCCTTGCCACCTCTAGGCCAAATGGTGAAAATCAAAATATAGTCTTTGTAAATGTAGTCCTGTCGAATGTAAGTTTTCATCTTATCAAAGATGTAGTCACTGATTTGGTTGTTGCTCAAAGCTTGACCATTTAATTACAAGATGCACTTATTAGTATTAGTAAATGGAGAAGAGAGGTTCAATCAATAGGGTCTAGTTCCACCTCTACTCCCATAGATCCTTTCATGAAAGAGTTTGATGAATAATATGTCTATGTTGAAGAGACAATAGAATAGGACTAGTGGCCCTTACCAATCTCCATATTAGGACACTAACAGGCATTAGTAACACTAGGTTCATGATAAAACCCCTTTCCTAATAGACCCTTATCCAAGACTACAAATTGAAAAAATACCTAAAGAGGCCATGTGCTCTTTCCATTTGATAATGGATCAAGATGAACAAACTTGCACTGATTGGTTAAGATGTGTTTAGATGGAAAAACTACTCTTGACAACAACCAACTAGTTAAATGTGAAAAGGGAGAAATTAAAAATTCAAGTACCTATTTTCTTGAATATGAATCTGACATAGAAAGGGGAGGTGATGCTTTTGTAACACTCCAAGATCCTACTTGCATGATCTAGACTGAGAATCAAAGAAATTAGAAGTCTTATATGAGAGTTAATGTAGTTGTTATGAGTTCTAAAGGAAAAAAACACATAGATAGTGACCTCGCAAGGAATGTAGATTTTAAAATATTATCCAAAAAAAAGTCAACAACTAGCACTTCTACCTTTAACATGCAGAATTTTGTGAATCCTCTTCTATTTCTATCTCTTTGATGGAATACTTGAGAATGAATCTTAAGGAGTTAGATAAACTAGTCTAATATGTGAAGAGAGAACCTTTGGCTAATGCCCAATTTATTGATAATGTTGTTGAATATAAAACATCCCACAAAAAGCCCATTTTTGTTTATAAGGTATAGGATAGGTCTCTAATGTAGAACCCAGTGTCAATGTTGTTGAAGGGGAAGTCAAAGAAAGGAAACCTAACCCCTTCCATGTGTTTCTATTATTAAATGGGAAAGAACTTAGCAATTGCATTATAGATTTAGGAGCTTTTGACAACATCATGCCATATCTAGTAGCTAAAGCCCTTGGCTTAGATCTCACCAATACTTTTGAATGCTACTATTCCATGGATGAAAATGAGGTCCCCCTCATTGATCAAGTCAAAGATGTACAAGTAGTCATTTACACATGTTCAGATAAGAGGTTGAAACTAACCATCCTGGTGGCTGACATCCCTTCTAGTTATGGAATGTTGCTCAATAGAACATTTTGTAAGGACATGGGAGGGGAGATAAAAATGAATTGGTCTAAGGCTTCCATTCTAGTAGGTAAGAAGAAGATCAAACTAGAGTCAAACCCAAATAATAAATACACAGTAGTACCTTTAGACAATCTCAAAGCCTAGATATTGTATGAATAATGCCAATTTGGGAACTATGTTATTTTTCTTGACAATAAACTCAAGAAAGATGAGAGGAAAGGTTACACAATACCTTGTGGACCTTAGAATTTGATGGTAGCTACTCTAATTTAGGATCAGCAGTCAGAGCAATTTTAATTTCTCCCTCATGAGAGTTATTCCCATTCCCTTTTAAATTAGATTTCCATGATACAAATAACACAATAGAATATGAAGCCTTGCTCTTAGGGTTAGAAGAAGCCAAAGTGAAAAAGATAAAGCAATTGAGGGTAAAAGGTGATGTTTAACTCATCATAAAACAAGTAAGAAATTAGTTTTGTATAAAAATGATAGATTGGAACACTATAGAAGCCTATTTTAGGATGAGATTGAATCCTTTGATAGTTTCTGTATAGATTTTATACCTCACTCTCAAAATTCTAAAGCTGATTCCTTAGCTATTTTTTATTCTTTATTATTACCACATCTAGATTTTAAGAGTGATACCTATAGGATTGAAATGGTCAATGGAGATAGTGTCCTAGATAATGTAAACCATTGGCAATTTTTTGCCAATGATTCATAGTTAAAAGATTTTATTGGATGTATTGAAAATTTTGCTGACATTTTCTTTGAATGGTCAAAAAAGGATAGCAAATTAGTCAATGAAGAATTAGTTGAATCTGGAGAGCTAAATCAATTAAAAGGAAATAAAATCCCCAAGGGATTAGTTTCTTTGGAGCATTTTTTCAGATGAAAAGAAAAAAATACCATCCAAAAGGAAAGTGATCAAAATAAAATCTTGAAGGAACATGAAAAATTAAATATCAGAGATGAGGGAGATCTTAAATGGATTTCTATCAATTGAACATGCTCAAAAATAGTAAAGGACAACTTGCTAAAACTTTTCATCAAATACAAAGATATCTTTTCTTGGGCATACAAAGACTTGAAGAATTTCATGAATGGAGAGTTTAGACATCACATACCTTTAAAACTTGAGGCAACCAATTTTAGGAAAAATATTTGAAATTATAACCCAAAGGTGTTTGAGGCTATTTTTAAGGAAGTGGAGAAAATGTTGAAATCTTGTATAATATATCCAATTCACCAGTCAACTTGGATAGCAAACATTGCTCCTATGAGAAAAAAAATGGCAAAATAAGAATTCGTGTGGACTTTAGGAATTTAAACTAGGCTAGTCTCAAGGACAATTATGCACTCCTTATTATGGATCATGTTCTACAATTAGTCATTGGGTCTAAGGTTATGTTGATGCTTGATGGTTACTCATGGTATAATCAAATCGGTGTTGCACTAGAAGATCAACATAAAATAACTTTTATAACTCCTAAGGGCACCTATGCTTATAATCAAATGCCTTTTGGCTTGATCAATGCAGGAGTGATGTTTCAAAGAGCAATGAATTCTTCTTTCAAAGATCTGCAAGAAATTTTTTTTATAATATATCTATATAATGTAATAGTCTACACCAAGAGGAGGAACAATCATCTAAGAGATCTTGAGGCAATTTAAGGCTGATGTAGATAGTATGGCATATCCCTCAATCCTAAAAAGTTTTTTTTCTTTATGAAGGCAAATTGCTAGGGCATATTATTTCAAAGAAAAATATAAGGATTGACCCAGACAGAATAATAGCAATACGAAAATTGTCATTACCTACCAATAGGAGAAATTTAAAATCCTTCTTATGTCAGATAAATTTCCTAAGAAGTTTTATCCATGAGTTCTTGAAAAAAGTAAGGCATATGCTAAGCATGATGAGTAAGAAACACCCTTTCAGATGGTGAGAGGAAGGTAAATGATCTTTTGAAGATATTAAGATAGCTATTTCAAATGCTCTTATGTTAGTAAGCCCATATTTCAAAAAAGACTTTATCATTTATTGCTATGCTTTAGATCACACTCTATCCAATATCTTAACCCAGAGAAATGACAAGGATGATGAAGCCCCAATTGCTTTCACGAGCATTCCTTTGAAAAAGTATGAGATGAATTACACTCAAATGGAGAAGAATGTGTTTTCTATGGTGAAGGCAATGAAACAATTTAGATATTATATCTTGCATTCTCATTCTACTATCTATGTACCTAAAACAATAGTTAAAAGCATTCTAACTCAACAAGAGATTTGGATAAATAAGAGAGCAGTGTGGCTATCTAGGATTTAAGAATATGATCTAATAATTAAACCTACTACTTTGGTTAGGGGTTAGGGTTTATGCAAATTAATAGCACAAAGTAGAGATTCATTGTCATAAGACATAGATTCTACACCCTCTATTTTGTTGGTTAGTTCAACTGATCCTTGGTCTTCTAATGTAATATGCTTCTTGACATATGATGAATGCCCAATGAATTTGAGTTATAGAGAAAAATGCAACCTTAGATTGAAAGTAGCAAAGCATGTAATTTCCTAGGGGATGTTGTATAAAAGAGGTATAGATGGGACCTTTTTGAGATGTTTAGACAGTGAGCAATAGAGAAAGTTATTGAAACTATACCATTTAGATGTTTGTGGTGGGCATTTTTCCTCTACTGTGATTTCTTTCATAATCGTCAAAAATTGTTTCTATTGGCTACTTTGTGAGATGTGATGATTAATATTGTATGACATCTACTACTATTTCTCTTATTGTTCATATATATTTCTCATTTCTCAAATTTGGTTTAAGTTCTTGTAGAATTTAAGTTAATAGTTAAGTCTCGATTAATCGTGGAAAGACTATAAGTTTTTCATTCATTGATTTTCTGAAGTTGTAAATCATTATCTCAGTACCCAAGAGTACATGAGTGTCCCTTAAGAACTTTCTAGAAAAAGTGTGCAATTTATTCATTTTGATCTTTATAATTTATTGATAATTCCTTTGTAAAGGGAGTTGTACCTATAAAAAATCAAAGGGAAATGATTAACACAACATTTACCCAACTATTATGAACTTTATTCAATTTTCTAGCCTTCGGCATAGATTGAGTTATTGATTTTTGTAGGAAAAGACAATTTGTTCACTAACAAGAAGATAATAGGTGTCTAATATAGCTTAGTCAAGATGTGTCATGAAGTATTCTTTGTGATCTCATGATCTCTTCATAATATCTCATAGACTCTTTAGGTTTGTTCAATCTTTCAATGAATTCCTTTTCATGTTTTAGTTCATTCTTTAGATGTCCATTCTTAGATTTTGGGTTAGTAATCCCCACATCCTTTCTATTGAAATTTTGAGTTGTAAGGAGCATCCTATTAGCCATATCAAAATAAATTTTTAAAAGCCTTTACACTTCACTATTCTTTTCATCAAGTCTTGTAGGTTATCCTCTTTGTCTTTCTTTCTCCATTTAGTGAATTTGGACAATCTTACTGACTGGATTTCATGTTTTCTCTTTAGTGTTCTTACCTCTTCATTTAGTGTGTTATACTTTTCCAATAGATCTACTATTGCTACATCACTCTCACGGGAATTTCCATCATTAATAAAACCTTCAATGTCTTCCTAATATTGTGTATCATTCTATATGGTTGCCACATCTTCTCTTTTCTTTAGGGATTCCCTCAGTTCTCCTCTTGATGATTCAAGTTGCTTTAGTATGAGTTGTATCTCTAGCTTCTAGTGTTCAATGATCTTTCTGAGCTTGTAGGTTTCCATCTCCAAGATCTTGACTCTCAAGTGGTTAGACTTCTACTAAGAGAACAACACTTTGATACCAATTGCTAGAATTCTATTAGGAAAGTGAGAAATTTAGAGGGGGGTGAATCGAGATCTATAAAACTTTTGACCTTCTTTGATAATTATCAAACTGATAACTTTCTCTACTAACCCTTATTTCATCAATATCACATAAACATGTATTGAAATAATGTAATAGATCTAATATATTGATCACAACCATAATAACATAAAATGAAATGATCAACACATAACACAAAATTTGGTTACCCAAAAACCTTCCAAGGTGAAGTTTAAAATGGGGTGGGGATACGATCCACAAATTTTAATTATTACAGTAACAAAGTTTTCCTATCAAGGCTACAATTTTGATCACTTCTAATGATCTACCCTATGAAAGGTCTTCCCTCCTAAGAGCTCACAAGACTTATTCAATCCACTCTAATTAAAGGATTTAAAACTTATAAAAAAGTGAGCACTCTATTAGGAGATTTATGTAGGCTTATTAAGACTATTCTATTAAGATATTTACCTTGATTTACTCTACTAAAATGTATCATTACTTGATCCTTTAGTTAGTACTATAATGCTTGATTTTGGATCTCCTCTTTCCACTATCTAAACCTTCTTTGATCTAATATAAATTTTTTATTCACTTCACTACTTTAGTTGGTCACTTTTCCTTGCTTCACCTTCAAAATCTTCTTAGACATCCAAACTTTTCTTCTTGAACATACATTCTACATACTAAAATTATGGTTTGGAGCCTCCTTATATAACCAACTAGAGAAGGTTCTAGAGAAAGATTAATGATCCATATTTCTCCCTTTTGCCACTTAATCCTTCCATTGTTCTAATTGATTAAACACCTTGTATAGGGATTAATGATACAACTCATAACACATAATGAACTCCTTAAGTTACTCCTCAATCATTAAATCATGCAATAAGTTACCCAAAACCTGTTTACCTCAATGTCTGTGCAATTCCAAATAGATATATCAAATCTAGTTCACTCGACACTTGAAGACTTTGACACTCACTTATGAAAAATTCTTCATGTTTTCCCTTATCTTTTGAATGCTCAACATTCCCTATATAACTTGACATGATTGACATAGACTAACTCTATGTTGTTGGGCACAAGAAAACTTCTATCTTACTTGACATGTATTTGAACTCTAAATAACCATAGAATTGTTCAACAATAATAATTTTCAGCCTTAACCAAAATAGGAACAATTCTAAATACATTTCTAATTTTCTTGGCCTTAGTAAGATGGCTCAGTCATAGTGCTGATTGACCAATGCTACCAAATAGATGACTAAGTGCTTGACACTAATAGACAACAAACTATAGGGATCAATAGTGTCTTACAATTTAAAAATATACTTTCCATACTTAGGGTTAACATCTAGGTTGTTGTCCCTAATTAGTTAAGTAATTATTTTGGTAAAAAAAATAATTCCTTAACATAAAATATACCATTCCTTAACACTATCCTATTTTGTCATCTTAGTTACACCTTGCAAAACTATCATAGATTTGTATGTACTAACTATATAGCCTCGCGCACTTAGTTATGGTATCCTAACATACTATACTATCACTAGGTAACTGCACATGTTCCAATAGTATCTTTGAAAATTGCTAATCAAAATTTTCTTATGCTTGATACTTGGAAAAATTTCTAAATCTTACTGCCAAAAAATTATCTTCATACCTTTCTCAATTTATATTGAGTATATGTTACCATAAATGATAGCCTCATACTTATCAACCCTACCCAAATTGCCAACAAGTTAGACTAAGAGAGTGAATTAAGTTTTTGGAGGACATGCTTCTCATGTATGTGGTGGATTGATAGACAAGGTAAGAGGACTATTTATACTTGGGAGAAATTTCTTACAATAATGGGTACCATAGCTCCCGTGGCATGTCACCCTTTTAGGCATTGTATGGTGGACCACATTGTACTCCTTTAAGTTGTGATTGTTTAGAGGATTGAGTAGTTTTAGGTCCAATGATTCTTTAGGATATGGAGGAGTATATTTTCCATATTAGAGAGCATTAGATACTACCTAGGATGAGTAGAAGAAGTATGTAGATGCCCATAGGTTGAACTATCACTTTTTGTTGGTGATTGGGTATTTTTGAGAGTTTGGTCATAGAAGGGCCTCATCTATTATAATAAATTATTTAATGAGAACCAAATTTTATGCGACCTTTTTAGATCTTAGAGAAAATCAGTCTTGTTTCTTATTTCCTAACATACATTATGTTTTCATGATTCTATTTTGAGATAGTATATTCCCAATGTGACCCATGTACTTGATTAGGATAATTTTAAAGTCAAGTTTAGGTAGCTTTCTTTGGAGCACATTCATATCATTTTACATTGACGGCTAACCCTCAGAGGTTAGGACATATATTTGGTAAGGGTCCAATATGATCTAAATAATGAGACTTCAACTACTTGGGAGGATGCCACACAATTGAGAGAGATGTGCCCCTATCTTTTTGTAGATTTCTAGGAGTAAACCCATACCTAGTGGGGGAGGATGTAGTGCCTCTTATGTTTCTATTCTACACTATGGCCCACTTTGATTGTAGAGATACTTCATGTGATTTATGTAAATGTACATTTGAATTTCTTTAATGACTTGACATTATTTGAATTGCTAGTATCATAGATGATAGATGTTAGATGTTATATTTTTCAATTTGATCATATCTACATGATGATGCTAGTGATGTGACATAATTATTTATGATGATATCTGGATGTTTTTGTACTTAGATATAAACTCTATTTATGGTTTTATGATGGTCATTATCAAAATTATGGTTGATGTGCTTTTGATATTGATATTTTCTTCGTTCTTGCAATAAACTCATATTATGATGCAACTGAACAATTTAAATGGAGTATTTTAATAAATTTAATCAAATGGTTATTTACATGATTTTGCACACTATAAGTTTGGCTATATTATTTATTATGCATCTACACTTGATCGAGTTGTTTAATGTGCAAGACTTATATTCTCAGTAGTGGCACATGGCATTAGTGATTGGTCATTCATACTAACCCAATGTTGTCCCTATATGGGAGATCCATCTATTAATTAAAATTAAAAAAACCTTTGATTAATTGGTAAAATCTAGATTTTCCATTAGGGTATGCTTTAAGGAACTCCCCCTTTGGGACAAGTGTAAAAACTTGGCAAAATGTGTAAAATATCCAACAAAAAAATTAATTTTTTTGGCAAAAAAATCAATTTACAACTAAAAACAATCTCCATTGGTGAATCATTCACAATCTCTTTGACAATTTGTAAAATCTAGATGAATTTTGTTGTTTTTAAAACCACAAAATTATATACATTGGCTAGTAATAATTTTTTTCTAGTAAAATATTAATTTTGTGGACAAATTATTTCATTGTACTAGACATAAAATATATACATTGACGAATAATAGTTTTTTTAAAATTAAACATTAATTTTTTGGGTGAACTGATTTATTATGCTAAACATAAAATATATACATTACAATTATATGGTATAATTTAATAATAATATTACAAAAGAATGAGGGAAAATGGGATTTATATATGTTGATTCTGAATCCTAGGAGGTGAAATGTACTGACAACTCCAATGTAAAATGGAAAATTATTGGCAAAATGGGCCAACTGAAGGAAGTTAAAATTAAATACATTGGGTAAACTACCCATAAACATGCAAATCTAATGGATTGAGTAATGGTGAACATAGCATCAGTTAGAATAATAAGGTCAGATGCGTGGAAGGTGAATAATGATACCAAAGCAGTCAAAATTGAATCCATGCTTGGTGATTGAAAGGAGTAACGATCCACTAACCTTGATAATGTTAGGTGACTGGGACACCATGTAATGACTCAAAAATATTCAAAATCAACACTTCAAAATCCCAACATTCACTAAATTATAAATATTCACCACTAAAAAACACCCTTTTTTTATGCATTTCTATCTAGAACTGTGAGCTTTTATGTGCATTTAGGAATCTACAATGGTCGCAAAAATTGTTAAATTATTTCAATTTAACTATTTAAGGGAAATTTTATATTGATCTAATTTATTTCAATTTACTAGACTTATTTTGTAATTGAATTCCAAGCAGTTGGAATTGCTTAATTTATTTGGGAAATATGAAATTAAGTGATTAAGTCTTTTTTTGTTTAAAATTGTAAGTTATTTGGAAAAATACTTATAAGAATGTTTGTAGAATTTATAAATTCATTATTAACTTTGCATTTTATTTTTAGGGAGAGAAATTACTCAAAACCCCTTGTGAGAATTTCTTTTTTTGTTCTTTGTAGGAGATTATCTTGGTGGATCAACAAAAGAGTGGTCTCATTGGATCCATAGTAGGAAGATCTTCATTTTCTAAATTATTTGTCCGATTCAATGGCCTATCTATTTTACCAAGGATTTTTCTATTTTGCCAACTTGGTTGTGAGGCAATGCTTTTCTATTTTAAGTGGTTAATCTCATTTTAATTTCTATTTTTCATTGTTAAATGGTTGGAGGATGAGAACTAGTGTGCTTCTCCATTTTAATGTTTTAATTTGACCTATTTATGTGGGTATGAGTATTTTATGGTCATGTGACTTTAAATGGAAATTTTTTGGAGTATTATGCTTCCTAATTTTTGTACAAGCTTGTAGCTCAACTTTTATTTTCCTTTGGGTGTTTGACCTCCATTTGAGAAATGGGTTTTATTTCATCCATTTTTTAAAATGTTGATTTTTGAGTGATTTTTAAAAATTGCCTCATTTTATGTGTTGCCTAGTTTTCTTGAGTGTTTCTTGGCATGTGGTTTGGTTGTGGATTTGGAATCGATGTTAGTTTTCCAATCCAACCATTGTTTTACTTTGGCCTCATTGGGATTTGTATCAAATACATACTCTTCACAATATGCATGATTCAATGAGTTTTGCACTTGATATTTATTTTCATTTCTCATCTAACCCTTGTTAGCTCTTGATTTTGTGATGTTGGTTGTCCTTACACATGAGCACATGCACATGTGTATGACAAGATCTTGCAAGACTTGAACTGTCAAATTTAGTACAATTGAGATGTGATTCATTTGGGGTTGGGTTGGGAAATTGCATTGAATATAGGAAATCATCATGTGATGAGTGTTGGTATGTAGGGTAGATGTGTGGAGTATTTCTCTCATGTACTTGATCCAGAAGGAAGCAACAAGATAACATAAGTAGGTTTTAACAAGTGATAACCAAACTTAATAAATGGGTAATAAAACTTAATGATGTAATAATTGGTGTATGTAAATTGTGTAGTCTTCTACAAAAGCTATTACAAGGATACAATATGTGGCCTCTTGATGGATTTAATTTACAATGCATGGTGTCTAGCCTCCTATTGGAGTTGATTTACCTCACCGAGTAAATGGGCTCCTAAGGGAGCTGATTCACCATACTAGTATAGTTTTCTCTTTCTAATGCCAAGTGACCACTTAGCTAGAGTTCCTACATAGTTATCTCATAGAGTATCAGACCATGACTTATTGTACTACATTCTCACATGATCTTGGTATCAATCCCTTTTTCTTCTTTTTGTGAGTGTTAGCTTCAGATGACTATTCTACTATTCTTTTGTTTGTAGTCAAATCACTATTTCCATTAGCACAATTAAAGTGGGCCTATAGGTATCACATGGTTGAGAGGCATAGCTACCTATACCATTACTTGAGACCAATGTACAAAGTTGGCCTTCTTCTAATTCAACATAGAGCTTGAGGCTTAACTTGGATTCTTTGTATATTCTAGAGTATGTTTCTTTTGTGAATTATGTTTTTGATTGATTCTTGAATAACTTGTTTTAAAGATAGAATCTTGAGGTTATTTACTTCATACCATTGTGATGTTACTAATGTACTTCTTGTTTTATGTTGACATGGTTAGATGGAGAGATTTTATTTTGATCTATATATTATCTATATTTAAGTCCTTAGGTTCTTCATTGTGCTATTGTAGTATTGTCACCTGGAAAGGGCATTCCCTCACATGATAAAGTAAAGTCTCATGCAAGAATTCATTTACTCACATGAGAGAGAAAATTATTGTACAAGACCTCAATGTCTTATGCAAGTGTGAAAATACAACTCACTTGGTTCATTGGGAAGCCTTGCGAAAGAAAAATCCCAACTCACACAAGCATGGTTCTTCTTTATTGCATGACAAACAATGGGCATCTATGCTTTATTTCCAAAAATTCAAATGTCATTTTTGGATACCCTCTTCGGTTTTACATCTTTCTAGATCAAAATAGATCAGGTCAGGTGTGTATTTTAAGAATTTACCTTTATAGATTTGTTGTGGTAAAAAGGAATTAACCTACATTATTAATCATCTAGAAACTTTCATTTTGGGTTTAAAATGTACCCTATGTTAAATTTTATCTCACAAATATCACTGAACCTTATATGCTAAATTCACATAGTAGAAAGTAAACATATTGATAAGTAGTAACACTTGGGGATCTTTAGTAGATAGTTTGTATTAGTCTTCTATTCCAATCTTGTGTGGATATTGCATATTTCATCTGACACAAGGAGAAGTTAGAACAACTAGGGCCTAGGGCACACCTAGCTATTCCAATCAACTTGCTAGAGTTACACAGTGGAAAATGCAACACAAAATATAACACCAAGGAGAGAGAGAACAGGAATGTCTTTATTGATTCTTCAAATATTCAACATACATGCCTAATTGTAAGGCCTTCTGGGTTATGGCCAATTACAAATAGATTCAAATCTAGACAACCAACTTCAAGTGTGCATCTTCTACCTGATCCTCTAAGTTCTAATCACTGCCCCTAAACTCAAACCTATACCTCTTTAAATAGTTGCCTAAACGGCTTACAAAAGATTCTAGAACATAGGAAGCCACAAGTTGACCCATAATAGATATTAACCAAAATTGAATGCAAGCAAAGTTGACCCAAATTGGAACTAGACATAGAGAACTCAACAAAAGAAGACCATGCAAAAAATTGGTACTCAGCACCCACACGAGCTCAGTAGCCAAAGGGATCACTCAGTAGCAACTAGGCACCTCCAATGCTCAACAACCTTGAAGAAAATCACTCGATAACCAAGGGTACTTGGAAACCAAAGGATTCACTTGACATCCAAAGGATTTCACTCAGCAACCAAAGGAACTCAGCAGCAACTAAGAATGACTCAGCATCAAAAGGTTTCACTAGGAAACCATAGGAACTCGACAATCAAAGGAATGACTTGGAATAAACTAAATGCTTGGCATCCACTAAGAACTCAACACCAATAGGCAGAAAGAAAAAAGTGTAGGATTACAAGGAAAAGCCAAGGATGCTCCTACATTAAATAGCCAAGGTTAGAGAAAATGATTCTTCTGAATCATGTAAGTGTCACAACCTGAGCTGAGTCCAACTTAGATTGAGAAATCTATGTAGCATCTTCAATTGGTCTATTCTTCCATTTCACCAAATACTCATAGTAATCCTTTCTTCTTGTACTCTTGCCAACTCTCTAATCAAATATCTGCTCAACTTCTTCAAATTTCTTCTTAGGATAATCATTAGTTATAGCCATTTCATCATCTGACTCATGATACTTGTATAAATCAGCAACGTTGAATATAAGACATATATCCATGTCATCAGGTAACTTCACTTCATATGCATTACCACTATCAAACTTCTTCAAGATCTTACAAGGTCCAAATTTCTTCATCTTCATCTTACTGTATGTACCAATAGGAAATCTTTCCTTCTTCAAATGAACCATTAGCTCATCACCAACTTAAAAATCATGGTGTCTTCTAGAATAATCAACATTCTCCTTATACTTCTAATTAATTTGTTCCAACCTCAACTTCACTTCCTTATGAAAAGACTCCATAAAATCAGCAAACTCTTCTCCTGTAGCACTTCTCCTTTCTTCACTAGGAACATCTCTCAAATTTGATATACCTCTAGGGTGCATTCTAGTAACAATCTCAAAATTTGTTTTCCCTATACTCCTATTCACAGAATTGTTATATGCAAATTCAGCTTGTGCCAATACCATCTCCCAATTACTTGGCTTATTCCCAACTAAATATCTCAACAAATTACCCAAGTTTCTATTCACAACCTTTGTCTATCCATATATCTATGGATGGAATGTAGAACTAAACTTCAACTCAGTACCCATCTTCTTCCACAAAGTCTTCCAAAAATAACCAACAAACTTATTGCCTTTGTCTGAAATAATACTTCTTGGTAATCCCTGCAATCTCACAATCTCTTTAAAGAAAATTTTAGCATCATGCTCAACATCTGATATCTTCTTACATAGTATGAAATGAGCCATCTTAGAAAATCTATCCACTACAACAAATATAGAATCATACCCCTTCACTATCTTAGGCAATCCAAGAACAAAATCCATACTAATGTTAGTCCAAGTTTTCTCAAGAACAATAATAGGTGTATACAAACTAGTATTTTGACTCACTCCCTTTGCAACTTGACAAAATCCACATCTCTTTACAAATTTCTAAACATCTTTATACATTTGTGGTCAATAATACTTCTCTTTCAACAAACTCAATGTCTTATCAATTTCAAAATGTCTAGCTAATCCACCACTATGATTTTCCTTAATTAGATTCAACCTCATAGGACTTCTAGGAATACACAACTGAATACCTTTGAACAACATACCTTCTTGAATGAAATATTCATCATAATTACTTATGTGGTCTATTAGATTTGGCGCTCTACACTCTCTCCATGCCTCAGAAAAATTAAGATCAGCATCATAAAATTCTTTCATTTCATCAAAACCAAGAACTTCAACCTTCATTTCAGTCAAAAAAGAACATCTTCTACTCAATGCATCAACAAATCTATTAGTAACTCCACTCTTATGCTTGATCACAAATGTGAAACTCTGCAAACATTCAATCCACTTCATATGTCTCTAATTCAATTTATGTTGACTTCCCAAGTATTGTAAAGTTTTATGATCAATATACAACACAAACTCCTTAGGAATCAATTAATGTCTCCACTTCTTCAATGCTTGAAAAATGGCATAAAAACCTTGATCATACACATAAAATTTCCTTTAAGCATCATTCAACTTTGCACTAAAGAAAGAAATGGTTTTACCTTCTTGACTTAATATAACTCCTATTGCATTACCACTTGCATCACATTCAACTTGAAATACTTTATTAAAATTAGACAAAGCCAATACAAGTAATTCAACAATGTTTTGTTTCAAAGTCTCAAAATTCTTATCAGCTCCATGTGTCCACTTGAATTCCTTTTTATCTCCTCTCATTGTCTTAGTCATAGCATTAAAAACTGCAATGAAATTCTTTATAAACTTTCTATAAAAACTAGCCAAACCATGAAATGATCTTACCTTACACACATTCTCAAGTGTAAGCCATTCCAAAATTTCTTTAACCTTATTAGGATCCATCTTCAATCCAACAGCTGAAATCACAAATCCCAAATACACAATCTCCTCTTGCATTAAAGAATACTTTTTTAGATTAATTAGCAACATTTCTTCTTTCAACCTTTGTAATAATTGGCTAATATGCTCAAGATGTTCTTCATTAGTCTTACTAAATATCAGAATATCATCCAAATAAAAAATCACAAACTTACCCAAAAATCTTTTCAGAACTTCATTCATCAACCTCATGAAAGTTCTAGGTGCATTAATCAAATCAAAAGGCATAACCAACCATTCATACAAACTATCTTTTGTCTTGAAAGTAGTCTTCCATTCATCACCTTCTCTAATTCTGATCTAATGATAGCCACTCTTCAAATCAATCTTGGTAAAATAATTTTCTCCACTCAAAAAATCCATTTTGTCATCCATCCTTGGCATAGGGAACCTATATTTCACTATAATTTTGTTAATAGCTCTAGAATCAGTACACATTCTCCATTCTCCATTCTTTTTAGGTGCTAATACAATAGGTACAACACATGGACTCAAGCTTTCTTTGATCAAACCTTTCTACAAAAACTCATGCACTTGTCTATTAAGTTCTTCATTCTCTGTAGGTGTCAATATATATGGTGCTTTTTTTGGCAAACTAGCTCTAAGAATTAGATCCATACAATGACTTGTACTTCTTACTGGAGGTAAACCATCAAGAATATCATTAGTAATAATTTCCTTATACTCATTCTGCAATTCAACAATTTCTTCTAGTACTTGGCTTCCATTAGGTTCTACTATCACTCAGTCACCATTAATAGGTACTCGGTTAACACTATTTTCTGGCACACAACTTGCTCCTCTAGGAATTATAGAAAAACAAACTTGGTTTCTTTTCATTTCCTTTTCAAATTGTTTTCCATTCACCATGCAAACTTTCACAATAGCACAATTCACCTCATCTAGAATTTCAATCAAAGGCAACAATATTTGCTTCTTCCCATTTACCCAAAGACTATATTGATTCAATCTTCGATCATGTATAGCATATCTATCATATCGCCAAGTTCTACCCAACAAAATATGACAGCAATCTATAGGCATAATATCACATAGAACTTTATCAAAGTTATGTCCAATATTGAATTTCACAAGGCATTGCTCACTTACCAATATCTTATGCTCATCTTTGATCTTTGAAACATGATAAGGTTTGGGATGTTTTAGCCTTTTCAACTGCAACTTGGTAACCAGCTCTTCTGATGCCATATTTGTAGAACTTCCACTATCAATGATCACTTTGCAGCATTTTCTAGCCATCTTACATCTTGTCTTGAAAAGACTTCTCCTTAAAACAAGTTCCTCATCACTTCCCTTATTACATAAGGTTCTTCTCACCATCAAATTTTCTCTAGCCTCAGATCCACTTAGTGAACCCTCATCATCTCCTTGAATTACAACATTTCTGTTACCTTGCCCACTTTCAGAGGATCTACATTCAAAAGATCTATTTCCCTCTTTACCACATCTGAAACAATTAACATGAAATCCACCTCTAGAATATAAATTACCTCTTCCTTGGTAAGAATTAGTGCCTCCTCAGTAAGAATTGCCACTTTTCCATTTGGTCTTGCCTATATCATCATTCTTCCATTCAGATTTGCTTTTATCCTACATAGAATTTTTAGATCTGCCACTTTCTCCATAAGATCTACCTCTATCTCTCTATAATCTACCACCACTACCTCTTTGTCTTTGCTCATACTTCTTTCTCAAAATCTCCTCAACTTTCAAGGCATATTAATATGCTTCTTCTACACTTTCCAAATTCATAAAACTTATTTCATCCTAAATTCCAGATCTCAATCCATTAATGTACCTTGCAATTTTCTCAACATCATCATCCACATGTCCAGATCTGATGTCCAATCTATATAATTCCTTAGTATATTCTTTCACACTCATGTCTCTCTATTTTAAATTTTGCATCTTTCTTAGCAAGCTAACTTGGTAATCAGCAGTAAGGAATTTGTTCTTTACCTTGTTCACCATCTTTGGCCAAGTTCTAATCTTCTCCTTTCCTCTCCTTTGTCTATCAGTTTGCAAGTACTCCCACCATAGTGATGCATGACCTTTCAACCTAGTGACTAAAATCTTCACTTTTCTATTACTAGGAGTGTTTTCATACTCAAAGAACTTCTCCATATCAGAGATCCAATCCAACACAAAACTGGTATCCAATTTTTTGTCATAAGGAACAACCTCTACAACAAGCTTCAAATTTTTCCTAGACAACACTTGCAATAATATTTCCTTATCTTGATCTTCTTTATGTTCTGGATTATGGATTGGCATTGCTGCTTCATCATCACTTACATCATCAAGATGTGCTCCTCTCCTTTGGGCTATCTCCATAGCATCTAATCTAGTTGCAATTTGTCTCAATTGATCCAATAGAGCATCATCAACATTTCTTCTACCACAAACCATCTTTGACAATTAGGTTCCTTCAAGATCGTAACCCTCTACAAGTTATAGGTCAAATCTATAGATCTACCACTCAAAAACCAAATCTAAATCAGGGTATTACATGATCTAATCTCCATAAGGATGAACCTCAAGCTTTGATACCAACTAACACAAGGAGAAGCTAGAAAAACCAAGGCCTAGGGCACACCCAACTATCCCAATCAACCTGCTAAAGTTACACAATAGAAAACACAACACAAAATACAACACCAAGGAGAGAGAGAACAAGAATGTCTTTATTGATTCTTCAAATATTCATCATACATGCCCAACTATAAGGCCTTTTGGGTTACAACCAATTACAAATAGATTCAAATCCAAACAACCAACTTCAAGTTCGTATCTTCTACCTAATCCTCTAAGTTCTAATCACTACCCCTAAACTCAAAGCTATACCTCTTTAAATACTTGCCAAAATAACTTATAAAAGATTCTAGAACATTGAAAGCCACAAGTCGGCCCATAATAGATATTAACCAAAATTAAATGCAATCAAAGTCAACCCAGATTGGAACCAAACATAGATAATTTGGCAAAAGAGGACCATGCAAAAAATTGGCACTCAGCACCCACATGAGCTTGACAGCCAAAGGGATCACTCGATAGCAACTAGGAACCTCCAGCACTTGGCAACCAAAGAAAATCACTCGATAACCAAAGGTACTTGGCAACCAAAACATTCACTCGACATCCAAAGGATTTCACTCGGCAACCAAAGGAACTCAATAGCAACTAAGAATGACTCAACATCTAAAGGGTTCACTAGGTAACCATAGGAACTCAACAATCAAAGGAATGAATTTGCATAAATTGAATGCTCAACATCCACTAAGAACTCAACACCAATAGGTAGAAAGAACAAAGTGCAGGTTTATAGGGAAAACTTAGGATGCTCCTGCATCAACATCTTATTGATGTAGGGGCATCTGAGGGTCAAGGCTATTGACCTAGATGTTTGTTTTGGTCAAGATTTACTTCTGGGGGTCATAACTTTTGATTTGGATGTGGGTTTTGGTTGAAATTTTATAGGTAGTTCCATTAGGAGTTATTTGGATTACCAATGGAGCTCAAATCAATAGGTGGCCATTTTGAGATTTTTCTAGGAGCCTAAAATCTCATCTTGACTTACAAATCTAGCTTTCTATGTTTTTTCTATTTCTTTAAAAAAAGTTGTTTTTGTAATAAATTTGAAATCATACTTTTTATTTTGTTGATTAGTTGGCAATTCATCTGACCTTAGTTGGGGCTTTTCTTGAGAAAAATCAAGATTCCCAGGATGAGTTTTTAAAATTATTAAAAATGGAAAAATCTATTTTTCCCAAAAATCTGCCAAATATGGTAATTTTTGGAATTGTAATAAGTAGGTTTTTGTTTTCATTGTAGAGGTAGACTAGAGTTACAAAAATTTTAATGAAGACTTATGGTATTCTAAAACATCTACCTTGTATCATTTTTCTAAATTATTCTTTGATGAGATTAGGTTACATTATTCATCCATTTTTAAAATAATTTATTGGATAATTTTTATCCTTGTTGCAAGGATCTCTAAGTGGGGCATTACATTAAATCATTTAAATTATTTTTATGCGATTTGATTGGCTAACGTATTTGAGTGTTATAGGAGCAAATTTCTACAAAACACTACCCATAATTTGAGGCAATATTTTAGGATATGTGTGTGTGATTAAAGTTTAATTTTTTCTAAAATCATATTGTTTTTTCTTACCTATTCTACATGAATAAATAATAATATTGATCAAATATTAATCAAATTTGTAGTCAAAATTAACACACTTAGAATATAGATTTTTAGATAGCTTAAGGCAAATATCCAATATTTATATTTCAAGTTAATAGTATAGAAACAGTTATTTTATTTTAAGATTTTATTTTATTGTAAAATTATATTATTTTTTCTTACAAAGATTTATATTAATATTGATGCAATATCAATCAAATTTGAATAAAAATTGACACACTAAGAATATAGATTTTTATAGAGCTTAAATAACTTAAAAATACCCAATCTTTAGAAAATGTTCTTTATCTAAATCCTCCACTAGTTTGTTCTTTTATAAATGTTATGTTTAGAATATTCTACCACTTGGCACTTTGTAATGCAAGATGCTATATATTTAACAATAAAATAACCTATCAAATATTGAAGAAAAAGATAACTTCTATTCTACTTGTATGTAATATTTTTATAAACATAATTTTTTTCAACAAATACAAGTCACTACATGGCACTTGTTGTATTTGTTGCAGGCTATACTATTGCAATCACCTCTTCTTAACTAGTGATTACTATTCTTTATCAACCAATTAGATTTAAGTATTTTCTGTACTTTATTTTTTATTTTTATTTTCTAAATTACAAATGTGAATTTGTCAGTTTTTAAATTTGAGAAAAATATTTTATTTCAACTTCATTGGTTAGTATAGTTTGGGTATCAGATTTGTACAAAAAAAAAATGAAAATCAATTTGAAAAATAAAAATTAAGATTAATATATTCTTTTGGTTTAATTTTAAGGATTACAATCTATTATAGTAATTTATTTAATTATATATTACACAGTATGTTTCATTTAGTTTAGTGTTAAAAAATGAAGAAATCCTTTAGTTTAAATTTTTGGTAAACATAAGGAAATAAATCATTTGAAAAGTTCTATTTAAAATATTCTAGTCTAATTTGCTTTCATTTGTATATATGAACTACAATTTAAATTTGATTTTTTTAATATAATATTATAGTTCAAATTTTATTTTATTTAATATTAGGAATTATTTTTCATTTATTTTAATATTAATATGAAGAAACATTTTATTTTTTTCTTAATTAAAGAATGTAAATATTTCAAAAGTTTATTGAAAAATATCAAAATATTAATTTGTAAACATAACTTATTCTTTATACTCAAATTGCATTTGTTTCTTTCGAATAATTTCAATTTATTTTATTATTATTTTATTTGATTTAATATTAGAGATTTTTTAATGTATTATTCTACTTAAATAAGTTATCATTGTGACAAATACAAGCCACTATGTGACACCTGTTTAGCTTAACATAGGCTAGTGAGGAAAAATGGATTGTTAGAGCTTAGATGACGTCCATGAAAATAAAGCAATTGTGACTTCAAAAGAAAATGTAACCCTTTTGTAAGTTGGAAAAATGTGAAATGATCAAGTACCTTCATATAAATGTTTATTTCCTAGATTGGAACACGAGATAACATCTTTTACACATGGCTTCTTGTTCAAAAATTGTCTGCAATCTTTGATTACCTTGATTTTGATAAAAATAAATTGATTATGTTGATTACTAGTTTTTAATCTTTCACCTAGGGGAGAGGACCTAGCACTTGAACACCCCTACTTCACGCTTATCAAAATCCTATGTGGAAATGTCAAATCTCTCCCAATTTTTTATTGCAGCTTATTTAGCGAGTCACCTACTTATAACTAAGGTTTCAAGTCCACATAACCCAGTATGATGCCACATCAACATAATTTTTTTCCAAGCTATCCAAAACAACCCAAATAAAAAGTGAGGCCAATGGTCATGCATAAAGGGTACCTATACTTGCACAGCTGATGTGGCATCACATCGTTGGTTGATTTTTATAGCCAAGGGTACATTTTATTCAATTTTGGATAGCCATCATTATAATAACAACTTTATAGTCACAAGTATAGGTATGAAGTTGTCAAAACAATCGGGCATTAAGTGAATAAGTGTAGGTATCAAGTCAACAACTCCTATCACAACTATTGGAACACATCCAAGTACTAGGTCCTCTCCCCTATCACACGTTGTAGTCCATTAAGATATGGTAACAACTATGATGGGGAGGTGAATGGGAATCATAGAATGCTTATACTTGGAAAATCAGATAGCAAAGTTAAAAACTAATAATATAGATTTTTATAACAAATTTTAATTATTGTCATTCCAACAAATTTTCACATATGAATTATAAGACTCAATTTTAATCACACAAGAGAGAACATCACAAGGAGTACCATACATAATTACAAAATAAAAATTAAATTATATATATATATATATATATATACAGAGAGAGAGAGAGAGAGAGAGAGAGAGAGAGAGAGAGATCCAACACATTAGAAGGAATTGAATCTTTTGAATTATCCTTTATATGAAAACTATAGACCAAGAAATATAGTAAAAATCAACTTATATAAAAAAGATGACATATTACTTCCATCTTAATCTATTATATAAAAAATTTAATAAAATAATTTACATCACATGTAAAAGAATTAATTAATTTAACTAAAGAACTTCAATACACAATTACTAGAATCAAACTAAAATATTAGGAAGGACAATACATAAATTTTAAAAAAATGCTCATTAGAATGTAAAATATACATTTTCAACTATATGAGATATATATATAAATTAAAGAAATGTTTCAATACATATAAAGAAGTTTATCTTCGCTTCAAAAAATAGGATTGAAAAACTTAATGACCAATATAGTGCCCACCCATAGTTTATTTTTCTATTATATTTATTAAACTCTTTTATGCCTATTTCATGGATGTGTTAGTTTCAAGGATATTATTTCATAACTTCGACTAGAGATATATTAATGATGATTACTTAGTCAATTATATTTCATGTGTTGTTTAATGATTATGCTTACTGGTGCATTAATGATCCTTTAATGATTCATAGTTAATAAATCTAATTTCTTTCATAGCAATGTCAAATGATGCTTTAATGATGATTACTTCATATTCGTAAAGATGCATTATTTTATCTATGAATTTGATGTTTGACTTATAATTATTATGGTACTTACCCCATACTTGGATGTGTATGGTGTGTATGTTTGTTTTACTTTTCTATCTGACATGGCTTATGTGGTTAAGAGAGGGAGTTGTAGTCACCTGCTTGTTGGGATCTATAGGATGTACCACTCCCTGCCATTGGTTGTTTAGTTTATATATATTTATATACATGTACATGCTCATCTATTATGCAAAATGTAGGTACTGAGCATCAACTTCCCTGAATTCTCATGATGAGCATGCCCTATCACAGTAACTCAATGGTAAGAATGGGGAGATAATGTCTAGATCCAATACCAACCATAGCCTAAATACTTATCTTGCAAAGAGGACTCATAACTAACTTTCCACCCTTTTTAAAACCCATGAGTTTATCTTTGTCCGTATTGTTTAATTTTAAGTTTTAGTCTATTTTGGTAATTTTGCCTTTATGTGAATTTTGATATATGATTTATTTGGTAAATGATTTAATTGTAATATTTGGGTTAATCATATAATTAAATATTATTTGATTAAATAGAAAATATTAAAGCATAAGAATATTTAATTAATTAAAAAATTAATTAAATATGTGCTTTAATTTAAAAGTCTTAATTTAGAAGTCTAAATTTAGAAAATTGATTAAAGAGAAATTAGAATATGATAATATTTAATTAATTATTGATTAATTAAATATGTACTTTGGTTTAAAAGATTTAATTTAAGAAGTTGGACAAAAAAAAAATTAAAAAATTAAAATATTAAAGATTTAATATTGCTCTATTATAATTATTTATTTAATAATAATTAAATTAGATTTGTATCTAAACAATGAGCTTTAATTATTATTAATTTAACTAATAAACTATGCTTTAATCAGTGCTTGTACTAATTAATAAACTGGAGGAAAATAAAATATAAAAAGAATAAAATTTAAAGATAAATTTCTAGTTCTAATTGTAGCGTAGTTATGTTTATTTAATTTAATTATAATTATTTAGGAGTTTCATTTTAATAATAAACTCTAAATAATGTTATTATTTAAATTAATAAATATATTATTAAAAATGCTTCAAGAATTAATTAAAAAGAGAAAGTTAATTATTTAAATTAAGATATTTTCTATTTAAATATCTAAAAGAGTTGTACATGAAAAGGTAAAAGGTAATAAAGTAATAAACATTAATTGATTAGTGAGTTCCCTTTCATGATTGCACAATCGGAGCTCCAATTTATGGGAGAACTCTTTATTAGAGATCTCGAGATCATTTTGCAATGACACAGGTTTTGAAAGTGAAAATTCAAAATTGGATCAAAAGAATTGTTGAAAGTTTCAATGGGTTTGGATTTGCATGCATTCACAGATTGTCTTAGATTTTAGCTATGGTTTTGAGGTAGGGTTTGAAAACCCATTATAGAATTTTATTGAAAGATCTGTCTACTTCGTGTCTTCCTCGGTGTTTGCATATTGCTTATTAATTTACTATAGTGATTGTTGAATAAAGAATTATGTTATAGATTTTGAAAATAAAAACTTATTAATCAAAAAATTTGACTAAGGAAAATTATAGAAAAACTATAGAAAATTATTATGACTATATTATTTTAAACCCCTTTTTAATATAGGAAAAATTTGATTACAAAAAATTGGAAAAAAATAATAAATTGAACAATTAGGGTTTCAACTTTAAATTTGTCATTAGAACCATGATATTATCATGAATTTTCTAAATATTGTTAAATATTATTCTTATATCTAAAATAATTTAATTGCAAAATTTATTGGAAAAAGAAAAATATCAATTGAAAGGAAAACACTTGTAAAGTTAAACATATGCATGCATGTGAAAACAAATATGCTAAAAATAGAAAGCTAAGTATAGTATGGTTACACGCATGTGAAAATAAATATGCTAAAAATAGAAATTAAGTATAGTATTGTTACATGCATGTGAAAACAAATGTGCTAAAAATAGAAAGCTAAATATAGTATGGTTACATGCATGTGAAAACAAATATGTTAAAAATAGAAAACTAAGTATAGTATGCTTGCATGACTTGAGAGATCAAAGACATGCAAAATACTAATTGCATATGTATTTTTATTTTATATAATTTAATTTTCAGATTTATTTATTTAAAAAAAAAGTAATAATAATAATTTATTAATTTTTAAAATTAAATAAATATTTTTCATTTAGTTATAAAGTGAATATTAGTATTATTGATTCTTTAAGTTTAGTTGAATTCTTAGTTGCATTTAAACAATTTTATATTTATTAATTCAAGAGGGAAGTTAATAAATAAATATTTATAGTTTTATTATATTTTATGAGAAGTTGTGGTAGAGTTTACTTTGTAGTCACTTAGTTAATAACTATTTGACTTTATGAGAGAAATTATAAATAATTAAATTAAATTCATAATTTTACCTCTTGCATTATGAATTAAAGGAAAAGTAAATAATAATATTAGACTTAAATAGAAGTCAAATTAATATTTTAGAAATAAAATTGATATTAATATTTAATCTAATAATATACATTTATGTTATTTATTAAATTATTTATTATTTAAATTAAAAAATATAATAATATTGCATGATATTTTATATGCACAAAAAAATTGGATATTTAAATACTTATCGTTTTAAATAAGTATGTTAGCATAACAATTTATATTAACATGTATATTCTTACTTTATTTCTAAACACGTCCTTATAACCCAATCTAAACAAGAGAAATTGATAGAATTAAATCAAGTGGCTAAAAACTATGTGTTTTCTAATATTCTATTTATAGTCTTGTGATGTTTATTTTCATGATAATTTTTCTCTGTGGGTTGTTTAGTTAGCAAAGTTAGAATGTGCACTATAGGATTTTTTTGAGATTTCTTTTATGATTATTTGACTGAATGTCATGATGAACTTTATGATTTGAATTGAGATTTATGTTTTATGAGCATTATGCTATTGAGTATTTATGAGAACTTGGGTTTTGAGAACCAATGTTATTTTGTGTTTCCTATTAAGGAACCAAATTTAATCAATATTACTCTTGTGGTATGAGACACTATTGTGGTTTGTGATTTTTGGGAAGGTAGTCTAGGTGCATGTCTATGGGAGTGACTTACAATGGGGGTCGGGGCCCAAAGTGGCTACCAGGGTAACTCATTGTAAGTTGTGTAACAAGTGATAAAATAGTAATTAAAATATCTTGCTTATCCCTTTCTTTGAGATACATTAAAAAGGTAAGTTAGAGATTTTTTCTCAACCATGCTTTGAGTGCTTGTATAGACTAGGGATGAGATGAAAATGATAACTTAAGAGGTATGACTAGTTTTCTTATGTTTACAAGAGGTTATTCTAGTTCTGCATAGAGTCACTAGGGGGCCAAGGTCCTGAGAGATTGCTAGGGGAACTTTAGAGTTAGCTCATGTGATGACACTCCATAGTATGTAGCCTGAGTATCCTTCATGGGTTTTTTAAATTTTCATGTAGTGGTATACTAGTTGGATATTAATTTTGATAGTGCATTTATTGTAAGTTGTTATTCATTGATTGGATGTCATTTATTGTTGATAGTTGACTTTTATTAGTGAATGATAAATTATTCATTAGTGGTGTTTTTATTGTTGGAGTCAGTAATTATTAGTTTATTTTTATTAATGATAGTTTTTATCTATTGGTCATTGTGCTTGTGACACTTGGCATTGATTATGAGGTGATTGTATATTTTTGGTCTTGGTATTTTTATGTTGACTTAGTATGAGATGCTAGTATTAAAATTAATGACCGTACTTTCAATTTTGATTATCTCTTATTTTTAAGTAGCTTGTGTTACCCTTGAGGTAGTTTTGGCTATCAGGATTTCTTTCTTAGGATTATTTTATGATTTGATTATCTATGTGTGGATCATACATTATCTCTCCTATATGGTGGGAGTGGGAGCTTGATTAGGTGACCACACAGTCAGGTGTTAGTGTATTCTTACCATTTGGGTACCCCTCAGATTGATAGATTTTGGATGCTCCTTGATACAATAGTATCATTATCATTCTTCCTCTAATCTTAAAGACTTCTATTTATTTGGTGTATCTATGTATCATTTGTTTGAGATCCTATGAGATATTGTATTGTATATTAATGTACTTGTATCTATTTTCATATACCCTATGACATGTTCAATGTATGTTGTTCATTAGATGCACTTTCATATTATTAGTTGTACTTATGCATTTTCTTATATGACTATGTGTGTGTTTATTCATTTTATGATTATGAACATTGAAATTGAGACTTAAACTTATTAATAAAACTTTCTTAAATGTGACTCAATGTGAAGGAACCCTGGAAGAATTGAAGTTACATTTGTAATTGATTACATGTTCTTGATGTGTATGTATATATTGCTTCCACATTATTGTTACTTTGATGTTGTTTAAAATTTTAAAAAAATAGTTCAGTAAAATTTGTTATATATTAGGTTTATTTCTTTTGGTTTCTTGATCAAGGCATTACAACCAACCATTATTTAAGATTTAAAAACTCTCATCCACCATCTAAGATTTAGGAATTTCTTCCAACATGAGACTTGTGATGCATTACTTATCCTTTGAATTTCACCAAATCTCTTTCTCTTAGCCATAAAGTAATCTAGAGTAAAGTGTTGTTGCCTTATTGATTGAAGGTTAACCCACATGAACAACTTTGGATTTTCTTTTATCCATTTACACACGTCTTCTTTAAGGCACTATATTCTTGAGTAGCTTTGCTACCATCCTTTAAAAAGATATCTTCGTTACTTCTTTTCTCTTTCTCCAATATGTTGATCTCTTCTCTAAGGAATTTCTACTACTCCATAGTGCTTAAATTTTCATCTTCCAACTTCATGTTCTCTACTTTCATATATTCCAATATTTTCTACAAAATTAGAATATCTTTCCATTTGGAGCTCCAATCCTCTACAAGTTTAGAATCTGAATATTGTGAAGACTCTTCTTATGATGCTTCACTTTTAAGGAACTCGCTATAAAAATCATGACCTTGAAGTCCTTCATAAAGAGACATAAAATGTATATTTTTCAGCCCTTTGTAAGCATGCATGTAATTTTGGCATTTTAGCTCTTCATAAGTAAGTGCAATTGTTTTCTCTTGGTCCTTCAAATTCACATTCCTTGATATTTTATTTGGAAATGGAGATCCATATTGTAATTGATTATTGTCAAGTTAACCAAAAAAAGGGGGTTAGTTGACACAAGATAGTTGAGTTGCTCAACAAAAAAATGGGCTAAGTCACTTGGTCAACACAAAGAAGCTCAACAAATGTAATGACCAAGTTACTTAGTCAAAACCTGGAAATTGGCAAAGGTAAGGACTGAGTTACTTAGTCAATAGGGACTGAGTCACTAAGAAAAAACACAAGATAGGACAAGAATTAGTTAAATTAACACCTAACAAGGGAGCATGTTAACCCACATGACAAACAAGAACAACATTATAGAAAATTCACAGGCAAGAATAGAGATTGTTTCTCTATTTTGCCAAACAACTAAATGCGTAGTGGAATAGATAAATAGAGACAAGACAAATAAAATACACTGGAGATGGACAATTATGCTTTCTTTCTTTCTTTCTATTAACCAAAACAATATATTACAAATCTCGAAGGTAAAACTACAAACCTGGAAGGTAAAATTACAGACCTAGAAAACAATAAAACTAAATACTAATTCTAATAATAAAATAAACTTGCAAATAGGTGTGGCTATATAAAATAAGCCTAGAGTAATAACTTCTCAAGAGGAAAAACACTCAATTTCACAAAATTTAGAAAAAACATGCACCTATGTTGCTATACTCTGAAGAAAAAACCTTCTAATCTTGTTGCTCTACTAAACTCTTATGAATCACTTAGAATGTCTCTGCTCTAATAGAATGAAATAATATTCCTCCATTTTGTCTCTTACTAACCACATAAATATTTACCACACATTTTTTAATTCAATCTTACCTACCACATTAAATGTCTTGATTGTTGGAGTTGTAGTGTCAAAGAAAATTTGGGGGTCTTCATATCTGACAGGTAGGTTAAACATAGACTCACAAGACACACTAAATCATTCAAAAATCCAACACTCCCTCTTAGTCTTGAGCCAAAAATCAAGGATTAATGCTGATCCACATCAACTATGCCTAGAATTCTTCTTAGGTACTCCAAACTTGGTATGCCCAATGGGTTAATGAATATGTCTGCTAGCTGCTACTCGAACTTACAATACACTATCTTAATTTCATCATTTTCAACCAGCTCTTCATAAAATGATATCTTATTTTAATATTATTAATTCTTCCATGAATGACTAGATTCTTTGCCAATGTTATTGAGGAAATGTTGTCACACAATAGATTGTAGTTCCATCCTTCTATTTTTCCTTCAAATCTGCCAAGATTCTTCTTACTCAAATAGCTTGAAATGTTGCTACATTTTCTTCTATATATTTAGGTTATGTTGTAGATTTAGAAACAATTGGTTTTCTTCTTGGATGCCCATGAAAGTGCACCCATACCCATATGGAATACATAATCAGAAGTGCTCTTTAATCATCCAAACTTCTAGCCCAATCACTATTTGTATAACCAACAAGCCCAAACTTTTTTTTTTCTATAGTATGCCAAATATGAAATTCTTTGGTGCCATTCATATACCTTAGGATCCTCTTTCACACTTTATAATGGAAATCCTTCGGTGTTTCCATAAATTTGGAAATTAGACTTAATGCACGCATCATATCAGGTCAAGTTGTTAAATACATCAAGCTTCCAGCCATACTTTTATACAATGTTGAATTCACATTGTTGTTGTAATATTCCTTGCTCAAGTTTAGACCGATGGATGTTGGTGTTGGGGTTGCCTTACTATTTTGCATTTTAAATCTCTCCAAGATCTAATCTACATATTTTTCTTGAGAGATAAAGATGCCATCATGCATTTTTTATTTCTATGCCTAGAAAATACTTCAAGAGACCCAAATTTATAATCTCAAGCTCATTCTCAATGTCCTCTTTGAAATCATCAATTAGGAAATTATCATTTCCAGTAAAAATTAAATCATCTCCATACAAGACAACAATTAAAACTTTACCAATAACTACCTTGATTTAAAGAGTAGACTCACCATCACTTTTGCTAAAATCATTGGTCATCAAATATGAGTTAGTCCTACTATACCATTCCCATGGAGCTTGTTTCATCTCATAAAGAACTCTTTTTATCCTATACACCTTGTGTTCTTCTTTTGGAATTTCATAAGTAGGTGGTTGCTCCACATACACTTCGTTCAACATTCCATTCAAGAAGGTGAACTTCACATCCATTTGAAACACCTTCCCCTTTATGCTCAATTGCAATTGCAATAACAACACACACTATTTCCATTCTTGAAACCAAGGCATAAGTCTCATCATAATCTCTACCATACTACTATTTGTATCCGTTGGCCACCAATCATTCTTTATGCCTATCAATTTTTCCATCAACATTGCACTTGGTCTTATAGACCTATTTAACTCTAATTGCTAGAGTAATTATTCTTTTACACTTATTAATTAGATTTTCTTGATTTAATTAATTAAGTTGTTTATTACTCTAGTTTACTTAAGCTATCTCTTAGGTGCATATAATTAATATTTCATATTAATTATAATGCACAACCTAGTTTTATTTCCCTTTAGAGTTTTATTCACCTTTAAGGTTGAACTCTTGTAATTCATTGTCATTATCTTGGAATACAATTTTGCTCTCACTCCATTGAAATTTCTAAGCTATGTTTTTTTCCTTCTTTGGTTTCTCTTCAACAATAGGTTATTTGCATGCAAGTGTTCTTGGTGATCTGTGAAGTTGGTTTTCACAACTTTTACATGATATCGGAGCTTTCCTATTACTACATGGTTTGGAAATCTTGAAGCCACAATTCAAAGACAAAAACCCCATCTTTTTTGAGGTTTTTTCTTCAATCTAGAGGAGATTCAATCTAGAGGAGGAACATTTTTTTGGGTGCACTTTGGGCAAAAATGGATGTCACCATCATACTCAAAAGGACTGATATAGTTAAAATTCATATAAAATTTGTGAATTCTAGCCACCATAGCCTTTGAAAAAAAAATTGGCCTCCTAGGGGCTGTATAGACACAAAAATAAAAAAAATAAAAAAATAAAAAAAAGTGTTTTCAGGCCACTCCACCCAAAACCCACTAGGGTGCCACCCTACTGCCACTGACATGCCGCTCATGCCTAGCCTGTGGCCTATCATAGCTGGCCTATTGCCAGTAGCTTGGCCCATGCTTAGCTACCACTAATGGGCTACCCACCCAGCACCACCACTACTGCAGCATTGCCCAGTGACCACCACCATTGGTACAAATCCACCTGGTGACCATTGTCGATGCCATTCTACTACTCAGGTAGGTGTTGTCATGTTCCAAGCTACTGGCATTGTTTTACTAATTGTTGACATTAACATTTTGGCAAGTGACATCACATTCCAACCATCATAATTTTTTAGCTGTTGACATAATTTTCTAGCAACTTGAAATCATTTTTTGGCAACCAAATTTTTTTTTTGGTGAGTAGATTTTTTCCAGTAGATGGAGATTTGATAGTCATATGACCGTCAATTTTTTTCTCATGACTATAATTGTTTAGTGAGCTTATTTTTGGAAGAGTAGTTCATTTTTTGGCCATAACTTGACCATACAAAGTTTTTCTTTTGATCTAATAGCAGCACTGGAAAGTTGGTTCCAAGCTGGAGACAATGATGCAAGTTTAATTTTGTTATAAGGCCATTTGTGCTCCTATTTTTGGCATTGAAGTAGAGGCTCCAATTTTCTCCCTCTCTGCATCTGGCATCTAGGTTTTTTCTCTATTTTTGTAGTTTTTTTTTTGGTTTATGAGGGATATACTTTATACATTGTGGGGCGGTGCATTTTCTTTTCTATAATTTACTTCAAAATTGACCCTTCTACTTCCATCTTCTTCTCTCAATGTTGGACTCCTTTGTGGCTTGACTAACGCCACACTACTCTTAACTTCTTATGTCACATGGCTTATGGTTATGTTTGGATGAGAGTCAACATGTCCTATAGTGCCCTTTTGAGGTTCTTCAACACATAAACAAAATGGATGAAGCCATGGGATTGATTGTACTCAACATCTTTGATAGTCTTCTGTTTCACCTAGATGGTTTGACCACTCCTCGAGCTATTTGGACCAAGTTTCACAACTTGTTTGGCATAGTGAATGAGTTTTGGGTGCTACAACTTGATGTAGAGTTGACTTCTTTGACACCTACTAGCTTTCCCACCATTGAGGACTTCTTGATGAAGTTCAAATCTCTGCATACAATTTTGCAAGGATGTCGGAAAAAAAAAGATGATGAGTGTATTTTTTTGATACTTTCAAAGTTGCAAGGATAGTATTAGATCTTTTCTTCTACTTTATACTCCATTATGGATGCCTTGGGTAACAAACATAAAATTCCTTCTTTTGAGACATTCTATGATTGGTTGAAATGTGAATAGGAAAAGATCCAAGAGGTGGACACTTCTAGCTCTTCTAGCCAAGCATTGGTTGCTCAATCTTCTCAAAAGAAACCAAAATAGAAAGCTAAATTGAAGAAAGATGCATCGAAAACTAATTCCAAATCTCTAGATAACCCTTCCAAGGGTAAATCTTCTTTGAAGTCTAGTAAATCTACCTCCAAGACTAAGAAGAAATCAGTTGAAACCTACAGTTTTTGTTGAAAGGATGGACATCCCATTTCTACATGTTGGAAATGCTTAGAGGCTTTAGAGGAAGCCATTTAGGAGCATCATTTTTCAGCTCCTAGGTCTTTGTCCCCCCTATAGGGAAAGGTCACACTCTTACTACATGAGCTATGACTTCTGGGCCTACCTAGATTCTTGATTCTAGTGCCTCTCACTATATGACAAAAACTTAGTAGTTGATCACCTCACTTGCTCATTGATCACATCTTTTAGTCATGGGTTTTGGTTCTATTGCATCAGCTAGGGGTTCTCTTTAGGATGTTCTTTTTGTCCCTAACATATCAATGAACCTATTGTCTATTTATTAGATTTTCCACTCTCGCTCTAGCAAGACATTTGAATTCTCATCATATGATGTGGTTATTTAGGAATTACTTGATTCCAGGTTGATTGTGGCTACTGGGAGTGTTGACTCTGCATCTCACCTCTACACATTTGATGGATTTGAGTCTTCTAATGACATAGGTTCCTATCTTGAAGCACATGTAGATTTAATAAGTAGACTTTGGTATGAGCATTTGGGCCATGCCAATTATAGATATCTTTAGTAGATGAGAACACAAGAACTTTTTCTTGGGCTTTCCTAGATTTCTTGCACAAATGGTGTTTGTCAAGGTTATGCTCTTGGAAAACAACATAGGGATCCTTTTCCATGTGGATGAGCTACTTGTGCTTTGGCACCATTGGAGTTGATTCATAGTGACCTCATGTCATTTCACACTCCTTCTTTTACTAATGCTAGATATGTGCTTACTTTCATTGATTACTTCTTCGAATGCACATGGGTGTACTTTTTGAAGTACAAGCATAATATCTTTGATTCATTTTGAGTCTTCAAGACATTTGTAGAGAAGTAGTCTGGTCTTTCTATTTAATGGATACACACAAATAATGTGGGGGAGTATGTGAACCAAGATTTTTGGGATTTTTTCTCTAAACATAGTCTTCAACATTAGTTTTTAGTGCCATACACCCCTCAACAGAATGATGTGGCAGAGAGAAAGAATAGAACACTTTG
Organism: Cupressus sempervirens; assembly: GCA_028749045.1. NCBI lineage: Eukaryota > Viridiplantae > Streptophyta > Pinopsida > Cupressales > Cupressaceae > Cupressus > Cupressus sempervirens. The sequence goes on from CM053793.1 coordinate 691,363,607, forward strand.
GGAGATGGCTAATTGTATGATTCAATCTAGGTCCATGGATTCATCTTTTTGGGTAGAGGCAGTCAATTATACCAACTATATTCAAAATTAGATGCCTCATAAGGTAGTTCAACATATGACTCCTAAGGAGGCTTGGTCTCATGTCAAGTTTGATGTATCTTCATTCTAAGTTTTTGGTAGTAAAGCATGGGCATTTGTACTCAATGCTCAAAGGAGATCAATGGAGCATAAGAGCCAACACCTCATTTTTGTTGGCTACTATGAGGATGTAAAGACTTATAGGTTGTTTGATCCTAATTCTAGAGAGGTCCTATTTTGATGGGATGTCTAGTTTGATGAGCACCTTCTTGCAGTAGATAGCCTGTCTCTAGAGTCTACTTCACTTACCATTACTCTTTCTCATCCTTTCTAGTCTCCTTTTTGGATGATGAGGATGATGATCTTGGTGATCCCCATTTACCTCCACTACAAGATCCTCCATAGATGCCTAAATGGGCTTGAGCTATAGTTGAGGCTATAGGATCTCTAGCTGGTGACCCTTCCACTTCTTGTCACACCTAATCTCATACTACAAGTTCTAGTCTTCTTAATCATGCTATTTGTGATGATCTTCAGACATTTTTAGTAGCAAGATGACATTCTAAGTGGGACAGTGCAATGAAGGAGGAGCACTCTTCTTTGATGAAGAATCATATTGGGGATCTTTATTCTCTTCCTAAGGGAAGAAAGTTAGTGTGATGCAAATGGTTGTAACATACTAAGTTTGTTGTTGATGGTTCTATTGATAAGCAGAAGGCACGTCTTGTTGAAAAGGCATTTTCATAGGTTGAGGGTATTGATTACATTGAGACATTTTCCCCTGTCACCAAGATGAGCTTTATTCACCTTGTTTTATCTCTCATAGCTTCTTAGGGATGGCCCATTTTTCAAATGGATTCGAAGAGTGCATTCTTGCATGGTGATCTTATTGAGGAGATTTACATGGAGCAACCTCAGGGATTTGTGTAGGATTCCTCCTTGGTTTTTAGACTTCAATGCTCATTTTATGGTCTCAAATAGTCCCCTTGGGCTTGACATGAGAAGATGGATTCTTTTATGCTTTCTACAAGCTTCACATACTGCCATTTTGATCTATAGTCTACATTTAGCATCTTGAGGTTGACGTTTTGATCCTTGTGCTATATGTTGATAATCTCCTTCTCATAGGTAGCTCATCCTCTATGCTTTAGGATTTTCATTGAGCCTTGATGGAACAATTTGAGATGATTGATCTTGGTCTATTACACTATTTTTTTGGTCTATAGATTGTTCAGTCCTCAATTGGAATCTTTGTTTATTAGCAGAAGTATGCTCTTGACATGCTTTAATACTTTGACATGTTTGATTACAAGCCTTCTCCCACACCTTTTTAGTTGGGTGTTACTTTGTCTACCTCTTACACTTCACCTTTAGTGGATCCCACATTTTATCAGTAGTTGGTTGGCAGCTTGTTGTACCTAACACATACTCATCTTGATCTCTCTTTTGTACTTGGTTTTGTCTCTAAGTTTTCACACGAGCCTTATGAGAGTCATTGGAAAGTTTCCAAGTGTATTTTGAGATACATTGAGGGTAAATTTATGTATGATATTCATTACACATCAGGGGCTCCTCATATTGTTGGCTACATTGGCTCAGTTTGGGCTGATGATGTTGATGATCAGAAGTCTATTTCTAGCTTTGTCTTTTGTCTTGGCTCTAGTCCTATCACATGGTCTTGAAAGAAGTAACATGCCCACATACTTTCATCTATAGAGGCCTAGTATAGAGAATTAGTTAGGAGATTTTTTGGCTTCGACAATTGATGATTGAGTTTGGTTTTCCTCTTGATCGTCCCACTATTCTATCATGTGATAATCAAAGTGCTATTCATATTTCCCACAACTTGGTGGAGCATCAATGTGCTAAACACATTGACCTTCATATGAATTTCATCTATCAATTGATCCAATATGGTGTTCTCTCTTTGGAGTATATTCCCACTGACGCTCAAGTTGATGACATCTTCACCAAATCTTTTGCATTACCATGCTATCTTCAGTTGTGGTCTATGCTTGGGGTTACAGAAGTTGTGCTTGGGGGGTCTTGTTGAGGGATTCCTTCCTTCATATTTTTTTAGTTTGTTTGTTCTATCTCTTTTTCGAGAGGGGTTTTCCCCACTGGGTTTTCTCCTTTGTCTACAGTTTACAAAGATTTCCTTGCTTTCGGTACCTGATTAAGCCTTGTTGCTAGGACCCATTTTCTTAACTTTTGTAGCTTTTCTAGGTTAGCTTACCTCTTTAACTTCACTTAAGGGGGGGTGTTAGAGTAATTATTCTTTTATTCTTATTAATTAGATCATATTGATTTAATTAGTTAAGTTCTTTATTACTCTAGTTCACTTAAGTTGTCTCTTAGGTGCATATAATTATTTTTTTATATTAATTATAATGCACAACCTAGTTTTATTTCACTTTAGGGCTTTTTTCACCTTTAAGGTTGAACTCTTGTAATTCTTTTTCATTATCTTGTAATACAATTTTGTTCTCACTTCACTGAGATTTTTGAGCTGCACTTTTTTCCTTCTATGGTTTCTCTTCAACAACAGGTTATTTGCATGTAGGTGTTCTTAGCAATCTGTGAAGTTGGTTTTCACAACTTCTACACTAATAACTTGTTTCTTGGGAGGCAAAGTAGTTAGCTCACATGTCTCATTTCTCTCTATTTCATCTATTTCCTCATCCATGGCCTTACACCATTTATTTTCTTTCATAGCTTCCACAAAATAAATTAGATCACTATGAGAAAATAGTGCAAACTTAACACTCTCATCAAAGTCTTCATCATACCTTTCATCTTGGTATATCTCCCTTAAACTCTTGGTCTTCTTGCAATAGGGAAGTTAGAGTGGGATCTAAAATTTTGCTACTACTACTACTATTCTATACCTATTATACACCAATCTAGAGCTATTTGAAGGTACTTAGAGCTTAATCTCTTGATATTTATGGTTGCTTGTCTTCCTACCTATTTCTATCAAGAGCAATTTGATGTTGACCAAAGCTATTTGTATTTGTTTTTGCTTCATCATTTTCATCACCAACTTCATCTTCTTCATTAATTATTGGATCTTTACTTGAAATTCTTATTGATTTATCCACCACACCATCCCATGACTAATTTTCAAAGGACTTTACATCTCTTGAAATGATGATCTTCTCGATGACCAAGTCATACAATTTGTATGCCTTTGATTTTGAATATAACTAGTGAAGATGCACATAACACCCTTGTCATCCCACTTTTTCCTTTTCTCTTTTGGCACATGTGCATATGATACACACTTGAACACCCTTAAGTTCTCAACTGTCTATCTATATATGTCTCACCCATGCCTCAAGAGGAATCTTGTCACACACTATCTTTTTTGGAAACCTATTTATCAAATATATTGATATTTCTACAACCTCTCCCCAATATTCAGTTGGGAGACCCTTTTCTTTCATCATGCTCCTTGCCATCTCAATAATGGTCTTATTCTTCCTCTTAGCTATTCCAATTTGTTGTGGAGTATAGCTAGGTGTAATCTCCTTCTTGATGCCATTTTACGTACAAAAATTTACACAAGAATTGGAGGTATACTCCCCCCCTCTATCTAGCCTTAAGACTTCTACATAATGTCCACATTCTTTTTCAGCCTGGGCTTTAAATTCTACAAACTTATGAAAAGCATCAAATTTATTTTTCAAAAAATATACCCATGTCCTATGGCTAAAATCATCTATGGATGTCATAAATATGTACTCCCCCTAAAAGAGTGGTTTTCATAGGGCCAACTAAATCAAGATGCGCCAGCTTTAATGGTCCCTTTTCCCTTCTAAAGTTACTAGAATTAAAGGGAAACCTATGTTTCTTACCCAAAATGAAAGCTTCACACTTGTCACATGACTCTACAATATTAGAAAAAACATCTACCATTCTTTTCTTGGACAATAAATTCAAACTAGTGTAACCAAGATGTCCATACATGAGATGCTAAATCTTGGAGGGATCTTCAAACATGCTCTTTAGAGTTGATTGTTGATGTACTATTGTACATGCATACTTGGGAGTTGTAGTAACAATTCAAGAAGAGAAACATGACTTTATCCTTAAGGGGAACATCTAGTTCATTTCCATTTAGACTATTGCAAGAATCTTCTTACTACCATATTTGTCATGAATGACACACTTGTCATTTTCCATCAGCACTTTGTAACCATTTTGAATGAGCTATCTAACACTCATCAAATTGTGCTTCATGCCCAGGGAAAATTAAACATTTTGAATTTATCTCTTCTCACCTTGCTTGGTGCAAACCATAATAGATCCTTTTCCCACACTAGGAATGGTTTTATTGTTTCCTATTTTTATTTCAAATTTTGAATTTTTTATCAATAAATGAAAATAACTTTTCATTACCACTCATGTGGTTGTTGCAACCATTGTCCAAATACCATACCTTAGGGCTACCTTATTCAATAATGTTACACATGATGAAGGTTGCCATATTATTTTCTTTAACCACATTCACATTAGCCACATTTGCACTCTATTTTGACTAATCTCCTTTCTTTTTCTAGCATTCACTTACATGATGCCCAAATTTATGGCAATAATAATATTTCACATTTCTCTTATTGAAGGTATATTTTTTCTTGCCTCTTCTATAGCTATTTTGAGAGCTACTTGCTCCCTCTTGATTGTCCATTCATCCTGAGCTTTCTCCTCCAACATTTGTTTGTTGAGAGTTTCCACAACCTCTACCTCTAGACCCTCTACCAAATCTATTTCTTCCTCTCCCCCTACCTCTTACATTGGTGTGAGATTTAAAATATTTTTCTTGGGAAGATTTTGCTGATCTATTGATTTGGTGCTCATGGGTTTGGAGAGTACCCATAAACTTATCCATTGTCAAAGTAGTGAGATCTTTTTCCTTTTCAATGGTCATCATAAGGTTATCATACTTTGGAGGTAGACTTCTCAATATTTTTTCCACTATTCTCTACTCTACATAATATTCTCCATTTGATTTCAACTACTTTATCAAAGTAGTGATCCTTGAGCTAAAGTTTGGAATAGACTCATTATCCTTCATTTGAAGGTTCTCAAACTCCCTTCAAGTCATTTGTAGCTTTACTACATGAACTTTATCAGTCCCTTTGAAATTTGTCTCAAGGATATCTTGTGCTTCCTTTGAATAATTAGTTGTTGCTATCTTCATCATGGCTGCCTCAATCAAGCTTAATGCTTTTGCTTCCTTCCTTCTTGATTCCTTCAACTGAGTCATTTGATTGTTGGTGAGGAAAACATATTGTGTTGGGTAAGTTACATCATTAAACCCATTAACTACAAACTCCCACAAGTTATTTGCAACCATAGTTTTTCTCATCTTCTTTTCCCAAGTGTTATAATTTTGTCTATTAAAGGATGGGTGCTACTACCATTTCTTTCCTTCATCTCTAGCCATGTCTCCTACAAAAAAAAATTCAACACCTAGAAAAAATAAAATACCCAAACTCATAAGGATGTGGGGCCAAAAATATCTAATACCATGTCAAATTAACCAAAAAATTGGGGTCAGCCAACACAAGACAACTGAGCTACTTGGAAACATAGGGGGTTGAGTCACTTGGTCAACACAAAGAAGCTCAATAAATGCAATGATTGAGTTACTTGATCAAAACTAGGAGCTCAACAAAGGTAAGGACTGAGTTACTTGATCAATAGGGACCAAGTCACCTAGAAAAAAGACAAGCCAAGGCAAGACTGAGTTAAGTTAACACTCAACAAGGGAGTATGCTAAACCATGCGAGAAACAAGAACAATGTTCTAGAAAATGTGCAAGAAAGAACACAGATTTTTTCTATATTTTTCCAAATAACTAAATACACAATGAAATAGATAAATGGAGACAAGAAAAAAATCATATACTAGAGATGGACACGTCTACTTGATTTCTTGTTTTCTATTAATCGAAACAATCTATTATAAATTTGGAAGGTAAAACTACAAACCCAAAAAAAAACAAATAAAAACTACTTCTGATAATAAAATAATCTTGCAGCTAGGTGTGGCTACAAAAAATAAGCCTATAGAAATCACTACTCAATAGGAAAAACATTCACTTTCACAAAACTTTGAGATGGAGAAAAAACATGCACTTGTGTTGTTGCACTTTGAAAAAAAACCTTCTGCTACTCCTACTCTGCTGAACTCTTATGAATCAGTTAGAATTTCTCCTTTCTAATGGAATGGAATAATATTCCCCATTTTATCTCTTGCTGACCACACAAATATTTCCCACATATTTTTAAATTTAAACTTACCTACGAAATTAAATATTTTGATTGTTGGAGATGTAATGTCAGAGAAAATCTAGGGATCTCAATCTCAGACATATAGGTGAAATGGAGCCTCATGGGGAAAACTAAATCATTTGAAAATCCAATAATTATGTGGTCATATTGCTTGAAAATATATTTGAAAATGAAGTTACAAACTCTAGTTGATGAAGCATACTTAGACTACGATGAGTATAATCCAAACTATTCCTCCATGATGAATAAGGAAAACTAGAAGGAAGTTGACTCATCTTCCCCAAAGTAATTATCTCTTAGACACAACAATAGGAAAACATATTATAGTGTAATTAAATTCTTACTTATCTATGAAAAAATGGAAGAAAAAAAATCATTACCAACTTATCTAAAAATTACTATCAGTTTATAAAATCACAACATGGAAAGATTGAAAGCTTATCCATAACAAGAAGAAAAGATATTTCTTTATTAAGCTCTTATTTATATGGTATTTATTTAACAAACAATTTTTTTTTTAAATAGACATTTTACATAGAAATCCAACAACCAATTATACACAAGTGTTTCTATAGACCTTACATCTTGAATTTAATCGTTCATTTTTATTGACAAGAATTAAAACATTACTTTTTTGATAATAACAAATGTTAAATATTATTTATATAGTATAAAAAAATTTCCCCCAATTTTTTATTTTCTAATATTTCATATTTTTAAAGCTAACTATAAACTAATTTACTTGAAACTTATTCATATTACTTTAAAATTGAGCATGCTATTCTAGAGGCAAAAAGAAACATGGAAAAATAAGAAGCCTACATAAGTTTAAAAGAAAAAGAAAAAATACCTAAACAAATCATAAGCACTCTTCAACCTATCACTAGTAAGTTTTTTAGTAGTTTTCAAACTCATAAATGCAATTGACTTGAATTTGTCAAATTTAAATGAATAGAAAATTTATCCTTAAATTTATTTAGTGAATATTTCTAATGAAAAATAAGAGTGAATGTTGATAAAAGAATATTGTTGGGTAATTAGTGTTAAATCTTATCCTTACTTCTATTTAGAAATCCTTCTATAAATCTTCTTATTTAGGAATTCACTATAAACCTTTTATCAAAAATCAGCTACAAACATTCTCTATCCACTCTATTTATAATTTTTTCCTAAATCTTATCATTTAGAAACTATGTATTTTGTCCATACATTTTATTTACAAATTGTTTCTAAATCTTTCATTCTAAAATTCCCTCTAAATTCTCTAATAAAGTGAAATGTGTAGCCAAAGATTGTTGTAAAGTCTAAAATTGAGAAGGAAGATCATATAATACAACTTCATTATTAGTCCCTACCATTAAGACAGGAGACTAAAATTTTCATCTACTTTCTAACTATTAATTTTCTTTTGGGAACTGTGCAAATTGAAAAAAATTGTTACAAAACTATAGTGTTAAATAAATTTTCAAATTAAACACAGGCTATAAATTTAAATTTATCTTTTACTATCGACTCTTCCCATTTTTCTCAGTAGTTTTTTTTCATTTTCTTCCAAAAAAATAAAGGAAATATGGAAGATGTTACAAGTGACATTTTGAAGAAGGGTACATGGCTATAAATGTTCTTTTCTTTCTTGCATAGGTGTAGACATGGAGGGAAACTAAAAATATTATTGCATAGAATCATGTGTCAGTCATAGCTTAAAATTAGATAGAAGTTTTACACTCTTTTCCATCAATTTGGTTATATAATTTGGTTGGAGTTTTCCCTCATTTAATTTTTTTTTTTTTTTTTGTGATTTTTTAAATTATGATTACACCATCTTATAGTTTCTTGAGGCTTTTGATCTATTATCTCAAGTTAATAGCTTTAGTCCCCTTCCATAACCCTAACACCACTTCCATCATCATGTGAACCCTAGACAAGAAGTTTTGGGCAGCAATGTGAGTGTTACTAGCACTTCTCCTGAGCCAAGATGTGATTGTGAATTCAAACATGGAGGGCCTGAGAGGTGTATTTCTGTGGGCAACAAACCAATCAATGAGTGGATCATGATTATTAATGGGACCAACTTTTTGGCTGCTAAGTTTTTGGCGTGGTCAATCTTGCCATTGTAATCCTATAATGAACAAAGACATTTGGAATTTGTGTAGGTGGTAATGGTGGCTACCAAGTCCTACCATAGGGAGAATTCATCATCATCCTCTACTAGATTTGGGGGGTGATGAAAATATAATTTCTACATGTGTATGTTTCATGCATTAGTTTAGCCATTTGTTTAGTTTAGTTTTACGTGCATCATTATTGCTCTTGTACATAGAAAATATTAGTCTATAGTTAAAAACATATCCACCAAATAATGATTCATCATAAGGGAGCAATTTTCCTAGTTTGACTATTTTGCATGAATAGATTACTACTGTTCATACATAGTTAACTATTGTAATCTATCTCTAATCATGATAGAAGTGTTCTATAAAAGAAAGACAATGTAATAGATTTTTTGCAAGCAATTAATAAGAAAGATGAGAGATTTTATTCTAATTGTTTTGTACTCGTGTAATAGTAATTGATGCTTTAATATTTTCATTTGTGTATTGTGTAGCAATTGATTAAGTTATGAATTTCTAGTTTCTTTTCTAAGCGGGTATACAGAGTGAAGATGGCCAAAGAGGAGGCCATCAAAATTTGTGTTTGATGTGGTGAACAATTGCATTATCACTGCTAATGTTGGCCTTGGACTTGAGATTTTCTCCAATTGTGGATGTTCCATTGCAACATTTTGCTTACATAAATTTATAATGTGAGTTGTAAATGGTGATGTTTTAAAAGAAGGAAAAAATGTATATTTAGCAATTTCTCTGTAATCCTATGCTTTACTATGTGATTAATATTTTCTCCATATTTTACAAATAGGCATTTAATCAAATTAATTTTGTAAGAGTATTTTATTGTTTACCATATGAATTGGGTATTTTGAGGTTTGTGTGTGCTTTTTTAGATCAAACCTCTTGGTATAATTATGTAGAAATGTTCTTTTACATATTTGTATGGTGAGATTGAATTTTTAGCAATGGGGAAGCAATCAAATTTATTTCAAGATATTAGAATTCATAGTACTAAATTTAATTCATAATATATAAATTATGCACATTACATTTAAGAAACTAGAAATTGAAATATTTTTGTGTTTCAAATCATTAATTGTTTTAGAAATTCCCTCATTTTATGACTAATATTCTTGAGTTTCACTATACATAATTTGTGTTCATTGCAATTAGGAAACTAGAGATTTGAATGTTTTCTATTTCAAATAATTGATTGCTTTGATTTCTGCCAAATTTCCCTCATTCTGTGACCTTATTATTCTTGAGTTTGAAATTGTTAACCCTTTTTCTATGTTTAAGTTATCAATATTAAAAAGGAATTAAGTTGAGAATGCCACCATAAATTCTAAATATTGTTGTGCTACAAAATGACAAATACAATAAACCAAAACAAGTGAAGACAAAGTACAAAAATTCTAGACTTCAATGCCTCAAACAAATGGAGTCTTATGCACAAAAATAATAAAATAAGTGAAGACATGTTTCCCAACTTCAAATCCTGATGGAAATGTAGAATCATGGATAGTAGTAATTATAGGCACATGATGCATTTTTTGAAATGGCTTTCAAAACATTCAAGAAAATGCAATTTCCTATTCCAAGAATTTTTGTCTCTACACATCATTTCATGATAAAAATAATCATTTTTAATTAGACCTTAACAATTGGTCTTTTACCATTATGTCAAAGTTGTCATAGTTATCCTTGGTTTCTCTACATATAGCTCACCAAACACAACATTTGATTGCAAAGCATTTGTATGACATTTAAATCTCTACTGGGGGATTTTGTATTCTATAAATTGATAGAAAATCTCATAGGCCTTCACCTTGCTATCCAATTGTCATCATTTCCATTATATCCTTCATTGGCCACATGTAAATGCTGAATACCTATTGCACACAATGTAATTAACAAGATTTTAAGCCAAGAGGAGGATGATTTGATATGGAAATACAATCTTAATGGGTTACTTTCTATGTCTTTAGTGTATGATAATGCTTTTGATGAGCATCAAGATCCTTGTTGGGCTAAATCTTGGTTTAAAGGTAGGACACCCAAGGTTAACACATTTTTTGGATTGTTTTTTAGGATAAAATTCTTACCACTGACAATTTGGTGAAGAGACGTTTTAACATTGTCAATAGATGTTATCTTTGTAAGGAAGATGATCAATTAGTTAACCATATGGCTATTCATTGCTCCTATACTAGAAGATTATGTGATAATATTTGTGGCTTGTTGAATATTACCTCAGTTTTCCCCTTTACCATTTAAGAGCTTTTCAATGGTTGGAAATCTCCCTTTACTAATACTTTGGTTATGAGTTTGTGGGATTTCATCCTCCTGTTTCTTTGTTGGGGAGTATGGAAGGAGAGAAATGATAGGGTTTTTAGGGGAAAGAAAACTAATTTAGGTCAACTATTCTACAAGATTAAGAATATGGTGACAAAGAATATCATATCTTGTGAAAAAGGACACCAACATCAGAATGCTTGGGAAGAATTAGTGTTTCAAAAATGGAATTTGGATGGTATTATTCTTGTTCAAAATGGTCCTAACCTTAGGGATTTGGCAAGATGGGATTGTCCTCCTAAGGATTGGTGTAAGGTTAACTTTAATTAGGCTTCGAAGGGAAACCCAGAAATGATAGGTTGTGGTGTCATCATTAGGAATAGGAATAGGGACAAATTGGGTGGAATGGCCATCCCTATTGAGGAACAAACTAATCATGTGGTGAAAGAAAGTGCATCCCTATATGGTCTTAATTATGCCAAAAGTTTGAATTTGAATAAGATTTGGCTTGAGGGTGACTCCCTTAATATTATAAACTACCTTAATAAAGTTATGAATCCTTATTGAACTATTAATAATATTATTGGGAAGGCCATTAATATTATCAATTCCTCTGATAATTGTGTAGTCACTCACAACTATAGAGAAACTAATCAAGTTGCTAACTGGGCTACTAATATGGCATGAAAAAGTGATGTAAAGTTAATTTGGAATCAAAGTGATATTAGTCCTATCAAGGGGCTCTTATTGATTGAGCATTAAAAAGTTAGAAGTAAACAAACAAGTTTCATTAATGATGAATATGCCATCAAGGATTAATAATGAGATCAGAAGTGGCAAGATATTATGAGACAGACAATGTCTTGTCATTCATTGCCACATGGACTGTGGGTCTTTTTTCTCACCATAATCCTTGGTTGTGATTTTGACACTAGTTTTTTATTATAGTGGGTGTTTTTGAGAACTAAGAGCCCTTTTTTAAGCTAGAAGAAAATGGGAGGAAGGAGAAATAGGATTGAACTGATGAGTTGCAAAGAATGGAATAAGAAGAGTGAGATTTGGGACATTTTGGAATAGGGGAATTTATAGGATTTATGAAGAAGCTGAAAAGTAGTAACACTTCCATTACCTATAAATTCATCAAAACCTAGAAAGATGGGAGTACGTTGGTGGGTAATCAGAGAATGGAAGTTTCTAAAGAAATTATTGCTGAAGCAATAGATCTTGACACTAAGGGTATCAATTTTTTATTGGGATAGGAAGTTTTTAGATTTAGCGGTTGAAGAGTTTAAAGATATGACCAAGGAGAACAATAGACTAGTAAAATTGGTAATTCATACTTTAGCCTTAGCTCTATTTCCCACCTTTGGTGGTTTGCAATGTTTGTAGTGATTGAGTATCTTACCCTAGATGGCAGCTTTACTAAGATATATGGACACTATTTTATGTTAGTTAACCATTTTAGGCATAAGGTTAGGCTCAATTTACCCTTCTACCTTGGACACCACTATTTTAGCCATTCAAAATGATTGTGAGGGTGATCATACTTGTCATAATGGTTAAATGGTTCTAGTTATGAGCCTTCTAAAATTCAAAAAAGTGGATAGAGCCCATTAGAGCAAGAAATTTTTAGATTGTGAGATGGAGGGAAGTGAATCAAAGGAGGAATTTTATGAGGATATAGAGGATGAGGTTGCTGAGGTTGAGATTTCGAAGAGGAAGAAATGTGATCTAGGGAGCTCATCTAGGAAGAGAAGGAAGGATAAGGAGATTGATTCTAAATAAGAAATTGATTCAGAAGAGGAGTAGGAAGAGGGTATGGAGAAGAAAGGGATTTCAAGAAAGGTTTTGAGAAACAAGAGGAAGAATGTCAAAAGGGATTATGTTTCCTCTAATGATGAACTCCTCATTAGGAGGATGGAGAGAAATATGAAAAATAGGCTTTCTCAAGATTTGGATGCTAATCAAGGGGTTAAGGAGATTGAGATGGATATGAACAAATAGGGGAGGCATGAGGATTACCTTTTGCATGATAGGGATGAGGAAGACTAGGGGTTTCTAAAGGGAATCTTTGGTAACCTAGGGCTTATGATGAAGGATATTGGAAATCTAAAGTAGTAGATGTAGGACATCTTGAGAGATTTTTATGAGCTCAGTAGGATGGCTAGGGGGGAGAATTTTGGGTTAGCACATTGACAACCTATATAAGGTTAAAGGAAATGATGAAGAGGTACAGAATTTGATGAAATGTATTTCACCACTTGACACCATAAAAAAAAGGATCAGATGGGTAAAGACTTGCATAAAATAGTAGATGGACCAAAAAATGAGTGGGCAACTTGGAGAAAATGGTTAAGAAATTAGCTAATCAAAATTGCACTAGCTTAAAGATAGTGGCTGAAAATTTTAACACCCTATTGAACAAGCTTGAACAAGTAAAGGCCAAGGCTCTAAGGATATAAAAGAGGACCATGGTCCTTGTAAGCATACAAGGGCTAATTCTAAGAGGAGTAAGGTATGGAAGAAAAAAATTTGGATGATATGAAAGCCTCTACAAAAAACATTAACATCCTGGCAGACCAAGCAATGGATCTTTTAAAGACTCTATAGCTATCTTAGGGCTATCTTTTTTGGTTTCCTTTTTAAAAAAAAAAAAAAAATATTAGATTGGTTTTGAAAATTGAGTGTCAACACACTTAAGTCATTTATTAAGTTCAAGCCGATCTTGTAATATATTCTGAGTATAGTATGTAAATATAGACTATGTCAAGTTGCAATGAGTGCCAAGTCACTTAAGTGCCAAGAAAAAAATAGATGTTGAGTAGTTCAAGTGTTGAGTCAAAGATAGAATTTTAGTATGTGTCAAGCATCAATAACCTTAAGTGCTGAGTAACACAGATTTGACATGTTTGTTTGAAATTGCAAAAACAACTATGTAAACCATTTTACAACCAACCTAAAGATAGAATATGATCTTTTGAAGATAAGGATGAATCTATATGTGGATTCTCTATGTAATTACATGCAACCAATCAAAAAAAGAGAAGGATTAAGCAAAAAAATGGATGAATCTCACTCGTAGATTCATACCTAACCCTAAGTCTTCTAGTCTTCTTAAGGAGGATGAAACCCAAAAATTCATCATGAGTATTTATGCATGAGAATTGAAAGTAGAGAACAACAAAGTTTGCATGGAGATTTAGAAGGTGTAAAAGAGTGAACTACATAATCATTTTGAGAAGAAAAAAGGATAGAGAACACAACCTTGACATATCATATTAGGGAGGATCAAGAAGGGCACAATATGGATTTTATTTTTAATCAAGCTACTAGAGCTAATCACACAATCTATGCTGAAACATCTTAATAAGTGATTTTGGTTAAATATCCTAAGTGGAGTAGTCCTAATAGATTTTTGTAAATCCTTTAACAGGGTGACATTCCAAGTAGATTTTTTGAAGTCCTTTAGCTAGGCACACTTCTTATAGGGTGTTGAAATCCTCTAACAAGGTGGGACTTAATAGTCCTTGTAAGCCTTTAACAGGGTAGACCTTTTATAGAACAGATCATGTCTCATGGTTAACTCATTGTAACCTTAATTAGTGACACTTTATTGATATAGTAGTGAAGAATTGTGTGTGTCATCCTCACCATAGTTTTACCTTCTCATTTGGAGAGCTTTTGGGTAATCATATTGTGTGTCAAATGTGTGATTGCTTATGTGTTTACATATTTTAGATGTTTATACTCTGCATTTTATTTGAAGTTTATCTATTGAATTCATGAGATGGATGAGTGGTGAAAATTTTTATGGGTTCATGTTTTAATTTCTGATTCAACAACAACCCCCCCCCCCCCCCCCCCCCCGAAAAAAAAAATTAGTAGTTCACATTTCCTAATTGCAATTCCATCAATTGGTATTAGAGTGAGGTTATTAGAAGAAGAAGCTTAGAAACTTAGAGGAAAGATGTTGAAATGGAAGTTTATAAGTTGGGAAAGACCATTAAAAATTAGGAGATTGAGATACATCTCACACTACATCAACTAAATGAAGCTAGAGATGCTTTAAAGAGTTCCCTAAAGAGAAGAAGAAAGATTGCTATGGTAGAAAATGACACACAATACAAAGAGATTGACACTACAAAGCTATTTGCAGATGGTAACTCTAGTGAATTCAATGCAACAATTGTAGATATAATGGAAAATAATAGAGAACAAGTTGAAGAGATTAGAAATCTCAAGTTCAAGAAAGAATCACAATCAATACTATTGTGTGAGGTGACTGAACAAAAGAAGAAAGCTATAAAAGATAAGGCCATGATTGAAGAAGACAAAAGAATTTTTGCAAATATATTAGAAGAAAAGTCAATAGAGCTATCCAAGATCTCAAGCATTTAATTGGATAGCTTAGGCCAAATGATGAATGCTCATCATGAGTTGAATGTCAAGAACATTAAAAGTAACTAGTTTGAAGCTGCAAAATGAACAGTTGTAGAATAACTTGAAAAGAGAAAAGAAATTTGTTGAAAGTTTAAATGAGACAAATGAAGCCATCAAATACTTTGAGAAACTACCAAAATACCCTAGATCTAGTAGAGATACATCAAGATTGGGCTACACAAGCATTGAAGAAGGAGAATCATTGAAAGTTGCTGAGGAAAGAAACACTAGAGGTAAGAACTCTAAACCTACTTGTCATCATAGTGGTAAGAGAGGACACACAACTAATGTTTGTAGGAGCAAGAATGAAAATTAGAATTCTAGGCCTAAAAACATGACTCACTATCACAAGTGAGACAAACAAGGTCATCAGGCACATGAATATAGAACCAAAACCATGCATGCTACAAAATTTGAAGGACACTACTAGAATTTTCAGAAGTATGGACATAGAGCCTTTGAAGGTAGATCCAAGTCCACATGGTCATCAAGCAAGTGAACAAGGGTAAGAAGCTATAAAAAATCCTATAACTAGGCTTACAATACAAGATATAGCTGTCACTATTGTTAGGAATATGGACATATCCCTAAGAATTGCATTAGAACACATTTTAGTGGTAACTACAAGAGATGGTTGAGCCAAACCACATGTTTTAGCTATCACAAGACTAGTCACATTAGCAAGCATCTTCTAACTAGGTCAAAGGCACCCAATTCTAAATTTGACAAAGGTAAAGGCAAGACAGATGTTGAACACATTAGAAATGAAATGAACAGGACATGGAAGAAGAAATATTCTAGAAATACATCAAATGAAGAAGAGATCACTTCATCCAATGGGTCAAGTTGTCAAACTTCATCAAACTAAGCAATAAGAGATATGTGGGACTGATACTTAAAGTGTTGCATTATACATCAGTTCCAAAAGAGATTAGCACTAAAATTATTAGATCAACATGAATTAAGATGGAAAGATTTGTGGAAAAATCAAGGTTAAATTTTCAAATCTTCATGATGTTTCTGAACATGAAAGGTCCTTAATAGATGCCAAGTAAATATTAATGTGTGTTGAGCTACTAATTAAAGATAGTTAGAACTAAGTCTGTAGTAGCTGTCAAGTGAAGTAAGTCTTTATAGAAGTTGAGTGGAATAGTAATTATATTGATGTCAAGTTTTACAGTTGTACATGACCAAGCATTAATTGTAGAGCTCTAAAGGGTATAAAGTTGATTTTCCCTTATTTTTCATCATTTCAAACTCAAAGCAAGGACAACTAGAGCAAAGAAGCAATTTACAAACTAGTTCAAAACACTTGCAAGGATCCTAGCAACAATCAAGCACCAGTTTATTGAATCCTAAAGGTATTCTTCATAAGTTGAGTTGCGCAATTTTAAATTTGATAAACCCTAGTTTGATAGAATGGCTTCTAGTTCAAAAAATGTGAAAGAGAACGAGTTTTTTGATGTTCAATTAGTTAGCAATGAAGTTAAAAAACTAGATTTCAAAGCTATTCCAGAAGTTGCTTATTAACAAGACCCAACAAGAGCATTATCCATGATCCTACTTAAAGTAATAATTGTACAAGATGTGAGGAAATGCTACAACTGAAAAGTAGGAGCCATAGGTGACATGGAAATAAGAGAGGTATATGACAAATTGTGTGAAAATAGAGTCATGAAGGAGGAATTCAAGATTGTGGAGAAAAAGGGTTTGACCCATGCACTAGATTTTCCCATGGTTTTCAAAGCTGAATGGATCAAAATAGTTCTGAGAAAAATTCATGATTAATGTCTATGGTTAGAGGGTGGACCAATCAAGATTTCAAAAAAGGATTATTCATAAGGTAACTGGTTAACAAACCCTAGAATATCCAAAGACCCTACCTAGTGACTCCAAAGAGGCAATAGAGAAAAATACAAGTGTTAAATGGAATAAGTGTAGTATAATCGTTGATGCCATTACAAATCCTTTGCTTGATTTTGTTGTTAGGGTTATTTCCCACAAGTTCTACCAGTCAAGTAGGTTAAATAGTGTGCCTTTCATAGTAGTGGATGTTGGCTACAAAATTGTTAACAAAGATCATACCTATGATCTTTTAGAACTTCAATTGTAATAGATAAATGAAAACCTATGTGCCGTTAGAAAGACAAAAAGTGCACAATGTAAGTTTGGACAATCCTTGTGTGCATATTCTTCTATGTAAAAAATGAATTCATATCTTTTGGAAAAATTGGATGGAAGAAAAATAGGTCTATGGCTATCCAAATCAATTAGTATATTGAGCAAATGGGAGAAAATTTTGAGTCAATTATGACAAACTATTTTGAAGTCTTTAAGAATTCCATGAAGTAGAGATTGAGGATACCTATTTACTTAGTAGAACAACACTATAATGACATATGTTTCCTTGTTGATATTGACTACACATACATTCAAGTTGCAATACCTAGGGTTAGATGGTTAAGACCCCTAGGATATGAGATAAATGTTGATGAAGCCTCAACTACAATTACTACATTCCTAGCAGAGGAGATTGACAAAACAACTAAAATATTCGTAATTGGTTGGAATGGACTTGAAAACAACTTCCACATTAAACAAGAAAGAAAAATTAGTAAGAAAACTCAAGGAACAATTTGGTCATGAGGAAGAGGAATATGATGAAGAGAATGAAGAGGAAGAAGAGGTACAAGCATAAGAACCTCTAGCTTTAACCCAAGGCATGGGTGAGGATCAAGAAGAAGAAGGTACCAAGGAGGAAGAAATCAAAGAAGCACTAGCTCAATTTGCACCAAAGAAGAGGAAGGCCAAGGCTCAACCTATGGCTAAACCAAAGGAAAAGAAAAGTATCAAGCCTAGCCTAGCAAAGCCTATAGCTCCTATCACTAGAGCTAGTACAAGAGAAACCACACAAAAGGCTAAGGAGAAAACCAAGCAAGCTGAGCAAGAGAGCCAAGTGCAAAAGAAACAAAGTAAAAAAATCATTGCACAACCTGATTTAGATGAAGAAAAGATAGAATTAGATGACATTAGTCAATAAAAAGTGGTAAATCATACACCACTTTTTGATCTTGAAATTTTTTTTGATAATGTCAAGAATAATGCAGATTTATCTAGATTTAAAAATTTATATTTTGATAAATTGAGTAGAGATGAAAAGAATCTAGTGGAAGAGGCATTATATGATATGATGTCCAAATTTAAGAACACTCTACTTGAGTTTTCCAACAATATATCCAAAATTCTATATGATATTGTTGAGGAAAAGTAGCATTATTGTTTAAATCTTGAAAAAAAAATAGAAAGTCAACATTAGCTCAAGTGATGCCAAAGATAACAAAAGGATAGGTTTTTGAGGTAGTGAAGAGATGTGTAGCTAGGTTTACACCTAAATATAGAGCCTTTAGCAGTTTACAAATAAATATTGATGATGTGGTTAAGAAATCAACCCAAATATTCAAATTAATCTATGGGTTAACCACTATGAAGCAAGGAGAGGTTGATCCCTCTAAAAAATTAGGATGATAAGAGTGAGGATAAGAAAGATAGCAAGGATGATGAAAAAGATGATGATGACATGTAGGAAGATGAGAGGATAGAGAATACTATTAGGGAAGAACCTAAAAGACAAGATGATGACATGATAATAAATGATGATTAGCAAAAGGAATAGAGTGTGCAGGACACACCAGTGCCAAGTTTTAGTCCCCCACATGATATGGTCAAGTCAACAGAGACAATTATTGTTAAGGATTTTTTTGATGCTTCACCTTAGAACATCAATCCTTTAACAAAAAATAACTTGAAGAGGATATTGGATCAGTCTACACACCATGCAAAGTTATGTCAACAACCAATATTGGTGAGTGTAGATGAGCTCCAAAAGGCAGTAATTGATATCACAAGGGACAAGGTGAATATACAAGAACCACCTTCAAACATCCTTTCAGTTACCCATGTGCAACCTTTGATGCAAACACTAGTAGATACATCTACTAAAATTGACACACTTGTAAAAGTTGACAATATTGAGAAGAAGTAGATTGAAACAAAAGAGAAAGATAAAATAGGATAGATAGATGCATCTGTAACTAAAGCACAAGATCAAGGAGCACATAAAATCATTATAATTGATCAAGGAAAACCTAAAGAAAGCCATGACACACCAAAGGAGAAGGATCAAGAAGCCATACAAGCATTGATCACATTACCAACATTTGGCTCTCCTACAAAAGTCCTTCAGGAGCTGAGCACTAAAGTTGTATCACTGCAGATTTCAACACTAGGATCTAGTTCATCCAAGGTTGCAAAGGTAATTCACTATGGAGATGTAAATTTAGATGAAGAAATAGTGATACCTAAATATGACTATGCAACCATTACCTTGGAACAAATAGGTATAATGCAAAAAACCTTAGAAAAGAAGAAAAATCAAGAAATACTAAAAAATGAGTATAAATAGAGGCAAGCATTGCAAGAAATAAAAGACATTTTCTTAGATGCCTTTAGTTTGCCTACACCTGAAGAATCCAAGACAATATTAGAATAACTATTAGATATTGCAGAAAAGATGAATGATGAAGACCATGATACAAATACAAAACTTATGGAATGGTCAAAAAGAAAATTTCAAGGAAAATTCAATGAGAAAATATCTGGTGATATAGCACTAGCATAGGTACAATTGGCTACAAAAATTGAGAAAGTGAAGAAGGTACTTGAGAAAATATTCTCATTGTACACAAAATTGTATGTTAGAACACTCTTCACACAAGAAACTAGTCATAGAATTCTGAGTCTAGAGAGAAATCTCAAAGTTTTAGGTATGCAACTACCTCAAAACCCTTCTCAGAGTGAGAAGCATTTTCACTCATTGCTTCACTCACAAAGTCAACTAGTTGTATTAATAGTAGAAGAGGCTAAAATAAGGGCCAAGTTGCTTAACATTCAAGCCTCCCTAACCCCTCATATGGAGATACTCCACAAAGAACTAGGATATGTAGAAACCTTGATGAAGAAAGATCTCAATCTTTTTACATCTGATGGACTAGTTCACCATGTAGCAGAGATAGTCATCCAAATCAAGTAACTTGATGTTGCATGTGATAATTGGGATGCTACTTTGAAAATCATAATGGATGTGCACAAATTTTTTTTGGACAAATACACCATCTTTGCATAGACCCTTTGACATAAGTGTCAAAAAGGGGGAGATAATATGAAAAGAGGTAGATAATATGCAAAGGGGAAGATATAAGACAAATACATGCAAGGGAGATAGAAGAAAGAATGATAAAAAAAAAGGGAGATATACCAAAAGGGGGAGCAAACATAGAAAAGAAAAAATTGAGCATATCAAATAAAGAGTATCAGTATATTTGAAGACAAGGAGTATCAACAAGAGATAGACTTACTTAGAATGGAGAACATACTTTTTGGTTATTATAGACACATTAACATAGGGGGAGTTATAAATTTTGAGGTATATAGTCTATTACAGAATTTTAAATTTTTTGAAGTTTTGTATATGCCAAGTTGTGAATATATTATACTTGAGAAGAATAGATTTGTTATGTATAGTTAAGTGTTTTTGATACTCATGTCAAAGGGGGAGATTGTTGGTCTTAGATTGGTTTTGACAATTGAGTGTCAACCCACTTAAATCATTTATTAAGTTCACGTTGACCTTGTAATATATGTTGAGTATAGTATGTAAATATAGACTATGCCAAGTTGCAATTAGTGTCAAGTCACTTATGTGCCAAGTAACTTAAGTGTTGAGCAAACAATAGATGCCAAGCAATTTAGGTGCTGAGTCAGAGATAGAATTTTAGTATGTGTCGAGAATTAGTAACCTTAAGTGCCAAGTAACACAAATTTGACATGGTTGTTTAAAATTGCACAAACAACTATGTAAACCATTTTATAGCTGACCTAAAGATAGAATACGATCTTTTCAAGATAAGGATGAATCTATATGTGGATTTCCTATGTAATTACATGCAACCAATTAGAAATGAGAAGGATTAAGTAGAAAAATGGATCAATCTCTGTCATAGATTCATACCTAACCCTAAGTCTTCAGGTCTTCTTAAGGAGTATGAAACCTAAAACTTCATCATGAGTATGTATGCATAAGGAATCGAAGGTAGAGAACAACAAAGTTTGCATGGAGACTTAGAAGGTGCAAAAGAGTGAATTGCAAAATTAGTTTGAGAAGAAAAAAGGATAGAGGACATAGAATTGACATATTAGATTAGGGAGGATCAAGAAGGACACAGTATGGATTTGATCTTGAATTAGGCTACCAGAGCTGATCACAAGATCTCTGCTAAAACATCCTAATGGTTGATTTTGGTTAAATCTCCTAAGTAGAGTAGTCCTAATAGACTGTTGTAAATCCTTTAATAGGGGGGCATTCCAAGTGGATGTTCTAAAGTCCTTTATCCAAGAACACTTCTAATAGGGTATTGAAATCTTCTAACAATGTGGGACTTAACAATCCTTTTAATCCTTTAACAGGGTAGGCTTTTTATAGGGTAGATCATGTCTCATGGTCAACTCATTGTAACCTTAATTGGTGACACTTTATTGCTGTAGTAGTGAAGAATTGTAGGTGTCATCCGCACCCCAATTTTATCTTCTCATTTGGAGGGTTTCTAGGTAAACATATCAGGTGTCAAATGTGTGATTGCTTATGTGTTTACATGGTCTAGATGTTTATGCTCTGCATGTTATTTCAAGTTTATCTATTGAATGCATGAGATGGATAAGTGGTGAAAATTTTAGTGGGTTCATGTTTTAATTATTGATTCACCCCTACCTCAATAGTTCACCTTTCCTAGTTGTAATTCCATCAATTTTTTTGGCATAGTTGTATTCTAGCCTCTTGCTTTTAGTCTTTTTTGTCTACTCTTTTTTAGTTTTTGAGGCTTTATGTTTTTTGAGCTACTATGCTCTTATTTCTATGATACTTTGTACAAAGGTTTTAGGTCATCTAAAACCTATTTTTACTTAATCAAAATAATATTTTATTATAAAAGTGGCTAGAAGATCTCCATGGTGTAATGTGTGCTTATAAAACATTTTGGCAGGTAGAATTGATGGTCAATAGGTAGACAACTATTTTTTGATTTCACATGCAAATATGAACTTGGACAACATTAGTCTATAGCTGCCTACAAGAAATGTCATCTATAGGCATAGAAGGCAGGAACACAAATTGGCTAGTATGTTTGTAAGACAAGCAGTTAAAACATTATAAAAAAAGTAGTATTTCTTCAATGCTCATCACTCATTGGATAAAAGATTATTTTCTCTATTTTTTTTAATTGAAAAATCCTAGTTTATATTCTCTTGTGTGTCTTGACTACAAAGAGATTAGTAGGGGAGTGAATATTTTTCTAGCAAACATAGTTTGTAGCAAAAATGGGAAGAAGAAATGCTCCTAAGTAGTTCTCAACCATGAAATATTCATGTAACGATAAATCCATATGCTGCAATTATAATATCCTTCCCATACTACTTTTTAATTCCACCATTTAGAATATATAGAAAACTGTTAGAATAAATCAAAAAATAGAGAGTCATAGTTTGAGTTCTAATAGAAGTTTGTAAAGAACCGGTAATATGTTTATAGTTCTAGTTTGTTATCAACAATTCTAGTTTGTTGTCAATAAGGCTTATTTTATTTTCAATTAGTCACATATAGATGTAGAGTTTGTTTCCAGTTTTATAGGATACTAGTTGGTTATAGTTTGTGTATAAATATGCATTGCTTATGTTGTCTTCAATAGACAAAATTAGTGAGCTCTTCATTTGCTTTGTTTTATGCTTTGTATTCTTGATGTTCTATTTTCTAATTTGGTATCACAATATAGGAATGTTTTAATGCCCTACTGTGTTGTCTCCTACTTAGTACAACCTTTGTTGATATTGTTGTAAAAGTAGTTCATAAAGAAAGAGGTCTAATCCAACCTTCTAGAAGTGAAGTAGCTATGAAGATGCTATGTTTGAGTTGATTTTCTCAAATTTTCAACTAGTATATCTTTAGCAATCTAATTTGAGTTCAAGGATTGGTAAATTTTTATTATTTTTTATTCTTTAGTTACTTCAAAAATGACAGATTTATCTTATTCTTATCACGCTTGGTCAAATAAGTTAGATGGTTCAAATAATATTAATTGGAAGTTCAAGATGCATAGTCTAATGGAGGGATGTAATGTGTGGACCATTGTAAATGGTTTTGAAGCTAAGCGTACTACACCTCCAAATGTTGTTCAAGATTGGGAGAAAAGAGAAAGCAAAGCCAAGATTCTTTTATGAATGTTTACAAAAGATTTTGTCATCCCTCATATGAGGGATATCACTACTTCTACTCGTACTTGGAATGCCTTAAAGGGATTGTATGATATTACAAATTCAAATAGAATTTTTTTTTTTAAAGAGCAAGCTACTTTCAATTAAAATTGAAAAAAATGAAAATGTTAGTAGTTATTTATCTAGAATGAAGGATTTAAGGGATAAATTAGCTGACATTGGTGAATTAGTTTCAAGTAGTGATTTAGTTACTATTAATTTTATTAGAATGGTTCATGATTATCAAGTATTTATTACTAGTTTGGCTACAAGAGAAAACACTCCTTTTGAGAATTTGGTTGGTATCCTTCTACAAAAAGAAGAATGGAAGAAGCATGTGGACAATAGATTTTAGAGTGTGGATTCATCTATATGGCAAAGGATAAGAATCAATTCAAAGCAAAACAATGGACAATGAATAAAAAAGGTAACAAATTTAACAATCAAGTGTTTAATTATGAAAAAAGGTATCATGAAGGGGTATCATCTAAACCAAATATGAAGAAAAATGGTAATTGTAATTATTGTGGAAAGTTTGGATATTATACTTATGAATATAGGGAAAGAAAGTATAATGATTCAAAAAATAACAAATATGAAGGTAATTTTGTGAATGGTTATCAAGATACAATAAGGGACAACATTCATGATTTAAAATTATTTAGATATTATAGATCAAGAAACTCATGATCATGGTGGGCATGAGACAAGTCAAGATGAGACAACCCCATCCAATAATGAAGCAATAGGAAGATCTACAAGGCAAATCAAGGCACCAATCAAGTATAATGACTCAAATAATGAGTGTAGATGAATCTTAAAGTTTTGAAGAAGCTAAGAATAATAAAGAATGGATGAATGCAATACATGAAGAATATCAATTATGAACAATAAAACTTGGGAACTAATGTATTACTAGAAAATAAAATTCCTATTGGTTATAAATGGTTGTTCAAAACAAAGTTGAATGCAGATGGCATTGCTGATAAATTCAAAGCTAGATTAGTTGCAAAAGGTTACTCAAAAAATGAAGGAATTGATTATGAAGATACTTTTGCACCAGTAGATAAAATGAATACTATTAGATTAATGATTGCACTTGCTACTAAATTTGATTGAGTTCTTCATCAAATAGATGTTAAATCAACATTTTTAAATGGTGATTTAAGAGAGGAAAATTATCTTGTTCAACCTAAAGGTTTTGTAAAATAGGGAAGAGAGAATTTGGCATGTAAGTTAAAAAGGGAATTATATGTCTCAAACAAGCACCAAGGTCATAGTATGAGAAAATTGATAAATTATTCATTCAACAAGGATATATCAAGAGTAAAAATTATCCAAATTTGTACATAAAGAATGATGAACATGGGAATGTTGTTTTGATTTCTTTGTATGTGGATGACTTGATCATAACAAGAAGCATGATAGAGTTGATTGATGCAATCAAGGTAGCTCTATCACAAACATTTGAAATGAATGATCTTGGAGAAATGTATTATTGCTTAGGAATTGAGGTGTGGAAACAAAATAGTTAGAATTTGATTGCTCAAAATAAGTATGCAAAGAAGTTAATCCTAAAGTTTAATATGAAAGAGTTTTAAACAACATGTACTCTATTGGAACACAATTTCAAGTTCTCTTTTGATAGTGACACTTCAAAAGTCAATGGGATATTATATAAGAAAATGGTGGAAAATCTTGACTACTTGATCACTACAAGACCTAATATTTAATATTCTATCAACATACTTAGCCAATTCATTGCTAATCCTCTCGAGGTCCATTAGAATGTTGTAAAAAGAGTTCTTTGCTACCTATAAGGAACCATATCTTTTGGCATTGAATATACTAACCATTAGAATGTTGAGTTGATAGGTTACTCTGATTCTGATTGGGTAGGAGATCTAGGTGACGATAAATCAACAACTAGTTATGCATTCAACATAAGACTAGGTGTTGTTTCTTGGTCTAGAAAGAAGCAAACAACTATTTATATTTCATCTATTGAAGTTGAGTACAAAGCATTGTGTAGT
This sequence comes from Cupressus sempervirens, assembly GCA_028749045.1. Taxonomy (NCBI): domain Eukaryota; kingdom Viridiplantae; phylum Streptophyta; class Pinopsida; order Cupressales; family Cupressaceae; genus Cupressus; species Cupressus sempervirens. The sequence goes on from CM053793.1 coordinate 691,389,218, forward strand.
GCTACTTGTAAAGAAATTTGGCTAAGGAAAATTCTTGAAGAAATGGGACAAAAGAAAGATGGACCTTCTCCAATCAAATGTGACAATCAAAGTACAGTCAAGTTGGCCAATAATCTTGTTTATCATGCAAGATCAAAGCACATTGAAACTCAACATCATTGTGTAAGAGAGAAAGTCTAGTTTCAAGAAATAGAGTTGCAATACTGTAATGCATATGACAATATGACTAATGTATTCACTAAGTCATTGGGAAAAATAAAGTTGGTAAAATGTAGAGATATGATATGAGTGTGTCTTAATTCTATTGTTGATTAAGGGGGAGTGTTGGAATAAATCAACAAAGAGAGAGTCATAATTTGAGTTCTAATAGGAGTCCATAAAGAAGTGGTGATTTGTTCATAGTTCTAGTTTGCTATCAACAATTCTAGTTTCTTGTCAATAAGGCTTAGTTTGTTGTTAATTATTCACAACCAAATGTAGATTTTGTTTCTAGTTTTATAGGAGAGTATGTGGTTTTAGTTTGTTTATAAATATGCATTGCTTATGTTGTTTTCAATAGACATAATCAATGAGCTCTTCATTTTCTCTATTTTATGCTTTTTTATGTTTGCTATTTTATTTTCTAATTAAAACAACTTCACAATTTCCTCCCCATACTAATTTTTAAGTCCACCATTTACAATATATAGAAAAAAACTTCACAATGATTTCTAGATGTTAGTTATGAGATTGATCATAAAATTTACTATACAATACTAGTTCTAATCTTTTCATACTTCAAAATAAAGCTTAAATCCATAGAGAAATTAACCAATGAATTATATAATTAAATATTAAAAATTATATAGCTTTAAGGACATACAATCAATTCATTGAGTACAAAGGAAAGAGAGAGAAAAGTCATTGATCATATGCTATGTAAGGTACAACTAATATATTAATTACAAAAAAAATTGTAGGTAAAAGCATGTTCTTTTTATACCTTTCAAAATCAATGAACAAATGTTGTTACATGCGTATGAAACATGGAATCTAGCATTCCATACAAACTAAGACCAAATATTAAATACTAAAAAAGTGTTTATACCACAAGTATAAATAAATGGGGAGACATTGAATGAGCTGCAATACAAACTACCTAAACTACCTAACAATAGATCTGATTAATGAGTGTTGACAAAATATTGAGGAAGACACCATAGATAGATATGATGTCATGTATGACCTCAAACATTAAAAAACCCAAAACCTTTCTATGATAGGGAAATCCCCCCTAATATCCCTCTATCCATAGGGAAATGAAAAACTACATACAAGATCTCTTATCTTAGAATAGGGAAGGTCTTTCCATGTGTGGTAATGGAAGCTCTAACCTCATAGGGGTTGAAAAAAGTGATAGTAGAGACATATAAATCATGTGAATTAGATGGCCAACCACATAAACTATCAATTGATGGAGCTCTAGAATCCTAGACATTGTCCATTTCTTTGGGATTGATTCATTCAAGTGCATAGTTAGTGACTTCTTATTTGACACAATACATGTCTTACTTTATTGCCAATATACACTCGTCTTTCTTTGCAATGGAAATGTTAACTATTTTTTCCATTCTCTACACAATGGATACACTATTGATCTAAGATGATTATAATGTGAATTGCACCTACCATTTTTGTATGATTTTTATAAAGTGCATGACCCAACATCATACTTACTTAGGATGAAAATTTTTGTAGTAGAAATGGATCTATATGGAAAAACTAAACTTTGGGGTGACACATTCCATGCTTATAAGCGAGTACAATGGTTGAATATCCCCATATTCCTATGGTCATCAACACATAGGAAACCATATTTGTATTTTACTAGAGATCCATCCCAACCTCTACTGTCGATAAAAATAGGTTTTTTTCTCACAAGTTATAACCTCAACTTGATCACATGCTTTCTAGTTTTCTAAGCATCCATTAAGAAGTGAGCCACTCTCTTGCTTACGAGATGCCTCTTTACATAATATCTAATTTTCAGTTCTCTATATTCATCCATTAGACAATATAGACCTTGGAATGTTACCTATCATGGTAGGTCCTCCTTTGAGGAAAATTAGCTAATTCCTCTATAGAGAATTTTCCATTATTTCCACTCATAACACATTTGAAACTTTACCATGGAGGATTAAATTTAACCTTCAACATTTGTTCCATCCTAATATTCAACCTCTTATGAAGAAACTATGAAACATAGAAACCAATTGCTTTTTGATTGTTGATGCTTGGACTATGTATCACCTTAGATTATCACTTATTTAAGGTATAAAATTTATACTATGCAATTTACCATCTCATGTTTTTTTTGCTAGTCTTACTTGGGTGGTTCAAGTGAAGTCTAATTTATTTTTTCTTTAGGCTAAGTTTTATTTCCCTTGTTTGTTGGTTTAACAAATATGATCAACTACATGCTACATAGTTTCTTCATTGAAATATGCTACTAAATTTCTTTCAGGTATTCTATATGGTTGTCACCTAAAAATATCTATTACTAATGATCATAAGGAAAATTACATTATGATATTCAGTTACATGTATCTCATCAAATGTTTTATTTCCTTAATTTTTTCAATTGATCAACGACAGACAACCCTCTACATAATTAAGCTCAAATATTTTTTGAATTGTAACTCTAATACTATAAGAAAGTAAATCTATCATTCACATTGAAATTTGTAATAAGTGAAGTTTTAATTATCTTCCAAATCATTATATTCATGCATGTGTTGGTCATGCATGCTAAGAGTTCTCCATCTAGTATGTTTTGAATTATATTAGATAGTGTTTCATTAAAAAGCCTTACATTTGAAATTATAACTCTAATACTACAAGAAAGAAAATCTATCATTCACAATGAAATTTGTAATAAGTGAAGGTTTATTTATCTTTCAAATAATTATATTCATGTCATGCATGTCAAGACTTTTCCATTTAGTACATTTTGATTTATATTAAATAGGGTTTCATTAAAAAGCCTTAGTTGATGGGTATCTATTCTACTTAATTTTGATTATGTTCCTATCTCTCACACGCATTTTGGCCTTCCATATTGTAGTAAGATTAATATTTGGACTTTGCATTATTGCTTTCATTTTAAAAAGAGATAGGCTTTAGTATTAGAATTATTCCAGTTGTAGTCTATGCCACAACTTCTCTACAATTCATATTTTTACCATGCATTATTGCATTCATTTTTAAAAGACAGGCTTGAGTATTAACATTATTTCAGTTGTAGTCTCTACCATGAGACCTTGTTCAAGGTTGTTCTCAATTGTTATTTGAAAAAAAAAATCATAAGTCTTCTTCCTAGTTATTCTTTTTAGAAAAATCTTAAATCTTTCTGCCAATGTGTAATAAAAGCAATATTAGCAAGGCCAAAATGCACTCATTTATTTCATTCTAACTAGTATGAATATAAATCTACATTTGGCCTTACTAATTTTGTTCACTATCATTCTAATAATAATAATTATTGAAATATTGAAGTAACATCTCATAAAAAAGTTCATAATTTCCACACACTTTCTCCTACTCCTCCCCCACAAATTCCATGTGAATAGTACTGTACACACTTTATTCTTTATTATTCTCCTTTGCAATAGATTAGGTAGGGATTCGAGTTGCACACACAACACTTGTTAGTTTTATTAAATTTTTGATGTTGCAAAATATAAAATATGCTTTAAGATATCATTTGTTCAGGGGATGGGAAGGTAAAATTCTATACACATTTTCATTATTCTTTATTTTTATTATTTGCATTTAGTATTTATCAAAGATAAAAAGTATTAAAATGTGTAGATTATTGAAAAATTATATATGTAATTTTCTTTAAAATATTCTAAACTGCCAGTGAAAATGAAAAATAAAATAGGAATAGATTAGATTGTTATGATATGTATTTCAAATATTCTTATAATGTCTTCTTTTAGTGTGCAAAACTAATTTTATTTATTTATTAAAATTTAAATCTTATTTACTAAAAAACATACATGGATATCCTATTTAAAAAATATTCTTGACTAATTACATTTTTATAGGAAATGTTCTGATTAAGTAAAGCAGGATAGGGTAAAAGCTCTTACAATAGTAATATCAAACCTTTAGACATAGAGATAGGTCACGAGAGTAGTGAAACTTTGCTAAAGTAGAAGAGAACAACATTGCTAGCAATAACCAATCACCACAAAATAACTAACCAACAAGAAAAAACCAACAAACTCACAATCTGCAACACCAAGTAGAAACTAGAAAATATTGGACCAACAACACCTAACCAACAAACCATTAGGACCCAACAACCCAACACCCAACACCAACCACCCACAAAGGAAAAAAAATGTAAGAACACTCAACTACCTCATAGCTCCTTGAGCTAGTCTAGGAAGGACTTCCTGAGTGTTTTAATTATTCAAAAGTATATTAAATTTGTAAAAGATAACATATCAAATTAAACAAAAAATAAAAATATAATATTATAATTTGATAAACTATTATATATTATATTACTAAATTATATATTGAAATCATATAAGCTAAGGTTAAGGAGCTAAATTATCCTAATCTATGTTTATAATATTGAGGTTGCACAATGATCCCCTATTTTGTCCAAATTGTGTTATTCTTTGGAGGGAGGGGTTATCCAAGGAGGTGAGTTACCTAGACATTTCATTTACCATCAATGTTTGTTTAAAGGATATGATAAAAACCTTGAAGGAAACTCCTTAGTTATATCTTGATAATTTCTTTTTGTCATAGAGGTTTGCACCCTTGTCCAAAGTCTTACCTAAGGACAACCTTGTGAAACATGGAAACAACCTCCAAGCTATGGGACTTGAACTGCGAGGTTGAATCTTTGGAGAAGGATGACTTCCTCTTACTATCAGGGTGCACCTAACTATTCTTGGAGAGGAAAAGGGAGAAGGAGAGCATGGAAGAAAATCTACCTATTCTAATCTAAAGAGGTGATGCACCAAAATAGAGTGTTCAAACCAATATCTGCCCATACATGCACTATTGAATCATTAAGACACCAAAAGATATACACATTCAGACTTGTTTTAATCTAACAACCACATGCAGATTAGAAAACTAGAATGAATGACACAATGAAAGAGAGATTTGCTTATATATCATTCATAGGCCAAAAGAGATATAGTCATGCAGATAGCAGATCTCTACAAACACCAATGAGAGACAAATAGTTCTTGCACTTTCACGTTAATTGTTGAAGGAGATAAGGAAGAATGCCATACAATTTAGAGGCAAAGGGAATTTTTACACTAAAGATTTGCAGAGCAATATCAAAGAAATTAGAGAAGGTTCAACCCTTACCAAATTTACAAAAATTGCCTTTACAGTTCAGGCATAACTAAGATGTCCTATAATTAAAGTTACTTCACAACTACCTGCCATTAAGTCTCGTAGAGAATAATCATGGAGAGAAAATCTGACCTGAGTATAGATCTAGATGCAATGATATCTTATCATCATTGGAATAGGGCCTTGAGAAGATAGAAATGACACCATTAAACTATTTTGACTGGTAGATGGATTGGATACGAGGTGATGGAGTGTTTTCCTGCATTCAACATTCATTCAAGGGTGGTTGGAAATAATCACAAGGATCAAATTATGCAAAAAACCTCAATTTCCCCTATTTTCAACTCATGAATCAGGAGGGTTAGTAGGTCAACTGGACACTATGACAAGAATGGGCCATGTGTGATGGGGACACAACCCAAGAATAGAATGGACACAACAGAAGAGGGGAAATTATATTAATTGAGAAAATAAGCTAGAACAATAGTATAGGAAAATAAACTTCAAAGCATGCCCTAAGGGCTTACAATAGCATAAATCTGGAGATAATTTCTCCTTTCAGTACCTCCTCTCAAACTCCACCCCAAACTACCTTTTACAATGCCAAGAATCTCCTTAAATAGACCCCGAAGGGTTAAGGACTAGGAGTACATTCTAGACAGTGCTAGTAGGCGTCCACCGACCAAATAGAAGGTTCCAGAAGCTGCATTAGAAGTTGGTGCAAATCTAGAAGAATCCAAAAATGGTAACCGAACTTCCAGGAGGCATAACTTTTGAATCGTAGCTCCCATTGACGAACCGTTTACATTTTTGGAAAGCTCTCGAAGCACTCTATAGCCCTATGGACCAACTTCACTCATCCCCCATTTTTGACCCTTTTCAAGGTCATTTAATGCTCCTAACTTGACTTTGAAGCATTCTTAGGAGGTCTCCAAAACTCAAAAAACTACAATAACTTTCAAACCATGGGGCCCTTTGACCTGATTCTTTTTTTGGAATGCTCTAAATCACAATTACATTCATCTGGCCAATTCACACCTTCTAGATCACCAAAATGATGGCCAAATTGCATGCTCCTATTTTTTCAGGATTTTCTAGCACACTGATAGTTGAACTGTGAGAGTTGGAACCTTTATTTGACCCAAATGGGTATCCAAAAATGAAAACACATGAAACAAAAACTATGTCTAAGTACATTTTTTTCTGGGTGACACAGGATTACAATTATACCTCTGGATGCTCTTGCATTAGACACCCAGGGTAGATTGAAAAGTGACCCTGTCACTTTATGAATGGTAGAGGAAATCCCAAATGGGAAACTTCAGCTGCTGAAATCCAAGTTGAGTCCTCGATTGGTCATCCTTTCCATTTGATGAAATACTCTTCGTACTGCCTATTTCTGGTACTCCTACCCACACGATGATCTAGAATGTCTTTTATCTCCTCCTTCTTAGAAGCAGGAATCGGACATGGCTCTAACACCAGCTCCTCATCTGCACCATCATCATGATACTCTGTTAAATCTGCAATGTTGAAAATGGGAGAAATGTAAAGACCATCTGGCAGCTCCACTTCATATGCATTTCCTAAGTCATGTTTCTTCAAAATTTTGCACAGGCCAAATTTCTTCGTTTTCAGCTTGTTGTAAGTACCGGCTGGAAATCTTTCTTTTCGTAAGTGCACCATGACTAGAGCCCCTACTTTGAATTCCTTATGTCTTCTCCTTTGATCAGCCCTAGCTTTATAATCTTGATTCATCTTGGTAATGTGTGCTTGAACCTCCTCATGTAGATGCTTGATATGTTCAGCAAATTCCTCAGCTTTAGCACTTGTCCTCTCCCCTTGTTCTAGCTTCCTTAGCTCTGGTGCAGTCCTTGGGCTACTTCTGTATACAATTTGGAATGGTGATTTTCTAGCACTCCTATTTACAGAGTTATTATAAGCAAACTCTATCTATGGTAGAATCAAATCCCATCCCTTGGGCCTATCCCCAACTAAACATCTTAGCAAATTGCCCAGACTTCTGTTTACCACTTTTGTTTGGTGGTCAGTTTGTGGGTGATGCGTGGAACTAAATTTCAATTTTGTTCTCAACTTTTTCTACAATGTCCTCCAAAAATACCCCACAAATTTAGTATCTCTATCAGAAACTACACTCCTTGGAAGACCATGTAGTCTTACCACCTCTTCGAAAAACAAGTCTGCAATATGAACATCATCATGAGTTTTGTGGCATGGAATGAAATGTGCCATTTTGGAGAACCTATCAACCACCACGAATACTGAGTCATTACCCCTTTGTGTCCTTGGCAATCCAAGAAAAAAATCCATACTTATGTCCTCCCATGGCCTTGATGGAACATGCAATGGATGATATAGGCCAGTATTGTGACTAAACCCCTTGGCAACTTGACAAACCTGGCAACTTTGTACAAACTTCTTCACATCCTGTAAAATTTGAGGCCAAAAATAATCTTCTCTAAGAATGGCAATGGTCTTATCTCGTCCAAAATGTCCTGCCATCCCTCCACTATGTTTCTCCTTAATTAGATTTTCCCTCATGGAACTCCTTGGAATGCACAATTGACTACCTTTGAACACCATACCATCCTGAATCAAATAGTCTAACCACTTGGTTCTATCTACAGCAATAGGTTCTTTACAAGCTTTCTAGGCTTCAACAAAATCAGGATCCTCAGGGTACAAATTCTTGAGTTCATCAAACCCAACTACTTCAACCTACATTACTGTAAGCAACAACTGTCTCCTACTTAGTGCATCTGCAACCCTATTAGATTTTCCACTTCTATGCTTCAACACAAATGTATAACTTTGCAAGAACTCTGCCCACTTCATATGCCTCTGATTCAATTTACCTTGGCTATTTAGGTACTATAATGCTTGATGATTGGTATACAAAACAAATTCTTTTGGCAATAAATAATGCCTCCATTTCTTTAAGGTTTGAACTATTGCATAGAACTCTTGATCATAAACAGAATACTTCTTCTTTGCATCATTTAATTTTTTACTAAAATATGCAATAGGCTTAGCTTCTTGGCTTAATACAACCCCAATAGCCCTGCCACTAGCATCACAATCTACCTAGAAAACCTTTCTTAAATCTGGAAGTGCCAACACAGGTTGTTTTGTCACCTTCTTCTTTAGCAATTCAAAACTTCTCATAGCTGCTGCAGTCCATTTGAACTCTTTTCTATCCCCTCTTATTGTATCAGTTAGGGGTGCACATATGCCATTGAAATTCCTAATAAACTTTCTGTTAAAACTAACCAGACCATCAAATGATCTTACCTCAGTAGCAGACCTTGGAGTAGGCCATTCCAAGATGGCTTTTACCTTCTCCGAATCCATTTTGAGACCTTCAGCTGATATAACAAATCCCAAATAGACTAACTCCCTTTTTGCAAAGTTACACTTCTTCAGATTAATTAACAGTTTCTCTTCCCTTAGCCTTTCAAGGACACTATGAATATGCAGTAAATGTTCTTCCAAAATCTTGCTGAAAATTAAAATATCATCCAAATAGACAATAACATTTTTTCCCAAGAACTTCTTAAGTACCTCATTCATGAGCCGCATGAAGGTGCTTGGGGCGTTCGTCAATCCAAAGGGCATGACTAACCACTCATAAAGACCCTCCTTGGTCTTGAAGGCTGTTTTCCATTCATCTCCTTCTCGGATCCGTGTCTGATGATAACCACTCTTCAGATCTATCTTTGTGAAGTACTAAGCTCCACTCAAGCAGTCCATAATATCGTCCATCCTTGGCAAAGGAAACTGGTACTTGATGGTGACCCTATTTATAGCTCGAGAATCTGTACACATCCTCCACTCTCCATCCTTCTTTGGTGCGAGTACTACAGGTACTGCACATGGACTCAGGCTCTTTCAAGTCAAGCCCTTCCTCAACAACTCATGAACCTATCTATTTAGCTCCTTTGTTTCAGTAGAAGTCATCCTGTGAGCTGCCCTATTAGGAAAACTAGCTCCTGGAATCAGATCTATTTGATGATTGATTTGCCTTATTGGTGACAATCCATTTGGAACATTATCAAAGATAATATCTCCAAACTCCCCTAGTAAATCTAAAACTTCAACTGGTATTTCACTACTACCTTCTTTATCTTTCCTAGGAATCAAAGCATAGCACATATGCTGATGTTTCATGCCATCTAAAAATTTCCTTCCATCAACAAGACAAATCCTAGCACCGCTACATACCTTTTCACCTTCCTTTTTCATGGGCTTCAATTTGTGGCAAACTCCATCCTTTGTCAGAGAGTATGTGTTTGTATGTCCATCATGCACTGCATGTCTATCAAACTGCCATGGTCTACCCGACAATAGATGGCAAACATCCATCGAAATAACATCACAGAGAACTTCATCATGGTAACTCCCAATTTTGAATTTTACTAAACATTGTTCACTTACCAGGACCTTATGATCATCTTTTACCCAAGCAATCCAATAGGGCTGGGGATGTTTCTCCCTCTTCAGCTTCAGCTTAGAGACCATCTCTTCTGATACCGAGTTATCAGTACTACCACCATCAATGATCATGTCACAACATTTATCCTCACACTTGCATCTGGTACAGAACAAACTCCTCTGTTGTCCTAGTTCAATCTCACCACTTAGTAGGACTCTTTCATTTACCAAGGTCTCTCCTCTTTCTGCATCCTCTAAATGTGATGATTGTGCATCCTCATCCACATGAGCAACCCTAGCTTGGCCCTCAGCTCTCCTGTCTATCCTTCCTTGTCATTGAGGGAATTCAAAGGCACGATGACCTTCTTCATTGCAATGGAAAAAGGTACCACAGAAGCCTCCTCTTCCTTGTCCATGTCCTCTACCTCTTCCTCTCTAATTACCTTGTCCATTGTTTTTCTAGAATGCTTTAAATCACAATTACATTCATTTGGCCAATTCACACATTCTAGGTCACCAAAATGATGGCCAAATTGCAAGCTCCTATTTTTTTGGGATTTTCTAGCACACTGATAGTTGAACTGTGAGAGTTGGAACCTTTATTTGACACAAATGGGTATCCAAAAATGAAAACACATGAAACGGAAACTATGTCTAAGTACATTTTTTTTGGGTGACACAGGATTGCCCTTATACCTCTGGATGCTCTTGCATCAATGTTGACCAATGATCTTTTATCTTTTTCCACCTTGCAAAGTCTCCATCCGATTGACCATGTCTTATAACCTCAATGCAACCAGCAATTGCCAACCTTAACTACATTGCCCTCATTTTTAATACCTTGGCCAAGCCCACAAGGACACATGTCTCTAAGGTGGTTCCCCGTAATGTTTAAATCCCTGATAATTTCATAATGTGAGAATTCCCTGATCATTGATCTCTGCAAGATCGACGATCGCGAAAGATAATTAAAATACTGTGCTTGCCCACAAAAACCTGAGCCCATGACACTTGGTACCACCTCGGCAACCTGTACAACAACTTAGCATGATATGGTACCACTTGGCATCACCTAAAGAGATAGGCCCCATAAGGACATGTGGCACTAAAGTGCTTGCCCACATTTCTTAAAGTCTTCGCATCTTGATAATGTAGGGAAGCCTCAACCGTGGATCTATTTGCATCGGCTGGTTGGAACTCACCACATATCTCCCTGCGAGAAAGGTGGGCCGATGAAATTATTTGGGATAGGTGTCACTAGGGTGCTTGCCTACAATAATTAAAACCCTTGCACTTCCATCAAGTAGGAAAGTGCTAGCCCCTGATCCTCGTAGATATGATGGTGGAAATTCCTCATGCATTATTCATTGAACAAGGTAGGCCCAGAATGTAGTTCCCTCCATGTGTCATAAGGAGGCATGCCCAAAATAATTAAAACCCTCGCATCTTGATAATGCAGGGAAGCCTCAATTGTGGATCTGTGAAGATTTGACAGTGATCAAAACTCATGTCTTGTGGCTCGCTAAGGGAAAAGGACCCACCATGATGTCATCTGAACATGCATCATCGAAGTGCCTACCCACACTATCAGAAGGTCTGACGAAGCTTAGGATGCGAGAAAGTGGGCACCAATAGGATCGCCAGCTCAGCCAACCAATTTTTCTACCCTCTATTGCCCACAAGAGAAACAAGCCCATCTACTATGCATTTCAAAGGGGCTTTCCCATAATGTTTAAAGGTCATACATTTTCAAAATGTGGGAAAGCACCCACCATAGATCTGGCTTGATCTGACAACATAGAAAGTTGTAGGCTGACAGAAGAAAAAATAAGCTTTTATCATTTTATTTTTTTAATATTTCCACTACATTTAAATAATGTTAAATCTGGGAACTAGCTATTGGGTGAGCCAGATATTTGAATTTAAATCTTTGGCAAGGCAAAAATAGGTAACATTTTTGGCAACTCAGAGGGGACACAAGCTAGCTATGCATAAGATCAATGGCCTGAAACATCCATTGGGCTATAGAGTCATGAAAGAGGTGGACCAGTGTACTGAAAAAACCCTATCCCTACCTCTGCAATAGCAGAACATTGAAAATCTCTACTTCTGCAACCTTTTAGAACTTTGACAAAACTAGCTATCTCATAGAGAGATAGCTGTGCTTGTGCACTTCTTGGAAAGCAGGAACCAACAGAAAGAAACTACACTACCTATGTACATGAAAAATAAAGCCCTCTCAGAAACATGGCTTGAGGTAGATCCCACTGACTGGGATGGGAAAAATTTCACCACCAAGCTTGCTTAATTGAAAAGCATTGGCCTGCTTGCAACTTAAAATCACATAGGGACCACTCCATAGTGCATAAAATTTTGAGCATCTTCCTAGTTTTTCCCTGTCTGCATCCCACTTCAAGACCAAGTCACCCTCCTTGAAGGTTCTGACCCTATACTTCTTGACAAAGCTCCTTTCCACCTACTGTTGATGTGTCTCCAGGGTCTGCATGGCCTGATTTCTTCTTTCTTCCAACTCCATCAACTTTTCCATTCTCACTGTCATGGCATTATTCTCAATTAGCTCCAGTTAATGAGCTAGTTCCAAGGATGGGAACTCCAATGAAATTGAAAGCCTTGCTTCTCTACCATACACTAACATGAATGGTGAATTTCCCAATGATCTCTTAGGTGTTATTCTATCAGTTCATAGTGCAGTCTTCAATTTCTTATGCCAACACCTCTAGTTATCTTCTATTGTCCTCTTTATGATCCTAATTAGGTTCTTGTTGGATGACTCAACCAAGCCATTACCTTGAGGATAGTATTTTGAGGATGTGCTCAAGTAGATATTATGATCAACTACCCATGCACAAATCTGAGCTCCAACAAAAGACTTTGCATTATCTGAAATAATGGTTGAAGGGGCACCGACCCTAGTCACAACTCCATCAAGGAACTCAACAACTAAAGATTCTATGGCATAATTCAATGCAAATTCCTTTGCCCATCTGGTAAAGTAATCTCTAGCAACTAAAATCCATTTGCGACTAGAACTAGAAGGAGGATTGACAGGGCCTATGAAATCCAATCCCTACTGAGCAAAAGGTTGATCCACCTAAATGGGATGGAGAGGAAGAGCTACAAGATTTTTCTTTTTTTTCTTTCCAAAAAAGAAAGCACACATTTCACACTTCCTTACATACTTATGACAATCATGGAATAGGGATGGCTAGTAGTAACTAGCTCTCTCGATCTTCATTGTAGTTGTTCTGGCTAAGAAGTGACCACCATCAGGACCATCATGAAGCTCTTTGATCATTCTTTTAGCTTGGTCTATGTCAATGCATCTTAATAGGGCTCCATTAAAATCTCTCCTGAAAATGATGCCATCAACTATGACATAAGGAATTGACTATAATCTATGCTATCTCCTTTTACCTCTATCTAATCCTTGAGGGTACCCATTGCCTAATAAGAAGTTCTTCATATCATCCATCCAATTCCTTGAGTCATCATTCCTTGTCTCTTGTTGCTTTGTTAGTATCATAGCAACTTCATCATCTGATTTTTGAGATGATAACATCTATTTACACAATCCTTTCCCTCTCACCATCTTGGTAATCTATATGTCAACATCATATTCCATCACTTTTGTAATCTAACTAGCTGTCTTCTCACTAATATCTTTGCTCAAAAGGAAATCTTTCACACTAGCATGGGGGACTAACAAATGAACTTTATTATGAGACATGAGGTGTCTAAATTTCTTTAAAGCTCTGATGGCTACAAGTGCTTGCTTCTCCACATAGTTGTATTTGTCCTCATACTCTTTAAGCCCTTCAATAAGGAAGGCTATGGGCTGCTCCTCACTTTTATCATTTGTTTGAGTCAAGATAGTAGAAATACCTGACTCACCACCTAGGGTATAGAGAATGAAATCCTTCTCAAAGTTTGGATTAATGAGAGTAGGGGCTGAGGCTATGGCTTCCTTGATTTCTTCAAAACTTTCCCTCCCTTCCTTGGTCCATGCAAAGACCATACTTTTCTTGAACATAGCTGTAAGGGGTTTCACCATGGTAGCAAGATTAGGGATGAATCTTCTCACAAAATTTATTTTGCCAAGGAAACTTTGCAGCCCTTTCTAATGTTTAGGAAGAGGGGGAGCAAGTATTTCTTTTGTTCTCTCTGGATCAATAGTTAATCCATCCTTAGATACAATGTGTCCTAATAATTTTCCTTGACTGGTAGCAAAGACACATTTGCTTGGGTTCAAGGATACCCCAAACTCTCTACACCTTAAGAATACCTATCTAAAATGATCAAAATGATCCTCCACATTCTTTGAATATAATATGATATCATCAAAGTAAACTAATACAAAATTTTCAATCTTGTTCTTGAAGGCCATCTCCATTGCCTTCTGAAATGTAGCATTTGCCAATAAGCATAGGTACCCCACTTGGTGGTGAATGTAGTCTTGTATCTATCAGACTCCTTGACCAACACTTGATTGTAGCTAGAAAATCCATCAAGAAATGAAAACCTCCCTGAACCATTGACCTTGGACAAAATCAGCTCCATGGAAGGAAGAGGATGGTGATCTTTAAAAGAAGCTTGGTTAAGGTCCCTAAAGTCCTCATATAATCTAATTTCTCCATTCTTCTTCCTAATGGGGACAAGGTTTGCTACCCATGATGAGTGCTTGATAGGGAAAATTATGTTGGCCTCAATCAATTTGGATAGCTCCTTTCTCATTAAGGGTTCAATTTTAGGATTCACTAGCCTTTGTTTTTGTCTTACTGGTTTGACATCATCAATTAAATCTATGTTATGCTGAAACAACCTTGGGTCAAAACCCTTTAAATCATCATACGTTATGGAAAATATATCATTACACTCTTAACATAGATGAATAAAACTTTTCTGCTCAGTCTTAGAACATACCTTCTCTATGTTTAAGGATTTTCCATCAGCGATCATGACTGGAGCATGATCATCTTGGTCAGCACCTAAGTTCATGACTCTACCTCTTGCTTGGTCATCAAGGTTGAAAACACTTATTAAGGCAATGAGACCCTTAGGCAACGTTTTGCACCTAAGGTTAATGATTTGATCGCCATACTGATCTTGCAGTCTTGACTAGTTTCTATCTAAAAATTCTGCTTCATTCTGCAAGAAACTCACAATTTATTCATCAGATTCAAACACTTGCCAATTTATGTTATTTTCAGAGATGGTAGGCCTTACTACCAGTCTTATTTTTTGCTCTTTCTTCTCCTCAAGATTCCCTGGCACATCATACGATGCACCTACTACTGCAAGTCTATCAGCATATCTATTTTCTTTTCTAGGGATGCTTTGAATATTGAATGTGTTGAAACCTTCAAGCAGATCCCATACCTTATGTTTATAAGACTTGAGAAAACCATTCTTGGTGATATTCTAATTTCTCACTTGATTAACCACTAGCTTACTATCTCCATATACACTTAAGATTTGGATTCCTCTTCTTTGAGCAAGTAGGAGACCTTGAATCAAGGATTTGTAGTCAGCTACATTATTAGTGCAACTAAATTGGAGCCTAAATGAGAAGTAATACCTTACTTGTGTAGGAGAAATCAACCTCATAGTAGCCCTTGATCCATTCTTATTCCTTGATCCATCAAAGTACATACTCCATACCCTACTTATGTCTTCTTTAGTCTCCATAGGATTTGGAACTAGAGCATCTTTCTCTAATATACAATATGTACTAAGGCCTATTTCAAGTGTTTCTGACATAGGATCAAGTTGATATGCATTAGGCCATTCATCTAAGAGAAAATTAGGTATCTTTGCTAGGGAAGTAGCAAGCTCACTCACTATGTCATTCTCATCCACTTCTAGGATAGTGCAATTCATGTTGATGAGATTAGGGGTGTAGGGCTCAACGTGATGGAGGGCTAAAGGCTCTACTCTAATTGAAGCTTTGGCTCCATATCTTGTTCTAAAAAACATATATGACCAATCAGAAGATATGTAACCACCTATTTGGGTAGTGAAGTCTCTTGACAGATAGATGGAAAAATGTGGTTTGACTTCAGCAATAGATATATCTTGAGTTACAGTACAACTAGGGCATGCATGTAGGGCCATTTCCACATTCCTAAGGATCCCTATAGTCTTAATAGTACTACCATCCAACTATAATATATTCTAAATAATGGGTTCATATTTCATTCCTAAAACATCAGCAACACACCTAGGCATCACTGAACTACTAGCCCCTGAATCAATCATGAAATTGTGGACTAGTTTATCCCCTATAATTAAAGAAACATAGAATGGAAGAGGTCTGACCTTTTTACTTGTTTCTATCCTATCTAATGGTTGCACTAGACTTGTGGCACTTTCCATGCTAGGTGTCTGATCCTTTGGTTCAATACTCTCCATATCTTGCTGCAGCAACCTCTTTTGCATGGGTATAGTAGCAACAACATCCCACATGGAAATATTCAAATTTGTCTTCTTTATCTATTCTACTAGATTGAATGGTGTAGTAGGTGGTTTGGTAGAAATCTTGGGAGCTGTCCTTGCAGGAGGTTGAGATGGAACAACCAGAGGATCACTCACATCCTTTCTAACATTACTTTGCCTTTGCTATTGAAAAAAATTTGATTGATCATCTACTACTGATTGCTCATGAGGTGTTGCAGTTGAAGTTGAGTCCTAATTAGGAGGAGGAAGGGTAGCATCTTCAATAGCTCTTCTTTCGCTCCTAGTATTATGAGCAATGAAATCCTAGTTTACACTACAATGTTCCTCCACTTGATGATTCATAAAGGAGGAATCACCTTGTCCCTGCATATATGAGGCCTCCTTAAATTTGTCCTCCTTGTATGATTGTCCTAATGCAGGCTCTTGGATAGTCAAAGCCAAATAAGATTCAGCCTTCTAACACATGCAACGAGCATAGGAGTAGTTATAGGAGGGACAAAAATCCTGATCTTGGGCCATGTTGTTTTGAGGGACTATGGCCCTACTTTGGTTCATATTTGAGGTTGAAGCATGACTACTCTCTCTATTTTGATCAAAATAATTGTTCCCATAATTTTGATTTGGGGGCCTATCACTATTCATAGTTTGGTGTTGCAACTGATGAGCTTTACTACCTTGAGCCTGCTATCTTTCTAAAGTCACCACCTTGTTGCTTATTTTCTACATCACAGAGAAACTATTTTCCATTTTATTTTCTTGGCCCTACAATCTCTTATCTATGTCCAACATCATAGATTGCATCATCTCCTTGATCTCACCTTTTCCATTTGAAGATGTGGAAGCTTGAGGAACTAGAGCAAGGGATTGTGATGTGGAAGTTGTGGGAAGAGGAGCCATTGCAGATTGGTGATTTGGAACATCAAGAAAGAAAGGCATGGGAGGCCTTGGAGCTAGACTGCCTCCTTGTATTAGGATGTTTTTTGACTCTATTTCTATGTCATAGGCATTAGGAAAGGTATCTCCTCCCAAAGTTTGGATTGTAGTGGCAATGTCATTGTTAAAAGCTCTGAGGTAATGCAAGAAGGCATTACCAGGGGTAGGTTTTACTAAAGTGGGTATTCTATCCCATGTCTTTTGAAATCTATAGTTGAAATCAGTCATACATTCATGGGGGGCTCTTTTTATAGTAGTCAACTGCTCTAAAAGTGACAAATGGTCACTTTTGTCCTCAAAGTGTTTACATAGTCCTACTCCTAATCCATCCCAATCTGTTATAGAACCATGAGCCAAACCTCTATACCACTGCAGTACTTTTCCTTTCAAGGATGAGGCTAGAAGTGTAATTGCAACATCATCTTCTATAATACGATGGATATTACAAACATTTGTGACCTCTTGAATGTGTTCTGTGGGAGAGATAGAAGTTTTACCAGTAAACTCTGGTATACTTTTAAGTGCATTTATTGGTATGTCATATCTTTGGGCCAATAAAAGAGGACTACCACCATTAATGGTGGCAAAAGCATGAGCTCTAGTTTATGTGATATAGACAAGTGATCTATTGATATATGTTGATGGTAACCTAGGCTGAGATCTAATAGTAGGAGGGGTAGAAATAGATCTTGCAGGTGTATTTGTTACTATTGCACTCCTAACTAGTGATAAAGATACTCTAGCCCTCCTTCTTCTAGGATTTGAAAATGAAAGCTCTCGGTACTAAAATTTACCTCCAGAAGATGCCCTTCTTTCAGCTTTGGGCATGAATTACTACAACTTTGGTCTGGAACCAGATCTTTTTGAAGCTCAGAGTCACCAAGTACTTGAAGAGTGAGCCTCTTGAAGGCTTGAACACCAAAGCCAGTACACTCTCTTCGATATTAATCGTGAAATCTTCCTTTTGACACTAGTAGACTTGAAATTTTTTGAATATTGTCCCACTAGGTAGTTCAAAAACTATTGTCACAAAGGTTTGCACCCTTGTCCAAAGTCTTACCTAAGGACAACCTTGTGAAACATGGAAACAACCTCTAAGCTGTGGGACTTGAACTGCGAGGTTGAATCTCTAAGGAAGGCCAGCTTCCTCTTACTATTAGGGTGCACCTAACTATTCTTGGAGAGGAAAAGGGAGAAGGAGAGCATAGAAGAAAATCTACCTATTCTAATCTAAAAAGGTGATGCACCAAAATAGAGTGTTCAAACCAATCTCTACCCATACATGCACTATTGAACCATTATGACACCAAAAGATATACACATTCAAATTTGTTTTAATCTAATAACCACATGCAAATTAGAAAACCAGAATGAATGACACAAGGAAAGAGAGATTCACTTATATATCATTCATAGGCCAAAAGAGATACAATCATGTAGATAGAAGATCTCTACAAAACACCAATGAGAGGCAAATAGTTCTTGTACTTTCACATTAATGGATGAAGGAGATAAGGAAAAATGCCATATAGTTCAGAGGCAAAGGGAATTTTTATACTAAATATTTGCAGAGCAATATCAAAGAAATTAGAGAAGGTTTGACCCTTACAAAATTTGCAAAAATTGCCTTTATAGTTTAGGCATAACTGAGATGTCCTCTAATTGAAGTTACTTCGCAACTACCTACCATTAAGTGCTGTAGAGAATAATCATGGAGAGAAAATCTAATCTAAGTATAGATCTAGATGCAATGATATCTAATCATCATTAGAAGAGGGCCCTAAGAAGACAGAAACAATGCCATTAAACTATTCTAACTAGCAGATGGATCAGATCAGAGGTGATGGAGTGTTTTCTCGCATTCACCATTTATTTGAGGGTGGTTGGAAATCATCACAGGGATCAGATTGTGCAGAAAACCTCGATTTCCCCTATTTTTAACTCATGGTCAGCAGGTCAACTAGACACTATGACAAGAATGGGCCACGTGGACCAACGATCTTTTATCTTTTTGCCACCTTGCAAAGTCCCCACACAGTTGACCATATCTTATAACTGACTATGCCACCTCCTTAAACCCTAACCGCAATGCAATTTCCAACTGCTAGCCTTAACCGTATTGCCCTCATTGTTAATACCTTGGCTAGGCCCACAAGGACACATGTCTCTAAGGCAGTTCCCCGCAATGTTTAAAGCCCTCATAATTTCATAATGCGGGAATGCCTTGATTGTTGATCTCTACAAGATCGACGATCATGAAAGATCCTTAGAATACTATGCTTGCCCATGAAAACCTAGGCTTGTAACACTTGGCACCACCTCAGCAACCTGTACAAAAACTCAGTGTGCATGGCACCACTTAGCATCACCTAAAGAGACAGGCCCCACAGGGACACATGGTAGCAAAGCGCTTGCCCGCATTTCTTAAAGTCTTCGCATCTTGATAATTCGAGCAAGCCTTGATCGTGGATCTATTTGCATCAGAAGGTTGGAACTCACCACGTATCTCCCTTGGAAAAAGGAAGGCCTGTGACATTATTTGGGATAGGTGTCACTAGGGAACTTTCCTACAATAATTAAAACCCTCACACTTCCATCAATTGGGAAAGTGCTAGCCACTAATCCTCACAGATCTGACAATGGAAATTCCTCATGCGTTATTCATTGAAGAAGGCGGGCCTAGGATGTCATTCCCTCTATGTGTCATAAGGAGACATGCCCACAATTATTAAAACCCTTGCATCCTGATAATGTGGGGAAGCCTCGGCCATGGATCTATGAAGATCTGATGGTGATCAAAACTCATGTCTTGCAACTCACTGAGGGAAAAGGACCCACCATGATGTCATTTGGACATGCATCACTAAAGTGCCTACCCGCACTATCGAAAGGTCTAACGAAGCTCAAGATGTGGGAAAGCAGGCACCAATAGGATCGCCAACTTAGCCAGCCACTTTGTCTACCCTCTATGGCCTACAAGAGAAATGGGCCCATCTACCATGCATTGCAAAGGGGCTTTCTTGTAATGTTTAAAGGTTGTACACTTTCAAAATGCAGGAAAGCACCCACCATAGATCTGGCTTGATCTAATGAAGTGGAAAGTTGTAGGTCAATGAAACAAAACATAAGGTTTTATCATTTTATTTTTTTAATATTTCCACGACATTTAAATAATATTAAATTTGGGAACTAGCCATTGGGCAGGCCAGATATTTAAATTGAAATCTTTGGTGGGGCAAAAATATGTAACAGTTCTTTCCTAATTTCTTGTAAGGCTTCTGATATCTTTAAGAGTGTTTTGAAGCTGTGGAAGTTTTTTAGGAATATGTTCACTAATAACATTCTCAAATTTTGGTGATCTACAAAATTTTGTCCAATTTTTATGAAATGAAAATTGTGTCCAAAATACTTTAATCATGAACCCTTTCATGTGAATGAGGATGCTCATCTAAAGAGAGAAAATCCATTCACACAAACATATTAGTGTAGTGGAGCTTGTATGAGTGGGTTTCTTTGAGAAATGATAATGATGTAGGTGTGCCCACTCAAAGAACCCCTTTGACACAAATGACCAATTTTTGTATAAAATTTTCATAGATTTATCATTTTCACAATCATTAGACCCCATTTGTTAGAGAAAACACCATAATCACCAGAGGCTAATCTCACAAAATTTTGTTGATCTATGGTTCATTGATTCAATTTTATATAGAGTATTTATGATTGTAAATTATATAATATTCAAACAATTGATATAGTTTTTCCATTTTTAGTCATTTATTATTATTTTTAAATTAAAAATAAATGTGTACTAAAAATACTAAAAAAATATAGAAAAGTTAGAAAATTTAGAAAACTAAAAAGAAAAGTTTATCTTTTAATTATTGTAGTTAGTTATATCATTAATTTCAATTTTAGGATTTTTTTTTATTTTTATTAAAAACTTATTAGAAAACCTTAGGAACCATAGCAAAATTTAGAAAATTATTAGGAAAATGCGACAAAATTTTAGAAAATCTTAAGGTTTATTTTATTGGGTATATGTATGTTTCATTTTTTTAGGTTTGAATTATCATATTTGTAATAGGGTAAATTGTAGGCACTCCACCATTATATTGGGGATCAAGAGGAGGAATCTAGAAAGAGCTACTAAACAAGAAGATCAAAGAATGAGACCTCAACCTTGCAAGTTAAAATACCTCTTTCTTTTGATCTTGAGTGTGAATTTGATGTAGGCAAAAAAAATGTACATTGTGGAGATAGGAATATGTGCACCATTGGGATCAATGGAGAAACATGGCTAAATTGTTGGTTTATTAACGATCATAAACTCAGATGATATGAATTCAATTTTGATCCCCCAACAAATATAAATTGTGAACTAGGTTGAACTTTGCTTCTACACTTGATAGGGACAATCTATGAGATCAAGGATGACCTCAACCTTGAACTTTACTCTAGACCAAAAAAATTGATGCTAAATGTACTATGGATTGTCATATCTATAACTAGACTATCATTGAAACTAAAGGATAGGAGATGACCTCACCTTCAACACTAGAATGTAGAGCTTAGAATAAAATACATACTTGTAAATTACTTCAAAAATAGTTCTTGAATGTGTGCTTGGAACTATACTTCAAATCTACATCTTCACCTAACAGACATAGAGATAGAATATTTGGTTGGTGGAGAAGGGCTTACCTCATTCAAGCCTCAGTTGAATCAACTATAAATTGAGATAGAGATAAATAAAGGAATGTTATTCTCAATACTAAGGTATTGATTTTGAGGAGACATTTACTCATGTCGATAAACTTAAACTAGTAAGATTATTTTTGGAATTTGCAACTAACAAGAATTTCAAAGTATGTTAGATGAATTTCAAAAATTATTTCTTGAATGGTGAAGTGAAAAAGGAAGTATATATTGAGCAACCTTGTGGATTTTTTTTGATAGATTAGGAAGTTATGGTTTATAAGATTAAGAAACAACTAGATGGATTAAATAAAGCTCCAAGATCTTGGTACATGAGGTTGGATAGGTACTTATTTATTTTAGGATTTAAGAAAGGTTGTATAAATATAGATATAGATACAGATACAAATAAAAATATAGATACAGATAAAGATACAACTATATATATATTCAAACCCAAGATCTCCTTGATGAGAGGCTCACAATTTATCATTGCATTGTAGGCTCTTACCTAGGTTGTATAGATATTAACTTATGTTTGGGAATTAATTTTGAAGGCATTCTCATCATTTAAATATTTATTGATGACATCATTTTTGGCAGAAATGATGAAATGGGTCAAAAAAAATGATTAAATGAAAGTAGAGTTTCAAATTTATATGATAGAAGAAATAAAATCTTTTCCTGGTTTACAAATATACTACAATGAAGATAGTATATTTACATCTCAAGGAATTAGTAATAAAGTATAGAATAGAAAATTATAATCCAATTGGGAATCTCATGGCAATTAAATGTAAGCTAACTTCCATTGATGATTCACGTGATACTTTTTGAAAAAGGTATAAATCTATGATTAGGGGATTGAAAAATGTAACTCATGCTAGGCCATCCATAGAAAATGTAGTTGGATTTTTTGCTAGATTCTAGGAATAATCTATGGAATCCAATAACAATAGTTATGTAGATAATTTTTAGATATTTGAAAGGAACAATGGAATATGGGCTATGTTTTGATATATTTTAATTTGTTTCCCTATACTAAGACAAATTAGGAAGGAAACATTTGTTAGTATTAATATTGATGATACTACATTAGGGGAGTATCCTAAGCATTGGAGAGTATTGACATGTTGCAGTCATGACTATGTTTGTCATTGATGTTAACATAATAGTAAGTCTATGTAGATTGGTAAAGTAGAAGATAGAGATCTTAGTTATACAGAAAAGGTTCTTATCATCTAGTGATGTGTGTTCATGGACATGTTTCATACAGTGTTGTAATAATGAGGTTACATGAGTAGAGTCTAAGTTGAAGACATACAAAAGTTGTACCTAATTTACAAAGAATAGTATATAGACAAAGTACCTAAGAAGCTATTTCTAATATTTGAATTATATCCTTTGACAATGATATAATCTAGTGATGCATAGTCAGCCAGTGATAAAGGATAGTTAGATAGTGATGTTGACAATTGCATAGGTCTTGAAGTCACATGCATGAAGTTTTGTATATAATGTGAGTTGAAAGTGTTATTGTAATTGCAAATTATCTAATTATCTCATTATAATTAATTGTGAAAGCCTCAAGATTGACTCAAGGAATTATTTTGAAGATATGATATAAAGGAAATATTTTTTTTGTGTGTGCAATGCATATCAAGTATTGTATTGAGTGCAATATGCAAAAAAGAGTAGAGTATTTACTAAATGTGAGTAAGAAATTCAAGGGATTATTGGATGTGAGTTTTATGATCTGGTTACAAGATCAAAAGGAGAAAAAGTCTAGTTGATAGGATAAAGAAAGAGGAAGGAAGTACAATTCATTTCTATTTTTTTGCAAAGAATAATACAAAGATCATTTGAATAGTGGGTCCATTGATCTTTCCCTTGAATTTGTTTGGGCAGTGAGTCTAGTTGTCTTCCACAACTCCTAATAGGGTTAGAATCTCCTAATAGGGATTCAAAGTCTCCTAATAGGGACTGATATGTACTAAATGTTGTTATAGACTCCAAACAGGGTCCATCCTCTAACAAGGAATATTTATATTAGTACATCATCTTGTGGTACCATCCCCACTAGGGTTTTCCCTCTGATCAAGGGTTTCCCTTATTAACATATCTAGTGTTGTTGTGCATGAGTATCTCATTGTGGTTTCTTATTATATTTCTCATATGGTTAAAGTTTAATAAGGTTGATAATTGTGATATTAGTTGGATAACTGATTCACCCCTCCCCCCAATTATATTGGTGGATTATATATTCTAACAATTAGTATTAGAGCATCAAGTCCTTGAAGAGAAAGCTTAATAGCTTTGGGAGATTAGTGGCAAGTCATTTTAGAAAGAATAGTCCTAAGTCTAATGGAGGATATTTTGACACCCAAAAGATGGAGCTTCTTGGTGAGACATCATAAATGTGTAAAGAATTGAGCATTGATTTTCTTGATCCAAAACACTTTTCTTGCATACAAAAGAATAGAAGCACAAGTAAATATAGAACCAAATCTAAAGAAGACATAAAGATCAAAGAAAGTATTGATCTGCTTAAAAAAAGAGAGCTAGAAGGTATGATTTTTTTTTTATCAGACATGTAAAGAGTTTGGTATTCTTCATCTAGATGTCATAAGAGAGTAAGAAAATATAGAAAGAGTACACTTTTTGAGGAAGATGAAGAATTTAAATCAAGTATGGAAAGATTCTTGAATGACTTTGATGATGAGCTTGAATTTGTTAAGAAAGATGAATTAGCAGAAGAGAAACCCATGGTAACTATTGTTGATCCAAAGGCTAACCATGAAAATATGGAAGTTATTATTGAGACTAACAATGATTTGTAGAATAGTAATCAGATTGAAGAGTAGAGATCTGAGCCTAGAGATGAAGAAAGAGTTGAGTTGGCAACTCCTAGCAGAAGTATATCAAAGAATCAACCTCCTGAATAGAACATTGGGAATAGAAACTGTAATCAGGTAAATAAAGAAGTATGTGAAATATGTTTGATTTCTCAACTTGAACATAAGAGTGCATATGAAGCATGTAAAGATGATGATTGGATTCAAAAAATGAAGGAAGAACTAGATCGAATTGTGAAGAATGAAACAGAAGAGTTAGTTCCTAGACCTAAAGACAAAAATGTGATAGGAACCAAATGGGTATTCAGAAACAAGATGAATGAGCAACATGAAGTTATGAGAAATGAGAGAAAACTTGTATGTAAAGGTTACTTATAGCAAGAAGGCATGGAATATGAGGAGACATGTACCCCTATAGACAAAATGGAGGCAATAAGAATGTTCTTGGCTTATGCAACAAATAAGAAGTTCAAAGTATATTAGATGAATGTTAACTTATCTTTCCTAAATGGAGAACTTGAAGAAGAGGTATATATTGAGTAGCCTAAAGGTTTTCATCTGATAGAAGACAAAGATATGGTAAGTAGGCTAAAGAAATCTCTATATGGTCTGAAGCAAGCACTTAGAACCTGGTATGCAAGGTTGGATAGCTATTTGGAAAAAAATTGATTTGTTAAAGGTATAGAAAATAGTCACTTGCATTCAAAAGAAATTGAAAATTGTTTTATAATAACATCAATATTTTTTGATGAAACGATATTTGGAGGAAATGATGAATCTAGTGATAATTTTGTTAAAGAGATGAATAATGAGTTTGAGATGAGCATGATAGGAGAAATAAATTTTTTCATAGGATTATAGATTGTGTATAATAGTGATGGTATTTTCATTTCACAAGTTAAGTACTTGAAAGAGTTTTGAAGAGATTCAGATTGGAAAGTTGTAAACCTATTGGTACACCTATGATAATTGGTCACAACTTATCTAGAAAGGATGAAACACCTATAGTTGAGTAGAAGTACATATCTATGATTAGAGGTTTTAGTATTTGAATGACATCATGCCAAATATAGAAAATGAAGTTGGGATTGTAGCTATATTTCAAGCTAAACGTAAAGAGTATCATTTTGCAATAGTGAAGAATATATTTAGATATTTGATAGGAACATCTAACTATGGAATTTGGTATGATAGTTTGAGTGATTTCACTCTATGAAAATATGCTAAAGTAGATTGGGTAGGTAGTATGGATGAAAAAAAGAGCACCAATGGTGGAGCATTTATTCTTGGAGGAAGATTGGTTTCTTGGTTGAGCAAGAAATAAGATTGTATTTCCCAAAGTACAATTGAGGAAAAGTATGTTATAGCAGAAAATAATTGTAATCAAGTGATGTGGATGAAACATATGCTAAAGGATATCAAGATTGAGTTTGAAAAACCTATTATCATATACTGTGATAACACAAGTACAATAAGCATATCTAAGAATCCTATATTGCATTCTAAGACTAAGCATATATCTATTAAGTATCATATTGAGAGAGAGAAAGCATCAAAAAAAGATTAGATTGGAATATGTGAGTACTAAAGAGCATATTGTAGATATCTTTACAAAACCCTTACCTAAAGATACATTTGAGTACTTGAGAGGTATACTTGGGGTTATGCCTCTACCTACTTCTGAGTAGATGATGTAGAGATTGCATCAATCTAATGGTACAGAGCACTATCATTAGACTAGACTAAATGATGACACTTCCTATATGGGGGAGTATCTATGATGAGATAAGTCATTGAGGACTCTTGGTATTTGGTCTTGAATAGTTTCTTTAGACACTTGATCTAGTTGAAGACTTGGAGCACTTATTCGACATAATAAGGCTTTTTTCATTGATATCAATGGGGGAGAATATGCATGAAAAACAATCCTATGTATGGAGAGAAGAGTGCATGAGAAATATCTACTTTATTAGGGAGATTTAGAAAGATTCATCTAAAGAAGGAGGAAAATATCTATGGGGGAGATATGCAACATAAGGAGTTATGATGTATGGTGAGTTGTTTACTATGAACAATTGTTGCCAATCCTAAAGAAGGAGAAGAACAAATAAGTGTACCAGATGATTTCAAATTTGATTGATGAAGAGGATTTGAGAAGATGAGAATAGTAGTAGCAACAACTATTTGGTATTCTTCAAGCTTATATGTTTTTTTAAAATGTTTCCATCAATGGAAAAGGGGGAGATTATTAGCATGAATTCTAATGATACTACATTGGGGGAATATCTTGAGCATTAGAGAGTATTGACATGTTGCATTCATGACTATGTTTGTCATCAATTTCAACTTGGGAATTTTTTGGAATTCTTTAGAATAAATGAGAGGGAGAGGGGGGGTTGAATCACTTATCCAAGGTCCAAATGTACGAATAAAACTTCTCAATACTAATTAGATCCATACCCATAAAAATCTAACATTCATGCATCAAATAGAGCATACAATATCATAACCTTAAATGTTACTATCCTAGATCAAAAAACCTTGGTAGAAATGTAAACATGAAATACCATAAGAACATTCACACAATTTGACACAAGGATTTTACATGGAAACCCAATTTGCAAAAAACCACCATTAACATGCTACTAATTCTCACTCTTCTGAAGTGATGCCCTATGAAAGGCCAACCCTATTAAAGGATATAATACATGCTATTAAAAGTGACCTAGTTAAAGGCTTTCAATCACCCCATTAGGAGTGAGCCTTTTTGGGGGATTTTAGACCATTACTTAGAATGTCACCTAATTAAAGGATTTACAAATGACTGTTACGTCAACATTAATCCAAAGGATTTTATCCACATTGGTATAGCTATGAGAAAGTAATAGTAGGATTTGATCTGATAAAAATTTACAACTCACTTGTAGATTATAGACCTCTATTTTAGTCCTCCATTCTACTTGGCATTCATTCTCTTTAGCTTTTATAGCTTGTTCACCCTTCAGGCACTCATCTCCTTAAGCCTTCTTGCTTTGTATGCAAACTAAAGTCTCTTCTATTTGGCCACTAGATGAAGCAATATCCTTGACTCCTTGTCTTCCTTAGGTACTCACACATGAAAACCTTTGATTTTGACCAACCATCTCTATAAATAGAGGATTTAGATCTTTTTTCACTTAAGAATAATCATCCATTCTAGGGTTAGGTAGGATTCAACATGAATCTACCCACTTTTCCATTTGGTTCCTCTAGAAACTTCCTCCATAATCTTCCTTGAATTTGATTCAAAATGGTTTACCTTGAATTCTATGCCACCAAATAATCATAGTTATCTTACACATGCTTCACATAATTCAAGAAATCAAAATTGTCGACTTAGATTTGTCAAATCTTTGATTTGACATTGTTTGTTGTCACTTAACATCTATATTGTTCTATCACTTGGCCAACACTAGTTCATTTGGAAAACACTAAATTTACTAATGCTTGGCACTAACTTTACTTAGCATGTACTAACATTCACTCATCTTGCACTATTTTTCTTCTTTGCTTGACACATCTTGATTTGCACTCAGCTTCTAGTAATTTATGCTTGGCTTGCACTAAATTTTTGAAAAGGCTTGGCAAACACTTTTCTTACTTGATCTACTTCTAGTTTAACTAAAGTAATCTTTCATTTTTGACTTTAAGTAGATCTTGGTCTTAGTGCTCCTTTTATACACCAAATAAATCAACATTTCTTTAGGTGCTCATGTTATCAACTCTTTTCAAATCCTCTTCATCAATAAACTAAATGATAGATTCTAGACCAAAGGAAATTGTCTGACCAATAGGTAGCAAGTTTGACATCATTGAAAAAATAATGATTGTTCCATTACGGGTTCTTAACTTCAAAACAATCTCTTTTCAACAAGTAGTAAGTCTGTGAAGACTAGATCAAAAACTATTAGGGACTAGGTCAACCTAGATTAACCTAGTCTAGGACTATGTTTACCTAGGTGGATTAGGTTGAGCTAAGTCAACGTAATCTAGGAGGATAGGTCATGGGTGCCACAAAGATTCACTATATATTCTAGAGAGATAAGGTGGGAAGATGGAATAAAGAAGAGGAAAATGAGAGTGACCATGAGCATATTCATGTCAAAAGAGGGAATAATGAAGAAGAGGGAGCTCAATGGTCTTAAAAGGAAAGTTCATCCATTTTAAGATAGTACCATAAGCCTAAAATTTAGTAGGAGAAATAAGTTTCCTCAAACTCATGATAAATTAGATCATGAGAAAAAGAGATCTTATTATGACAAAAGAGGAAATAAATCATCAAGCCCAAAAAATAAATTGATTTTTGTCACATCAAAATTCAAAATAAGAGAGGTAAGTGCTACAAAAAAAAGGGGTGTAGTGGCATGGCAGTGAGTCCATTTCCCAAAAAGAACAATTGAAAGGTGATCAGGGCATAACAATGTGTGTGTCCTTATGGGATCAAGATTGGGCTTCCAAGATTGTTAGTAGTCAAAAGAAGTGTCAAAAACAAGGATCGGGTCTCCCAAACTATTAGATTTGAGAGAGAGAGATCCAAAAAGAGACCAAAACCACGTGAACTACCCAATGTTCCTAAAAAATTGAAAGGAAAATGAAAAAGGAGAGAGGATAAAAGACACGAGATTAAAATACATAGATTTGGCTAACCTTATAAATAATACCTAGCACTAAGGCTGAAGTACTCCAAGCTATACACAAAATTTCTAGTTGTACTCCATGGAAGAAGGATGAGAAAAGTGTATGCCTTCATGTTAAAGTGATTACAAGTGCCTTAATGAGAAATAATTTTAAGGGAAGCATATATGCATCCATGAGATAAAATTTCCGCAATGAGATTCCCCCAATAGAAGAAATATATCAAGGGAAATGAGAACAATAAAATATAAGGCACAAAAGGGATCTACTAACTAAGGAGTTAGTAAGCTCATATGATAATATGTAATATTATGTCAAGTATAATAACATTATCATTCCCTAAAGGAAGTAGAACTAGGACACAATAGAGGAAAAGGCACAAAAGAGAGATACGAAGAAGATTCTTTTTGAGCTAATAATATAGACACCAAAAAGAATTAGTAGTATCATATCATAAGAAACCAAGAATACTAAACAAGATCACTAGTACAAAAAATAGCACATGCACAACATAACATAAAACAAAATATAGAAGTGAGATATAGATAGAAGAATATACATGAAAAAATGATCACTTTATCCCCTTGTAATCAACAATGCAACAAGGATCTCTTAAAGAAATAAAATAGAAAAATAGAAAATAAAAGGCCAAATAGGAGAAACACAACACACAAATAGTAAAAATTACCATTATGAATGGAGTTCACATCAAACATTCTGTGTGGCCCTTGTGATCTCTATCTCAAATTCTAGGGAAAGGACAGTGACTCACAAGATGAACCATATCCATAATAGTAGGAATCACAATGAGTTCTAAGAAAGGACTTTGACAGTCACTATGCTCATGACTAGGAGTGATTGTAAGATGCATAGAAAACATGTTAGGTAAATCATTACCTACAATAACTAAATCATCAATACAACTATCATCTAAAGTATCTTCCATATCTAGATTAATAGAATATAAATTTTTGGAAATGATTGAAGAGATCATTGTTTTGTCATTGATGTCAAACTTGCTACTTGTACGAATGACAATTTCTTAAATGATCCAAGTACTATCAATTGGTTGATTGACAAGGAGGTGGAAATCAATAAGATGTAACTAGATAACCTAGAGAAAGGTTGAAGTGATGATGTTGAAATGAAGTATAAGGATCAACTAAGCCATTGATGAAATAGTGTATTGATGACATACTCTAAGACACAGGGACTAACCACACTCAGATACACTCAAAATGAAAGGTTTAACTAAGTCATTTGTAAAGCATAACTAAGTTAATTTGTGAGTGTCAAGCAAGCTAGTAAGTGCCAAGAAAATTCTTAGTTGAAGCCAAGAAATTTCAAATTCAGTGTGTGCTGAGAAAAATCCTTCAGGTGCCAAGCAAGATCATTCAGGTGCTAAGTATCACAGGATTGTTTAGGTGCTGAGAAATATAGGAAAGCTTCAAGTGTCAAGTAAAGAAGAAACAAAAGAGGAATCCAAGTAACATAGAAGGAGCCAAGCATTAGTAAATGTAATAGAAGTTGAGTAACATAGAAGGTGTCAAGCATCAGTAAACCAATGATGTCAAGTTGTTGCATTATTTGTCAAGTCAAAGGTTCACTAGATCAGTAATGATAAGTTTGTTACATTGAATTTTTTGAATTAGTTGGATGATAAGGATGATGAGTAGATGCTACAGAATTTTATGTAAACCATGCAAACCAATTCAAGATGAATGCTAATAGATCTATCATGAAGTTTCTAGAAGAAACAATTAGGAGGGAAAATAATATCATTTCCTGAAAGATCAATTCAAATTGATGAGTGGGAAGACTTGAGCAAGAAATGAAGAACATAACTTCTTTATAAGGAGTTATAGGTCAAAGATCAAAGAGAGAGAGAAGAGGGAGATGGTCATAAGTGTGGTTGAAGCCAAGAGAAGGCAAGTGTGAAAAAGGACATAGTGAGGAGTAAGCACAAAGCATCAAGACTTTGAGTTGATCAAGTGACCATGGATTGCATTGGCATAACGAGTGGAAGAACTCAAGGAGATAGATCTTGAGGGGTGGACAAGCTGTCAATACTAAAAGGAAGATAAGCCAAGCAAAGAAAAGGACTAAAGAGTGATCTAAAATCTACAAGGTTGGAGTTGCAATCTATATCAGGTCAAAACCTTTCTAATACTTTCTTACCACTATATTAGATATTGAAATCCTACATTGCTAGGTTAGTTTAATAGCTAGGTGGATAAGCCTCAGGAAAAGGATAGAAGATCCCCAAGAGAAGGATAGGAGATCCTCAAGAGGAGGATAGGAGATCCTTAGAGTGGGATAAAAGATTCTTTTGAGAAGGTGACTATGAATCCCATGAACTTGGGTGGGCCTAACAGCTCTATGTAAATCCTTTAACAAGGTGAAATTTTAATTTGAATGTTCTTAAGTCCTCTAATAGAGAACACTCCTAATAGGGTGTAGAAATCCTTTAACAGGGTCACATCTGATAGTGTGTAAAGCCTTTAACAGGGCAAACCATCAAGAGTGGTTGAAATCAATTACACAGTTATTTTGTGGGTGTCATCCCCACCCTAGTTTTACCTTCTTATCCCTAAAGGGTTTTTGGGTCACCAAAATCCTTTGTGTTATGTGGTGATGCATGTTTTCTTTTCATGGTTGTTTAATGTTTAATTGCATGCATGATAATTTCAGTTATATGCCATCAAGGATCTGATAGAAAAATTTGTATTGGACATCATTGGACCTTGGATAACTAATTCACCCCCCCTCTTAGTTATTCTAAAAGAATTCTAACATAAATTACAAATAGAATCATCATGTTTATCCAAATGCATAGTGTTACCTTTTCGAACCTCCTCCAAAGACACATGTAGGATGTGATCAAAAGAAGGTAAAGGTTGAGATGAAGATGTAGGTTGAGAAGCAAGAGAATGAGCTTGAGCCTTAGCTCTAGATTGATGGTCCCTGTGACATTGATGAACATGCTGATTAATAGTAACAATGATTCCATCGTGAGGAAATTTAAGAAATTTATGAATGGGATCTTGCATGGTAGAAAGCCATGGAACACCAAGCTTAACATGAAATTTATTAGAAGTAGGAATAACCAAAAAGGTAGTAAAAATAATTTTCTTTAAAATAGTAATAGATAAATCGATAGAACCTTGAGGTAAGTAAAGAAAATCATTATAAGTTTGAATCCATACATGAGTTGAATCACAAGTATCTCTCTCTAAGCCTTTTATTAAAAATGTGTTCTTTGGTGATAACCTTCACATCCGAGGAAGGATCAACCAAAGTACCACAAGAAGAAATATGAGCCACTCTAAAAGAAATTTAAAGCAGATCATTAGGTTCCTTAAACATATTAGTATGACTAAGGATAATGCTAGGTGGTGTTTGTTGAAAATCAAGTGGAGAAGAAATCAAAGATTGAGACTCTAACTCAACATGATTAAACACATGATTCCTGTCTTTTATCTTCTCATCATAATAAAGATGGAAATCAAAAGTAGATGGTTGATTAATAAAATTTGCTAAGTGAGAAGGAAAATGATTAGTGAAAATATGTAAATTTTGATTAGATAGTGCAATATACTTATTTGTTTGATTAACTTGAGTATCAATATAAATAGCCTTAGAATCAATAAGGTCTTGAATAACATTCTTCAAACCATAACACTTTTTAGTATCATGACCTAGTTGACAGTGATATTGACAGAAATATTTGGAATTAAGAGACTTAGGACGACATTTATGAGGATTAATAGGATGAATAGGAGGAAGATTAATAACACAAGTGTTAATCAACTTAGTCATAAACTTGGACAAAGGCTCAGATAAGTTAATATATTGATGATTAGGAAAAAAATATTGAGCAAAAAGTAGTCATACCTTGAGATGTAGTATCCACTTGATCACCATATATATGTGGAGATTTTATTTTGATAAAGTTGTTATATTTAGAAAGCTTGTTTGAATATATGGTGGCATCACTCTTATCACTAGAAATAGGAGCCTCTAGAGTATATCTCTAGAGTTGACTCACTTGTAACTGGTAATGGTGAAGCATTGCATATAGGTGTGAAAAGGAGGCATACATAGCAAAGAGAATTTTATCCTTAATGTCTTTTTATAAATTAGAAATAAAATGTATTGAATATCATGATTAGGAAAAGGATAAGAAATCTGAGCATACAAATGTTTAAATCTACCAATAAATTCAATAACTTTCTCCTTCACATTTTTCTTACAATGCTTTAAATTAGTTAAAAAAATTGTGGAGCAATATTATTCTAAAACTGTTGATTTAAAGCATTAGCAAGAGTTTGAAAAGAATCAATAAAATAAGGAGGTATAGATAAATACCATTGCAAGGATGTATTCCTAAATATGCATGGAAAAAACTTAGCCATAAGCCTATAGTAATGGGAAAAATCACTACATATTCTTTGGTAAGTTCTAACATTAATCATAGGACCTCTCTTACCATTATTAAGTCTCAAGACAAGATATTGCAACATGTTTTGTAATAAAAACATAAAGAATATATAATGAAGGGGGATTCACCACATCACATACTATCAGAATATTTTATGTTGATTGAGCCAAATGAGAAAGTTGTTGTAAAGTAGAGACAGTTTGAACCAAGGTACTAAAAGTAGGATCAAAAGCAGTGCTACTAGCCATAGGTATACTAGATGGATTAGGAAAGGTATAAGAAGAAGAAGACATATGTAAGGATTTTGGTGTAGAATTAGAAGTAACATGTAAAGGGTTTGAATAAATAAAAGGAACCACGTTATACAATTTGGAAATAAGGAAGGAATGGAAGTAGGAGGAACAGTCATGGAAAATGAAAGATTAGGAAGACTAACACTTAAATGAGTGGAAACTTGTGTAGAAGTCCTCATAAGAGGTAGAGCATATGTAGGTATACTAGAAATAGTGTTAGAAATTGGGATAGAAGATTCAATGATTGTAGAAGGAGTATATCCTAACTCTTGAGCACATTTTGTCAAAGAACTAGCATGAATATTAATAAGGTGAGATATACCATGCAAGATAGAAATATTATTATCATCATTATTATCAATATTTTTAAGAGCTTCAATGATAGTGAAACTATCAAGATTATGATTTTCTTGAGTAAGCCAAGTTTCCAATTTATTAAATTCACTAAAAAGCTCATCAACTTACAAAGGAGGAACTCTTAAAGAATAATCCTCATCTTGAGATGATTGAGATGAGTTATGCTCCATGATAGGATTAAGATCATGATAGAAAAATGCAAGAATAATCAATGAACCCATGAGTCTATGGTGTTTCCTAATGAGGATGCTATAGGTAGGACTTCATGTAATTAAGCTCATAAAAAAAGGAGATTGCGAAATAAAAACTTGACATCCAATGTAAGGGGAAAAGAAATGCAACAACAAAATGTCAATGGTAAAATGGAAGTACTTTAATAAGGATGTAGGCCTCTATTTTATGGGGATACTAAGCCATTCAAATATGTGTGTGAGGGAAAGAGGGGTATTTCTAAGGGAATGAAGGCTATTTTTAAGTAACATTACACTTATGATTGGAATTTGATTAGCTAGGAACCAAAGGAAGATGGATGCTAATATTAAATCTAGGTTGTAAAGAAGAATGCTATACAAATAAATACACACTCTTAGGCCCTTGATAAGATAATGTGAATGTGAAATTGAACTAATTGCTTAGGAAATGTAAATTTAGATGCTATGAAAAGACAATTAGCCCAATTCAGATGAAAATCTAGGCTAAAGACATGAAATGAAATGAGATGTAAAAGACTCACCCTGAAATGTGTGGAGGAAGAAGTGTTTATGCTCAATAACTTTCAGATCTACATCTTTTTTGATTTTTCACTCACGAATCTTAGAATGCAATGAAAAAGGAAATAAAATAAAAAATTCCCCCCAGAATTTGAGATTGAAGGACTAGGTTGTCAAGGAAAGATGTCCTACAACTAGGTTGATGTAGTTTGCAACTCCAAAACTGACAACTCTAGAAGTCTTTCCAACTATAGTTTCTTGGTCCATAATTCTTTTTGCTCCCAACCTATATTTCAACACAAAAAAAAAGGTTTTTGAGTTGGGTTTTGATGAGGGCTTACCTTCATCACCCCCTAGGTTAAAGAATTAATGGTAAATGAGAAATGAAAATTTAAATGACTATTAAGAACAAGATAAATGTTATGATTCACCTTTCCCATGTGTACGTAATGTGTATGTAATGTAGCTCTTAAATTTAGAATATAGGATATCTCCACACTTTGCAATGGATATATCATAACTTTTTCATGGGCTTATTGATATCAATATGCATTAATGAAGAGAATGAATTCTTTAATATGAATCTCCTCCCTTGATGGCCAATAATATGCGAGATCTTGAAGAGGAAATGCTCACAAAGGTTTCACCAATGCTAGATAAAATCTCCTTGATTGAATTCCTGAAAAACTCTTCAATACTTAAACTCCTTGAATTTTGGAACTAGAGAGAAGAACTTGAGAATGAGATTCCTAAGATATGAATTATATATGGAAAGAGGCCTCTAGGTTTCCTTATATATGACTTTTTGGGTGGGAAAATAATACAAGTCAATTGGATAACTGTCATTAACTAGTTAAATCCCTAAGGACTTTTGGTCCATGTGATCAAAAATTATTAGGGACTAGGTCAATCTAGGTTGACCTATTCTAGGACTATGTTGACCTAGGAGTAGTGGGTTGACCTAGGTTGACCTAGCCTAGACTAGGTCAACCAGTGTCGACCTTGGTGTAGGAGCACCTAGGGATAAAGGTGAAACACCAATGTATTTTTGGTTTGTAAATGGTCTAACTAGTCATTGAAGAAAGAAGGACAAGAAATAGAGTCCCAAGGTTATTTTAGGAGGTTTGAATAGGTAGGATTTCTAAAGTGAGTCAAGTTTTGTTAATTAGGTCTTGATAGGAAAAATGTGTTAAAATGCCTTAAAAGGGGAAATATGTGTGAAATATTTGTCCTTAGATGTTTTAAGGTCATTTTAGAAGGTCTGGAAACAAACTAGCTAAGTTTTAAGACTCAATCTGTAATAGTGCAAAAGTTGTCAAAAAGTTGATCATTGACAACTTTACATTTTTTGCAAAATTGTATAAAAGTTTTTTACACAATTTTGGGAAGAAAAAACTACATGGGTAGTTATCAATATGATGAAGGAGCATCTTTGTTTTTCTCAATGACTACTTTGGAGTTCATGGGAGGAGGCTCAATAGTTTCTTTGGAAGGTTCTTGGACTGGTACTTAGTCAAAGAAGGAGTGGTGCTTTTCATGCTATGAGAGCTCAACATGGTTTGGAAGCTCGGTGTGTCTTGTAGAGCTTGGCATGGTCTAGGAGCTTAGCATGGCCTAGAAGTTTGTCATGGTCTATGGAGCTTGGCATGTATTGGTTTTTGAACAATGCTTGTGGCAGCTCGATGATGCTTGGGAGTTTGTTGACACTCAGTAGTGTGTTGGTGCTGACTAGAGTTCTTGGTGCATTTAATGCATGTAGCATATGATAGTGACTTGGATAGTTCTAGGATTTTGTGTGGACATAGTTTTGGTCTTGGTTATCTCTCTTATGTGCATTTAATCATTTTTGTAAACTCGGGGCTTGTCCTAAGTATTTTTGTGCATTTATCGTGTGTTGATTGTGGGTTAACATTTTCATTTAATGTTTGTTGTGAGCTAACTTGTGGCTTAAATATGCATTTAATGCAATGGTTTTATTTAATTTGTAATTACTAGGCTAACTTATGGCTTATTTGGGTATAAATAAGAAGTCTTGTGGAGTCTTTATTCACTCATTCATGGAGTGATTTATTCATTGATAGGGAGTGGATTCTGAGTTTAGCATGGGGTAGTTGAAGAGAAAGTTTTCCTAAGTCTATATATATGTCACCAAATGAGAGGTAGTTTACATAAGGATGTGGTGGAGTTGGGGGTTTGTGAGAAGGGCTAGTGTTGTGGTTTAGAAACAAGTAGGTTACTTGGTGGCTTGCAAGCACAAGTTGAGATCTTGGAGGTTTCTACTAGATTTTTGTTATGTTATAGATCTAGGCTAACTATGATTGAGTTGGATCTTGAGGGATCTTGCAAAACTATTTTTGTAATTGTTGTTGTATTTGGCCCTAAACTAGAAGGCCTTACTACTAAGCATATTGCATGTAAATAGTTATTTAAATAAAGAGTTGTGATTTGGTATCAGATCTTGCATTTGTGTTACATTGTTATTATGTTTCCATTATGTGGTTTTTTTTGTGGGATAGGACATATCCTTTGGGGATTCTCCTACCATACACTACATCAAGTGGTATCAGAGAAAAGGTTGTTCCTAAGTGTATAGATAAATCACTAAAGCTGAGACAGTTTGCACCAAGATTTGAGTTTAGAAAAGTTGATCTTGATTTGGGGGTGGATTGTTCTTTCTTGATTCCTAAATCTCTTGGTTATGATATGGAAAATCATGGTTTTGAATTATGAATTAAAAAGGGCTTGCAGATGGATCGATGGATGCTAAGATGGAAGATTGATCTTGTTGAGGCATGATCATAGAGACTTTGTGGATTGTAGATCCATTTTCTTGGACTTGTGATTTGGTTCCTAATTATTCATGTGAGGTGGTAGGCAGTGATTTGAATTACAAACAATTTGAGTTTTCACAAGGAGCATGGAAAGAATTCGTTGCAAATGGTTTGTGAAGATCTTGGGAGATTTCTTAGAGAGGATTAGACTTTGGCATGATTATGAATCTCCAAGATATGGTGGAGAGGAGTTTTTTGAGATGTCTTCTTAGTTTGAAGCTAGTTTGGATGATCGAGCTAAGGAGGTGTCTACTTGGTTGCAAGCTAGTTTGGCTAATCAAGTTAAGGATGGGATCGGGAAAGCATTCCGAAAATATTTTTGGTGTTGGGGTCTACCAGTCTAGAAGAAAGTTGTTTAGCTGATTAGAAGACTTGTTCGAGAGAGAAGATGGCATAGCAAGGTCAAGTTGGAAGAGGATGGTTTTTTTGATAAATTTGTGGAGTCTAATACATAACCTATAAAAAAAATAGAGGTTTTTGTTGAGAGTATTCCTAACCTTGTTGATGATGGAATGGAGATTGGTTTTCATGGTCAATTGGTTGAGTCTGACATGGAGATTCTAGAGAACTTGATCGTGGGTGACCTAGTTTCTACTGGTGTCAAGTTCTATGTTGCAGAGCATCTTGTTGTGAGCAAGGAGATTGTTTCTATTGTGATTTTAGTATGTGTTGATGGAGATATTCATATTTTTTTTGATGTGGAGTTTGTTGTTTCTAGTGTGGATTCACTAGTTATTTATTGGTGAAGCATTATGTTCAATTTTTTCCTAGGAATGAACATGCTAATTGGGTGGTTGAAATTCTAGTGTTTTATAGAATGATGTAGATGTGGATGAGGTCTAGATTTGCTTTCTTTTCTCTATTGGAGTGGAATCCTTTAGTGAAGATGAAGATAGTTGTTGATCTTTCTTTGGGAATCAAAGTGTGGGACACACTTTTCTATTTACTTGGGGAGTCTAATGCAGGAGCATCTTGGGTTTGCTCAGTGACTACTTTGGAGTTCATGGGAGGAGGCTTGATAGTTTATTTGGAAATTTCTTGGACTAGTACTTAGTCAAAGAAAGAGTAGTGCTCAACATGGTCTAGGAGCTCGGCATGGTTTGGGAGCTCGACATTATTTTTGGAGCTCTACATGGTTAGGGAGCTCAGCATGGTTTTGGAGCTCAACATGTATTGGTTTCTTAGTAATGCTTGTGGGAGCTTGATGATGCTTAGGAGTTTGCCAACACTTGGATGTGTGTTGGTTCTGACTAGAGTTCTTTGTGCATATAATTCATGTAGTATGTGATTGTGATGTGGATTGATCTAGGAATTTGTGTGGACCTATTTTTTATCTTGGTTATCTCTCCTATGTGCATTTAATCAAGGTTATAAACTTGGGGCTTGTCCTAAGTATTTTCGTATTTTAACTATTGGTTAACACAAGGGTTAACATTTTCTTGTGAGCTGACTTTTGGCTTAAATATGCATTTAATGCAATGGGTTTACTTAATTTGTAATTTTTAGGCATACTTGTGGCTTAGTTGGGTATAAGTAAGGGGTCTTTTGTCATATTTATTCATTCATTCAGAGGGAGTGGATCCTAAGTTCAACATGGAGTAGTTGAAGAGTGAGTCTTCCTATGTCTATGGGAAAAGTGTTGAATGTGAGACAGTTTATAGTAGGATGTGGTAGAGTTGTGAGTTTGTGAGAATGGCTAGTGGCTATGGTTTAGAAATAAGGAGGTTTATTGGTGGCTTGCAAACACAAGTTGAGATCTTGGAGGTTTCTACCAGATTGTTGTTATGCTATAGATCTAGGCTAGCTAGGATTGAGTTAGATCTTGAGGGATCTTGTAAAATTATTTTAATAATTGTTTTTGTATTTGGCTGTAACCCAGAAGGCCTTACAACTAGGCATATTAGATGTCAATTTTTATTTTATAAATAAAGAATTGTGATTTGGTATAAAATCTTGCATTTGTATTGTATTGTTATTGTGTTTTGGCTATGTGGTTATTTTCTATAGGCTAGGACATCTCCTTTGGGGATTATCCTACCTTGCACTATTTCAAGCTTGAACTAAGGGCCACTATGGAAGAATGGGTCTATTTAAACTTTCCTCAACTCATTTCCAAGGGTTGGATATTCACTTGTATGGACACCACCTATAATGGAGCAATTTTGTCAACAAGAACATACTTTTGAAGGATTGAGTGAAGAAGTTGGATTGAAAAGCTTACTCTTTTTAATAGAATAGTTGCTTGATCGTATGTGTTGATTTTGTGCATACTTGTTTTGGTCTCAAGCATTCATTTGATAGGGTTTAGAAAATTAGTTAGATTTTGTGTTCCTATTGTCTAGTTTTGCATCACTAGCGCTAAAATGGCTATGGCTTGAACTTCCATGGTCAAAACTCCATGTCATTTGGAAATCAAGAAATAGCCCTTGTAAATAATGTAAATAGTTTTTTGGAGTCTATGGGAGTCAAACAAGTATTTTTACAAGCAAACCATAGGAAAGCAAGGAAGGCTTCGCAAGGTACAATGAAAGCTTAAATTGAAGTTTTGATGAGAATAGTGGATTGACACGTGCCAATCTTGTTTAGGCAATGAAGGACTAAGATGCTAAGGTTTCATAACTCAAAGGAGGATGTTAGAAGTGGAGTTTGAAGCCATTTGTGAAAGAGTCATTGTCATTTCTTTGAAACCCTTAAAATAAGGGTTTTCTAAAGTCATACTATACGGTCATCATAGGAGCCTAATACCTAAAAAACTGTCAATTTTAGTTCATTAGGAATCAAAGTCTTGAACACACCAAGCTTCCTTGTTAAGATTTTTTGGGAGATATAGCTTGGTCCTTATTTTTAGGAGGGCTAATAAAGGTTCTTAGGGCTACAAGAGTAAATAGGGTAATTTAAAGTTTTAGGTATGGTATACTTACCAAAATAATGCATAATGTCATGAGATATGTTAAGAACCATGGAAAGATGGTTTGAGCTTTCTTTTGGCCATTTAGACACACTTGGTGATGTTTTTCCTGACTAAGTCAAAAAATGCAATGTTGGTGAACTAAAGGAAGAGTATGGAAACTTGAATTATTAGGGATAGTTTCTTAGTGAAAGGGGATTGGGAAGGAGTCTTCTAGGTTGGGGTTTAGAATAGAAACCCTAAATAGGCTAGGAGTATCATTGGCAGAGTAAGAAATCTCTAAAGTGAAGAAGCTCCCCGTCAAAGTGATATCAAAGCCATAAGATTGTGGCTTGTAGTGGTATAATGTATTCCACTAAGTCAAGTGGATCTTAAAATATGGTCACCAATATATAGTTAGTAAAGGAGGTAGATGATAAAAAGAAGCTCATAGAAGAGAAGACTGAGCTTCTTGATGAGGCCCTAGAGGAGGTGAAAGATAAGATAAAGAAAATGGAAGATGCAGTCCAAGATAAGGAATATGAAGGCTTTAGAAAGGGTAAAGAAAAGGTAAGTTTGGAGGATCAGATACTTGAACTAGATCCTCTACTTGGTGAACACAAACTATTCCTCAAAGACCTCAAGGAATTTGGAGGAAATAGCCTAGAAAATGTCTTACTATTCCATGGAAAGATGGATGTAGAGGTGATCGTAGAATGGATAGAGAGTATTGAAAACTACTTTAAGTGTGAGAAGATAATAGAGGCCCAAAATGTGAGATTTGCAAAATCTAGATTGAAAGGCCAAGCATTGACATGGTTAAAGTTTGTGCAAGAGGAAAGAGAGAGTGAAGGGAAGAAACCTATAGGTAACTCAAAGAATATGGTGGCAAAGATAAAAGAAACCTATTTGCTAGAAGACTATGAGATTTGGATTCACAAGCAGCGATAGAATCTCAAGTAGAAGGATCTTGATGTGACTACCTACATTTAGGAGTTCAAAAGTTGGCCCTAAGGTCAAGGGTATAAGAGGTAGAAAGAATCAAGGTGGCAAGGTAATTAAATAAATGTCCATTTAGGATGTGTTGAGTTTGTT
Organism: Cupressus sempervirens; assembly: GCA_028749045.1. Classification (NCBI taxonomy): domain Eukaryota; kingdom Viridiplantae; phylum Streptophyta; class Pinopsida; order Cupressales; family Cupressaceae; genus Cupressus; species Cupressus sempervirens. Next base: position 691,431,288 of record CM053793.1, read on the forward strand.
TAGTCTCACTACATTACATAGTTTCTTTCAAATGGCTAGGAAAGTAGAAGATAGGCTGAGAAAGAAATCAGACTCAAGTTTCAAAAATAGGGGCAAAGGTAAATACTTTAGAGGTAACTCAAGTAGAGGTTTTAGTGGCAAGACCAATTAGTAAATAAGCTATGAGGACTCCAAGTGGAATGCATAGGCCAGTCAAACTAGTTAGAGGGGAGGCTCTAGTAAAGGCATTGGATCCAACAATGGTGGCAGAGGTAGATATGGAAATAGTAGTAGAGGCCCACACTTAGGCAATATTAAGTGTTATAACTATGGCAGATTGGAGCACCCTACCTACATATGTCTAGAGAAGCCATCATCATCCTATGGAGAGAAGATCACCTACATCCAAGAAGAAGACAATTAGAAAGTAGGAGAAGTGGATCTTGATGTAGAGAAGGGTGAGAACATCATGTTAAGGAGGGTCTTGGTTAAGTAGCTAGTAGAGGATGAACCCAACTAGAGAAGAGCACTATTTAGAACTACTTGCAAGATCCTAGGTAAGTTATGAAAAGTGATCATATACTTAGGGTCTACTAATAATGTCTTGTTAAAGGAGGCAATACAAAAGCTTGGTTTAACAAAGATTCCCCATGTGTGTCCTTATAGGGTGACTTGGTTGAATAATGGATAGAATATCTTGGTAGATGAACAAGTATAGGAAGACATCACCATTGGTAAGTGTCAAGACAAGATCTTACATGATGTGCTTCCTGTGGATTCTTTTTATTTGCTATTATTTCAAGAAAGATGGGGTCACCTATAGGATACAATGCATAGTGGAAGGAGATAAAGTGGAGAATGCTACTACCAAGACTTTATTGATGAGTGATAAAGATTTCCTCAAGGACTTGAAGGAAGATGAAGAGATAGGGTATGCCATCATGGTGAAGCCCAAGGAAGAGAAGTCATCTTCACAAGCACCTATAATTATAAACATATAAAACCTATTGGATCAATTCAAAGATATAATTTGTGATGGAGCACCACCAACCCTACCTCAAAAGAGAGCCATAAGTCATAAAATTGACTTCATACTAGGAGCATCACTACCAAAAAAAGTTGCATACAAGATGACTATAGAGAAGAACAAGGAGACTTTAACGCAAGTTAAAGAATTGCTTGATCAAGGGTTGATTAGGAAGAACATCAATCCATGTGTCATGCCAGTTGTCCTAGCATCTAAAATAGAGGTAAGCGGATAATGTGTGCTGATTCTAGAGTAATCAATAGAATCATAATTAGATATAGATTTCATATTCCTAGAATACAGGATCTAATGGACTATCTAGGTGGGGATAGGTACTTTTCCAAAGTTAATGTCAAGAGTGGTTATTATCAGATTATGATGAAAGAGGGGGATGAATGGAAGTCTACATTTAAGACTATTAAAGGTCTTTTTGAGTGGTTGCTAATGTCATTTGGCCTTACTAATGTGCCAAGTACCTTCATGAGAGTCATGAATGAGGTTTTGAAAAACTACATAGGAGTGTTTGTTGTTGTATACCTAGATGGCATCCTCATCTTTAACAAGACAAAGAACGAACATATGAAACACCTAGAGATGGTGTTGAGGAAGCTTCAAGAGGAAAAGTTGATAGTGAACCTTGAAAAGAGTGAGTTCATGAAGGAGGATCTGGTGTATTTGGGGTTTTTAGCATCCCAAGGGAATGTAAAGATGGAGAAGGACAAGGTGGAGGAAATCTTGAGTTGGCCTATTGCTAGATCTACTACTAAGGTTAGAAGTTTTCATTGCCTAGCACAGATCTATAAGAAGTTTGTGAGGAGATTTAGTGAAATTTCTCTACCAATAAATGACACCATCAAAGGAGGTATGAAGACCAAGTTCACAATGACCAAGATAGTAGATGCATGTTTTGAGAAGTTGAAGAAAGAAGTGGCAACACAACATGGACTAATGTAGTAGATACAAGTTTTGAGAGGTTAAATAAAGAAGTGGCAACACAACCAATATTGGTTTTTCCTAGTTTTGAGAAACCATTTGTGGTGGAGTGTGATCCTAGTAACATAGAAATTGGATTAGTTTTAAGACAAGAGGGTAGACAAGTAGCATTTTATAGTGAGATCCTTAATGAAGCTAAGACAAGGTATTCACCATATGGCTTGGAGCTCTATGCAATTTTACAAGCCCTCAAGAAGTAGATGCATTACCTATTTCCTAAGGACTTTGTGGTCTTTACAAATAACCAAGTCCTAAGCTTTGTCAACTTACAAGAGAAGCTAAGTTTGAGGCACATCTAATGGATGGAGTTCTTGTAGTCCTAAAATTTCACCATTAAATACAAAATGAGGAAAAATAATAAGGTGGTTGATGCTCTAAGTAGGGGTTTGTTGATAGTACACGAGGTCAAGTTGCAGAGCATAGGATTGGATGGGTTCAAGGACCTATATAAGGAGGAATTGACTTTAAAGGCCTACAAAGTATGTCATAATTTTACAAATCATTTTCATAGTGACTTTGTTGAATACACCTTGTAGAATGGGCTATTTTTTAAGGTTCAATAGTTTTGCATCCCAAGGGGATCTATGAGAAAAAATCTCATACAAGAAAAGCACAATGGGAGCATGAGTGGTCACTTTGGTCTTAAAAAGACCTTAGACCTTGTAGAGAGGTTCTACCACTAGCACAAGATGTAAAGGGATGTAAGGAGGTATGTGGAACAATGTGGAATATGCCAAAAGGAAAAGGGCACTTCATCAAATGCAAGACTGTACCAACCTTTACTCATTCCTAATAGGTCTTGGGAATGCATCATCATAGATTTCATAATGGGATTACCAAAGACTAGGATAGGGTTAGATAGTGTTTTTGTGGTGGTGGATATGTTCAAAAAAATTAGCCATTTAATCCCATGCAAGACAACACATGATGCAAGAAATATTGCCAACCTACTCTTCAAGGAGGTCATTAGGATACATGGCTTACCAAGGAGTATAGTTGCTAACAAAGATTTCAAGTTTATGGGGTTCTTTTGGAATTCCCTATGGAAGAGGCTTGGAACAAACCTAGCACATAGTTCTTCCTACCATCCTCAAATAGATGGGAAAATAGAGGTCGTGAACATGCTCCTAGGAAACCTATTAAGGTGCCTTACCAAGGAGTATGTGAAAAGTTTGAAACAAGTCATCCCTCAAGCTAAATTTACCTACAATGACAATAAGAACTAAACGACAAGGTTAATTCCTTTCCAACGAGTGCATGAGAGTTTTACAAGGGACATCATGGAGCTAAGGGACTTACTAGGCTAAGCCAACATCATTGCGCATGCTGATGACTTTTTTCAATCCATGAAAGAAGTGCATGATTAGGTTAAATAGACCTTGATGGAGGTAAATTAGAAATTGAAGGAGAACAAGGATAAGGTGAGAACATGATTGTAGTTTCAAGTGGGAGACTTAATGATGGTTTATGTAAACAAATCCAAGTTACAAAAGGGCATCCCAAGAAATTTTCAAATGAGGAGGATTAGGCAATGAAAATTACATGAGAACTATGAACCCAATGCCTACAAGATAGACTTATTAAAGGACATGGCTATCTCTCCCATCTTTATTGTCAAAGACTTAACACCTTATAAGGGTCCTAAGGTGGATGAAGTAGAGTATCAAGAAGAGCTAAGAAAGGATATATCAGACCTAAAAGTACCTAAAAGGAAGCAACCACAGGTGGAGAGGATTTTGGATTATAGAGTGAAGAAGAGTACAAGAGAGAAGTTATATAAGGAAAATCTAGTGAAATGGTTGGATACACCTAAAGCTAAGGAAACTTTGATTTATAAGAGTAATTTCAAGAAGCATGGAATTAGTAAGGAGTTCGTCTCTCCACTAGTACCTTAAACTTCTTCTTGTAGGGGCAGAATGGTGTAGAAGCACCTAGGGGTAAAGGTGAAATCCTAATGCATTTCTAGTTTGTAAATGGTCTAGCCAACTATTGAAGAAATAAGTACTAGGAATAGAGTCCAAAGGTAATTTTAGGAAGTTTAAATAGGTAGGATTTTGAATTTGAGTCAAGTTTTGGCAATTAGGTCTTGATAGGAAAAATTGTTAAAAAAATGCTCAATGAGGAAAAATATGAAAAATGCCTTAAAAAGGGAAAGACATGTGCAATAGTTGTCCTTAGATTTTTTCAGTTCATTTTATAAGGTTTTGTAATAGAATATCCAAGTTTTAAGACTCATTGTGCAAAATTCCAAAGGTTGTCAAAAGGTTGCTCATTGACAACTTTGCAATTTTTGTAAATTTGGATGACAACTTTTTGCACAGTTTTGGGAAGAATGAACTACATGGGTATTTATGGCTCTAACCAAGGTCCAAGAAGGAAGAGAGATTCTATTTAAACTTTATTCAACTCATTTTTAAGGGTTGGATATTCACTTGTATGGACAACACCTATAGTGGAGCAATTTTGTGAATAAAAACATAATTTTGAAGGATTGGCTAAAGAAGTTGGATTAAAAAGCTTTCTATTTTTAATGAAATAGTTTCTTCATCACATATGTTGATTCTATGCATACATTTTTTGGTCTAAAGCATTCATTGATAGGGTCTAGAAAATTATTTAGATTTTGTGTTCTTGCTATCCAATTTTGCATCACTAGCACTAAAATGGCTATGGATTGAACTTCCATGGTAAAAAACCATGGCCTTTGGAAATCAAGAAATAGCCCTTGTAAATAATCTAAATATTATATTTTGAGTCTATGGAAAAATGAAAGAGCTATTTTTACAAGCGAGCCCCAAGAATTCAAGGAAGGATTGGCAAGGTGTAATGAAAGCTTGATTTGAAGTTTTGATGAGAATTGTGGATTGGCATGTGCCAATATTGTTTAGGAAATTAAGGAGTATGAAAGTAAGGTTTCATATCTCAAAGGAGGAGGTTGGAAGTGGATTTTGAAGGCATTGGTGAAAGAGTCATTATCATTGCCTTTGAAACCCTTAAAATAGGGGTTTTCTAAAGTTGTACTATATGGTCATCACAAGAGTTTAAGACCTAAAAAAATCCTTAATTTTAGGTCATTAATAATCAAAGTCATGAAGATACCAAGTGGATTTTTTAAGATATTTTGGGAGTTATAGCTTGGTCCTTATTTTTAGGAGGGCTAATAGGGGCTCTTAGGGCTACAAGAGCAAACATGATAATTTAAAGTTTTTGGTATGGTAGACTAACCAAAAAAATGTAGAATATCATGAGATTTATTTAGAACCATGGAAAGATGTTTTGAGCTTTTTTGTCCTTTTAGGAACACTTGGTGAAGTTTTTCCCCATTAGGTCAAAAAGTTCAATGTGAGTGAACTGAAGGAAGAGGATGGAAACTTGAATTGTTGGGAGAGTTTCTTGTTTAAAGGGGATTGAGAAGGAGTCCTATAGGTTGGGGTTTATTATACGAACCCTAAGTATGCTATATCATCCTTGGTAGATGAAGAAATCTGTAAAGTGAAGAATCACCCTATTAGACCTATTCTAAGAGGATAGGTCCTGGGTGCCACTAAGAGCCAGGGTAGATGGTAGAGAGATAAGGTAGAAATATGGAAGAACAAAGAGGAGAAAGAGAGAGATCACAAGAATATCCATGGTCCAAAGAGGAAATCATGAAGAGGGGGGAGCTCAATGGTCTTAAAGGGGAAGTGTTTCTATTTTAATATAGTACATTAGATATGTAATAAACAACATTGCAAATTCTTATTTTTCCATCAGGATCCTACTATGTAGTTCTTGATTAAAACTCACTTAATTTTGTTTCATGAGCAACAGTAACATGACCCAATCTCTCATGAGAATCAATTAAAAACTTAACAATCATTAGAGCTAGAAGATTCTTAGATCAGTGAAGCGCAAGGACATCTAATTATGTCACTTATCCTAATACTACTCCAACTTAAACACACTTAACTATAAAGTATCCTTTGTGCTTGTACTACTCCATCTTGAGTGCACTTAACTAAAATAATTCCTACATGATTGAGCCCAAACATGAAGCTAGATTAATACTAGGGTGGGTGAGCTCCCAGGAAGTCCCAATGCTTCACCTTTATGATCATCATCTAGATGAAATGAGTGTTAAGTATTCCATTCAATCTCATGAGAGATGGGTTCATGTGAACCACTGATCATAAAATATGAGATAGTGAGTTTGAATCAATAAGTACATAGTTGAATCCCGATAACAATCCAAAATTTGAATTTATATATAAAATATCTCTTACTTATCAAGAGTGCACATCAAATTCTACTACAAAAGAAGAGTATGTTTCTATTGCAAGTATTTATGATCAATTAATTTGGATGAAATAGATATTCAAGGAGATTTTTATATCCTTTAATGAGCCTATTATTATGTATAATAATGACACAAGAACCATATACACATCAAAGAATCATGTCTTACATTCCATAAATATATCTATAAACTATCATTTTCTAAGAGATAAAGTAATAGAGAAGGAAGTCAGACTAGAATATGTAAACACAAAAGAACAAGTTGCATACATTTTTCTAAACATTTTCCTAAGGACACCCTTGTTTATCTCAGGGGCATGCTTGAGTAATGGATTAACCTAACAAGAAATAATTAATGAAAGTTTGCACCAGTCTTCTATAGATCAAAGCACATTGATACACTTGGATATTATGTCTACTATTACTCCTAAGGGGAAGCCATTGAAATGAGAATAGATAAATCTTAGAGATCTTTTAGTCAATTATTATTAAAAGTGTTTGATTACACTTCATTTTCCTTTTTGATTACATATTGTCTTGATTGAAGAAAGAGTTGAGATTAGAGGAATTCCATTAATTTATTTAAGGAAACAAATTAGTTAGGAGAGATTATTTTCACATGGGGAGAGTTCAGTGTTTTGGATATTTGAAATTATTTTGCAACCCTTTTCCATTGATGTCAAACAAAGAGTTATATGATCCAATTTTGATACATTCTCAATATTTTCCCATCACTATGTTGATTTTTTTTTTTTTTTATTCATTTCAATTAATTTTCACTAAAATTTAGGTTTTGAAATAAAAATATATAGTTTTTTAGTTTGTTTTATAAAAAATAAATTGTAATTGAAATTGTATCTTCATTTTCAATATAATTAGAATGTATGACACTAATCTACCTCCAAACACTCCCTTAAAAAACTATGATCCTAGAGACATTCAAAAACCACCTCCAAATGATCCACAACCACCTCTAAATGAATCACTAAGTATACCCTCCCCACATTGAAGATTTGAATGAAGACAACCTAAAATAATTGAGGTTTTTCCAATAAATTTATACTAATATCCTTGCATTTTATCCCATCCTATCCATCCGAAATACTATTGTAGTTAATATTGAGACCCTTATCAAGAAACACATTGTTTCTCTTCATTGGCATGACTAGATGCATGCCAAGTTTGATGAAAATTTAGATTATGATGGGGTTTTTTCCCTTAACATTAAAAAAAAATGAATTGGTAACCTATCTTTCAACCCTAAGAATAGTATAAAATTTGACCTTAGGTAACCCAAATTGTCTATAAAATGGTGCACCAATAAGGCCATTCATACTCACTTCTAGGATCACTAATGGATGGTTTTTTACAAATCACCACACAACAATATGGTGGTGCCCATATACTTCTTAATAAAAATTTATGTTTATTTTTTGCAAGGGCACAAATTGAATTACTAGAGCATGAGGCTCAAAATGGGTACAGGAGGAGGAGCTTCATAAAATAGACCATTTTCCCAATAGAAAAAATACTACAACAAATTCCCTTCCCCCTGCCCACATATGTCTCCCCCTATCCTCTAGTGCAATATCTTGATATCTTTACTAAGCCTACCTAGAGCCATTTGTATACTAAGTAGCATACTAGTCATGTAGAATAGGATGGTGTCTAGTCCTTTTGTTCATGATGTTGGTGCTAATACATCAAACAATATCTCACATGTCTATGTTTCCCATACTTGTATTATGTGCAAGAATATTTCTGTAAGACCTCTAAGTGATTCTAATTTTTAATTTGTAGTTGGGGATGAGGATATAGTAAACATGGTTAGATAGGGTACTATAATGCATTTTAGAAACAAGGAGTGGGAAGTAGAGCCATGGACTCCTTTTATTAAGGTAAGTCTATATATTTGATTTGTTATAGCATAGTTGATTTAAACTTAATATTTATATTATAATAATTTTGACAACTTCAAACTTATGAACATATATGTGATTCCTTTATGTTCAACTAATGATAGAGGAGGAGATCATGAGGTAGGTGAATGATAACACTCTTGGCTATTTCATTTGGCCTTGAGACCTCGATAGTAAATTGTTTATTATTCATTGCATTCCAATTTGATATTGAATTATATAGGTAAGTGCACAAAGTTGTGCTATCAAAGAGAGGTATACGTGACCACTTTTTTTTTTTTGAAATCAGCAATTTATGAACTTCAACTATAATTTGGAGATAGTTACACTCAAAATTGTAAAATATGAAAAAAAAAAAAGAAGAAGTAGTAGTCCTTTGAATCTAGTTTCTAAACTACTAACTTTTTTCAAAATTGTTTAGTTTTAGGTCCTCAAAAAAGGGGGCCATAGAAAGTGGTACTATTTTTTAAGGAAAAAATATAACATAGTGCAAAGTGTGGCCCCCTTAAAATTTCAATTTTTTTTTTAAAAATCATTTAATTGCTCTAGTAAAATGTTACCAAACACTATGTAGTTCATCCCAAAAATTTTAGGTAATTTTATAATGTGTAATTTTTTTTTATGAATTTTGTAAGTGGGAACATCCCAATTAATGCAAAAGATATAAGTGCTCCCTCCTAGATATTATTGAAAACTAATCTGAAATCAAAACTTTTTTTTTTCAAAGTGTGTAGAATGGTGTCTTGTTTCTAAAAAAAAGACTAGTTGCAAAATACAATGAATGAGCCAAAATCTACACACCAATTAGTACATGTTGATTTTTTAGAGAAAAAGGACATACTTTCAAAATAAATTATAGTTGAAAGGCTTGAAATGGTATTAATTAGAAATAAATTATATGGTTATATAGCTAACATAGTGATCTACAATATCATGTAACCTAATTTTATCAATACTTGACCACAAGGAAAATTGAAGGAGAGCATAGAAGAAAACTCAAGAATTTTGTGTATGCTTTCTGAAAAACACATCTCATACCAGTTTAGATCCTCCAAAGATTTGGGGTGGATCCCCAAGGAAAATACAACCCTTAGGCTTGGTTTAATCCAATGCTTTATATAGTATGCACACACATGCACTATAATGTGTGTGCAAAATGTAAGATATTTTTTAATTTGAGGTTTACATAGCATGCACACAAATTGTATTTCAATAGAAAGGATGGATAGGGAGAGAGTAAATGAGATAGGTAGAGAGTGAGATAGGGTAGAGAGTGAGAAAGAATAGAGGATGGGGAGAGAGTAAAGGATAGGATGTAAAGAGAGAGGATGGGGAGAGAGTATGGGAAAAAAGAGAGAGAATGGAGAGAGAAGGGGATGGAGAAAGAGCATGGGATAGGATGTAGAGAGAGACAAAGAGAGGGAGTAAGGTAGAGTAAGAGAATAAGAGAGTATGGGATGGGGGGAGAAAGGGAGGGGACTGAGAAAAATAGAGATACAAGTCAAGAGAGTAGAGGGGGGGGGAGAGAGAGAGAGAGAGAGAGAGAGAGAGAGAGAGAGAGAGAGAGAGAGAGAGAGAGAGAGATAGCATAGTGTGGATGCACTATAATGCATGTGCATTATATTTAAACATCGAAAACTAGTTACAAGAAAATTTTGAGTCCCTTATGACTCATATTCTCTATATTTGTCTACATTTTGTTATTATTTTATGTCAAAAAGCATGGGTTTCATCATATTGGAAACTAGCAAACACCAAATCCAATCATTGAATACACTATTTGATGGGTCTTTGAACATTCTTTTTTATAGAAAAAGGTTAGTGTACTCCTTTTAAATATTCATTGTTACTATAGAGACCAATTTCATTATAATTGTACAAGTTATTTAATATATAGGGAACTCATTAAAATTTGTATGTTTGAATGAAGTGTTATTTAGATTTGATTAGAAGTTTTAATGTTTGAATAATTCATTATAATTTTACAAGTTGTTTAATATATATTGTGTATTCATTGAAATAATTGTAGTTTGTATATGTATTTGAATGATTTGTTACTTACAAACTGCAAGTAATTCATATGTTTTAATAATTTGACATGTATAAATCATCATCATGCCAAGGAAGAAACCATAAACTCAAACAAAGGAAGAGATGGAGAGAGATTTTCCAATTAAAAGAGATAAACAAAGAAAATTACAATGTAGTAATGAAGAATTTTCTTTCAAAGAGGAATATGAACCACCAACACAAAGAAACAAAAAGGAAGAATTGGAAAGACAAAGAGAACAAATGAGACTCTTATGCTCAAGAAGACAATTTAATTGTGAAGTTATGTCATCTTCCAATGTCTAAATCATATCATCATCTCATGTTGAAGAGATTCCAATTTCTATGTCTGGTGATGTACACACTCTATCATGTCATGTTGAAGGAACAACATCAACATATCAAGTAGGTGATATTCCATCTTTTGCATCTTATTGCCAAGGAACATCATCTTTGGTTCAAGATACACAATTCACTCAACCTTATGTTGATGTTCAAAATGTTGAGGGAATGGAAGAGATTATAAGACCTTCTAAAATCTTTTTATAAGACTAAAATATTTGATTGATATTGATACTAACATTTTGAAATCAATGCCTAACAAGATTAGCAAGCATACTTGTCAAAGAAAAGTTAATCATATGTGGAGATTATTCTTTGAAGAATTAAATCTAATTATTTTTTGAAATGATGAGGAATTTGAGATTTAGGTCCATCATTAAGATTCTTGGGATAAGAATGATGGATGATTCAAACAAAGCATTGTAAAGAATCTAATGAGTGTATATGAAAAAGTGGGTTCTAAAGAATGCACCAAAGATAGTAATATCACAAGACATGTACTTATATCAATAATAGTAATTACCCAATTTAAGAAAGTTCAAATCATGAGAAAGACAAGAAAAACATTGAAAATCAATAGAGGTTTTCCAAAGAGAGCAATGGCAAGGCATGAAAGAGTGGACGATCCAACAAAAAATGAGTTATGGACATTTAGTGGTAGACTACAACAAAAGGATAAAGAAATTAGTGAAGCTTTGAAATCATTGATTGAATATTTTTGGACAAGTGACAAAAATTTTTTCCCTAATCAAAGAGATGTTGTAAGGATGATTGGTAGTTGAAATCGTGATCCACGTGCGAAACATTTTTTGGACTCAACTTAGATGTAATTTTTTGCAAAATTTATTGGTATGTATCCTCAAATTTGAATAAGTAAAATATTTTTTGAGATAGGTAAACCATTTTATATAAAGATAAATCACACACACAACACTTGTTGTTGTAGGATACATATTGAATTCTCTAACCATTTTGATGTTTTTAGATATATATGTGTGTATTTTCATTCTAAGTTTGTTTTGCAAGATTGTGACATAAATGAGCCATCTAGATCTTTAATGGAATTCATATCCCATATTTTATGTGAAATATGGAATGGTCAATAATATTACAAGTTGTCATTCTTGGATGGTACATGCTTATTTTGTGGTTCTTTGCAACTTTTATCAACTTGTGAACATATGGATAGTACACATTGATGTAGGAACACTCAATGGTGTAAGGGCAATCCTGTATCACCCAAAAATATGCTTATTTTTTTTTTTTATTTAATTTGTTTTTATTTCTAGATACCCATTTGAGTCAAACAGAGATCCCAACTCTCATAGTTCTATTATTGGTTTTCTAGGTTAGAGTTTTTAGCACCCTAGGATATGTGCCAATATATAAAATAGGTTATTTTGTAATTGAGCCATCATTATGATGATTTAGAGGGTGTAAGTTGGAGGGATGATTATAATTATAGTTTAAAGCACTCCAAAAATAGAATCAGGTCAAAAGGCTTTATGGTTTGAAAGTTATTGCAGTTTTAAGTTGCTTAGAGACCTCTTAAGAGAACTTCAAAGTTAGATTTGAGACACTAAATGGCCTTTTATAGGCCCAAAAGATAGGGGAAAAGAAAATTTGGTCCATAGGGCTATTGAGTGCTTGGAAAAATTTCTAGAAATGTAAATAGTTCACCAATTGGAGTCCCAAATCAAAAGTTATGCCTCATAGAAGTTGGACTACCATTTATGGATTCTTCTAATTTTATACCATCTTCTAACATTTTTTCTAGAACCTTTTTTTTTGTGTTGGATGCAAAATTTCATATTCTAAAATTTATTCCTAACCTTGAACCTAATTTGGTTTACTTAAAGGACATTTTTGGCATTGTAAAGGCATTTCTTGGTGGAGTTTGGGAGAAGGTACTGGAGGAGGTTTTTTCTCCAGGATCATACAACATTCTAAGCCTATAGGGCATGTCTTTGGGTCTATTTTCATTATAATGAATGTATTAGTAGATCAATTCTAATAATATTATTATCCTTTTCCTATTGTATTCATTTTTGTCTTGGGTTGTGTCTTCATGTAGTGGTATTAGAGTAGGTTTTCCTGTGTGTGCAGATAGAGTGCTAACTGTGAGCTAGTTTGCACTAGGACTATGTGGTTGTGGGTTTTGATATAAGAATATGTCTCAATGAAGGGACCGTGGTGGAAGGGTCAAAGTTGTTACTCCTAAGGTTAGATCCCTCCATAGAAAAGTCTAGGCATTGTAGGATGAGATTTGTAGAGGGATGAATGTTACCCTAGGTGACGAAAGTGAGGAAGTAAATGAAGAAGGAAATGTTGGGCAAGAAGGGGAAGGAGATGGAGAAATCCTAAACCAACTAGAGGAGAAGCTTTTTAGGTTTCCAAGCTTGGAAAAAGGCCTAAAATTGACATTGACATGTTTTTGGGAAATCTAAACCTAGATGAGTTGATCAACTAGGTCAATGAGGTGGAGGATATTGAGGATCCTGATAAGGTTAAGTTTACAAAGGAAAAAATGAAAGATTGTGCCAAAATCTAGTGGCAAGATATTTAGTTGGAAAGAAATAAAAGAGGAAAGGAGAAAATCACAATATGGGATCACATGGTGGACAAACTAAAGAAGCAGTTCATTCCCATTGATTACGAGCTTGATTTGTTCAAAAAGATGCAAGGGTTAAAGCAACTAGGAAAATTTGTCCATGAATACATAGAATAGTTTTACTGAGTCCTTATTAGGGCAAGGCATGTAGAAGAAAGCAAGGAGAAGATTGTATATTACCTTAATGGGTTAAGACCCAGCATTCAAGAGGAGTTAAGTCTAGTTAGAATGACTAGCATTAAAGAGGCATACCAATTTTGCTTGCAAGTTGATGAGAAGATAAAAAAAAGGTTTGATGGAAGACAATGAGGGTGTAGGCAAGGAGGAAGGGATGGTGGAAAGTCATTTAGAGGTTGAAATGGGAACTAGAAGAAAAATGAAGATGTGGGTACTAGCCAAAATCAGAGGAACAAGGGTTTTAATCACTCCCTTGATCAAAACTTTAGAGATCATAGAGGAAGAGGTAGAGGATGTGGACAAGGTTTAGAAAGAGGAGGCTTTTTTGGTAATTATTTTCATTGTAATGAAGAAGGTCATCGTGCCTTCGAATGCCCTCAATTCCAAGGAAGGGAAAATATGAGAATTGATGGTCAAGCAAGGGTTTCTCATGTGAATGATGATGCATAGTCATCACATTCAAAGGATGTAGAAAGAGGAGAGGTTCTAGTTAATGAAAGAATCTTATTGAGTGGTGAGACTAAACTTAGATAGAGGAGTTTCTTTTGTACCAGGTGCAAGTGTGAGGGTAAATTTTGTGATGTGATTGTTAATGGTGGAAGCATTGACAACTTGGTGTTAGAGGAGATGGTCTCAAAGCTAAAGCTCAAGAGGGAGAAACACCCCCAACCCTATCAGATTTCTTGGATGCAAGATGATCATAAGGTACTCCTTAGTGAGCAATGTTTGGTAAATTTCAAGATTTGGAATTACCATGACAAGGCTCTCTATGACATCATCCCAATGGATGTCTGCCATTTATTGTTGGGAAGGCTATGGTAGTTTGATAAGCATGCTATAAATGATGCTCATGAAAATACATACACTTTGACAAAGGATGGAGTTTGCTACAAATTGAAGCCCTTGATAAATGAGGGTGAAAAGGTATGCATTAGTGCTAGGGTATGTCTTGTTGATGGAAGAAAAATTCTAGATGGCATGAAACATCAGCATATGTGTTATGCTTTAATTCCTAGAAAAGATAAGAAAGGTAGTAGTGAAGTTCCACTTGAAGTTTTAGGTCTATTAAGTGAGTATGGAGATGTCATCTGTGATAATGTTCCAGAAGGGTTGCCATCAATAAGGTAAATCACTCATCAAATAAATTTAGTCCCTGGTGCTAGTTTTCCTAATAAGGCTGCTCATAGGATGACTCCTAATGAGACTAAGGAGCTAAATAGATAAGTTTAGGAGTTTTAGAGGAAATGTTTGATTCAAGATAGCCTAAGTCCATGTGTAATACCTATAGTTCTTGCACCAAAGAATGATGGAGAATGGAGAATGTGTACAGACTCTCAAACTATAAATAAAACAACCATCAAGTACTAATTTCCTTTTCCAAGGATGGATGATCTTATGGACTACTTGAGCAGAGCTCAATACTTCATAAAGATAGATCTCAAGAGTGGCTATCACTAGATACAAATATATAAGGGAGATGAGTGGAAGACTACTTTCAAGACCAATGCACCAAGCACCTTCATACAACTCATAAATGAGGTATTAAAGAATTTTTTGCAAAAATTTGTTATTTTATATCTAGATGATATTTTATTTTTAGTACGTCTTTCGATGAAAATTTATTGCACATTTGTAAATTCCTTGAAAGGTTGGGAGAAGAGAAATTGTTGATTAATTTGACAAAGTATAGCTTTGTCAAAAGTGAGTTAGTCTATTTGGGGTTTTTTGTATTAGCTAAGGGTCTCAAAATGGACCCAAAGAAGGTGAAGGTCATCTTGGAATAGCCTACTCCAAGGTCTACCATTGAGGTGAGGTCATTCCATGGTATGAATAGTTTTTGCAAGAAATTCATTAGGAATTTTAGTAGTATATGTGCACCCCTAACTGAAAAATAAGGGGAGATAGAAAAGAGTTCAAGTGGACTATAGGAGTTGCAATGAGTTTTGAATTGTTAAAGAAGAAGGTGACAGAGAAACCCATATTAGAACATCCCAATTTCAACAAAGTTTTCAGGTGGATTATGATTCTAGTGGTAGTGCTCCTGGGGCTGTGTTGAGCCAAGAAGCTAAACCTATTGCCTATTTTAGTGAAAAATTGAATGATGCAAAGAAGAAGTATTCTATTTATGATCAAGAGTTCTATGCAATAGTTTAGACCTTAAAGAAATGGAAGCATTTCTTATTTCCAAAAGATTTTTTTTTTGTATACTAGTCAATGGGTATTGTAATATCTAAATAACCAAGGTAAATTGACTTAGAGACATTTAAAATGGGCAGATTTCATTTAAAGTTATACATTTATATTAAAACATAGAAGAAAAAGGTCTAATAGGGTTGTAGATGCATTAAGTAGTAGAAAGTTGTTGCTAATAGTAATGCAAGTTGAAGTGGTTGGGTTTGATGAACTTAAGAATTGATAACTTGAGGACCTTGACTTTGCAGAGGCTTGGAAGGCTTGTAAAGAACCTATTACTCTAGATAGGACTAGGTGGCTAGATTACATGATTCAAGATGGTATGTTGTTTAAGGGAAGTCAATTATGTATTCCAAGGAGTTCCGTGAGGGAGAGCTTGATCAATGAGAATCACAGTGGAGGGATGGAAGGACAATTTGGTTGAGATAAGACTATTTCCATTATTTGAGAAAATTGTTTTTGGCCTCAATTGTCACTGGATGTGAAGAAGTTTGTGCAGAGTTGTCAAGTATCTCAAATAGCCAAAGGATTTAGTCAAAATACTAGACTCTATCAGCCATTTCCTATTCCATCAAAGCCATGGGAGGACATAAGTATGGATTTTTTTCTTGGATTGCCAAGGACACAAAGGGGTAATGACTCAATATTTGTGGTCATTGATAGGTTCTCCAAGATGGCACATTCCATTCTATGCCACAAGACTCATGATGTAGTGCATATTACATTTTTTTTTAGAGAGATGGTGAGGCTACATGGTCTCCCCAAAAGTATTGTTTTTGATAGAGATACTAAAATTGTCGGGTATTTTTGGAGGACTTTGTGGAAGAAGTTGGAGATAGAATTGAAGTTTAGTTTTGAACATCATCCATAGACTAGTGCACAAACAAAAGTATTGAATAGAATTCTAGGTAATTTACTAAGGTTTTTAGTAGGAGATAAGCCCAAGGGATGGGATTTGATTCTACCATAAGAAAAATCTATATACAATAATCATGTGATTATAAGAATAGGAGTACTGGCAGATCACAATTCCAAATTGCATATGGGAGTAGTCCAAGGACTACACCAAAGTTGAGGAAGATGGAGCAAGGGGAGAGGACAAGTGCCGATGTAGAAGACTTTGCTGAAAATGTCAAGAACTTACATGAGGAGGTGCAAGAACATATTACCAAGATGAACCTATAGTATAAGGCTAGGGAAGATCAAAAGATGAGACATAAGGAGTTCTAATTTGGAGATTAGGTTATGATATATTTGAGGAAGGAATGATTTCAATTGCGTACCTACAACAAGCTGAAGATAAAATTGTTGGATACAATTGTTTAATTGTGTGTTGTCTTTGATGTCACAAAAATGTCATATCAGTCATCAGATAGTGTCTACCAAGCTCAGATGGTCAGTAAGGCAAAGAACAATATCTATCAAGCAAACAATTCTTACTAAGCTCACTCGGTCATCAAAAGAAATGTGGCAGAAGTAGTGTAAGGTTTGGTAACAATGAACCTTGTTGTATAAAAGGAAAATGAAGAATCTCACTGACCAAAGAACTTGTATGTGACAATGCATATTGGGTAGAAGGACTAAAGCATAATTTTTTGATTGTGGCATAGCTACTCAATAATGGATTCAAAGTGGAATTTATGCATGGAAAGGAAAGACTGTTGGATGGCAGAGGAAAACTAATTGGATCAGGCACTCAAACAAAAGGTAACATTTTTTTTAAATCTTGAACTTGGTGAATGTTCATGTTTTATTGCTCAAATTGAATAAAGTTGGTTATGGCATAGAAGGTGGTGTCATGTAAACTTTGACAACTTGGTAAAGATAAGTAAATTCAAGAAAGTAAGAGGCATTTCTAACATCAAGAAACTTGAGGTTGGTCTATGCAAAAATTATCAAATTGGCAAAATGGGAAAAACTAGTTTCAAGAGCAAGAACTATCAGTCTAAAGAAGTTCTAGAAATTGTGCATACTGATTTGTGTGGGCCCATTGGCGTTGAAAGTTATACTGGTAAGAAATTTTTCATTATTTTTGTTGATGATTATTTAAGAATGATGACTATCACATACCTAAAAGAAAAATCAGAGGCATTCAAAAAATTCAAATGGTATTTGGCCAAAGCGGAAAAGGAAATAGGAAAAGACTAAAATTCTTAAGGTTTGACAGAGGTGGTGAATTTATTTCACATGAATTCAATAACTTTTGTATTGAAAGGGGAATCAAAAGACAGGTTTCAGCACTAAGAACTCCTGAAAAAAATGGAATAGCTGAAAGAAGGAACAGATCTATCATGGACTGTGCAAGAAACCTAATGATTGAAAAGAGCATTGCTAAAAAATACTGGAAGGAAGCTATCAACACTACAGTTTATACCTTAAACTAAGTATAGCTGAAAAAGGACTCATTCAAAACTCCCTATGAGTTGTGGTATGGCTACAAACCCAATGTAAGTTACCTAAAAGTATTTGGAAGCAAATGTTACATTTTGAAAGAATCTAGAAAAGGTAAATTTGATGTAAAGGGTGATGAAGGAATATTTTTGGGATATTCTTGCAAAAGTAAAGCATATAGATGTTTGAATCTATCTACACAAAAAATCATAGAAAGTGCACATGTAAAAGTTGATGAGTTTGCAGAAAGATCTAAAGAAGAAAGCAAAAAGGTACCTGAAGACTATAGGAGATTTGTTTACATTGAACCTGATACAATGCCAAGTATACATATTAATCAGGAATCCTCAACTCTAGAGTCTTTAGTTACCGAGTCACAAGAAGTTCAAACCAAGCTAATGCCTCCCAAGTTGCAAGAATCCGAGTTACAAGAAGAAGCTACCAAATCAACATCTACCAAGCTCAAGCAACCAGATCTAGAACAAGAAGTTAAAACACAAAATGATAACAATGCTAGTCATTCAAAAGGAAAGGAGCCCATGTTAGCCAAGTATGTTAGAAAGCATCATGCACCATATAAGATCATTGGAGATAAATTAGAAGGAATAATGACAAGAAGTAAGTTGAAAGGCACTTGTTTACTTGCTGATTTTGAATCTAGAAATATCACAGATGCATTAGAAAATGAAAGTTCGATTGAATCTATGAATGAAGAGATAGAACAAATAGATAAAAACAAAACATGAACTCTTGTACCTAGACCTAAAGAAAAAAATGTGATTGGAACTAAGTGGGTATTCAAAAACAAGTTAAATGAAGATGGTAAGGTGTCAAGGAACAAAGCTAGACTAGTATTCAAAGGATACTCTCAAGAAGAAGGTATAGACTATGGAGAAAATTTTGCTCCTATTGCAAGATTGGAAGGTGTCAGAACCTTACTTGCATATGCTGCATACAAAGGATTCAAAGTTTATCAAATGGATGTCAAGCCAGCATTTCTCAATGGCATATTAGATGAAGAGGTTTACATTGAACAACCTAAAGGTTTTGTTGATCAAAACAAGAAGGACATGGTCTACAAATTGCATAAAGAATTATATGGTCTGAAACAAGCCCCTAGAGCATGGTATGAAAGATTGCATAACTATCTTATTCAGATTGGTTTTCAAAGGACTAATGATTATAGTAGTTTGTACATAAAGGAAGGACTAGATAATAAGATTATTTTAGTAGAGATATTTGTAGATGATACTTTGTTCATAGGAAATGATGATCTTTGCAAAGAATTTTTTGAACAAATGAACAAGAAATTTGAAATGTCAATGTTTGGTGAAATCAAATTCTTTGTTGGTCTTCAAATTCAACAAAGTAGGAATGAAATCTGCATCACTCAATCTAAATACATCAAGGAGATACTAAATTTTTTTGGTATGGAAGACTGCAAACCAGTAGGGACTCCTATGTGTACTGGTTTGAAACTTACCAAAGATGATGAATCTAAGGAAGTAGATTAGACATTTTATAGATTTGTGATTGGAAAGTTGCAGTATGTAGTACATACAAGACCAGACATTGCCCTTGGGGTAGGAATTGTAGCAAGATTCTTAGAAAAACCAAAAGAAAGTCACATGATGGCAATCAAAAGGATCATGAGATATTTAAAAAGAACTAAAGATTATGGATTATGGTATAAACTTGGAGGAAATATAAATTTAAAGGTGTTCACTAATATAGATTGGGCAAAAAATATTGATGAAAGAAAGTGCACAAGTAGAGGAGCTTTCTCTCTTGGAAAAAGGTTGGTTTCTTGGACAAGCAAAAAGAAGAATTTTACATCCCAATACACAACAGAGGCTGAATATGTTGCAACAACAGTAAACTATTCAAACATTATGTGGTTTAAATAGTTATTGGAAGTTATGAAGCTAGAAATCAAAAAAAATGTTGTTATGTTTTGTGATAACACAAGTGCAATTAATATCTCTAGGAATCTAGTGATGCATTCAAAAACCAAGCATATTGTCATAAAGTATCACTTTGTTAGAGAATTGGTACAAGAAAAGAAAATTAGATTGGAAAATGTCCATACAAAGGAACAAATTGCTGACATATTCACAAAGTCTTTACCTAAGGATGCATTCTTGTATCTTAGAGGTAAGTTAGGGGTCATTCCCCTACCTAAAGCTCACTAAAATATAGTTTTAGTGATGCATCAACAGAAACAAACTAAAATTTTTTATTAGTTGATACATCAAAGTAATGAAGACATTGCATATGAATTAGTACATCAGGTATAATGCTATTTAGATGATTTATGTTGTCTTTGGCATGTGTTGTCAAAGAGGGAGAATATACTATCATATATTTTTGAAATTGAAATTTGTAAATAAAATAAGAGTTTGTGTAAGAGGAAGAGATTATTATGAAAGATGGAGTTCTCTGTGAAGTATTTTTTTCAAATTTCATTCTGCTATGACATGTTGTGTTGCCATCTATGCCAAAGAGGGATATTGTTGGATATAATTATTTAACTATGTGTTTTCTTTGATGTCACACAAATGTCATATCAGTCATTAGATAGTGTCTACCGAGCTCAGATGGTCAGCAATGCAAAGAACAATATCTACCAAGAAAATAGTTCTTACCGAGCTCACTTGGTCATCAAAGGAAATGTGACAAAAGTAGTTCCTACCAAGCTCACTCAGTCATCAAAGGAAATGTGGCATAAGTAGTTCTTACTGAGCAGTCATCAAAAGAAATGTGGCAGAAGCAATTCTTACCGAGCTCTCATGAAGGAATTCAGTTCTTACTGAGTAAACTCAATAGCCAAAGGATTTTAAGGATATTGCAATGTTAACTGAGTCAAGAAGGTTAATTTATGAAATCTCTAGAAGTAGTATTTAACGAATAGGGTTGGCCAGTAAAGGATTTCACAGTTTTAGGAAATAGCGTTTATTTAGAATTTGTAGCCGACTAATGTATGGTTTATTGGTAAATTGTAAATGCACCGGCTTTACAATCTAAATGATATAATTAAGAGGTCAAGTTGCAAACTTTAAGTGTGTGTGAGGAAGTGTGTGGAATTAATGTGATATAAGGATTGATTATTGTGGAAGTGAATTTGAAGGATGATCAAAGATCATTGAGGTACAAAAAATCTATATTTGATCAAGGAGCATCTAATGATGCTAAATAGAGACCTAAAGCCAACAAATTTAGTTGCATCTTGTTCAGGTCAATTCATTGTTTCTCTCTAACCATTGTAGCCATGATTTCAAATCTCTTAACAAAGTTGGTTTAATAGCCATTTTGTAAATCCTCTAACAAGGTGATAGTGAAATTGAATTTTTCTAAAGACCTCTAGCAAGGCCACTACTAATAGGGTGATTAAATCCTCTAACAGGGTCACACCTAGTAGTGTGTATTATAACCTTTAATAGGGTTGGCTCCTAATAGGGTTCACTTCAGAAGAGTGAAAAATTGGTAGCTAGTCACTTGGTGGTTTTTCCCATATTGGGTTTCCACATTAAATCCAATGTTTCTTGTGTTCATTTTATTTAACTCTTGTATGCATATTAATAACTATGAATTCTAGATGATCAATAACTAGTTAATCTATCAAGTTACAATATTCCTGCATTATTTACCAACTATCATTAGTAAATAAGTATTAAAGACATCTAAGGGATCATTGAATTATTTTTGTGATAACTGATTCACCCCCCCTCTCAATTACTCCATCTATAATCCCAACAAAAAAAAATCGGCCCCTGCAAATTTTTGAAGAAACATGATTCAGAAAATGCACATGAGGTGGAGTTACCAGATGGGATTCATATTTCTCCTATTTTCAATATTACAGAATTAATAGAATATCATGATGATAGTGCAAATGAGGATTTTATGCTAGAGTCATGTCAAATTCCTACTTCTGTGAAGGGAGAGATTGAAGTAATTCTAGATTGTTGTGTGGGTAGAAGTACCAAGAATAGGTAGTATGAGGAATACCTAGTCAAATGGAAAGGATGATCAATAAAAGACTCAACTTGGATATCTGCAAGAGAGGTTGTTCATTTGGGTTTTTCTCTACTAGCTATAAAGTGATAGGGTCACTTTTCAATCTACCCTAGGTGTCTGATACAGGAGAATCTAGGGGTGTAAGGGCAATATTGCATCACCCAGTAATATGCTTAGTGTTAGTTTCTATCTAATATTTTTTCATTACTAGATACCCATTTGGGTCAAATAGAGATCCCAACTCTCATAGTTCCACTATTGGTTTTTTGGGTTAGAGTTTTTGAGCACCTTGAGATACATGTCAATGTAGAAAATAGGTTATTTTATAATTAAGCCACAATTATGATGAGTTAGAGGGTTTAAGTTGGAGGAATCATTATATGTGTAATTTAAAGCACTCCAGAAAAAGAATCAGGTCAAAAGGATTTATGATTTGAAAGTTATTATAGTTTTAAGTTGCCTAGAGACCTCCTACGAGCACTTTAAAGTTATTTTTGAGGCACTAAATGGCCTTGTATGGGCCCAAAAAATTGGGAACAAGAAAAGATGGTATATAGGGCTATAGAGCGCTTAGAGAGCTTTATAAAAATATAAATGTTTTTTCAATCGGAGTCCCAGATCAAAAGTTATGCCTCCCGAAAGTTGGACTACCATTTTTGAATTCTTCAAATTTTACACCAACTTCTGATGTATTTTCTAGAACCTTTTGTTTTGGTAGTAGATGCCAAATGACATATTCCAAAATGTATTCCTAACCCTAAAACTAGTTTGGTTTACTTTAAGGACCTTTTAGGCATTGTAAAGGCAATTTTTGGTGGAGTTTGGGAGAAGGTACTAGAGGAGGGTTTTTCTCTAGGATAATACAACATTCTAAGCCTATATGGCACATCTTTGGGTCTATTTTCATTGTACTAAATTTAGTAGTAGATCACTTCTAATAATAATATTCCCCTCTTCCTATTACATTCATTTTTTTCTTGGGTTGTGACTTCATCACACATACAATTGAAAATCAAATAGTAGATTACAAAAAATATTAGTGGCATATGCTCTAGAAGATGGGAAATAGGGTACAAGATGTGATTTAGTCATTGAAAATATTCCAATGTATGAGTTCATGAATATTTTTTATGAAAAGATTAGTTACACATATGCAACGCATACACATAGAGTTTGATGGTTGGATTTACAATTCAAGTTGAGCAAGGATACATTTCCACTGGATACCTTTTTTTGGTTATAGACTTTGTAGAGAACTACACACTACAACCACAAAATGAGGTGTAAGAAAAGTATTATATTGCTCAAGAGGTTTCCATATTTGTTCACATAACATTTAATCATTCACCTACAAGTACAAAGGATGGTAGGAAGATACTGAGGGAGAACTATTTTTACATTTAGTGATAATCAATCACATTCTATGGAGTTCATACATGGTTGTTTTGAACTATTTTATGGTGATTTTGCTAACAAGGACATACCATATTAGTATCACATTATTTGGTCAAATAGTTGTGCATCTCAATTTAAGAATGCACAACTTTTCTATTGGTTGAGCAAGATGCATAGGTTGTCTAGAATTTAATATATGTGAAATTTCATAGAGGCTGGTCATGGAAAGGGAGAGAATGATCATGTAGGAAAATACATCAAAAGAGCCTTAGCTCACAAAAAATTAAACTACAAAGATGGAGCAACATTGACATATGTAAAATCCATTGTCCAGTGCCATAACACTACAATTAGTCTAAATACGGAAGGTGAGTCTACGGTTCATAGATTTTTTTGGTTGATAGATAATACTAACATTGCACCATATGAAGATTGTTGCACACTAAAAGGATCAAGTGAGTTGCACTCTTTTAGAAGCTTTGATGTAGGTTCATGGAGTATCCATAGATGAAAAATACCATCCTTTTGTACATCATGGGCAAAGGAAAATTGGGATGAGTGTGAGTCGACATAATGGTTGGAGAAATGGGATATACAAGTTTTTGACCCAATTCAGACCTATCGCTCCCCAAAAGCACTGGAAATGGTAGAAATGGATTCAAACATTAAATTTTAATTTTGATTAGATCTAGTGCAACCTAGTAATACACACACCGCACACACACACACACACACACACACATGTACATGTGTGTGTGTGTGTGTGTGTGTGTGTGTGTGTGTGTGTGTGTGTGTAAATTCAATATGCAACATTATAACTTTTACCTAAGTATTTGCTAATATGTATATTCATCATAGTAGGCCATGTTTTTCCTATTATTGCACTTGAAGAGAATGAAGAAGGGATAGATTATTATTTATTTTGTTATGTCCAGGCCAAAAAAATTTACATCACTCGATTTCAGATGGGGAACATATCAAAAATATAGATGCAAGAGGAACCATCAAACTTTAAAAGAATGCACCAAAAATCCTAATCCTAACACAAAAGAAATTGAGAAAAAGTAAGTAGAAACTCCCTCAATTTGACAATTATTCCCTTTCTTGCTTCTCTAAAAGAGTTGATGTAGATCCTATATTAAAAAAATGAAATCAAGATTTAAAAAAAAATGATAATATGATGATGAGAAGAATTGAAAGAAGATGGTTCACAAAAAATGAGAGAAATGATCACAATTTATAGAATTTGCAATAGAAATTGCAAATTAGCAATTTTAGTACACAAAAAGGTAAATGTAATAAAATATGAAAGTTTACAAATTGAAAGAGGAAATTTGTCATTATGTATGATAAAAGGATGCACAATTAGAAATTGAAGAGTTGAAAAAGGAAAATTTTCATAAACTATGACAAATATGACAAAAGGAAAAAGAGGAAAATTGTCATGAACTATGACAATTATGAAAAGGGAAAAAGGAAAATATCATTAACTATGACAAATTATTAAAAAAGAGAAAATGGAATTTTTCTTAAGCTATGACAATTTATGACAAAAGAAAAAAGGGTAAGTGGAGGCTTAATAAAGATGAAGTGAAAGCACAATTAGTGGGAAAATGTAAGAGTTAGGATTTTTGAATTTAAAAACTCATAAATCCCTCTAAAAATGGAAATTAGAATTTAGGAAATAGAAAATTTCAAAAATTCATGGAAATGGAATAATTAATTAAGTAATATTAATTAACTATAAATAATTAATAAAAGAAGATGGATTAATAAAATGAAATGAATTAATGATTAAAGACATAGGAATAAGGCATGGGTTATTTTTTCCTATAAGAGAAATTAATAGAAATGATTGGTGAAATGTTAAAATAAATACAAGTAATAACCCTATTAAAGGATTATGATGAAAATCTAGATCAAATATGACGACATTAGATTGAATAAGGGACTTGATATTGATGAAATAAATGATGCTAGATGAAGGATAGAAATTGATGGCAAGATAATGATGGGATAGGATGACAAGGCACTGAGGGACATGAAAATGCCAAGAGATCAAATGATGGAATAATGACATGCCAAGGACACATGACATGAATTAATGAATGTTGATAAGGAATTGAAGGACATAACAATGCCTAAAGGATTGATGATGAAAAGATGACATTGAAATGGTTTTGAATTGCTTTTGAGATGATCTACATTTTGATTGAATGATGATCAAGTTGGCCAAACAATCAAAGTTAGTGAAATGAGAAAATGGGAAAAGTTGTTGGGACTCAAAATTGAAGCCTCAATTTTGAGTACCATTAAAAAATCAAGCCCCATGAGCACTTTTAAATGCGCATGTATTTGATTGTCCATTAGAGGCCTAAGAGGTGTTCAATGTTTCTAACACCTTCCATTTAATATGTCCACTAGCTAAATGTGAGTCATAATGTTCGATTTCAGAGCCTAATCAGGTGTTTTGGTTAGTTCTTAAAGTTAGCCAAAAGACCTCTTGATGCAAAATTGATAATTTTCAGAAAAATGTAAAATGAGATTCAAATTTTCTTTCAGTGATTGAATTTGTTTCAAATCAATGCTAGAGGGTGAATGAGTTAGTTTTGAAGTTCAGTTGTTTGTAAACAAATTTTTTTTATAGCGAGACCCACTTTGGGGCTTGACTAATCCCATCACATTAATAAGGTGGAGAGATTTAATATATTAAAGGATACACCTTATTATATGCCCTAAAAAGAAACTTGTGGAGTCTTTTTAGCAACAGGGCTTCTCATTTCTGAAAATCTCACCAGTTGGGTAAAATGGGTCTTACATTCACGAAGCTTTTTCAATGGTTGCTTGCAAAGAAGGAGATGTACATTCTGAGTTGTAGGAGGCTGAAAAGAGGCTATCTAATGATGAAGTAATTCTATCATAGATACACCATAGACATCAAGCAACAATCTAGGATGCATTAATTACTGACTCTGACATATCTAAAGTTAAAATAGAGGACAATTTGAAAAGCCTTCATACTGAGCAAGATAGCTATGGAAAGGAATGGTAGTGCAAGCCTAAGCTAGTTATCCCAACAAAAATAAAAAAATAAGAAATTAGGTCTACAGATATCACTAAGATAAGATCAACACCAGTTGTAATAAAAGTTATTTCAAGGGACACACAACTTGAAACTTTTGGAGTTAAATCTAAGTCAAGGGGATATATATCTACACCTAAAGTTGAACTTTTGAATCTTTTAGACAATGAATATTTAGAAGACCAGATACCAAAGCATCACTTAGTTGATAAAGAGTGTGTTGTTTTGATTTGAAAAGTATGCAATAGTAAAACTACATCTATTATGCATTTTTTTCACCCAAGCTATGTTTCTAGTGAACACAAGTGATAGCTTAGAAGCCTTGTGATAAACCCATACATTGGTCATATTTTTGCACCTGGTGCTCTTGACGGGGCTATAAAATTTTGGAAAATTATAGAAAATGGGTTATCTTTGAAATTGATTAGTATGATAGAATCTATATCACCAAGCCAAAGGATATGGCTTGAGGACATCGCATGGCATCCTAATGGAGAATTTTTTTTTGTAGCATATAGTGGTGATGGTGGAGATCATCAAAAATCTATTATTAATATGCATGGAGTTGAGAAGGTGACTTTCTTAGAAGAAAAACCTCATATAAATGGTATTGTAAATAGTATTAAATGTATACCTTTGGATATTGTGCACTTTGGTACTGGGGGATGTGATCATATTGTCGTCTTGTGGAATGAAAAAGAGAAGGATGGGGGTTGGGAGCCAAAGTCCTTGCATCAAAATTCACACACCTCTTTAGTCATGGGTGTAGCAGGGGTGGCTAAGATTTAGATGGTAGTAGGGGCATTCAAGAGTAGACAAAAGAAGGCATCCCACGCATCTGCATCCATGCCAAAGTATATCTGCAACTCTAGCTCCCTAGCATTTGGAAGAAAGAAGATCACCACTAGCCATAGTCAAAGAGGAAGAAAACCTCAAGACTCCACATGTGATTAGAGGCAAGGCATAGCATTAATGGAAATCACTAAAGGAAGGTATGTTGCAAAGGCCATAGGTAAAACTAGAGTAGTGCACAATGTATGGTTATTGAGGGAAGTGAGCTTCATAGGATTATAAATCCCTTGTATGGCAGAAGTGGCATGGTAGACTTCCCATAGTTTGAAATTGTAATTGTCACTCTCCAACGTGTCTATGTGAGACAAGAGAAAAGGAGTGATGTTGGAAAGTTTGTAATTGGGGAGATGAAATCCACACAAGTAGAGGAGACTCATGACTAAAATGAATGTAGTAAGGGAGGCATAAATAGTAGAGGGAAATGCACATTCCTTGTCTTATTCTGGGAAGACCATAAGGAAGAGGTCTGTCTGCACTAAAAGAGGGAGATGACAGAGAAAGAAGATGGTCAACATGAGATTTCCAAAATAATCCACATTAGAGTATAAGAGTAGGTGGTTTCTAAACATAGGGTGGTGGGATGAATAGAGTTTGTAGGGCATTTATTTCAATCATTAAATACTCTAGTGTACAAGAGGTATATTGTCTTAATGACAAGAGCCTTTCAAAGGCTAGCCTCACATGGTGGTCTAACTTGGACAACTGGTAGAGACCAAAAGAAATTTTTGAAGTTTTTCATATTGAAGTTTGGTTCAAAATTTGTAAGTGGTAAATTGGTTCAAAATCTTTTCTCACTAAGTGTGAGTGATGAATCTAGTCTAAATATCTATACAAATTCATAATTTATTTTAATATCAGTGGCTTTCAGTATTTGCGTGTAGATCTAGTCTATTTGGAAAGAGGAAGTATAGGTTTCTTGATTGATGGTTTATGTGGTTGTTTGTATCTACTAAAGTAGTTGATCTCAAAGGGTGAATCACTGTTGTGATTTCATTTTCTTCTTCATGTAGGTGGCAGCTCTACAAGGATTCTATCTATAGTGTGAAGGATTTCTTATTTGCACCTATGCCAATCAGTAGACCAAAGATTTCAAACAACAACACATAAAAGGTATTTTCAATTTTCATGTATGTGCATTTCATGAAAGTTGAATGAACAAAATGGTTGCCTCCATCTATTGGTTTCAGCACTAAGAAAATAGAGGTAGGAGTTTAGTATTTTGAAAGATGGATTCAAAAGCTAGGTCTAAAAGTGATGTGCCAACTCTTGAAAGTGTTTGTGAAAATATTACTAAGATGAAAAGAAAGATTCATGATAAGACTATCGTAATGATAAGAAATACAATTGGTGGTATTAAGGGTCTTAGTGGATTTACAATTTACATGAAGTTTAAATCAGTAGTTATGAATCTTGATGAATTTTTTAGACCTCAAGAGTCTCCGTGGCTAGTAGTACTCTTAGAAGTTTTTATGCCACATCCAATTGATTGGTCAACAAAGTCAAGGTTTGAAAAGATTACTAAAATCCAAGATTTTATCATGGAGATTGAAAGTGCTTTGAATGCTAATGAATCTAATGATAATGAATGCAATGAATTCATTGAAAATGATGTTGAAGATGAAGAGTCTCAGTTTTATAAATTAGAGGATAGTAACTAGCAATTTGATGATAGGCATAATGTGGATTCACCTTGTGATGCTGATGATTGTAAAGAAGTGGAAAATTATGATAGCAATAAGAGTTTTTCTTCTAGTGATAAATGTGAATATATCAACATACTAGTTGTTGAGGTGTCATCTAAAGAAGAAGGTGCATGTGGTGGTTAGAATTTTGATTTTTAAGAATATATTACAATGAGTCTGCTATTGTAAATGTGTCAAGCTATCCAAATAACAATCATAGCCAATGAAAAGAAACTAGTAATGAAGTCTTGTTAAGTGTTAATGAGATTTCATATTTGTTGGCTCGTGATTTTGAAAGGTATTCAAACCTATCCAAGGATGCTTGTGCTTTGCCACATTTTGCATTTTCATATGATGAAGTCATTTCCCCTAAATTTGATGTTGAAGAAGATATAGTTTTAGAATATGCTATGTCAAGGTTTGGAGGTGTATGTGAGGGTAATCCATCTATCAATACACATGATGATTTCTATGTTGAGAATTAAAATGTAGAGATAAGGTATGTTGTTGGTTCATTTTCTTCTTTTTTTCATGAGGTTGAGATAAATTTAGATTGCTCATGTGTTGAGGAAAGTAATAGTAATGAAATGATTTACTCTATTGAGTTATTTGAGGAAAAAATTGATACGGATCAGCATATTGTGAACATACAATTTCATGATGATTCTTGTGACTTGGTATCTAATCAGTTTTTTGAGTGTGAAGAGGTTGTTGTGAATGTTTGGTCTAGTTTATGGAGTACTATTATTACAAATGAGGAGAAATCAGATTTTATATTTTCTTCATATTTGGATCCACAAGGTGAGTTATAATTTGAATCAGGTAACTTGTTGAATGGAGTAGAGTACCAAACTTTTGTGTTTTTGGTTGAAGGTGTCCATGATTTAGTTAGTGATGATAAATTTCAGTTTGATGTAAATTTTTATGATCACACTGATTCATATTTCATAGTGAACAAGACGAAGAAAGTAATTCAGTTTTTATATGCACTATGATAATAGTTTTGTTTCACCTAATCTGTTGATGAGAAGATCAGATATATGTGGTGAAACTAATGTAAATGAAAGTTTTAGTTTACCTCAAGAAGATGTTAATGAGAATTAGATGTATCAAAGAGGTAAGGAGTTTTGAAATGTTCTGCGAACCCAGGTCCATCATTTGTACATAAGGAGTAGTTGTTTCCCTGCTTTCAATAAAGTTGTTTAAGAAAGAAGTTTTTGCTATCAGGTGTGTGATCTTCTTCATCTAGAGATCTAAATCCTTATCATGCCTACAAGGGACATGCATCCACAGATAGAGCCACTATTGGGACTCAAAATTGAAGGCTCAATTTTGAGTATCATTGAAAAATTAAGCCGCATGAGCACTTTTAAATACATGTGTACCCGATTTTCCATTTGTGGCCTAAGAGGTGTTCAATGTTTCTAGCACCTTTCATTTAATATGTCCACTCATCCCACAATGGTAAATTGACATTTTGATCTATTTTGTGAAGTCTTGTTTCGAGCAATTTACAAGTTTGCATTTTCACCTGTGTTAAATAGTGACAAGAGGCCTTGTTCACAATTGAATATCTCACACCCAGTAATGTTCCATGACTCACCACTTTGTAGATATTTAATGTGCATAACAAAGAACCTATGTTACAAGTTTTAAGTCATTTTGAATCCATTTTATTAGGTTGTGAACCCCTCAAAGTTGGTAGTTTACTATTTTCATGCATTTGTAGATTGTGCAAAATTTTGGAAGGCCCTATTTGACAAGTTATAACTTTTGAAAAATTGACCAAAATAAGAAAATTCCTTTTGCATCATATTCTAAGGGTCAAAAAAATTCTACATTCCTAATTTGAGCTTATGTTGATTTTGTTTGATCAGTTTTCAAACACAATTCTATTTGCAATTTACAAAGCTTCACTGGTGTCATGGACAGATTGGTCGGTACCCATGTTGATGATGTCATATCTCAAAATCTATGATATGTGAGATCAAATAGATTGTACCGCTATGTTCTAATTTAAAATATTTCAAGTGTGCCAATTTTAAAATTGTGACAAATCCATTTGCACACTTTCCTAGGTCCATTCCATTTGCAAAAAATGCTTTTCTGTCAGTGTTTCTAGTCTACAAATTTTGAGTAGCCCACTTTGACCATTCACCAAATATGTCCTATTATTCGTAATGAGCCCAAGTTGTATATTTATACTCTCCTCATGATAGTGAACCAACATCCTAGTTTTCATCTTCCCAAGTGTCAGTTTACCCAATTTTCAGAGCCAATTCCAAATGTAATTTATTGTTTTCTAAGTTGCTTTCTTGCAGGCAGTTTTAAAGGGGCAACTTTGATAGTCAATATCTTTTGACTGGGAATTTTTCATGAGACAAATTTTTATAGGGTAGGATTATACAGAACAAAGAGTCAATATGTTTGATTCTAGAGCCTGATCAGGTGTTTTGGTCAGTTTTTAAAGTCAACCAAAGGACCTCCTAACGCAAAATTGATAGTTTGTAGAAAAATGTAAAATGAACTTCAAATTCACTTCCAGTGGTCAAATTTGTTTCAAATAAGTGCCAAAGGGTGAATGAGTCAGTTTTGTAGTTTAGTAATTTGGAAATGAAAAATTTTCAGCTAGACCAATCCCATTAGATTAATAAGGTGATAAAAATAAGGTGGAGAGATTTAATGTATTAAAGGATAGACCTTGTTATATGCCTTAAGCTACTTGTCCCAACAATAATAAAAATATAAGAAGCAATTAGGTTTACAGATATCACTAAGATAAGGTCAACACTAGGTGTAATAAAAGTTATTTCAAGGGTTAGACAACTTGAATCTTCTTGAGTTAAATCTAAGTCAAGGGGATATATATCTACACCTAAAGTTGAACTTGTGAATCTTTTAGACAATGAATATTTAGAAGAGAAAATTCCAAAGAAGAAGTTAGGTGATAGAGAGTGTGTTGATTTGATTTCAAAAGTATGCAGTAGTAAAACTGCATCTATTATGCAATTTTTTCACCTAAGTTATGTTTCTAGTGAACACAAGCAAAAGCTAAGAAGCCTTGTGATAAACCCATCCATTGGTCAGATTTTTGTAACCAGTGCTCTTGATGGGGCTATAAACTTTTGGAAAATTCTAGAAAATGGGTTGTCTTTGAAATTACTTAGTATGATAGAATTTGTATCACTAGAGAAAAGGAGATGGCATGAGGACATCACATGGCATCTTGATGGAGAAAATTTGTTTGCAACATATAGTAATGATGGTGGAGATCATAAAAAATCTATCATTAATATGCATGGAGCTAAGAAGGTGACTTTCTTAGAAGAGAAACCTCATATAAAAGGTATTATAAACAATATTGTGTCTATGCCTTGTGATAGTGTGTGCTTTAATACTAGGGTATGTGATCATACTATGGTCTTATGGAATGAAAAAGAGAAGGATTAAGGTTGGGAGCCAAAATCCTTGCATCAAAATTCACACACCTCTGTAGTCATGGGCATAGCAAGGGCGGATAAGATTTAGATGGTGGTAGGGGCATTCAAGAGTAGACAAAAGGAGGCAACCCACCCATTTATGTTCATGCCAAAGTATATCCACAACCCCAACTCCATGGAATTTGGAAGAAAGAAGATAACCACTAGCTATAGTCAAAGAGGAAGAAAATCTCAGAACTCCACATGCGATTAGAGTCAAGGCATGGCATTAATGGAAATCACTAAAGGTAAGTATGTTAGCAAGGCCATAGGTAAATCTAGAGCAGTGCATGATGTCTGGCCATTGAGGGAATTGAGATTCATAGGATTATAATCCTTAGCATGGTAGAAGTCATTCAACAAGCTTCCCATAGTTTGAAATAGTAATTGTCACTCTCCAACATGTCTGTGTGAGAGAAAAGAAAGGGAGCAATGGTAGAAAGGTTGTAATAGGGGAGGAGACATCCATGCAAGGAGAGGAGACTCATGCCTAAAAAGAATGCAATAGGAGAGGCATTAATAGTAGATGGAAATGTGCATTCCTTGTCTTATTGTAGGAAGACCACAAGGAAGAGGTTCACACGCACCAAAAGAGGGAGGTGATAGAGAAAGAAGATAATTCCCATGACATTTCCAAAATACCCCATGTTAGAGCATAAGAGCAAGAAATTTCTAAACAAAAGGTGACAGGGAGAAAAGAGTTTGGAAGGCATTCATCTTGAAGGTGGATATGGAAACAACCAAAGCGACCAGTGTAAGGGGAATGCCCATGCATAGAAGATGTAGAGGCATCCATGATTCATACCAAGGATAAAAGGGAAACAAAAGTTCAAACACTTTTTCCCACATTCAGAGTATGGATAGTTCTTTCAATTGTTAAATACTCTAGTGTATAAGAGGTATACTATCTTAATGACAAGATTCTTTCAAAGGCCAGCCTCACATGGTGGGTCTAACCTAGATAGCTCACAGTGACCAATAGATAAATTTTGCCCCAAAATTTGCAGGAGAAAAGTGCCACGTGGCAACTAGTCATATGCCTAGGAAGAAAATTTTGAAGCTCTACAATGGTACGCAAATTGAAGACCTCATATGGTCAGAAGTAAAGTTTTTGAAGGGCTCTAGTGGTACACCGATCGTAAGAGCAGAAGGTCAAAAATTAGTGTTTGAGATGCTTCAAAGCATATGATTGGGAGAGGCTTAGTTTGAAGATTGAGATGCTATGGGATAAAAACTAAAACAATTCAAATGCATAAATAGATGTGGGGCCCACACAGATAATTGGCCAATGAAGAGTTGACACTTGGCACTGGTGGATTGGGTAGTAATAGCAAAGGGAAATAAATAGCTACAAAATCAAAATTCACAATGTTTTTGAATGCATGAATTTTCAAGTGCACATTGATTTGAATAATTTTATGATTTTATATAGTTTATACTATATAAATTTTTAAATATTTTTATTTTAATTCTCTATTTAGTTTGGGAGCCAAATATTCAAAGTTGTCTTAGGGGCACTTTTTTATCCAAAATACACAGTGTAGCATACTATTGGAACTAGAAGGAAATGAACTTTCCAAATATGGGCTCAAATTTTGCACAGGTGCTCATTGGTTTGAGTTATAAGTAGATTTGTAAAATTTGGGGCCTTCTTAGTGAAATGGGTAAAAATTGAAATTGCAATTACAAGCTTAGTAAAACATGGTAAAAAGGCAGTTGGGGTCAATTTTGGTTACCTTAATTCAGATTAAACCCAAATTTTTACCACCATTTCACAATTTGGCTAAGATATTTTGGAAAACAAAGGTTTTCATCATTTAGTAGAGATATTTCCAAGTTTGTTAAAAGAAAGTGATGAAAACATATCAGAGCTCAGGGGTAGAAAGAGAAAAGAGGTTTTGCAATAGCAAAGGATAGAATTTCAAGTGGACACATGTCATCTTTAGATTAGATCTAGGAATTCACTCCTTGTCTATATCATCTTCTTTCTCATCCATCGTAGAGGTTGGTTCCAATTTTTGGAGAAAAACTACTCACTATTGTGATACCATTTTTGGTTCCAATTTTGATGTATTCCCATCACTGAGACACCACAATTTCTTCAGCAATTTCTCTTGTATGAAAAGCAATAGGAAATATAATATAACAAGTTCAGATCTATTAAGTGTTTCTATGCTTTTGATTTCATGCATATGAATGTATTATTTCAAGGAAACCAATACAAAGAACAACATGTCTTGAATTTCATTTTATATCTTGTCTCCTTTATCAATAATTTTCAATGTTTTATGATTTTTGAACAAAGAGCAGAGGTCATAGTTAAAACCCCTTAATGCTATATATTGTTTCATTGTTGCTTATAATTCAAGGAGTTATGTAAATTCTTTAGGGAAATCAAAAGGGTTTCAAGTTTATTGAGGAGGATATCAGGTGAGAATGAGATTTAGATTGAACATAGATGTCTGTTTACAAGGTGAATGGATAGATTAGATATCTGATGATATGAATATGTATTAGGTATATGTATGTATGTATTTGATTCATAGAATTTCCCAATGTATTAGGCACTGATCAGTTATATGATCAATTAGTTCTTGTTATTGCATATTTTGGGTTTTGCTGAACTCAACATTATTAATCAAATGCTTTTTCATCTTTCATGTTGAAGAGCTAAAAAGTCTAACCCTCACTCAACTTATGAATTACATTGTTTTGCATTTAGCTACTGTAGATCTATGTTATTGCATAAGTTAATAGGATAAGTAAGGGTTAAATCCATTGATTATAGATTTAGGAATATGTTCTTGCACTAGTACCATATTAATTGAATCTGAGGTCCACCTACCTAGGTTTTGTAGAGCCTAAAGTAGAAGAAGGGTCTAGCCTTAAAGTTGGCCTGATGTTTGAAATGATATGTTAAAAATGAGAGTTAGCTACCCCTACATGTTTCATATTCTCATCGAGGTAATTTGAAACCTATAGCATTTTCAAAAACCAACAAAATAGTGACTCTACTAGGGAATTGTATTGAATTTGTATGATAGAAAAACCTCTAGAATTTGAAAAGGATTCAATACAAAAAAAAAGAAAATTTTTGCTATAGTAGCAAGGTTGCGAGGTGTTTTCCATATCCTTGCTAAATTTTGTGTCCGCTAGTTAAGATTTATTCATAAATAGCAGTATGTTGTAGGATTGGAAAAGTTAAGTTCACTTCAATTTTTGCATATGCTATTGAGAAAGGTTTTAGAGTCAAGAATCAATTTATGAAGTGTATTCTATTTTCAAGGTGTTAATGATTTGCAAACTTTTCATATTGAAAGTTTGGTTTAGAATTTGCAAGTGGTAAATTGTTTCAAAATCTTTTCTCACTAAGTGTGAGTGGTGACTTTGGTCTAAATCTCTGTACTAGTACATAATTTCTTTTAATAACAAAGGCTTTTAGTAATTGGGGGCAAATCTAATTTGTTTGGAAATAGGAAGTATAGGTTTCTTGATTGATAGTTTATGTGGTTGTTTGTATCTTCTAAAGTAGTTGATCTCAAAGGGTAAATCAATATTGTGATTTCATTTTCCTCTTCAAGGAGGTGGTAACTCTACAAGCATTCTATCTATGGTGTGAAGGATTTCTCATTTGCACCTATGCCAATTAGAAAATCAGAGGTTTCAAACAATAACACATAAAAGGTATTTTCAATTTTCATGTATGTGCATTTCATGAAAGTTGAATGAAAAAAATGGTTGCCTCTATCTAGTGGTTTCAACACTAAGAAAATAGAGGTAGGATTTTAGTATTTTAAAAGATGGATTTAGAGTCTAGGTCTGATAGTGATGTGCCAACTCTTGAAAGTGTTTGTGAAAATATTACTAAGCTGAAAAAAATATTCGTGCTAAGATTGTCATAAGAAATACAATTGGTGATATTAAGGGTCTTAGCAGATTTCAAATTTACATGAAGTTTAAATTAGTAGTTATGAATCTTAATGAGTTTTTCAGACCTCAGAAGTCTTCATGGCCAATGGCACTCTTAGAATTTTTTTATGCCACATTCAATTGATTGGTCAGCAAAGTCAAGGTTAGAAAAGATTATTGAAATCAAATATTTTATCATGGATATTGAAATTTATTTGAGTGCTAATGAATCTATTGATAATGAATGCAATGAATTCATTAAAAATGATGTTGAAGATGAACAGTCTTAGTTTTATGAATCAGAGGATAATAACCAGCAATTTGATGATAGGCATAATGTGGATTCATGTTGCTATGCTGGTGATTGTAAGGAAGAGGAAAAGTATAACAACAATAAGAGTTTTTTCTTCTAGTGATAAATGTGAATATATCAAGATACCAATTATTGAGGTGTCATCTAAAGAAGAATGTGTATGTGATGGTCAGAATTCTAAATTTTCAGAATATTTTACTAATGAGTCTATTGTTGTAAATGTGTCAAGCTATATAGATAATAATCATAGCAAAGGAAAAGAAACTAGTAATGAAGTCTTGTTAAGTGTTGATGAGATTTTAGATTTGTTGGCTCATGATTTTGAATGATATGGAAACCTATCTAAGGATGCTTGTACTTTGCCACATTTTGCATTTCATATGATGAAGTCATTTCCCAAAATTTGATATTGAAAAAGATATAGTTTTAGAATATGCTATGTCAAGGTTTGGAGGTGTATGTGATGGTAATCCATCTATCAATACACATGATGACATATATGTTGAGAATTAAAGTGTAGAGATAAGGTATGTTGCTAGTTCACTTTCTTCTTGTTCTCATGAGGCTGAGATACATTCAAATTGCTCATGTGCTAAGGGAAGTAATAGTAATGAAATGATTTACTCTAATGAGTTATTTGAGAAAAACATTGATATGGATCAGCATATTGTGAACATGCAATTTCATGATGATTCTTGTGACTTGGTATCTAATTAGTTGTTTGAGTGTGAAAAGGTTGCAATGAATGTTAAATCTAATTTATGGAGTACTGATTACAAATGAGGAGAAATATATTTTATATTTTCTTCATTTTCGGATGCACAAGGTGAGTTACAATTTGATTCATGTAACTTGTTGAATGGAGAAGAGTACCAAAATTTTGTGCTTTTGGTTGAAGTTGTCCATGATTCAGTTAGTAATGATCAATTTTAGTTTGATGTCAATTGTTATGATCATGCTGATTCATATTTTCATAGTGAGCAAGACAAAGAAAGTAATTCAAGTTTTTATATGCACTATGATAATAGTTTTGTTTCACCTAATCTGCTAATAAGAAAATCTGATGTATGTGGTGAAACTAATGTAAGCAAAAGTTTTAGTTTACCTCAAGAAGATGATAATGAGAATTAGGTGTATCAAAGAGGTAAGGAGTTTTGAAACTTTCTAGTGACTCGGGGCCACCATTTGTACATAAGTAGGAGTAGTTGTTTCCCTGTTTTCAATAAAGTTGTTTGAGAGAGAAGTTTTTCCTATTAGGTCTGTGGTCTTTTTGAAGAATCCATCTACACACTTTCTTGGGTCCATTCCATTTGCAAAAAATGTTTTTCTGTTAGTGTTTCTAGTCTACAAATTCTAAGTAGCCCACTTTGACCATTCACCAAATGCATCTTGTTATTCGTCATGAGACCAAGTTGAAGATTTATACTCTCCTCATGTCAATGAACCAAAATCCTAGTTTTCATCTTCCCAAGTGTTAGTTTGCCTAGTTTTTAAAGCCAATTCCAAACACAATTTATTGCTTTCTAACTTGCTCTCTTGCAAGCAGTTTTAGAGGGGCAACTTTGATAGTCAATATCTTTTGACTAGGAATTCATCATGAGACGAGTTCCAACAAGGTAGTAGTATGCAGAACAAAGAGTCAGTATGTTGAATTCCAAATCTGGATCAGGTGTTTTGGTCAGCTTTTAAAATCAGCCAAAGGACTTCTTGATGCAAGATTGAAAGTTTGCAAAAAAATGTAAAGTGAGCTTCAAGTTCACTTTCAGTAGTTGAATTTGTTTCAAATTAGTGCCAGAGGGTGAATGAGTCAGTTTTGTAGTTCAGCCATTTGGAAATGAATGTTTTTTTTTAGCTTGACCCACTTTGACTAATCTTGTTAGATTAATAAGGTGATAAAAATAAGGTGGAGAGATTTAATATCTTAAAGGATAGACCTTATTATATGCCCTACACACAAACTTGTGGAGTCTTTTCAGCAATTAGGCTTCTCATTTCAGGCTATTTGATGCTAAAGTAATTCTATCATAGATACGACATAGACATCAAGCAACAATCCAAGATGCATTAATTACTGACTTTGAAAAATCTAAAGTTAAAATAGAGGGAAATTTGAAAAGCCTTCGACCTGAATAGGATACCTATGGAAAGGAATGGCAGTGCAAGCCTAACCTAGTTGTCCCAAATACAATAAAGAAAGAAGCAATCAAGTCTATAGATATCACTAAGATAAGATCAACACCAAGTATAATAAAAGTTATTTCAAGGGACAAACATCTTGAATTTTCTCGAGTTAAATCTAAGTCAAGGGGATATATATCTACAACTAAAAATGAACTTGTGAATCTTTTAGATAATGAATATTCAAAAGAGTAGATACCAAAGCAGTAGTCAGGTGATAGAGAGTGTGCTGATTTGATTTTATAAGTATGCAGTAGTAAAATTGCATCTATTATGCAATTTTTTTACCTAAACTATGTTTCTAGTGAACACAGGTGAAAGCTAAGAAGCCTTGTGATAAACCCATCCATTGGTCAAATTTTTGAACCTAGTGCTCTTGATGGGGCTATAAAAATTTGAAAAATTCTAGAAAATGGGTTGTCTTTGAAATTACTTAGTATGATAGAATCTATATCACCAGGGAAAGGAGATGGCTTGTGGATATTGCATGGCATCTTCATGGAGAAATTTTGTTTGCAGCATATAGTGCTAATGGTGGAGATCATCAAAAATCTATTATTAATATGCATGGAGCTAAGAAAGTGACTTTCTTAGAAGAGAAACCTCATATAAAAGGTATTGTAAATAGTATTGTATGTATGCCTTTGGATATTGTGTGCTTTTTTGATATGGGATGTGATCATACTATGGTCTTGTGGAATGAAAAGGAGAAGGCTGGAGGTTGGGAGCCAAAGTCCTTGCATCAAAATTCATACACCTTTGTAGTCGTGGGCATAGTAGGGGCGACTAAGATTTAGATGGTGGTAGGGGCATTCAGGAGTAGATAAAAGGAGGCAACCCACACATATACGTCCATGCTAGAGCATATTTGAAACCCCAGCTCCATGGCATTTGGAAGAAAGAATATCACCACTGGTTGTAGTCAAAGAGGAAGAAAACCTCAAGACTACACATGCAGTTAGAGTTAGGGCATGGCATTAATGGAAATCGCCAAAGGTATGTATGTTAGCAAGGCCAGAGGTAAATCCAAAGCATTGCACAATGTCCAGCTATAGAGGGAAGTGAGCTCATAGGATTATAAGTCCTTGGGATGGAAAAAGTGGCACAACATACTTCCCATAGTTTGAAATCATAATCATCACTCTCCAACATGTCTATGTGAGAGAAGAAAAAAGGAGTAGTGTTGGAAAGGTCATAATAGGGGATGCAACATCCACAAAAGTAGAGGAGTCTCATGCCTAAAAAAAATATAGTAGAGGAGGCATAAACAACAAAGGGAAATGCACATTCCTTATCTTATTTTAGGAAGACCACAAGGAAGAGGTCCACGTGCACCAAAAGAGAGAGATAGTAGAGAAAGAAGATGGTCCCCACGACATTTGTAAAATACCCCATGTTAGAGCATAAGAGTAATTGGTTTCTAAGCAAAGGGTGGCAAGGAGAATAGAGTTTGTAGGGCATCCGCATTGAAGGTGGATATGGAAACATGAAAAGTGACCAGCGTAAGGGGAATGCCCATGCATAGAAGATGCGAAGGCATCCACAATTCATGCCAAGGATAAAAGGGCAAGGAAAGTTCAAACACTTTTTCCCACATTCATAGTATGGGTTGTTCTTTCAATCATTAAATACTCTAGCATACAAAAGGTATGTTTTATTAATGACAAGAGCCTTTTAAAGGCTAGCCTCACATGGTGGGTCCAACTCGGATAGCTGGTAGTGACCAAGAGATAAATTTTAACCCAAATTGGGCAAGAGGAAACTACCATGTGGTAACTAGTTGTATGCCTTGGAAGCAAATTTCAAAGCTCTACAGTGGTACATGAATAGAAGACCCCATATGGTTGGAAGGAAAGTTTTTTAAGGGCTCTAGTTGTACACGAGTCATAAGAGAGGAAGGTCAAAAATTAATGTTTACGATGCTATGACCAATGACCACACCATGAGATTGGAAGGTAAAATATTAGTGTTTGAGATGCGACAAAGTGTATTATCCAAAGAGGCTTAGTTTGAAGATTGAGATGCTCTGGGATAAAAATTGAAACATTTCAAATGCATAAATAGATGTGGGGACCACCTAGATAATTGGCCAATGAAGAATTGACACTTGGCACTGGTGGATTGGATAGTACTAGTAGAGGGAAACAAATAGTTATAAAATCAAAATTCACAATGTTTCTCAACACATAAATTTTCAAGTGCACATTGATTTGAATAATTTTATGATTTTATATATTTTATACTATGTAAATTTTTAAAATTTTCATTTTAATTCTCTGTTCAGTGCTGCAGCCAGATTTTGAAATTGGTCTCAAGGGCACATTTTTTATCAAAAATATGCAGTGCAACATACCTTTGGAACTGAGAAGAAATGAGTTTTCTCAATATATAATAACTTTAATTTAATAATTTTTTTTGATTGATAATAAATTAAATACACATTTTTCCAAATATATATGCCTCTTCTTTCTACTAAAAAACCTTGATGTTCACTATCACATTATTTATTAGATCACTTTAGCTTTAAAAATAAAAGCTTTACAAGGCACCAAAGTATTTGCATCCTACATTAAGATTTGTTTATTGTTTAAAAATTAAGTTTGTTTTTAATCTCCTAATATTTTAGCATTTATTTATGCTAAACAATATGAAGAACCTAATGAAAACTTATTGCAATTGGGGCATAACAATCTAATATTAATTGTTTAGGGTGGCATAACTTATCTAAAGAAGAATAAAATGCTCTACGACTGACTATTCATGGTGGTTTTAATGCTGGAAAATTTAGTCCCTCTAGACCAAATTGTTAGCCTTGACCTTAGTTTGTAGTCTCCAATGGGTTGTGCCTAAATGCTAGGGGGTTATCAGGTGATCCCAAAGTAGAGTTGGAAAGATGCACTTGTGGTACACTCAAACTTGCATACCTTACCTAGGGATCTTTCATCTTTATCACATGGGGATTCTTGGCCAAAAAATCTTCTACTAGATTTATTGGTTGACAATATCATGAAAGGATCTTTTCTAAGCCTAGTTGGTAGGTTTCTATCTTATTGACCTACCATTGACATGGTGAGAAAATGGGTCTCTAACAAATGGAAACTGAAGGGCTCTATTGAGGTTGTGGCCATGGAAGGAGCTTTGTTCCTATTCAAATTTTCCAATGTGGATGATAGAAACAAGGTCTTGTCAGGAATGTAGAGAATTAGTAAACACAATCTCATATTATCCAAATGGAAACCTGGCTTCAATCCTTGTGATGATCTAGGTGGATGGTCTCAGTCTAGGTTGGATTATCTAGTCTACCTTTGGAGTTTTGGGATGAGAAAATATTCAAATGGATTGGGAATTTCTTTGGTTTCTTCATTAAAGTAGATATTCTCACCCTTTACAAGTCAAAATTAGGACTTTCCAAGATTTGTGTGAATGTGGTTGTTAAAAAAAACCTCCCTAGTAGTATTGACTAAAAATCTAAATGGGGGACTTGGAGGCAAGTTATTAGTTATAAAAATTTGACCTATACTTCCAAACATGTAATAAATATGGTCATATGGTTACAGAATGTAAACATTACAAGAATAAGGGAGAATTTGGTAATGGAAAGGAAGTTATTAAGGAAGGAAGTACATCAGAAGATGTTTAGGGATGGGCCAAGTTCCTAATAATTGGAAGGAAGATAACAATGTAAGGAGTGAAACAAATGATGTTCAGGGGTGTTCCTTTGGAAAGGGCCAAGTTCCTACCCTCCCTTTGGCAAAAGAAAAGCAAATACACACCACCCAAATGATGAAGATCCTAGCCACAAAATTTCTAGTAAAAATTTTCTCCTCAATGGAGAAGGATTCTAGAAAAGATTTGGAGGATGGTGAATTTTGAGTTGATACCATAGTTGGGAGGGGCCCTTGAACTACAACCATAATGGACCTGAAAGATCCAATAGGAAAAGATCTTGAGCCATTACAAATAGAAGGCTTGTGGAGGGAATTATTGATGAGTTGCTCCTCTTCACAGGGAACCCTGAT
Organism: Cupressus sempervirens; assembly: GCA_028749045.1. Taxonomy (NCBI): domain Eukaryota; kingdom Viridiplantae; phylum Streptophyta; class Pinopsida; order Cupressales; family Cupressaceae; genus Cupressus; species Cupressus sempervirens. Next base: position 691,474,170 of record CM053793.1, read on the forward strand.
GGTTTCCCTTTCATGTATGGAGGATTCTCTATCCTTAGTACTACTTTCCCCACTAATAGTGGATGAGGACTAGAAAAAACATAAGAAAAAGGTGTGTGGTCAACCTAAGGTAAATGTAGGCTCAAAAAAAAGCATTGAAAAAAAACCAACAAGAGTGGCAAGAAAAAAGGCAATTTCTTGTGATATTTCTCATGGGAGGCATAAAAACTTGGAAGACATCCAAAGAGGTAGGAAATAAAATTCATTTCATGAAATATTAGGGGCATAAATAGCCCGAGGATACAATTTTATTTGTAAACTATTATCCATGATCATACGGTAGATATTATCCTTATTCATGAGGTTAAACAAAATTTTGATAAGATTACTAACTATATGTGGTAAGGGGAAACACACATATATAGTGAACTTGTTGGTGCATTAGAGGGCATAGCTACAATGTGAAATCCTAATAGACTAAATTGTATGGAGATCCTCTTCCATCGTAATTTTTTTGTGATGGCCTTTAATGATGAGATAAATGACTAGATGCTCCTAAACTTCTATTCTCCTAATACTAGGGGGTAGACTTCAGGTTTACGGGGAAGCCTCAATGTGCATGGATAGTTTGAAAAGAACCAAATACATTTGTGTTGGGGATTTTATTAGCCCCTCATGACCCTCAAAATAAATGGGTGTTCTTGATGATGTCACACATAGTATGTAGGACTTGGAGGGATTTCTTAGAAGAAATAACCTCATTGATGTGGAGTTGCAAGTAGTGTAGTTTACCTAGTCTAACAATAATATAGGAAGCAACCTCATTTAGGTTAGACTCAATAGGGTACTCCTCTCAACTGATTGGGATATTTCACCTCATACCTCACTTCATGGTTTCCCAAGATAGATGAGTGGCTAGTGCTCCTATAATTCACACAAATATTTCTACTCTAAAATGATAGGGGGTTAATGAGCATGGTGTAAAGGTGATAAATTATATCTAAAATAAGGAGTGGAAGGCTTTTAATATAGAAAACTTCAACCTTATAGATAAGGCTATGTATGAAGATTTGACATCCCTTCTAAAAGTGATATAAATCCCTTCCTTCCTAGAGACTAAATAACTTATATGGGAAAAGAACCAAAGTGGGGAATTTAGTGTAAAAATAGCCTATTAAAGCATAATTGGGGAGGTGGGGAACATAGAGTGGAAGAATGTTTTTCATTCCCACTTTCTCCCCAAAATTAACTTCTTCGTGTGGTATGTATTGCAAAGTAGTATTCACACTATTGATAATCTCAAGAGGCATGACTTTCAAATGGGAAATAGATATGTGTTATGCTACAAGGAGGAAGAGGCAATGCCCCATCTTTTAATCCATTGTCCCTATTCTATGTAGGATAGGTAGAGACTCCTTGGAAATGACCCTCACACCATCCCCTCATTAAAATTATTTGGAAGACCATCCCCCTATGTGTTCTTGAGCATACAAAAGGAGATAAATAACTATATTTTTAGAGATATAGGTACCTTCACACAAGAAGTTACTCAAATAATGATGGGTGTGACTAGGGTGTGTTCTTTAACTTGGAAATGGAAACAACCCCCCACACACATATTGAGGACCATATGTTGATATGCCTCCAAAATATATAGGTATTGAAAAGGCTAGACAAGAACATGAATAATTTGACATAAATCCTCAAAGAAATATCATCATAGGGATCACAACTAATAGAAGTGAAAAAAGGGATATGGATGATGCACACAAACTGTTTGAAATCATGATAAGTGAATACCTCCCACCAAAAAGAGAGCATCATGATATGTTTTCAAAAGACATGATGAATTTTTTATGATTTTGTATCAATATATTTTTATACTTGAATGTCAAAATAGAGACTTTCAGATAATAATTATACACCAACCAAATCATGTTATAGATGGGTAACTGTCATATTTTATAGTCAAAGTACCCATGTCAAGGTATGTGCAAAAGTGTATAAGCATATGGTGGCACATGATAAGATACATGAGGAAAGTATCATAGAATGCTATGACATTATGGATCATATGTCATTGGATGATTCACTCAATATCAAGATGTCAAAGAAAAACTACAACATATAGGTTGTGATGACAAAGAAAAGAGATAGGATATGAAATGCTTGAGAAGATAAGCATGCAAATAATTAAACTACACACAACCCAATTTATTTCCATATAGGTTCAAAGAGATGCCATCTTGAGGAATATATAAAATGATTGGAGGATGTACGCCAAATGGGACTCAAGGATGCAGTGTCTTCTATATTTGGAGTGAATGACTTGTAATGATTCTAGGATATGTTTTCCCTAGATAGAAATATGAGGCCTTAGAGCTATCACAAAAATGTAGTTGGCTATAGTATAGGCTGATTCGGCCACCTTCTAAAGTTGATCCACGCAAACTCTATACAATACAACCCAATATTTGACCAAATACTAAGATGTTTATTTTGGCGAACTCGAACTTGAAAAGATTTGATAGATGCGTGCATAAGATGTGGAAACAAAGAAGAAAATGAAGATGTATGACTAGCTCAACAAAATTGATCACACAATTATCTTTAAAAATACATATTTTGAATTCTCATTTTCTAAAAGTGACATGTGTCACTTTTTTGGCTCATAAGTTGAAATCTTTAGTTTAATCTTTTGTAGAACATTAGAGTTAGTTGTAATATGAATATTCCAAATTTGAAAACTCTAACTTTATCGGTAGTTACAAATACCAATGTGTATCTTTTCGGTAGTTACCTTCTATAGCCTATAAATACAAGGCTTTGTTAAAAAAATGGGGAGATACTTTTTAGCAAAAGGGAAAACTCGGGAGAAATTTTCAAAGGAACTTTTAATAAGTTTAAATTTAATTTGATGTATAAAGGTTTTTCAGTTTGTAATTCTTAAGAAGACAATGAAGAATAGTTTTCTTGTATGCCCAAAATATTCTTCTAAGTGTTATCATTAATTCATTGTATGTTAAATTGGTAATTGTTCTTATGAATTTATGTGTAGCATTTTACTTAGTGTAAATAAATACATCCATTCCATGGTATCTTTATTTGGATGTATTCTATAGCTTATCACTTCTTATATTGTGATCTAGTGTATTGCTTTCACCATCATTTTATTTAGATTCCCAAAACCCTTTGTAAATTATTGTCTTTTATGGATCTCAGTTAGAAATATTATGCCTACTATTGGATTTCATATTTATATATTTTTTCAATTTTGTTTTTTGTCCTTTAGTGCTTTTAGGTGAAAAGTACAAAAAAACTCAAATACCTACATCATATGAGGGACTTGTCTCTCTCAAACAAAAGGGAAGGTTGTAGGTTGATAGTGATCATTTGGAGTCTCTCTAACTATTGGCATAGTTGTCACTATTCATATAGTGAATAGAGTCAAATTTAGAGATTATTTCCTAGTGACAAAATTGTTTACCAAAAAATATCACATTTTTCTATCTTTTCAAAAAATAAATAAGATAATAAAATAGAGAAACATATTATGACCTTACTACACAAGTTTTATGTTTCACCTAATGCCCGCAGTATATATATATACTAGCAATTAAAAGCTTTTGTGCTTGCAACAATAAGTCGATAGATAATTAATACTAAAGTTATTTTTAAATAAATTAAATTATAATTAGGTTTAAATATACATAAAATAAAGTTAATTTTTTTCTTAAATAGAGTAAAATACACTACTTATTTATTCAATTTTTTATACATAAATAAAATAAACATTTTAAAAAAATTGTCCACTACTATATAAAAACTAAAAGCCAAACTAATTTTTTTAAAAAAAAACTAACAAAATTAAATACAAAATCTTAGAATATATTACAAAATTAGATTCAGATAAGCCCAAAAGCTAATCATCGGTCGATCATGGCCACAATCACATTCTCCTCCAACAACATTGATGTTGACCACTATATCAATTATTGTGTTGTGTTGATGTATTGTGTTGTCACATTCTATGCACTCCCTATACAAAAAACCTAGTCTTGTAGAGCACTTCCTCACCTCCATGTCCTGCATACACTAAATACTATATGTTAAAAACATAAATCAAATAAAGAAATTCAATATTCTAGAGGAAGATAACTTAAAATATTCTCAAGCTAATGAGTTAAATTGATAATAATTAGTGTTCTTAAGATGTTTATTAAAAAAATTATCTTTATACATTGTAAAAATATATATATATATTTTTTAAAAATAAATTTAATTTAATAATTTATTTTGATTGATAAGTAATGAAAAACTCATTTTTCCAAAATTATGTTCCCAATCCATTAATCTCATATTGGTTTTGACAAGTGAGTGTCTATACACTTAAGTCATTTTCCTAGTTATGTTGAACAAGTAACATATGTTGAGCACAACATATAAATTAGAGCATCCTAAGTAAACAATGAATGTCAAGTCACTCAAGTGCCAAGCAAATAGTATGTTTCAAGTGATTGAGGAGCCAAGAAAGAAGTGCATGTTGAGTCATTTAGATGTTGAGTGATAGCATTGAAGTCATAGTATGTGTATAGCATCAGGGACTTCAAATGTCAAGTAACGCAATTTTTCATAGTTGTTTGTATTAGCACAAACTACTATGTAAACCATTTTTGGCTGACTTATGGATTGAATTATGATATTTTGGTGATAAGTACAAATCTTAATTGGAAATCCCTATGTATTACATGAATCCAATCACATAAAGAGAATGTTTAAGTGACAATATGGATAAATCATAGTCATTGATTCATACCTAACCCTAAGTCACCTAAGTCTTCTTAAGGAGGACAAACCGTGAACTTCTTATGAATGAGTGTAAAGGGAATGAATGAATAATCAAGGAGAGTTTTGCAAGTGCAAACTAGGACATTCATGGTGACCAAGGCATTATGATTTGAATTGAATTGTAGAATCAGTTAAGGAAGAATAGAGGAAGGAAATAGTGGATATTAGAGAGACATCTAATCAAGTAGGATCAAGTACACAATAGAATAGAGGTGATCTATCATCAAACATTAGAGTGCTAATCATAGGATCCTTTCAAAGACATTCTAATAGGTGAATCTATTAAATCTCTTAACAAAGTAATCCTAGCACATCATATTTAAATCCTCAAACAAGTTGCTTAATTGTGAGTTTAAGTCCTTAAACCAGGCACATTTCTAATAGGGTGAGACCTAACAATCTTTGTAAGCCTTTAATAGGGAAGATCTTTCATAGGCTAGATCATGTTTCATGATCAAACATTGTAACCTTCATTAGATACACTTTATTATTCTAATAATGAAGATTTGTGAGTGTCATCCCCACCCTAGTTTTTCCTTCTCATTGGAGGGTTTCTAGGTAATCATATCTTGTGTCATGTATGTGTGAGGGCTTACTTATTTACATACTTTAAATTTTATTTCAATTTACTTATTGAATATGTGAGATTGATGTGTGGTGAATATTTTTTTGGGTTAAAGTTTAAAGTATTTATTCAACCCCCCAACCCCCCCCCCCCCCCCCCACCCAAACCCCCTCCCCTCTCAAAAGTTTACCTTTCCTATTGTAATTCAAAAAATTGGTGTCAGAGCCTTGTTCTCTGAAAGTGAAGCCTAACAACTTTGAGGAAAAATCTTGGAAATGGAAGTCTACAAGTTGGGAAAAATTATTGACTACTAGGGGATTGAAATAGAACTCATTCTACATCAATTGAATGATGCAAGAGATAATCTAAAGAAATAATTGAGAAGAAGGAAGGAAATTACTATTAAGGAGAATAACACACAATACCAAGAGATGGACACTATGAATCTATTTTCAAATGGAAACTCTAATGAATTTTATGTAGAAATTGTAGATCTAATGGAAAAGAACAGAACCCTAGCTAAAGAAATTAGAAAATCTTAAGATAGAGAAAGAATCACAATCCACGTTAATATGTGAGGTGACCAAACAATAAAAGAAAGCTATGGAAGAAAAAGTCATGGTTAAACATGACAAAAGAGTTTTAATCAATAGATTGGAGGAGAAATTATTAGAAGTAAACAAGATTGCTCACATGTATTTGGAAACAATAAATCAAGTCATGATTTTCTAATTATGAAATAAATAGTAAATATATTGAGATAACAACACTAAAGTTGTAGAATGAATAGTTAAGCAATGATCTAAAAGGGAAAAGGAGTTTTTTGAAAGTTTCAATAAACCAAATGAAGCTATCAAGTACTTTTAAAAATTGATGAGATCTCCTAGATCTAATAATGATATATTTGAATTGGGATACACAAGTACTAAAGAAGGAGAATCAGCGAAAAGTGTTGAAGAAAGAAATAACAAAGGTAAGAACTCAAAATATACTTGTCATAATTGTGGTAAGAAAGGACATGCAACTAATGTGTGTAGGAACAAGGCTATAAATCAAAATGTTAAGTAGAAGAGCATGGAACATTTCCATAAGTGCAACAAAAAAGATCATCAAGAACATGCATGCAGAACAAAGACCATGCACACTCAAAGATTTGAAGGATATTGTTGTAACTATTAGAAGTATGGACATAGAGAATTTGAGTGCAGATCCAAACCCAAGTAGTCATCAAACAAGAATACAAAGGCAAACAACAATAGAAACTTTTATAATTGGGATTATAACACAAGGTACATCTATCACTACTATCAAGATTATGGACATGTCCCTAAGAATTGTATTAGAAAACACTTTAGGCATGTCTAAAAAAGGTGGTTGAATCAAACCACATGTTTTAGTTGTTTGAATACTAGTCACATCAACCAATATTGTCCAACAAGGTCAAAAGCACCAAGTTGTGGGTTCAACAAAGGCAAGAAAGATATTGAAAATGTTAGAGATGAGATGAATAAGACCTAGAAGAGAAAGGAGGATTGTAGCACATCAAGTGCAAATGGGATCACTTCACCCAATCAATTAGGTGATCACACCTCATCAAACTAAGCAATCAAGAAGTATGCAGGACTAATATTTAAAGTTATACCATACATCAGTTCCAAGGATTTAGTTCTAAAAAGATTACATATGCATGAATAAATATGCAAAGTGTTATTATAAACCAAGAAAAAATATTTAAAGTTTTGTCATCTTTTTCATGTTATTGTCGAGCATGAAAAGTTTCTTATAGTTTCCAAAAAAAAATGTTAGTAGATGTTGAGCTAACAAAATAGGTTAGTCGAGGCAAATCTTGTAATGGTTTCTAAGTAAATGGAAAGACATGAGGATGCTGAGTGAGCTAGAAATTAGTTGAAGCCAAGCTTATAGTTGTGTAAACAGTTAGCATTAATTACATTGTTTCAAGGGTTATTTGATCAATTTCTGCTCATTTAACATCATTTGAATTTGAGAAAGAATACAAAGAGCTAAAGGAAATATGGAGAATTTCATCTAAGTGTTTGCAGGAGATTTGAAAGGTTGTTCAACACCATTTCATCAAGATTTGTAAGGTATTTACCATGTCTCAAGCTACATAGTTTCAAATTTAACAAACCCTAGGTATATGTAATGGCATCTAGTTCTAAAGTGAAAGGTGTAGAAAGAAAAGAGTTTTTAAATGTTTAGTTATTTAGCAATAAGATTAAACAATCTATTTTCAAGACTATTCTAGATATAGTGTATAAGTAGTATCCCTTTGGTGCATTGTCTATGATACCATCATGAGTCTTAATGATACAAGATGTCAAAAATTGTTATACTTGCAAGATTGGAAGCATAGGTGATATGGAAATTAGAGAGGAATATGGAAGAATATGTGGAAATGGAGTATTGAAGGAAGAATACAATATTGTTGAGAAGAAAGGGTTAACTCATGCCCTAGATTTTCCAAACGTCTTCAAAACTAAGTAGATTAAGATTGTTTTAAGTAGAATTCATGATAGAAAAAGACTATGAGAAGTGAGTCAAAGGAAGTCATTGAAAAGAACATAGGAGACATATGGAACAAAAGGGGAATAATCATTGATACAATCATAAATTCCTTGATAGCTTTTGTAGTGAGGGTTGTTAGGATAAAACCATGAACAGAAATAAAAACTACATGCAAATATAACCAATAAAAAAAAAAAATAGATCACACAGAAGTGATCACAAGGCACCAAGATTTAATGTGGTTCACCCAATCCCTAGGCTACGCCCACAAAACTACAAGTCCAATATTATTACAATCCAGTGATTACAACCTAATTACAATCTGTAATCCCTTACAACTCAATACCGCTGCAAGAAGCAATTTTGCATCGCAACATAATGAAAAAATACCTAACCTGAAACCCTTTTATACAAGTATTCTATGTCTTTTTAGGGTTAGAACATGTCGGCCATATGTCGGCCACAATATCGACCATGACCTAGAATTTTTTTTTGGGGTGATGCCCTGAACCCCAAAGAATTTATAATGTGTAGTACTTTCCTGATCAGTCACCACAATCTAACAATCTGCCACTTGGGGACTGATCAAGCTCTACACTAAACAACAATCTCCCACTTTGAGACTAATCTTGTAGCAATACCACTACCATATGGGGCTCCCACTAGATCAAACCCCTCTGGACTCTATTGTTCTTTTATTTATGTTTAGTTTAGAAGACCAACTAAAGCTAAAGAGGAGTTTAGCTTCTCCCTTGTTACAACTTTTGTCAACATATCTATTGGATTGTCATTTGTATGTATCTTCTCCAGCTTTAACTATCCATCCTCCAAAACTGACCAAATGAAATGGTACCGCAACTATTGAAGCCATATCATCTCCTTGGCTGCCTCTATAGTAGCAACATATTCTACCTTTGTAGTGGATAGAGCATTAATCTTCTCTAACCTAGAAACCCAGCTCATGGCTGCCCCACCAATAGTAAAGACATAACATATAGTACTCCGCTTGGTATCAATATCCCCTACCAAACCTGAGTCAACATAGCTCTGTAAATCAATAGTAGAGCCCCCAAAGTGTAAACACTTATTAGATGTTCCTCTCAAATATCTAAGAATCCACTCGACAACATTCCAATGCTAAAATCCTGGATGCCTCATATACCTACTAATGACTCCCACTACATGTGCAATATCTGGCCTAGTGCATACCATAGTATACATCAAGCTTCTTATAGCTAAAGCATAGGGTACCTTGGACATCTTATCCTCCTCTCCTTGTGCCTTGGGACACATCTCCTTTGTCAACTTCGAATGACCAGGTAAAGGTGTGCTGATAGTTTTAGCATTCTGCATAGAGAAACATTGCAACACCTTCTCAACATAATCACCCTGAGATAGCATCAATGTTCTGTTCTTCCTATCTCTCCAAATATTCATACAAAGGATTTTTTTTTTTGCCCCCAAATCCTTCATAGAAAATGCATGTTCTAACTGGCATTTTAGCCCCTTAATATGATCCATGTTAGACCCAACTACAAGCATATCATCAACATATAAATATGAAATAATGTATCTATCATCACCAACCTCTCAAAATAAACACAATAATCTAAATGACACCTATTATATCCATGTTCATGCATAAAACTATCAAATTTTAGATACCATTGCCAAGGTGTTTGCTTCAAGCCATATAAACTTTTCTTCAATTTGCACACTAAGTTCTCCTTACCTCTAACCTCAAATCCCTATGGCTGAGCCATATATATTTATTCATCTAAATCACCATAAAGGAAGGTTGTTTTAACATCCAACTACTCTAAATGCAAATCTTTAGTAGCCACAAGACTTAAAACAGTATGGATAGAAGTCATTTTAACAACAGGAGAAAATATCTCATCAAAATCAATTCCCTTTTTCTGTGCAAATCCTTTTACAACTAACCTGGCCTTAAATCTTTTCTTACCTCCTTCCTCTTCTTTTGACCTATAAACCCACTTATTCTGTAAAGCCTTTTTACCTACAAGCAACTTGCACAAATCCCATGTCTTATTCTTCGACAAAGAGTCCATTTCATCTTTCATTGCAGACTCCCATTGAATCTTAGTATCCACCCACACAACACTGTTCTCATTGGTCTCTTGACATGGCTACTCTTTTGGACTACATACTTCATGCTACCTCACTTTTTGGCTTTACTACTTATCCTACATGTTATCTTTCTCATTACTTCATCATAACGTCTAGGTTCACTAGCATCGGCAAGTAAAATAGAATACAAACAAGGAGAAAATCTTTGTGGAGGCCTACTTTTCCTTGTTGACCATCTAACATTCATCGGTGTGTGTGGTATTTGTTGTTTTGGTTGTTGCACATCATGAGGAATGGTTGGAACATAAGCTCTTGGAGTATCATCCAACACTACATAATCATATTCTTTCTTCTCATGTTGCTGCAACAAATCTTTGTACAACACTTTCTCATTGAATATGACATCTTGGCTTCTTACAATTTTATGATGTCCAAAATCCCAAAGCCTATAACCAAATTCATTAATGCCATATCCAAAAAAGACACATTTTTTTGATTTAGCTTCTAGCTTGGATATATTTTTAGAGTCTATATGAGCAAAAGCTTCACAACCAAAGGTCTTGAGAAAAGAAGAACCCACCTTCTTACTAGTCCATGCCTCCTCTGAAATACCACAACCCAAAGGAGTAGTGGGAACTCTATTAATCAAATATATAGTAGTATTGATAACCTCCACCCACATGTGTAAGGGCAACCCAACATGCAACCTCATGCTCCTTGTGTGCTCAATTATAGTCTTGTTCATGCGTTCAGCTACTCCATTTTCTTGTGGAGTCCTTGGAATAGTTTTGTGTCTACAAATACCATTAGTGGAGCAATAATCTTCAAATTCATGACTGCAATACTCACCACCATTATCAGATCTGAGACATTTTAATTTCTTACTAGTCTCATTTTCAACCAAGCATTTCCATTTCTTAAAAGTTTAAAATACATCAAATTTTTTTCTAAGGAAATAAACCCATACTTTTCTAGTTGTGTCATCAATAAATGTAGCATAAAAATGAGAGACACCAAGGGAAGATACCTGAGCTGGTACCCATACATCTATATGCACAATTTCTAATTTCTCCTTTTTGTTTTCCTTCCTAGTCTTTACAAAACTCACTCTATTTTGTTTTCCATACACACAACTTTCACAAAAATCCATATTAATACATTTTAGACCTAGTCAAACTTTCTTTGAAGGAAGTACTTTCATAGCTTTCTCTCTCATGTGCCCAAGTCTATTGTGCCACAGTGCTGTATTAGAATCTACAATAGCTATTTGTTCTCGCTACTCAACTGCGACAATTGTTCCTGAACATTCTTTTTTCTCTGAAACAATCAAAGTATAAGGAACAATATGACCTATAAAAAGATATAAGGTGCCTACTTTCACTCCTTTCTCTACTACAAGGGAACCTTTTGAAACCTTCCAATTTTTATCATTAAAATTAACTACACAACCCTCACCATCGAGTTGCCCTACTGAAATTAAATTCCTACTCAGCCTTGGAACATGTCTTACCTCATGTAGTAGCCAATGATTCCCATTCTGCAACTTAATCTTAATTTTTCCCTTTCCAACAATCTAATAGGGTTCATTATCCCCCAGATAAACAATTTCCCATAGTACCAATAGTCATTCAGTCCTCTCTATTGAGACCTCTTCCCCTTTAACTTTCCTCTTGATTTCACACAATTTCTAGAGTTATGTAACGCCCCGCCAAGGGATCCAAAAGAATTATCCTAAAGTTTCACTAAGTTTACTAAACATTTTTTTTTTTTAAGTAAGAAAGTATAACATACACATCAAACACATAGTAGCGGAAGCAATAACATGTAATCATTGACAACCATACATCGCAAGTTACATTTCTTAAAGATCCCAAGATGTTGAGTCACATTTAAATTTAATTAAATTCTAAGTCTAACAACTATCACATACATATGAAAGAATAATCAGAAGTCCCATGTCCATATTATACATTTGTTCCGAATGCCTCTTGGCAAATTAATTCAGAATGCTCAATCATCCACTATACAAGTCATAGGGTATGAAAGGCTTAAAAGAATATACATATGTAAAGATAAAGATACAACATCCTCAAATCCATGATACAAAGTATAGTAAAAATATATGAAACTATTCACCATACATGATACATCCATACATCCATAATGATAAAACATCTATCATAAAATCTAACCATCCATCATAATAATCCAAGAACATAGTGAAGGTAAATGCCAATCATGAAAACTCCAGCCACGGTGACCATGTAACGGATCTCAATGGTAAGAGTAAAAGCACTACCACCCGACCGCGTGGAACCTAAATGGTCCACTCCCACCACACTGAGGAGATAGTCTCAAGTCCCAAACAAGGTATCAAACACAAAACACAAGTACTCTCTAAGTCCAAGAAATCCTAAAAGTATACTAACTCAAGGGTTCCAACATAGATAGACATCTAGACCCAGAGGCACCACAAGACACGTAGGAAACCTACTATGCAAGTGGGAAAGTGTCATCGCAAAAGTCACACAGAAGTTACCCGAGCAATCCCTTAGGAATCTCGAGTCCCTGCTGATCCCTGCGGCCACTAGTATCCTCTCGTACTAATGAGGCATACAATGGAGTGCAAGGTCATAACCAAGCATTCTCTCTACCCCATCCTAGTCTGTACTAGCACTCAAGGCATGGGAGAGAACATACAATTATCTTGTTAGGTTCATTTTCTCTCATTTAGTGTAAATGTTTTCACTTATTAAAACAACTTACAATGGGTTACTCCAGGCAGCCTCTTAGGGCCCCGATCCCCATTGCAAGCCACTTCCCGACACTACACATAGATAACCTACCCTAGGCTCATGAAATCACAAATCAAGAATCATAATAAAATCACCTCAGTCCTATACAAGCAACTGAAAAACATCATAAAAGATAAGCCACAAAATTACATCATTTCTTCATGAGCAACAGATAAGCATCAAATAATAATCATATGATCACAATAGTTCTCTATCAGCAACTGAAGGCATCAATGATAGATCACAAAAACAATGGTTCTCCAATGAGAAACCAGAAAGTATCCCAATAGTAAATTACAATACTGATCGAAGACTCCAAAATGGTCAAGTCAAAACATGACATCATCAAGAACATAACAAACATTTCAATCCTCTCAAGCGACCGAAAAGCAATCCAAGTATAACTGATCGAGACTCAAAAATGGTTATCAAATATAACTGATTGAGACTCAAAAATGGTTAAGTTAGGTATCTCAAATGCATACACCCCAGCTTCACACAAGGAAACTGGAAAGCAATAAAAAACAGTAAATACAATCATGTCATAGAGCACTTCATCCCATTACCATGGTCGGGTTAAGACAGATCGAGACCAAATCATCATGACATCACATTCACAACCCCGAGCCTCTGGTAACAACCTAAACTGGTCAACGCTAAACCAACCCCATAACATTCAAAGCACAAAGAAAACATCAAAGTCTCAGAGATTGGATTTGAAAGTATATTATTGAGTTAAGGTAAGGTTTATGTTGTTTATATTCAAGTAAAAAGTTTTATAGTTCAATTTGATTGATAATATACTATTGAGTTAATGTGAGGTTTTCATTACTAGTTGAACGTATGTTTTAAACAGATAGAATCCATAGTTCACCTTTACAAATTATCCCATTCCTATCTCCAAATGAAACACCTAATTACCCTTAATTGATTTTAAGTCAAAGTCCTAAAACAATCTAAGGTAATAATTAAATTATTAATAATACTAGTTGATTATAATAATCTATGCTTCCATTAAAATCGATGTTATAATATTAAATTTGCTTAAACAAATTTTCGATTTAATTAATCTTAATTAAGTCAACTTTAAATAAGATTAATTAATGATTCATAAAAATCATATTATATTTATTAATAATTTATCTATTTATAAAATTATTAATAAATAATAATAAAATTTCAATATAATTTAAAATTAAATAAATTTTAAATTAAATAATAATAATCTTAAATAAAACAATTTTATTTAAAATTTTTTTTTTTAAAAACGATTTATAAAAGTAAATCAAAATTTATATTTTCGTTTAATAAAAAACTTGGCATTTTTAAAGGCCCGCCGGCCTGCCATCCACCTGTAGCCGTAGGTGTTACTGCTGCCGCAGGCAGCAGTACCACCTGCTGCGGCAGCGTGGGGAAGGGTGTGGGGCATGGGAAGTGGTGGCCCCGCCCCACCCCAAATATATATATATTTTTTTTATTTTTTATTTTTTAAAATTTTTTTTTTTAATATTAAAACAAATCTCTAATTTTTTTTTTTTTTTTTTAATAAATGTATAAAATAAATTAATTTTATTTTAAATTAGATTTATTTAATTTTATTAAAACAATATATATATATATATAATAAATAATATTTATTTTAAATTTAAATTTAATTAATTTTTATTAAGACAATATCCTCCAGGAAATATATATATATATATATATATATATATAGTTTTAAATTAGAACTTTCAATTTTACATTCAAAACCCTTACTCAATTAAATCTTTATTTCTTAATCTAGGAAACAAGGGTTCTAACAACTCTTCCAGTCTCCATGAGTACGGAAATTATTAACGAACAATTAATGAATTCACAGTATTGAAATGTTAAAACTTTCATCACAGAGAAATTAGATTTACAAACCCCAGACACGAAGAAGACAGGAAAGGATAATTGTGTAATAAATCGATAATCAATAACACAAGACCCTACCTGATCCTGATGCTATTATGCAATCTCCAGGAACTGTAAAAGAATTTGCTCCTCTCAATAACCTTCCTCTGAAAAACTTTCTTGGTATTAGCCTTCTGAAATTCCTTCCTCTCTCAATCATTTTGCCCCTACTTTGTGTATTCAAAGTACTTCCTGATGTAGATCCTATTAGGATAAACCACAGACAGAAATAAAAAACTACATGCAAATATAACCAATAACAGAAAATAATAGAACACACAGAAATGAACACAAGGCACCAAGATTTAATGTGGTTCACCCAATCCTTGGGCTACGTCCACCAAACAGCAAGTCCGATCTTATTACAATCCAGTGATTACAACCTGATTACAATCCGTAATCCCTTACAGCTCAATACTGTCGCAAGAACCAATTTTGCATCACAACATAATGAAAAATACCCAACCCTAAGCCCTTTTATACAAGTATTAAATCACTTTAGGGTTATAACATGTACAATACTTTCCTGATCAGTCACCATAATCTAACAATCTCCCACTTGGGGACTAATCAGGCTCCACACTAAACAACAATCTCCCACTTGGAGACTGATCCTGTAGCAATACAACTACCACATGGGGCTCCCACTGGATCAAACCACTCTGGACTCTGCTATTCTTTTATTCATGTTTAGTCTAAAAGACCAACTGAAGCTAAAGAGGAGTTCAGCTTCTCCCTTGTTACAACCTTTGTCAACATATCTGATGGATTTTCATTGGTATGTATCTTCTCCAACTTTAACTATCCATCCTCCAAAATTGACCGAATGAAATGGTACCGCAACTATATGTGTTTGGTCTTAGAATGCAGAGCTGAATTCTTAGCAAGATGAATGGCACTTTGACTATCTATAAACAAATAATTATCCTTCTGAGGATGTCCCAATTCTTCCAAGAAGAACTGAAGCCATATCATCTCCTTGGTTGCCTCTGTAGCAGCAACATACTCTGCCTCTGTAGTGGATAAAGCATTAATCTTTTGTAACCTAGAAACCCAGCTCACGACTGCCCCACCAACAGTAAAGA
Organism: Cupressus sempervirens; assembly: GCA_028749045.1. Classification (NCBI taxonomy): domain Eukaryota; kingdom Viridiplantae; phylum Streptophyta; class Pinopsida; order Cupressales; family Cupressaceae; genus Cupressus; species Cupressus sempervirens. The sequence continues at coordinate 691,489,997 of CM053793.1, forward strand.
CATAACCTGTAGTACTCTGCCTGGTATCAATATCCCCTGCCAAATCTAAGTCAACATAGCCCTGTAAATTAGTAGTAGAGCCCCCAAAGTGTAAAAATTTATTGGATGTCCCTCTCAAATATCTGAGAATCCACTTGACAGCATTCCAATGCTCAAATCCTAGATGACTCATATACCTGCTAACGACTCCCACTGCATGTACAATATTTGGCCTAGTGCATACCTTAGCATACATCAAACTTCCTACAGTTGAAGCGTAAGGTACCTTGGACATCTTATCCTCCTCTTCCTATGTCTTGGGACACATCTCCTTAGTCAATTTCAAATGACCAGGTAAAGGTGTGCTGACAGATTTAGCATTCTCCATACAGAAACGTTGCTACACCTTCTCAACATAATCAGCCCGAGATAACGTCAAGGTTCTGTTATTTCTATCTCTACAAATCTTCATACCAAGGATTTTTTTTGCTGCCTCCAAATCCTTCATCGCAAATACATGTGCTAACTGGCATTTTAGCCCCTTAATATGATGCATGTTAGACCCAACTATAAGCATATCATCAACATATAGACATAAAATAATGTAGCTATCATCATCTAACCTCTTAAAATAAACACAATAATCTGAATGATAACTGTTATATCCATGCTCATGCATAAAATTGTCAAATTTCAGATACCATTGCCGAGGTGCTTGCTTCAAGCCATATAAACTTTTCTTCAATTTGCACACTAAGTTCTCCTTACCTTTGACCTCAAAACCCTGTGGCTGAGCCATATATATTTCTTCATCCAAATAACCATGAAGAAAGGTTGTTCTAACATCCATCTGCTCTAAATGCATATCTTCAGTAGCCACAAGACTTAAAACAGTACGAATAGAAGTCATTTTAACAACAAGAGAAAATATCTCATCAAAATCAATTCCCTTTTTTTGTGCAAATCCTTTTACAACTAACCTGGCCTTAAATCTTTTCTTAACTCCTTCCTCTTCTTTCAACCTGTAAACCCACTTATTCTGTAAAGCCTTTTTACCTGCAGGAAACTTGCACAAATCCCATGTCTTATTTTCCAGCAAAGAGTCCATTTCATCTTTCATTGCAGACTCCCACTAAATCTTAGTATCCACCTGCATAGCTTCATCATAACTTTCAGGTTCACCAACATCAGTAAGTAAAATAGAATACAAAGAGGGAGAAAATATTTGTGGAGGTCTAATTTGCCTTGTTGACCGTCTAACATTTACTAGTGTGTGTGGTATTTTTTGTTGCAGTTGTTGCACATCATGAGTAATGGCTGGAACATCAGCTTTTGGAGTATCATCCAACACTACATAAGTATCTTCTTTCTTCTCATGTTGCTGCAACAGATCTTTGTACAACACTTTCTCATTGAATATGACATCTTGACTTCTAACAATTTTAAGATTTTCAAAATCCCAAAGCCTATAACCAAATTCATTAATGCCATATCCAACAAAGACACATTTCTTTGATTTAGCTTCTAGCTTGGTTCTATTTTCAGAGTCTATATGAGAAAAAGCTTCACAACCGAAGGTCTTGAGAAAAGAATAACTCACCTTCTTACTAGTCCATGCTTCCTCTGGAATACTATAGCCCAAAGGAGTAGAGGGACCTCTATTAATCAAATATATTGTAGTATTGACAACCTCCACCCACATGTGTAAGGGCAACCCAGCATGCAACCTCATGCTCCTTGCGTGCTCCATTATAGTCCTGTTCATGCGTTCAGCCACTCCATTTTCCTGTGGAGTCCTTGGAACAATTTTTTGTCTATGAATACCATTAGTGGAGCAATAATCTTCAAATTCATGATTGCAATACTCACCACCATTATCAGATCTAAGACATTTGAATTTCATACCAGTCTCATTTTCAACCAAGAATTTCCATTTCTTAAAAGTTTGAAATACATCAGATTTTTGTCTAAGGAAAAAAAGCCATACTTTTCTAGTTGCATCATCAATAAATGTAACATAATAATGAGAGCCACCAAGGGAAGATACTTGAGCCAGTCCCCATACATCTGTATGCACAAGCTCTAATTTCTCCTTTTTGTTTTCCTTCCCTATCTTTACAAAACTCACTCTCTTTTGTTTTCCATACACACAACTTTCACAAAAATCCATATTCACACATTTCAGACCTAGTAAAATTTTCTTTGAATGAAGTACTTTCATACCTTTCTCACTCATGTGCCCAAGTCTATTGTGCCACAACGCTGTATCAGAATCTACAGCAGCTATTTGTTCTCCTTGCTCAACTACAACAATTGTTCCTAAACATTCATTTTTCTCTGAAACAATCAAAGTAGAAGGAACAATATGACTTGTACAAAGATATAAGGTGCCTACTTTGACACCTTTTTCTACTACAAGGGAACCTTTTGAAACCTTCCAATTTTTATCATTAAAAGTAACTACACAACCCTCATCACCAAGTTGCCCTACTGAAATTAAATTCCTACTCAGCTTTGGAACATGTCTTACCTCATGTAGTAGCCAATGATTCCCATTCTGCAACTTAATCTTAATTTTTCCCTTTCCAACAATTTGACAGGGTTCGTTATCCCCCAAATAAACAAGCCCAAAATCCCCTTGGACATAATCAATGAAATAACCTCTATGAGGTGTAGCATGAAATGGAGTGCCAGAATCTAAAACCCATGAATCATCAACACTCTCTAAAGATAGAAGCAAAGCATCCTCTTCAAATTTGTTACTTATCACATTTGCCTCCTTGTCTCTATCTGATTTATCTCCTTCATTTTTTTTTCAGTTCTAGTAATCTTTCTTTTTGTGCCCTAGTTTCCCACAGTACCAGCAATCATTTTGTCCTCTCGATTGAGACCTCCTCCCCTTTGACTTTCCTCTTGATTTCCCACGATTTCCATAGTTACTTCCTCTTTTAGTCATTCTGCCCCTGCTTTGTGCATTCAAAGCACTTCCTGATGTAGATCTACCTGAGGATTTCCTACGAGTTTCCTCACTCAAAACAACATTGATCACATCATCATATTTTAGGGTACTAGATCTAGGAACAAAATTACTCACCGCCATTACCAAGCCATTCCAGCTTTTAGGCAAAGAACACAAAATCAAAAGAGCCCTAATTTCTTCATCAAAATTGATATCCACAGAATATAACTGACTAGTAATAGTATTAAACTCATTTAAATGATCTGCAACAGATCCACCTTCTGCCATTTTCATATTAAATAAACGCTTCATGAGAAATACCTTGTTTGAAGTGGAGGGCTTTTCATACAATGTCGCTAGGGTTTTCATCAAATCTTTTGTTGTCTTTGCTTTTGTAATATTAAATGCCACTGATGGTGCCAATTTCTATCCAAAAGATCCCATTCAGCCTCTGATATAGTTCCCTGATTCTTGGCTTTGCCTTCCAATGGCTTCCATAAATCCTTCTGATATAGATAGTCTTCCATTTGCATCTTCCATAACTGGAAGTTCTATCCATTAAACCTGTCAACCCTCAGCTTAACCTCATCTGCCATCACTCCCACTCAACTGTGAGACTTTCTTGTAGAGGATAACTGAAAAACAACCTCGCTCTGATACCACTTGTTAGGATAAACCACGGATAGAAATAAAAAACTACATGCAAATATAACCAATAACAAAAAATAATAGAACACACAAAAATGAACACAAGGCACCAAGATTTAATGTGGTTCACCCAATCCCTAGGCTACATCCACTAAACAACAAGTCTGATCTTATTACAATCCAGTGATTACAATCTAATTACAATCCGTGATCCCTTACAACTCAATACCGCCACAAGAACCAATTTTGCATCACAACATAATGAAAAATACCCAACCCTAAGCCCTTTATACAAGTATTAAACTGCTTTAGGGTTATAACATGTCGGCCATATGTCGGCCATAATATCTCGGCTACCATGTCAATCACAGCCCAAAAAATTTTTTCCACTATTTATGAAGTATGTACAGTACTTTCCTGATCAGTCACCACAATCTAACAGATCCACCTGTTGATTTTCTATGAGTTTTCTCACTCAAAAAAACACTAATCACATTATCATATTTTAGGGTACTAGATCCAAGAACAGAATTACTCACTACCATTACCAAGCCATTCCAACTTTCAGGCAAAGAACACAAAAATCAAGAGAGCCCTAATTTCTTCATCAAAATTGATACCCACAGAAGATAACTGACAAGTAATAGTATTAAACTCATTTAAATGATCTACAATAGATCCACCTTCTACCATTTTCATATTAAATAAATGCTTCATGAGAAATACCTTATTTGAAGTGGAGGGCTTTTCATATAGTGTCACTAGGGTTTTCACAACTCTTTTTACATCTTTGCTTTTGTAATATTAAATGCCACTAATGGTGCCAGGCATAACTGAATGCTTCTAAGTGCCTTTCTATCCAAAAGATCACATTTATCATTTGACATAGATCCCTGATTCTTGGCTTTGCCTTCCAATGTCTTCCATAAATCCTTCTGATAAAGATAGTCTTCCATTTGCATCTTCCATAACTAGAAGTTCTGCCCATTAAACCTATCAACCCTCAGCTTACCCTTATCTGCCATGACTCCACCTCAACCATGAGAATCCCACTTAACCTTGAGACTTTTCTGCAAAGGATAACTAAAAGACAACCTTGCTCTAATACCACTTGTTATGATAAAACCATAGATAGAAATAAAAACTACATGCAAATATAACCAATAACAAAAAAGAATAGATCACACAGAAATGAACACAAGGCACCAAGATTTAACATGGTTCACCTAATCCTTGGGCTATGTCCACCAAACTGCAAGTCCAATATTATTACAATCTAGTGATTATAACCTGATTACAATCTTTAATCCCTTACAGCTCAACACTACCGCAAGAAGCAATTTTGCATCACAACATAATGAAAAAATACCTAACCCTAAACCCTTTTATACAAGTATTTTATGCCATTTTAGGGTTACAACATGTTGGCCATATGTCGGCCATAGCCCAAAAAAAAATTTCAGGCCAATGCCTCGAACCCCAAAGAACTTATGAAGTATGTGCAGTACTTTCCTAATCAATCACCACAATCTAACAAGGGTAATAGCACACAAGTTTTATCAATCAATAAGATTAAACAGTGTACCTTGCATTGTAGTGGATATGGGCTATAAAATTATGAAGAAAAATCATACTTATGATCTTGTCAAGTCACAGTTGCAACAACTAATTGAAAATATGGGAGCAATAAGGAAAACAAAGAGTGCTCAGTGTAAATTTGGATCTATTTTGGTGTGTATTTTCTTCTATGTGCATAATACATTTCCTATATTTGGAAAGGTTGCATGGAAGACAAATAGATCAATTATAGTATAGGTAGGAGAGTTCATTGAACAATTAGGTGATAACTTTGAGTCAAATGACTAGTTATTTTGAAGATTTTAAATAATCTACGAAGAAGAGATTAAGGATACTAGTCTCACTAGTGGAGAAATATTATGATGATGTTTGCTTCCTAGTTCATATTGATCACACATATGTTCAAGAAAAAATTCCTAGAGTGAGATGGCTAAGGCCATTAGGATATGAGATAAATGTTGATGAGCCCTCTATAGAAATCATAACATTACTTGTAGAAGAAGTGGACAAAGAAGCCAAAGTATTTGACAATTATGACTTGGCCAAATAAAAAATCACTATGGAATTGAAGACTGTCTCTGTGATCATGAAGAAGAACAAACTGGTGAAGAAACTGAAAGAAAAATTTGGTGAAGTAGTTGAGGAAGAGGAAGAAGAGGATATGAATAAGAAGAAGACACATAGGCTCAAACACTACTAGAACTGACACAAGGTCAAGGAGAGGATCAAAAAGTAGAGGAAATTAAAACTACAAAAGGTGTCAAGGGAGAAGAGGCCAAGGAAGCACCTAATCCTATTGACAAATAGGAAACAAAGACAAAGACACAAGAAATGACAAGACCAAAGAAGGTTACAAAACCAAACCAGCCCAAAACAACAACACCTAACACAAGGGCTAGTACAAGAGTCACTGCAAAATAGCTAAAGAGGTAGCCAAGCCTAAAGAGTAGGAAGGTGTAGCACATAAAATACCAAGATGAAAGTATGTTTCTCAAGCCAAATCTAATGTGGAGAATATTGGATTTGACGACAACAACCAATTCCAAATGGTGAGTCACAATCCCTCCTCAGACCTAGATAATTTATGTGATAACATTAGAAACAATGTTAATTTTTCAGGTTTCTCTCACATTGAGTTTGATAATTAGGAAGATTGAGAAGAATCAAGTAGAGGAGGAAATATATGACATGATGGCTACTTTTAAGAAAGCTCCTCTAGAAATTTCCAACTCCATACCTAAAAGTTTATATGATAGAGTTGAGTAGAAATGATGCTATTGTTTAGACATAGAGAAGCAAAATAGGGAGATAGCCCTCACACAAGTTATACTAGAACTTAGCAAGCCACAAATGTCTAAAGCCATAAAGAAATAAGTCTAGGGCATTTAGCATATTGTAGAATAACATAGAGGATGTTGTACTAAAGTCCAAACAAATGTGGAAGATTACATATGGACTAGCCATAACCAAAGATGATGAACAAGAATGTATTGAGGTAAAAGATGATGAAGAGGATAATAATGAAGAAGGAATAGTTGAGGGAGGCATTGATATGACTATTGATGATCAGGAAATAGCTAAGAAAGAGCAACAACTAGAATAGAGTCTACAAGATACACAAATGTCAACTGCCAGCCCTCCACATGCGATAAGTGCAAGTACTAAATCTATCATAATAAATGATTTTTTGATCCTACTAATCAGAACAAAAATCCCCTAATAGAGGAAGATTTGAAACAGATACTTATGCAATCTACACTACAAGCCAAATTATGTGACAACCCTATACTGGTAAGTGTAGATGAAATTTAGAAGTTAGAGACTATGTCTATAGGGGAGGAAGTTAAAATACAAGAAATGCCTAAAATCACACCTCAAGTCACAAGTGTACAACCTTCACAACCCTTAGTTGTATATCAAAGGAAGGAGAAAATAGGTTGCACTATCAATACACTCATGGAAGGCACTCCAGTCTCAAGAAATGTTCAATAACTTGAAAAAGACAAGGTTGAGATAGTTAGAGAAGACAAGGTGGAAACACTAGTTAATAATGGGACACAAAGTCAAATAGGTCAAGTAGATGCACCGGCACCTCCAACACAAGATCAAGGTGCAACTAAAATAAAAAAGGTAGAAAAGAACAAGTCTAAAGACATAAATTTAGCACCCAAGTTGAAGGAGTTAAAATAAATACAAGCACTAGTGGCATTACTAGAATCAAGAACTCCTTCTAGTTAAGCTCTTTAGAAGCCAATCACAGATGCTACACCATTTCAATTCTTAGTGCCAATTCCTAGCTCATTTAAGGTAGAAGAGGTAATTACTTATTGAGATTTTATCCTAGATGAAGAAATTATATTGTCCAAGTTTGATTATGCAACAATAAAAATTGAGTAGATGGGTATACTACAAGAGGCCCTAGCAAGAAATAAACATCAAGAACTACTCAAAAGGGAGCATAGGTACAAGCAAGCTTTGATTGAGATCAAAGAAATTTTCTTAGATGCATTTATTTTTCCTACTCTAGATGAAACAAATCCTATCATTGAACAATTAACCAACATAGTAGGAAGAGCAAGTGACACAGACCTAGACACTAATCTCAAATTATTAGAATGGTCTAAGAAGAAGTTTTAAAATAAAGTAAATGAGAATATATCCAGTGATATTGCACTAACACAAGTTACAATGACAACTAAGATAGATAGTGTGAAGAAGGTACTAGAGAATATTTTCTCTTTGTACACCAAACTGTGTAATCCTACACTCTTCACACAGGAGATAAGGAATCACATCCTAAGTTTGGAGAGTCAAAAGAAGTCATTTGGTGCAACATTTCCCATGTCTCCAACTCAAAGTGAGAAACACTTTAGGATCCTTTTGCAATCCCAAAGTCAGTTAGCAGTACTACAAATAGATGACGCCAACATCATGAATAAACTAATTAGCATCTAGTCTATATTAACTCCTCACATGGAGATTCTACACAAGGAGCTAGGCTATGCAGAAACACTTATGGAGATAGACTCCAATCTTTCTACATTATATTTCTTAGTACACCTTGTTTTCAAGCTAGCCATCCAAATCAAGCCTTTGGAGGTAGCGTGTGATAATTGGGATGAAGCTCTTAAAATTATACTTGAGGTCCATAAATCTTTTTTGAACAAATACACTCTTAGTGTATAACCCATTGACATCGGTGTCAAAAAGGGGGAGTAAGAGAAATGGGGGAGCAAGAATGGGGGGGTAAGAGCAAGCAAGGAGAAACTAGAGAAAGAGTCAGTTGAGGAAAATCTACTTAACATGAGAAATATTTTGATACAGAGTATTTTAGTATAGTACATAACAAATCAAACAACACAGGGGGAGTTATAAGATTTTGAGGTATAAGTAATGTTGCAAAATTTTGATATTTTGAAATTTAGTATAGAAGTCAAATAGTCATTTATGTTATGCTTGTAAGAATTAGAGTATTAATGTATGACCAACTCTTTTGACACTCATGTCATAGGGGGAGATTGTTAATCTCATATTGGTTTTAACAAGTGAATGTTTATACACTTAAGTCATTTACTTAGTTCATTCCTAACAAGTAACATATGTCAAGCACATTATATAAATTAGAGCATGCTAAGTAAATAGTGAGAGTTGAGTTACTCATATAATGAGTCATTGGAGTGTTGAGGAGACAATATGTGCCAAGTGATTTAGGAGCTAAGAAAGTAGGGCATGCCAAGTAATTTAGATGCCAAGTAATAGCATTGAAGTCATATTATGTGTCGAGCACTAGGGACTTTAGATGTTGAGTAACACAATTTTGTCATAATTGTTTGTATTGGCACAAACTATTATTAAAGCCATTTTTGGGCCAACTTAAGGACTGAATAATGATATTTTGGTTATAAGGATGAATCTTAATTGAAAATTCCTATGTATTCCATTCATCCAAGTAGGTAAAGAGAAGGTTTAAGCAGCAATATGGATGAATCATAGCTCTTGATTAATACCTAACCCTAAGTCACTTAGGTCTTCTTAAGGAGGAAAAACCCTAAACTTCCTATGAATGAGTGTAAAGGGAATGAATTAATGATCAAGGAGAGTTTTGCAAGCACAAACCAAGAAATTCATGGTGACCAAGGCATTATGATATGAATTGACTTGTAGAATGTGTTAAAGGAGAATAGAGGAAGGAAATAGTGAATAGTAGAGAGACATCTAATCAAGAAGGATCAAGTACACAACAAAATAGAGGTGATCTATCATCAAGAATCAAAGTGGTAATCATAGAATCATTATTGAGACATTCTAATAGGTAAATCAATTAAATCTCTTAATAGATTAGTCCTAACAGGTTGTATTGAAATCCTCTAACAATGTGCTTGCTTAATTTTGAGTTGAAGTCCTTTAACTAGACACACTTCTAATAGGGTGTTGAAATCTTCAAATAGGGTGAGACCTAAAAATCTTTGTAAGCCTTCAATAGGGTAGACCTTTCATAGGGTAGATCATATTTCATGATCAAACATAGTAACCTTCATTAGATACACTTTATTACTATAGTAGTGAAGATTTGTGGGTGTCATCCCCACCCTAGTTTTACCTTCTCATTAGAGGGTTTCTGGGTAATTATATCTTGTGTCATGTATGTGTGAATTCTTACTTGTTTAGATGTTTTAGATGTATATGATTTACATGGTATTTCAATTTATTTATTGAATATGTGAGATGGGTTTGTGGTGAATATTTTTATGGGTTAAAGTTTAAAGCATTGATTCACCCCCCACCTCTTAGAAGTTTACCTTTCCTATTGTAATTCCAACAAATTCTTTCTACTAAAAAACATTTATTTTCATTATCATGCTATTTATTAGATCATTTTAGATTAAAACAAAAAAAAGCTTTACAATGCACCAATGTATTTGCATTGTGCTTTAAGATTTTTTTAAACTATGAAATTTGGTTTTAATCTCCTAACATTTCAGCATTGATTTATCCAAAAAAAAGTTAACAAAGCTAAAAAAAACTTGTTACAATTGAGGCATAACAATGTAAAATTAATTAAAGTGGAAGCAGTATTGGAGTGCATGTTCAAAATTCAAATCTAGAGATGGGCAGGAAGTCTCAAGGAAGTGGATCTCAAACACCAGGTAAGCAAGAGGGGATCTAGGCAAGCAGCGAAGAGGAGTCAAGGGATGGGGAACCACGTGTAGACATAATCAAGAATCTCCCAATGAAATGGGCCTCACTCTTTGGTGTCAAGCCATTTGGTAAGTCCTCTTTCCCTCCGGTTAAGGTTGTGTTAGGACTTGAAAAGGGTTCTTGCATGATTGCTATTCTAGATGAGATTGTTGACCACAGTATTGCCTCTATGACCTTTATGCTCATTGGGAAGTTTATTGGCCTAAGACCAAATATTGATGTGGTTCAAGCCTACTCTTTGAAAAAATGGAGCTTGAAAGGTCAGGTCAGTGTCACTACAATGGCTAAGGGCTTTGTCTCTTTTGAGTTCACATGTCATGAGGACATGGCTGGCATTTTGTGTGAAGGACCCTGGAGCTTTGGGAGGGCCACTCCAATGCTTCAAAAATGGTCATCTAAACTAGACTTAAAAGAATCCTTCTTTCAGAAAGCTCTAATTTGAGTTAGACTCCCTGAGCTACCATTGGAGTTCTAGAATGAGGATGTCTTTAAGGGAGTGGCCAGCTCTTTCAGAGAGCTTCTCTCCATCAACCCTATTATAGCTTCTAAAAGTAGGCTAACCTATGTGAGGATCTATGTAGGTGTAAGGGAAGGGGATGATATACTCGAAGTGGTATGTTTTCTGTCCAAACTTGGCACTCAAATCCAGCAGATGGACTATGAGAGTGTCCGTTTTGGTTGTTTTCATTGTCTTAAAATAGGTCATAAGGCATTTACATGCTCGAAAGCTAAGACTGCTAAGAAGAAGAATCCTCCTTCTTCTTCTCAAATAAGGGTGAAGAAATTTGGAAAAAGAAGCCTACTAAACAGGGCTAGAATGGCCTTTCTCCAATGACCTAGAAAGCAACAAATGCTCCAAAGATGACTAAACAAGAGCCTCAGGGCATGGCAAGAAAAGTAGGGGAGTTAGTCAAGTTAGGACTGAGTTCCTCTTTACCTTTAGATGCCTCTCAATAGATTATGGATGACCAAGTTGAGGAAAGGATCCTCATGCTTGGAGAAGTGAAAGGTAAGGCTACCTCACAGAAGGTTTACAGGAGTCTGGGATGGACAATTTCCCCAGTGAGGAAGAGCCTAAATTGGGTTCCATAGAGGAGGAAAAGGAAAGAGAAAATAAGGAAATTATCATCTTTCAGGAAGTAGAGGAAAACTTGGTTTCCACTAGAAAAGGAGAGACCAGAATAGGAAAAAGGGAGGACTTGGTGAAAGATCTAGACCAAAGGGTAGATCTTCTCAGTACCCCAAAGAATGGTCACAAGGCTTCTAGATCCTTGAAGTTTGAAAAGAAGAGAGAGTCACCCAAGAAGAAACAAATCAAAGATCCATCTATGGCCTCTCCTGTGGTGACCAGGAGCAGCTACAAACCAGATGTGGGCTTTACTACCAAATTAGGTAGAAAATCAGAGAGGGAGTCCAAAGAGGAGGAGAGCAAAAGAAGCTTGGAAAATGGGTGCCAAAGAACTCTGAAGGATTTTCCTAAGAATAAAAAATGAAGGTCATCTCATGGAACATTAGGGGCCTAAATGGTGCACATAAATAGGAAATTATTAGGAATCTAATCAGAGACCAGAGACCATATATTTTGATGATCCAAGAAACAAAAATGAAAAAGGATTCATTGAGAAATATTAAGTTTAATAACCTGATGAGTAGGGAGGCATTAGACTCTGATGGAGCCTCTGGGGGTCTACTGACCTTATTCAAGACCAAACTTTTTAGGGTGGAATCAATCTTCAATGAAGGTAACATTCTTTTTTGTAAAGTGTTCCATATCCATTCCAATGAATTTTGGTTTTTGCTCAATATATATGCTCCTAATAATAAGAGAGATAGAAAGTCCAATTGGTCTAGAGAAGAAGGGCTAGTATAGAATAGCAATAAGAAAAAAGGAATCATTATGGAAAACTTCAATACCCCTCTTCTAGACAAGGAGAAGGCCTCAGGACTGGGATAGCAAGCATGAGCTTTCTAACTTCGTCAATGGATTGGCTTTTCTGGATCTGGACCTCATGGGAGGTGACTTCACTTGGTCCAATAAATGCTTAGGCAAGGATTGTATTCAGGTTAAAATAGATACAACTCTCATTTCTCCTGATTGGCTATAGTCTTCCTCTTGCACGTTAGCTCTTTTTCCTAGAGTTAGGTCTGACCACTCCCCTATTTCCCTCTTGATTGTTCCTTATGATCCCTTTAGACCTCCTCCCTTCCATTTTGAGAAAATGTGGACTTCCCATCCTGACCTTTTAGAAAGAATTAAGTTCTAGTGGATTATAGAAGTGGAAGGCACTGTAATGTATAGGGTTGCTAGAAAACTTTGCAATGTTAAAAGGATGGTAAAAGCTTGGAATAAGTCAGATTTCTATTACATATTCTCTCTTAAAGAGGATCTCTCTATTAATCTCTCTTCTATCCAAGCCTTCATTCAGGAAAATGGGTATGATGCCTCAAATAGGGAAGAAGAGTTGTCTATCCTATCTGATTTACAAGACATTATCAGCAAAGAGGAAAAGTTCAAGAGGCAAAGATCTAGGATCAACTAGCTCAAGGAAGGAGACCAGAACACAAAGTTTTTCCATTTAACTACTCTTAAGCATAGAGGTAGTAATAGGATTTCAGGCTTGAAGAAAGACCAGCGTGTGCTAACAAAGGAAGATGATATATCAAATGAAGTTGTGTCTTTTTTCTTCTCCATGCTATCTTGGGATCCTTTTCTCTCTAAAGTGTATCAAGATGATATTGTTTCTTGTATTCCTTAGATCCTCCAACCACACCCTAATAATCTGTTCTGGGCTATTCCTTCTGATTCTGAAGTAAGAGAAGTTCTTTTTTCTCTTCTAGTAAATAAATCACCTGGCCTTGATGGTTTTCCCACCTTTTTCCAAATGTACACCCCTGTCCTTATGAAGGATGTTGTGAAGGCACTTTAGGAATTCTTTGGAGCCAAAAGTATTCTGAATGAGATAAAATCTACATTCTTAGTTCTTATTCCCAAAGTGCCAAGAGCTAACGCCTTGGATAAGTTCAAACCCATCATTTTATGAAACTCCTTTTATAAAATCATCTCGAAGGTGCTCAAGCTTCTCCCCCTAATTATTTCTCAACAACAATCTAGTTTTGTTTTGGGTAGATAGATTTTAGATTAATTTAGTATGGTGCATGAAGTGATTCACTCTATGAAAGCTGGAAACAGAAAAGGGATGTTACTCAAACTAGACATGTCTAAAGCTTACGATCAGGTAGATTGGTCCTTTTTGGATTTGGTGTTGAAGGCTTTTGGCTTTGATGTCAAATCGTATAAGCTAATCTCCCAGCTAGTCACCACTCCCTCTCTAGCTATTTTAGTTAATGGACCCCCCTCTAATATCTTCAAACCTACCAGAGGCCTACATCAGGGGGATCCTCTATCACCTATTCTCTTTATTATCCTAGAGAAATGCATCGGCAGACTAATGGAGAAGAAAAAGAAAGAAGGGAGGATCAAAGGTTTTAAACCTTCTTCCAAATGCACCCCATTTACACATCAGCAATTTTTTGATGATACTATCATGGGTGGAGGGGCTTCGATTAAGGAGGCAAAGGCTATGAAAGGCACCTTAAAAACCTATTCTAGAGGGTCGGGTTAGCTCATCAATTGGGACAAAAGTTCTATTTTCTTTATCAATACTCTGGAGGATAGATAGAAGAGAATCTCTAGAATCTTGGGATGTCAGGTAGGGAAGCTTTCTTCTACCTACCTTGGTCTCCCCTTGGCAATGACCCCTTTATATTCCCTTTGGAATGGCATCATGGAAAGGTTCAGTAAGAAACTAGCAGGCTAGAAAGGAGCCATTCTTAGCCAAGCTAAAAACTATCAACTAGTTAAATCCATGATTCAAAACTGGTCGATATATGCTCTGAGCCTTTTTACTATACCAGTGAAATATGTTGAGAGGATGGAGAAACTCTAGAGAGATTTTTTATGGACAGGAGCTGAAAGGAATAAAAGGTACCCCCTTGTTGCATGGGACAAAGTTTACCTCCCCAAGAAGAATGGAGGTCTGGGAATTAGGAAGCTCATTCTCCTCAATAAGGCCCTCCTACCAAAGCAAATCTGGTGCATCTTTAGTAGCACAATAGAATGGAGAGACACTGTAGTAAATAAGTGAACCGCCTCACAATAGGTGTTCCATAGTCATGCGCTAGGCCTGGCTTAGGAATAATCTATTCAAGCTAAGGACTACTTTTCCCCTACCATGAGGTGCATTTAGATTGTCAACCCAGGGACGTATACTTGAAATGGTTGGCACAGTATGTGCACTAGGTACCTTGATGAGTCATTATGCTTGTGGTGCAGGAAAGTAAAAATGAAAAGGAAGGAAACTACACTACTGCTATGGAAAGGAAACTACTAAATCTATGAATTTTGAAAACACAATGACAAGATAACAGAGATTCCATCTTGACTCATCCATTAGAATATTCTCGTAGATGCTACAGGAACGTTCATGAAGTGTGATGCTACAAGAAGGAATTAACTAGCTACGTCTTACTTAAAATACTACTAATGCTTAGTAAAATGAATCTATTCTATCCTAATCTAATCCACCTTCCAAGTGGGCCCCCTTGGTTGGCTTCTCTAATCTACCAACACAAGATAGAAACTAAAGAGAACTAATTCATTTCATTAATCAGTCATTACATAATTCAGAATTGTAAAACACAACTACAACAAACTATGAATCAGTGTTCTCTCTTATTCGATAAAACTTATCAAAAACCAAAAACTAAAAAACTTCACACACAGGAGTCAATCTTGACATATATAGGGAATCTACTCTTTATTACATAATAGAAAAATAACTATCCTAAGTTAAGTCCGTAGGAGAGAATATAGGAGAACAACTAAAAGCAGAAAGGAAGGATAATAGAATTGAGGAGGGAGCAATGAAGTCACAGCATCCACTTGTTACAATGTAAATGAAAAGAAGATAATGACTCATAAAAACTCCTCCTTATTCACTGCCATGTTTCCTGGACTGGTTATAACTTCCTTTCCGTGGTTGTTCCTTGATGCTCATTTCTCCTTGAATGCCGTCGGCAACCAACTTCTAGATTCTTCCACTCATCCTTTAATCCTTATCATCAGGTTAGTTATGATATAAGACATATTTGTAAATAAACATCCATCAAACTAAATTCAAGCATAAGAATGCACATTTGGATATTTATATGAAATACTACATATTAGATATAATTTAAGCAAAAGATGACATCGTTTTTCTACCCCATAAATCATCAAAGGTTTATCAAACATAGCTTATAAGTGTTAAAACAAGGATACACAGAGTATCATAAAGTATCTTAAACATAACAAAATAAAGGCATTTTTTAGACTCATCATCTGCCTCCTGCTAAACTAATGCTTGTCCTCAAGCATTACACTTCTTTGTCAAAGATCTGAGCTCCCCAACTTCTATCTTTCCCTTTCTGCTGCTCTTGAAGGTGCAATAGAATCCTCTGGTCCTTTCCCATACTTCTTGCTTGTGGTCTTCCTGCAACTTATCAAGTTTGTCAACATCAATATCATACAGGGGCCATAAAAACATTGGAGGTTGCATGGTTAAAGGACACCATAGCTCTGGCCTTAGTTTCTTTTCTAGTTCTAAATATTTTGGAACTCTATATAGTGCTACTTCCAAATTAATAGGACTGTGTAGCTCTGATTTCTTGAGAGAATCAGGTAAGTGTGCCCATCTACCTCTTACTCCAGTCATAGCTCTTTGGAATGCAAAGTAGGGAAAGTTTTCATATTCGGCATATACTTTGGCTCTAGCAGCAAATACCTTCTTTCTAATGTCTAGATTACTCTTCCCATAGGTTAATGTAAACCAGTCTCAAAGCATTTCTTCTAGTTGTTTACTTTTTGCCCTCAAGGGTAAAGGTTTTGTTCTCTCCTCATCTCTGTAATTAACTAGTTGTTTGTCATAATTCACCTCATTAGATATCCATGACATTAAATCTTTCAAATGCACATCTCCTATATAGAGAAAAAGATTCCACTCAGTTTCTACAGGAATGACAAAATTATGAATATACAACTCACACAATAGATTTTGCTGCCATGGTGGTAAGGTTTGATACAGCCCATAAAACTCTTGTGTGATTGTGAATTCTACATTTACATTTTTGAGGGTTAACATCAACTGAAACAAAAGATATTGTTCTTCCAAATAAAAAGCATATACTCGAGGAGGTGGTCTGCAAGCAAGAGCTTGATCAGCTAATTTAAGTGCATGTTCCATGCGCTATTTCTGTCTTTCTAGCTATTCTTTCAATTCTTCAATCTCCTCATTTTGTGATGTTATGATCTTGCTCATTCTTTTATTCTCCTCTTTCCATAGTGCTTCAGTAAATAAATGCTGTCCATATAATTGGAAAAAGAGTTTTTGCAAGGTGATGGCACTATTATCCTCTTCATAATCCTTTTTCTTTTTTTGTTCCTGCCATAGATGTTCTACCAAACTATTGATCCATGTTGACTTATAGGGGACTAAGGCAGTATTCAAATCATGACATTCAAGAACTACTTCATTCTCATGGATTGAAACACCTGGTAAATCCATTAAGGTTTCATTAATTTCTTGCTCACATGTTGCAGGAGGACTACCAGAAGCTTCTATCATCTCAGTGTGAAGGGGAGAATGGTCAAAAATTATCTACACAGGAGACTCTGGAGCAGGTGCTTTAGACAATATAATTTTTAAAAAAATCTGCCCTCTCATTCTAGGACTTCTCCGCAAAGGAGTCTCTTCTTGTACTATTGTCTTTTTCCTACTTTTCTATTTTGGTATCACTGCTGCAGAAACCTTCTTTATTTTCTTCTGTTGCTTAATTGCAGGACTATATTTTTGTTGAGCAGTCGTTTCTTCTAGTGACTTCCATTTCCTTTTAGCTTGACTAGTAGTGGGTTTAGGGATGTCCTATTCAGGTGCAGGCACATTCTCTTGAGTGGAAGCAAATTTCAATTCAATCCCTTGTGCATTTTCTATTTCAGCTCCCTTAATATTTTGTTTTGCATGCTCACTACTAGGAACTACGTTTTCCTCACCTTGTCATTCACTAGGGTCAACTTGGGTTTGTAGGGTTTTAAATTTGACAAAGTCATCCCATGTCAAAGGGGATACATCCCTAAGAGACCTTTCTATTAACAACTTAATCAAGGCATGGTGAGTGACAGAATTATCTTTCCCTTTTTGAGTCTCTTCCACACTAATACAGAGCATATTATACAAAAAATTTGGAAGATTCTTGGCAATATTGTGCCTTATACAACTAAGAAACTTAAAATGGTGTGCATGTAAGTGAGAAAATCTACCTTCACAAGTAAAATACCTGATGACATGCATTTCTAGGTTAGGGTATGGAGGCGGCAAAGACAATCTCTTGCACCCCTGCTTTGTAACATCTAATGGAGGGTCATGTGGGGTAGTGAACTGGGCCCTTGCTGACCTAGCATCATGCAAGCTCAGATAATGCTCTCCAACAAGAGGCAACCCTATTACTTCTACAATTTGTTCTTCTATTGCAATTACTGTCAAACCCCACATAGAAGCTTCACCTTCATCAAATGTCCTGGTGAATTCTACAACTGCTTCTTCATCATATGCTATTAAATTCAAACAATAACCTAACCACCCGCATGTATTGAATCTTCTTACTGATTCTACATCAGAGAGCAACAAAATATGCTCGACCAGCTCTTTTCTCTGTAATCCTCCTCCCATTTCTTAATAATTTTGCTACTCTATTTCTCTCTCCCTTTCTAAATGCAAACTTCAAAACTCTGCGTTATTTCTTAGATGCTTCACCACTTCTTTTTGGGAACATTAATTGCCATAACCAATTGTTATGTGTCATAATTAAACTTTAGGTAAAAGTAAATCATGAATTTGCATGGATATCATCCGTAAACATGGTTCAAATGCAATTTTTTTTTTTAAATAAGTCACATCATGGCTTAGCACAAATTTTTTTGAATGAACAAAGAAAAATTCATTCAGAAAGTGGGAGTACAACACTTGACATGGCATACTTATGGCAAAAAATTCTCATTAATAAAGGGTAATGCCAAGATTTTTGAAAATCATCATAGTTAATCAGGCATTTCATTAGATAGTACAACACTCCCCTACCCCCTACTAATTTTATGACAAGTGTCCTCATGTGTTAGACTAGTATGAGTTAGGGACAGGAATATGCCGTAATGATAGAAACTATGCAGTATTATATATAATTAACAAAATCTGCAAATTTATAAATGAATAATAGTTTGAACATGCTTATACCTACCAAGTGGATTGTCACATGCTTCAAAAAAAAAGGTGGTAGGAATAATGTAAATGGCAGCATCCATCAGCATGTGCATATTTGATTGAAAACACAAAAATGTAAGTACGTAGAAAGTGTGTGGATGGAAGATTAAGAAATGGAGTGAGGTGGGTGGA
Source organism: Cupressus sempervirens (assembly GCA_028749045.1). Classification (NCBI taxonomy): domain Eukaryota; kingdom Viridiplantae; phylum Streptophyta; class Pinopsida; order Cupressales; family Cupressaceae; genus Cupressus; species Cupressus sempervirens. The sequence goes on from CM053793.1 coordinate 691,508,843, forward strand.
TGGAAGATTAAGATATGAATGGAAAGGAATATCATGAAAAGAAAATGGACTTTATGCAAACATAAAGTTATTATTATGGACATGCAAATTAGAATTAATGTTGAAGAGGAGTAGGCAAAAGGTTTTCACCTTCGGCTGCAGAAAGAGATACTTGAGTTGTTGTTGGATCCGGTTGTTCAAACTATTGCATGAAGTCAGCTTTTGTTTGATGCTATTTGTAAAGTTTAAGTCAATGACCGTTGATCAGCATTTTGAAAGGCATATCATCAATTGTGGTTAGTTGAACTATTCCATTGTTAAAGACATGGATGATTTGATATGGTCCTAACCATTGCATCTGCAGCTTCCCTGGCATATCCTTAAAGCAGGGATCATACAATAATGCCCAATCACCAGCTTTGAACTGTTTGTTGAGGATATGAGAATCATGCCAATGTTTTCTATATTTTTGCACCAGTTCAGTGTGTTCTAAAGTGATCTTGCAATTTTCATCCAAAGAATTAAGATGCAGGAGATGTTCTCTTTGTGTTGCAGGAAGATCAATATCTAAGGTCAAGGCTGTTCTTAAAGTCTTGTGTTCAAATTCAATTGGAAGCATTGCCACTTTCCCATACAAAAGCTCAGATGGTGTGAATCTGATAGTGGTTTTCCAAGTTATTCTATAAGCCCAGACAACTTCTTGTAATCGGCTGGTCCAATCCCGACGATGCAAATGGACTATTTTAGTTAGAATATTTTCCAGCTCACAGTTGGTAACTTCTGCTTGTCCATTGGCTTGTGGATGATAAGGACTGGATTTGTGATGCCTGATGTTATACTATTTCATCAATTATAAAATTAGGTTGGAAGTAAACTATGTGCCTTGATTAGTAACCAATTCTTTAAGAACTCCATAACGTGTAAAAATCTCTTCATATAGGAATTTAGCAACTTTTTCATCACGGGCATGTTTCATAGCCTTAACCTCAACCCATTTGGTTAGGTAGTCAGTACAAACCAAAATATAAGACTTCTCATTGGATGGAGGATCAATAGGATCGATGAAGTCCATTCCCCATTTGTCAAATGGTGTTAACACCACTTGAGGATTCAAAGGCATTTCATCTTTTTTGGTTGGGCGACCCATTCTTTGGCATTGGTCACACTTCCTTGTATAATTGATTGCATCTTTATGAAGGGTAGGCCAATAGTAACCAGTGGCTAAGATTTTGAAAGCTGTTCTTTTGGCTGCAAAATGTCCTCCGCAGGGCTCATTATGACATGCATGCAAAATATCATATGTCTCATCTTCTCTTACAGATCTGCGCATAACTTGATCAGGTCCAGTATAGAATAGAAAATTATATATCCATGAGAAATGGAAGCTTTTCTATATGAGCAGCTTTCTCTCCTTATAAGAAAAATGCCCTAGTGTCTTATTAGTTGCAATGTAGTTAGCAATATCTGCATACCATGGAAATTTAACAGTAATATGAAACAAATGTTCATCTGGAAATGCATCATCTACCAGAGTAGTGTCAGTATCATGATGATTGATTCTTGACAAATAATAAACTATGATATTTGTTTTTCCAGGCTTATCTACTATGGTTATGTCAAATTCTTGTAACAATAGTAACCATCTTGCTAACCTACCAGTTATAGCAAGTTTGTTCATGAGATATTTGATTATTGCATGATCGGTATGAACATAGATAGGATAACCTATAATGTAATGCCAAAATATATTTAGAGCATAGACTACTACTAACAATTCTTTTTCAGTCATTGTGTAATTCAGTTCTAGACCATGAAGACTCTTACTGATATAATAAATGGCATTCTCAAGATTTGAGTGTTTCTGTGCTAAAACTGCACCTATAGCATAATCAAGAGCATTTGTATATATGTGACAAGGTAGGTTCCAATCAGGGCCTTGTAAAATTGGGGCTGTGGTCAAAAGTTGCTTAAGCTGCAGGAAAGATTTATCACACTCAAGTGTCCGATTGAATTCAACTTCTTTTGTGAGTAACTTGTATAAGGGACTGGCTATTTTACTGAAGTCTTTTATAAAATGCCAGTAATATCCAACATGTGCCAGAAAAGATCTGACATCTTTTAATTTAGTGGGTATGGGTAATGTTTGAATTACCTCAATTTTAGCTGGGTCTACTTGTATACCTACAGTAGATATGAAATGACTGAGTACCACACCCTCTTGCATGAGCATGAAACACTTTTCACTATTTAGTGCCAAATTATGTTCTTGACATCTTACCAAAATTTTTTCAAGATTTATCATTGCTTCTTCAAAAAAAACTCCAAATGGTGTAAAGTCATCCATATAGATTTCCATACAATCATGTGATATATCAGCAAAAATACTAATTACAGCCTGTTGAAACATTGCAGGAGCGTTATAAAGACCAAATAGTAAAATAGAGTATGCAAAAGCACCCCATGGATAGGTAAATGTAGTTTTGTCTTGGTCTTCAAGAGAAATACTGATTTGATTATAGCCACTGTATCCATCTAAAAAGGAGAAGTACTTGTTTCTAGCTACTGTATCCAAAACTTGATCTATGAAGAGTAAAGGAAAATGATCCTTTTTAGTAGCCTTATTCAACTCCCTATAATCTACACAAATTCTCCATTTTCCTCCTTTCTTAGGTACTATAACCAGTAGTGATACCCATTTACTATCAGATATAGGATAGATAAAGCCAGCATCAAGCAGTTTCTGCAATTCTATTTTGACTATTTCTCTGAGGCTTAGATTTATCCTCCTTTGAGGTTGACGAAGTGGTAGACAACCTTCATTAATGTATATTCTATGGGTACATAGTGTAGGGCTTAATCCTTTCATATCATCATAATCCCAAGCAAAATTCTTCTCATGCTTCTGAAGCAATTCTTTTAATTGTTCCATCTGTATAGATGTCAATTTGGGGTTAACATGTAGTTTATGGCCTTTACTCAATTCAATAGGAATAGTGGATTCTACCATAGCAATTTCAGAGATTAGGCTTCCTTCTAATTTATAGGGAAGTAGTGAACAAAGATTTTCAGGTTCCTTAAGTAAAGTAAAACTTGTATGACACTCCTCATATGTAATCAATTCTAATACAGAGCTTTCAGACACATCTTTTCCTACCACATAGGTGTTGGTAAGGATGCTCTGGATTACTGAATCTTTTTCTTGCAACTTTAGAAAAGATTTCCTATGTAACATCATAATTTGTACTATGAAATTTATCTCTTCTTCTTCATTTCCTAAATCTAGCCAAAAAGATGTACTCAAATCTGGTAATGGTTGTGCAGGAGGATATAGATCAAATTGCTTGGTTGCTTGGCCATTTGATATGGTCATATTCCCTGATCTGCAATTTATGTTTGCATCAGCTATGGCCAACCATGGTCTACCTAGAATGACAGGATAGCCAGATAGGTTTACTTTAGGGGACAAAATCATGAAGTCCACAGGATATTCTAGGGAATCTAAGGTCACAACAATATTTTCTATCATTCCATCAGGAATGACAGTGGAACTATCTGCAAGCTGCAGAATAGTTGGTGTGGGCCTTAATCCTTCTATTTGTAACTTCTTCATGGTTTCTTTAGTCATCACATTTATAGCAACTCCTAAATCTATTAAGGCATTTTTAATAAATTGACCATTTATGCTAACACTTACTATTGGACTCCCTGGGTCAAAATATTTTGGTGAAATCACTCTTCCTAACATGATATCATCTAAATGTCCAACAACATGAACTGTGGTAGGATCCTTCTTCTTCCTTCCAGGTTTCTTTAGAAAAGCTTCCCTTATAGCTTTTTCATAAGCAAGAATGTCCTTAATAGCTTGAAACAAAGGTATTTGGACATGCATATTCTTCAACTGATTAACAATGTCAAAAGGTTGTTCCTTGCTTTGTTCAGGTTCCTTTTGTATTAGTTGGTCTAGAAAAGGAGGCTCTACTGCTGGTTGATCTCAACAGGTTCATCAACCAAAGGTTTTGATGTTGCAGGAGAGTCTGATACTTCAGTTATAAGAGGTGGCTTTGGTGCTAGTAAGGTCGTTCCAGATCTCAAATGTATATTTGTGACATCTAGGGCATAAGCAGGGTACTACTGGGTATCAGTACTATACATGGGCTATTGTGGTTTGCTATTTGGATTTGGCTGAGGCTGTACAGGTAGCTGTGTTTTCTTTTGAGGTCCACTATTTGTAGGTGCTGGCATTAAAGTAGGTTGTTGAGCTAGAGGGGGTAATTGTAGAACATCAGTATTTTGGTTAGGCCATTTTTGAGATCCCTTCAATTGGTTTAGAGATTGCCAATTCCATTGGTTTGGAGATTGCCAATTCCCTTGGGGTGGTTTCCATTGGTTCTGCTAGTTCTGAGGCCATTGGTTATTCTACTAGTTAGGCCAAGGTTGTTGGAAATTTTGAAACCATTGAGACTGTTGTGAGTTATTTTGCCAAGCATTATTTCAATTGGGTTGGTTTTGTGGAGGACCTTGGGTATTGTAGTTTTTCCATTGATTACCGTATGAATTTGAATTTTGCAAGGGGTCTTCAGGCATACCTTGATGTTGAGCCCATGGTCAATGTTGAGCAATAAAGAATACTTGCTTATCATCCTCATCTATCTTTACATATTCAGTTGGAAGATGCTAGTTCTCCATGCTTGCAACCAATTTACAGTGGCAATCCTTATTTTGCTTTCGGCAATGAGGATAGTACTCAACTAGTTGTAACTCAACCTCTACTTTCTTCTTCTTTGTAGTCATTGTATCCAAATATGTAGCAACATCATTACTAATGTCTTGTTTGAAATCTAACAACAAATTGGATATTTCAAGTTTTGAAATCCTTGACTAATTCTTTTTGTAATCGTAGAACGGGGTGCTCGACCTTTCTTCATGGTTGACCTTGAGTAGTTCTAACATATCTTTTTGAGGTCATCCCATTGAGCTTGATATACATCTCCACCAGCCATTAGGTCTAATGCTTCCAAACAGTCTTCATTCACTCCTCTTAGAAAGACTAGTTTTTGAGAATCTTCAGACAATGTGTGCTAAGGATTCTTTTGTAGTGTATATAAAAATTGAGAAACATAGTCTTCTAGTGTCTCTTCCTCCTTCTGGGATATCCTAAAGATATCATCTCCTCTTGTGCCAGATGCTTTCCAATATTCTTTATATTTTTTCCAAAAATAATGCTTGCATTTCATCCCAATTTACAGCTACATTGGCTCCTAAGCCCATGAACCATCATAAAGCTAATTCTTTCAATGTGGCTGGAAATAATTTAAGCTTATGGGCATTAGTGTTGTAGTCAAAACTATGAAAAAGGATGTCAAACTCAAACAAGAAGGTATTAAGGTCTTCAGTTGTGAGGCCATAGAACTTTGAAAGAGCAGTGGGAGGTATATTCTTGAGATTGGCATTGGTTATGAGACTTGGAAGTGGAAATGGAAAAGTGGGTTGTGCCATGACTGGTGGGACTGGATTATGAGGTTGCTGCTGAAAAGGAATGTTAGGCACTAAGTGATTAACAACTGGTGGATTTGAGGTAGTGTTATCAAGAAAACTGGTCAATATTTCAGTGAAAGGTTGGAGACCATATATATCTAGGGATTCAGCTCTTGATGATGATACTATGGGGAAAACAGGACTTGCATCTTCAAAGGGCAACTCAACTTCTTCTTCAACTTCTTCATTCAAATTAACAGATCCTTGTGGAAGAAATTTTCCATATTCATCTCGTCATCTTCCTCTTCGATGCATGCAACTAAAATTTTCACACTGGTAAAAAGAACTTAATCTAAAAACTATGACTCAAAAATGCTCCTAGCTTGACACCATCCCCAGCAACAATGCCAAAAATGAACTGCCTCACAATAGGTGTTCCATAGTCATGCACTAGGCCTGGCTTAGTAATAATCTATTCAAGCTAAGGACTACTTTTCCCCTATCATGAGGTGCATTTAGATTGTTAACCCAGGGACGTATACTTGAAATGGTCGGCACAGTATGTGTACTAGGTACCTTGATGAGTCATTATGCTTGTGGTGCAGGAAAGTAAAAATGCAAAGGAAGGAAACTACACTACTACTGTGGAAAGGAAACTACTAAATCTATGAATGTTGAAAACACAATGACAAGATAATAGAGATTCCATCTTGACTCATCCATTAGACTATTCTCGCAGATGCTATAGAAATGTTCATGAAGTGTGATGCTACAGGAAGGAATTAACTAGCTACGTCTTACTTAAAATACTGCTAATGCTTAGTAAAATGAATCTATTCTATCCTAATCTAATCCACCTTCCAAGTGGGCCCCTTTGGTTGGCTTCTCTAATCTACCAACGCAGGATAAAAACTAAAGAGAACTAATTCATTTCATTAATCAATCATTACATAATTCAGAATTGTAAAACACAATTGCAACAAACTGTGAATTAGTGTTCTCTCTTACTCGATAAAACTTATCAAAAACCAAAAACTAAAAAAATTCACACACAGGAGTCGATCCCAACATATATAAGGAATCTACTCTTTATTACATAATAGAAAAGTAACTATCCTAAGTTAAGTCCGCAGGAGAGAATATAGGAGAACAACTGAAAGCGAAAAGGAAGGATAACGGAATTGAGGAGGGAGCAATGAAGTTGCGGCATCTGCTTGTTACAATGTAAATTCAGAGAAGGTAATGGCTCATAAAAACTCCTCCTTATTTTTTGCCATGCTTCTTGGAGTGGTTATAACTTCCTTTTCGTGGTTGTTCCTTGATGCTCATTTCTCCTTGAATGCTGTCGGCAACCAGCTTCTGGATTCTTCCACTCATCCTTTAATCCTTATCATCAGGTTAGTTATGATATAAGACATATTTGCAAATAAACATCCATCAAACTAAATTCAAGCATAAGAATGCACATTTGGATATTTATATGAAATACTGCGTATTAGATATAATTTAAGCAAAAGATGACATAGTTTTTCTACCCCATAAATCATCAAAGGTTTATCAAACATAGGATTATAAGTGTTAAAACAAGGATAAACGGAGTATCATAAAGTATCTTATACATAGCAAAATAAAGGCATTTTTTAGAATCATCAATAAGTATATAAAGAGGCCCTCTATTTAGTTCACCCTCTTTAGTGAGGATATCCCAAGAGGTTCTACTATTTGAAATAGTTTCTTAAAAGCCAAGGACTTGGCTAACTCAAAAGTCTCCTGGAAGCTGGGTAATGGGGAGGACATTCTATTCTAGTTTGACAATTAGTTTTCTTAGGGCCCCCTTATGAGCAACCCCAGCTATGGGTTTTGGGCTAATGATTACATCTACCTTTATGGGCACAAAGACAACAATTATAGGACCAAATAGGGTTGGAGGGACCTTTCTATTATCTCAAATGACCTCAAACCAATCATGATCATGCTTAATTCCTTGTCCCTTATTTACAATAAGGATGAACTAGTTTGGAGGGATAATGCCAATGGGCTCTATTCGGTTGCCTCTGGGTACTCTTCTTTATGGAGCTTAAAAGAGACTCCCCTTTTTCCGAGGGCTTGGATCCTTGGCCTCACACCAAAAGTCAACATGTTTCTCTAGTTGGCTCTTTAGGAAAAAACTCTAACCCAAGAAAATCTTATCAAAAGAGGTCATATTTTGCCCAACAAATGTGTTTTGTGTAAAGAAGAGTTAAAGACAGAAAACCATATAATCATCCATTGTTCTTTCTCTAGGATAGTTTGGGCCATCCTTGCCCAGGACTTAGGCCATAGCTACTGCATTCCTTCTAACCTTCTAGACTTTTTTTTGTCAATGGCATGGCTTGTTCAATGAGATTATCTTGCAGGAATTAGCTATTGGATCCTAGCCCATTTTTGTTGGAGCATATGAAAGGAGAGAAATAATTGGATTTTCAAAGATAGGGAGGAACTAACTTTATTTTTTGGGAGGAATATTTTCAGTAACATAAAGGAAAACTTTTCTATAAGGAAGGGGGGAGATTTTGAGATAGGAGGCAAGAAAAAGGAGAAGGTAAAAGACAGATTGAGGAAAAGACAGGAAGCCAAGTGGCTTCTCCCCCTTGAAGGCTGGCACAAAGCCAACTTTGACGGAGACTCCAAGGGCAACCTTGGCTCCTTAGGTAATGGAGGTGTGATAAGGAATGAAAATGGAGATAGTATTGCATCTTTTTCTCTCCCACTGGGATTCCAAACTAATCATTTTATGGAAGCGAACACCACCTGCAATGTTGTAAAACTGGCTTTTGAAATTGGTGTTACCAATTTATGGCTCAAAGGGGACACAAATAACATTATAAAGTGCATCATAGGAAACTCACATCCATCATGGATGATTGTAAATCTAATTGATGAGACACGTGAGACCCTCACCAAATTTAATAGAATCCATGTCATTCATATCTTTTGAGAAGCAAACTCGATTGTCGACAGGTTTGCGAACATTGGGGTCGACGCAGACCAAAAAATGACTTGGCATGCCAGAATTTGTTTGCTGGCAGACATTAAAAGTTTGATTGACTTGGACAAAATCCAAGGAATTATGGAGAAAATCAAGTTATAATTATGATTATGAAGGTTTTAAGAAATAAGGGTACTTTTCAAAATGGAAGCATGGGAAATCATAATTGTAGTGACTCATTATTGATTAATCGACACGCTTTGTGGATTGTTTTTTGTACTCACTTTTGAAGCAATAGTAGGGCTATTTTTCTCTATTTATTGCTTACTCTCAGAGGTCACTTTTAGTCACAAAGTGAGAGCACATGAGTAAAGAGGGTGTGTAGTGTGCAGAAATGGTAGGCAAAAGGTGCAGAAAGGAGTTAGTGGGAAATTTTGAGAAGTGGAGAAGGAGAAAGTGTGGGAAAAGCTAGAAGATGGTGGGTTTACTAGTTATATCATGAAGCTACATGGATTCAATCAGGAGGTGACCAAAAGTATGGTGGGGTCCTGGAAGGATGATAGGGTGAAGGTGAATGGGGTCTACTTTCGGATAATAGAGGAGGTGATTGTGACTGTCACCAAAATCCCTATCTAGGGTTTTAAATTCTTTAGGGATAAGAAGCTCTTGGCTAATACAAATAGGGACTTTATGGAGAGTGAGAAGGAACTAAAGGTGCTAAGAAATATTGACACCTACTATGTCCCTGACTCCATGAAGAAGCATTGGAGGTATGTTTTGAGAGCTGTTATCAAGTACATCATGTTGGACCCTAGGTTTGATAGAGCTTGTACCCACCACTTTGTTATATTGAATCATTTTTGACATAATATTAATATTTCTTTTCCATATTATCTATTAACCTCTATGTGCAAGGTGGTGGATAGCTTCAAAAAGAAGCCCATTGCAAATCTGGCTCTACACGAGGCGCTATTGTTGCTTATCCATGAGCACTTCAAGCCTCAAACTATAAGCATTGCTCCCCCTCAAGAAGAGAATGTGGAGTCTAGTAGTTCTAGTTACTCCTCTGATTCGAAAGATATATAGAGCCTCAGCTTTGAGGATGGAGGGATCTCTTCTTCGAGGAAATTAGCAACCCACTAAGCTAAAAAATTGCCCTCCCCCATAACCCCTCGCAGAAAAAGCCCTAGGGATCATGGGCAGAAGCCTCCTGAGAAGGATGAGGAGGGAGACAACAATGATGAGGAGGAGCTGGAGTTTGAGGAGGTGGTTAAGGAGACACAAGAGGAAATTAAGGATGAAAGTGGAAGGAAGAAATGCAAGAGGGAGAATTTGGAGGAAGTGTGCTCTCAGTTTGAGGAGGCATCAGTACTGCCCCTATCTCTTGTCCACCTCCAAGCCGAACCTAAGGAGAAAAAGGAGGAGAATGTAGGGAATGTAGAAGGAGAAGTGAAGGTCAATGATAGGAGTAAATCTTGGAAAAAATTTAATGTCAGCAATTCGAAGATGGGAATCTTTAGGGAGGCCATGGATCCCCAAATCCTCGTGGAAAATCAAGATGAACCGTGGTTGGAAGAACTCATTGACCCGATGATAGTGGCTATTTTGGATAGAGCCAAGGAGATAGGGATGAATCTTTTGAATAATGCTCATAACAGTATGATTGACAATTTTAGATTAATCAAATGGCTTTTCCACGAGCTGGAGGAGATCAAAGAACAGGTGAGACATATTGAGGCAACAAGGAATGGGACGGATGCTAATAGGAGGACATATTTGGCTGATAGGCTCAGTCTAGCAGAAAGAAGGATACACAACCTAGAGAACTACAATCACAACCTTGTGAATAAGATGTTCTCTTTGTTAAGCTCCATTAAAAACAACATCATCTCTCTTACAGGTTGGATCAAAGACAGAGAAATGCAAGATGATGAGGAAGGAAAAGATAGGGAAGAAGCCAAAATGGAGGATGACTATACAAAGGACAACACCATTCCTGATTAGGACCAGGGGGACCAAAGGGCACAATAGCTGGAAGCGAAGGAGAATCAACTGGCCTTCAAGGTTGCTCAGGTTATGCAAGAGCTAGAGCAAAAGAATGAGGAATAACTCTCACATATTCTTTTGTTTTTCTATGTCTTTTGGCTTTTGTTCTAGCTTTAGGCTGTGGTAATACTTGTCTATTTTCCTTGTCTTTTCTCAGGACTTTACTTTTTGGCTAGGCTTTCCCTGTAAAACTTGTTTATCTAATCCAAAACAATGTAAAACTAATTGTTTAGGGTGGAATAATGTGTTTCAAGAAGAAGAAATTTCCCTACAACTAATTATTCATGGTGGAAAATTTAGCCCCTCTAGATTAGACAATCCATCCTTACCTCTAGTTTGTATTTCCAATGGGGTGTGCCTAAATGCTAGTGGATATTAGGTGATAGACCATTCACTTTCTATGGTTCCCTAGATTTTTCAAGGGACTTGGCATTTCTTTAGAACTATGGGCCCAAGAATAGTTTAGAGAAGGATGTAGATATGGTGATCAAGAAGAAGAGATGGAAAGGTGAACTAGTGGGACACTCGAACCTGCATACTTTATCTAGGTATCTTCCATCTATATCTCATGGGGATATTGGGTCAAAAATTCTTTTGATAGATTCAATGGTTGAAAAAATCATGAAAGACTTTTCTCTAGACCTAGTTGGTAGGTTTCTATCTTATCAACCTACCATTGATATGGTGAGAAAAAGTGTTTCTAACACATAGAAATTTAAGGGTTCTATTGAGGTTTTGACCATGGCAAGATATTTGTTCCTATTACAATTTTCCAACATGATGATGATAGAAATAAGATCTTGGTGGGAATGTGGAGAGCTGGTCAACACAATCTCATATTATCCAAATGGAAACCTGGCTTCAATCCTTTTGATAATCTTTAGTGGATGGCCTCAGTCTAGATTAGGCTATCTGTTCTACCTTTGGTGTTTTGGGATGAGAAAATCTTCAAGTGGATTGGGGATTCCTTTGGTTTCTTCATTAAAGTGGATGTTGTCACCCTTTGCAAGTCCAAATTATAATTTTTTGGGAACTATGTGAGTGTGGTTGTTAACTAAACCCTCCCTAGTAGTATTGCCTTAAAATTTAAATAGGAAACTTGGAGACAAGTTATTAGTTATAAAAAAGTTGACATATATAGCCAAAGGTATAAGAAATATGGAATTGTTGTCATAGAATGTAAACCTTATGAGAATAAGGAAGAAACTTATAATGGGAAGGAAGTTATCAAGGAAGGAATTACATTAGAAGAGATTTAGGGATGTTCCTTAGGGACAAGCCAAGTTCCTTAGAATGGGAAGAATGTTGACAAGGAAGTGAGTGCAACAAATGATGTTCAGGGGTGTTCCTTTGGGACGAGCTAGGTTCCTACCCTCCCATCAACAAAAGAAAAGGAAAGATAGACCAACTAGATGGTGGAGATCTCAACCACATAAACTCTAGTGAAAATTTTCATCTTAATGGAGAAGGATCCTCTCAAAGGTTTTGAGGATGGTGAATTTTGGGTTGATATTGTATTGGGGAAAGGGCCCTTTAACCATAGCCATAAAGGACCCAAAAGAACAACTGAGTAAAAATATTGATTCATTATAGATAGAAGGCTTGTAGAAGGAAGTATGGATGAGTTTCTCATCTCCATAGGGAACCCTGATGGTTTCCCTCCCATGTATGGAGGATTCATTAGCCTTAGTACTAGATTGCTTCTAATGATGGATGAGGACTAGCAAGAACCTAAGAAGAAGGTGTGTGGTGAACATAAGGCAGGTGTGGACTCTGAGACAAGAGTTGGATGACCACCAATAAGATTTTCATGGACAAAGTTTACTTCCCATGATATTTCTCATGGGAGGTAGAAAACCTTGGAAGACATCTAAAGAGGTAGGAAATGAAATTCATTTCATGGAATATTATTGACCTAAATAGCTCAAGGATAGAATTTTTTTTTGAAAATTATGATTGGTAATGATAAGGTAAATATTATCCTTATTCATGAGGTTAAAATGAAGATTTTTTTTTTGATAAGATTGCTAACTACATGTGGAAAGTGGTGAAGTATGTTTGTAGCAAACCTCCTAGTGCATTAGGAGGGATAGCTACAATGTGGAATCCTTATAGACTAAATTGTAGAGACATCCACTCCCACCCCTTTTTTTGTGGTGGTGGCCTTTAATGATGAAATAAATGATTGGGTGCTCCTAAACTTCTGTTTTCCTAACACTAGGGGGAGACTTTAGGTTTGCGGGGAAGCCTTAGTGCGCATGAATAGTTGGAAAAGAACCATATATATTTTTGTTGGGCATTTCAATACCCCCTTATACCCCTTAGAAAAAATGGGTGGTCTTGAAGATTCTCACAAAGTATGAAGGACTTGGAGGGATTTCTTAGAAGAAATGACCTCATTGATGTGGAGTTGTAGGGAGTCTAGTTTTCCTAGTCTAACAATCATCTAGGAAGAAACCTTATCTAGGTTAGACTCAACAAGGTGCCCTTCTCAGCTAATTGGGACATTTTCCCTTATACCTCACTTCATAGCTTCCAAAGATCATTCTCAGACCATTCCATGATTTTATTTAAGCAATCCAATACCTAGCACATGAGGAAGCCTTTTTGCTATAAGGTCATGTTGCACTTGCATCTACATTTTTGTGATTGCATTAACAACTAGAGGAATAGTTAGATTCATGAGAATTTTATGTTCCACATAGCAAGGAAGCTTGAAATTATTAGAAGGGAGGTACTTTCTTGGAATAAAACCCCCTTTGGAAATATATTTTAGTAGAAAAAGGAAATTGGAAGTAAGCTTGAATAATTTAAAGAAAGGATGGTTGGAGGATACCTTTAAATTACTATCCATGTAGAGGAATAAAGTTGGAGAAGGAAATGGAATCAAGTGATTGAAAGAGAGGAAGTATTTTAGAAACAAAGATCTAGGAGTCAGTGGCTCTTGGAGGGATATTGGAATACAATATTCTTCCATAGGTTAGTTTCAAAACACAGGAAAAGAAACACAATAAAAATTCCCATTAATAATGAGGAGGAAATTGGGAGATGGATGACTTGATATTCTAAATATATTTACAACCCTGCTCAACCTTAAGTTGACCCGATGGAAGAAAGGGACTTACTAAATATTATACACTTAGTGGTGGATGAACAAACCAACCAAAATCTCCTAAGAAAAGTGACTAAAGTGGAAGTTAGAAAGGAAATCTTTGCTATGGGAGCCTTCGAGGCCCCAGGCCTCGATAGATTTCCTTTGAACTTTTTTTAGGAGTTATGGGAGATTATTAGGTATGATCTTTTTCATGCAACAAAGATTTTTTTAAAGAAATGGTAGAGCTCTTAAAGAGCTAAACCAAACTTTATTAGTTTTGGAGCCAAAGTTTGATGAACCAACTAGGCTGGAGGATTTCAGAGTGATAAACCTTTGCAATAACATCTACAAGATCCTCTCCAAGGGGGTTGTGAACATAATGAAAACTATCTTGGATAAGGCAATTAGCACTAATCATAATGCTTTTTTCCCTAAATGACAAATCATGGACATTGTGATCACCTCTCATAAGGTCCTTCACTCTATGGGGAGGAGTGAGAACCTAGGTATTAAAATGAAGCTTGATATTTCAAAGGCTTATAGATAAGATGAGGAGATAATTTTTTATTAAAATTCTTAGAAAATTTTGGTTTGGGGAGAATTTTATTACTCTTATTGGGGAAATGTTAAACATTGTATAATTCTTAGTTTTGGTTAATGGATCCTAGGGCAGAAGCTCTTTGTGGTTGAGTGGGGACTCTAGCAAGGAGACCCATTATCGCCTTATCTATTTACAATGGTTTTGGAGATTCTAGTTAGAAAGCTCTTGTCCATAGCTACTTGATGAGAAATCATGGGGCTTAAACTAACTTCAACCCTCTTGTTTAAGGTGTTACAAAAATTTTCTGATAATAATTTCCTTTATGGAATCTCCTTCATAAGGGAGGCTAAGGCCTAAAAGAAAAAAATGAATAGATACACAAAAGTGTTAGGATCATACATCAATTACCACAAAAGTAATATCTACTTCTTCAATACAAACCTAGCTCTACAAGAAATTATTACTTGAGAGTTGCAATGTCAGGATGTGAACCTCCCCAACACCTATCTGGGTCTGACCCTTATAATCAAAGAAGTCACCCCTAAATTCTAGAATACTATGGTGGAAAGGATGTAGAGGATGTTGGTAGGCTGGAAAGGTAAGTTTCTAAGAAATGGTGATAGAATTCAACTCATTATAGGAAATCCCTATCTAGTTTTTGTCATTATTCAAAATCTCTAGCCTGTTCAAAGATATACTTGAGAAGATCTAGAGGAATTTCTTGTGGTCAAGAATAGAGGAGAAGATGAAATTAAGTTTAGTTAGTTGGGAAAGGGTGTGTAGACTTAAGTCCCAAGGGGGTCTGGGCCTAAGGAGAATTAGAGATCTAAATAAATTCCTCATGGTGAGGATTTTTTAGAAATTGACCCAGAATTTGGCCCCTTGGTGGTGAATCATGGGAACTAAATATTTGGGTGGTAGACATTTTAATCAAGCCCTCTTTAAGGAAGGTCTCCCAAGTATATCAAGGATATAAAATAAAATCACCAAGATAAGTAAACACATAAGGGAAGATATTAGATGGAATATTGGAGATGGTAATCTAGTTACATTTTTGGTATGATAGATGAGTGGTTGATGCTCCTCTAATTCACACAAAATTTTATACTCTAAAAGAGCAGGGGACTAATGAACATGGTGCAAAGGTGATGAATTATATTTGTAACAAGGAGTGGAAGGATTTTAATATAGAAAAAACATCAAACTTATAGATAAGGCTATGTATGAAGATTTAAGATCCCTTCTCAAAGAGATATGAATTCCTTCCTTCCTGGAGACTAACAAACTTATATGGGAAAAGAACCCATTTGGAGAATTTAGTGTAAAATTGGCCTACAATATCATAATTAGGGAGGTGAGGAACATGGAATGGAAGAATGTTTGGTATTCTAACTTTCTCCCCAAAAATATCTTTTTCTTGTGGTTAGTATTGCTCAATGGTATTCTCACTATTGATAATCTTAAGAGGCATGACTTTCAAATGGGAAATTAGTGTGTGTTATACTACAAGGAGGAACATATAATCCCTTATATTTTAATCTATTGCCCCTATTCTATGCAAGTTTGGCAAAGAATCATTGGTGAACTTGGGATCTTGTGGGTTTTTAATAGAGATTTTCACCAATTCATCTTTGGTTGGCAATGACCCTCACACCACCCCTTCATTAAAATGATTTGGAAGGACATCCTCCCTATGTGTTCTTGAGCATACAAAAGGAGAGGAATAATCATATTTTTAAAGATATAGATACCTTCATGGAAGTGGTTACTTGAATAATGATGGGCATGATAAAGGAGTTTTCTTTAACTTGGAAATGAAACACCACCCCCCCACCCCCCACCATATTGAGAGGAGTTGGGCAGAAATTTGTGATATCTCTCTACTAATTGAGAAAGATGATAATTCAAGGATCCAAAAATGTTGGACACCAGATGGAAACCACCTTTCCCAAACTAGTGCAAATTCAATGTCAATAGGTCAAGGAGGAAGGGAGTTGTGGCTAGAGGAGTCATTCAAAATGAATAAGGAGTTTGTATTAAGGGGTATTCAAAGAAATGTGGGATAGTCTCAAGTAATGAGGTGGAAGCCTTGGGACTCCTATGGGGGTTGGAGTTAGCACATAATATGAGAATTCAAAATTTGATAATGGATAAAGATTTATTATTAGTAATTAATGTTGTTAAGGGAGATCATAAGATGAGTTGGAATGCCATGTCAATTATTAGAGATGCCTAAATTCTTTTGAATAGGATTAATGAAGTTAAAATTCAACATCTATAAAAGGAGAAAAATCAAGTGATGAATAGCCTAGTGGGGTATGGACATGAAGCTATTATTGATAAAGTTTGGGAAATTGAGTATAATCTTATGAAAATGATTAAATTGGTAGCTTAGAAAGAAGCCTTTTCAAGTAATGATGTCCATTTTAATTAAAAAATAAAAAGGATGATTAACATCATTATCCATTTTGAGATGGGTACTTCTAGGACAACTAAATTATTACCCAATATGGTGGGATGGGCCATAATGTTGCTAACTTTAGTGGAAGTGCTAGCATAGATATAAATTATTATGGAGTTACATCTACATTTAATTTGGCAATTATAACTTGTGATGGGAAACATAAGCTTAGCAATCAATGCAAGACTTGGGATGATATTCATCTACATCCAAGAAAGGTACTTTCTAGATTTCATGGAAAACTAAACTATGTGAAAATTGAGTATTTTGTGAATATTTTTGGCTTTGAAATTTTCAAGTTGCATTGTTTAGTGGGTGAAGGCTTGGCTCTAGCTTTTTTGGGTAGACTATTGAAATTGATGAAGGATATGACAATTGAGCTAAACTAGGGAGAGGAGAACCTAATCATTGAGCTTGGGGAGGATGAAGTTATGGAGCATGCTAATGTGAGGATTGAACCACCTAAAATTGAAGAGGTTGTTCGAAAGGATAAGGCAACTTGTACACATTTGAAGGAAGGTGGACTTATTTTGTTGATGGAGAGTGATGAAGGCCATGATGAGATGGTGACCTAGTAGGTTGGGGACTCATGGAAGAACCAGTGGGTTAACATTAATGAGTCTTCTTTGAAGTTAGAGAAGATAAGATAAGATAAGATAAGAATTTTATTAATGTCCAAGAAAGGACCACAATGTGGGTCTATGGGACTCAAAGCTTACACCAAGAAGATAGCAAAAAAATAGAGCACCAAATGGTGTTCACAAAAGAAGAAGTACAAAAAATGAAGAAGAAATTAGGAGACAAATTAAAAAAGATTACCTATATCCATCCTCATAGGGAAAAAGTCCAAAAACAACTGATCTAGGTAGCTACCAGGGGCCCTATGATGAGGCTGAGTGTTGTGGGAGGAGTGTCACTAGTGAAGAGGTCCCCTACAAGGTCTCACAAATCTAGAATTTCCTATGTTAGGGAAATTGTACAATCACTTCACACCTCAAGCCAAAGCTAAGGGCAAGAAGAATGTCATAATAAGTTGTGCTTGGGTCTGATTCATTGGAAATCATAGCTGTAAAGTATGGTTGCAAAGCTGTACATAAAAAGAGTTAGAGCATAATGAAATGTTGATCTATGTACCTAAAAAAATTTGAGAGGGATCTGTAATCTCTTAATGGACAATAAAATCTCCCTCTAATCTCATAGTAAATGGGGCATTTGAAAAGGAAATGGGTCTCAAATTTTTCCTCTACTAAGGTACCAAGTCTACACACCTGATCCTCCCTAGCAATATGGTGATCAACCTATATTCAGAGTCTGTGTGAGCCCACCCTAAAAGAGCCAAGTGAGATATGTAGGGCATGCGTCCAATTTCTATGTGAGCACTTAGGGTGTACAATAATCCCATCCTAAATATCTGCCTGTAGATGTCAAGTCTGACATGCCTGTTCAACTCCTATCAAGAGGGGAGTAGATGAGTAGGAGCGTCTAATAAGAACTAATAGGGAGGGAGATGGTCAATGTCAATCTCAACTGAACTCAATAGGATAGTAGCATGAGCATACCAACAACTAGCTCTAGTGGCTAGATCAGAGTCTACAATAACAATTGAGGAGTAGTAGGCTAAGTAATGGTATTTGTATTAGTCTTCAGCCAACTCTGTAAAACCATGAAGATGTTAGAGAAATTAGATGAAGTAAAAAATTATTGCAAGCCTAAATGGATGAGCTCCAAAATCAACCAAAATAACACTGTGGGGGGGTAGATCTATGACATCTAATAATCCAATGAAGGAGTGTAGTTTGGGTGCACTCAATGATGGCCCAATCTGAGTCTAAAAGGGAAGGACCCCAAACCACTGACCCATTGAGCACTATAGGTCTTACTAAGGAATCCAAGAGGGATAGCTTAGATGATGTGTCCTAAAAGATATGTCTAAAGCACTATCTCTCAAGCATGGAAAGGGAAGCTAAGCCTTTACCTATTTGAGGCTAAATGGATGATCTCAAGCTAAAATGAGATTAGAAAACTTAACCCCAAGGTATGTGTAAGATGATGTAATATCAAATTCCTAACCTTAGAAGTGAAAATGGAGATGTGAGGTCTTTAGACCATTGAAGACCATAACATGAGTCTATTGAAGGTTCACAACTAGCTATCTCATGTTACAAAAAGATGCAAGTCTATCCAAAAGCCTTTGAAGACCCTCAGGAGAAGAAGCAAGAAGAACACATTTTCAAAAAAGAGAAGGATGGAGATCAATACCTGGTGTAGATGACAACAATCACCCAGAAGTGAGGATTCCCCAAGAAAAGCCTCGAGATCATCAATGTAGATCCCAAACAAGGTGGGTTAGAGAGGGCAGCCCTACTTCACTTGAATGGTGCTTTGGATAGGGTTAGAGAGGCCCTTTGTGGTCCTAATTCTACCAATCACTATCTCATATAACCTCATGATAGTCATCAATAAGATCTAAAAAAAACCAATATCTCTAAGTCTCTAAAAAGGACCACTCTAGGGATGGAATCAAAAGCCTTACAAAAGTCCACAAAACAATAGTAGACTTTCTTCAAGTGGTGCCAAGCCTCCTTCATAATAGCCCTTAGTGTAAAGATATGATCCATGGTCTAGTAGTCTTCCATAAATTGTGCTTGACCCTTAGCCCTAAAATTCCTCCTATCAAGCTCACTAGATAAAATAGTATTCAATATTGTAGGATAAATTTTGGAAAATGTATGCCCAATCATGATGGTCCTATAGTTTTTGGGATTGGAGGCCAACCCAAACTTATGGATAGGGTGAATAATGTGTCTTGACCATGAGCTCAAAAAACCAAAACAAACCACTCTATTAAAGAGTTTAGAGAGATAAGGGTCTAGGATCATGGTACCAATCTTGAAGAGCTCAGCCTGAAAACCCTCCTCATCAACCACCCTACTACATCTCATCAGTCTGATGGCCTCATAAATGCTAAATATGGAGACAAGTGATAATGGGGGGTCAATTGGGAAGGGAAGTGAGCTAACCTAGGATATCATACAACATGGACACATGGGAGGCAAGGAGGGGAAGGTTAGGGGTAGACTATGGTTGGCTACATTAAGGGAACATGATGCACCAAAACAACTTGGGATACTGAATAAGTGTATCGCAAAGGAATCTACCTTGCAAAGAAATAAATAATCGTTGCTTATGGCAAAGAAAGTGTTTGTAAGAGATTCATAAATTGGGGAAAGTGGGGGAATGAGTATCAAAATCCAAGTGCAAGGAGTGATGAAAAGTTTTATAGGTATCAACAAACCACTAGTTTATGGGACAAGTATTCTTTCAAATAGATCTGGGAGTGCTAGGAATGAAATAGTGGGGGATAGAGAGGAGAGTCAACTCTAAAATCATGGTGGATAGTGAGTGAAACATGGTGGACACCTAACTATGATCTGTGTAGCTAGCAAGATAGATGAATATTCTCAAATGAAAAATGAAGACGTCATGATCACTATCCTCAAAAAAGAAATGGGTATGGGGTTGGATCTAGGCAGGGTGACTAGAGATGGGTAGTAGAGGGTGGGAAGAACCATGGACCAAAAGTCTAAGGAGGGCATGATCAGCCAAGGGAAGATAAAAGATAGTAATGTTGTGGATGAAGGGAAGGAAATATGCAACAATGAGGATATAATCAACCACACTCACACCACCACTATGAAGCCAATACATAAAAAGCTTAGAACTTGGGAAGCAAGAGAGGCTATTCAGAATCTCAAAGTTGGAGGACTCATAAAGTTGGAGAAGGTGCTGACCATAGCAAGTGAGAGGCCCACTATGATCCTCAAAAAATTGTTGAAACCCCATACTAGTAGGATCTCTCTCTATAGTACAAATCAAGTTAGACCCACAATCATACTAGGGGGTTTGGAGATCTTTAGTCTATGCATTAAAATCTCCTAAGATGATGATTTCACCCATAGCCCCAAACTTGGAGATGCTCTTGAATAATTCTGTAAGAGCTAATTTCTAATGCTATTGGTTTCACATTACAAGGAAAAAAATTGGAGAAAATAGGCTAGGGTAGTGGACATGACAAGCATGGCAAAATTTTTCCATTTTGATGAAGTCCCTATTTGTTTCCATGGTGGATTTTCCTATGAAAAGCTTCTAGAACCCTGAGATGTGGTTTTTTATGTCATCATTCAATACATAACATGGAAGATAGAGTCAAAGTGTTTTACTTTTACCACTTTCCTATCCTGAACTATTTTAGAAACAAGGAGTACATTTCCTTTCCCTATCTTCTTTTAAATTCTATGGAAGATTGTGTGTAGAACATTACAAAAAAAAGAGAGGAGGGAAAATGTTATTCTATTTATCACCAAGCCTTAACTTTTTTCCACTTTGAATTTAAAAAAGCCCCCTTCCCCAAATCCTGAGCCATATCCCTTCACCTCTTAAAATTATTGAAATGGTTCAAACTTCCTCCCCCCTTTACCTAAACCCAAACTGATAGGGATCCTATTGCTTCTACTTGAAAGATAAAAATGGAAAAAGTTGAGATCCTTGATGTTGAGAGTATTGAAACTTTCATCATGAAGGGAACCAATAGGTTGAGCAAAAGACTTAGAGAGAAAAATCCCTTGCCCAATCTTGGTCTAGTTAAACTACATAAATTTTCTTTAACTGATAATTCTGGGAAAAATTCTAGCCCTAGACCCAAAGGAAAATCCACTAGAAGGAACTATGGGGAGAAAAAGGAGGTTGAAATAGATAGTGTAGGTAAAGATGAGGAATTAATGGAAGAGTAACTTAATAGCCCTTTTCCCTATAGGTTTTTTAACACCTTCAAAATGGAGAAATTACCCCAGACTTTGAGAAAGAGGGGAATGTTGGTGAACAAGGTATGGTTACTTCACCTATTAAAATTGGGAACTTAGGCACTCAAACTAAAGAAATGGTTATTGGGAGAGAGGATGGGTAGAAGTCTCAACAAATGGTAGGAGATCACATCCAACAAGAAGGAGACACTATGGGAAAAATGGACAAAGAATAGGGTAACCCAAAGTTTGAGAAGTTGGAAAATTCCATTGCTAACTTGATCAAGAAGAGCACAGAGCTCTAGAAAAGTTTGATAGGGTTGCTAATTTCTTAGTGTAGGTGATGCATTTGGTAGCCACCACCCTCTACCTCATGCAAACTAATGATGAAGGCACTAATGATGCTAGATACATGGAGACAACTCACTCACTATACAACTTCTTGGTTGGTGATTCGTTGCAACTAATTCTAAATTTGAATCAATGAAACTAGAGAAAGGAGGGTTAGTACCTACTCATGTGCTTTCATTTTAGTCCTTTTTTTCTATGTTTATTAGGTTTTTTATTGGCCTAAGGGCTCTATCTGTTAATTTTTACTTGACTAGATTAATGGCCACTATGAATTTCTTGACCAAGTGTATGTCTACTATTGGCATTCCCATGGTTTTTACTAGTAGTAATTTTAAAAACACTTTATAATGGGGTTTTTGATATTTAAGAAGGGGGTTGGATAGTTGCATGGTGACGAATTCTAACTGATTCTTAATATATATTTTTCTTTGTTATGGGTCAAGCCCCATCTTGACTGCTTTTTAATATCAAAAACTTGTCTCAAGAAGTAGTTTTCAAAATAATAAATAAAACTAATCAAAGAAAATTTTAGAAACTAATTTAAATTCTAATCACAATATTAGTAGAATAAATTACAAGCTTTTTAAAAAAATAATTAGCTTCTTCAAGTTAAAAGACTACTTTAAACCCTTAAATATTCCCTTTAAAGACCATAAGGATAGGTCCTAAACTATTTTCATGTTTAACATAAACATGAGGAAGAATTCATGTTAGTTCATTTTGAGTCTTCTAATTTGATTCACACTATCTCTAACCTTGAACTTTGAGAATGCCTCAAGTTTCAAGGGTAGAAACATATAAGAACCAAAAGTTAAGAAAAGATGCCACATCAAGAGAAATAAAAAAATGTGGAAAGGAAACCAATCACATCAATGTTGAAAAGTCAAAACTCAATCATTGACCAATATCTAATTAAGAGATACAATAAGTTTACTAATAATTCAACATAATTACTAATTATGATGTAAGAACATTGCATCATATGAACTATGGGTAAAATACAATGTATATACATCACTTGTCCATCATGTACATAAGCAATAGCTAATTACCAACTTTTAAGTTACAATATATGATAATCAAAATTATATCAATTGTTTGATATTGTACATCATCGCCAAGATGAAGATACAAGATCATAAGATAGATATTGAAACTTGACAAGTGTCTTATAAGTGTATCCAGTCTCCAAAGCCAATGGACATCACCCATCTACTACCTAAGATAGGAGTGTGGCCCAAGGGCTTTTACCTTGCCAACCATAGAGTATTTACTCCCCAAAATTCTTCCTAACAATGAAGAATGCCCTGACCCTGGCATGAGAAGCCTAGTATCCTAGAACAAGATGGATCAAATGGATTTGGTGTAGCTATGAAATATACTACATGCATCCATGTGCCTAGTAGCCTAATTATGGAATGTGACAAGAAGAGAAAAGAACACTACACATTCTACTCATATGCAATGAAAGAAAAATTGTAACATATCTACCCACATGTACATTTCTTTAAAAATAAAGCATATCTACAGATATGCAATATAATTTGAGTAGATATGCTATAGGAATAGTTAAATGCAAAAAGAAAATGGCTTGGCCAAGCACAATGTTTGTCAACAACACTTCAAAGGAGAGTAAAAAATTAATGAATCCTTCTTCTCATAAGCTAATAGGTAGAGAGATGTGCAACATAATGCATCCATCCCCACCCTTCATATGCCACATTACACCCTTGCATAAGGCAGTGAACAATTAACATGTAAGAATACCACAAGCAACCTGATGGGATCCGATTGACCCTAATTTTAATGGTATGAAACAATATTAGTAAAGGAATGGAGTAGAATCTATAGAATCTATCATCAACTTCAATTGAGTTTTTGGAAGGTAATTTTAGCAAGTATCTTAGTTGTTAATATCAACCCATCAATGTAAATGGAGATATCAATCATAGCCCGACTCTAAGTTGTTTACACTCATGATTGTGGAATTTTTGACATCTTGTTGTATACCGATAGTTTATGCTAGATTTTGGTATAGTTACAAACAACAGATTGAAATAAATGAAACTACAGCACTGGCTTGTAATAGTCTTTTTAGATTTTTTTTAATACAATAAATGTAAATTTATTTTACTAATATATATATATATATATATATATATATATATATATATATATATATATATATATATATATATAATAAGATACAAATAAATTCTCACAATGATTATTATTATTGAACTTTATTATAAACCTTGTTGCCTTGATAGTAAAAGAGAACTCTTCAAATGTTGATTCATGGATAAGAAAACAATCAGAACACCTTGGTTCAAAGATAAGAAATGGATTTAGAAGTTGGCTTAGATTTGTCAATCATTTAATTTATAAAAATAATCCAAATTTAAACTTAGATGATAAGAAATGTATTCAGAACATTATAAAAGAAACTTGGTGCATCAATTTATCATAATAGTATGCTATGAATGGTTCGTCAAAAACAGTCAAAAACCTTCAATCCTTGAGTGCTAATTTACTTAGTTTTCTTTTATTAAGTATAATTTTCATAGTTTTCTTTTTTAAAAGTAGAATATCACATTTTTTTCTATCTTGCCATAATCTATTGCCTCAACATCTTGCCAAGAAATAGATTTAGGAAAATAACATAGAGAAACCTATTTTGAACTTACTGGACAAGTCAATGTATATGGCATAATGTAATTTAAGGTTTCACACAATGCTCAGGGTACATATGATATGTATTTTGATAATATGGAGACATTTGGATAATACAGCTTGCACATCTATTACATGCTTGGAATGCTTTCGATAGAATACTACCATAAAATTTGGGACTCAGAATGAATGAGCTAATTTAAGAGTTATATACTTTGATTTTTTTAATTAAAAACAAGGAAGAAATCACTAGAAATACAGTTTGAAATAAAACCAATCAAATAGAAAAGATATTGTACATGACTTTTGAATTGTAGTTTGTGCAACTTATGATAGATGACCATATCACAAAGCATTATTAAAAATTATTTGTGATAGAATAATTGTATCCAATGACCAAAATGCAATGTTG
Organism: Cupressus sempervirens; assembly: GCA_028749045.1. Taxonomy (NCBI): domain Eukaryota; kingdom Viridiplantae; phylum Streptophyta; class Pinopsida; order Cupressales; family Cupressaceae; genus Cupressus; species Cupressus sempervirens. Next base: position 691,533,642 of record CM053793.1, read on the forward strand.
TCATAAAATTCGATGATATGCCACAACATGAGCCATTCCTCTAGTGACAAAATAGTAGTTATGCTCCTAGATGCATAAGCTAACTTTAAAAAAAACAATCTTTAAAAGAATTAGCAATTCTAATATGTTACAAGTATCAAAAACAAGATAGCTTTGTTAATGGTCACCTTCAGGGAATCGCTTCTTAACAAGACTTGAACATTTAAAGAATACATCAAAAATAGTTCTCTAGCTTCATAAACATGTTCAGATCAACTAGATCATCTATTGGTAGAGTAAGCCCCATTTAATCATTTTCAACATGTAGAAAGTAATCATCATTAAAATTCAATCAAGAATAAAAGTCTTCATCATTGGGGAGTTGAAAATGTGACAAACCTATTGGGATATTATCATGGGAAGGATCAACATCAGCATTCAAATTTACTATAGTAGACAACTTAGTAGTCTTTTGCCTTGGTTTAAGTTTAATTTTCATCTCCCCCTTGACATTGCCTAGATCTAGGTTACCATTGTTGGAAGAGCCACATCTAGATATGATCTCTTTGACTTGTACTTTTTTCTCTTGTCTCTTTTGGTGCCCTTCTTTTAACACCATAAGGTAGAGTAAGTCCTAAGAGAAGTTGCAATGACATAGTTATAAACTTTTTCAAGAAAAAGTTTTCTAATTTTTACATATGTTGACAGGATGTTTTGACATTCAACACTTCCTTCCATTTTTTTGTCTTTTGAAAATAACCTTTTTAAATTTTTGATAATGATATTTTCTCTTAGATATCTGTAGTGGAAACAAAGGATTGTCTAACATACTTGTAATATATATACTACACTAAAATGGTAAATACCCATGGTACCTCTCTTCCTATAGAATAATGAATATTTCATCATTTCAAGTGAATCTATTAAATATATCAATCTTGTAATAGTCTTTTTAAATTGAGGATACATTTAAACTTTTAAAAATAAGAGATGAAAAAATATTATTAGTGTACTATAGAAGATTTTAAGAGAAATTACGTGTAGTTGAAGCTCATCCTTATGCTTAATAATTCACATTTTTATTTTGTCATCATCCTTGTGTGTGTTGAAATATTACATGTAAATCGATGTTTGCCCCTGGAGCCAAATACCCACCTACCACCCTGACCACATCAGAAATATTAATGCTCAAAAAATGAGTTTCAAACTTGGAAAAAAGGGGGGAAATTTTTTTGAAGGGAGAAAAAAGGAATTTTTGTTGATTCATTCAAATTGTTTAGTAGATTAGAGAGTTGGAAGAATTGTAGAGCAAAGAAGTGCAAGTGCATAGAGCTATGAAGGAAATTGATGAGCAGATCTAGTCATTAGAGTTCAAAAGACAAAAAAAAGTTTGTTCTTGTGTTTGTAGTTGCATGTGTTTCCTCTTGTCATTCTATAAGTTCATTGTTTTTGGATTTTTCCTATGAAGTAATGATTGCTCCAAGCATTGTGTATGCAACTATTAGAGCATTAAGTTTAAAGATTAAAGTTTTAGGTTTTACCAATTTGAAGATTTTAGGGTTTTCTGGTTAAAGCTAAATGCTCCCAGATTTTGTAATAATTTATCATATTTGAATAGAAAGAAAACAAGTAGGCATACATATTTTTGTTGTTCTTCTCTTATTCATATTGCATGTTTTGCATTTGAGAAGTTCTTTATTGAAATCTTCATACTTTAGCTCTCTAGTTTTAATGGTGGAAAAATCTATTTGTAAGTTTAGTTTACAGCCCACTCGGTTTGGTCTTTACCAAGTCTCTCTTTTGTTTGCTTTCACTGAGTTCTCTCTACAGTTAATACCAAGCTCACTCGGCATCCTCTTCTACCAAGGACCACTTTGTAGTGGCTATCAAGCTCACTTGACATTTCTTGATGTCAAGCTCACTTGGCATATACTTTTTTTGAGTTTCCATTTGTTTGCCAAGTTCACTCAGCATCGTCTTGTGTCAAGCTTAGTCAAAACCCTCCTTTCACTTGGCATCCATTGGTGCCAAGGAAAACTGCCACTTGACACCTTCACGTGCTAAGAAAAACTAGCACTTGGCGATAGTTGTTGTTGAGTGAAATTTTTAGGGTTGTATTTTTTTCACATGGTATCAAAGCTTTGAGGCCCCACATCCATAGTGAGGTAGGGCATTTTTTTCTAGGATATTTGACATAGCAGGAGATGCAGGAAAGATATAGCAATAGCTACCATCCTTCAATGGAAAAAATTATGATACATGGGCAAAGAAAATAAAAACTATAATGGTTGCAAATGATTTATGGAAGTTTGTGATTAATGGGTTCAATGATGTGATAGACCCAACTGAGTATGTTGCCCTTACCAATAATCAAAAGACTCAACTAAAGGAGTCAAGGAGAAAGGATGCAAAGGCATTAAGTTTGATTGAGCGAGCAATGATGGAGACAGTCTTCCCCAAGATTGTAGTAGAAAATTATGCAAAAGAAGCATGGGACATCCTTGAGACAAACTTTAAGGGAATTGATAAGGTTAGAGTAGTAAAGCTATAGATTATCAGAAGAGAGTTTGAGAACCTTTAGATGAGGGATAATGAACTTATTGCAGAGTTCAACTCATGAATCTCCACTTTGATAAACTAGCATAAGTCAAATGGAGAAGACTGTGATGAGCAAAGAATTGTAGAGAAAATATTGAGGAGTTTTCTTCAAAAATATGACAACCTTGTGATGACAATAGAGGAAGCAAAGGACCTTACCACATTGACCATGGATGAGTTGATGGGAATTCTTCAAATCTATGACCAATGGATAAAAAATTTAGCAACTACTTTCCAAAAGAAATCTTTCAAGGCTCAAGAGAATTCAAGAGGTAGGGGAGAGGAAGAAATGGCTTTGGTAGAGGCTCAAGAAATAGAGGTCATGGAAGGAATGCTGGTGTAGAAAGCTCAAGAAGAGCAAGCAACCAAGAGGGAGCAAGCACCTCTTAAAAAAACTCTAGAGGAGGCAAGAAAAATTATAACTCCAACAAGAGAAATGTTGAATGTTACTACTATCATAAGTATGGGCATTATGCAAGTGAATGCTGGAAGAAGCAGGGTGATCAATCAAAGTACAATGCTAATGTGGCTGATGTGAACATGAGAAATATAAACAATCCCATATCCTTCATCATGTGTAACATTGGTGAAGAAGGAAACCCAAAGGTATGGTACCTAGATATTGGTTGTAGCACCCACATGAGTGGTAATGAAAATCTATTCTCTTTCATTGATAAGACTTTTAAGTCTAAAATTAAAATGGAAATTAATGGAACCATTCCCATAGTGGGAAAATGATCTATTATGGTCTGCACAAAGCAAGGTGAAAGGAAGGAGATACAAAATGTGTATTTTTTCCTTAGTATGAAGCACAACTTGATGATTGTTGGACAACTCATTCAAAATGGATATAAGGTGCTAATAGAAAATGACAAGTGCATCATTCATGAGAAGGATAAGAGTAATAGCTTACTTGCAAAAATCTAAATGACAAAGAACCAAATGTTCTTGTTGAGGATAGAGACATGTTTCTCTTCTCAAGTTAGTGCTACACCTCCCAAGCATGCATGTACAATAGAACACTAGCAATCAGCTCTTAGAAGCATGATTGAAGACCCCTCTAAGATTTGGCATCTTAGGTATGAACATCTTGGCTTTTCTAGTTTAAATTTATTGTCTAAGAAAAGAATGGTAGATGGTTTGCCAAGCATTGTAGATTCATATGAAAAGTTTGAGGCTTACATATTGGGTAAGCAACATAGGTTTCCCTTTAATTCTAGAAATTCAAAAAGGGCTAGGGCACCAGCAGAATTGTTGTAATGTATTTTGGTAGGTCCTATGCAAACTACTTGTATTGGGGAGAGTACTTATTTTATGACATTCATAGATGATTTTAGTCATAGAACATGGGTGTATTTTTTGAAGAAAAAATTTCAAGCATTTGAGAAATTTTTTGAATTTAAAGCCCTGGCTGAAAAGGAAATTCGACACTATGTTAAGGTCCTTAGATTAGATAGAGGAGGGGAGTATACCTCCAATACATTTGTAAATTTTTAAGGAAAAATGGCATAAAGAAAGAGCTTACAACCAGTTATACTCTGCAACAAAATGGAGTGGCTGAGAGAAAGAATAGGACCATTGTTGAAATGGCTAGAAGCATGATGGAAACAAAAGGGCTCCCAACTAAATATTGGTGAGAAGCTATAGCAACAAAAATATATTTAATAAAAAGGTGTCCTACAAAATTAATTTGCAACAAGATACATCTTGAGGCTTGGTTAAGGAACATATGGACAATTGAGAACTTGAGAGTGTTTGGATGTGTAGCATATGCACATATGGCTAAGGAACAAAGACAAAAGCTAGATGACAAAAGTGTAAAGTACATCTTCACATGGTATAGCTCAGAATCAAAGGTTTATAGATTGTATGATCCAATTAACAAGAAGATCATCATTTCAAGAGATGTGGAGTTTCTTGAAAATCAATCATGGGATGGCTCAGTAGATGAATCCTCAAGAACTTTAAGTAAAGTGCCTACTATTGAAGATAAGAAGATGACATTGGTGATCAACAAGAAGATAGAGCAGCAAACATGGATTGTAGACAAAGGAAAAAAGGGAAGTAGCCCTTAACATGCCTAGCAACAGCTCCAAGCACTTCAAGACAAACCCTAATCTTGTATGCAAAATAGTAGTAGCAACAGTACCGATAATTTAGATCCCACTCTCGCCTCCCTATTGCCAAGAAAGACTAAAATTCTAAGGGAGAAATACCAAGAAGAAATGTATGATGAAGATTATGATGAGAGTGTAAATTTTTCTTTATTTTCTAATAGTGATCCAATATATTTTGAGGAAGCTGTGAAAGAGGAGAAATGGTGTAATTCCATGGATGAGGAAATAGATGTTATTGAAAGAAATGAGACATGGGAGTTAACTACATTGCCTCCCAAGAAACAAGTAATTGGAGTGAAATGGGTTTATAAGACCAAGTGCAATATTGAAATAAAAATAGATAGGCATAAGACATGTTTAGTGGTCAAGGGGTACAAGCAATAGTATGGAAGAGATTATGATGAGACATATGCCCTGGTTGCAAGAATGGAAACCATGCATGTTGTCATAGAAATTGCAACCCAAGACAAATGGAAGGTATATCAAATGGATGTGAAGTCCACCTTCCTAAATGGTGTATTGAAGGAAGAAGTTTATGTGAAGCAACCACTTGGTTATGAAGCTGTAGGTGAAGAGAATAAGGTGTATAGATTGAAGAGAGCTCTATATGGGCTCAAGAAAGCTCCAAGGGCATGGTACAACAAGATTGATTCTTATTTAATGAGCAATGGATTTAGCAAAAACAATGGTAAGCCCACACTTTACATCAAGGTAGCAAATGGTAATGTGTTGATTGTTGTCTTGTATGTTGATGATTTAGTCTTCACTAGAAATGATAATTTCCTAATTGGTGAGTTCAAAGAGGCCATGAAAAATAAATTTGAAATAATAGACTTAAGTCTCTTGAAGTATTTTCTAGGCATAGAAGTAAAAAAAATGCATGACAACATTTTCATCTCTCAAGAAAAGTATGCAAGATAGATCTTGGAAAGATTAAAAATACAGAATAGTAAGGTATCCCCAACACCAATAGTAGTAGGTTTAAAGTTGAGTAAGGAAGATTGCAATAAAAGAGTGAATCCACCACTATATAAGATCATGGTTGGAAGTTTGATGTATTTGAATCCAACTTGGCTAGAAATAATGCATGCAGTAAGTTTGATTTCTAGATTTATGGAAACACCAAAGGATTCCCATTGGCAAGTAGGAAAAAATATCCTAAGGTATGTGAATGGCACCACGGAATTTGGAATTTTATATAGTAAAAATAGTAATTTTAGGTTGGTTGGCTACATAGGTAGTAATTGGGCTAGAAGCTTAGATGATAGAAAGAGTACTTCCAGATACATGTTTCATATGGGATCAGGTGCAATTTCATGGCCATCCAAGAAGCAACCTATAGTTGCTCAATCTACAATAGAGTTTGAATACATAGCAACAAATACAAGAGCATGTCAAGCTATTTGGTTAAGAAGGATCTTGATAGATTTGAACGAAAGGCAAGAGGATGGAACTACAATTTATTGTGACAACATCTCATCAATTGCATTGCCCAAGAATCTAGTCTTCCATGGGAGAAGCAAGTAGATTGAGATCAGATATCACTTCGTCAGAGAGTTGGTGGAGAATGGGGATATCAAAATGGAATTTTGCAAGTTTGAGTAGCAACTAGCAGACATATTTACTAAGCATTTAGGCATTGGAACATTTATACACTTAAGAGAGATTCTTGGTGTAGTTGTGTGGATTAGTAGTGATCCTAGTTTCATTTGGCTTGGGACAAAGGGGGAGTATTGAAATATCAAATATAGATAGATGTTGCCCCTAGAGCCGAATTCCCACCTACCACCCTGACCATGATAGAAATATTAAAGCTCGATAGGTGAGTTTCAAATTTGGAAAAGAAGGGGGAAAACATTTTGAAGGGATACAAAGGAAATTTTTATTGATTCATTTGAATGGTTCAATAGATCAGAGAGTTGGAAGAATTGCAAAGCAGAGAAGTGAAAGTGCACAAAGCTATGAAGGAAATCAATTAGCAGATCCAATCATCAAAGTTCAAAAGATAGAAGGATATTTGTTCTTGTGTCTGCAGTTGCACATGTTTCCTCTTGTCATTCTATAAGTTCATTATTTTTGGATTTGTCCTATGAAGTAGTGATTTCTACAAGCATTTTTGTATGCAACTATTAGAGCTACAAGTTCAAAGGTTATAGTTTTAGGTTTTACCAATTTGAAGATTTTAGGTTTTTCTAGTTGAAGTTGAATGCTCCCAAATTTTATAATAGTTTATCATATTCAAATATCAATAAAGCAAGAAGACATACATATCTTTATTGTTCTTCTCTTATTCATATTGCATGTTTTGCATTTGAGAAGTTCCTTATTGAAATCTTCATACTTTAGCTCTCTAGTTTTAATGGTGCAAAAATCTATTTGTAAGTTCAATTTATAGATCACTTGGTTTGGTCTTTACCAAGTCTCTCTATAGTTATTACCAAGCTCACTTGACATCCTCTTCTACCAAGAACTACTTTGCAGTAGCTACCAAGCTCACTTGGCACTGCTTGCTACTGAGCTCACTCAACATATACTTGTGTTGAGTTGCCCTTTGTTTGTGGAGTTCACTTAGCTTCCTCTTGTTTCAAGCTTACTTGGCACCCTCCTATCACTTGGCATTAATTAGTACCAAGCAAAACTGCCAATTGGCACCTTCACCTACCAAGCGAAATTAGCACATAGCAATAGTTATTGTTGAGCAAAATTTTTAGGGTTGTGATTTTTTTCACAGTGTGATATATCTGGTTGAAAAGAGGAAATTAAAAAATATTACATAAATTTTTTCAAAGAAATCAAGAATTTATGTTTGAGATATTATAAGAAAAAAAAAAATACCATGGATTCTTTAAGTATTCCAATGCTTTACATTTCTAATAAAATTTATGGGTCTAATTCCAACTCTTCAATTGGATATCAGTTGTCCAATAATGGCAACCATGTTGTTCTACATCATACAATGTTTTTTCACAATCTTTTTCAACAATTAAGGCTGAAAGAAGTCTATGAAAAAGTGAATCCATCCTATGAAAACATCTAAAATTATCAGGTCCCTTAATGTCATTTTTTGAATTCAAATTTCTAAAAGATTTCAAGGACACATTCTACACATATTTACTAACCTTTTTTATTTCACAAAGCAATTGGATTAGGTTTGGCTGGGGGAAAACTACATATAAGACCCCTCTATAAAAAGAGAAACTATTTATCAAAATATATCAAGAACAAATATTTTTATATAAAAAAAATACTAACAAGCCCAAGAAAATGCAAATCTTCCAGACCTCTACAGTTGCAAACAACATTTAGCATGAACCCTTCATGCTTAGCTATTAATGGCTCATTTTAAAAACTCTAAAAGGTCTACTAAACTCATAATCTCATGTTAAATATAAACTAAGATATTCAATAAATGAAGATAGCCTTTTTCCTAAATATTTAGATTAGTGTTAGGAGGACTTATCAAAATTGTGTCTTCATCCCCTACCTCTTTGATCTGCATGAACCAACCCACATTTCACAAAACACATAAGCTCAAAAGAACTCCATTAAAAAATTGATGTAATAATTTTTCAGAATGAAATAATAGATCATACATGGTAAAGTAGTAACCTGGTGCTTGTGACAATCTAAGTCATTCTAAGTGAGAGATGAGAAAAACCATTCCATTTTCTTCTCAGTCAACCACTACATCAAGTAGTTTCAAAAGTCAAGCAACCAAACTATAATCTTAATTATTCCTATGAAATGTATAAAACTCAATTCACCTTAATCAACACAAAAAGCTATAAGTGGTAGTAATGAAAGAAATTAAAACATCTGTTGAGTAAATAATTTGGGTATTTTTAACTCGACAAGTTGTCTTTTAAATCCTTTGAAACTAGATAATTGGGACAATAAATAAAGGATGATTTTTTTTTAATAAATCTATATTTCTTATATAGACTAAAAAATAGATGAAACTACCAATAATTACATCTAGGTATGCACATTTTAGACCTTTTAGATGAATTCAATAACTGCTTCATTAAATACATTTCTATTTTCTTATACTGTAGTTTGTCAATCCGCTCAACCCATTTCATTGATAGGGACACAATGATATTAGAACAAGGTTGAATAGAAAGATTAGATTTCTAAATTTCTAGATATTGGATAGATGAACTGGTCAGTAATGATCATTCATAATTGAGATGAGTAGAATAACTTCATTCAACACTTTCTAATTTTTTAGTTTCTTGTACATTGTATTTTGTCTACATTTTCTTCCCAATCCTATTCAAAGAGAAAATCAAATTTATATGATAATCTTTTGTTATTTTGAATGTCTACAATTGTCCCTCTCAAAATATGCCTACAGACTATCCACCACATAAGGGTCCATTGACTATATCATTTTTCCCTATATAAAATTTGTCAAGGTTTAAAAATTGTTTTGAAATCAAGGAGATATTTAGTTTTATGTTGAAACAATAAGTTGTCAAAAACCAAAAACTCTATATGTTACAAGGAAACTAACAAAGAAAATAGAAATTCTTTTACTTTAAGAGAAAATATTAGACTCTTGATTCTTTAATATCATCTTATAAAATATTCTTATCTAGATATTATAAGTTTAGGTCAAAGATGCTGAATATTAAAGGCTAACAGTTACATGAATATTTTCCCTCCTTTGTGTCTCTTTAGCTGATAATTTGTGATCTATAAATGTTGATGGCATGTATTATAAACTCATTCTATTTTTCTCATCAATGTAATTCGTTTGCTCTTAGTGTGAACATAGCCACAACTTTTGGTGAACCATGATAAACATTTGTGTTTATGCATCTTGTTGTTCTATATTTTTCTTTTGTATTCTTTATTAATTTACAATTGGTATCAAAGCCTACAATCAATTTCGGTGATCAAATTTTGAAGTTATGGAGGAATCTAGAGTGTTGAAATTCTCCAAGAAGAAATTCAATAAATGGAAGGTATAGATGCAATCATTATTGGTCAAGCATTATCTTGCAATAGAAATTGAAGGTAAAGCAAAAAAGCCTACTGTCATGATAGATGAGACTTGGAATAAAATTGATGAGAAAGAAATGGCAGAGATTTTTCTCTCACTATCTGAGAATGTGTTGTTCAGTGTGAACAATGGAAAGACAACAAAGGAGGTATGGGAAAAGCTCCATAGTTTATACCAAAATGGCATCTAGTGCAAACAAAGTTTTTATAATGAAGAAGCTATACAAGTTGAAGATAAAGGATAGAACAATAATGTCAAATCACATAAATTAGTTAAATACTCTTTTATGTCAAGCATGCCCCATTTTTATGCCTCAATATGATGAAAATAAGGTAGTCATCTTATTGTGTTCCTTATTAGATAGTTGGGATGGTGTGGTAACATCGGTCAATACTTCCGTTACTAGCAAAAACAAGTTGGTCTACAATGAGGTGGCTTCTACACTGCTTAGTAAGGACATGAGGAGAACTAATAAAGAGTATTTATTCAACAATGTGCTAACGATGGTTAGTACAAAAAATAGAGGCAGAAATAACAACCACTAAAGGTCACAATCAACTAGAAGATCACAATCCTGGTGTAGACAAAGTGGTTGTTAGTTTTGTGGAAAGGCTAGTCATGTTAAAAAGGACTACAAAAAATATAAAAGAGCTCAAGAAATGGTTTTGGATAGCAAAGAAAACATCATTCATGATCACGGTGATGGTCTTTTGGTTCTTGCGACAAGTGACACAACTTCAAATTCATGGGTAATTGACTTTAGGGCTTCATTTCATGCATCTTTTTGCAAAAAAGCCTTCACAAACTACGAGGTAAATTTGGGAATTTTTATTTGGGTGATAAAAAAGCTTGTGAAATTGTAGGAAAGGGTGATATTTTGTTATAAATAGGAGGTTCTCAATTATTGTTTCAATATGTTAGGCGTGTTACCAAATTGGAAAGAAATTTGATTTCCACTAGTCAATTATATGCTCAAGATTTTCTTACACTCCTCATAGAAACATGGAAAATTACCAAGGGTTCCATTATTATTGACAAAGGGGATAAAGTTGGCAACCTATATGTTGTAGAAACTAAGGATGAGGTGAGAGCTGTGATGACTATTGCAGATAGCGATGCCACACTTTGGCATCAAAGATTAGGCCACATGAGCAAAAAGGGGCTAGAAGTTATGCTTAATTGAGATCAACTTTCGAGTCTCTAATCAACAAATTTAAAATTCTATGACCATTGTATTTGTGGGAAACAAAAATATGTGAATTTTTTGAAGCATGGTCATGACTAGAAGACAACACCATTGGAGTTAGTGTACTTGGATATCTTCAGTTTGACAAAGGTAACCTCTCATGGAGGTGAAAATTTCTTTGTTTCCTTTCTTGATGACTGTACTAGAAAGGTTTGGGTCTATATGATGTCTAGAAAGTCTGAAGTTTTGTCAAAATAATTTTTTTTTAAAGCTCTTGTTGAAAATTAGAGTGAGTACAATATCAAATGTTTAAAATCAGATAATGGAGGTGAATTTTGTTTGTTGGAGTTTGATAACTTTTTTTGTAGATCAAGGTATTCAACAATTAAAAGTTGTGTCATTCACCAGTGGAATGACTAAATTGAACTATACTTGAGAAAGTTTAATGCATGCAAACCAATTCTAGTTTAGGCAAAGAATTCTGGGCGGAGGCCTACAATACAATGTGTACTTAATTAATCAAAGTCCTTCATCTTATTTGGACTTTGGAATTCTAGAAGAGGAATGGTTGGGTAGAAGGATTTCCTACTCACATCTTTGAGTGTTCAGGTGTCAAGCATTTGTTCATGTTCCTAAAGAAAAAAGGAGCAAGTTGGATTCAAAATCACAACAGTGTATCTTCATGGGCTATGGTGAAGATCGATTTGGATTTTGGTTATGGGATCCTATTGCAAAAAGGATTGTATAGAGTAGAGATGTGGTCTTTAATGACATGAAGTTTCCAACTCTTCAATCAACACCACATGAAAGAATTGTTGAATATTTTATTCCTATGACTTTGTTTAATGAGAATAATTATTCATTAAACCCACAATCTTAGCCTATGGTTTCTACTCCAACCTTTATTTTAGTTCCATTTCTTGTTATGTCTTTAGATAGTGATTCATTTAAAAATATTACAGGGCCTTTAAGTTATGATCACAATTGTTAGGATTGTTCTCTTCATGCAAAAAAAAATCCCACAAAAGAACATGGAGTTGTTAATGTACAACCATTGCTACTACCAGAGTTTATTAATTCTAACGTTAATATGCATTATGGAAGACTAGAAGAACATTGTGTTGGAAGAGTCAAATCACATGTTTATATGAACTTGGCTCCCATAAATGTTGGTGATAACAATTTTGGGAATTTTTCACCCACATCCCTAACAAATAAGTCTTCATGGTAGTTGGGACAAGATTTTGAGTCTATAGTTGAAGAACAAGGTGTCGATCAAACACTGCTCTGCCTCATTCATGCAAGGTATCTAGCATATTAGACATTCATTTCAATGGTAAACATGGCCAACAAAGAACATGGGCTTCTCCTTCACAAGTTTTAGGTTCTAGTCTTAACCAAACAATGACAGAGCAGATTATTAATGATGTTAGACATAACACTAGTGGTTTAAATGGTAGCAAGTAGTGTGAACTAGTCAAAAAAATTCATAACATTGACATGTTTGCACCTAGTCAAAGACAAACCCATGGGGTTCAACATGTATTTACTACACTCATTCCTAGAATTGGTGATGAAAATGATTTGTGTCCTAATTAGTGTCATCAAGTAGAGCATGGGCTAAACAATGATAGACATCTAAATACATACCATGGTACTTCCATTTTATCATAGGTCCTATAGAATAATCTAGGTGATTCGATGGATACCTCTAGTCATCAAATTTAGCAGAGGATAGGCACATCTTCAGAGGGTAGTGATTATGAATTTGTAATAAATTATTCTTCGAATGAAAAACACATTTTAGACTTAAGGCAATCCACAAGGTAGAGACAGATGCTTACCAAGTATTTGGATTATGAGTTACTTTACTTCGAGGAGGCAAAGTCTAAGATTTTAAGCTCTGATCAAGTGGAGCTAGCTAATTTTAGAGATGGTTGCAAAATTAGTGATAAAAATTAGTGGATGATTGTAATGGAAGAGGAGATGAATTCTATTAAAAGCAATTAAACTTGGGATCTAGTTCTACTTCCACCCAACCATAAAGCTCTGAAAAATTGTTGGGTATATAAGGTGAAAGAGGAAGATGGTGATAGAAAAAAGTACTATGCTTGACTAGTTGTAAAAGGGTATGCTCGAGAAAATGGGATAGATTTTGCAGAGATTTTCTCACTAGTTGTACGAATGACTACAATTCGAGTAGTTTTGAGATTGGTAGCCATTTGGGATCTTGAGCTCAAACAACTTGATGTTAAGACAACTTTTCTACATGGTAACATCAATGAGGAATTGTACATGGAATAACATAAAGTATTTATTTAAAAGGGGAAAGAACATCTCTATTGTCAGTTGAAGCAGAGTTTGTATGGGCTCAAGCAAGCTCCAAGATAGTGGTACATTAAGTTTGATCCTTTCATGGATGAATGCAACTTCACCCAGTGTGAATCAGATCTATGTATCTACTATAAAAGACTTCCTAATGGTGAGTTTTTCATTCTCTTACTCTATTTTGATCACATGTTAGTTGTTGGCACTTCTCCCCAAATAGTTAGCAATCTAAAGAAAGAGTTAGCTTCATGGTTTTCCATGAAAGATTTAGGGGCAACCAAAAAGATTCTTGGGATGACTATCACTAGAGATAGACCAAAAAAAGGTGCTTACTTTGTCACAAAAGTCATACATTGACAAAGCTATAGAGAACTTTGGTATGGCTAAAGATGAACATGTTCCTATTCCTCTTGATCCTCACTTTTTCCTGAGTTTTGATTTGTGTCCCAAAACACAAGAAGAGAAGGATTTTACGCATGATGTTCCTTATAAATCAGCAGTTGGTAGCATAATGTATGCTATGGTTTTTACACATCCCAACATTTCTCATGCGGTGGGAGTAGTTAGTAGATTCATGAGCAATTTTGGGAAGCCTCATTGGGAAGTAGTAAAGTGGATATTGTAGTATCTCAAGGGCACTTATGATTATGCATTGTGTTTTGGTAGAAATCATGCTTAGCTGCAAGGATTCAGTGATTTTAATCTTGTAAGAGATCGAGAAAAATGCAAGTCTACTGCTAGTTATGCTTTCATATTTGTTAGGGCTACCATTAGTTGGGCCCCAAGACTACAACACTGTGTTGCACTTTCTTCTAATAAAGCTGAATACTTGGCTCTTTCCAAAGGAGCTAGAGAGATGATTTGGTTGCTACACTTGTTCAACAATCTACATTGGTAACACAATGATTATGTTTTATTTTTGGATAGTCAAAGTGCAATTTTTATGGCTCACAATCATTCCTCTTAGTGATGCTCCAAAAATATTGACAAGCAAGCTCATTATGTTTGCTATGTGGTAGAAGAAAGGAAACTAAAGGTTGCCAAAATTGATACCAAGATCAATCCGGCAGACATGTTGATGAAGGTTCTTGCCAAGGAGAAGTTCAAATGTGCCAGGACTTCTCTTGGCCTTGTTAAAAAGAAGTAGGTCAACATGTAGAGCAGGGAAATGGATGATCAACTAGTGTATCTATTGTCTTTAGGTGGGAGATTGTTGAATATTGAAGGCCAATAGTCACATGAGTGTTTTCTGTCATTTAATTGTGTCTCTTTAGGTGATCATTTGTGATCCATAAATGATAATGACATGTATTGTAAACTCATTCTATTTTTCTCATTAATATAATTCCTCTGCTCTCAGTGTGGATGTAGCCATGATTTGTGGTGAACCACGATAAACATTTGTGTTTATGCATCTTGCTGTTCTAAATTTTTCTTTTGCATTCTTTATTAATTTACAAAAAAAATATAAGGGAAGCATCTACCTAGCCAATGAAATAGACATTAATCTATTATTAAAAATTAAGTTAAAATTAAAAAACAATTACTTTAGAATTTATAAATAATTAATAAATGCATTACGGCTGGATAGCCATTTTGAAATATAAGAATGTGATATAAAAGAAACTCATTATGTTATTTTTTGTTATAACATGTTAATTTATTTTCATGTATGAACATTTTTACAAGATAAAGAACATTGCCATTGGTAATAAATAGAAAACAATATGGCCAATAAGGTGAGATTCATGATAGAAAGCTTAAGATGTTCTCATGAGCATTTTATAAATGCCCTCAATATCATTCGGCAAGTTGACTTGTACTTGTCATAGGCAAATATTATTTATGTTGAATTAGTGAATTAGTTCTCAATCTGCTAAATAGTAAATCTAACTAAAAGACTAAATCAGATTAGCTATTGAATTAATATTATTATTAGTGTTACACCACATCTAACCTTTACCAAATACTATATTCTAAATTCCAAAAAGAAGCCCTAATTGTATTTTAAAAAAAGAATCAAATGCAAAACCTCATCAACCTTGTTTACTAAAGGGTTTTCATTCCAAAGTTAAGTATGTTTTGGATATGATGTTTTTAACTATTCAAATGATTGTATGACTAATTAGCTTAATATATTAAATTATCTAACATAATTGTAATTGGGGGACTATATTATTTATTTTTTATTAAGTTTTTTATTCATATCATAAAGTTCAATGTAGAACAATTCTTTTGAATTTTTCCAAAACTTAATATCAAAATCAAAACCAAGATCAAAGGTTGAGGAGATTAAAAAATATTAAATAAAAAATCCTAAAAAAAAAGATATTAGAATGACGTCAATTGATCAAATGCTTTATTTTTAAGAGATGTATAATTCACATGTTGAAAACAAATCAACTAATTGTAGTCAGAAAAAGACTTCATTGAAGAGATGCTTAAACAAAGTTAAAAACATTATATGTATAAAGATTCATTTATTGTATTTTAGGGTGGGAATGTCTACACTGAGAGGTGTTCTATACAATGGTAGCACAAATGCCGAGCATGAGAATATGCCAAAAAAGATTGTCTATCAATAAAAAAGAAATGGGAGCAATTACAAACTTTTAAATCATAAAATACAAAAAGAATTCTCGAAATAATACATGGCTGAAATAATAGAAAGCCAAATGGAGGCTGAAATAAATGGCCCAAAAAAAATAGAACCCAATAAAATAGGGCTCAAAAAATATGACCCTAAAAAAATAGGGCCAAAAAAAATAGAGCTGAAATAATTTTAATATGATTTGTGTTTTTGTTAAATATAATTGTGCATGCACATTCATGCTTTTTTTAATGGGCAACGAGGGAATTTGAAACAAATTCATGGAATGTGAAGAGATGACCATTAGGGGATATGAGGAGCCTCTCACATGTTATGAAACAAAGGCTCCTCATTTCATTTTCATTTTCTATTTTTGTAGGAAGGAAAAGGTGGAGCTTATTGGAGGACTAGATTGGAGATTTTGAACATGAGTAGATTAAAATTTTGGAGTAATTTTTTTGTAGGTGAGATTTCTATTTTTAATTTAGATTTACATTTTGATTTAGATGAAAATGTAGATGTAGATTCAAAATTAGTTATAATATTCTACTTTGATTTAGATTTCAATTTTAATTAATTTCATTTAGATTTAGAATTCTATTCAAATTTATTTAGGCTTGTTTAATAGTTTAGTCTTGCATGTTTGATTTAGATTTAGATTTGCATTTTAAATCTATTTGATTTATATATTTTATAATACTTTTCATTTGCATATTTTAAAAGTACTTGTTTCAAATTAGTTTTAGATTTACATGTTCCATATTAGTTTTAGATTTGCATATTTCAAAATAATTTTGGTTTGCATGTTTTAGATTTGAATGTTTCATAATAGTTTTACATTTGCATATTTCAAAGTATAATTTTATCATTAATGTGGATGACAATGCCACCATATCAATAAAATTTATATTTTATTAAAGTTAATGATTTATTTAAAGTAGATGAGTCATATATTTAGTATATATTTTACCAATTATTAGATTATAAACTAGAAGAATATTCTTGAAATAATAGTTGGCCAAAATAATATGAAACCAAATGGATGCTGAAATAATAGGGCCTAAAAAAGGAGCCAAAAAATAGGATTCAAAAAAAATAAGGCCAAAACAATAGAACCCAAAAAATAGGACTGAAATAATTTCATTAAATTTTTAAATACAAAGTATTTTCTTTTTGTTAAATATATTTTTGCATGCACATTCATGATTTTTTTTGTGGGGAGTGAGGAAATTTGAAACAAATTCATGGAATGTCAAAAGGCATCTATTGGGGGATATGAACAATCTCGCATATGTTATAAAACAAATGCTCTTCATTTCATTTTCAGTTTGTGCTTTTATAAAGAGGAAGAGGTGGAGATTGTTGGATCATATTAAAGTTTTTGAAGAGAAGTAGATTAAAGTTTTGGAGTAATATTTTGCTTGTGAGATTTATATTTATATTTATATTTTTTGATTTAGTTTTGCATTTAGATTTAAATTTAGTTATGTATTTAGATTTAAATATAGATTTAGTTTCAAAATTAGTTATAATATTCTCCTTTGATTTATATTTTAATTTCAATAAGTTTCATATAGTTTAGCCTTGCATGTTTGATTTAGGTATAGAATTCAAATTGATTCAAAATCTACTTGATTTAGATATTTGATAATACATTTCATTTGCACATTTTTAATGTGCATGTTTTAATTTAGTTTTATATTTGCATGTTTCATATTATTTTAGATTTGCATATTTCAAAATGCTTTTGGTTTGCATGTTTTAGATTTGTATGTTTCATAATAGTTTTATATCTACATGTTTCAAAATATTTATATTTCTCACTTTTCATAATTAAATGTTAACATTAATGTGGATGGCAATATCACCTTATCAATAAAATTTGTATTTTATTTAAGTTCATGATTAATTTAAAATAAATGAATAATATATTTAGTTTATATTTTGTCATTATTTAATTAGATTATGTATGTGTTTTATTTAAATATTTTTCATAGTATATATAGATTTTTATTAATATTTATGTTCATAATGTTTTGAAAAGTGGAAGGCAATGCCACCATATTTCAAACATTACAATCTAACTATTTTATTTGAAATAGTTTTGATTTTGATTTATGTTATTTTGAACATTATTCATTTGAAAGAATTTATGTTGATTATCAATACTTTTTTATTGTGATATGAATATCAGGATTTAACTGTGTGATTTTTGAGTCAAACTTGATGACCCATGTTTCATGAGTAGTGATTCAACATGAATCCATCTCCTACTTATCAATTGATGAGCTTAAGGGGCTTTCTAATGAATGGTTCATAAGGAACAACACTTTTATTCTCATGAGAGATGGATTCATGTTGAATCACTACTCATGAAACATGGGTCATCGAGTTTGACTCAAAAATCACACAGTTAAATCCTGATATTCATATCACAATTTGACTAGCTGTGGAAATTATCTCCTACTTATCAATTGATGAGCTTAAGGGGATTTCTAATGAATGGTTCATAAGGCACAACACTTGGTGAAGGTTTTGCAAATGGGCTTGCAAGCTTTGGGTTTAACTGTGGAGGAATCTCTATAGTTAAGCGCGCTCAGGCTGGAGTAGTACTGGGATGGGTGACCTCCTAGGAAGTCCCGGTGCTTCACCCCTGTGAGCATCACCTAGATCCAATGAGTGCTAAGTGTTTCATTTATTCTCATGAGAGATGGATTCATGTTGAATCACTACTCATGAAACATGGGTCATCGAGTTTGACTCAAAAATCACACAGTTAAATCCTGATATTCATATCACAATTTGACTAGCTGTGGAAATTATCTCCTACTTATCAATACTTTTTTATTTTGATTAGTTATATATGTTGATGTTATTTTATAAGCTTGTAGGTTACTATTTGAGTTATGGATGCCTCAAATAGAGAATCAAATATTATTTGATACTAGCCTAACTACTTCGATGACCTCAAATGATTTCCTTGAGACTGACTTTGACAAATGCCTATAAATAATTAAAGAGATGTGGATAATTATAATTAAAGTTGTGGAGAATGAAATATTTCCAATTGACTATGTTGAGGAAATGGAAGGAATGCATATGAAAGATGCATGAAAATTCCTATGTGATACATCTACAAAAGTGGAAAGATTTCCCTCAATAATGAAAGAAGTCTTTCACAATCATTGTTTAAATAAAGGTCACAAAGGAATCCTAATCATTGAAGAATGTGACATGTATTTACACCATTATAGAGATTTTTTTTGTATATAGTTCATTCTTATCTCTGGTTTTAGAATTTTACTTCTAATTAGTTGTATTACTAGTTTTGTTTCCCCATTATTCTATGTAACTTTCATGAAGAAGAGAACAAGAAAAGAATAATTTATTTTTGTTCAAAACATTTCTTCAATAGATCTAGCTACTAAATATGTTAGCTAAGAAAGAAAATTATAAGTATAAATAGATGTCCTTAATGAGAGGCATATTTATTGATTAGAATTCTTAATCATTGCAATAAAAATTGCATTAGCATTATTAAAAATTCAACAATATATAATGTTCTCACATCATCATGGAGAAATAATTTCCATAAAATTGATTTTTTTAATATTCTTTCTCACCTTTTATATCATCTAAATAGTTGTGTTGGGACTTATAATTTCTCTTTCATGAATTAAAATTTCTCCACTATTCGAGTCATTTGTATAACATATATCCTAAATTTGACCATAGTTGTACTCCAAATACTCCAACACTATATTTAAATCTCATATTTCCCTTAATCATGTCCCTTATTTTGGTGTAACATTTAACCACTTATTAACCCTAATCATAACATTGTGTGTCATATAAATGAAATTGTAAACCTTAGATCCTAACTCTATTTCTTACTCTATATATATGACTATACTAAAAATTTAGTAAATTATATCCTTAACCTAACCCTGTATGTACTAGTAACTAGAAATAATATTATATTTTTTATAAGTGAGAATATATATACATATATATATATACATATATATATACATATATATATATATACATACATATATATACATACATATATATATATACATATATATATACATATATATATACATATATACATATATATATACATATATACATATATACATATACATATATACATATATATATATATATATACAGAGAGAGAGAGAGAGAGAGAGAGAGAGAGAGAGAGAGAGGGTGTATCCAGAGGGCATAGAGGAAGAGAGAGATTAGGAGGTGTATCTAGAGAGTAGGGTGAGAGAGATAAGGGGTTGTATATAGATATTAGAGAGGGATTAGGGGGCATATCTAGAGACTAGAGAGAGAGAGAGATTAGAGGGTATATTTAGAGAAGGGCAAATATTACTAGGTGAAGTTAGAGAGAGATAGAGATTACATTATTAAAGTTAATAACCTGTATCACAATAACACTAATCATGGGCACTATAATCGAATTAACCCACATAAAGATTTAACCTAATAGTTATCATAACACTAAGGTGAAGTGTAGTAATAACAGTAACATCAACTATAATAATATTAGTAACACAAAAATAACCTTAACCACAATAATAATACAAACCCTAATTCTAACTCTAAATCTAACTCTAATTATAACCCTAATCCTAATTCTAATTCTAACCCTAACCCTAACCCTAACCCTAACTTTGAATCTTAACTCTAATTCTAATTCTACCCCTAACCCTAACCTTAACCCTTTATAACCCTAACTCATCCTAATTCTAACCCTAACCCTAATTCTAGCCCTAACCCTAAGCCTTACTATAACTCTAATCCTAACTCTAATTCTAACTCTAGCACTAATTCTAACCCTAATCCTAAGCCTAATTTTAACCCATATTCTAACTCTAACCCTAACTCTAACTACAACTCTATCTATATCCCTAACCCTAACCCTAACCCTAAATCTAACTCTAACCTAACTATAACTCTAACTCTAACTCTAATTGTAACCCTAACGCTAACACTGACCCTAACCCTAACCCTAACTCTGACCCTAACCCTACCCCTAATCCTAACCCTAACACTATATATAATGCTAATCCTAACCCTAACACTATATGTAACTCTAATCTAACCTTAACCCTAAATCTAATCCTAGCTCAAACCCTAATTCTTACCCTAACTCTAACTCTAACCCTAAATCTAACCCTAACTCTAACTCTAACTCCCACCCTAACCCCAACTCTATCTCCAACTTTAACTATAACTCTAACTTGATCCCTAACTCTAACTCTAATTCTAACCTTGACCCTAACCTTAACCCTAGCCTCAATTCTAGCTCCATTTCTAGCCCTAACTCTAAACCTAACTATAACTCTCTAACACTAAAACTAACACTAACACTAACACTAACACTAATGTTAACACTAGCACTAACACTAATTGTAACCCTAACCCTAATGCTAACCTTAACTCTAACCATAACTCTTATTCTAAGCCTAACCCTAACCCTAACCCTAATTCTAACCCTAACTCTAACTCTAACCCTTGTTTTAACTCTAATTCTAACTCTAACTCTAACTCTATCTCAAACCCTAACTCTAAATCTAACCATAACCCTAACCCTAATTCTAACCCTAACTATATTTGTAACCCTAATTCTATCCCTAACCCTAATTCTATCCCTAACCCTAATTCTTACCCTTACCCAAACCCTAACTCTAACTCAATCTCTAACCCTAATTATATTTGTAACCTTAATTCTAACCCTAACCTTAATCCTAACTCTAATTCTACCCCTAAACCTAACCCTAACCTATATAGCTCTAATTGTAATCCTAACTCTAACCCTAACCCTAATTCTAGCCCTAAACCTAACCTTATTCTAATCTTGACTTTAACCCTAACTACAACTCTAACTCTAATTCTCACCCTAATTGTAATCCTAACCCTAACCCTAACACTAATTATAATCCTAACTCTAACTCTAACCCTAACTCTAACTCTAGCTCTAACTTTATATCTAATTCTAACCCTATCCCTAATTCTAACCCTAACTCTAACTCTAACTCTAATTTTAACCCTAACCCTAACATCAACCCTAACCCTAACTCTAACTCTAAACCTAACTCTAATCCTAACCATAATACTATATATAACTCTAACCCTAACCCTAAATCTAACCAAGTAACACTAGATTTAACCCCAACTCTATCTCTAACTCTAACTCTAACTTTAACCCTATCTCTGACTCTAATTCTAACCCTAACCCTAACCCTAACCCTAACCCTATCCCAAATTCTAACCCTAATTCTAACTCTAACTCTAACTCTAACTCCTATACTAACACTGACACTACCTCTAATTTTAACTCTAACTCTAATTGAAATCCTAAACCTAATGCTAACCTTGACCCTAAATATAATCCTAACACTAACCCTAACCCTAACCCTAACTCTAACTCTAATTCTAACCCTAAATATAACCCTAACTTTAGCTCTAACTCTAACCCTTATTCTAAATCTAATTCTAACTCTAACTCTAACTCTAACTCTAACTCTAACTCTAACTCTAACCCTAAGTCTTATTCTAACCTTAACCCTAACCCTAACTATATTTGTAATCCTAATTCTAACCCTCACACTAATTCTTATGCTTACCCTAATCCTAACTCTAAGTCTAAGCTTAATTATATTTGTAACCCTAATTCTAACCCTAACCTAATCTTAACTCTAACTCTAATTATAAACCTAACCCTAACCCTAACCGTAACCCTAAATTTGACCCTAATTGTAACTCTAACCTTGACCCTAATTTTAACTCTAATTGTAATCCTAATTCTAACAATAACCCTAAATCTAACCCTAACTCTAGTTTAAACCCTATCCCTTACCCTAATTTTAATCTTAATGCTAACCCTAACTCTAACTCTAACCCTAACCCTAACCTTAACACTAACCTTAACCATAAACATAACTTTACCTCTAACTCTAACTCTAAATCTAACTCGACCATAATTGGACTCTAACCATAACCCTAACCCTAACTTTAATCGTAACTTAAACTCTAATCCTAACTATAACTCTAACCTTAACCCTAATTAAAACCCTAACCCTAACCCTAACCATATCCCTATTATAACCCTAAGTCTAACCCTAACCTTAACCATGATCATAACTCTAATCTTGATCTTAACCATAAATATAACTCTACCCTGAACTCTAATCCTAAATCTAACTCTACCATAATTGGACTCGAACCCTAACCCTAACCCTAACTTTAATCTTGACTTAAAACCTAACCCTAATCCTAACTCTAACCTTAACCTTGAATCAAGCCCTAACCCTAGCCCTATAATAACCCTAACCTTAACCCTAACTATAGCCATAACTCTAACCCTAACCTTAACCATGAGCATAACTCTAACCCTAACCTTAACCGTAAACATAACTATACCCCTACTCTACCCCTAAATCTAACTACCATAATTGGACTCTAACCCTAACCCTAACCCTAACTCTAACCTTAACCCTTACTCAAACCCTAACCCTAACCCTAGCCCTAACCCTAACTCTAACCCTAACCTTAGCCATGACCATAACTCTAAGCCTAACCTTAACCATAAACATAACTATAATCTGAACCTTAACCATAACTCTAACAATAACCATAACCATAACTCTAACCCTAACCTAAACCATAACTGAAACCCTAACTCCAACCCTAATCTTAATGCTAACCCTAACCCTAATTCTATCCCTAAGCTTAACATTAATGGCAATGGTAACTTTGTCCCTAACTATATATCTACATTTGACTATAACATTTTACATTACAATATCCCAAAAATAAACTATTTTTTTTCTAATCTAAATTAAACTCCATATATTAAATTTGAAGCATAATTTTGTAGTATCTTTATACAACTCTAATTAAAAATTAATTAACAATTTTATAATAACCTTATCAAAATATAATTAAAAAGTAAATGTTTTTCGTATTGCATTGTGCCTGCCACTAGCTTATATATACCTATATGTGTTATGTCAAAAGTAATTGTTCTGGAGGTGCCTGTTGTCATAAATCCCAACTGCGATTAAAATAACGTTGAGATTAAATAAAAATAGGCACCTTGAGAATGATTACTCTCAGCATTATATATATATATATATATATATATATATATATATATATATATATATATATATATATATATATATATATATATATATATATATATATAAGCTAGTTTACTTACTTTTAATTCAATGCTTATTTATACAAACTATTTTTATTTAGAGATGTTATGAGTAAAAGAAATTGTGAACTATCTATACAAAAGTTTAATATGATCAGTCAAGTTGATTTAACATATTTGATATCATGTTCAATTTCTAAAATATTTTTCAGAATAAAATGTATCTTAGACTATGTGTCAAACTAGTTTCTACAATGACCATCTTGACTAGAAAGGGATTTTTAACAAAATACTCAAAGCATTTTTTCTCAAATACACAAACCCCAAATTAAGAAAAATTAGTTTGCAAATTCAAAGTATGTTTTTATCTTTATTACACATTTTTATCTTTATTACACTTACAATGATATCATGTCCATGTGAATGAAGATATTTTTACTCTCCATACAATATCTCATGGCAAGTAAAAAATGAACCCTATATTTACACAATATTGGCTAATCCCTCCCACCACACCTACATCGTTTGAAAAAAGTAAAACTTCTCAAAATTTATTCATTAGTTTGACATAGTGAGTGCCAAGTTGCTGAGCACCTTAAGAAATTGAGTGATAGGGAATGTTGAGTTGCTCAGTAGAAATGGGTGTTGAGTTACTCAGTCTCTAAAGGAGAGAGCTCAATTAATACACAAACACCAAATGGTTTGGTAAACATGGGAAGAACTTAGTTAACATAGGGACCGAGTTAGAGTGGAGAGCTTAGTTAACAAGGATAACGAGTTACTTAGTGACCAACCTATAGTCTATTTTTTTCCACCATTAGAACACAGAGATAAGAACAAAAAAACTTGCAACTCTATTTTGCACAAATACTAAACACGATGCAGAATGGATAGGAATAGAGACAACTATAAGCCAAATAATTGGAGATTGACTAATATGCCTACTTTCTTACTTCTATTCAAAAATTGATTCAACTATTACCAATTTGGGAGAACCAGAATGAAAATACTTTAACCTTCTACCTATATTGATAATATGAACCTATAGTACAAGATGGATTTATATAAAACCTAGAGCAATCACTACTTCAATAGGAAAAACAAGTCTAAAAAAAAGAGAGAAAATTTTAATCTCTACAACTTCTTTCTCTTGGCATTCTTCCCAGTTCTAGGCCCTCTTAGTATTCAGAGGGATGACCTCTCCAACATTCACCCCCTTGGCTAGTGTCAGCTCTATCTGTCTAGATCTAGAACTATTTTGTTCACTAAGTACCAAAATGTTTGCAACCTATACCAAGAAGATTTTCCCCTTATAGAACTAGGCATTGTCCCTGATGATTGTGCTTTCATGGGCCCCAAATCCCTCATCGTCCCTCATTGACATCTATAGTGGCGGTTACCCCTAATTCAAACTAGTTGGGGGTTATTGTTAGTTCCAAGATTTTTGTGGACTTTGGTGAGAAACCCATGATCTCCCCAGGGGTCATTAGTCCTCTAATTTCACTACTAGACTCAGTGGTCAATTCAATATCCTCAAGTTTTACCCTATGCCTTGTTGGTAATTTTATCTCATTCTGACCTATGGTGGATATGGTGAGAAAATGATGCTTAACAGAGTGGAAACTCTCAAGTTCAATGTCCATATTTGCAATGTCTAACACCCTCTTCCTATTTAGTTTCACTACTAAAAAGGATTGTGATTTGGTCATTGTAGGCTCTTGGAACTTGGTAAACACCCACTTTTGATGGTGAAATGGAAAATAAGGTTTAACCTAAAGAGTGACCTCTACAGATATGCTTTGGTCTAGATAAGATTACTCAGTCTACCTTTGGAGTTCTAGGATGAGCATATGTTTAAATGGATAGGAAACTCCTTTGGTTAGTTCATCAAAATGGATATTATGAATAGCTCCAAGACTAAACTAGGTTTTTCCAATTTTTGAGTTAATGTAGGAATGAACAAACCCTTTCTAACCATAGTTGACCTAAAATCTAAATGGGGCACCTTGTTGTAACCAATAGTCTATGAGAATGTTGCTCCCTTTAGCCAAAAGTGCAACATGTTTTGAAATTTTTTTGTGGATTGTTTGAAGGGTAAGAAACTCAAAAACAATCTCTTGACTAGGTGTGATGGTGGTTGAAAGATAAAAAACAATTGAAAATGCTAAAAAGGCCAAAAGCCAAGAGAATAAGGAACCTATAAGTCTGAATGAAGTTTTTGTGGAGGACTTTCAGGAGCCATATGAAACCCCAAGAAAAGATGGTGAAAAGGTTAGAACCCTTGTGAAGGAGGGTGTTGTTGGAAAGGGTGAAGAAGCTTTTGTACTAGTATAGATGATGCAACTGACCATGAAGAGTTGGAGTTTAATGGCACACTCACTCTACAACTAGCTCAACCTAGTTGGGACATTCTTCAACATTCTTCCTTAAATCTAGATCTAAGGACCATAGCAGATCACTATATGTTGTTTTTCTCTTGGTTGCAGAATCCACCTACTAGATAGAGGCCCTTTAGGTATGAGATCATGTGGCACTTACACATAGAGTTTAGAGATTTTATTACATCATGGTGGAAGGATCTGGTTGAAGGAATGACTATGTTACATATTGCTAGAAAAATTGAAAGAGTCCAAAAAGAGATGAGAGAATGGAGAAAATCTTCATTTGGGAACATATCCAAAGAGAAGAAATAAAGTGAAAAGAAGTTAGAATCCATCTAGAACTAGCTAATTCAAGGCAATGATAATGTTTAATAGGAGGAGGACGAAAGGAAGTGTCAAAACTTGTGGAAGACCCTCCTAAATCCGAAGGAAGTTTTTTGGAAACAAAGATGAAAGGTCTAGTGACTGGAGGAGGGTGACCAAAATACAAACTTTTTCCATAGATCAACATCAAGAACAAAAATGTGAAACACCATAAAAATGCTAGTGGATGATAGTAGATAGGAGATTAATGATATGGAGGAGATAGAAGGTAAAGCCAATACCTATTTCAAGGAGATGTACAACCCCCTTGTTGTTTAGGTCAACAGTAACTTGCAAAATGACATTTTAAGTTCATTTTATCTAGTGTTGAATAACCAAGTGAATGAGGACATGACTGGTAAGGTCAAGGAGGAGGAAGTTAGAAAACTTGTGTTCAACATGAATTAGTACAAAGCCCTTGGTCCTAGTGGTTTTCCCTTGGCATTTCTTTTAGGAATTTTAGGATATTTTTAAGTATGATGTGATCCATGTCACTAGAGAATTTGTTAGAATGGGCATACTATTGAACTAAATAAATTAGACTTTCATTATTATTGTCCCTAAGATTGATAAATCTAGACATTTAGAAGACTTTAGACCTATTAGCCCCTGCAACACATTTTATAAAATCCTTGCGAAGATTATGGTTACTCATATTAACCCACTTCTTGATAAGTTTATAGGACCCTATCATGATGGTTTTATTCCAGGCAGGTAGATTCTTGATACGATCTTAATCACACATGAGATAATCCACTCTATGGGTATGGCTCTTAAACTAGATATTTCCAAATCTTATGATAAGGTTATGAGGGAATTTCTTTTTTTTATCCTCTCTAAACTTGGATTCAATGAGAATGTTATAAGAATTATCAATAACATGGTTAATACTATCACCTTTTTAGTGCTTGTTAATGGGAATCCTTGCAAATTTTTTAATTCTCCTCAAGGTTTGCACCAAGGTGAACCCCTATCCCCCTACCTATTCATCATCATGGCAGAGGTTCTAAGTAGGAATTTAGTGTCCATGACCAATTCTTCTAGAATAAAAGGTGTTAGACTACATCCTTGCGTCCTCCACAAATTATTTAGCAATTTGTTGATGGCACCTTCTTATTTGAAATCCCCTTTGTCCATGAAGCTAGGGATTGGAAAACTATCATGAATTAGTATGCTATGGTCTTTGGGAAATGCATAAATTATTAGGAAAGAAAAGTGTATATCTCCAATAGTATTGCTAGCCTGAGAGAAAAGGTGACTAGAATTTTGGAATGATAGGGGGTGTTTCTCTCAAACACTTATATTGGGCTCCTACTTATAATTAAATAAGTTTCTAATTAGTTTTGAAATGGTCATATTGAATACTTTTAGAGAAAGCTAATAGACTGGAAAGGAAAGGTTCTAAGAAACATGGGGAAACTCCAACTTCTCTTAGCTTCTTTGTAGGACATCTTGGTGTATTTCCTTTCTATTTTCAAGCTTCCTGGTAGATTCAGAGACATTCTTGAAAAAATAGAATAGAATTTCTTATGGTCCTACAATGAAGTATAGTCTAGGACAAGTTTGGTAAGTTGGGAAAAAATATATCATCCTAAAGCTCAGAGAGGTTTAAATATAAGAAGTATAGGACATATCAATAAGGCACTCCTAACCAAAATTGAGTGGATGTTGATTAATTCTTTAGGTAGCTGGTACAACATTGTGAGGGCCAAGTACCATGGAGGGGAATCATTTCATCACACCCTATAGACCCAGGCTCTCCCCTAGGGATCTAAAATTTGGAATAATGTGCTGCACACTTTGAAAATTCTGAAGATGGGTTGTCATTGGATTGTAGGGAATGGTGACAACATTGATTTCTAGGAAGATCAATAGCTCCAAGATAACCCACTCATAAGAACTAAGTTCCAAAATTTGCATGAGACTTGCACTAGAATAAATGGGTCTCTGGCTCAAAAATGTATAACCCCAGATTGTCAATGGACTAGAATTCAACACCAAGAGCCTAGTGGGATGGGCCTTGCCCTAGAACTACAAAACCTCCTACATAGTTATAGGATCCCTAGACCTTCTCATCTCAGTAGAAGACTCATTGGTTTGGAAGCTTACCCATTTGGGTGATTTTATGATGAAGTCATCTTATCTTTGTTGCCTTGGGGGTGGTGTGGCATAGGGAGATTGGAGAAAGGTTTGGCACCTATAGATCTTGCC
Organism: Cupressus sempervirens; assembly: GCA_028749045.1. Lineage (NCBI taxonomy): Eukaryota > Viridiplantae > Streptophyta > Pinopsida > Cupressales > Cupressaceae > Cupressus > Cupressus sempervirens. Next base: position 691,562,582 of record CM053793.1, read on the forward strand.
AAAAATAAATTATTTCTAGTAGACACATGTTGTTCACTAGAATGGTCTATCTTTCCACCCATACCTAAATAATTTATGGGTAATAATTCCTCCTTATGTTTCATGGAAAATATGAAGGAGCAGCATAATAGAATAAAATAGATTAAACTAAAATTTGATGGCTCAAACATGATGAAAAGTACTATTGATGAGGATGTCTTACATAATTGTATGGGGAAAATGGTGGTTTCCTATTCTATAAATTATGAAGGAGGCTCAAAAAATGAAATGGAAGCCTTGGAACTTCTATGGGGAATGAGAAGCATGAGAAAACATGGAATTAATAGGTTATCAATAAAGGGGGATTCAATGTTAATTATTGAAGTTGTTAAAGGAAAAGGTCAGAGTAGCTAGCCATAAAGGCATTAATTGATGAAATTTGTAGGTTGATGGAGGGATATCAAGAAATTCATGTGAACCACATTTATCATGAAGGCAATGGTGTGGTGGATGAGTTTTCTAAATTTGGCCATAGTGTCATGTGACTAATCGAATGGGAGGATATCAACTTAATTCCATCATCAACACAAGTGATGATGGAATGTGAGTGTACTTCTCATAACAATGCATGAATCATCACACTAAGTGGCATGTCCTCAAGTATCTATATGGGGAGGAAGACAAGTGGGCTTCTTTTCATAAATTTCATTTGGCAAGATTTTATATGGATGCACTAATTATGATCCTCTTGTTGTGAACTATAATTATTTCCACAAAAGGATGAAGGTTGTGGATTTTCCTAGATACAAAAAAAAAACAAAAAAGATAATATAAAGATACTTTTTTCATACCCCACTCCAACTACAACTGGTGTCCAAAGATTACAGAAGGAAAGGGACTATTAACATGTGTTGTGAAGAGAGGTTTTTCTATCTTTGGAAAACCTTGCAACCTTATGATGGTGTTTTACTACCTTTATATTTTCATCTTGGGTAAATTTTATTCAACTTATGGAGATTACCTTACCTACAACAAGGTGATGTTAGAAAATTCAAAGGATTTGGTGGTTGAGATGGGTGGTGGTATGGGCACTAGTGATCATATTGAACCTATGGGACTAGAGGTTTGCATTTGCAAGAGTAAAGCAGTGATTATTTATCTACTAGAGGGTGGCTTATTACCTTTTAAAGAAGGAATGATAAAACATGCGGATAACATCTTGATGTACTACTTCAACTTGTGGTATGATAGAAAAGTGACCATCGATGGAATGAGTTTTGAAATCATTGAAGAAGTTATAACTAAGATTAGGGGGTTTCTTATGGGAGGCAAAAACTGGTGTAAAAAAGCACACATGAATGATGAAACTAGTCTGTGGAAGTTCTTCAAGTCTGATGAGGAGCTAGTTCAGATGCATGGTGGGTTTTTTAGGGAACATCTTTTGAAGCATTGCAACATGATTTTATATGCTATCATGAGATACATTGTCCTCAAGGATCAATTTTAGGTACTTTATTTCTACCATTTCCCCATTCACAACCATTTCAAAAATCTAAATCAAATTTCTTTTTCATTCATTTTGCTAAATTCAATGGAAGACAATATATTCAAGGGTACAAAGAAAAAGGAGGGAAAATCATTTTATCTCATCCACTAGGGTTTCATGAATAAATTATATATTCACCACCTTTCCCTAAACCTACCACTCTTGGTCAACCCACTGACTACTATTACTACCCTAGATTCTCTAGACCTTAGCCTTGGCCTTAGCCATAAAAAAAAAAAGAAAACCCCCATCCCTAAAGTTAAAATTGGCTACATTGATTCTTATATAGACACAAGGAAGAACAAGCAGAACACTTAGAGAACCACCAAACATCTTCAATTAAAAAAATTAAAGTCCCCCCATCCCAAATAGGATTTTAGCTCAAAGTCTACTGAAAGAAACATTAAACCCATTAAAGGGAAGAAACCCCACCAAGACATTGGCAAGAAGGTTGTATCCAACCCACCTAGTCTCTTCCATATTTCTAATACCCTTGAGGCTAACCCTTCCCTAGCTATAAGTGGGGGGGAGGACATCACTTCCTCCATGAAAGGTACACCTAAAGAGGGGTGAGGGGGAGGGAAGCATAGCCATGGCCAAAGCAATCACATTGACATCTGCCAAAAATTTGAAACTCTGGTGGATATCTCCATTAAAGTCATGCATTTTGCATACACTACCCTCTATTTCTTGTAGGTGAATAAGGATGTGAAAGACCTAGGAAAGGAGAGAGACTACTCACTCTTTATACAACTTCCTAGTGAAGGATTGGCTAAAGACTCTCCTAGAAAATCATGTCAATGAGGAGGGGGTGGATGTGAACAGGGATGAGCCTAAAGTGAAGAATGATGAGGAACTTGAGAAGAAGAAGGGTAGTTAGCCTTGATGTTATTTTTTCTTTTTGTAGCCATGATATCGACTATTCTAAACTTGATGCCCTACAAGGATTTATTTTATATGTATAAGTTTAATTGTTGAACTGATAGTAGTAGTACATTTCCTTGCTACTGGAATGCTTTTCCATTTTATCTACTTGTTAGTAGCAATACTGGAGTTTTAGTTTTGTGTTGGATCATATTTATTTTTTGTACTATATTACTAGTATCAGTTAGATGATTGAGAGATAACCTCTAGCTAATCTCTCAACCTTTTTGTACTTTGAGCTCAACCCCTGGTCCTTTTGGATGTTATCTAATACTTCAAAAATAGGAAAAACAAGAGTGAACTTACAAAGAACAAAGAGATCAAAACCTATGTTACTACACACTCTAATCTTCTTGCTGATTTTTTGAACCTTCCTTCTACTCTCTGAATGCTCTACTCTCTTCAACTAATCTCTATCCTTCCTCCTATTGAATTAAGAAGCATTCTTTCCTTTTGTCTTGTCTCAAAAAAATTTCCTCTCATTTCAAATTTGAACTCACGTACCATGTTTAATGCTTCTACCAAGTAGGTGGGTGTTTGGCTCAAGAGGCAATATGTTAGTTTTCAACACTTCCTCTTTGTCCTAAGCCAAATGAACAAAGATCACTCTTGATACAAATCAACAACACCAAGACTTCTTCTTAAGCATATATAATTCATTATGCCCAAAGGCTTAGTTAAAATGTCTACTAGTTGTTACTCAGACTTACAAAATTTCATCTTGATTTCTCCATTCTCCACTAACTCTCTGATGAAATGATATTTGATCTCAATGTTCTTGCTTCTCCCATGGAAGACTGGATTCTTTGACAATGCAATTGAGGAAATATTTTGGTTTGCATCCTCTTACTTTTCATTCAACTCCACCAAGATTCTTCTTATCCAAATAGTTTGACATGCTAATGTATTCATTACTATATATTCAGCCTTTTTTGTAGATTGAGAAACAATTGGTTTCTTCTTGGATGCCCATGAAATTTAACCCAAGCCCATATGAAACATATAACTAGAATAGCTCTTCCTATAATGTAGGCTTCCAACCCAATCATTATTAGTGTAACCAATTAACCTAAAATCATTATCAACAATATATAAAATATGTAATCCCTTGATACCATTCACATACCTTAGGATCCTCTTTCCCACTTGCTAATGGGAATCCTTTGGTGTTTCCATAAATAAAGAAATCAAACTTACTGCATGCATCATGTTAAGATAAGTTGTTATCAAATACATAAGGCTTCCAACTATACTTTTGTATAATGTTGGATTTACATTTCTCTTTCACTCTTCCTTACTTAAATTTAGACCTATTGATGTTGGTATTGGGGTTGCTTTACTATTCTACATTTTGAATATCTCCAAGATTTGATTTTTATATTTTTCTTGAGAGATGAAAATGCCATCATGCATTTGTTTTACTTATATGTCTAGAAAGTACTTCAAGAGACCTAGGTTTGTCATTTCAAATTCATTCTTCATGGCCTCTTTGAATGCACCAATTAGGAAATTATCATTTCTAGTGAAGATGAAGTCATCTACATACAATACAACTATCAAATCCTTACCATTTTTTCCTTGATGTAGAGAGTGGGCTCACCATCACTTTTTTGAAAGCCATTGCTCATCAAATATGAGTACATCTTACTATACCAAGCCTATGGATCTTGCTTGAGCCCATAAAGAGCTCTCTTCAACCTATACACCTTGTGTTCCTCACCTACAAATTCATAACCAGGTGATTGTCTTACATATACCTCTTCTTTAAATACAACATTCAAGAAGGTGGACTTCACATTCATTTGATATACCTTCCATTTTTGTTGGGCTACTTTGCTATAGTAGCACACATGGTTTCCATTTTTGCAACTAGGGCATATTTCTCATCATAATCTCTATTATATTGCTACTTTTACCCCTTGACCACTAATCGTGCCGTACGCCTATCTATTTTTTCAACATTGCACTTAGTATTGTAAACCCCTTTAACTCCAATTACTAGTTTCTTGGGAGGCAAAGTAGTTACCTCCAATGTTTCATTTCTTTCTATAACATCTATTTCCTCAGCCATGGCATTACACCATTTCTTCTCTTTTATATCTTCTTCAAAATAGATTCGATCACTATGAGAAAATAATACAAAATTAACACTCTCATCATAATCTTTATCATAATTTTCATCTTGGTATATCTCCCTTATACTCTTAGTATTTCTTGGTAATAGGGAGGTGAGAGTGGGATCTAAATTTTTAGTATTGTTGCTGCTAGTACTATTATGCAGACCAACTCAGAGCTAACTTTAGCTACTAGGAGTTTAAACTCTACATGTTTGAGGCTTCTAGCCTTTTTGACTTTGTCTAAATTTATGTATATGTATTTCTCCTTCCATTTTTTTATCACCAATTTCATCTTCTTCATCAATAGTTGACACTTTAATTGATGTTCTTGAAGATTCATCCACTAAGCCATCCCATGATTGATTTTCAAGAAACTCCACATCTTTTGAAATGATGATCTTCTTGGTGATTGGATCATACAACCTATAAACCTTTGATTCTAAGCTATTACCTATGAAGATGCACTTCACACCTTTGTCATCCATCCTTTTCATTTGTTCCTTTGGCACATGTGCATATGTTACACACCCAACTACTCTCAAGTGCTCAACTATCTATCTATGTCTTGACCATGTTTGAAGAGGAATCTTATCATAGACTTCCATTGTAGGACACTTGTTTATCAAGTAAACTATTGTTGTTATAGTTTCTCCCAATATTTAGTTGGGAGTCCATTTTCTTTCATCATACTCCTCACCATTTCAAAAATGGCCCTATTCTTCCTCTCAGCCAAACCATTTTGCTATGGAGTATAACTAGTTGTAAGATCCTTCTTGATGTCATTTTTCCTATAAAATATTACAAAAAATTTGGAGGTATAATCCCCTCCTCTATCTAACCTTAGGAATTTGACATAGTGTCTACATTTCTTTTCACCCAAGGCTTTAAATGCAACAAATTTATCAAATGCTTTAGATTTTATTTTCAAAAAATGCACCCATATCCTATGACTACAGTCATCTGTGTATGTCATAAAATAAGTACTCCACCAATAGAAGTGGTTTGCATAGGGCCAACTAAAATGGAATACACCAATTCTAATGGTGCCCTTGCCCTTCTAGAATTACTAGAATTAAAGAGAAGCCTATGTTGCTTACACAAAATACAAGCCTCACACTTGTCACATGAATCTATAATTTTTGGGAAACCAACTATAATTCTTTTCTTGGACAATAAATTTAAACCAAAAAAGGAAAGATGTCCATACATGACATGTCATAGCTTTGAGGGGCCTTCAATTAGTCTCTTAAGAGCTGATTGTTGATGTACTATTGTACATACATTCTTGGAAGGTGCAACAATGACTTGAGAAGAGAAGCATGTCTCTATCTTCAAAGGGAACATCTGGTTCTTTGTCATTTGGACTATTGCAAATATTTTCTTATTCCCATCCTTTCCATGAATGACATGCTTTTTATTTTCCATCAGCACCTTGTAACCATTTTGAATGATTTTTCCAACTAAATCATCAAATTGTGCTTCATACTCAAGGAAAAATTAACATTTTGTATCTCCTTTTGACCTTGATTGGTGTGGACCATGATAGATCCTTTTCCCATAATGGGAATGATTCTATTATTTCCCATTTTAATTTTTGAATTAAAAAATCTTTCAATGAATCAAAATAAACTATCATTACCACTCATGTGGTTGTTGTAAATTCTATCCAAGTACCATACCCCAGGGCTGCCTCCTTCACCAATGTTACACATGATGAAGGCTATGGGATTTTTTGTATTTTCCGTATTCACATCAGCCACATTTACACTCTGCCTTGACTAATCACCTTGCTTCTTCTAGAATTCACTTGCATAATGCCTAAATATATGACATTAATAGCATTATACATTTCTCTTGTTTGATTTTTAGTTCTTCTTACCTCCTTTAGAGTTATTTTAACAATTTCTTGCTCCCTCTTGGTTTCCTTCTCATCCTAAGCTTTCTCCTCCACCATTCCTCTAACCATTTCTTCCACAACCTTTACTTCTTGAGCCACTATCAAAGTCCATTCTTCTTCTCCCCCTACCTCTTGAATTTTCTTGAGCTTAGAAAGATTGCTCTTGGAAAGATGTAGTTCACCTATTAATCCGATGCTTATGAGTCTGAAGGCTACCCATAAACTCATCCATTGTCAATGTGGCAAGGTCCTTTTCCTCCTTAATGGTCATCACAAGATTTTCATACTTTTGAGGTAAAATCCTCAATATCTTCTCCACTATCATTTTCTCTTTATACTCTTCTCCATTTGATTTGAGATAGTTTATCAAACTATAGATTCTTGAGTTGAAATCTAAAATAGTTCATTATCCTTCATTTAAAGGTTCTTAAACTCCCTTCTAATCATCTATAGCTTCAATACTCAAAATTTATCAGTTCCTTTGAAATTTATCTTAAGAGTATCCCATGCTTCCTTTGAATAGTTAACTATTTCTATCTTAGAAAAAATAATTTTTACCATTGCTACCTCAATCAGACTTAGGGCTTTTGCATCCCTTCTTCTTGACTCCTTTAGCTAAGTCTTTTGATGGTTTTTGAGGGAAATATATAGTGTTGGATTGGTTACATCATTAAAACCATTCACCATAAACTTACTCAAATTATTTGCAACCATAATGGTTCTTATTTTCTTTGACCAAGTGTCATAATTTTGTCCATTAAAGGAAGTTAGATACTACCATGTCTTTCTTGCATCTCCTGCTATATTAAATACCTAGAAACTAATGCTCAAACTCACAAAGATGTGAGGCCTTATAGCTCTAATACCATGAAAAAAATTATCAAAATTTATGTAATAGTTGAGTGACACAATGAGTGTCGAGTTTCTTGACACCTTAAGGATTTGAGTGACAAGAAATGCCGATTTTCTTGACAACAATGGGTGTCAAGTTACTCAGTCTCCAAAGGATAGAGCTTGGTTAATATGGTGACTGAGTGAGCATAGTCAACACTAAGACCAAAAAGTTTGGTGAACATGAGAAGAACTCAATTAACATAGGGAATGCATTAGAGTAGAGAGCTAGGTTAATAAGGATACCGAGTTACTTGGTGGCCAACCTAAAATCTAGTTTCTTCCACAATTAAAACATAGAGATAAGAACAAAAAAACTTGCAACTTTTTTTTGAACAAATAATAAACACAATGTAGAATAGATAGGAATGGAGACAACTATAAGCCAAACAACTAGAGATTGACTAATATGCCTTCTTTCTAACTTTCTATTCAAAACTAATTCAACTATTACAAATCTAGGGGCATATGGCTCCAACTACAATTAAAATATTTTAACCTAATACCTCTATTCATAATATGAACTTGCAACACAAGATGCCTACATACAATAAAGCTTGGAGAAATCACTACTTCAACATGACAAACAAAAATTAACTTATAGAAAAGGAAGAGATCAAAACCTATGCTGCTACACACTCTAATCTTCTTCCTGGTTTCCTAAACCTTCCTTCTACTCTCTGAATGCTATGCTCTCTTCAATTGATCTTTTTCCTTCCTCCTATTGAATGAACAAGCATTTTCCCTTTTATCTTCTCTCAAAAAACTTTCCCTCTCATTTCAAATTTGAACTCACCTACTATGTTTAATGTTTCTTCTAGGTAGATGGGTATTTGGCTCAAGGGGCAATACATCAATTTTCAACATCATTTCACTACAAGTTATATGTAAGAAATTTACTATTTTTCATTTTCATGGTTTATTGAAACTCTATGATCGATTTCTTTTAGTTTCATTTCAAAAGAAATTCATTATTCAATAGTAGTTATTATTCATGATTATGATGCAAAATAGTTTTTCCAATCTTCAAATATTGCATAGGTCTATCAAAATGAGTATTAATTTATGCTTTTTCACATAAGATCAAAATCTAAGATGAAAAACCATTATTTTTGAAGTATTAGATAGCAGCCAAAAAGACATGGGGTTGACCCTAGAGTACAAAAAGGTTGAAGGATCAACTAGAGGTTACCTCCCAATCATCTAACCAATACGTATTTTATACTTCAAAAAATAAAAATGTTCCACAATAGAACTATTAATTCCACTAGACTAACTAGTAAATGAAATGGAAAATCATTCCAATAGCAAGGAAACATATTACTACTATCAGTCTAGCACTTAGACATCTACATAAAAGGTAAAATCTTGTGGGGCATCAAGTTCAGAGTGATTAATAACATAATGAAAAAATGAAGAAACATAACTAGGGATAGCTACCCTTGTTCTTTTCAAGTTCCTCATTCTTCTTCTCCTTAGGCTTGTCCCTATTCAAATCCACCCCAAGTTTGTCCAAAAGCATCTTTAGCCAGTCCTCTATCAAAAATTCATAGATGGAGTAGGTAGCGTTGCTTTCCTTGCCCAAGTCTTTCTCATCCTTTTTCACCTATAGGAAATAAATGGAAATGGTAATAGAATGCATAACTTTTGTGGAGAATTTTGCTAGAGTGTCAATTTTTTTGGCAAATGTCAATGTGATTGTCTCCCATCTCCTTTGTTGAATACTCCAACCTATCCAACCGAACCTTGCTTTGGCTCTAGTCATGGCTATGCTTCCCCTTTTTTCCCTCACCTTTGGGAGCACCTTTAATGGGGGAGGTGATGTCCGCTTCCCCACTTATAGTTAGGGATGGGCAGCACCGACGCTAGTAAAAATGTGAGAGGGACTTGGAGTGCTGGAGACAGGCTTCTTCCCAATGTCTTGGTGAGGTCTCTTCCTCTTGGTGGGTTTTATGTCACTCTCAGTAGACTCAGAGCTAAAAACCTATTTGGTGATAACTTGAATTTCTCCAATTAGAGATGTTTTCTAGTTCTCCAAGCATGCTACTTCCTCTTCCTCATATCCATATCTAAATCAATGAGGGTAATTTTATCCTTAGGGGTAGGGGTTTTCTTGATTTTTTGTGGTTAGAACCAAGGCTAGGGTTCAAAGAAATTTAGGGAGTGATAATAGCCAATAGGTTGACTAGAAGTGGTGGGTTTAGGGCAAGCTGGTAGATATACAATTTACTCATAAAACTATCGTGAATGAGATAAAAGGGTTTATCCCCCTCCTTTTTCCTAGTCTTATAGATATTAGCTTCCATAGAATTCAACAAGAGATACAGAAAGGAAATTTGATCTAGTTTTCTAAAATGGTTGAGAATAGGGAAATTTTAGTAATAAAGTACCTAAAAGTGATCCTCAAGGGTAATATATCTCATTGTGGCATAGAGGAAAACAACCTAGGGCTTAGGAAGATCTTCCCTAGAAAACCCACCATGCATTCAAAGTGGTTCCTCATTAAACTTGAAGAACTTCTACAGAGTAGTTTCATCATTCACTTTGGCCTGCTTGCAACAATTCTTTCCTCCTAGGGTAAAACATTGTTAAATGTTCATTCTCTATGTTGTTTTCTTTATGTGTTCTACTCTATATTTGTCCTTATTTTTAATCTTTCAACTCTCTTGCCATTCATTATTTTTATAGGAATACATAACATTATGACTTTTTGTGTTTCACAAATAGTTAAACAAAAGATTATTCTTTTGGCTTATAAATTGTTTATTGGGATTTAATTTCACATAACAATAGAACAAATAAACATGTCAATTTTTTTTGAATCATGATGATAAAAATTTGAAATGTCAAAAATTCAAAGCTTCTCTTCTGTATCTGTAGAACTTCTTGACACCCACTTTATATATAGACATACTTTCACATCTAAGATTGATTTAGATATAGGCACTAAACTATAAAGAGGTTCATCATTTGGCTTATATGTTACTTTGGGGATCTTTAAATCAGCAATATAATATATCTTGTTATATTTAAGATAGCCTAGATTTAAAACTTATGTTATTGTACTTGAACTGATAACTCAATCAACTCAATGAATATGCACCAATCACAAATAATTACTTTTATGTAATTTACATTTTTTTTAAAATTCTATAATTTATTTATGATTTTTTATATTATAAAAATCAAATATCTTAAATTTGATTGGCTCAATTCATTTTGTGTTATTTAACTCAATGAATATGCACCAATTAGAAATTATTCTTAGGTAATTCATATATTTCTTAAGTTCTATAATCTATTTATGACTTCTTATATTATAAAAATTAAATATCTTAAATATGATTGGGTCAATTAATTTTGTGTTATAAGAGCCCTTTTTTCAAAAGGTTTTCCATATTTCATTTTTTTGACTATCACAATTTAAAATATTTAAAAAATATTATTAGATATATTTGGTACTAAAAATTAAAATTTCTAATTATTTTAAAAACTATTATGGCAAGCACATGTCACTATGTGGCACTTGTTTTATATGTCAACACTTTTTTAAACTCCTAAAGAGCTCATCTTCAACCCTAAAATCTACCAAAATATACAATGCTAATACACCTTGTAAGTAGTAATATTATTATTAGTATTAAACATTTTACTAAATGATAATAGTCCAGAGTTTCCAAAAAAAAAATTAGGAATTAAGGATCCATTTGGATCATGGATATGAGCAAGAATTAGAATTTAGAATTCTAAAAAAAATCTTAATCCATTTTTTGGGTCTATAAAATGGGAATTGGAATTCAAAGAAATGTGGATTTGGTATCTCGATTTGACCCCCAAATAAGAATTTAATATTCCCTCAAAATACTTGTTATTTGGAATTCCTATTTTAAATCCCATTTTTTGAAAATGATGATTTCAACTAAAGTGAAATTTAATTTGACATTTCAATGCCAATTTGAGGGCACATATTTTTGCACATGTTTTTGAATTTTAGTTTTTTTAAATTAAGGGAAAATTTTTTGCAATTGTTGCAACTCGTCATTGTATATGAGCAATGTTAGTATGCTAATAGAAACTAAATTTAAATAAAGCTTCTACAAACTAAACAAAATTCATAAACTTCAAGATAGACTAAGATGAACTCTCAATTGAGAATATGAGCCATTAATGGACTCTCTCAATGAGAAGCTCTCTTGTTGAGTGGCTTTGTCTAAATAGATAGGATGTATGCTCAATATGCTTCCAAAGGCTTCAATGGATGATTGTGGATTTTTGGTGTGGATAGATGGCTTTAGTATGGATTTGGCTCTCAAAATAGCATTATAACTTTACTTCATGGATTGTGTTCTTTTGCAAAGGGGAAGGATCCAATTTATAGGCAAGAGGCTTGAGGGATTGAGGGCTAAGATGCAAGGATGGGAAAAAGCTTATGGAGGGCTCAGATTGCATGAGAGGAGAGCACATGGATTGTGCTTCCTTATAGCCAATCAAGGAGTGACACATGTCACATGGTGAGAGGATGGAGGAAAGGGGAAGGATGAGTCAACAAAGGAGGCTCAAGGGATAAAATCTTCATAAAGACCCTCATAATGACTTGTAAGAGCAATAAAAGGGCTTGTAAGAGTCATTTATGACCTAGTAGACTTCATAAAATTTTATGGTTGAGATATTTTGAGGGTGATGAGAGCAATTTCGACTTGGACTTGATTAGGAAGGTTTTAAGCTTGTTTAGGCTTGTGCAAATGATTAGAGGATGGATTAGGATGGTTTAGAATTAGCTTAGGGATAGGCAAGTGGATGGCATTTAATGAGGGTGGGTGAAGGAGGAGATATTTGTTAACTTTGTCTTGGGTTAGTAAGTCTTAACCCATGTTTAGGGAATGTGACAAGGTTAGGAGGGGATTAGGATTAGGTTTAAAGACATCTTCTAGAAGAGTCTAGACTTTGGATGAGGATAAAGACTTTCTAGAATAGTCTAGAACTTCTTAGGATGAGGATAAATTAGATTTTTAGGAAATAAATAAAGTTTTATTTATTTCAAGGGTTTGGGTTGAGGAGATATTTATTAAAACTTTTTTAATAAACATGAGGATTAATATATAATTTTAATTAAATATTTTGAGTTGGGATTAGAGGTAGGAAATGATGGGATTAGCCTTTAATCAAAATTAAAGAAGGATTAGAAGATTTTGGAAGAGGTTATTGGTCATAAGGAAATTGGCCAAGTTTTGGGCAAAAAATAAATTTTTTATTTATTTTAGGATTTTTGGTCAATTTATTAATTAAATAATTAATAAATAAGGAAATAATGTTTAAATAAGATTTAAACATTTTAGGGAGGGATTCCTTAATTAAATATTTTTAATTAAGATAAAGGGATTTAATGGCATAAAAATTAATTAATTAATTAATTAATTAATTAATAAATGATGATGTCATCAGGGATTTTTTCAAAAAATAAAAATACTTTATTTTTTAAAGGATTTTTAGGTGTCTACAGTCATATGTTTGGATTAAATAAAATAACTAGTACCACACATATGTAATTTCTTTCATCTTTCTTTTAACTTTTTCTTGAAATTATATATTGCAATGAACATCATCATTTTTAGCATGTGCAGAGTTGGAAGCACCATGACCATGTTCTTTAACAAATTGGAGATACGAACTACATTTCTTACTATAATTTTTACATTCATTTTTTGAACCATATATTCATATTTTAAACCAAACAGGCTTGAAATAACAAATTCTCCAAGATGAGATTATTCATATATTCTCCTAGTTGAGATTATTTTAAGTTATTCAAAGGGTTCTTGGACTTAGTTGCTTGATTATGAGGGCCTCCCTTTTAGGTGTAAAAGATGTTTTGATACTAGACATGTGGCTGCTAAATGTAAGATTAGAAAATCTAGAAATAAATGACCCTCCTCTTGGTGGAAGGGTGCATAGGAGCAACATTATTTAGTAGTCAAAATATCTACTTCGACGGATGAGGTTTTTGCATCTGTAGAGCTTGAGGCTCCATCCTCTATATTGGAAGTTATTCCTTTTGGTTCTGAGATGGTGAATGCTTATGATTCCAAGATGGATGCTCAAGTTTCTTATGGGGTTGGTCCTTTGTCTATTGGTAGTCTTGGACCCTTTCAGAAGGAAGTCAAGACTATTGTTTTTGGTTAAGATGTTAAATTTGGTGTTCTTGGTGTAGACTCTAGTTGAGATAAATCTAGTGGTTTTGGTGTTGAGACTACTAATTTTGGACAAGATAAGTTGCCTTGTGCTATGATTTTTGGATCTGGTCATTGTATATTTGTTGGCTTTGGTAATATTTCTTCTTTTGGTTTTGGTATTGACACTTTTGGCTCTAGTGACTGTACTTTTGTTGCTATTGGAATTGGTAATCAGACTATTGGTATTAGTTCCAATTTGATGGAAGAAGTGATGATAGATGGTCCTTGTCCAAAGTTGGATGAGTTTTCTTCTTTTTTGGATTCTCAAACCTGGCAGTCTAAGGCTATGATGGTGGAGAAGGGGTGGATGTTGTTACCAAGAAAGGATCTAAAAAGGCCCTTCCTCAATTTGATATGAATTTACACTCCCACAAAAGGGAGTGAAAGAGAATTCTTAGTCCCCTTTTTGGCTGGCCCGTTAAGAGTTCTTGTTTGTTTCTTTTTTGAATTTTTTTGTTGGTGCTACTAGACATATAATGTTTTTCTATTGCAGCATGCTTCTAGCTTTTAGATCTAATTCATGGTATCTGGTCCCTGTATAACCTTTGTTTGGATCCCTTTGGGATGTTTGGCCTTTCTTTGAATATCTTTTGGGTCTATAATGTAAAGGAGTTTCAGGTCCCCTTAAAACCTATTTTTACCTTAATCTAAAAAAATTCAAAATATCAAATATTTCTAGGTTTGAATCAAACAATCCCAAAATGGATTTCAAAAATCATAATCTGGATTCCATGTTCCAGAATCCCAAATCAAGAAATTAGAATTCCAATTCCTAAATCATATTCCACCAACCAAATAGGCCCTAAGAGGTTAAAAGATAAAGTTAGGATTAAGAAATGTGTAGATAGTAATAGGAATAAGAAGTAAAATGAATGAACCTACATATCTCAAGAGAAGTGGGGAAACAAGAAAACATTAGATACTTGTCATGCAATGAAAGTGAGTTATTATTGGTGTGAACAAGTTGGGAGAATAGGGGACTAGAGAGGAGGATAATAAATTAAATAAATAAATAAAATTATTTATTTCAGTAATAGAAAAAGAAGATAAATATTTAATTAAATTAATTTTAAAATTAAGAAAAATGGTGAAGAATGATGAGCTTCCATTTTCTCCCATATCTAGAGTTCACATTGAAATATAAGTGAAATCTATGGATGATCCTCAATCAAGAATCCTCATTTACTAGGTGGCAATTGTTAGCTATAATCTATAGAGGAAATAAGGTTTCATAAAAGAAATGTAGGGGCTAGTGATGAACATAAGAATGGGTCATTGGAGATAGTATGTGTAATGTGGGATAAGAGGGCTCAAAAAGATTAGAGGAAGATGAGAGATTCACATATGTGTTCAAGATATATTGCAGGAGAGGATTCTATAGAGAAAGAGGTTGGGAGTATGGAATCTTACAAATTTGAGGGTATGAGTGTGCCTACGAAAAAAACATTTTTCCCTAAACCTAATTATGGTTCTAATTCCCTAAATTTTGAAATCCAATCTAGTTTAGAGCAGATGAAATTAATCCCAAGAAAGTTATGGTCACAATGATGATTTAGTATATAATGAAAGTTGTAAGGTACTAACTAGGAATAAAGATAAGAGATTTAAGGAACTTCAAATAATCATCTACGCTCACCTTAAAAAGTCATGGGTGTAATAATTTACTAAAATGATATTATGTTTTTTAGAAGACATGGATCCTTCTTTGTAGCATTAGATATTTTCGGCAAGAATAAAATCTAATTAGTAAAATAGATAATCTTTCATGACAAAAAAAATTTCAAACAACTAAAAAAATATACAATTTTATTTAACATAGTGAAAGCATTTTATGAATCTTGTATAAAAGAAAAGAAAATAATTAATTTTCTAGAAATATGGTCTTAAAAAGGACTTATGTTTAACACTTACTTTTAACCATTCATATCTATAAGAACAAAAAATAAATCTAATGCATCTAATATGTATATAGATTTTTGGTCCAATTAGTTACTTCACTTAATGCAATACTATGCTTAATCCATCCCAAAAAACTTTAATAGTGATATAGGAGGGAATCTTACATTATTAGGAAATGTGAAAACAATATCTAGAGTACAAGTGATAGATTTTTACAATGAATTGTTCTTTTTAAATAAAGTTTATGTACGAAAAGATTCCAAATAAACATTTAGCCCCTATAAAAAATTATCATGGAGCCACCCGCACCACAAATATAAAGCCCAAGTCCCTCCCACAGGACGCCTCCCTTTACTAATCTAAATGTAGGAAAATAATTTAAAAGCTATAACTTCTTGTCATAAGTAAGATAATTTATGAACAAATAGAAAAACCTAGGAGTGAATAAATGATTTTAGCATTGTCACAAATAATATAATTATTAATTTGATAACATAATTATGATTTATTAACTAGAAGCAATATTACATAAGTGGCATATAGATAAGAATTTAACCACTTTAAAATAGTTCATATTATGTTTAAGTCATAGTCAAATATAGACAAAAATAATAATAATAAACATTTTTTTTTTTTGCAAGAAAATATTAAAAAAGAAGAAAAAGTCACATGTTGAAGAGCCTATAAACCTTATTCAACCTACAAGTGATAAGCTTAAGCTTTGTGAAGACCTTCATTCTTCAATTCTAGTAAATCAGTTGTATTGAAAACAATGTAAACATTATTAATTGTTAATAAATAAATGTTAAACCTTCAGCTTGTGGGGGTGGGATTTTTCTAGGAGCTAAAAAACCTTCTCCGTACCTATAGGATTCCCCCTCGATCCAGTTGAGGACTCCTTGGTGTGGAAACTCACACCATCAGGGGAGTTTATAGTTAAGTCTTCTTACCTTTGTTTTATGGGGGGGGAGGTGGCCTAGGATGATTGGAGAAGAGCCTGGTACCCTTGGATCCTACCAAAGATAAACTTCTTTTGGTGGACAACTTTGCATGGGTCAATCCTCACTATTGATAACCTTCAGTGAAGAGGGTGTCAACTTGTTAACTATTGTATTGCATGTCTCCAATATGCTAAGTCTATTCCATGCCTACTTATCCACTATTCTTTTTCCATTATTGTGTGGTGTGAATTTTTTTCTCTATGGGAGGTCCAGTGGTGTATGGAGAGTGAATTGAAGCAATTTATTTATTGGAATGGTCTGATTGCTCACCCATTTCTCAAAAAATTATGGTCAATTATCCCCCTTTATGTTACTTGGCATATCTAGAAGGAAAGGAACAATAGAATCTTCAAGGAATAAGCCACTATGAGTTTGGGGGTGGCCTAGTAGATTATCAAGCTTATATAAGAATGCAGTGGGATATGGCATTAGAAGCCCCCCCAAACCCCCTGAGTAGTCTAGATATGAAATGGGCCTCAACTTGGAATGTTGACCCAATCGTGGCACATTTTGATAATTCAAAAGTCTTGGTAAGGAAGAAAATGGTGTCGCATCCACCCCCTTTGTCTTGGGTTAAAATTAACTTCGATGGCTTAGCCATGATGGGTAGCACCACATGTCCTCTGTAACAACATGGGAAATATGGTGGTCACCTATTTAGGAAACTGTGGAGGAGGCTCTAACATTTAAGCTAAAGCTCTAGTGCTCCTATGGGGGTTGAGAATTGTGAGAGCTAGGGGAATCAATAAGTTGGCCATTAAGGGTGACTCTATTCTTATCATTAAGGGGGATGGTCAGAGCAATTGGTCAATTAAAATCATAATTGATGAAATCCGAAGGATGATAGAAGATTACCATGAGATCCATGTGGCACACATATATCGAGAAGGGAATGAAGTTGTAGATGAGCTAGCCAAATTTGACCATGGTGTCATGAGATTAGTGGAATGGGAGGACATCAAATTATTGCCATCATCAATGCAAGTGGTGATGGAAAGGGAGCATACTTTCAACAATGCCACATGAATAATCAAAACAGGTGGCAAGCTTTCATTTTTCCATGTGGGCATGAGGACAAGGTGCTTCATAAAGGGCTTGTTTAGAAAGATTGTATGATGAGATGCATTAAAGTTTCAACTACTTTGAGTACTGATACCTATAGAAAAAGGACACAAAGGGGGGATTTAGTGAGATATAGTGAACAAACTAATAATGAAAATGAAAATTTGTATAATTCTCACACAAATCACAGCTAGTGTTGACTGCTTACAAAAGGAAAGAGATCTCTCACACATGTCATAGAGGCTAGATTTTTGTTTTTTGGGAAACATTATGGAGTTATGACAAGTATGTAATGCCTTTTCATTTTTATCATTGAGTCTTTTCATTTTATATTCAGTAACTACCATACCTGGAATAAGGCTATGTCATCTAAAGAATTTATGGTCAAACTAGGAGAAGGTATGGGTGTTAGTGATCGCATTGAACCAATGGGCATGGAGGAAGGAATCCACAGTAGTGAGGCAGTGATGGTTTCCTTGTAGGAAGGCAGCCTCTTACCATATATGCATGGTATGGGAAAGCACAATGGGATTGTATCGATGCAGTTCTTCCAGACTTGGAAGGATAGAAAGGTAATTATCAATGGAATGGGATTTGAGATCTCTAAGGAAACCATAGTGAGGATCAAAGAATTTACTATGGAAGGAAAGAAATCGAAGAGATAGGCTAATTTCAATGATGAAGCCAGTTTGCGAAATTTTTTTGAACTCAAGGAAGAACCGACACAAATGCATAAAGGGTTTTGACAAGAAGCCCTCCCCAAGCCTTGGAACACCATCTGCTATGTGATCATGTACTATATCACCCTAGAGGATAGCTTTCAAGTAATCTATTATTACCATTTCTCCATTTTGAATCACTTCAGGAATTTTGACCACATTTCCTTCCCATATCTGTTATTGTATTCACTGGAAGATTGTACTTTTAAGGCAAGAAGGAAACATGAGGAGGGTAAAACTTTCTACCTAATCCACCAGGGGGTTATGAACAAACAATATATCTAGCACCTAGCCCAAAAACCACCTCTTTTGGTTAACCCCCTAGCTTCAGTCACCACTCGAATCTCCTTGGACCCAAGCCATGGCTCTAGCCATAAGAAGTTCAAGAAAACCCCTGGCCCAGAAGTCAAAATTGACCCTAAGGTCAAAATTAGCCTCATAGAGTCATATTTGGATACTAGAAAGGGTTCGCAAAGCACCAAGAGAACTAGTAAATGTGTTCAATTAGAGAAATTCAAGTCCCCCCAAGCAGGATTCCACCTCTGAGACTTTTGAGAGTGATGTCAAACCTATGAGAATGAAGAGATTTCCTTAGGTCAATAAGCCAACCTCCAACCCTATTAGCCCTTCCCACATCTTTGACACCTTGGAGGCTACCCTAGCTAGGAGTGGGTGGGGGAGGAGGAGGATATTGCTTCACAGCAAGGAAAGACTAGAAAGGCTAGAGCAGTCTATGAAGGACCTAGCTGACATTTAAACTGGTATATGCTAGAGATTCAATACATTGGTGGAGTTCTTCACCAAGGTCATGCAATCTATGACCACAACTTTATACTTCTTGTATGTTAACAAGGAGGAGAAGGACCTAGGAAAAGCTACTAAGACCACCCGATCCATCTATGGGTTCCTAGCGGATGATTGGTTAAAGACCACCTTAGATAAACTGGTCAAGGTGGAGGGGAAGGATGTAGACAAGGATGGTCCTAAGGACAAGAAGGAGGACAAGCAAGTGCAGGAAGAGGGAAGCTAGCCCTGGTTCTAGTGTTTTTTTCTCTGAATTTTTTATGCTCAATACTTTGGACTTGGTACCCCCTAGGGGTTTAGTTTTTATGTTTATGTTGATTAATAGTAGTGTTTTGTTTAGAAGCTACTAGTATAATCAATTATGCTATGGATATATTATGTTAATTGAAATTTAAAGATGGCATAAGTTAGATAACTCCTTTGATTTCTATCTAATACTTCAAAAACAAATGTTAAATATTATTTTTACTACATAAAATATTTTCCTCCAAATACCATTATCTAATATTTCATGTTTTAAATAGTAAATGCAAAATAATTTTCTTTGACCTTGTCTCTATGAATTCCAAGTAGAACCTCTTATTTATCATACAAAGAAAAACATGAGAAAATAGGAAACCTTCATAAGCATAAGAAAATATCAGGAGAAAAATGGAAGATGAAAGAATACCTGAACAATTTGAAAGCCCTATTCAACCTCCGCTGGTAAGCTTTCTACGAGTTTTCAACTCCTAAACTCAATTCAAGATAAACTAGTCAAATTTAAATGCACAAAAAACTTATGCTTCAAATGGTTCATTTTGACTTTTATTTAGCATTGAATTTTATGCATGGCCAAGAAGAATAATTTGTGTAATGTTGTGACAAACGAGCAGAAAATTCAGCATTTAATAAAAAAATTTAATTGATAATGTATCCGAAATAATCTCAATAACGTAACCAAAATAATCTCAAAATTCCCTATAAATCTTTCACTCAAAAACCATCTACAAATCTTCTCGATGCACTCTATTTAGATTTTTTTCTAAATCTTTCATTTTAAAAATGCGTGTAAATTTTTCTATTTATAATTGTTCCTAAATCTTTCGTTCAAAAATTACATGAAATTCTTCGTGTCTAAGAACCTTCTTATAACTTTATATTTAGGAGTTCTATTAAAATCTTTCAATGACTGAATATTCTAATTACAAATGCTTTTAAATCTTCCAATACAAAATCCTCCCTATTAGCGTTGAATTGCCAAATGGTGTCTATTGATGATATTGTTGGACTTAAATATTACACACTAAGTTTAATTCCTAGATCAAAAGTATCTAGATTAATAGATTATTTTGTAATCTTAATCATAAATTTTTTTAAAAAAAGTTAAAGTATACATCTTTGTTAGTAAATGAGGTTTAAATTTAATGAGCAAATAAGATTAGTTTTGCACACTAAAATAAGACTTTATAAAAATATTTGAAATGAGAATTTACAATTTCTAACCTCCCTTAAATAATATCCAATGTATACTTGATATTTTGCAACATTAAGATCTTTTTTTAAAAAAAATTACAATGAAACCAATATTAAAGTTGCACTCTATTGTCTACCTTCTAAATTTAAACTTCAATGATCTACTTGAAGAATGTATTTCACAGAAGATAATGTATGAAAATCTTAATTTAATAATTTAATTTAATTTCAAAATACATTTCTAATTAGTAATTTGATCATTTAATATTATCAATAGCCTATATATTCCAGCCAAACCTTCAAGCACCCTTAAACATCACACACTTAGGGAAGAATTAAGCTTGGAAAAAAAGAAGAAGTAACTTTGACTATTTAACACTTTTGGTCTAGGAATTAATGAGCCTCTATTTAATTCTTCAAAAAATTTGTTTCTTTTAAGGGAAGGGTTGTCTAAGGAGGCAAGATACCTTGAGATTCCTTTTATGACATTTGTTGATACCTTTTTATTTTTTATAATTATGAAATATATATTTTCATTATTTTAGTTATTTTTTCTATTTTAAAATTATTTTTTAATTTTAAATTAGATATTTATCATAAAAATGTTTTGAAAATATATAAGAAATAGAAAACTCAAAAAAAAAATGATATTTAATAATTTTAGCTAGTTATATCATTAATTTAATTTTTAGTATTTTAAGTTAATTTCAATTATTATTTCTATTATAGGCGAGATGGTAGGTACTCCAACATTACATTATGGATTAATAGGAGGAATTCTAGCCCAAAAAGTAGATCCATCAAGAGACACTAAAGAAGAAGGGAACAAGCACAAGACCTCAACCTTGCAAGTTAGAGGATCTCTTTATGTTGATGTCAAGTATGTGCTAACTATGATGACCTAGGAAAAGAAATGTAAGATGCATAGATATAAATGTGTGCACCATTGAGATCAAATAAGGAAGAAGGTCAAATGGTTGATTTTCTATTGATCAAAAGCCCAAAATGACTTGATCTTGATCCCTAAAAACTAAAAAGTCTAACCTAGATTCGTCTAGTTTTGCACCATATAAGGACAATATATATCAACAATAACCTAAACCTTGACTTGAGGTTAGAGACGACCACAATATTGACCTAGACAAAACAACTAATGCCAAAATCCTTTTATAAGCACTCTAGACTATTGGATCTATACCTAAACTCTCATTGAGATGATAAGGCTAGCAACAACCTCATCTACAACTCATGAATGTCAAAACTTAAAATAAAAGATGTACCTAGAAAGTGCCTCAAAAATAGTTGTCGGATATGTATTTGAAGTCATAGTTTTAATTTGCATCTCTACATAATAGTGAGTGAATATTTGGCTAGTAGAGAGGGACTTACCTTGGTCAAGCTCCAGTTGAGGAACCAACCTTAAATTGAAATGGAGATAAATAAAGAAATGTTATCAAGTTGTAGAAGTAAGAATAAAAATGAATAATATCATAAAAAAATTGATGTAGATATATATAATTTGTGATCATGTATGTTAATATAATATGCTTGAATCAACACAAAGCTGAAAGTAAATTATGTCAGATAAAATTTCATGTATGAATGTTCTTTAAATATGACTCAATCATGAGTGCTTGAATAAAACTAGATCTGCTCTTTGGTGACCACAATCCCATGCAAATAATGAAGCTATATCTAGGAAAAAGAATATAGGATGGATGATGAATAACTTGAATGCTTCAATAAAGTTTGTATTTCTTTCTTCCTTCAAAACTCCTTGAATGCACCTTGAGAGATTAAGCATGGATAACTTGCACATGTATGAGATTTCTTGTATTTATATTGGATGTCAAAATGAAGAGATAATATATTCTTTTATAGAAATTTGAAAACCAAAATTTAGAAGGATTACCTCAACAAAGTGAGAAAAATAACAGACTCAATAAAGTGGGAAAAATAATATCTATTATTAGGCCTAGGATTTCTTTGAGAAAATCACTTAAGTAAGAGATGGCCTTGTTCCTTAAAAAGAAGTTAATAGAAGACCTCAACCCTTACCACAGGTAGGTGACAAGGTCACCCCTCACCTATATGTGAAAGGGTTAACAAATGGTCCTTTTTTCTAACAAATATTTTGAGATCATAAAAAAATAGTGACATATGTAGAGAAGATGGTAAAAAATGCATTTAAAAGATCATTAACATGACCAGAAGAAAAAATGGGAATTCATGCATAGAACTTGGTGCCAACATAGAGTTTAGAGAAAGGTTGGAAAAAGAAAGGACCTATATTTAAATTATTAAATCCAAAATAAGGTCCTAATACACCATACTACACTAAGAAAGTCTAAAAGGTGTTACAAAGAAAGTATACACTTTATTAATATAGTACATTTATCCCTTAATTTATCAGGAGTATGAGGAAAATCATAAGAATGATAAAGAAAGAGTGAAAAAAAGAATGAGATGATGAATGGGGCAAAAAATTGCAAAGAGATAGGACACCACTAAGTTTGAGGACATAAGACCCCAAACTAAGGATCCTAACTCCACACCCATGGACAAGCGATAAAAACAAAAAGATAAATATACTAAAGGCATAGAAAAAATGGAAGTTAGTACTGAAAAAAAATCCAAATGAACTAGCAAGAGTGACCTTGGCCAAGGAATGCCTCATCGACTAGTATCATGTTTAGAAATATATTTCAAAAGAATTAATGATGATATAGGAAAAATCTTAAGAGCATTACTAAAAATGATACAAAATATAGATCTAATTCTAATACTCTGTGTGTGTGTGTGTGTGTGTGTGTGTGTGTGTGTGTGAGAGAGAGAGAGAGAGAGAGAGAGAGAGAGAGAGAGAGAGAGAGAGAGAGAGAGAGAGAG
The DNA here is from genome assembly GCA_028749045.1 of Cupressus sempervirens. Lineage (NCBI taxonomy): Eukaryota > Viridiplantae > Streptophyta > Pinopsida > Cupressales > Cupressaceae > Cupressus > Cupressus sempervirens. The sequence goes on from CM053793.1 coordinate 691,585,992, forward strand.
AGAGAGAGAGAGAGAGAGAGAGAGAGAGAGAGAGAGAGAGAGAGAGAGAGAGATGTCTATATAACACACTAAGGCTTGTGTTTCTTACATTATTTTAGGAAGGAATATGATGTAATAGTTTATTGAGTTTCCATGTCTAATACTCAATCCTATATGGTGGGGTAAGGGAGGGAGGGAGGTAGGATTGAACATTCTAGAAGGTGTGTATATATAGTATTCAATCCTACAAAATAAATTATATAGGAATAAATATTTTAATAGGTCTGTGTGCATGGTTGTCAATCCTATATGTGGTTGAATAGTGTACCAAGTTTGTGATCCTAAAACTTAATCTGATAAAATTGTGTTCCTCCTAGAGGGTTTAAATGCATACTAATGTGCTCCTCATGGATGCATTGGGATTTCTTATTTATCAATAAATATGTTGTATGCACTATATCATTTGGGTTGATTTCTAATGAGATATTTTGATGAACCTTTGGTTCTCTATGTTCATTAGAAATTGAGAGGTTAATTCTTTCATTTTCTTAATTTTTATAAACTTTCATAAAAAAATTGATGATGATGACTTTCATCATTGACTAATGCTATATTCCAATAAGATTTTTTGTCAAAGAAGCAACTTGATCATTGCATTTTCTAATGCCAATAGAATTTTGATGGACATGAAAAATAAAAAATAAATCAAAAGTTAGGGTTAGCCAATTATTAAATATGAATTAACTTTATTTTTTAAGAAAGTGACAATATTTTTCTAGGTTTGTGAAGGTTATAATAGACTAAATCTTTTATAGTTAGTTTTTAATTTTTTTGTTAAGAAAAATCATGTTAGACAATATTGATCAAGAACAAAATAAGAAGATAAGATTGTGGTCTATCTTGAAAAGAAAAGGTTATGGGAGCTATTATTACCCCTAAAAAAATTTCATGGTTCTAAAGAATAAAATACTTTTTAATAACAACAATTGAGAAATGTTGTAGGTAGCATGATCACATTGAATGAGGGGCATAATTATTGGCCATTCTAGTAAGTTATTCATTATCTGTTTTAACAAATTGTTAGAGTGATATATCATTTTGATAATCTTTCGTTTAGAGGTAAAATGCTTGCACTTAATAACATGTGTAAATATGATACTTTTACTTTTCACCAACATTCAATATAAGAGAAAGAGAAGCTTCTAGACATAACTCTCAATATAACTCAAGTTAGACCAGCCAAACCCAAATAGGATGAAGGGATGCCAATATTAAACCTAAATTATACTAAGGAAGTGTCCAAGAAATTCCTCTTTCATTCAATATTAATCAACTTTAAGATGTAAAATATTGATGCAAACTGTACCAATTGATTAAATGAAAAGAGAAAAATAGATCTAAGATGTGTATGTATGAAATAGCTCAATCAAGATTTTGAAATTGGTCTATTCAAAATTAGTCTATTCAAAATCAGTCTTTGCTAAGAGATAAAAAGAAGGGTTAAAATTTGACCCTAAAATATGCAAGAGAAAATGGTTTTCTTCGTTGAGAATTGTTATTCTCAAACTATGACTAAGATTTAGACTGCAAATTTGTGATCATTATAGAAAAACTCAAAAGTCCTAGATCTCTAGGTACAAGTCAACCAAAGGAAAGTCTACTGCTAGGTTTACATAATTTTGAGCATGTTTCTAGAGCATGAAAATAAGTTAAACCTTTTTTTTTTTGAAGCCTATAAACCATACTTTCCAAATCTATTTTTTTAATTTTGCATACTCCTGCACAAGACTTTTTTTTGGTTGGGAATGAGTGGGCTTGCCTTACCCAAAAACTCTTTTAGGAAATAAAATTAAGATCACCTAAAGAATAAATACAAATGTAAAATTGTCCTTTCTTAATTAAAACCCATCTTAATAACCTGATCTTGCAATACTTGACTGTCATAGATGTTGAATTTACAATAAAAGATGTAGGAAATTGCCACAAATGCAATAGATCTACCAAAATCAAATCATGGAGTCTTTGAAAACCTTTGAAAGGAGGACAAAATCCCATAATTTGTTTGTGAGAGAGTATTGTATGGGAGAATACTAGCAAAGTTCATAAGGGTGTAAAGACTTAGAGAAAGAAGAGTAGCATTGCAAAATTCATATGGTTAGAATAGAGCATCAACACTTCGAGTAGAGACATATCAAATCAAGGAAGGATTAGAATAAAATTAAGTAGAACAAGGATTTGGAATCAACAATTAAAGATTATAAGTCATCAGGTCATCAGATTCTAATACTTTCTAGCCATTGTATTAGGAATGAAAATCCTATAATGATAGGTTGGTTTAACAGCCATGTTGTAAGCTTTTCAACAAGGTTCTAAATCTTTTAACAGGGTAATATTCCAAGTGAGTGTTTGTAAATCCTTTAACCATGTCGCTTTTAATAGAGTGATAAGCCTTTAACAGGGCAGGCCTTATATAGGGTAGACCATTGGAAGTGGTCAAACTTTGTAACCTTAAATAGTTACATATTGCTGTAGTGATAATTTGTGGGTGTCATCCCCACCTCAGTTTTACCTTCTTATTTTGGAGGGTTTCTTGGTGATCAAATCTTGTGTTATCTATTTTCATGCATGTCTTTATTTTTCATGTTAATTAGATATGTTAGATGCATGTGAATGATCTTAGCTAATTTTTTAAAAAAAGGTTAAAGTTAGTTACTTCTGATTCACCCCCCTGCCCCCCCTCAGAAGTAAATCTTTCCATTTGTAAATTTCAACAATTAGTATTAGAGCCATGTTCTCAAATGGAGGAGCCTTACAACTTCAAGAAAGGATCTGGAAATGGAAGTCTACAAACTTGGGAAGATCATAGAAAACTAGGTGATTGATGTAAAACTCACTCTACATACTTTGGAAGAAGCCAAAGAAGAACTAAGAAAATCTTTAAAGAGAAGAAAAGAGATTGTCATAGCTAAGAATGATGTACAATACAAGGAGATTGACACCTAAAAATTGTTTGCAAATGGAGATTCCAAAGAGTTTGATGTAGTAATAGTAGGCCTAATGGAGAAGAATATAGCTCAAATAGAAAAAATTAGAACTCTCAAGATTGAACAAGATTCATAAGCCATGATGCTTTGTGAAGTAATTGAATAGAAAAAAAGAGCCATTGAAGATAAGGCTATCCTAGAAGATGACAAGAGAAACCTTGCCAATATATTGGAAGAAAAGTCAATTGAACTTGCAAGAATTTCAAACATGCAGCTAGAAACCCTAAGTCAGATGATGGATGCACATCATGAACTGAATGTCAAGGATATTGAGATCTCCACACTGAAGATGCAAAATGAAAAATTGCAAAATGACTTAAAAAGAGAGAAGGAGATTACAAAGAGCTTCAAAAAACCAAATGGGGCCATCAAGTACTTTGAACAACTACTAAAATCACCAAGAGCTAGCAATGATACTTTAGGACTAGGATACACTAGCACTGAAAAAGGAGAGTCATCCAAGACTACAGAAGAAATAAGTAACAAAGATAAAAACACTAAACTTAGTTTTCATTTTTGTGGTAAAAAGGGACATGACTCTAATGTGTGTAGGAGAAAGAACACCCATTAGCATGAAAAACCTAAGAATATGGGTCACTATCACAAGTCCAACAAGAAAGGACATCAAGCACATGACTGTAGGACTAGGACTATCAGAACACCAAGATTTTAAGGTCACTGCTACAATTTCAAGAAGTATGGACATAGAGCTTTTGAGTGTAGATCAAAGCCTATGTGGACACCTAATCAGCTTGCGAGGGGAAATAATCATGGACATCACTACAATTGTCACCACAACACTAGGTATAGCTGCCATTACTATCAAGAATATGGAGGCATCCCTGAAAATTATATAAGAACACATTTAAGTGGAAACTACAGTAGATGGTTGAGTCAGACTATATGCTTCAGTTGTTTGAAGACTAGACATATTAGCAAGAATTTCCCAACAAGGTCAAAGGCACCCAACTCAGAGTTCAACAAAGGAAAAGTGAAGGTAGATGTTGAACACATCAAAGGGGAAATGAATAAGACATGGAAAAAGAAAGATGGAAGCAACACATCAAATGAAGGGATCACTTCACCTAAAAGGTCAAGTGGTCACACTTCATCCAACTAAGCAAAAGTAGGTATGTGGGATTGATATACAAAGCTTTATCATACATCAGTTCCAAGACAAGAAAGTATTGAAAAGGAGAAATCAACATGAATAGAGATGCAAAGCTAAAAATTTCAAGATTTCACAAGTGTTGCCAAGTTGATGTCGAGTAAAATCCCAATACAAGCCAAGTTGATTGCCAAAGTTAGTAGAAGCCAAATGATTAGTTGCAATTGAGTTGGTAGTAGAAGTTGAATGACGAGAAATTTTAGTTGAAGCTGAGTGAGGGTAACTTTAGTGGATGCTGAATGGTGGAAACACAATGGAAGTTGAGTAATGTAGAAATGCTTAAGAAGCTGAGTGGGTAGTTGTAAATGCACTAAGCATTAAATGCTATGAAAATAGGGTATATTATCGTATTTTAAACCATTTTTCTTCATAATGAATAAAGAAAAAAGATGAAGAAGAGTGGAGAATGATTTCAAAATAGAGAATCCAATAGTTGAGTTGATTTTAATAGTGATTTAGCTTAGTTTCATCGATTCCAAGGTATTTACACTAGTGTTGAGCTACGCAGTTTCACATTTTCTTCGTGTTTAAACCCTAGATCACACAAATGGCCTCTAGTTCTAGGGAATCATAGCAGAAGGAACCATTTGAGGTCCAACTTGTTTCGAATGAAGTTAAACAACCTAATTTCTAGCCAATCCTTGAAGTGGCATACAAAAACAACCCAGCCAGAGCCCTGTCCGTTATTTCTCCTAAGGTAGTTATGGTCCAAGATGTTAGGAGGTGTTACAACTATAAGATTGGAGCCATTGGAGACATAGAAATGATAGAAGAATATGATAGGTTGTGTGAAAATGGTGTTTTGAAAGAAGAATACCAAATTGTTGAAAGGAAGGGTTTGACTCAGGCCTTAGAATTCTCCACTGTCTTTAAAACTAAATGGATTAGAATTGTGCATAGTCGGATTCATGATGAAATTTTATGGTTGTAAGATAGTCCAATCAAGATATCAAAGAGGATCATTCATAAAGTAATAGGGTATCCAACCCTAGATCAACCCAAGACCCTCAGAAGTGATTCTAGGGAAGCAATAGAGAAGAACACAGGTGCCAAATGGAACAAGAGAAGAATGACCATAGATACTATCCAAGACCATCTTGTTGACTTTGCTATTAGAGTCATTTCTCACAAGTTTTATGAATCTAGAAGACTTAATAGTATACCTTGCATTGCATTGGATGTTGGCTACAAACTAGTCAAAAAGGATCATACTTATGATCTTGCAGAATTGCAATTACAACAAATAAATGTGAACTTAGGAGCAATAAGGAGAACCAAGCGAGCATAATGTAAATTTGGTGCAATTTTGATTTTTATATTTTTCTATGTACAAAATGAATTTCCATCCTTTGGTAAAGTTAGCTGGAAAACCAATAGGTATATAGTAGCTCAAGTATATGAATACATTGAACAAATGGGAGCTAATTTTGAAACTCTTATGACAAGTTATTTTGAGATTTTCAAGAAGTCCATGAAATAAAGATTGAGGATACCTACTTCACTAGTAGAAAAACATGTAAATGATGTATTTTTTCTTGTATATATTGATTATACTTACATACAAGTAGTCATACCAAGGGTTAGATGGCTAAGACCTCTTGGATATGAGATAAGTATAGATGAGGCATCTATAGCTATAACTACATTATTAGAAGAAGAAGTGGATAAGAGTGCACCACATTTTGATACTTTTGATGTGGTAAGATCAAAGGTGGACATGGAGTTGAAGACAACTTCCACATTGAACAAAAAGGACAAACTGGTAAAGAAGCTAAAAGCTAAATTTGGAGAAGGGGTAGATGAGGCAAAAGAAGAAGATGAAGAAGAAGATGAAGATGAACAAGGAAAAGAGCCATTAGCACTGACCCAAGGTATGGGTAAGGATGTAGAGGAATAAGAAGGTGTTGAGAAAGAATCACCCAAGGCCAAACCTAAGAAAATAAAGGCACAAAAATAACCTACTGCACAACCCAAAGGGAAGAAGAAAGTAGCTAAGTGAAGCCCAGCCAAGCCTACTACAAGGGCAGACACCAAGGCAACAACAAAAGTGGCTAAGGAATAGGAGAAGAAAAAAGCCATAGAGCAAGGAGGACCTATAGAAAAGAAAAGAATAAAGTATGTTGCACCCCAAAAGTCAAATGAAGAGAAGAAAAAATCTAACAATGAACAATTCAGAGTGGTAAGGAATTCCACCAAATCTAACTTGGAAAATATTTTTGATAACATTAGGGATAATGCAGATATATCAAGATTAAAAGAGATTGATTTTAAAAAGTTGAGTAGAGAAGAGCATAACATAGTGGAAGAGTCTATCTACACTATGATGGCCAAGTTCAAGACTACTCCACTTGAACTTGACAATTCTATGCCTAAGGAGCTAAGCTCCATTGTTGAAAATAAATGGCATTATTGCCTAAACATGGAGAAGGAAATAAGGGAGTCAACATTGGCTAATGTAATGCCAAACTTTACAAAGGGTCAAATAAGTAAGGCTAGTAAGAAACATGGGAGAAAATTTTCTCCCAAATATAAAGCCTTCAACATTCTATAGAATAGAATTGACGATGTTGTAAAGAAGTCCACACAAATGTGGAAATTGATTTATGGGTTAACAATAGTTAAGAAAGGTCAATAAGATCCCTTTGAGGGAAGGAATAGTAGTGAAGAGGAAAAGGAAAATGAGAAGGAGGAAGAAGGAGAAAAAGAGAAGGAAGAGGTAACAGTGGAGAGGGAGACACATCAAGGTGATGAGGCAACAACTAAGGAGCAACACCAAGAACAGAGTGTCCAAGATACACAATTTCCACCACCCAATCTTCCACATACAACACGTACATCTATAGAAACTATAATTGTAAAAGATGTTCCTGACACCTTAGGTCAAAACATTAATCCATTGACTAAAGAGGATCTTTAAAAGATCCTTCACCAAACAACTTTGCAATCACAGTTCTGTACAAATTCTATTTTGGTGAGTGTAGAAGATTTATAGAAGGCTATAGCTGAAATAACTAAGGAGAAGGTGAACACACAACAACCACCTTCACAACCTTCTACCTACAAGTGATAAACCAAAAGAGTAAGTAGCACAAGGAACAACTACTAAGGTTGATTCCATAGTAACAATAACTTCAATTGCTGAGGAGTTAACAAAGGAGAAGATATGACAAAAGCATCCTACAGTACAAAGCCAAGGTGGACCTCCTTAAATAATTGTAATTGATCAAGGCAAAAGTGAAGAAGATAAGGAAGAGGAGAAAACCCCCAAGGAAAGAGAGCAAGAGGCAATATAGACATTGGTTAACTTGCCTACTATAGGGACTCCTACCAAGCAGTCGAGCACTAATGCGGTACCACTGCAAATTTCAGCATTAGGCTCAAGCTCCACCAAGATAGCAAGGGTACTTCACTATGGAGACTCTGCACTTGATGAAGAGATAGTCATACCAAGTTATGACTACAAGACAAAAAACCTAGCATAGATCAATGAAGTGTAAAAGGCACTAAAAAGGAAAAAGAAGTAGCAGATACTTAGAAATGAGTATAGATAGAGGCAAGAATTGATAGAAATAAAAGAAATCTTTCTTGATGCATTTAGCTTGCCAGTACTTGATGAAACAAAGCCCATCATGGAGCAACTATCCAACATAGTGGACTAGGTAAAAAATGAAGACCTTGATACCAATGTTAAATAATTGGAATGGTTTGAGAAGAAGTTTCAAATGAAATTTAATGAAAAGATATCTGGTGAGATAGCACTATCACAAGTGAAACTAGCTAAGAAGGTAGAGAAAGTAAAAATAGTACTTGAGAACATATTCTCATTGTACTCCAAACTGTGTGACTCTTCATATTTTACATAAGAAACTAGCCAGAGAATATTGAGCTTGGAGAGGAACCTTAAGATATCAAGCACATAGCTACCTAAGGATCCAGCTCAAAGTGAGAAGCATTTTGTTGTATTATCAACAGAAGAGGTTAATATTAAGGCCAAATTAATAAGATTCAATCTACAATAACCCCACATTTGAAAGTATTGCATAAAGAAGTGGCCTATGTAGAGAATTTTTTAAAGGAAGATCTTAATATTTCTATATTAGAAGGCCTAGTACATCTTGCAATAGAGATAGCCATCTAGCTCAAAGCACTAGAAATTGCCTTAGACAATTGGGATGCTACTCTAAAGATGATAATGGAGGTAAATAAAACATTTTTGGCTAAATATTCCATTCATTCTTAGGAACCTTTGAGATAAGTGTCAAAAAGGGGGAGATAGTACATTATATAGACAAAGGGGGAGATATAATAAAGATAGGAGATAATAAGAATGGATGTGTAGATAAAGGAAGATGTGATTGGGAGAGATAATAAATGAGATACCCAAAGGAGAAAGGGATATTTCTAAGTTTTGAGGAGAAATAAGGAGGTATAACTACAAAAATTGCAAGGGGATGTGTAAAAGGGGGAGCAGAAATAAAGGCGGAGTACAAACAGAGTAGATACAAAGTAGACAAAAATAGAGGCAAAAGGAATGATAAGGTAGATAATGGAAACAACATGGGACAAATCCAGCATAAGGAAAAAAATTTGGATACAGAAATGGCATGTCAACTCATGGGGAGTTATAAATTTTTAGGGTATATATAGTCTTCTACAAAATTTTGAACAATTTTTTGAAGTTTTGTACATATGCCGAATAGGATGTGTTATAATCATAACATAGGATTCATAATACTTAGTTAAGTGTTTTTGCCACTCATGTCAAAGGGGGAGATCATTGGTCTTAGATTGGTTTTGATAATTGAGTGTCAACACACTTAACCAATTTCTAAGTTAATGCCAAATATAATATAGATGTTGAGCTATAGTATGTACTGAATGAGAAATTCAATAGGTGTCAAGCAAGTATCAAGTGCTGAGTGATAAGTGCTGTTGAGTCACTATAGGTATTGAGAAAATTATTGATTCCAAGTGAGACAGAGTTACTATAGATGCCGAGTAAGACAGAATTCCTATATGTTCCAAGCATCATTAATTAGTAAGTGTTGAGTAACACAGAATTAACATATGAGTTTGTGCCTTCACAAACTCAGATGTAAACCATTTTTGAGCCAACTTAGAATGAATCTCAAAGGATCTTGAAGATAAGATTGAATCTTTTACATTCGCTATGTAATTAGCATGCAACTAATAAGAAAAATGGAGAAAGCATGCAACTAATAGGAAAAGTGAAAGAATTGAGTGAAAAAGAAGAATGAATATTGATCATAGATTCATACCTAACCCTAAGTCTTTGAAAATATTTAAACGGAGGAAAAAACCCCATAATTCATGTGTGTGAGAGTATTGTATCGGAGAATACTAGAAAAGTTTAGAAGGGTATAAAGACATAGAGAAGAAAGTGTAGAATTGTAGGATTTAGTTGGTTAGAATAGAGCATCAACACTTTGAGCAGTAACATATCAGATCAAGGAAGGATTAGAATCAGATTGAGTAGAACAAGGATCTAGAATCAGCAATTAAAGATTTTAAGTCATTAGGTCATCAGATTCTAATACTTTCTAGCCATTGTATTAGGAATGAAAATCCTATGATGATAGGTTGGTTTAACAGCCATGTTGTAAGCCTTTCAACAAGGTGCTAAATCCTTTGATAGGGTAACATTCCAAGTGAGTGTTTGTAAATCCTTTAACTAGGTTACTTTTAACAGAGTGATAAGCCTTTAATAGGGTAGGCCTTTCATAGGGTAGACCATTGGAAGTGGTCAAACTTTGTAACCTTAAATAGTTACACATTGCTACAATGTTAATTTGTGGGTGTCATCCCCACCCTAGTTTTACCTTCTTATTTTGCAGGGTTTCTAGCAAATTAAATCTTATGTTATCTATTTTCATGCATGTCCTTATTTTTCATGTTATGTAGATATATTAGATGCATGTGAATGATCTTAGCTAAAAAAAATTTAAAGGTTAAACTTAATTACTTATGATTCACTTGCCCTATCAAAAGTAAATCTTCCCATTTGTAAATTTCAACAATGTGATCACTCAACCCCTTTTAAAGACTCAAACACAATTGGATGATTAAATTGATGACCTCACATTCCAATAAAAACACCTTGAATGCATGAAGTATTTTGGGAAATCTTCTAGTTTCAATGTTTAGATTTTTTTCTTTATGTCCTTAGATTTCTAGTAGATGTGCAAATAAGGTTCTTGGGATTCCTTTTATACTATTTTTAAGTAAATAAAATAAAGATAGGAGATGGGTTCACCTAATTTTCAAATTTATGTCCCCAAGAGAAAACCCATCCTAGGACAAAAAATATCTTGCGTATATGTTGAGTTTGTCAAAATATACTAGTATAAGCTGATTGGGTTGACCTACACCTTTATATGTTGACTAGGTCAACCTATACAAGGGTTATCTTGAGAACTGTTAAACCCAAGGTCTTAGAAATTGCACCGATGAAACTAGAAAATAGGAATTAAATGGGAGAGAAAATTGATTCAAAAAAAATCTATCCAAGATCCATAAAATCACTAAAGATATGAGTTAGAAGGTCTTAAAGGAAGCATTGTTCCATTTTAAGATGTTAAATTTATCCCCTACTTTAGTCTTCATTGTATTGATAGTAGTAATAAGAGAGATGTTACTACAAAAGGAAAAAGGGAGGAAAAAAAAAAGGCGTACTAAACTTGCTCAATAAAGTTTTTTGTTCCTTATTGTGAACTACATGAAAAGGAACATTCTAAAAATGATGGAATTGAATGGTCTACTAAGTGTCTATGTCATTCTTGTGAACCAATCAAAGATGAATTAAATGGTTTAGCAAGTTTGTGTGGCATTCTAGCTAATCCATAAAAAAGACTTATCCTTAAGGGAACTACATGTCCCAAAAGGTAAATAAAAAATGACCTAGGCATATTTCCTTGGATTATAAAAAAGATTAGTCTTCCTAAACTATCAATAATCAAAAGATTGATAAAAAAACAAGGGTTTCACCTTTGAAACTATTAGTAATCCAAAAAGGGGTCTGAAAAGAAGTATAAGGATCAAGCCCAAAAAAATGTTCATATTGCAATAGAGGGATTCAAGAAGAGCTACCTAGATTAGGCCCCTGAACTATTAATAGTTTTACATAGGAATCTAAGAAGAAAAAAAGTATTCAACCATGAAAGTACATGAGCAAGTGAGTAGATTGTATATCCCCACATCAATGTGATTTGAAATGCCTCATTGAGAGAAATAAATTTAATGGAAGGCTACATACATCTGCTAGAAATATTTCCACTACGAAATTCCACTAAGAGAGAATACTTCAAGGAAAATAGTGCATTAGGATTAGTATGATTATATGATAATATGTAATATTATATCAAATATTAAATTCCACCATTCCCCAACAGAAATACAACTACAACACAATGGGAAAAAATGGAAGAGATAGAAACAATAGTCAATTTGGGTTGCCAACATGGAGATGAAAAGAAAATTAGTTCTACCATGTTACAAGCATCCAAGAAGACTACACAAGATCACATGTGCAAATAGTATCACATATACAACAACTTGTAATAACATATAAAAGAATAGAGATAAATAGAATAATGTGTACAATGTATTTGATTACTTTATCACCTTGCACAAATAAAGAAACACAATTTTTCTAAAGCAATATATATATATATAGAAGATATATATATATATATATATATTTCTAAAGCAATATATATATATATATATATATATATATATATATATATATATATATATATAGAAGAACATAACAAGGAGAAAAAAGAACACAACAAGAAAACACACAAAGACTACAATGATAGAGATGTCCACTTTAAGCATGTCACCGACCCCACACCTTTTATGAAAAAAGAATGTTTTATAAACACAATGAACCACTATATCAATGCTATAATTAACAATGAACTACTCTAACTGTACCAAGATACATATATGTACTCTTGCTAAAAGCATGCCATCGCCACCAACAAGTGCATTAATTGGACCACCAGGGCAATTTAAGCTCAACTCTATAGAAGCCAAAATATTCCAAGTTTGTAGCCACATTTTTTCTAGGTATAGTGAATGCTACATGAATAAAGATTGTACATTTCCTAATAAATTGAATGCCATTAATCCAAAGAAAAGGTTAAACTAATTGACTTCAATTACCTTAACAAAATTTGGAATACAACAAAAAGTCAAGGACCTTTGCTAAGTAGGCATCCAATCTCAACACCCATGGTGGAGTCTATCTCAGAGATAATGGTAGCAAGGTTACATGTAACATTGGCAAGTGTAGCATCTATCATTATCTTAAAATAGACATATTATTAATTTTTTATTATTATTTATCAAATAAACATTCTTATAAAAATATTTCTACATAAATATTTATTCTTTGTCAATAAAGGTTTTTTAAGATCTTTTTGGTATATAACTTTAAAGTGTTCGATATAAAATTATATTTTAATAATTAGTGGTATGTTGATTAAATAAAATAGAAAAAGAAATTTATTTAAAGATATACTCAATATCCAAACGATATGCTTGTGATTAACCTTTATTAATAATATATCTTTAAAAGTTTATTTAGTTGATAATTAGGAGAAATTTGCCACAACTTGAGTTAGATTATGATATTGATATCAGGATTCAAATATCATATTTCATGAATAGAAGGGAAAAGAGGAGATGGGGGAGAATGACTAAAAGAAATAATAGAAATAGAAAAGAGAGATAGAGATGTAAAGAGATTGATAGAGAAATAAATAGACAGGGTAACATAGGAAGAGAGAGTATATTTATATAAATGAACATATAGTAGATAATTTCTAGTAGGCCATGGTCTATCATCAAGACAGAGCAATTTCCATGATGATGATATTGGATCAAACCCAATTGAGCATGCCTCCTGCATTAAAGGAATAGTAACATTATGTGAGCAACAAGATGCCAGATCCAAGTTATTTTGATAGAATAAACCCTAGTGATAGCTCAAACACTACAAAATTGATTAGAAGCTTGCAAGTAGACCCGGTTGATGAGGATCAAGGTGTCTTCCACGCATCAATGAGATTATATTTATAAGTAAGATAGAACAAAGTAATATAAGTATTATGGTAATCTTTTATTAATGTTTTATTTTTCAATAGGATAAAATTTGATGGAATGAATATAATTACATGTTGTTTTCTTAATCTTACTTGTTATATTATCTTGATTTGATTTATAGTTGCCCTTTTTTTTTCTAAAATTGGCTACAATTTGATAAAAAGTCTTATATTGGAAAGCATGATTGATGGATTGAGCTTAATTTATTAGAGAAAGTTAGTAAATATTATTTAGTGTTTTGGTCTTGGTAATGAGTTAGGGTTTCAATTTATTAGGTTGCCAGAGTCATATGGCTATGGCTAAAGTCCTATGAGTTATGGTAGAGAGCCTTTCAAATAGGAAAAGGAAGAATATAAGGGGCTTCATTTTTATTGAGAAATTTTTCTTTTGTTTTAAATCCTTAAAAACTCCATCCATTTATTTTTCAAAAAATATATTATCATTTCTTTAATATTTCAAATTATTTGACAAATATATTTAACTTAAAAAATCTACTCAATTTTGAAAATGATGTGCGTAATATAATTAAGAATTTATTTGTCATTATTTTTTAAATTAACAATGATAATAATTTATACATATAGACTAATATAACTTGATTTTTTAAAGATAAGCACATTTGTGAAATGGTGAATGGAAGATACTTATACCATAGTGTGAAGTCTAATTAAGATTGCTCTACTTCCTGTAGGGAAAAATCCCCATTCGTGTGTTTTTATAATTTACTTATAATTAATATAAAATTTATATTTTTTTAAAATAAAAATGGAAGTTTGAATCAAAATAACTTTTTAAACTCTCCAAACTCCCATCATTATGTCCAAGATAATTAAAACATAAAGCAACAAAAAATGTACAAAGTGAGTTGTTTTGAAGTGAAGGTTGGATGTTTTATACCAAACACAAAGGTTTAATCCATTCAGTTGTAAAAGAAACATGAAATCAATATATTTTTAAAATATTATTCTTTTTTCTTTTAGTTCATTTATTAATTCTTTGACTACAATACTAAACCATCACACTATCCAATTATCTATAATAAAATTAAAATATTTTACACTATTTAAGAAATAAATAAGCAAAATATTTCAAATAAATTTTAATAATTGAAAACATTCTTTTAATAATAAATGTAATGAGAAAGCTTAGGTTTTTCAAAATTTATAGAAGAAATATGTTTACTAGGGGAGTGGAACAAGGGAGAGAAAAAATGCAAAGGGAAGAGGACATGGGAGATAAGAAAATACAATTATAAAGATATGTGAGGTATTTAAATGTAGAATTAATGTCAAACTTTATAATTAATTATTTGATTAATTTATAATTCAAATAAATTAAACTTGAGACATAGTTTCATCCCAATAATGAGGTGATGAACAAATTGAAAAAATACAATATTAATATACTATGAAACTTTAGAATATTAAAGTCAAAAATATTAAAAGATAACATATAAAAGGAGTTGATTGCTCATAAAATTATTTATAATCAATATAAGTGGTTTAAATACTATACCAAAAATTGACTATACTAATATTATTCCTCCTTTTTTTTTCCCATATGATCATGCCCATATAGTCTTTGATGTTCTTTAACAATCAAAAGAAGAGTTTGTCCCATGATGTGGGTCCATGCTTCAATATGAAGAAACAATTTTGAAGGAAACATGTGATGATCAAGTGTTGAGAGCCCATGAAGATAGATATGATGACGTAGTTGTTGACATGGATAATATGCAAAATGATGTTTCTCATTTTGCAACTTTTCTCAAGGCGTCACTTTCTCAATGGACATGCCAGGTCAGTCCTCCTTAGGCAACCATTAGAAAATTATAGGCATACATAGTTAGCCTCCTTATAGAGTTCAACAAAAGATACATTCACTGTAACACAACCATAAAAAAGAGAAGCAAAAATAATAAATACTTATGGTAATACCTATGTCATACTCTAGTACACCTTCTCAAAATGGGAAACAAGAGCATGTTTGTAATTAAAACATCCATTATGAGAAATATGAAGTAAGACATATTTGAGGAAGAGCGAAACCTCACAACCTAAATGGCTTGTATGAAAAATAGGAACAAAACATTTAACTTTTTTCAAAATTGATGAAATGAATCACACTAGAACTTCCAATAAAATCAATCACAATCATGAAGAGTAGAAGAAATTAGCACATACTAGTGTGGGAATGCAACTAGGGGGACAAAGTAGACTTGGTAAAAAGGCATTTCTCATAGTCGAACTAGGAAGAAGTGGTGGGTGGAATATGGATTGGGACATATATATATAAGGTCACTTCCATCGTTGTAGTGTCAATCTTATTTTCATACGTGTGAATATTGTCAAATGCTACCACGTTTATTTACTTGATGCATTTTAACTTGTGTTTCTCCATGTGGCCACTTTTACTCATCTCTTTGGGATGCATATCTCATTTTATTTGACATGAATTAGGGTTGAGGATATGACAATTACAAACATTCTCTCTTCATTGTTTTATTTTGTGAAAAAAATCCACCCAATACATAATAAGACCATCAATCACTCAAAAATTATCACATTTGATTTCTTTTCCCAAAAACCACGTTAACCTTAATATGGTAGCATTACATCCATAAGTAAAAACCCTACAAATTGCTTAGCTATTTTAATTTGATTATGTTTGAAAATGCATAACCCTAGTTAATCTTGTGATTATATGATTTATTAAATTAGATATCGGTAAGACATTTGTCACAAAATGTAATCAATAAATACCCAAAAATATTAATAGAGTGAAAAAACATGTATATCATGCCCTTCTCGATGTGTTAATGAATCATGTCATTATTAGTTGAGCTAAAGTGGAGAGATCTCTATAGAATAATTTATTTTAAAGCTATAGAACCAAAACTATAGTTAAGGATTATAGACATTGTAACTACTCTAACAATAGATATAGTAATGTTATGAGTGAAACTAGCAAAAGTATTATGAAGTCCAATAAAGAAATTTAAAATATTTTTATACAAAAAATTGAAGAATAATCAAATTATCTATCTCCTAGTTATCTATAACTAATTATAAATATAATGGGAGATAATAATATACAAATATACTTTTCAATCATAAAGAACTTCATCATTTTAAGCAATAAAATTTTGAAGTGCAAAAAAAATACTATTAAACTAATATCATCATATGAATATATCTTGGTTAATATTTATGTTAGTGTAGTTTTATAGGAATTTTTAGCTCAATGCTAAATGGTGATTCAATTCCCTTATATGATTCAAAAACCTATGTAATCTTTTTATTTGATCTAAGCTAAAAAAAAATTACTTTCTTTTTAATTTTTCTCCTAAATATGAGTTTAAATCCATTTTCTTCCCTAAATTTAGATTTATTTGTATGATTTAATTTTTTGTCTGAGATAAAAAGACTTTAATAATGTCCATTATTTCTTGATATCAATCACTAAAGCTTGATTAATATCTTATAGGAGATGAGTCACATTCTTTAATCGCACCAATTATACTGTTAATGTTAAGAGTTCTCGTACATAAAAATAGACCACAATATTTTTCAATTCAATTGGTCTAGATCATCAATGAAAATGAGCAATCAAATTATATTATCACAAATATGATACCATTTTAGTTCAATATTTTGAAGTGTATAAGTTTTAACGCAATTCTCATTGTTGTATTAGGATTGGTCTTGTTCTTTACAAAAGTGTTCTTTAAATACCTTGGCCTAATTTGGCACAAAATGTAAATAATGTCTTTCCATTAAGGTCATCTCACTAATTTAGCAAAAACAAAGTTGATTAAGCTCAAAATACATGAAAAAAAAAGAAGAAAAAATGCATAAGAAGAGAAAATATTGAATACATAAATCTTAACTAAGAACAATGTGAAAAAAGAAAGCACGAATAAATTTAAAACATAATAGGATGAATATTGTGGTTGTGGTGAAGAAAGTAAAATTAATAAAAGTAAGAGATAAAAAGAGTCAAGTTTTGCTTTATATCAAATAAACATTACAAGGGGTATTGATCGAGCATAAGGTTGTTGATCCATATAACAATAGAGATTGGTGACTAGGCTTACAAAATGATACAAACTCCTTCTCGTGATCATGGCATATCACATCCAATTAGAAAACATGGAAAATTGAGAAAAAATAGTGGTAGAAAGGACTGAGAAGTAGATAGTTATGGTTATTGGTGAAGAACAAAGCATGAGATAGAGAAGTAGTGAGAGAATGATGTTAGGAGTAAGTTTTTAAGAGAGGGAGAAAGTGAGGAAAAGTAGGTAGTTCTGGATATTGGGGAAGAACAAAGCATAAGATAGAGAGAGATATTAAACCCTAATTCCTATGCTATTTAAATCATTAGTAAAAGTTGACAAATAGGGACCAAACTTTCCACATCAACAACACAATAGAACCATTTCATATGTATGCAACTATCGGCATAACCTTTGCACTCTTCAAAGGTGCATGTGCTAGTTTACTTCACCATGTAATAACTTCACCCTGTAATAACTGGCTATTGGTATGGTAAAAAAATTTAATTTTGTGAATGGAGAGAATGGTAAAACCGTGCAATACATAACTTTGATTAGATCATAGTCTATGATGTACAAGTGATTAATTACATGTGGACGAAGAAAAAGACCATATTTCATGTGGACAACTTTCACTTGCAAACCAAAAGTGGGCAACTTCTACGCAAAACCAAAATTGTACCATTTGCTGAAATTATTAATTAAATATTATATTAAATTAGGTAAAATTGATGATTGTGTTAAGATTAGTTTTAAAAGAGAAAACATATTGAACAATAAGCTTCCATCTAGTGGTAGCCCTAGAACATGAGGTCACTAGTTAACTACTTATTGGCCATGAAATAGTTGGTTTTAAGTCACTATGAATTCTTGTTAGTTTTGAGGAAAATGTTTATTATCGTTCAAAGGAAAACTATACTTCTCACTTAAATACAAGTCATTCAAACTTGATATAGAGACGTGTGTACTTGGATACTCAAGAGCGTTTGAAAAACATATTTAGTTTTGAGCATGCATGAGTCTCACATGCAATAAGAAATTTCTTTTTCTTACTTTTAATTGTCCTTAGAGAATTTGAATTTGTAATGTTTCAATAAAATTGAATAGATAGTTTTTTAAACTGTAAGTATTTTAATAGATATGTATTATGCAAGGTTTGGTTCTGTCGAGTAGTTCCAATCTTATTTTTGAATAATTTAAATGTGTCATAGAATAAAAATAAAAATTGGTACATAATTTATTTTTGTTTTTTATATAAAAATAGAAGTCCTTATTTTTAAGTTGTAGATTTAAGTGTGTTTCAAAGATGAGAAACTAGAAATTGTCCTCATTTTTATGTACTTGTTAATATCTCATTTTTTCTAGCTTATTATTTATTATTTTGTAGGAATTACTTATCACTCTAAGTAATTCAATTCATTAGACCACTTATTGTAATAAATTTTGAAACCTAAATTTTTAACAAATGCTAAATGCTAATTTGAATATCCCATGTTGTTGATTTTTTATAAAGCCACCTCCATAAGAACTCACTTTAAATAATATAATTTAAAAAATAAGAATTAATAGATTTAAATATTTTGTAAATATTATATTTTACATCAAATGCTATTTAGTTGTCCTTTCATAGCTCATATTTATACATCAAATATGGTTTGAGTGGCTCCCTATCATACCCATTCAGAACACATTGGATGCAACGTACATATGAAGCATAAGCTCTTGCACAACTATAGTCCCTCCCTTGAGACAACAGTATGAAACAAAGGAATGACATAAATGGCTGATATTCTATTTGCAAACAAACAATACAAATTTACAAAGTAAAAATAGACCAAGTGGTTGCATAAACGAATATGAAACTAGAGCTAGTTGATTATGGTCTTCAAATTTATATACTTGCAAATGCCCAAAAAGACATTGAAGATGTATTGGATCCTTTATACCATAGGGATGAAGTTTAAAAGAAACTAGTATTTTAAAATGTTGAAGTTGAAAAATGTGAGAATTATAACATTAATCATATGACTAGGCATATCATTGAACTTACTCTCTAATGGGTTACAAAGCCTTCTCCTCTAGATCCTATGCTTGAGAGACCATAATTGGGAGCTTCATCAAAGACAGAACATGGTTAGGGCCAATAGGTGAATATCCCCACTTTCAATCACACAACTCCCTTGAGGCAAAAGCATACATACATGATTACCTTCATTTTAGAAAAATAGTAAAATAGTATATGTCAAGTGGGTAGACAAATAGAATATTATGAAAATACATAAACTAGGTTTGTATACTTTTAAATATATATAGATATGAAAATAGAGATTAAAGAAAAGAAGGAAGTTCTAGGTGTGTATGCTTTTAAATATATATACGAAAATAGGGATTAAAGAAAGAGAAGGAAGTTATGATAGGATAGAAAAACATTTGGGCCAGTTATCAAATTGGGGCCTTTATCCTTTTTAATATGTTTATGAATCTTGGAAAGGAGACACACAGGGAACTAAAAGCAGAAAAAGAGTTTGAAGGCAGTTGGTGGAGTGGAAAAGAAGAGCAAATAAAACTTGGAAATAGGCATAACCACCAAGTTTCCCTTATCTCTTGTAGCTTACTATTTTCTAAACAAAATGGGAAGGAAATGTGTTTAGTCCTCACTAGAATGTATTTTAAAAATCTATTGTGCATTATATTATAGTCCTAGGCCATAGCATTGAAATTCATAGTGAGATTATAGGCCCATTTGGTTAGGGGAATATGAATAGGGGAATCCTATTCTAGAATAGAAAATGGGGGTACGTATTCCTATTTTCTATTTGGTTCAGCCAGAATTTGATGGGGAATTCACGGATTCAAAAATTTATTTTTTCTAAAATAAATAAAACTGAAATAGGAATACGTATTCCAATTCCACCTATTTGGGTGGAATTGCAAAACCTCATTTTTGGGCCAAAATTGGAATACGTATTCCTATTTTATTTTGTATTTGAATTTTGATTTGGTACATCAAATGAAGAATTCAAAATTTTAAGAATTTACATATGCCTATTCCGCTTGTAGTTGCCAAATGAAAGTTAAACCCTATTCTAGTTAAAATTAATCTTGGTATACTAGGAAATGAGTTATTCGATTTGAGCTTGTCTAGACACCTTACTTTGTGGTACAAAAATCTGAAATAGTAGTGTTGGGCATAGAGGAATGAATTCATATTTGGTCCATTCTCTGATTAAAAACCATTTTGAATGATGCATCCATTCTAATAATTGTTGTTTGGAACTTACTACAACTAGCACTTACACCTTTTGGAGGGTGCAAGGATTACACTGATAGTGTTATCTATATTGAATAATCCTAGTGTATTGTCAATGTAGAAGGGTTGCTCATAATAATTTTTGTGATACACTAAAATATTTGATTGAATAATTCCATCTCTATTATTTCATACAAGTGAAATAATGACATTTTTTTTTGTTTGTGTCACTAGATTTAGGCAATATTCCTTTATTTTATGTATAAATGTATATGGATTATTTTATAGTTCAGAGTACAAAGTGATTTGAATATAAAGACCATCTAGAGATTTTATTCTAGAGACACCTATAAATGCTAGTCCTTGCCTCTCTATTTCACCAATGTTGATTTTTTCCCCTATCTATCTCCTTATCTCTACCTTTTTATCTTTCTTACTCACATGCATATATCTAGAAACTTCTTCTTTTTCCTTCACTCTCTCTCTCTTATCTTCCCCCTCTCCTTACCTTTCACCTCTCTCTCTATGCTATTATCTATCTATCCCCCCATACATATTTATAGTTTTATCTCTTCATCTCCCCCTTCTCTCTTATTTCCCTCTTATTACTCCTTTTTGGCTCTCCCTTCATGAGTATTCCCTACTTTTATATTTTATTCTATTCCATTTGTGTACACTCTCTTTGTATCACTTTTTATCTAGATATTTGAGTCTTTCTATCATGACCTTGCTGAAAATTTAGACTTGGAAACAACTTGTTATTTTGCATCCCCCTAATAATGTTATCATCCACTTTCCACTCTTTCAATCTTCAATTTAAACTCATGAGCAAGTCTAAGTTATCACGAAGGAGGGGAAGTCTTGATGAGAGAGGATTTCCATAGTGGATTTGAACTTCTTTTGTATTAATCATCTTGTTTAAAGAAAGACATCTTCCTTCACTTCAACATTTTAACATTGCATCAATCAATTTGTTTCTTAGTAAGGAAGAAATTTGACAATTTGGGGAGAGATGATAGATGATGGAAATCTTAGAGTTGGAGGATTTCCACCAATCACCAAATTGGCTCACAATCCTTCTCCCATCTCCTAGGCATGGAAACCTTTATTATGTAGACTAAAAAATTATAATTTCACCAATATTTATACCTTAAAATGACATCAAAACTCCCTCACAAACCCCTAGACTCGACTGAACTTGAACCACTCCAAGTAAAATCTTGAAAAAACATGAAGAGGGCCATTGCATTACATAAAGTTTGTCACAAGTAAGAAGTTAAAAATAAAGGGATGAAACTAAAATAAATTGAGAGATTAATTAAATAATTTAGTTGTATTGTGTTTTATCATGTTTTAAAAAATAAATGATAATATTAATTTTTTCATATTTCAAGAAATTTATGATTACAAAATTTTTTATTTTTTATTTTTAATAAAATAATTATCAACTTAATTTTTTAAGAAATTGTATCCAAATTTTAATTAGAATTAGATATCACATCATTAAAGTTGCTAAATTATAAAAATATTAGTTTCATTTTTTTTTTCAAAATTAACTATAGATAAGAAATTTTATTAATTTTAAAATAAAAATAATATAAATAAATAATAACTATTTATTTACTTGAAAAGCTATAAAAAATAACAATAACAGTATACTATATATATTCTATATTTTATATTTTAATATAATCTATCCCATCCAACTACACATCCCCACCTAGGGCTTATTGTAGGATGGTTCTACTTTGAGAATTTGAGCTAATCACATTTGAACTAATTCACTCTCTATTATATATATTAATTATTGAATAGGAGGAATAAGTTGTAGATAATTTCAAATAAATAAAAGGTAGAATGCAAAAACTTATAGACAAATGATATGATTTGATGAGGATGTTCTATTTTTGTGATATGTAAATTGAAATATTTTCAGAAGAGATGTTCCTTATTTGACCATTTGAAATAATTTGGAATTGATTATGTTGCAAAGTAGGGCTCAAGCTCATAATGATGAGAGAAACACCCTATAGGTTGACCTACAATAGGGAAGTGATAGTTTTGAGGGAGAGGATTAAGTGTATTAAAATAGGTATAAATAGGTGTGCAATAAGGGCAAAATGGATGGATGAAAATGTATGAACAATGATAATGAGAGTAGAGAGAGATATCAATAGATAATTGTGATTATATCAAGCCATTCTATCCAAATGAACTCTAAACTAAATGTTAACTAACATAAGGATTTACTACTAATTTTTTAATTAAATCTAGATTAGTTTGGGCTTAAGATTAAGGATCATTTGATATTGATATTGGATAATATAAGATAATAATCTTAATAATAATAATCTATATTGACAAACGTCAACATGGTTTCACCCAATATTGTGATATATTCAAGTAGATCTCTATTCATATCTATTTCTATATCCACATCTCTCTCTCTCTCTCTCTCTCTCCTAGTAGAATTTCCCTACAATAAGCTTTGCAATAAATTGCCCATTTCTTACTACTCTAAGGGCTAGGTGGGGATGTGTCATTGGGTGTGATAGATTGTATGGAAATATAAAATATAAAATTTATATAGTATATTGTTATTATTTTTCAACTAAACAAATTATTATTATTTATTTATGTTAATTGTATCTATATTTGCCACTACCTCAAGTAGAATCATATCAATGTATTGTAGACATGAAATTTCATTCTCCTTAGACTATGTCAAGGACATCTAAGTGGTTTCTATATATAGGAGACATATTAGTCTTACCAAAGATGTATTAGGCTTGGCTTTGGCTCTTCCATCACTTCTAACTATAACTATTTGTCTCCTACACCTTAAGAGGTAATGTATTGTGTACATGTTCATAAACTTGAATTCGTTTAATTTGTATTGTCTTCATATCGTCCAGGATCACACATGAATAAATTTGATAATTTAAGCAAAGGTTGAGACCATTACAGAATAATTGAAAATAACATTATGCATTTTTGAAATAGAATGCTTAAGACCTATATGTAAGGTTTAATTATACATTTCATTATCTATTTGAACTATATGCTAAATAAATATTTAATTGGAACTACATCTTTCTTAGTCAGACATGCCCATCAAAGAAGAAGACAAATAATCTCAATTAAGTGTCATGTTGGATGAATCAGAAAGTGAGGAGGAGAGCCAAGAAGAAATGAAGGCTCAACATAATGGATTATGGATAAGAATGGTGCAAATGCTAATAGATGAAAATTATTTTTCCAAAGATCTAGTAGATCAACTTGAAGGTAATCAAGAGAAACACTCAAAGTATCATAGTATGGTAGTGGAGTACATTATGGAGAATTGTTTAGACTTTGAGCCTTTCTTTTCTTAGAAAGATGACATGAATTTTGAAGAATACTATGAAAAAATGGTAGAATATGGAACTTGGATAGACCATTGTGAGATTTATGCAGCCTCCATGGTGTCTCAAACTAACATTCATGTGTACCATTTGAAGAGCCAAGTATCCCAAATCTACAATATGATAGCTCAAAAATACCCACACTTTACATCTCATATCATGATGGAAACCACTACAATAGTTTGTAATTCTTTAATAAAAATGTCAATGCTCGTGTAGCACCCATGCTTTTGGAGGAGGATAATCAAAGTACATGCCATAATGTTGAAGAACCTATAAAGTTCTTTATAGAAGAAAAAGGGTGCAAAGGCACTGACAAAAATTGCATTGAAGATAAATTATTGAAAAGACAAGACATATCTCGATGAAAGAAAAGTTTACTAGGGTGTATTCCATGGTTAGCAAGGAAGACAAAATAATAAAGATTTTAAAATTATCTTTCCTATATTCTACTATGTATTGTAGACATGAAATTTCATTCTCCTTAGACTATGTCAAGGACATCTAAGTGGTTTCTATGTATAGAAGACATATTAGTCTTACCAAAGATGTATTAGGCTTGGCTTTGGCTCTCCCATCACTTCTAACTATAACTATTTGTCTCCTACACCTTAAGAAGTAATGTCTTGTGTACATGTTCATAAACTTGAATTCATTTAATTTGTATTGTCTTCATATTGTCTAGGATCACACATGAATAAATTTGATAATTTAGGCAAAGGTTGAGACCATTAGGGTGAACCCAAAATAATGGGTTCCACTTTAGTGGGATGAACAAATTCTAAAAAGTTGCAAAATTTTTGCAATTCCAAACTCCATACATTCGCGCGAACCTCACTCACATGTTCGCATGCGCATGTAAGTGACAAATGTTCGCGTGAACCCATTAAGCCATGTTTGCATGAACATGCATTCGCGTGAACCTATACCGCATGCATTTTCAGCTGTTAAAATCACTTTTTCAACTTTTCCAATTCATTTTCATGGTGACTACTATTCATTTAGAGCATTCGGGAAAACGTGTCATTTGTGCTACTTCTTTCACCATCATCCTGTCGCTTTCATTCTGATCCTCATCATAGGGTATGTCAAAATATTATTAATTTAATATTTTTCAACATTTTTAAAGTATTTTTTTATGTTATCAAAGTAGATTTTAATGTTTTAAAAGCATATTTGAATGTTATTTACGTTTTTAATAGTTTTGAAAGCATATCTAAATGTTAATTTAATATTTTTATTGTTTATTTATATTAATTTAGAAAACAAAAAAATATTATATAGAAAACATTAGAAAACAATTTTTGAAAACATTAGGAAAAATAATATAAAATTTAGGAAAAACATTATGAAAATATTAGAGAATTTACTATTTAATATAAAATTTAGAAAACAAATTTAGAAAAAAAAAAAAAAAAAAAACATTATAAAATTTAGAAAAAACATTAAAAAAATATTAGAAAATTTATAATTTAATATAAAATTTAGAAAACAAATTTATAAAAAAATATTTTGAAAAATTAGAAAATTTAGAAAAAAATATTACAAAAACATTGGAAAATTTAGAAAACATATTAAAAAATATTAGAGAATTTATAATTTAATATTAAAAATTTTAAATTTTTTTTTTTAAATTTAAAAATTAATTTAGAAAGACACTAGAAAATTTATAATTTAATATAAAATTTAGAAAACAATTAAAAAAAACATTGCAAAAACATTAGAAAATTTAGAATTTAATATAAAATTTATAAAAAACATTACAAAAACATTAGAAACTTTATAATTTAATATAAATTCTAGAAAAAAATTTAGAAAAAACATTAGAAAAATGTTAGAAATTTTATAATAATATAAATTTTAGAAAAAAAATTTAAAAAAATTAGAAAAATATTATAAATATTATAATAATATAAAATTTAGAAAAACATTAGAAAAAATATTTTAACAAAATTAGAAAAACATTACAAAATTTATAATAATATAAATTTTAGAAAAAAAATTTGAAAAAACATTTATATGTGTGTGTGTGTGTGTGTGTGTGTGTGTGTGTGTGTGTGTGTGTGTGTGTGTGTGTTAATGTTAAATGTAGACATGTACATGTTTTTGATATTAATGTTTATGTATATATGTCAAATTCACTTTAATGTCTTAATTTTAGAAGTTTAATTAAATGACATATCTTAAGTGTCTAGATCCTATATTGTACATGTAAAAATATAGATTAGAATGTATAAATTTTTATTTTGAACATAGATGTACATGTATATTTGTTCATGGTTAAAAGTAGATGTATGTACATGTCACATTTTTATATGTATAATTTTTGTATATGTTAACTATTGATCTTAATTTATCTTATAACTAAGTGTAATTAACTATATTTAATAACACATGTCTTAAGGGGAGATCCTAAATTATACATAAGAATGTAGATTAAAATGTATATTTTATTTCATAAATGTACCTGTAAATATGTCCATGTGTTAGATATAGATGTGCATACATATGTTTTCAATATTCATGTTTAAATGTACATATGTTATTATTTTTAATGTCTTAATAATTAGAAGTATATAATTAACTATATAATTCAATGACATGTCTGAAGGGGAGATCCTAAATTATACATATATAAGAATGTAGATTAATTTTCATATCTAGGTATGAATATAACATACATGTAGATCCAAACCCTAACCCTAACCTTGATCTTAAAATTTAATTTCTAAACCCAAGATTATAAATGATAATAAATACCTAAATCATAATCTTGAACCAAATCATAAACTTCATATGCTAAGTTCCCTTATCCTAAATTCTTAACCATGGAAATTAATATTAACCCCTAAATTTAATGCTAGAAATTATGTAAGTTTGTGTAAACCCTAACAATGTCATAAGGTCTTAAATCTTACCCTAAAATTGAGCCTAATTACACTAAAACCCTATTTGAAAACCTAATTGAAGCCTAACTTACATGAAACTAAAACAAGTTTACCCTAATCCTAAATTGTTAAAAATTACATTTGAGATACATGCACATACATTCAAACACGTGTACATACATGAAGTATGACCCTTGCTTTAAATGATATATATGTAACCCAACTTGAAACCTAAACCTTGAAACATTGTCATTTAAGAGTAATATAAATTATTTATTACCCTTTAACTGAATTCTTTAATAATACCCCCCAAAGTATAATAAAATCTTAGAACAACAAATTAACTCTAACCATAACCAAACTCTCAACTTTAAAGTTATCTTATACTTATATGCAAATTAATCTAGGTCTGGATGTGTTATAGATTATCTAGGTCCATGATGTGTGATGTATGTTTAATTACATGCATATAATTTTTAATGTTAAAAATAAAAAATTATGTACAGCAGGCAGTTTAGCTCTTCATACATTTCTACAGATATGGTTTCACATGATATGCTTGATGCGGCTTCTGGTGCAACACCTATTGTAGTTCCTACTATGGATCCTACTGTGGCACAGGTTGATGCAGTTCCTATTGCAGTGCCTGATGCAGTTCCCGATATGGCTCCTTGTGCAACTCATGGTGGGGCTCATGCTGCAGCTTCTGGTGGGGCTCCTCATGTACCTCGACGTAGGGCTCATCGTGCAGCTCATGTTCTAGTTCTTGGTGGTGTAGGTCCTACCGTGGCTCCTGGTGTAGCTCATGTTCCAAGTCAGGTTGCACCTACAGCTCTTGCTGGAGGTCTTGTTGCACCACCTCTATGCATTGATATCGATTCTTTATTTGCATTTTTAGAGCAGGAGGTTGCTAGACTGCAACACTCTATATTGACCTCTGATGATGGTCTTTGTAGAGACATATGTACTATGATATGTAGGAGTTTATAGGATTTGACAACCAGGTTTAGAGGTCACCATTCATTTACTCCTGCCATATTAGCTTCCATATCTAGGTAGCTTAGGGTTGAGGTTTTAGGAGATGCATCATTCAATGATGTCAAGAGGGTAACCCCCAAAGACGTCATCCAGAGAGAGCTCTTTCCAGCTTATGAGGGGACACAGGGTAGGGTGAAAGGCTACAGAGTCAGACGATGTAGAGACCCTATTATTGCTAGCATGATCTATCCATGATTTTTAGCTGCATATGGTCGTTATCCTAATAATGACCAGATACCCCTTTATTTTGCATAGCAGTTGTACACTAAGTTTCGTATAGAGCTCAACATCAACTACTTGGATATTCTTGATTGTTACAGATAGGGGCGTGGTCAGATTTTAGATTGTGACCAATACCACAATGTAGATCATCTGCCACCTACAGATCTTAGATAGTTTGTTGGACCGAGGATGCCTCCTGTGATTCCTACACATGCACCTATTGTAGATAGAGTCATCTATTGGGCACATTGCATCTGCGGCAGCTAGTATCATAGGAGGCACATTGGGCACATTGCATCTACGGCAGCTAGTATCACATTAGATTCTATTGGTCATTATCTTCATAGTCGACATCCTTGTCCACATGGTTGACCATCTTCAAAGGCATCTAGTAGCACTTTAGGTGCCTCCTTTGATGATGCATATAGAGCTACCAGGCTACCACTTCCAGGCGATATTTGTGGTCTTTCAGGACAACAGATGCATATGGATATGACACTGTATTTTTTAGAGGATATGTTGCACTTTATTAGCCATATTTTTGATACACAAAGGATTCCAGTACATGCGGTGATGGATGTTGTTAGACAACATCAGAGACCCAACACAGTTCCACAAACATAGGCTGCCACACCAGTGACAGATGATACACCTGTGCATAGCTCACAACATTCGACACCAGACTCATGACACTCTATAGATGACTCAAGCATACGAGTTAGAGATGTCCATATCACAGCTAAGGGCCTTGATGTTTTTGGTGAGCAGTTGCGAGGCCTGTCTGAGATTGATACTAGTTCAAGCCTAGGTATTTCATCATACATGGACCTGTTATTTGGACCTGGCACCATTGATTCTACACCAAATGTACCTAGCCAGTTACACAGTCCACTTCACTCAACTTTACTAGCAATTGGACATGGAGTTTCAGGCTCAGGTGCATCAGTAGATGATATGATGGAGTCTCCTGATCATCCTCCACCTCTAGAGACCCAGGTACATATATAATTTATTTTTAATTTTAAATATATATGAAATTAAAAAATATATTCATTTATGAAAAAATTTAGTTTAGATATATATGTAGATATTTAATTTAATCTTTAACTCATAATAAATCATGTAGGCACAGGTCACTGAGCACATGGTTACACATACTATTGGTTCAGGGCATCATATACATGAGAGAGATGATTCTATTGAGGCACCTAGTACTGCTTAGGTACTTGAGTTTTAAATAGTTTGTTTAAAGTTATTTAAATATTTTGAAAACTAGATATATATATATATATATATATATATATATATATATATATATATATATATATATATATATATATATATATATATATATATATATATGAAAATTTGTATTTAATTTGAATGTACATGTACATGATGCACGTATGTATATATATGTTTTAAAGATAGAACTCTAACACATGTATGTATATTGTTAGAATCTGAAAAGATTAACAACCCAGAAAACTAGTGCAAAGAGTAAATATCTAAACTATGAATGCAAATGATACAAAATCAAAATAGCAACATAGAGTTAGTCTCCAAGAGAGTAATGCAAATGCTAGAAGTAAAATAGCATTATGAGGATGCAAAAACAAGAGATGCAAATACAAGCCAGGTAGCATGCTTATATAGGCTAGGAAGAGAGAGGAGGTGGCAACACCAACCAATGAGGAGCAACCATCTATGGGACTAAAGATAGCAAAGTATCTTCCCAAGATAGCTAATGGATGCTCACATGTAGGAAGGTGACACCTCACAACCATTCACCTAATAAGACATGCTTTATTAACCTAAGCGAGGTTATTAAAAAGAGTAGGAAAAACCTAGCAAAATAGGAATAATAAGAAACTACACTAACACCCCCCCATAGGTGAAGCTTAGGTGGATGTAGAAATGGGTCCTGAAAAGTCAAGCCTAATGAGGTACCGATGTACATAAGATTTCCCAAAAGAGAGAGTAAAGAGACCCCCACACACAAAAAAAATTAGGACTTTGAGTGAGAGGAAGAGGCCCCCGCAAAAGATGAAGCATCCCGCACCCCCAGCAAAGCTCGCAAATGAAGGAACTTTCTCTCAGTAAAGGGTTTGGTGAAGATATCAGCAACTTGCTTGGAAGTCAAACAATAGCGAAGGTCAATGACATGACCATGGATGAGTTCCGAATGTAGTGCATGTGGACCTCTGTGTGTTTGGTCCGCTGATGATGAACTGGATTCCATGAGATCTAAATGGCACTCTGGTTGTCACAAAATATGACTAATGGTCGTTCAATCTAGATACCAAACTCAGTGAGAAGACGTTGAATCCAAATGGACTCAGTGGTGGCATTTATAGCCCCCTGATACTCAACCTCAGTAGAAGACAGAGCAATAGCAGACTGCTTTTTTCTCGACCAACAAATAGGACCTAACCCAAGTGAGAAGCTATACCCTGAAGTAGACTTGCGATCCTCAGAATCACCTACCCAATCTAAATTTGTGTAGCCCACCAAATCAAGCTCAATACCTATTGCGTAGTGAATCCCACAACTATGAGAACCTTGAATGTAGTGAAGTATCTACTTGGCTACTTTCTAGTGTAACTCATGGGGCTCCTGCATGAATCGAGAGACCATGCCTACAGCATAGGAGATGTCAGGTCTCGTATGAGTTAGATAAATGAGACTCCCAACAAGTTGGTGGTACAAAGTGCCATCAACAAGTGGAGAAGAACATTGAGCCTCAAGTTTGACTCCAGAAAGGAAGGGAGTTAGAGCAGGCTTACAGTCAACCATATGAAACCTCAAGAGTAAATCTAGAGCATACTTGGATTGTGTGATGGTGATCCCAGAAGGAGACTAAAGGATCTCAATCCCAAGAAAGTAATGCAACAAGCCCAAGTCATTCATCAAAAAACTGTCTAGAAGGGCCACTTTGACAGCCTTAATGGTGGGTGAAGAACTTCCTATGATCAGCAAGTCATCAATAACAAAACCAAAAATTGAAGTGAATCACCCTGTTGCAAAATGTAGACATTAGGATCAGAATGGCACCGAGTGAACCCAACTGATAGAAGGAAGGAGTCCATCTTGGCATACTAGGTCTAAGGAGCTTGTTTGAGGCCATAGAGAGACTTTCGAAGATGACACACAAGTGAAGAATCCTAAAGGAAGCCCTGTGGCTGCTCCATGTAGATCTCCTCATGAAGGTCACCATGAAGAGAAGCACTCTTCACATCCATCTGATGTACTTCCCAACGATTAGCTGCAGCAGTGGAAAGAACAATTTGAATGGAATTCATTCAGGCAACTAGCACAAAAGTCTCAGAGTAGTCAATCCCAGGAACCTGGGAGAATCCTTTGGTGATCAAGCGAGCCGTTTGTTTGTCAACTGACCCATCTGCTGCAAATTTTGTCTGATAGATCCACTTACATCGAACAAGTTTTCTTCCTTTAGGAAGAAGGAAAAGATCCCAAGTGTGGTTCCTCATCAAGGAACTATACTCTTCCTGCATAGCTGTATCCCACTCAGAAATACCAAAAGCCTCATGAAAGGACTGTGGATCTGAGGCAGTAGCAATGAAGACATGTGGAGCATCTTGGAATTGTGAACGAGTTCACCTAGTGTCTAATGGATCCCCAACCTAATCACCTGTAGACTACAAGGTCTGTCTAGCCCAAAGTGGGCAAGAAGATGGAGAATCTGGAGGGGAATCATTAACCTCTGAATGATGACTAGGAGAGGAAGGAGGTGAGTTCTCTGAATCACTTTTTGCATCAGAAGTAGAGGTAGAAGATTGTTCAAGTGAATCTAACTCATCAGAAGATCTGTCATGTATTCCAAGTGACTCTAATGTCAAGGTAGAAGGAGTTGAAGAAGTGATAGAAAGTGAGCTTGAAGATCCCTCCTCAAACTGAACACTCCTCTCAATGAATAACTCATGTGTAGTAGGGTGGAGCAACCGATAACCCTTCACACCATCAGGATAACCTACAAATATGCAAGGTCTACTTTGCGGATCCAGGGCCTTATGTTTCTCTGTAGGAATGTGTGCCCATGTAGGGGAGCCAAAAACTTGAATGTGCTTAACTGATGGTTTCTGACCACTCCAAGCTTCAAAAGGAGTAACTCCCTTCAAGGCTCGGTGAGGAGCACGGTTCTGGATATAACAAACACAGTTAATGGCTTCTACCCAATACTGTGGTGCAAGAGATCTAGAGTGAATCATACAGTTTTCCATTTCCTTCAAGGCTCTATTCTTCCATTTTTCAACACCATTTTGTTGAAGATTGTATGGAATTGAATGTTGTAAATCAATCCCCTCTGAAGTGCAAAATATTTCAAACCAATGGTTGACATACTCACCACCATTTTCTATGCGCAAAACCTTGATGGCTTTCCCAGATTGCTTTTCTACAAAAATTTTGAAGTCTTGAAATTGATCAAATACCTCTGACTTCTATTTGAGAAAGTACACTCATGTATATCGAGAAAGGTCATCAATGAATGTGAGGACATATCGAGCCCTGTTGAAAGAAGGATGTTGAAATGGACCAGCCAAATCACTATGAACTAACTCTAGTATCTATGAAGCTCTCCATGCCTTACTTTTGTCAAACTTTTCCTTAGGATGCTTACCAAGAATGCAACCTTGGCAAACACCTCCTGAGAATTGAACTGAAGGCAACCCTGTGACCATGCTCTGCTGGTTGAGCTGATGCAAATAGAAGAAGTTAAGATGGCCAACCTGCTCATGCCATAATTTACTCACATCATTAGAGTGAGTGAGCAAAATAGATGAAGGAGGATTAGGAACAAAGTGAGAAAATAGATAGAGCTGTGACTAATGATCTGCTCTCCCAACTACAACTATAGAATCAATATGCAACTCACGTATCTCCACTAAACCAGGAGTGAACTCAACCTGCTTGCCTAAACCTATGTGAGTAATTTGGTATATTGATAGGAGATTACTTAATAATGAGGGTACACAAAGAACATCATGGAATATGCCATCCCCCACATCAACGGACCCTCTCCCACACACCTCAATAGGAGTGTCATCACCCATCAAAATAGAAGGCATAGTACATGGCTCCAAGGATGCAAGTTCTTCCTTAGATGAAGCCATGTGGTGCAAAGCACCAGAATAAAGAACCCAAGTGGATGGTGAGGAAGCAACTGCAACAAGAGCTTTGCCCTTTCCTTTCCCCTTGTTGTTTTCTTTTGCCTTGTTAGACTCTTCATTAAAAATTTGCTTGATAGACTCAGGAACACTAATATTATTCTTCTCAAGAATGTATGTCAAGTGATCGATTTGTTTCTTCAAACATTTATGTTCATCATGACTGGGTCTTTTATAATAGGCACATTTAATCTTTTCTTTCTTAGGCTTATCACCCTTAGAGGATGAGGTATCAATAGTTTCTTTTGAAGCAATTGGTATCTGATCCTTCTTTTCCTCACTATTATTTAGTTTCTCATCCTTACTATTGTTGTTACTACTTTGTCCTTTTTGTTCTTTTGTGCCTTGGTTGGTTGCTAAGGCATCTGACTTAGGGGACTTAAGAGTGCCCATCTGGATTAGCTTGTCCTATTCTCGAGTGAGATTGACAGCAAAATCATCTAGAGATGGCACGATGAATTGAGTACCAAGTGCACCCTCAGTAGCATAGAAGGTAGAGACAAACACAGACTATTCTGAACTTAGCTTAGAGAGAATACTGAGAATCAATTGTTCATCTTTCTTTTCAATTCCACATTGTTTTAATTGCAGCCTTAGTGATTTCAATTTGGTAAATAAATCTTGGATTGTGTTGAAATTGCTTGGACTCAAACTAATTAATTCATTTTCCAACATATGAGCCCTCATTGAATCTTGTGTGCCAAATAATGTTTGTAGCTTTGTCCATACTTCATTTGGTGTATCCAAAGACTCAATGTGAAATAGCAAGTCAGGAGAAATAGACAAACACAATGTTCCATATGCCTCATCACATTTGTTAAACCACTTAGGCTTGTCTTCATCTTTAGCAGGTTCAATTTCAAGTCCCATAGTTATCCTATTTAATCCAACTTTCCTTAAGTGAATTATCATGCATGATTTCCACTCAAAGTAATTGTATGGAGTTAGGATGGGCATATTTTTTTGATCCGTGATGAAGAAATGAAAATAAATGCTAAAAAAAAAGAGAACCCAGCCACGATAATGCCCCCCCCCCCTTTTTACTCAATCCAAGACACCCCCCCCCCACCCAAATAAATATGATTTGGCACTTTATTTTAGTGCATTTACAACTACCACTAGAAAGAAATACTTAGTGGTCTTGATTTCAATGCATTACAAACCCTCATGAAGAGCATATGCTAAAAGTGAAACTTGGGCACAATAATCAAGGAAAAAAATAGCACCACTGTGATCTACTCAAAAAATTATGCACTTTCAAAAAAAGAATCGCCTCGATACGAGGTCGTATGAGAAAGTTATGATCCTCTGAAGTTTCCAAAATGAGAACTGTGCATAGTCATGGCTAAGAATCTACAATTTTTGAAGAATTCATGCATGAAAATAAAAAAACAACTCCACTAGTGGATAGAGCACAAAAAAATAGCCAAGTTCATAAAAAGAATCATCAAAATTGGAGTCCGTATGAGCAAGAACGAGACATTTGAAAATTGCATTCAAATCTGCGATTGCCAACGGAGAGGGGTATGGCTGTAGCCTTTCATGCTTGATTTTGCAAAATATATAGCTTGCATGCAAAATCTAAAAGATACCCAGAAGGTTTTTTGGGGCTGCGAACAAAACTCAAAAAGTGTTTTCCTTGCTGATGTACAGAAGATGTTGCTATAGTGTAAATCAGACGCCTTTAATAGTAAAAAAATGGCTCCAAAAATCAAGAAATGACCCCAGCAAACAAAATATGACATGCAAATGTTGGATCAGCTTCTTAAGTCCATTAATGGCATACTGGAACGTGCAATACTAATTGAAAACTCCAAATATGCAAGTTGGTTGTTAGATTTGAGATTGAAACCCTAGAGAAAAATCATTTTTGTTAAAACTTTTCTGATTCTCAAGATCATCCAAAGATGCAAGAGAAGAGCATACTTTGTTTTTCAAAAACTACAATAAAATTTATTAGCGCCCCCCGCCCCCGCCCCGCCCCCCCCCCTCTCCCCGAATCTCTCAAATAAGGAAACTAAAATCTACTCTTGCACATAGAAAAGCTCTGATACCATGTTAGAATCTGAAAAGATTAACAACCCAGAAAACTAGTGCAAAGAGTAAATATCTAAACTATGAATGCAAATGATACAAAATCAAAATAGCAACACAGAGTTAGTCTCCAAGAGAGTAATGCAAATGCTAGAAGCAAAATAGCATTACGAGGATGCAAAAACAAGAGATGCAAATACAAGCCAGGTAGTATGCTTATATAGGCTAGGAAGAGGGAGGAGGTGGAAACACCAACCAATGAGGATCAACCATCTATGGGACTAAAGATAGCAAAGTATCTTCCCAACATAGCTAATGGATGCTCACATGTAGGAAGGTGACACCTCACAACCATTCACCTAATAAGACATGCTTTATTAACCTAAGTGAGATTATTAAAAAGTGTAGGAAAAACCTAGAAAAATAGGAAAAATAAAAAATTACACTAACATATATATGTATATATATATATTTGCAGGGCTTGGTTGGTGCGCCTCAGCGAGAGGATATACAGGAGACTTGATCAGAGGGTCATTCTATTTGTATGCATCTTGAGGGGTCCTTCTAGTAGTAGATTAGATTTATATATTTTTTGATGCATATATATTGGAGGTCCAGTTTACATGTACACATGTGTATTTCAGTTCCTTGATGACATGCATGTACTTTCACTATTTATTTCATTATTGAGTATTTCAGTAGTTAGATAACATCACATGTACGTATATATGACTTTTTATATTTTGCTACATATGTATATTTATTCAAGATTTACAGTTTGCATTTCAGATACATAGAGATATATTAGATCTATAGATTTTTATTCTTGAGATGTATATATGTGTGTACATATGTGTATTTTTTTGTGTTATAGCTATAGAACATGATCTTGAGACACGCGTGTACATGTATATCAATTATCAATTAGTAGGAAGTTAGAAAGATACATATTTCTTAAATTATCAATTACTAACCCACTAA
Source organism: Cupressus sempervirens (assembly GCA_028749045.1). Lineage (NCBI taxonomy): Eukaryota > Viridiplantae > Streptophyta > Pinopsida > Cupressales > Cupressaceae > Cupressus > Cupressus sempervirens. The sequence goes on from CM053793.1 coordinate 691,622,372, forward strand.
AGATAAATATTAGTTTTATGTGGATAAAAATATGTTAATTAGGTAAGCCAATACATTATTTTAGAGAACTTTTACAAAATATAATATTAAAAAAACATATTAATTTAAACTAATTTAAACTTGAAGAGTACATGACCGTAGATATAATAAAGTAACATTAAAATATATAATTTTTTAATAAAATAACCTAAATGATAACTATGAACTTATAATCTTACAATTTAAAAAACACATACTTTAATTTTCACTTATGAAATTCAATCTAGTTTGAAAAAAAGTTGATAAATGAATTTAAATTATTAAATTATATAGTTTTTTAATAAACCAAATTTGATAATTAAGAACTTATGACCGTACAATTAAAAACACATTTAATTCAAGATGAAATTGAATAGTTTGAAAAAAAGTTGATATTTAAGATTTGTAACATAGATAATGAAATTGTTGAATTATGAAAAATACATAGAGGGTATGCAAGACAAGCAAGCAATGTTTGAAGTATTTGATGCAATCCTTAATTTGTGTCACAAGGAACTAATTGATTTTGGAGTTTCTGGGAAACCTATTGGCCAACGTTCAGAGGAAGTCAATGCATTCATGCAAGGGCCACCTTTCTTCTACTATGAGAATGATGCTTTTGCATCGAAGGATATTTGGAAGACAATATCTGAACAATTTAATAGTGTTGAACTAGAGTTGGTGGACTCAATGTTCTTTTCAGCTTTCAAAAGAGCAAGAGGGTATGTGCATAACCTTCCAATAGAAGAGCAATTTCAAGCAGAACCTCTCGCCCCATGACTATTCACGAAGCACTTCCAAAAATAAAAAAGTATTGGCCTTCATGGGATCAAACGAAATTTTTTTTTTCCATAGACTCAAGATGATGTGGCACTGTCCTTATTGATCAACTAAGAGTTATGATTCAAAATTCATGAGGGCAACTACAAGATAGTGCACAGAAATATATACTTCAAAAGTGTGAAGAGTGGAATTTGGTATGGGTGGGGCCAGGTGACCTCATCCTTCTAGAGCTCCATGAGATAGAGATTATATTAAAATTTGATAGAGATCACACTCGTGGAACTTCTTGTCTGACTGATCGCTTGTGTTGTTTGGGTAATTCATTCCAAATAGATATAGTTGCATATCATTTATTAGTCTTGAAAGCATTATATCCTGATGGCGTCAGAGTACTTTCTTTGTTTTTTGGTATTGGTGGAGCAGAAGTTGCTCTTCATTGATTTGGTATACATTTAAGTTGTGTTGTATCTGTTTTAAATTATGAGTTTCCTCGCATTGTGATGGAAGTGAGAGAAATAATGCACTCAAAAGCCTTAGCTAATAATTTTTCCTGATCAAGTTGTAGGCTCATTTTTTTTGTAAATAACTCAATGTTAATAGACTACTTGAAAAATGGAAAAGAATTTTAACCAGAACATAATGTTCTCTACTGATTTTAAATTGTCAAATCAAAGGATTACATACCCTAACTAAGAATAGTAATTTTTTTCGTTTTCAAATTAATTTTATAAAGGTCTACAATTAGAAAATACTTCTTTTTTTTAACGAGAGTTCAATTTTCAGTCATCCAACGAATTTCTTTGAATTGACTCTAAAGTGGTTTGTCGTGGAAGCTTATCATAATTAGAATGTTTCTGATCTTCTTTAACGGATGGTTTTTAATTATAACTTTTGGAGGACCTCTGTGGGGTTAGAAAGTATGCGTTCTATTTTACAATGATACAAAATCACCATATTTATTTTTTGCAACTACTTGAATTTCCTTGGAACATTTTAAGGTGGAGTATTATTAAATTCATCCATGGTACAATTAATTTAAATGATCTAATTATCTAATTTTTTAATAAATTAATGAAAATTAAGAACTTATGATTGTACAATTAATATAAACACATTTAATTCAAGATGAAATTCAATAGTTTGAAAAGAAGTTGATATTTAAGGATTGTAACATAGATAATGAAATTGTGTAAGTTCGAACTAACTTCTAGCCTATTTATATTGAGTTTTTAAATTATTAAATTCATCCTTAGTAAAATTAATATTATAGTTTTTAAATAAACTAATGATAACTGAAACTCAAATATTCAAATTAAAAAAACACAATTTCACCAAAGTTGATATTCACAATTTCACCATAGTACAATTGAAAACACATTTCACCAAAGTTGATATTTAGATTATTATAAAATAAATCTCAAAGGTCTAATCAACCATGATGTAAAGTTATAACATACAATATTTTTTCATGATCTTCAATGTCTAGTCTCCACTTGTGACGTACATGCTTAAGTTTGACTAGATGTAGACAAAGCCCTGTAGCATGACCAGGTGGTTGTATTGTAAAACTTTGTTGTCAGGTTGATAATCAAAAAAGTGTATTCCATGTTGGACTATTTTCTCTTGCTTCAAATATGTTCCCTCTATCACAATAGAACCTATACCACAAATTTAAGTGTTTTAAAATTTGACAGATATGAAGTTACCTATATATATATATATATATATATATATGTGTGTGTGTGTGTGTGTGTGTGCATGTACATGTATATGTATAATTTACCTATGGGGAACAACATTCCATCACTTTCTTCAGGGTCATATAACTTTGTCCTCTTTGCAGTACATCACAATAACTAATAACTGACACCTTCATGATTTTTAGGCTCAACAATCACTGCAAAGACATCTCCTGCATAACAAGTATACATGAATGCATGTGTACAATATATATAAGACAATTAAAATTGATAATTAAATAAAAAGTTGAGATTAATTTTTATGATACTCACCCACTTTTACCAATCCAAAGATATGATTATAATCATCAAAAATCAATGGAATATCATCAAAATTTTCATCTTCTTTATCAAATGTATCGGTAACTGATGGGGACAGAACCCACGTACAGAATGGACACAATAGGAAAAGGGAAATTGTATTAACTATAAAAATAAGCTATTAAATTCAATACAGAGAAAAATAGACTTCAAAACATGCCTTAAGGGCTTACAATAGCACAAAACTGGAGATAATTTCTCCCTTTGGTACCTCCTCTCAAACTCCACTCTGAATTGCCTTTTACAATGCTAGAAATGTCCTTAAATAGACCCTGAAGGGTTAAGGACTAGGAATACATTCTAGAAAGGGCTAGTAGACATCCACCGACCAAGTAGAAGGCTCCAGAAGCAATGTTAGAAGTTGGTGCAAATCTAGAAGAATCTAAAAATGGTAATCGAACTTCTGGGAGGCATAACTTTTGAACCATAGCTTCGATTGACGAACCGTTTACATTTTCGGAAAGCTCTCAAAGTGCTCTATAGCCCTATGGACCAGCTTCACTTGTCCCCCATTTTTTGGACCTTTTTGAGCTCATTTAATGCCCCTATCTTGACTTTGAAGCATTCTTAGGAGGTCTCCAAAACCCAAAAAACTATGATAACTTTCAAACCGTGGGGCTTTTTGACCTGATTCTTTTTTTGGAATGCTCTAAATTACAATTACATTCATCTGGCCAATTTACACCTCCTAGTTCACCAAAATGATGGCTCAATTACATACTCCTATTTTTTTGGCATTTACACGTATCCCAAGGTGTTCAAATACTCTATCCTAGAACACTGATAGTGGAACTATGAGAGTTAGAACCTTTATTTGACTCAAATGGGTATCCAAAAGTGAAAACACATGAAACAGAAACTAAGTCTAAGTACATTTTTTTGGGTGAAATAGGATTGCCCTTATACCTCTGGATGCTCCTGCATCAGACACCCAGGGTAGATTGAAAAGTGACCCTGTCACTTTATGAATGGTAGAGGATATCCCAAATGGGAAACCTTAGCTGCTGAAATCCAGGTTGAGTCCTCTATCGGCCATCCTTTTCACTTGACCAAATACTCTTCATACTACCTATTTCTGGTGCTCCTATCCACACGATGATCTAGAATGTCTTCTATCTCCTTCTTCTTAGAAGCAAGAATTGGACATGGCTCTAACATTAGTTCCTCGTCTACACCATCATCATGATACACTGTTAAGTTTGCAATGTTAAAAATAGAAGAAATATGTATACCATCTGGCAACTCCACCTCATATGCATTTCCTGAGTCATGTTTCTTCAGAATTTTGTAGGGGCCAAATTTCTTCATTTTCAGCTTGTTGTAAGTACTGGCTGGAAATCTTTCTTTTCGTAAGTGCACCATGACTAGATCCCCTACTTGGAATTCCTTATGTCTTCTCCTTTGATCATCCCTAGCTTTATACTCTTGATTCATCTTGGTAATGTGTGCTTGAACCTCCTCATGTAGATGCTTCATATGTTCAACAAATTCTTCAGAATCAGCACATGTCCTTTCTCCTTGCTCTATCTTCCTCAATTTTGGTGCAGTCCTTGGGCTACTTCCATATACAATTTGGAATGGTGATTTTCCAATACTCCTATTTATAGAGTTATTGTAAGCAAACTCTACTTGTGGTAGAATCAAATCCCATCCCTTGGGCTTATCCCCAACTAAACATCTCAACAATTGCCCAGACTTCTGTTTACCACTTCTGTTTGGCCGTCAGTCTATGGGTGATGTTTGGAACTAAATTTCAAGTCTGTTCTCAACTTCTTCCATAATCTCTGCTAGAAATACCCCATAAATTTAGTATCTCTATCAGAAACTATACTCCTTAAAAGACCATGTAGTCTTACCACCTCTCTGAAAAACAAGTCTGCAATATGGACAGCATCATGAGTCTTGTGGCATGGAATGAAATGTGCCACTTTGGAGAACCTATCAACCACCACAAATACTGAGTCATTACCCCTTTGTGTCCTTGGCAATCCAAGAACAAAATCCATACTTATGTCCTCCCATGGCCTTGATGGAACATGCAATGGCTGATATAGTCCAATATTTTGACTAAATCCCTTGGCAACTTGACAAACCTAGCAACTCTACACAAAATTCTTCACATCTTGTAAAATCTAAGGCCAAAAATAATGTTCTCTAAGAATGGCAATGGTCTTATCTCGACCAAATTGTCCTGCCATCCCTCCACTGTGTTTCTCTTTAATTAGATTTTTACTCATGGAACTCCTTGGAATGCACAATTGGCTACCCTTGAATAACATACCATCCTGAATCAAATAGTCTAACCACTTGGTTCTATCTACAACAATAGGCTCTTTACAAGCTTTCCATCTTCAGGGTATAGATTCTTGAGTTCATCAAACAAAACTACTTCAACCTACATTACTATAAGCAACAACTGTCTCCTACTTAGTGCATCTACAACCCTGTTAGATTTTCCACTTCTATGTTTCAACACAAATGTATAACTTTGCAAGAACTCTACGCACTTCATATGCCTCTAATTCAATTTACCTTGGCTATTTAGGTACTGTAATGCCTGATGATCAGTATACAAAAAAAATTCCTTTGGCAACAAATAATGCCTCCATTTCTTTAAGGCCTAAACTATTGCATAGAACTCTTGATCATAAACAGAATACTTCTTCTTTGCATCATTCAATTTTTCACTAAAATATGCAATAGGCTTACCTTCTTGGCTCAATACAGCCCCAATAGCATTGTCACTAGCATCATAATCCACCTAAAACACCTTTCTAAAATCTAGAAGTACCAACATAGGTTGTTCTATTACCTTCTTCTTCAGCAATTTAAAACTTCTCACAACTATTGTAGTCCATTTGAACTCTTTTCTATCCCCTCTTATTGTGTCAGTTAGGGGCGCACATATGTCTCTAAAATTCTTAATAAACTTCTTGTAAAAACTAACCAGACCATGAAATGATCTTACCTCAGTAGCAGACCTTAGAGTAGGCCATTCCAAGATGGCTTTTACCTTCTCTGGATCCATTTTTAGATCTTCAGGTGATATAACAAACTCCGAATAGACTAACTCTATTTTTGCAAAGATACACTTCTTCAAATTAATTAACAGTTTCTCTTCCCTTAACCTTTCAAGGACACTATGAATATGTAATAAATGTTCTTCCAAAGTCTTGCTGAAAATTAAAATATTATCCAAATAGACAATAAAATCTTTTCCCAAGAACTTCTTAAGTACCTCATTCATAAGCCGCATGAAGGTACTTGGGGTGTTTGTCAATCCAAAGGGAATGACTAACCACTCATAAAGACCCTCCTTGGTCTTGAAGGCTATTTTCCACTCATCTCCTTCTCAAATCCATATCTGGTGATAACCACTCTTGAGATCTATCTTTGTGAAGTACTGAGCTCCACTCAAGTAGTCCATAAGATCATCCATTCTTGGCAAAGGAAACCGGTACTTGATGGCTATCCTATTTATAGCTCAAGAATCTATACACATCCTCCACTCTCCATCCTTCTTTGGTGCCAATAATGCAGGTACTACACATGGACTCAGGCTCTCCCAAATCAAACCCTTCCTCAATAGCTCCTGAACCTATCTATTTAGCTCCTCTGTTTTAGTAGGAGTCATCAATTGAGTAGCCTTGTTAGGAAAACTAGCTCTTGGAATTAGATCTATCTGATGACTAATTTTCCTTACTGGTGGCAATCCTTCTAGAACATTATTAGAGATAATATCTCCAAACTCACCTAGTAAATTTGAGACTTCAAGTGGTATTTCACTACTACCTTCTTTTTCTTTCCTACGAATCAAAGCATAACACATATGCTGATGTTTTATTCCATCTAAAAACTTTCTTCCATCAACAAGACAAATCCTAGCACTGCTACATACCTTTTCACCTTCCTTTTTCATGGGCTTCAGTTTGTGGCAAACTCCATCCTTTGTTAGAGAGTATGTGTTTGCATGACCATCATGTACTGCATGTCTATTAAACTGCCATGATCTACCCAACAATAGATAGCAAACATCCATTGGAATAACATCACAGAGAACTTCATCATGGTAACTCCCAATTTTAAATTTCACGAGACATTGTCCACTTACCAAGACCTTATGATCATCTTTTACCCAAGCAATCCGATAGGGCTAGGGATGTCTCTCCTTCTTGAGCTTCAACTTAGAGACCATCTCTTCTAATACCAAGTTATTAGTGCTACCACCATCAATGATCACATCAGAACATTTATCCTCAGACTTGCATTTGGTACAGAACAAAATCCTCCTTTGTCCTGGTTCAATCTCACCACTTAGTAGGACCCTTTCATTCACCAAGGTCTCTCCTCTTTCTGCATCATCTGAATGTGATAACTGTGCATCCTCATCCACATGAGAAACCCTAGCTTGACCCTCAGCTCTCTTATCTATCCTTCCTTGTCGTTGAGGGCATTCAAAGGCACAATGACCTTCTTCATTGCAATGGAAATAAGTACCACAGAAGCATCCTCTTCCTTGTCCATGTCCTCTACCTCTTCCTCTCTGATTTCCAAAATCTTGATCATGGGAGCGGTTGAAACCCTCATTCCTCTGGTTCCTGCTAGTACCCACATCTTCATTTTTCTTTTGGGTTTCATTTCGACCTCCAAATGACCTATTGCTTCCCCTTCCTCCTTGACCACATCCTCTTTGTCTCCCTTCAAACCTCTTATTCAGATTCTCTTCAACGCTGGTCATTCTTACCAGACTTAATTCCTCCTGGATGCTAGGTCGCAACCCACTGATATAATGAACAACCTTCTCCTTATTTGCTTTTGCATGCCCTGCTCTAGTCAAAAGTTGATAAAACTCCTCTGTATATTCTTGGACTGATCTTCCTGCTTGCTTTAGCCCATGCATCTTCTTAAACAAATCAAGCTTGTAGTCCACAGGAATGAATTGCTTCTTCAATTTGTCCAGCATGCGATCCTACCTTGTGATCTTCTCCTTTCCTCTTCTGTTTCTTTCCAATTGAACCTCTTGCCACCAAATTTTGGCATGGACTTTCAGTTTGGCCTTTGCAAACTTATCCCTATCTAGGTCCCTGATATCCTTATACTCAAAGTATTCTTCTAGTTCATTGATCCAGTCGATCAACTCATCTAGTTTTAGATTTCCTAAAAATACACCCACATCAATTGTAGGTCTTTTCCCAAATTTAGTAATGGCCCTAAAAAGCCTTTCCTCTGCCTGATTCAAAACTTCCCCATCAAATTCCCCCTTCTGGTCCAATTTCTTCTTCTTCATTGTCATCCTCACTATCGTCACCTACGACAACATTTCTTCTTCTATGGAGCTCCTCCTACAATGCTTGTACCTGCCTTTGGAGGGCTCTAACCTCCTCAGGATTAACAGATCTGGCCCTTCCACCATGCTCTCTTCATGGAGGCATCTTCTTAACTCAAACCCACAACCACACAATCCTAGTGCAAACTGCCTCACAGTCGGTGCTCTGTCTACACACTCAGGAAAACCAGCTCTCATACCACTTGATGGGGACACAACCCAAACACAGAATGGACATAATAGGAAAAGGAAAATTGTATTAACTATTAAAATAAGCTAGTACATTTAGTACAGAGAAAAATAGACTTCAAAACATGCCCTAAGGGCTTACAATAGCACAAAACTGGAGATAATTTCTCCCTTTGGTACCTCCTCTCAAACTCCACTCTGAACTGCCTTTTACAATGCCAAAAATGTCCTTAAATAGACCCCGAAGGGTGAAGGACTAGGAATACATTCTAGAAAGGGCTAGTAGGCATCCATCGACCAAGTAGAAGGCTCAATAAGTAGTGTTAGAAGTTGGTGCAAATCTAGAAGAATCCAAAAATGGTAACCAAACTTATGGGAGGCATAACTTTTGAATCATAGCTTCGATTGATGAACCATTTACATTTTTGAAAAGCTCTCGAAGCACTCTATAGCCCTATGGACCAGCTTCACTTGTCTCTCATTTTTTGGCCCTTTTCAAGGTCATTTAATGCCCCTATCCTAACTTTGAAGCATTATTAGGAGGTCTCCAAAACTCAAAAAGCTATGATAACTTTCAAACTGTGGGGCCTTTTGACCTGATTCTTTTTCTGGAATGCTCTAAATTACAATTACATTCATTTGGCCAATTTACACCTCCTAGTTCACCAAAATAATGGTTCAATTACATACTCCTATTTTTTTGGCATTTACACATATCCAAAGGTGTTCAAATACTCTATCCTAGAACACTGATAGTGGAACTGTGAGAGTTGGAACCTTTATTTGACTCAAATGGGTATCCAGAAATGAAAACACATGAAACAAAAACTAATTCTAAGTACATTTTTTTGGGTGACACAGGATTGCCCTTATACCTCTGGATGCTCCTACATTAGTAACATCAAGTGGTAGCAAAATCCATGTGTGAGATTGATGCATTCTTCATAGTTTTCATCAATGCAACTGTCACAAAAACATGAGTATTCTCTTGTCTTCAATGTCCAATTGCAATTATTTGTACTCATGATTGAATGTAAGGAACGTGTCTTTTCTATCCTCTTGAAACCATGCATGTTTTTTCTATTGACACCTGAAAGTTTGTTAAATTGAAAATATAGAAAAATTAAATTTAAATTTCAACAAATTCAAAAATAAAACTTAATAATAAAATTTTATAATTTAATTGCATAAAAGTTAAATAGACATACACATCCATACCTATTATCTCCTAGAAGACTCTATATGGTGCCTGTCGACTCATTGTTGATCTCATCTAATGAAAAATGAGTCTTATACCATTCAACAACATCATGTGCATCATTTACACAAACTCCCTGATAATTCATTTGATACTTTCACAAAGCATGTTTGATGCAAGCTCCAATACCATCATGTTCACCTTTTCCATGGCCACTCTCAAAGAAATTCTATATGTGTTTTATATTCTCATTGCGATGATATCTACACAATGCATAAAATGGTCTAGATGATTTAAATTGTGTGACACATCCATCAGACCAAACATAATGTTTATCAACATTTATGTTTCTTTCTTTCAAATAAGAAAAGAACATATTGAAGCAATGTTCTACATAGTGAATGCCATGTTCTTTATCACCACTTATATAAAAATGATATTCCTTTATAATTACTCATGCTTGAACTATACTCTGAACACCATCCAAATCTAACTGTGCATGTCTATAAAAAACATGTACCATAATGGTGACCCACTTATTAAAGTAATAATCTGATTGAATTGCTTTCTAATGAACAAATGAATAGTTCTCTGCAAAATCAACAACTGATACAATTGTTTCGAGTGGAAAATTATCTCTTAGAGTTTGAAACTGTTGTGCTTGCCACTTTGCAAAAAATGCATGAAAAATATAAGGTTGAATCAATTTCTTAAATCTATCCATAAATGTTAGAATAGGAAACTCCTCTTCAACATATTCCAACCTTTTTGTTTCTTTCCCCAACTTTGTTTCATTCTTAACATACTTGTAACTTTTGCAATTCAATATTTTTGTTACATCAATATTTTTAGTTTTCAAAGGAAATAGAGTCAATTCACCACATGTTTCACATAATCCTTTGATGCAATTTATTTTACCATTTGGATCATCTATGTTGTCATATAAAATGGATGATATAAACTCACTTCTCCTACTAGGAGGAGCAGCATGAAAACCATATGTGTCTTCTATAAACTTTCAAAATACCTAATAGTGGAGATTAAAATCAATATGATGATGACAAAAACAAGTTTCAAACACTTTGTTTGACCTCAAAAAGTATGGCTTCAATTTTTCAAAAAATGTTTGCCCAACTTTTACATTAGGATGTTCATTATAAAATGACACATATAACTCATGATGTGTTGTGTCCAACCAATATTTTGTTTGATGTTTATATTCACCAGGTGCAATCTTATGCCTGATAACATCTCTACTATTTGATGAAGGATGAGTGTTATCAATCCAAAATGATATGACTAAATTTTTTAATAACTCTTCAGTTCTATCAGAACGAGGTGCTCTACACATGATTTCCCAGCTGCCCTCCATAGTATTGTCATCCATAATTAATCTTCTCTTAACATATTGTCTCATTGTTTTCCTACTAAAACCAATTTTAGAGGAAATTGAAGATATTTTTCTATTTTGAGACATATTTTTACTTACAACAGACATCAACATCACTTTTCTTGCCACAGACTTATCTTTAGTTCGAGAGTGTTTTCCTATGTTTCTCAAACCTTGTTTAACATTTTCAATCAAATTAGTTTGCATGCTAGAAAATCTTCTCTTCTTTGATGTTGTGTTTACACCTAACAATTTCAATGCCTCTTGCAAATTTTTTTGTGAAAACAACTGAGCTTGTTCAAGTGTTTCAGTGTTATCAAATTGAGTCATAATTTCTCTTATCTTCTTCTTCATTGACCTTCTCTTAGACAAACTTAATGGTTGAACACTAGTTGCAAGTTTTTTTAAATTTATCTACATCCATTTTAAGTAAATAATCTAAATTCTTATGAGAAATACCATACTTTACAAATTGGACAATATTTAAGAGTTCATCCATACTAGTTCCTACACCTGATCTCAACCCTTCTCTGATTTTTGTTACTAGAATTTCTATAGGGATCGATCTTGAGCCTTCTCCAACATCCATTGTTTGAGATTCGACAGGAAAAGATTCTGACCCTTCTCTGACTTCTATTATTTGAACCTTTGTAGGGACTGATCTTGAACCTTCTTCAACATTCATTGTTTGAGATTCCGTAGGGAGTGTTCTTGACCTCTCTCCCATATGCACTACTTCTACTTATGTTGAGCCTTCTTGAACATTTCCTTCACCTTATTTAATTTGATGATAACATGTCGCAGTCTTCTGAATATTTCTTTGTTCTGCTTCATCAGATCTTTTCCTTGCATATTTCTTTTGCCTTCCTTTCTTGTTTCCCATTATAAAATTAAAATAATAATAATTTATCCCTTGCTTCAAGATAAATTTTGCGCAATAACCCGATAAAAAAATCACTATACAGATTTGTCTGTCATTGTTGGTACTTTTAAATTGTTTGACAGAAATCAATAGAATGCAGTCATCTGCAACAAAGCATAAATATTCTTCATTATATGACTAAAATCTATGAGTCACATTCTTTACAAGTGGCAAAGTACCAAATCCTTCTTAAGCCATCATTGAATCACAAACAAATAACATGGTATGAATACTAGAATGTTTCTCCTAAAAACTAAATTGCTTTTCATTTTATGAAAAAATATTAGTCTATTTTTTCAAGAATAAATTGTTGCATAAAATACAATGGCATCGGCTATCAAAAGAAGAAAACATAATGTTAGAAGTCCCCTCTTTCGTTTATATCGCTCATATCATTCTTTCTTCTCCAAATGATGTAGCTCCAAATGATGTGAGTCCTAAAATTAAGTCTTAACATCCTTTTGGGATATTTAGGAATTGGTGGTATCTCATCAAACAAAGGATTAACATTGATGCATTCAAATGTACCTTGGAGGATTTAGATGGTTGATTCTTGATGAGACCTTATAGGTGTCATTATTGCATTTGACAACTCCAAAAGTTGTGTCCTAATGAGTGATGGCATGATACCTCAAAATGTAGATGTAGTGGAGGGAAACTTAAATGAACTTTATGCCTCCCAAGTGTGCACCTAGACTACCAACTGCACACTTGAAGTGTGCAGTTGATAAACAAGGGTTGCAGTTGGTAAAACAAGGTTGCAGGGAATTTGAGTGTTTTGAGTGATATATCTAGTGTTTCCTAAGGTCTTGGGATGCAATGCAAGGTGTGGAACTGAAAATTAGGGTTCTAGAACCTAGAATGAAACACCTAATTACCAAGTGTGTCCTAAAACTATCAATTGCACCCTGAAACTAACAACTGTGCCCATGAAGTGTGCAATTGGTAAAATAGGGTTGTAGTTGGTAAAAGAGGTCAAAACTTGATAATTAAGATGTGGGTATGCAAGATATGAGTGTTTTTGGAATTTTTAAGTGTTTAGGGATGTTATGCAATGTGAGGAAATCCTAAATGGCATAGGGTTTTGATATGAAAAGTGCAAATGTCCTAGGGATGTTATGCAAGTGCAAATGTAAGGTGTCATTTTGAAGGTATGCAAGATGAAGATTATGATATGCAAAATGAAAGTTAGGGTTATGTTTTGGACTTGGTAAGGATGCTAAAGGTAGGTGCATGCAAAGTGGACTATGCAAGGGATGGTTTCCTAGGGTGGATAATGATTTTTAGGCTATGCAAAATGAGGATAGGTGATCAAAAAGACAAGTTGGTTGATGGAGAATTTGATAGGGTTTGAACAATGCAATATGAGGGGGATATACCACTAATATAAGTCAAAAATGACATTTAGGAATATTATTATGCTAATGATAGAGGTATACATAAGGTTTTTTGAACTTAGGTGAAATCTTGACAAGGTACAATGTTTGATGTTTTGATAAGGTTTTGCAAGTTTCCAAGGTGTAAATTTGAATGTTGGCTTTTATCTTGATTATGTTTTACACACATGCAAGACACATTAAGACAAGAATAGCTATTGTTAAAAGTGAACAATCACACCACAACCCAGGCTTTAGGACTGTATCCATAGAATTTCTACTTGAACCAAAGTTTAACCGCACTTATCCAAAGTGGACAACTTAGGACCTTGGCACCACAGACTCCCCCTTACAACACACTCACTTCTTGGGGCTACCAAGATCCATGTCTCAAGGGGCATGACCTCCCAAGGGATTGTTGTCTCTACTAAGGACCACAAGAATGTAGGATGTCTTCACGGGCATGGGTGACCCCTTGAGCCAATGGATAGAAAGGATTTTGGCCACTAAAACATGGTTTTTAGTAAGGGCATTTTGTTCAACAAGTGAGTGATAAAATTCCTCAGAAGGTCTCCTAGCCCCAAGAACCAGGGTTTGATGCAGCATAAGGGTACTGGAGGAGAGCTATCACTCAGCAATACTGTCGACACTGCTTTCACCGTAATCAAGTTTTATATAGCAGTTGGAATGTTGACCTGGCTTTTGGCCCATTACTGCTCTAAGGTCATCCCCTAGCATACCCAATATCGAGTATCTTGGTCCAAGGTAGGCTTCCTATAGAAGTTACATGGATTTCTCTTACACCCAAGATCCATGAATGGCGAGGGGAGAGGATACGTCCAATGCAACTCTTAGAGATTTAAACACTGTAGATACACTAGAAAAAATAAAAAAGTTCATTTTAAGCACCAAAAAAAGTGTTATTTAATTTAATAAATCCACACACATGATTTTGACAAACACACAATGGTCTTTGACAATGTCCTGCAAAGCAAGCATTAGTAGTTTGTTATGATTATGTCTTCATCCCACAATTGCCACATGCTGCAAGGAGACCATTAGTACCACAATAAAAATATACATTTCTTAACACCATTAATGTATTACTAATTTTTAATTTAACTTCAATGCATCCATTAAACAACTTTACTAAGGAAAGAAAGAAATAAATAATTTAGATGTACAATTTTTTTACCAAATTGATGCCTTCGATTTTGCGAAAAAAATTCATGACAAAGACGAATAATGCACCACTCATCAGGTTGATGGGAAATATTTTTAGAAATGGCAAATAGATTTACAAATGATAACATTTTTGATTTTTTAGGCTGTTCGCACAAACTCGTTGACATCCCACATGTTCACCCGAACATGAGCCTAATTTTTTTTGGTGGCTAGAATATTTTAGAGGCATGTTCACCTGAACATACGTTCGTATGAACATGCTAAGCATGTTCGTATGAACACCATGTTCGGGTGAACATGTGAAATTAGAAACATTTTACCCTTTTTTTCTTTTTCTTTTTTTTGCTATTTTCACTTCCATAATTGTAGGAAAATGATCTCTTACTGTAAAATAAAAAAATGTCAAAATGTGTTGCTCAGAGAAATATTTCCAACAACTATAATTTTAATACATATTTTAACCATTAAGACTTTCAAATATGAGTTTAACTCATTATAGGTTCATTACCAATTGAACATCAATCGACTTTGCCACCTCTGGAAAATTAGTAAATTAGGTCAATTTTTTTTTGAGGAACTGGCTTATTGAGATACCTTTCTATTAAGAAAAAAAAATTTGGTTTATGATAAATTGATTTCAAATTATCTGTGTCAAATGGAACATATGTCTGAATTACAGTTCATGACACTTGAAAACTTCATAAACTATACAATATTTAACCAAAATAAATCAAACCAAATGCATCCTCTGGATATTGATGCTACAAATCTAACATTGAAAGAATTACTTCATTATCATTTATAGAAAAAAAGTTATGTGTGTCAAACGGACTATCACTTTTTAAAATATTGAATTTTCTTATGTACCACTTTTCGAAGGAGATAAAAAAAATTGAAATAATTTTTTTTTTTTAGATTAAAAAATATGGTTACAAAGTAGGAACAAAGTACTCAAAATCACTAGTTTGTGTCATCTTGAAATTATTTATATTTTTGGAGATATAGTCACTTAAATGTGACGTTTGTTGCAAAAATATTGATTTCAGTGTCAAAATTGGTCAAAAAGTGAAACCCATTATTGTGGGATCACCCATTACAGAATAATTGAACATAACACTATGCATTTTTGAAATAGAATTCTTAAGACCTATATGTAATGTTTAATTATACATTTCATTATCTATTTGAACTATATGCTAAATAAATATTTAATTGGAACTACATCTTTCTCAATCAAACATGCCCATCAAAGAAGAAGACAAATAATCTCAATTAAGTGTCATGTTGGATGAATCAAAAAGTGAGGAGGAGAGCAAAGAAGAAATGAAGGCTCAACATAATGGATTATGGATAAGAATGGTGCAAATGCTAATAGATGAAAATTATTTTTCCAAAGATCTAGCAGATCAACTTGAAGGTGATCAAGAGAAACACTGAAAGTATCATAATATGGTAGTGGAGTACATTATGCAGAATTGTTTAGACTTTGAGCCTTTATTTTCTTAGAAAGATGACATGAATTTTGAAGAATACTATGAAAAAATGGTAGAATATGGAACTTGGATAGACCATTGTGAGATTTATGCAACCTCCATGGTGTCTCAAACTAACATTCATGTGTACCATTTGAAGAGCCAAGTATCCCAAATCTACAATATGATAGCTCAAAAATACCCACACTTCACGTCTCATATCATGATGGAAATCACTACAATAGTTTATACTTCTTTAATAAAAAATTCAACACTCGTGTTGCACCCATGCTTTTGGAGGAGGATAATCAAAGTACATGCCATAATGATGAAGAACCTATAAAGTTCTTTATAGATGAAAAAGGGTGCAAAGGTACTAACAAAAATTGCATTGAAGATAAATTATTGAAAAGACAAGACATATCTTGATGAAAGAAAAGTTTACTAGGGTGTATTCCAAGGTTAGCAAGGAAGAAAAAATAATAAATATTTTAAAATTATCTTTCCTATATTCTACTATGTACAGAAAATATTAGTAGCAAACTGTTTGTGTCAACATTCAGTGACATTATATGGTATTATATTTGATTGATAATCTTGATGTTCAAAGGGAAAACCATTACTAACAAGGGCAGCACTCTTCCAACAATAATTAAACAACGTAAACGTTTCACTAATCTATAATATTTTGATATTTAATAGCAATAATTGTTCAATCTATCTATAAATATATGTCCAATTTACAAATGTCGGACTTCACTAAAATGCTTTGATACTTTCCTTTGTACTGGTACTGTTGAATAAGTAGATGGATGCATTTTTTTATTTTATCAAAATGACTCTACAACATTTAAGGGAGATTAATTCTCACATAATCCACTCAAAACTCATATAATTGTGGGTAAAAATATTTAGCCTATCTTTACCACCAATTCATATACTCAGTCACATCCAATGTAATTTCACATCAAATTCAAGGGCATCTAAATGCGGTGGCGAACCTTTAAACCATTGGCTCATAAAACTAATGTAATTTTAGCATCCAAATCAATCTAAAGGGGTAATTTTCTAGGCAAAAGAAATGTAGAAACACATAAATTAATTAACAATAGTGGACGGGTGACAATGAATGGGATTCTCAACTCTAAATTAGTATATATGGTACCATTCTTTAAGAAAGTAGCTGTCGCATTATGTGAAAGTCTAACTGAAGTATCTATTTCTAGCTCATAACACCAACTGAGTGTATATAGTTTCCTTCCCAAAAACCCATAGAATACTATTGAATAAATCAAGTTTGTAGGGACTGTTTCCCATGTGAGGTGACAACCACAAATGAGAATTCAAAAGAAATCTTAAGAAAATTATTTTTTCTATACAACTATGGAAAAACAAGCCCAGATTATTGAAGGTGGTGGATAGAGTAGTGAGTTAATTTTAAAGAGTAAAACACATGTAATATAACTGGATAAAATGCACATGACATTTATCCCCTTGCCACTTTTTAAACTAAGACATATTGTCTCTTATATACATTGGATACAACTTGTAATTGACTAAGCCAATCACCACACCCTAATAGATTATCACGAAAGCAATGGAGCTTTCATCTGATGTGGTGTAAAAAAAAGGCAATTTTTTTTCAACAGACCTCCTCACAACTTCTAGGGAAAACACCAATGTCACATCAGTGCCAACAACTATGTAGAATTTGTGGAGTATTCAATTGATTGATTGACAAGAGAAAAAATTGTGATTAAGGACATCAAATCTTGGTTGCACAATGCTAGCAAAAAAATATGGTGGAATTAAAATATTGTTGTCAAAAATGTTTATCTTTTAGTAAAATCTTGAAAAGATGATGGATTTACTAGTGAATGTGATTAACTCTTATCTATCTAATAAAATTGAATAGAAACTATTATTCTTGATATGCTATTTTTTTTTTGTGAGAATTATGGGAAATATAGTCACATCAAAATTTGTGGTGTGTTGAGGATGGTGTGAAAGAGGAAAAGCATAGTTGTTGAGCAGTGTTATAATTTAAAAATCAATGATATAGTGCAATGGGTAGGAAATCATTAATTAAAACATTAAATTAGTTTTAGATGCCCAACTTTTAGAATGATAAAACTAATGAAGCAATCATAGTGGAAGCATTAATAATTGTTTGTTTCATTTTGTTGGGCAAAATATATTGTAATCTATTGATTTTTAAAAGATGTAGTTTTGAGCACTTTGAATAGCCATGAAGATTGACTATACAAATGGTACCTTTCACCCCATTTTTTCCATATATTGATTGAAATTTATATTTTAATAGTTAAAAGAAAATCAAAGACAACTCAAGATAGTACCCTCTCTAAACAAAGCCTCAGATTCAGATTTTTTTCTAATAATCTTTTAATGAAAATATTGGGATTTTTTTGGTAAAGGTATGTAGGTACCCTCATGGGAATGATTTAGCAATAGGACAATAGTAAAAGAGTTTGGCATCACCTATATTTCCCTCACACATGACACTCTTAGTAAACAAGATCAATTCCTCCACTTAAATCCTAATCTACTAAAATTTTAACACAAAGCTTGCCAAATGCAAATAATAGATCAAACTGAACTCGAAAACTTTGATGCAGAATTGTTCACCCACTTAATATTTTGATTCACCCAGCTAATATTTAATTTTGGATTTGTGAATGCACTTTCTATTTCAATCTTACCCACCAAACCAAATGCTCTAGTCAACTCACTTATCCATATAAAATACTTAAATAACACTTATGTGAGTAAGAAGAAAAATAAGTTTCAAATTCATCTTTCAATGGAAGAGGATATTTATTTGTATGAATTGAAGCTCATTGATAATATCTTACAGTGTGATTGAATATTTCCATATATATGTTATTCATTCAGTCTTCTATTTTGCAAAAAATATTTAAAATTATTCAAGCACATTGAAGAAATAATAGTGTGTGATTGTGCAATATATTTTAGTGTATTTTAGATAGAAGAGAAATTTGCATAAATTTAGGCCTTTGAATCATGTGTACTTCCCACCAGTAGTGACTATCCAACCATATCATTAGATATGGATGGGTGCTATAATAAATTTCCTTAGGGTAGAAAACACCCAAGACCAAGGAGCTCAAACACAAGCACAATAGTAGACAAAAGAGAGCATATGATTAGAATGATGATATATTCATTTAATATGCCATATAAAAGTACACTAGGAGTGCCTACATATAAAGGCCTCTGAAGAACTTTTAGAATACATAGAAGTCAACAACATGATAAGTCATACAACTAGGAACATGTCCACTAGATATGGGTTATCCTCCATTAAGCAGGGGAGTAAGTGCAATGATGTGAGGATAAGCCTACAATAGTGTAACATGCACATTTATGTTGTAAACATGTGCTAAAAAGGGAGTGTGAATAATTGTGCTATCTACATGACAATTCAGTGAATGATGCAAACTCCAATGTTGTAGACACCATGTGCTAAATTAGAGTTGTATACTTCTGTGTTGTCAACATGACAACTCATGAGAGTATACAAAATCCTAAGTGTCTTACCTAAATAAATAATAAAGTAATGCAATATAATAAAATAATGCATTAACCTAAGTAAACTTAAGTAAAGTGTAATTAGTAAATACTTATTTACACCAATAGAAGTTGCCTTAGGGAAAAATTTACCCAAGACAAAGGAACTCAAACACAAACACAACAGTAGACTAAAGAGAGAGTTTGACTAGAATGACAATATATTCATTCAATATGCCATATGAAAGTACACTAGGAGTGTCTATATACAAAGGCCTCTGAAGAACTTCTAGAATGCATAGAAGTTAGCAACATTATAAGTCATACAACTAGGCACATGTCCACTAGATATGAGTTATCCTCCATTAAGCATAGGAGTAAGTGTGGTGATGTGAGGATAAGCCTACAATGGTGTAGCACACAAATTTATGCTATAAAAACTAATTCATTTGGCATCGATTTGTGATGGCTATGTGTCGCAATTACGATAGCAATGTGTCGCCATTGTAACAGTAATAGACGTCATTATTTTTTAGTCACAAATTATGACGTCTATACTATGTTGTCGCAATTATGATGCCTATCCGTCGCTATGCAACCACTTAATTGTGACATCAATCCCATTGCAATGCTTGTGCCAGACGTTGCAATTGCGATGTTTGCCACAAGCATTGTGATGGGTCATTGTAGCGAGGATTCCAACTACCGTCACCATGCTTATGGCGACTGTCACAATTGTGATGTTTGCCACAAGCATGGTGATGGGGTCACTGTGGCGATGACGCCAACTGTCATTGCCATGCTTGTTGTGGATGTCGCAATTGTGACATCTACCACATGCATGGTGATAGGGCCATTGTGGCGATGATGCCAATTTCTGTTGCCACACTCATTGCAGACATCAAAATTGTGACATCTACCACATGCATGGTGATGGGGCCACTATGGCAATGATTCCAATTGCCACCACAAATGTTGACAATAGTTGGCGTCACCGCCACAGTGACCCTGTCGCAATGTCAGTTCATCGTGAAAACTAGGTACAAAGCCTAATGTTTCAGACGATGATTTTAACCTCTATATGGTCCAACTAGTAATAGATTCGGCAAGCTTGGGTCACTATACATATATGAAGTGTTATGCATGCCACAATTACTATCTATTTGTTCATATAATTTTCTTTGATCTTTCAAATGAAAAATACTAAAAGTAAAACTTGGAATAGTTAGCTGAACAAATTGACCCAATAGAACTCCACGCAATATGTAACTTGTGGACCACATTTTGTTGTTTGATAGTTCTACGTTCAACCTGCTACTTCAGCCAAAAACATATTTGCAAGTTTGACAAGTAGAAATATATCTCCATTTCTCACATTTATTTGATGAATTTTAGAAGTATATGGAAATATTGGTTGCAGGGATCTAATGTTGAATCATTGAAAAAGTTTGAAGTAATGCATCCTTTCATGATATTTTGACTTCATTATCAACTTTATGCAATGTTTGCCATGTTTTCTGAATGATTGCCAGATTTTCCCTCTATTTTATAGTTTTTTCCCCAACATTGGTTTGGCATTGAGCTTGACAAAAAACTCTATCTTGCATTGTGCTGCAATTTCGCTTGATTTTTTCTCATGAATGAATTCCCTTTACCAACAATCTTGGCTTTTCTATTTGAAAGTGATTGAAAAGGATTGCTCTATCGATTGGAATATTTTCCATAAGAGTCATTTATGTCATCTTCATCCTGTACTTGTTTAACCTTTTTCCTTCTGCCATGATCATATTCTTCATCCTTGCATAAACCACACAAGATTATCGAAACACAATAGCATAGACATAGATAATTGATTATTGTCCATAGAAACACTTTATGCATGAATAGACTCTTATGCCAAGTTCCATGATGCAATTGTATTTTTACAAAGATAACCTACCATTCATCTAAGACATAACCAAAATGGTTTACAATAGCCACTTTAAACCATTGTCAAAAAAGATTAAATACCCAACACATAAATAGAGGATGGACATTGAGCTTAATTGAGCTACATTGCATGAATAAAATAAAATTGTGACTATACCTACTGGCCCATGTAATCTAGCCTTTAGAAAAGATGGTTCAAAATATTTTATAGATAGATCCCAATCATGTTAGCATGTTTCTCCTCTATCTGTAGAGCTATTATTTGACTGACGGGGAGTAGACAAGTTTTTCTCCGTGCTAATTTTAGAGTCTTGCTCAACATCAGAATATTGTCTAGCTTTACTTCAACCAAGTTTGCCAAGAACTTCTCTTTGTTTCTTTAGCTTAGTACCATTTCCACTAGAAAGCTACCTATTTACAAGGGGCATCAGAGTATCATAAAATTTAGCAATGTTACACCCATTCTGAACCACAACAGTTGTAATTTTTGATGTCTCAGTTTGTTGCACAGAAATACAGAGAGGAGACAAGTTTTTCTCTATGCTAATGTTAGAATCTTTCTCAATATC
Source organism: Cupressus sempervirens (assembly GCA_028749045.1). NCBI lineage: Eukaryota > Viridiplantae > Streptophyta > Pinopsida > Cupressales > Cupressaceae > Cupressus > Cupressus sempervirens. The sequence continues at coordinate 691,644,338 of CM053793.1, forward strand.
AGAATATTGTCTAGGTTTACTTAAACTAAGTCTGCCAAGAACTTCTCTTTGTTTAATTAGCTTACTACCATTTCCACTAGAAAGCTACCTGTTTACAAGAGGCATCGAAGTATCACAAAATTTAGCAATGTTACACCCATTCTAAACCACACTAGCTATAATTTCAGATGTCTTGGTTTGCTACACAAAAACACAACCATTTTTTTTTTTTGACAGACCCTTTCCACGAGATTTTTGTGGATACTTAGAAGTGACTAAACATGCAAAACTTTTTGCAGCTAGATACTCTTTTCCAGGAGGCATTTTTGCAAAGCGTTTTTGCTTAAGAAAAATGTCAGCCTTCTTAAGCTGTAACTTCGTGCATTTCTTCCTTTCAATGGATCATTTCTTCCTCAAAATATGCATTGCTCTTAGAAGAAAATGCCTCCTAAAAGACAATGCTTGTAAAAACTGAGGACATGGAAGATGCTTCATAAGCTTCAATTTGTTTCTACTAACGAGGTAGTGGTTGTCCTCATGGTGTTTTTGGTACTTTTGGCTAGAAATACATTTATTTTCTTGACTATATTTCAACAACCTATGTGGATGCATAGATTTTACACATGAACCATTCATTTGCCTTCCCTTATAGAGAAAAGTACCATTTTTGCCTCCCTGCCAAAAGGAACATATAAAGATTCATTAGGACTAAAAGCAATTTTCTCAAAAACAAACATATACACTACAACATTAATACAGAAAACAAGCACCTGAAATAAGGAACCATCTTCTAGGGATAGAAGCTTAGTAGCCTCACTCTCATTATCAATAGAATTGTGGACCACACTACCATTCTCTAGATGCTCACTAGCTACAAGTTTACCATTTTAATCATTTTTTGGAAGTTTAGTAGCATGATGCCGAGTAATAATACCTGTCAAACCATTTGTAGAATGTTTGACATTCTCATGACTGTTACCATTAATTTTTGAATAAGCTTTAGAATTTCTACCAATATAGTTCTCATTATCATTGCTCACATCATAGTTCTGAGAATGTCTAACAACCATATCATTAAAATTATCCACAAAATCAGTTCCCTTTATTTTAGATTCTTGCTTCTTAACATTATTACTAGACCCATTCAATGTGCATCCATTACTTATGGTATGACTTGAGAAGACATTATTTGTTTGAATACCATTGGTTCTTGGAGGCACCATCTTTAATGTAACATCATGATCTATTGATGATCTAGATTTACTGCATGACTGGCCAGAACTTGTGTTCTTTTCTAGACTTTCTGAAATGAAATTGACATTTGACAAATTTTCTACCTATTGGGGATCTTGTTTACATCAGCAACACTAAAAGAGATTGCTAACGTTTGGAAAGAATGCATGTTTTCTTTCACCTAGGGGGCATATGAATCTTGTAAGTGGTTTTCCTTTGGATGTCCAATGTTTAATGACACCCTCTTCTTTAGTTTAGAACCATTATACTGAGATTCAGACCCACCTATTGTTTGAATGCTAGTTTTCTTATCTCGTATATAGAATAGCATGTAAGCTTTCTGGGAAAGCACACTTTTCTCACTGACTAAATAGACCTAGAGTAAAAAATGTCATAAGAATAACTTCAATCAGTCTAAGCAACTTCAGTATAACTAGTGTTATCGTATAAAGAAAAGGTTCTACATAAAATTGTAGTTCTTTTGTGTATTTTTTTATACACAAATTATAATGAGTTTGCTCCACAAAATTAAACATGTCTTTACAAGTGTAGCAAATGTATACCCGATTATCATCTAAAGCATGCCAGATGCCTATGGATGAACGAATAAAGCAGAAATAATGACCAGAATGTGTGCTCTAGCCATCATGAACAAGAACACCATAAAGAGTGTACTTAAAATTGCCCTCTTGTGATTGATCAATAGACAGAGAAACTAGAATATCATTCAAATGTGAAAAATTTATTAAAAAACTAGTAGATATTACAAAAAATATATTATTAGATTGCACTAAAAATGTGATCCACTAGCAAATAATATTGTAAGGGCTATTTACATGTGAACTGCTAACAAATGGTTTGAGATCCAATGTACAACCAAAGTCTAATATTTTGTCAATTTTTCCTCCAGATCCAACTACACTGAAGCACTTGATATGAATTGCAAGAACATGTGTTGCTTTATAAATTTTGAGTTGTTTTAGAGCCTTCACTTTTACTTTGCACCGTTCACATTGATATCTTTTCACACCCCCATCTAACTGCTCCACTTCCGTGTAATGGGATAATGCTTTCAACAAGGAATCTTCTTGAATGATCTCTAGGCTCAAATCTAAGAAAGGATCAAATTTATTTGAGCAATAAGAACATTGTGTGCACTTCACCTACAAGCCAAGTTGAAGAAATTGTTAATGAATAAAATACTTTTCTAGGACTATAACCTAGAGTTCCCAGCATAAAAATAATTTTGAAAGGTTTAAGTGACTCATAAAATCCCATTTATGAAATGAACAGTAAATCCTAGAGATGTCTATAAGACCCTCTCTATTCCCTCAATAATATTAAAAAAGATGATATTTAGATATGAATAACCTCTTTTCATGTCTTCTTACAGTCACTCATCCTTGTTAACAAAGTGTTAGAGCTTGTAATTTTAGTCGTCACCTATCAAATTTTTGTCCCAAGTCATCCCTCTGAAGTTGAACTTGAAGTCGTAATTTACTTCAACTTCAGGTTAAAAGTCTTGTTGGTCTTCCATGTAATAGGCACACTAGTTTTATCAAGTCGACCTTTGTAAGCTTGAAGTCCAAGTTGATGTTGAAACTGATCACTCAAAACTTCAACTTCAATTTCAGTGTTGATTTTGTCCACTAACGATTTTTGTATGCAAATTAAAGATTGCCGAGCCATTCCAAATTGGGTCCCAACATAATGTTTTCCCTAAGCACCTAAATTCATATGCGAGGAAATCTAAAGCGGCACATATTCACCCTGAGCAATACTTATGGAGTATTAATGGTGTCATTTAATGATTACCTGTTATGGGAAGATGCGTGCGGATTTGATAGGGTATTTAAAGCAAGAACACCCGCAACACCTTTTCCTATGAATGTCACACAAATGAGCAATCATAATTTTTACTTGTTAAATCTGTCCTGTGATCCTTTGTCCATATCATTCTTTAAATGCATGCAATTACCCTTTCCCACTCATCTCATTTTCTCCAAGAAAAATCTCGGTGCTTTTGGGTAAGAGAGGCGAATTTTAGGCTGTGTCCTTGTCAAACTGTAAGTGCATCTCCATTTCCCCTTTGCATTTTGGTTGTAATTTGCTTTGTTTTGAAAGTATTTTAAAACCTGGTTCTGTAGATTTGCTATCATAATAATCATGACACTTTTTCGGCCAAAAATGCCCAAATTGGAGAAGCCTCCATTACTCAGTTCCTTGCCTGAAATTTTTGATACATTTTTGGTTAATATAAATTTTCCTGAAGTCATCGAAAGAGCCAAAACTTCTCTGTCAAGTCCCATTTAACAGAGGCTAGTTGATAGTGGTTTTTTAGAAGCCACCACTTTTCCCGCTGCTATCCAATACCCTGAATGTATCCTTGAGTGTGCAAATCATTTTGACCCTATTTTGGGGTGTGTTAAGAAAGCCTCAGGGGAAGTAGTTGTCAAAATCAATAGAACCAATGTAAATTCCACCCTCAGAATCCCTCATAAAGAATCCTATGGGCCTTGGACATTCGAGGAGGCTGAGCACCTGTATGCAACAAATAAAACCAGCTATGAAACCAAGATTTCCTAGTCCTGGCTCTTGAAGCCCATAGAGGGAGGTTCTATGTTATCCAAACCACTGACTATCGAGCATTTCATCAAAGAGATTGCAGATATTGTCCTCTTTTTGAATAGAATTAAAGGAAATGAACATGCTTTCCACTCAGAATCTTGGATGTATTTCTTTATATAGAAGATAGTGGAGGGAGTCAAGTTCATTGATTGGTCAGACCTCATAGCTGAGAACTTGCACAAGGGCCTGATTAATGTGACCAATTATGGTCCATTCTTCTTGTCTTCTTACCTGATCTACATCCTAGCAATGTCCAAAGATTGGGACTTTCTCCCACATTCACCTTGGATAGATGACATGCCTATTTATCAGTATTACAGTGATCTCCAAGAAGACACAGTATGTAAAGAATTTAAGAAAATCAATGATGTCTTTTTAGGGAAATTGGCTTTTAAACTACAAGGCCGAGAGAATGATAGGATGTCAGAGGAAGCCAAACAAGCTATTCAAATTTATGGTTGCTATTTTATTCAGTTTCCTAGATTTACCTATATCAGAGTAGGTGGTTTTCCTGGTGAACCCTTGAAACTACCACACTACTGTTCAGACTCCATGGTGTTATCAGAATTGTATAGACAGTTTTCCTCTCTCGTTGAGTCCTTTCAAATTTCTAAGAAATCCTCTTCAGTATTCTTTCCAATTGAAATTGGACATTATAGATGCCCTAGTGTGAAAGAGGCTCTATTATCAGCCATGTCATTAACCCGCTTGTGTCTTAAACATTTCACCTCTTGGCTAGATTTTGATTACACTAGATTTACCAAAAATAATGTCAAAAATGAATTTGCTCTGTTTCACTCCCCATAGCTAGAGGATTTTAGGATGAATTGCCACAATGAATTTGAGGTGAGGAAGAGGCTCTGGTCACGCTTAACTATTAAGCAGGTCATCATGTTCAACGTGGAGCTGGATACTTGTGGGTTGAAGGATGATGACTCTGAGGAAATAGTTGATCAATTTTACATAGATCAAATTGAATACATGCCCATTCCCAAAATTGACTGGGAGAAAAGAGAAGAGAATGATATGTATGCCCATACCAAGGATGTGATAGCCAGAACTCCCAAATGGATAAAATCAAGGGCAACAGTTACTCCAAGCTTTTCTGAGAAATCTTCAAGGAGCAGAGATAAAAGAGTTGCCCAAAAGAAAACTAATCAAAGTGTCCCTAAATTGGTTGTAGGTCCACTTGAGGTCGAAGCTGAAGCAGTTTCGAAAACAATTCAACTTCAGGTTCAAGAGGAGACTCTAAAGAGTAAAAGGATAACTCGTTCGAGTACAAAGAAGACACTGATCACTAAAAGTAAGAGCACTATAACTGTGGACCTTGAGGCAATAGAAGACCCACCCATGGCAGACAATTTACCAGAGCCTCAGAGCTTGTCAGTGACCGCCGACAATCAACAAGGTAACCTCACTATAGTCAATATTTCCTCCACTAAAAAAAAAGAACAAGCAACTCCCAAATGGCTAGAGACATCAATGGAAAAGAAAAGAAGCATTGTTCCCATATCCATGCCAATTGATGACCTGTTTAGCAAGTGCCTTGGTAAGACACCTAAAGTGAAAAAAGCAAGAATAGAGTCAAGGATCAACTTTGACAAAACTTCAGGGCAGTGGGTGATTAAAATAGCCACACCACCTAATGGAAGTGCTCAAGACTCCATAGCTCCTTAGGATTATTAGATAACCAAGGTCAACCTTGGAAAGGAAAATCACGAGATAGATATGAAATTCTTCGAAGATCCAACAAGAAGATCACAAAAAGGGTGTGGAAAGACGGGCAAGATAAGTAAGAGATGAAGGAAACAATTAAGAACATGGTGCAGTATATTAATGCTATCTTGCATCCTAAAGCCAAGCCAATCTGTGAGATGTCAGCCATTGTTGACATATCCTCTGCAACCAACCAGCAATCGCTAGAGAATTTATGCAAGTGCAAACTAGTATCCAAAGTAGCAGGTGAATGGGTACAAGATGTTCTGCTTAATAATATAAAACACATTGGACATTTAGATCATGCCTCAAAGGAGATATTAAATATTACTAAAAAGGTGGAGGTGAGTAATGATGGATATGAAAAAGAGAAGAATAACTAGGCAAAAGTGGTAATATCGCTAGAAGATGTGCAGGAATTCGGGTTGCAAAAATTTCAAGCTAAATGTCTTGTAGAGGGTCTTGATGAAAAAACTTTTTATGTCATAAAAGATTGCATCGAATGGTGAAATGAAGCATTGGCACAAGGGGTATCTGAAATCAAAGAAGCATTGCAAGAACTTAAGGTTATAGTTCAGATTATTTAGAATGACCTTAAGTGGTTTGTAAAATAATTCATGGAAAGAGAAGATGACTCCATTGCCCAATCAGATGAGATAATCAAAGAAGTCCAAAAGAAATTTTAGGAATGGTAGGACAAGAGGACACCGGTCAAGTAGGATTTCTCAAATGTGGCTCACACTGAAGCTATGTTAATTATCAACTTGGAGCACTTGGAGATGCACGAAGAAAGGGTTGCTAAATTGAAAAAGATGAAGGAAATTTGGAAACAAAGGCTCACCTACATTGGTCTTCCACATCAATCCATTATTTCTGCCTTTTCAACTGCCTATGAAATGTGGAAGCTGGCAAGAGGAGTGGTTTGTGGCAATAGTCTAAACTAATCAAGAACTGCTTAGCTATAGTTTCTTTACCATTCAATTTTCTTGCATTTTCAGTTATTAGGTATTCGAAGAGACAATTAACTCCTGGCAGGATAATTTTTGGCTCAAGTCGAGCCCCATGCCTATAAATGTAATAATTAGTATTGTTTGAGGGGTTTGAATTTCTCCAGTAGACTGGTAGACAGAACTACTTTTGTTTTACAATTTTATTTCCAGTTTATAAGTAACATTTCAGAACTTCAACAGATACTTGAAACTCTAAAGTTTGATTTTGAGTTGAAAGCTTTGTAAGTGGGTATTTTTGTCTACTTATTTTTAGTATTTCTATAGATACTATTTAAGCTTTTAGCCGCATCTGTTATCAATTTTGAAAATGTGAATTCTAAATTTGGAAATTCTGTGGGAAATGAGTTCATGAAATTTGCTTGCTCGATAATTAAATTATTTAGCTATGTGGATCATTTTGATAATTAAAGTCGAGTGGTTCTTCTGCATTAAGGTTTGTTTCATATTGATGAGATAAAATAAGTTATTCCAACATGTCCAGTAGATTACATTCTTAGAGAGTTATTCTGTTGAGTTTATTTAGTTAAAACTTTCAATGCAATAAAGGTAGTTGCACCTGTTTCATTTGAAGAAATTTTAAGCAGAGAATTCCTAAATTATTCAAGTAGGAATTCTTTTTTTAGTTTACATTCTTTTCTTAGTTTTGATATATGAGCATCCATGGGAAAAACTGTTTACTAACAATTTTTGGTGACTCCGCTAGGGACTAATAAAATGGTGTTACTGCATCATGAAGTTTTCCCAGTACTTCAACCAGGCTTAGGGTTCAATAAAAAACAAGAAGATATCATTTCTAACTTAAGTGCACTAGCCTAGAAACTCAGAACAAGCGTAGAGAAATTTACACAAGTTAATCAAGTGCTTGAAAGAGAGGAAGAAAGGGCTGAACTCATTAGGGGTGTACCTATTGCTAACGAGGAAGCAATAGTGGATAGACTAGTTCCAAGAGCATTCTGAGTATTACATATTAACCTATACAGTGATAAGCTGGCTAGCAAAAGGTATACTCAAAGCGAAGAAAGGAAGGGATTCATTGATGAATCTTATGAGTTTGTAAAAAGTCTCAATTTTGCTCCTGATCTCTCTCAGAAGCAAAAGAATTCTATCAAGAGTAAAAGTAGGCCAACTTCTCCTAGCAAACCAAATCCTGTAGCTGTAAACCTTCAAGCATTAATTCTACCTGGGACATTAATACCTTCTCATTTAAACATCTAGCCTTTGCACCTCATTTTCCCTACAATGGCTGCTAATCCTTGGGGCACGCAAGTGGGCCCCTTACTTCTTGGAGGTAACCTACACCCACTTCCTAAAGGTGCGAAAGATGTATTGCCTAAATTCTATGGTGATTGAAAGAAATCAACTGATGAGCACCTTAATGCCTTTAATACCTCATGTGTTGTCCTTGTTGTGGCTCATGAAGATGTAGCTATGAGATTATTTGTGCAAACTCTAATTGATGATGTGACAAATTGGTTTCATTATCTACCTCAAGGATCTATTACCGACTGGAATCATATGCATACTACTTTCAAGGATAGATTCAAATCCTTTGAAGATGAACATACCTTGCTACTTCAGCTGACTCAATTGAAAAAGGAGGTACACGAACCCATGACAGATTTTGTAGAAAAATTCAATAAGATAATTCATAAGATTCCTGCTACCAAGAGACCTAATGATGAAAACCATAAAGGATTCTTTGTTAATGCGATGCCTCCAGACATTAGTTTTCATTTGAGGAGAAACAGAGTAGCAGATGTTGAGGCAGCTCAAAGATTAGCCGTTGAACTAGAAGATGATCTTTTAGCTGTAGGAAAATGGAAGAAGGAAATGCAAGGTTCTAAAACTCAATCACCTTCCTCAGAAAAGTCAGACCCATTAGATCAAAAGTTAATCAATAATGTGATGACTCTTAAGAAAGAACTCCCTAAAATGAACACACCATACCAAGATATCCCAAGAAAATATCCAGGCCAAAGTAGTTATCAGGGGAAACAATTTGCATTACCCTCAAGTCAACAAAGATTACAGATTGAAGCTCCACCCAGCAAAAACAACATGTGTGTCTTCCATCTTACAAATGACCATGAGGGAACTTCTTGCCCTAAAAATATCAGATATCAGCAACTAGAAGTAGAAAGGGTGGCTTCCACTAATGTGATAATAGAAGAAGAATCTTTTGAGGAACCTGGCGACTCTTTAAATTATTACCTTGAGTACGAATTTGATTCTGACAGAGGTGATGATATTTTATTAACCTTAGAAGAAGCTTCATGTTCAGTCTTAACCCGAGGGCAATGAACTGCAGCAACTGATATTCATGGCAAAGGTATTTCAATTCCAACTCAGGCTAAAGAGCAAAAAGTAAAAGGGAGTAATGAGAATAAGTCATCACCTGTCTTTACAACTACTCCTTAAATCCTAAAAAGGGTATCTGATCCCAATTCCTCATTTGACATCGTGGAGTTTTGTAAGACATCCAAGATACAAATTTCTCCTATGAAATATTTAAGAATGAATCCTAGTGAATTTGATAAGTTGATTGAATATGTTAACCAGTCATCCCCTGATAAAGTAGCTAAGAAAATCAAAGAAGTCAAGGTCCAACAAGGTAGTGAAGTAGTTGCTGAAGGCAAAAAAGATCTCTCCAAAGGAAAGAAACTAGAAGCACAAAAGTCTCATGATCAGGAGGAGGTAATTCAAACAGACTCCATTAGTCCTGAACCTTCTTATAACTGCAAGTCTGATCCATTTTATGTTTCCCTCTTTCTTCATGGGTTTAAATTGAGTAACTACATCATAGATTCAGGGGCCTCTGATAATATAATGCTAGCAGTTGTAGCAAAAGCTTTAGATCTGCCTTTAACCAAAATATTTGGCAAATGTTATTCCATGGATTCCAAACAGGTACCATTAGTGGGTCAAATTAAAGATGCCCAAGTGGCATTAGCTGCTTACCTAGAGAAAAGGGTTAAACTCACCATCCTAGTAGCAGATATCCCCACAAGTTATGGCATTCTTCTTAGTCAAACTTTCTATCGAGACCTAGGAGGGGAAGTTAAGATGGATTGGTCTCAAGCGATATTGCCTATTAGGAAAGAGAAAGTAACCCTATTACCTAAAACCAAATCTAAATATATAGTCTTCCCATTTGATGACCCCAAATCTCAAATCCTTTATTAGGAGATAGATTTTGATAACTATTTAATTCTTCTGAAGATGAGAAAACAGGTGAGAAACCATTGGATGAAGATTTGTTATGGACTCTCAAGTTTGATGGGAGCTGTTGTTTGAATGGATCTGGAGCTGGTATAGTGCTCATATCACCTGATAATCAAAAATTTCCTTTTTCTTATAAGCTTTCCTTTGAAAATACTAATAACATAGCTGAGTATGAAGCCCTACTCCTCGGCATCGAAGAGGCCAAAAGGAAGAACATCAAGCTATTGAAAGCCAGAGGAGATGCAGAGCTAATTGTAAAACAAGTGAAAGGCATGTTTACAGTCAAAAAATAGAGATTGAAACATTACAGGAACTGCATGTGGGATGAAATTGAAAGTTTTGATGCCTTTGGAATTGAAGCCATTCCTCGAGAGCTAAGTGACAAAGCAAACTCCTTAGCAGTTTCAACTTCCTTATTAATTCCTCATCCTGATTTCATAGACTAGAAGTATTCAGTGGAGATCATCCACAGGCCAAGTGTTCTTGACAATAATAGCAATTGGCAAGTTATCAAAGATGATGCTCATATTAATGCCTTTTTGCAAAGTGTTGAAAATTTTTCTATGAATTACTTTGAAGGTTCAGATGTAGGATGCAAAGAGTTTTGTCTTGATCCACATGAAGAAGGTGATATGGTGCAATTAAAAGGGAATTTTATACCTAAAGGCTTAGTTGAGCTTGAAAAGCTTTTTGATAGGAAAGATACCTTCCTAGCTTAGGATTTAATACCTAGAGAAGATCCAAGTGCTGATTATGAAAAAGTGAATCTAGTTGATAAGCATAGCCTCAAAATCATTAATCTGGGAACCCGTTATGATGAAGGTGAGAAAGCTAGATTCATAAAGCTCCTATCAAAATAAATAGACATTTTTGCCTGGTCTTATGATGATTTGAAAACTTTTAGAAATGGTAAATACAAACACCATATTACTCTGAAACCAGGAACTTCTCCTTTTAGGCAAAAATTGAGAACATATAATCCAAATGTTTTTGATGCCATATTTAGGGAAATAGATAAGATGCTTAAAGCTCGAATTATTTTTCCAATCCACCATTCCACATGGGTGGTGAACATAGTGCCAGCTAGAAAGAAAAACAGAGAAATAAGGATTTGTGTTGATTTCAGAAATCTTAATCAAGCTAGTTTGAAAGACAACTTCACCTTACCAATAATGGATCAAGTTCTTCAAACAGTTACTAGTTCAGAAATGATGTCTTTCTTAGATGGCTTCTTAGGTTATAACCAGATAGAAGTTGCTAAAGAAGATCAACACAAAATGGCATTTACAACACCATGGGAACTTTTTCTTACAAAAGAATGCCTTTCAACTTAATAAATGCTAGTGCCACTTTCCAATGAGCTATGAGTTCAACCTTTGGTAATTTATTGGATAGATGTATTATAGTATATCTGGATGATAAGACAGTGTTTTCTAGGAGATGGAAGAAACACCTAAAAGACTTGAGGAAATTTCTCTAGAAATGCAGAGATCATGGAATCTCATGAAATCCCAAGAAATCAATTTTTGCTGTGACTAAAGGGAAGTTACTTGGACACATGGTCTCAAAAGAAGGAATCAAAATTGACCCAGAAAGAGTGAAATCCATTCAGCAATTATGCCTCCCTATCAATAGAAATGGTGTAAAATCCTTCTTTGGATAGATCAATTTTTTGAGAAAATTTGTGCCAGACTTTGCAGAGGTTGTCAAACCTATGGCTAAGCTACTCAGTGAGAAGCAAAACTTGAAGTTGGATGAACTAGCATCAAAAGCATTCAAAGATGTAAAAGAAGCTATTGTGAAAGCCCCAACGCTATTTCATCCTAATTTTTAAAGAGATTTTATAATTTACTATTATGCTTCTGAGCACACACTATCAGGCATGCTACTTCATAAGAACGACAAAAGGGAAGAGACACCCATCTCTTTTATGAGCATACCTCTAAAGAAACACGAACTCAACTACTCATTATTTGAAAAATAAGCATTCACTATGGTAAAAGTAGTAAAGTACTTCAGATATTACATTTTGCACTCTCATTCTATAGTATATGTGCCATTCACAGCAGTCAAAAGCATTCTCACACAACAAGATGTAGCAGTCAACAATCGAGCAACATGGGTAGAAAAAGTCTAGGAATTTGACTTGGATATCTGTCCAACTAAATTAGTCTAAGGAAAAGGCCTGTGTAAACTCATTGTAGAAGGAGAGAAAGAAGAATCATATCCCTCTTGTTTGTTTGTAGGTCTCAAGGATGAATGGTATTTAGATATTGCCTATTTCTTGACATACCAAAGGTGTCCTAATCACCTCAAAGGGAAAGACCAGCACACACTTCAACTTAGAGCAGCTAAATTTATTATAATTGATGATACCTTATATAAGAGAGGGCTAGATGGCATGTTTCTAAGATGCATTGACATTGATCAATAGGATAAGTTGCTGAGAACTTTCCATGATGGAGCTTGTGGGGGCCATTTTTTGTCAATAGTGATAGCATTCAAGATCCTAAGAAGTGGATATTATTGGCCAGGTATGTTTAAGGCTGCTTATCATTGGGTTAGAAATTGTGAAAAGTGTCAATTGTTTACTAGGATACCACAGTTAGCCACCTTGCCTTTGAAACCAGTGATCATAGAAGAACCATTTCAACAATGGGGGTTAGATTTTATAGGACCCATTAATCTAGCTTCAAATGCGGGACATACACACATACTCATTGCTACTGATTATTTTACAAAATGGGTAGAGGCCATTCCTATTAAAGCAACAACTTCACAAGTAGTGTGCAAATTTTTGATTGAGAACATTTTGACCTGTTTTGGCACTCCCAGCAAAATAGTGATAGATAATGCACAAAATTTTTCATCCATAGAGATCTAGTTATGTTGGTACGATCATGGAATCCATTTGTCACATTCTTCGAATTACTTTCCTCAAGGCAATGGACAAGCAAAGTCCATAAATAAAAACTTGGTCAACATTATGAAGAAATTGGTGGATGACAAACGAAAAGACTGGCACAAGAAGTTGTATGAAGTAGTTTGGGCTGACAAAACCTCTCCTAAAAGAGCCATAGGTATGACACCTTTCGAACTGGTATATGGAGTTGAAGCACAACTATCCCTGCCTCTGGAATTAGCCACTTTTAATTTACAGAAGGCAATCGAAGGAGAAGTATTTCAGTCTTCCATTGAGAAGAGAATATTATATCTCCAAAAGATAGAAGAAGAGAGGAGGGAGCTAGTAGATCATATCACAAATCACCAGGCAAGAGTCAAAAATATTTTTGATCAAAAAGCAATACCTCAAAAACTCATGAAAGGAGATCAAGTCCTACTATGGGATAAAAGGAAAGAACCTAAAGGAGCTCATTCTAAGTTCCAAAGCTTATGGAAAGGACCGTTTGAAATATCTAAGGAACTAGGTTCAAATGCCTTCAAGCTGCAATATCCAAATGGTGATGAACTTCCCTTGTCCTTCAATGGGAAAGATCTCAAACTATATCATCTTTAGGTCTATCCCACATTTCATTGTAAATATCATCTTTTGGCTTTCTTTCCTTTCTTGTTGAGTTTAGTGTGTTGTGTTGTTATCTTTTGAGTCGATCTGCAAGCCTTAGAGCCTGGGTTCATTCATGATCCTTTCAGTCTCATTCCCCAACAAGAGCCGATTGTTAGAGCTTGTAATTTTAGTCGTCACCTATCAAATTTTTGTCCCAAGTCATCCCTTTGAAGTTGAACTTAAAGTCATAATTTACTTCAACTTCAGGTTCAAAGTCTTGTTGGTCTGCCATGTAATAAGCACACTAGTTTTATCGAGTCGACCTTTGTAAGCTTGAAGTCCAAGTTGATGTTGAAACCAATCACTCAAAACTTCAACTTCAATTTTAGTGTTGATTTTGTCCACTAATGATTTTTGTATGCAGATTAAAGATTGCCAAGCCATTCCAAGGTGGGTCCTAGCATAATGTTTTCCCAAAGCACCTGAAGTCATATGCAAAGAAATCTAAAGCAGAACGTATTCACTCTGAGCAATACTTATGGAGTATTAATGGTGTCATTTAATGATTACTTGTTATAGGAAGATGTGTTCAGATTTGACAGGGTATTTAAAGCAAGAACACCTGCGGCACCTTTTCCTATGAATGTCACACGAATGAGAAATCATAATTTTTACTTGCTAAATCCATCCTGCGATCCTCTGTCCATGTCATTCTTTAAATGCATGCAATTACCCTTTCCCACTCATCTCATTTTCTCCAAGAAAAATCTCGATGCTTTTGGGTAAGAGAGGCAAATTTTGGGCTATGTCCTTGTCAAACTGTAAGTGCATCTCCATTTCCCCTTTGCATTTTGGTTGTGCGTTGCTTTGTTTTGAAAGTATTTTAAAACCTAGTTCTATAGATTTGCTGTCATAATAATCATGGCACTTTTTCAGCCAAAAATGCACAAATTGGAGAAGCCTCCATTACTCAGTTCCTTGCCTAAAATTTGTGATACATTTTTGGTTAGTAAAAATTTGCCTAAAGTTGTCGAAAGAGCCAAAACTTCTCTGTCAAGTCCCATTTACCAGAGGCTAGTGGATAGTGGTTTGTTAGAAGCCACCACTTTTCCTACTACTATCTAATACCCTAAATGTATCCTTGAGTGTGCAAATCATTTTGACCCTATTTCGAGGTGTGTTAAGAAAGCCTCAGGGGAAGTAGTTGTCAAAATCAATGGAACCATTTTAAATTCTGCCCTTAGAATCCCTCATAAAGAATCCTATGAGCCTTGGACATTCGAGGAGGCCGAGCGCCTATATGCAGCAAATAAAAATAGCTATGACACCAAGATTGCTCAGTCTTGTCTCTTGAAGCCCACAAAGGGGGCTTCTAGGTTACCAAAACCACTAACTATCGAGAATTTCATCAAAGAGATTGCATATATTGTCCTCCTGTTGAATAGAATTAGAGGAAATGAACATGCTTTCTACTGGGAATCCTAGATGTATTTTTTTATACAGAGGATAGTGGAGGGAGTCAAGTTCATTGATTGGTCAGACCTCATAGCTGAGAACTTGCACAAGGGCCTGATTAATGTGACCAACTGTGGTCCATTCTTCTTGTCTTCTTACCTGATCTACATCCTAGTGGCATCCAAAGATTGGGACTTTCTCCCACATTCACCTTGGATAGATGACATGCCTATCTATCAGTATTACAGTGATCTCCAAGAAGACACAGTATGTAAAGAATTTAAGAAAATCAATGATGTCTTTTTAGGGAAATTGGCTTTTGAACTACAAGGCCAAGAGAATGATAGGATGTTAGAGGAAGCCAAACAAGCTATTCAAATTTATGGTTGCTATTTTATTCAGTTTCCTAGATTTACCTATATCAGAGTAGGTGGTTTTCTTGGTGAACCCTTGGAACTACCACGCTACTGTTCAGACTCCATGGTGTTATCAGAATTGTGTAGACAGTTTGCCTCTCTCGTTGAGTCCTTTCAAATTTCTAAAAAATCCTCTTTAGTATTCTTTCCAATTGAAATTGGACATTATAGATGCCCTAGTGTGAAAGAAGGTCTATTATCAGCCAAGTCATTGACCCGCTTGTGTCTTAAACATTTCACCTCTTGGCTAGGTTTTGATTACACTGGATTTACCATAAATAATGTCAAAAATGCATTTTCTCTGTTTCACTCCCCATAGCTAGAGGATTTTAAGGTGAATTTCCATAATGAATTTGAGGTGAGGAAGAGGCTCTGGTCACGGTTAACTATTAAGCAGGTCATCATGTTCAACGTGGAGCTGGATACTTGTGGGTTGAAGGATGATGACTCTGAGGAAATAGTTGATCAATTTTACATAGATCAAATTGAATGCATGCCCATTCAAAAAATTGACTGGGAGAAAAGAGAAGAGAATGATGTGTATGCTCGTACCAAGGATGTGATAGCCAAAACTGCCAAATGGATAAAATCAAGGGTGGCAGTTACACCAAGCTTTTTTGAGAAATATTCAAGGAGCAGAGATAAAAGAGTTGCCCAAAAGAAAACTAATCAAAGTGTCCCTCAATTTGTTGCAAGTCCACTTGAAGTCGAAGTTGAAGGAGTTCCGAAAACACTTCAACTTCAGGTTCAAGAGGAGACTCCGAAGAGTAAAAGGATAACTCGCTCGAGTACGAAGAAGGCACTGATCACTAAAAGTAAGAGCACTATAACTGTGGACCTTGAGGCAATAGAAGACCCACCCATGGAAGACAATTTACCAAAGCCTCAGAGCTTGTCAACGACTGCCAACAATCAACAAGGTAACCTCACTATAGTCAATATTTCCTCCACTACATAAAAAGAATAGGCAACTCCCAAATAGCTGGAGACATCAATGGAAAAGAAAAGAAGCATTGTTCCCATATCCATTCCAATTGATGACCTGTTTAGAAAGTGCCTTTGTAAGATGCCTAAAGTGAAAAAAGCAAGAACAGAGTCGAGGATCAACTTTGACAAAACTTCAGGGCGTTGGGTGCCTGAAATAGCCACACCACCTAATGTAAGTGATCAAGACTCCATAGCTCCTCAAGATTATTAGATAGCCAAGGTCAACCTTGGAAAGGAAAACCATGAGACAGATATGAAATTCTTTGAGGTATCCAACAAGAAGATCGCAGAAAGGGTGTGGAAAGACGGGCAAGATAAGCAAGAGATGAAGGAAACGATTAAGAACATGGCGTAGTATATTAATGCTATCTTGCATCCTAAAGCCAAGCCAATCTGTGAGATGTTAGCCATTGTTGATGTATCCTCTGCAACCAACCAGCAATCAGTAGAGAATTTACGCAAGTGCAAAGCAGTAGCCAAAGTAGGAGGTGAATGGGTACAAGATGTTCTGCTTAATACTATAAAACACATTGGACATTTAGATCACACCTCAAAGGAGATATCAAATATTACTAAAAAGGTGGAGGCGAGTAATGATGGATATGAAAAAGGGAAGAATAACTAGGCAAAAGTGGTAATATCGCTAGAAGATGTGCAGGAATTTGGGTTGCAGAAATTTCAAGCTGAATGTCCTGTAGCGGGTCTTGATGAAAAAACTCTGTATGTCATAAAAGATTGCATCGAATGGTGAAATGAAGCACTGGCACAAGGAGTATCTAAAATCAAAGAAGCATTGCAAGAACTTAAGGTTATAGATTAGATTATTCAAAATGACCTTATGTGGTTTGTAAAACAATTCATGGAAAGAGAAGATGACTCTGTTGCCCAATCAGATGAGATAATCAAAGAAGTCCAAAAGAAATTTTAGGAATGGCAGGACAAGAGGACACCAGTCAAGTAGGATTTCTCCAACGTGGCTCACACTGAAGCTATATTAATTATCAACTTGAAGCACTTGGAGATGCACGAAGAAAAGGTTACTGAATTGAAAAAGATGAAGGAAATTTGGAAACAAAGGCTCGCCTACATTGGTCTTCCACATCAATCCATTATTTTTTCCTTTTCAACTGCCTATGAAACATGGAAGCTGGAAAGAGGAGCAGTTGTTGATGACAATCCAAACTAATCAGGAACCGCTTAGCTATAGTTTCTTTACCGTTTGATTTTCTTGCATTTTTAGTTATTAGGTATTCCACGAGACAATTAACTCCTAGTGGGATAATTTTTGGCTCAAGTCCAGCCCCATGCCTATAAATGTAATAATTAGTATTGTTTGAGGGGTTCAAATTTCTCCAGTAGACTGGTAGATAGAACTACTGTTGTTTTATAGTTTTATTTGCAGTTTATAAGTAACATTTTAGAACTTCAACAGATACTTGAAACTCTAAAGTTTGATTTTGAGTTGAAAGCTTTGCAAGTGGGTACTATTGTTTACTTATTTTTAGTATTTCTATAGATACTATTTAAGCTTTTAGCCGCATCTGTTATCAATTTTTAAAATGTAAATTCTGAATTTGGAAATTCTGTGGGAAATGAGTTCATGAAATTTGCCTGCTCGATAATTTAATTATTCAGCTATGTGGATCATTTTGATAATTAAAGTCGAGTGGTTCTTCTGCATTAAGGTTTGTTTCGTATTGATGATATAAAATAAGTTGTTCCAACATCTCCAACAAATTACATTCTTAGAGAGTCATTCTGTTGAGTTTATTTAGTTAAAACTTTCAATGCAATAAAGGTAGTTGCACCTATTTCATTTGAAGAAATTTTAAGCAGAGAATTCATAAATTATTCAAGTAGGAATTCATTTGTTAGTTTACATTCTTTTCTCAGTTTTGATATCTGAACATCCATTGGAAAAACTTTTCACTAACAGTTTTTTGTGACTTTGCTGGGGACCGATAAAATGGTGTTACCACATCATGAAGTTTTCCTAGTACTTCAAGCAGGATTAGGGTTCGATAACACACAAGAAGATATCATTTCTAACTTAAGTGCACTAGCCTAGAAACTCAGAACAAGCGTAGAGAAATTTACACAAGTTAATCAAGTGCTTGAAAGAGAGGAAGAAAGGGTTGAACTCATTAGGGGTGTACCTATTGCTAACGAGGAAGCAATAGTGGATAGACTAGTTCCAAGAGCATTTTGAGTATTACATATTAACCGATACAATGATAAGTTGGCTAGCAAAAGTTATACTCAAAGTGAAGAAAGGAAGGGATTCATTGATGAATCTTATGAGTTTGCAAAAAGTCCCAATTTTTCCCTTGATCTCTCTTAGAAGCAAAAGAAGTCCATCAAGAGTAAAAGTAGGCCAACTTCTCCTAGAAAACCTACTACTGTAGCTATAAACCTTCAAGCATTAATTCTACCTGGGACATTAATACCTTCTCATTAAAAAATCCAGCCTTTGCACCTCATTTTCCATACGATGGCTGCTAATCCTTGGGGCATGCAAGTGGGCCCCTTAGCTCTTGGAGGTAACCTACACCCACTTCCTAAAGGTGCAAAAGATGTATTTCCTAAATTCTATGGTGATGGAAAGAAATCAACCAATGAGCACCTTAATGCCTTTAATACCTCATGTGTTGTCCTTGTTGTGGCTCATGAAGATGTAGTTGTGAGATTATTTGTGCAAACTCTAATTGATGATGCGGCAGACTGGTTTCATCATCTACCTCAAGGTTCTATTACCGACTGGAATCATATGTGTACTACTTTCAAGAATAGATTCAAATACTTTGAAGATGAACATACCTTGCTACTTCAACTAACTCAATTGGAAAAGGAGGTACACGAACCCATGAGGGATTTTGTAGCAAAATTCAATAAGATAATTCATAAGATTCTTGCTACCAAGAGACCTAATGATGAAAACCGTAAAGGATTCTTTGTTAATGCAATGCCTCCAGACATTAGTTTTTATTTTAGGAGAAATAGAGTAGCAAATTTTGAGGTAGCTCAAAGATTAGCTGTTGAACTAGAAGATGATCATTTAGCTGCAAGAAAATGGAAGAAAGAAATGCAAGGTTCTAAAACTCAATCACCTTCCTCAGAAAAGTTAGACCCATTAGTTCAAAAGTTAATCAATGATGTGATGACTCTCAAGAAACAACTCCCTAAAATGAACACACCATACCAAGATATCCCAAGAAAATATCTAGGCCAAAGTAGTTATCAGGGGAAACAATTTGCATTACCCTCAAGTCAACAAAGATTACAGATTGAAGCTCCACTCAGAAAAAACAACATGTGTGTCTTCCATCTTAAAAATGACCATGAGGGAACTTCTTGCCCTAAAAATATCAGATATAAACAACTAGAAGCACAAAGGGTTTGGGATGAAGATCTGAGGTTTTGAAGACAAGGAATCCTTTGTTGAGGCCTTGGAGTTGAATTATCCTCCTTGAGTGTTCCCAAGTGGTGATTCCAAGTTAGATAGATCTTGGATTGAAGGTAGTTTCTGAGGTTGGTGTATGAAGAAGAATTGATGGTAGGTATGGTGGTCATCATGGCTAAGGATACAAAGCATAATTAGGGGTACCAAATGTTCAAGACACAATGCAGATGTAAACATAAAATTTTTAAGGTTATTGTTTCAAGTGGTTCATTTACAAATCTTGCTTCATTTGAGATGGTTAAAAACTTGAATCTAAGAAGAATAGCACATGTTAGGACTTACAAAGCACAAGGATTGGATGTTGGATGTTGTGTTGATGTGAAGGGGCAAGCTTATGTTCCCTTCACCATTCGATCATATAATGATGTTGTACTATGTGACATTGTACCTTTGAGTGGTTTTCATATAATTTGAGGAAGGGCTTGGCAGGTTGAGAAGAGATCCCTACATGATGGTAGAAAGAACACCTACACTTTCACAAATAATGGAGAGAAGATGGTATTAAAACCATTGGAGGAGCACAAGACAACTTGGAAGGTGTCAAAGAGCATTGGAATCTTTCAGAGGGAAAGATTCCTAAGAAAAGAGGAACATGGTGAAGCAATGGAAGATGTTTTGATCAATAAGGATTATGCTTTGAAGAAAACAACTAATGAGAATGAGATTGAGGAAAAGAACCTCGAAAAGGATGATATGAAGACAAGTTGTCCATTTGGAGGACAAATAACAAATGAGCAACAGTCAAGTGTTGAAGAGCAAGGAGAAGCTAACACCAAAAAGGTTCAAAAGGTTGTAGCAGAGGTAAAGAGAAAGGATGCCGATGAAGATAGAAAAAGATTTGGTCTTGAAGGGCTTGAGGGAAAAGGAGATGATTGGAACAAAGATGAAAAGTACAAATACTAATGTAAATAGAAAATAAGCAAGGCTTGGAGAAGCAGATATGATATTGAATCATTCTATATGGTGTCCATTGAAAGTTGGACAAAGAAAATTCACAAAGACAATGATGATTGAATCGGATAGAACAGCCACCAACCAGGAGTTGGTATACCAAGGAAAATGGCAAGGGTGTGAAGACATGTTGTAGATAGTAGTAGAGGTCTCAAGATGCAAAGAGACTAAGGATGAGAAGACAATGGAGATGAAGAGCCTAGGGAAGGCTAAACAAGGTGATTATATTCCAAGCATGGAGAAGTATGAAAATATGAGTTATTTTTTGTTTGTTATTCTAATTTTGTTGCAAGAATATGAGAATATGATGGAGATTCGTAGTGTGAGGAAGATAGCAATAATTGGTAAGAGTTATTTTCTACAAGGAGCTTGTTATTGCTTCTTGTTTCTACTTATTGGGTTGATGACTACTAAGCCCAAAAAGAAGAAGCGAAGGGGTAGGAAGAATGGACATGTTATTCACAAAGGGATGTGGGAGAAGATGAATTATAGGTTTGACAAGGAGGATCCACACATGGATTAGCATATGAAGAAGGAAAGGATAGTCTTGAAGATTTTTAGGACACAAGAGGACACAAGAGTTTTAGGAGACAAGAGGAAACTACAAAGTACACCAAGAGCTATGAAGGAGATCATGAAGGTACCAAGGGAAATCAATGCCTAATGAAGACATATCAAGTCAATTGATGATGAATCATGGCTATTGAAGCCATTAAATGTAAGAAATATCATAAAGTTGTCAAAATGTAATGCCTTGCCAAGAATGGGAAAATTAGCATAAATAAAGAGGCAAGAGTCATAAAATGGCAAAGGCAAACCAAATAAGTAATGACTATCATTTAAAAGTTATCAAAAATGCTTGTTTATTGTCATGTGACAGTTATGTGTGAGTTTGGTCGATAGGAGTTAGTTTGAGGGTAGTTAGAGGGAAAGAGGTCTTTAAAAAGAATGCATTTTGAATGTAAGAGACAGTGGTGGTTGAGGAGGAAGTAGTTTGAAAGAAAGAATAAATAAAATCTCTATCATTTTAGTATTTTTTTTGACTGTCATAATAGTGTTGTCCATTATTGTTTGATTTCAAAGTATTTACAAGTTTCTTGGCATGTAAAGTTGGTGTTTTGTAAGATTTAAGGTTTATTGAAGAATATCAATGATTTTTCCAAAGTCTCTTTAATATTGGAGTCAAATATATTGTAAAATTTTATTAGAACAGTGCTGAATAAATTACTGTCTGTCATAAGCATGTGACAATCACCTTGCTATTTTGTAAAAAAATGGAATAAAGCCTCTCCCACTCTCTTTCTATCACTATAACATGTTGGAGAGGAGTCCAATGTATTTGATATGCATTTTTGATGTGGAATGAGTGCAGGTTTATAAAAATATAGAGAACAAACTAAAAGAAGCAGTGTGACTGGTGGACAGTATAGTGAAGGTGCATTTGAAAGGCACCATATGGTGGATAGAAGAATCTAAGGGTTGGAGTGGATAGGTAAGTGTTGGAAATGATTGAAGATGTGTATCTTGAAGCATCTAAACCATCAAAATGGTTTTGAATGTCTTTTAAGGGACTTTTCTAGGAAGCCCTAGGTTAGAAACCCTTAAAGGGAGGGTTTGATGAAAATTATCTAGTAATGCTTGGAGATGCAAAAAAATTAAGGAATCCTATTGTTAGATCCCTTAAGACTATGTAAAGGTTTGGAGTGTTGGATATGAATGCAAATAGTACTTGCTTTGGAAGTGGAGGGCTAATTAGGCCTAATTGCTTGAAGAGACAGTCATTGAAGTGTTCATCAGTAATAGATTGGGGAATTGAAATTTGTAGAGTTTTAAGAACTCCATAAAGGTTACTTGAAAAGGTGACTAAGTCATTAGGTTGTTTGGGGAGTTTTAGAGAAAAGTACAATTTACTATCTAGACAAGGCTAATTGGACAGTCCTAGAAAAGATAGTTTTGAATATTGAGATAGAGTTGATGCCTGGTAGGGGTTGGAACTCCTTTGTTATGATATTTGAAGATTTTTGAAGCCTTAGAAGGATCAGAGGAATCCTTGCAGACAGAAATCAAGAGTTGATTGCATGAAGGGTGAATTAGGAGTATTCCCAAGGAGAGGGAAGCTGACGGAGATCAGTAGGAGCAACATCATAAAATACTGGTCTAATCAGACACTTAGTTTGTGACATGAGATAAAGCTCAGCCAAACACCAAGGAGAATTTGTATAACCTTTGGAGAATATGGCAATTTGAACTGAAGCAGAGCTAATAGTGTTCTGAAGGGTAGAAGGAAACAAGTCTCCCAAGTCCATCTCTCTCGAATCAAGAAAAACTAGAACTCTCATACCTTGAAGAATATTGTAAATTGGTAGAGCCAAAATGTTTTTCACATCAGGACCCCTATCATTGTTAGTATCTTATTGAGCTTCACTTTGTTTCAAGAATAGTTTAATATTCTCTACTAAATAGGGCCAACCACATGAAGGTGGAAGATCATTTGGCCCCACCCCCCTCCCCCTAACATCACTCTACATTCCCCATTAACATCTAACATTCATTCATTCTTTCAACCATTAATAAAATGACACATTCAATCACTATCACATGATAACATTCAATCAATATCACATGATATCATTCATTAACACATTAGACTCATTAA
Organism: Cupressus sempervirens; assembly: GCA_028749045.1. Taxonomy (NCBI): domain Eukaryota; kingdom Viridiplantae; phylum Streptophyta; class Pinopsida; order Cupressales; family Cupressaceae; genus Cupressus; species Cupressus sempervirens. The sequence continues at coordinate 691,667,556 of CM053793.1, forward strand.
CATGCAACATTCATCAATATTCTGCATTAACACATAATTCATGAACATTCATTAGCACATAATTAAATTCATTGAAACATAAAATTGAGTCATTATCAATTAAGGTATGTAGATGAAAATCATTTCTTTTTTTTCTTTCTATTTCTTTTTTCTAAGTAAGCTCTAAGAGGAGCATTAGTGTCATCATCAATTCCCCCCTCATAAGTTGTTTTGTTCTCTTTTCTTGATGATCTCAAATTCCTATGTTGTTGCAAAGGGGGGTCCTCTGCAATAACAAATAAAAGAGTTAAATTAAAAATAATTTATTATAATTGTTACAAGTATTTAATTATTTTAAATAACATAACTGTGGCTCTCTTTACCTAATCTAACCACATCATTTTATCTAGACTCAATGTCAACACACTCATGAACATCGACCCCTTGATCCTCTATAGCTGCTATACAAAATGTTACGTTAATCCAAACACCAACTGCAATTACATATAAAAAATTTAATAGCAAATGTATACCTCCACCACTGGGACGCACATCATGCGAACCTTCAACATCCATAGATTGTGTAGAAGGATTGTTAGGCTACATTCCAACATCCTACACATTGTTATCATTGCTTGCTTAAAATAGATATACTCACTTTATATTGGAACTTAACATCAAATAGACTAATTGGTAAAGTATTCAATTTGAAATAAATTTCATTTATCTTATTTACCTGTGGCTCAGATGCATCATTATTAGAACCTTCTACATTGATTTCAACTTGTAGCCATTCAGCCATAGCTCTATAGCCTTCTTGGAAGCCAATTCTCTTATCCTCTTCTATGAGGTATCTCTTGAACTCTGAGCCCTACATTTATGCGTAGTATGGTGAATTTTACTTGCATTGTTTCATCAACCAATGGAGTGTAGTTAAAATATCAAAAGGAAATGGTAAATAGTTAGCAGGGTTTCCAACCCTTGTTACACCTTATTTTGGTCATGTTGGAGTTGTTCTAAACTATCTTTGGTGTTTGGGAGTCCTAGAGGATGTAATTGCACTCTTGGTTTGGTATGTAGAATAAAGGTCAAGTGCTACAATCTACCCTGTGACTGGTAATAGCAAGTTTTGCTTAGACCTGATTTGTTTTGGGTTGTGTTGATGTTTGTTTTGGTTTCCATTTATGTTAGAGGGTTGGAGTTGTCCAAAACACTTGGTTTCAAGGTTGGGTATATGAGGCCTTGAATGGTACAAGGGAGAAGTAACTAGTATGTAGCCTTATGTGATGAATTGGGTCCATGAATTAAAGGAGCAGTTGTAATAGAAGATTAGTTCCTTGTTTGAAGGTGAATCAAGCCTTGAATGTTCTTGTGGAGAACAAAGGATTGGGGTGATAACTTGAATGTCTTAGTTGTTCCAAGGTGCTAGGAGTTTGTTGGTGCTTCCAAGATCCAAGTTGAGGATCAGGAGCATAGACAAGCTAGTCTATCCTAGCATTTCCCATCACATTATATAAAAAATTTGATAAAATTTTTCATTTACTAATACTTACAACTCTTGCTTGAAGTTCTGAAAAACCACCAAAACCAAGCTTGTGTGTCCCGTGGCTTTCTAGTCTTGCCTTTGTTGCCTTTGATGTGTCAGGAAATCTATGAAAAGTTTGAAATACGTTAGATAGTATAAATATAGAGGTTAATAAGTACATGATTAAATTCTCAACAGTATCACATACCTTGCTATACTCTCCACTGATGTAATATTATTTTTCTTGTTAGCTTTATACTTTCCATCCAAAATCAGAGCCTGCCACTCAGCCTCAGGAACATAGGGCAGATGCTCATACCTGGGGTTATCCCATAATTTTTTTCTATACTGGTCCCTAATATACTTCAAACATAAACCAACTTTTTCAAGGAGCTTTTTTCTCTCAAATGCACGAGGTTCAAAGAGTTAGGTCATGCTCTCTATAAGATTATCCTTCAACGGTTTGTCTTGGTTATTCAACCTTTTAAGTTAAAAAAAACATGTTAGACTCACAAATGAAGTGAAGCTACCTTTTATATAGTTCAAGAAATGGATGAAAAGGAAAACTATTCTAGCAATGATATGAAATCAAAATAGTGATTTGGGGTTTTAGTTAGGATATGATGTTCCACCAGGTACACAAGGTGGGCCTGAATATTCACAAACACTCATCACCAAGTTTTCTCCAAAAAACATCATTCCCTACAAAACAATCATGGGATCATTAGTTGATGAAGAGTGATAAAAAAAAAAATTACTATTATATCACTATAGAATAATAATAACTTTAAAGTACCTAGAACTTTGGCTACTTTAAATAGAATGCCTTCATCATCACTGACAATCAATATGACATCCTTCACCGTTCCCATACTAGGAACATAGGAACATCTAGGAAATGATGTTGCAGCTCCTATTGCAAAAAGTTTCATAAGTTTCATAAGTCTTTGTCATGAAGTATAAAAGAAAAAATGATAATTGACGTTAAAAAGTTGTAAAAAAAAGCTGTTTGTTGCTGTCATAAGAGAGAAAAAGAGGGATTTGTGTACCAGTAGATGGTGCAATAGTCGATGCCTGTAAGCTATGTGTTGTCAACTCAGCAGTCAAAAAAGAGATTTGTGGTTGTCTTGGATGGAGGCGGCGTCATCATACGGTTCAATTGATTTGAAGCTAAAGAATAAAATTGTTAGAGCATGCATAAATATAGAATGCGTGGACTAGCATGGATAAGATTGTTAGAGCATTAAAAAAAAGGATTATTTGAGCATGTATTGTCAATGATTATGATCATTCATATACATATTTAGTGGAAAACACAAGTGGGGAATGCAACATGCAATCTACCTGAACCACCTGCAACACCCTAATCATGGGAACGAGGCTCGAAATCACAAAAAAAACTCCGTAAAGACAATGCATCCATATTTTAATTAATGCCATAAAAGAGCATAACATAAAAACCATTATTGAACTCTTTTTATGATTAAAATTTTCATTAATACTTACTTTTAAGGTTTCAGAGGTGTGCAACAATTCAGATCCCCTATCTTTTATTTCCTGAGTAGCAGGCTTTATGGTTGCCATACGTATAATTTCTCTGCCAATTTTCTTTAGCAACTTTTTAATCAAACCAATCAGGTCATCAGTCTCTGCTAAATCAATATAGAATGGGTCCTCCTTAGGGGGGCGACTACTGATTATGGACTATAGGTTCCTTTCCCTCCCTCCGACCACTGGCCCTCTGTGACAACAATAGTATTAGTATTATCAAAATTACTCCAAAACAATGAAGAAAATAACATCAAAAATAAAATTTTGCTTCTATCTAGTTTGCACAATTACAATGAGTTTTACCTGTTCATGTGTAGATGAGCCGGGAACATCACCAGCATCCCCTCTGGGCGGTTGCTCCATATTGTGCCCCTATGTCAAAGATCAAGTATAAAAATGTTAGTCAAAAATTTATTGACTAAATGGTATGTTGGAGTCATTGATTAGAAGTTGATTTAATAGTATGTACTACCCCCATGATAGTAGCCTTGTTTTTATCTATGTGGTTCAAATTGTCATCAATAAGAAGCTCTTTCCCTACATGTATTGATTTTATCACACAGATGAATATATGATTTCCCTCGCACGGCTCAAATATGCAATTGGGTTGCTTTATAGTTGACCCAAGTCATGTACTATTTATAAAACCCACAATATTCCCTGTTGCTTTTGGCCTTCCATCAATGTATATAGCCACACTTTTACTTTGGTTATTGTCTTGCTATTGTATATAATTTTCCGAGAGGGCATACCTATGCATACTTTTTTTATATTGAACAATATGCATCCAACTTTTGTAATCGTAACATGGTCCAATATACTCCATCAATTCAGAAACTTTTTTGTAAGACACCTTTATGCCGTCCATAGAAAATAGGCCCAAACCATGTAATGATGATGGTGCTATGCGATATATCCTCTTGTTAACACAAAAATTAGTGTTTATTGGAGGAAGTTCCTTGGGTATCCAATGTTTCTGTAGATGTTGGTACCTCAAGGGCACCTCGATGCCACCTTCCATCTCATCATCATAAGAACATGACCCCCCTTGAGAAAGGAAAAATTTCATGCATTTATTGAATTTCCTTCTAGTCCTTTGACCTCTAGTTAATCTCCCTATTCTAGATAAACTGCATGTCTCACCTTCCCCTTCTATTCCTATATTTCCCTCACTCGAGGAAGACACTTCTGAAAAATACCTATTCGTTGGTACCTAAAAATGGAAGAGATCTTACAAGACATCAATCTTAATATTGATAAGTGTATTAAATAGACTGTCTATAAGGAGTGTTGACTTATACCTGTCGATCCATGAGACTGTGCGGGATGCTCCTGAAAGGGGTTCAGTTTCTTACAAATGTAATTCAATTATCATGAGCATAATCACATCATAATCATAATCACATCCATCATAAGCATCACATAAAAATTAAAAACATTAAAAGGTACACAATATAACACTTGAATCAGGCTCACATTATAAGCCTACTAGGGAAGTAGGCCTAGTGAAGGGCTAAAACTAGGTTTTTGTATCAGCTAATGAGTTGAGGGCTTAGTCACCTTGGGGACATGCTATTTGAAGTTTTTTGATGTGTGTGGAGGTGGAGGAAACACCGAGGTAAGGTGAAGTCAATTTTGGCACCTATTGAGGCATTGTGAGCATTTGATAGTTTTTTGATTAGATTGCTTGGACGAATCCATTGGATGGATTGAGGGACATTCATGGGATTATTCCAAAGATGTAGAACATAAGGTGGCATAAGGATTTGGTGTGCACTCTGATAGGTTATGGAGTTGTCTTGGATCAAGGAGAGGGATCTTATGAAGATGCTTGGTTGGTGTTATGAGAACACTATGGAAGTCCCTCTTGTTATGAATGATTGCAAGTCCACCTAGGGTCTCTACATCACCTACAGAGGTAGAATTATTAACCAAAAAATTGGGTAAACACTTATATTATGTTTTCCCTATGAATTTTATTCTAGGTACAACTCCCTTTTATAGATATTTAATGAATTCCCTTTTCTAAACTAAACACTTAAAAATTCTTTTGACCTAAAAGAAAATAAGACTTAATACATTCATGCATAAATATGTTTTTTAAATAGTTTTATTTAATTAATTTATATTAATAGTTAATTTAGATTAGCAGTATTCTATTTGTAGTTGAAACTGGTCGCTTTTAAATAGATAATGAATAAACTATGTAACCATAAAAGACAAATATATTTCTATCAATAAATGAATATTAAATAGATTAAGGATTGATGGCATACCTCTAAATTTCATCATCATCATCCTCGGCATCATCATCATCATCATCATCCTCCTCATCATCATCGTCATCATCATCATCATCATCATCCTCGCCATCATCATCGTCATCATCATCATCATCATTGTCATCATCATCATCATCATCATCATCATCAACATCATCATCATCAACACCAACATCATCTTCATCATCATCATCAGTAGCAGCATCATCTTCATCATCATCTTCTTCTTCTTCATGAAAATTTGTGTCAGGAACATCATCCAATAACTGTCGATCGTGATCACCATCTACATCATCTTCTACTTCTTCGGTATCTTCTTCTTCCATCGCATTATACTTTATTGGCCTTCCTCTTGGTTCATGTGTAACAACAAATGAGTAACCCAATTTATGTGGAACCTCTGAGTAAAATACCTTCTCACATTGGCTTGGAAGAACATAGGGCTCATCCCCAACTGGCTCAAATGACCTTGTATTAACCATTGTAAATCCATTATCATATTCAATAACAGTTCTATCAGGATCATCTGGATTAAGTTGTAGCTCATACCATTTGACAAAAAAGAGTACTAATTTGAACGAACTAAAGTCACACTCAAATATATCATCCAAAATGCCATAGTATCGATTTTCAAACTCTCAAGGATGTAAGTCATTTCTAGATGAAATATTAGTCACTTGAAACACTGCAGTTATTCCTGAATCACAAGTTTTCTTCGTGTCATCCAACACTTTGATGCAAAAAATTTGACCATTACAAAACATAGCCTTGTGGTGTTTAACTTGCAATAATATGTGAAACATGTCAAAATTATTGTATCGTGAGTTGATAAACATATGGGTGATTATTAAATTTGTATGTACCTAGAAATCTCTTGAACTACATGCTAAATCTATTTCCCTTTGCATAACATTGGAATCTCCATTATGATGAGCTTTTTTAACCAATGAAGATACACCTTCCCATGTTAATGTGCAACTAGAATGTTGACATCATTCAATCCATACCGTCATCCAATCAAGATTGTTTGCAATATACAAATGTAGTGCATCCCACTCTCAAGCACCTATACAAAAAAAAAAAAAGACAACTTACAACCAATTTATTTTGAAGATTAAGAAATAATTTATTACAATAACATCTTATAATTTATTACCTCTCACTCTCTTCAATGTACCTTTCCCCATCAAGTACTCCCCTTCTAATTTTTTAAAAGGCTCAAGATCCCAAATGCGATCTACATGGATATTTGATGCAAACTTAGGAAGATATTTAGTAATGTACACCATAGTCTAGTATACCATATATCCCTCTATCATAGAACCCTCAAGATGTTCTCTTTGTCAAACCAAAGCCTTCAAAGATTTCAAGTGCCTCTCAACCATCCACATTGACCTAGTGTGGACAGGTCCACACAATTCAATCTCCTCAACTAGGTGTATGAGGTAGTGTTCCTATGCATTGAAAAAAGTTGGAGGTAGACACTTTTTCATTTCACACAGTAAATGAGGAATTCTTCTCTTCCAATAGTTTATATCTTCTTTATGGATTTATTTAGATGACAACCACCTACATTAAGAGATTCAAGTCACAAAAAATATATAGATACAAGACTTTACAAAATAATATACAATAGATTACATAGCAAGAAAAAAAAATTGTAAATATAATAAAGATATACAAAAAATTGAACAAATATTACTGCTTACCTCATGTATTTTCCAAGATAGTATATCACTTGTTTGATGTTATTGTTGAAGTGCTCTAGGAGAGATAGAGGAAGCACATACTATAGTAATTATAAACCAATCATTTCATTGTTTTCTAACATAACATAATGAACAGTACATGTAGTTTATGAATATATTGTAAATACAGAAGAACATAACTTACCTTGATGAAAGTATGACAATCATGCATTTTGAGCCCTGGCCCAAATTCACTTTTTTTTTATATGAGATTGTTTATGTTCGCCGCAAGTCCTGTGGGAAATCAAATTTTTTGTATGACTTCTTTTATGGCATCACTTTGCTGCTCCATTAATAACCATGGAAGGGCATTTATATTAATTTGATCTCTGTTGCTATTTGAGTGAATGAAATTCTTCAATGCATGATTGGATTCATGAATGTCATTACAAATTTTGACAATTTTTTCTTTGTCACACCTTCGATCCAATATTTTCCACAATGTCTCTATTATATTCTTTCCAATATGCATAGTATCAAACAAATTCACAATTTGTAACTTCTTGTAGAAGGCCAACCTACTAAATTGTCTGGGATTGCTTTTTAGTCTCTTTGGAAGGTTGTCAGTTATGCCTTGATGACCTTCATGATCATCAATTACATAATTAGTAAACAAATATCACAATAAAAATATATAAATTACAAACATAAACCATTAGGTGGAATGGCATTACCTCAACAATTAATTCTATTATATTCCAACTTCCATAGGCGAGGTGTCATTCTTCATGGCTTTGATGTAGTCTATCCTTTCCCATTGAAAAGGTTTTTTTCCGTACTTCGATACTTATGATTCCTATGGAGAAAGTGTGTACACTCATCAAACACCTACTTTCCTAAACTTTTTGAATGATGATATTTCATCTTTGGACCACAAATTGGACATGCAAATTTTCCCTTTGTTTGTAGACCTACACGATAATGATATAATTGGATTATTAAATATGTTGATTTTTATAATTAGAATTATCATGCGCAACTTGAATTCACTATAACATACCACAAAAATGTGTTAGCCCTGGGGAATCATGTATTGTCCATGCAAGTATTGCATGGAATTGAAATTGTCTTTGTCTTTGTCCTATTGGTCTAGACACGTCATACATAGTGACACCGTTCCATAACTCCACCAACTCGTTGATAAGAGGCTCAATATATACATTCATATCTTTTACTTGATATTTACCTACTTGAATGAATAGTAACATTACATAATTATTCTGACCATTTTACTGCAAGATTTGTCAGTACATGTAAATTAATAACTATCAAATGATAAGATACCTAGAACAATCATTGCCAAAATAATGTGCTCCCTCTTTATTGACATCCACAGAGGAATGTTATTTTTGATAACAAAAATAGGCCACACCGAGTAAATAGATCTCATCTCTCCAAATGGATTGACATCGTCCGCTGCCAATGAAAGCCTGAGATTATGAGGTTCTTCTTTGAAGTGTTGCCACTTTTCCTCTATGTGCATAAATTTTGAACCATTCACTGGGATTCAAATAATTTCATCTCAACTTCTATTGTGTGCATGATAATCCATAAATTGAGCCAAGCTACTACACTTGAGTAATCGTCACATCCGTGGAATAACAGGGATTTAATGAAGAACTTTTTGAGGTACCTTTTTTGTTAGTCGATCTGTTTGATATCTACTCATGTGACATATAGGGCATTGTGTTGCAAATTCATGCTCTTTATAATATATAATATGATCATTGGGACAAGCATGTATTTCTTCATACTCCATTCCAATATGTTTCATAACAACAGATAATTCTCAATATGAGCGAGGTAGAATATTTGATGGTGGTAACAGAAACTCGCCTATCAATCTACAAAAAAAAATATAAGTTGTTAATATAAACAATATTAGTGGTACATTATTCACCCTTTGTTAACTATAAAGACATATATGACATACCTTAACATACATGACATTGTTATGTTTGATAAACCATTCATAACCTTCAAGTTCAACAACAACAATACAACAGAGAGAAGATTTGTTTGGGAGTTTTTGAATAGGGGCTCATATGCCTTCTCAAGTAGAGGTACATCGAGGCTATCATCATCATCATGATCAGATACACTTGGACTAAATGTGTCATGGATCAATATATTTATACCATCATCTTCAATTGTGTTTTTTGGCGCATGATCATCATCTTCCATGGGATCATTATCTTCACCTTGGATATTCGCACCTCCATTTTCCTCCACTTCGAAAACCATATTCTTCAGATTGTTGTGGTTCATATCATGTACTTCCCTGGGGAGATCAACCTATATAAAATTAATTAACATAAATAAACCATGATAATCAACTCATCATCAAGTGATTTCATATGTATATAAATTGTTAAAATGATATAGTGAACAACTTACCAGTGGATGATAGTCATGCCCCCCTTCAATGTGACCATTCTCCCTACAATGTCTCTTAACTGTTTTGATTAGCAGTCTTCTACAGTTTAAGCCCTTACAAATTTTGCAAGGACAATAAAATTTTCCATCACCATTTTTTTTCAATCTAGACCACAATCTAGCGATTGTCTCCCTATTTTGTTCTTCACTTATATTATCTGACATGATCGTTCTTTGCAGGAAGCAAAAACTGGGCTATGAAAACTTCGGTCTACAACTTTCACAAACTATGCAAAACTGTCAAAAGTACACAAATCTTTTTAGACCTATCTAAAAACTTTAATATTTTAAAAATACTTTCTTTGACTTTATTCCTAAGACATTTAACCCAATCACCTTTTATAACATTCAGTCAATTGCTCTAAGCAAATTTGTGGATAAGATTATTTGTGAAACTTTGACCAACTACCTGAAGGTCTTATTTCAAGATACCTTACAACATTAAGCCACTAAAAGAAATTTTAAAACATATAAGCTAAAAGTCTAGTTAAAATATACATTAGATTAGAAAATATACAATTTTCTTACCCAAGCGCACGGCTATAACTCATGCAATGGCCTTCTTGCTTAGCTGTAGAAGCTCTCTAGCAATCAAATTATACAATTTACAAGGCCTAACAACAATTTCAAAACATATAAGCTACAAGGAAAGACATATTACATGTCATGGCAAAAGGAACAAAATTTACAAGCTTTAGCAAGACATATTAAATGACATCATAGTGCTAGAGAGATCACAATTATATGAGTCAAACATAGTCATGAAAAAGCACATAAATTAGTTATTATATGCAATTAAAAGATATATAGTTAGATAGGGACATCCATAGGGCATATTGAAGAAATGAAATGGTCATATAGATTTCATATAAGATTTTTAAGATGATAGTGCTCTAAGGCAAAGAATTAGGAATCTACCTCCAGTCAAACAAATTAGAGGTTTGGTAGTTTCTTTAAATCCTACACATATGGCCTTCAATATAGCACTTCTCTCTAGCTTGCCTGTCACAATAGAAGAAAAGATGAAATTAAAATGAAAGCCAAAAATGTTACAAAGAGAATGAGCTTTTTTAAATTGATTGTTTTTCATGATATTATAGAACTCCGTATCTATAAATGCTAGCAGGGTATTGAAGTGGGTGGCCTTCAAACCAGCCTTGGCCAGCACATGAAACACCATTACATAAAAATATTTTTATAACAATCACATTAAGCTTATCTATGTAGTTACTAAACTAGCTATTACAAATGAGACACCAAATACACATTACAGTGTGACCAAATCGAGAACCATATCCATAAGTAAAAGTTTAGAATGTTCTAATACAAAAGAGAGCATAATATATACCAACATCAATGTAATTTGTACAAGAGATATTAATTACTATGCAACATATGACATTAAACACAAGAACATGCATATATATGATTTTTTCTTAAATCCAAGAAACTGTGAAGCTGTTCATCAGGTGGCTCAAAATCTGCATTGTCATTTGGCTTCAGAAACTGTGAAGTTGTTCATCAGATTTATTGCAAAGCTGCAGTGTTTTTTCTTGGTAGAACTAGGGATGCAGTGTAGGCTTTCTATGGCAGACTAGGGTTTCACGGTTGGAGATTCATGGCATAGATCTAACCATACACACCAAATAGAGAAAATAGTACACAAAAAGATAGCTGGGATTGTTAAAACTAGAGCCAAAAATTAATAAAGAAACACTATAACCAATATACCCTGGGAATATCTATTTGGATTTGAAGAAGGAGTTCACTCTTTATGTAGTCCTAAATATGTGAAGAAGATGAAAGAAAGAAAGAAAAGATTTATTAAAACAAAAATTTATTAGCACATGTAAGGTACAAGGTACAACTACCATTATATTAAAGTTTTTAGTTTTTTTTTGGCATTTTTTTCAAAGGGAGAGAAGATCTAAACATGAAATATGTAGGTATCGAAAGAAGGAAGATCGTGGTATAAGAGAACATCTAAACACGAGCTAAGGAAGAGCTAAAATATACATATGCATTATTGACAAGGGATAGAAATGAATGAATATATAACAAGGAGAAAATAATAAGTAAAGGAAAGGAAGTGAAGATCTGATACTACAAATTTGATGTGATCAGTCATAAGTGATTTTTCTCTTAATAGGGTTTTCATGTTAACAATTATTGTGTTTGAATGTGTGGATTATTGTGTTACATGTTATTTTATTCTTTTTTTTTTGTACATTTCTTGTTGATGTAACTCAGTACATGAAGTATATAGTTAAAATTTTATTACTCTGATACTTGGTGAAAGCTAACAATTTACTAGTGAAGGATGAATTAGATATTATTATGAAGTTTTAATATAGTTACCAAGTTGATATAGGAAAAGTTTAAGTTTTTAAGATGCTGAGAGTTTTTTAAGGCCCTATTCAATAGCCGAGGAAAATTGAGCCCACCTCCCTCCTTTGTTATTTAACAAAAACATGTCAAGGTGTCCAACAAAGGATCATGGGAAAGAATGGGATGCATTAATACCATAGGAACAATATGCCTATAATGAATGGACAAATAGGAGAAATGGTATTAGTCCTTTTAAGATAGTATATCAAAAAAGATAGAGGATATTTTAAATTGAGGGATATGAAGAGTATGGATAAGAGGAGTTCTCATGCTGAAGATATAGTAGAAGCAATGAGAGAGGTTCATGAAAAGGTGAGAGCTAATTTATGGAAGTGTTTACAATCGAAAAAAATGTTAGGAGAAAAGATATACAACAATGATACACTTGAATAGGGAGAGAATTTCCAATGATAGTTAGGGTAAGATTATAATGGGAAATACTAGTCACTACAAGATCCTAGGAAAGTATGGAGAATTTTTTTACAAGTATTTGTAACCACCTTATATAGGTATTTCTCCTATGTTCAATATCTAAGATTTGACCATGTTCAAATATTTTATGGATGAAGGTGTTAAACAAACATATTCAACTCTAAATGATGAAGACTAGGTGTCTGAATTACCATTGACAAAGGAAACATAGATTAAAGCTATTATGGATACTAGAGAATCCAAAATGACAAGGCAAAAGGTGTAATGGGAAAAAATAATTGATAATGGATCAAACTATAAAACTTGGAAGCCACATGGATACTAGAGGAAGAAATTAGGAAGAAATGTATTGATTTGGATCAATTTTTCTCTAAGAGGACTTTAGACTTCTTCTCTTTGGGAGTATCATGCAAGAACACCTCAAGCTTAGATTAAAGGCCAAAACTAATTAAGTTCCTAGTAGGGCATAATACGTATAATAAATTACATCAATAATTTAGACCAATGATGTAATGGAAAACAATATTTTTAAGCCAAAGTTTAAATAATATTTCAATGAGCAAACAAAGGGACCCAAATTGATACATGAAGTTTTGCAATCAATGCAAACAAGGTTTCTTGCATAATCCTTACTTTGATCAGTAAAAAAAAGTCTAATTTTTGTGTCCTTTCCTAGCAATATTGGTATCCATCTGATGATCCATTTGTTTTAGATGATAGAGGGTCAAATCTACTTTATTTTGGTTTGTGAAGCACTCAATTTCATAATGTGGATGAAAAGATATTCAACTTTTTGTGTAAGCTGTCCAAAACCTTACGAGGGTAATCTGTAACTTTGTACAAATAAATCTGTAATATAAAATGTGGACCAAGACCAAAATTCAAATAGATGGTGGGGAAAAATGTGTATTATATTCCCTCTTCTTTACAGGAACCCATGGAAAAGAATCCATGTGTATTTGATCAAACAAAACCATGAAAAGTTGTCTCAGATTGAATAAAATAGAGATATGATAAATCAGTCATGATTTTGCTCACATAGGGAATTTATTGAAGGTATAATGGCTATAAGCACATGCAAGGATGAATCCTAATTGTATCCTAATGGCTTGGAATCAGAGGGTCTCTGAACCACTTTATGACTGTCTCAATGGAATAATGCATGCCTATCACAATTTGATAGTGAACTGATGTTACGTGTTTTGAGTGGGATCAAAGGATTGGATTGGTTGGTTTTTTGAAGGTTATGAAAGCTAATGAATCAAGTGATATAGGAATTTCCTTTATGTGGGTGAGAAATTGAGAATCCAATTTGTAAGGATAAATATAAGGTGTCAATCTCAAAAGTGTATGATGGGGTAGTCATGGTCAATCCAAATATTCAAAGTATTTGAAGAGTTATAGATTTTGTAAGGTCTTGTGAAGAAATGGAAAGTGCCCATGAAATGAATCTAACCAAAATTCAAGTTAGTGCTGTAAGAAGTCAAGGGAGACATTATTTTCATGAGGGAATGTGTGTGTTTAGTTAGAAGGAATAGATGGATCAGAAGTTTCCATGAGTTAGAGTGGATCAAATATGTTTAAAGAGTCAGCGGGCATGTATTGAGGGGATTGGAGAATAGGATAGATTCTTGGAAAGCCCTGAAAGGGAAAGGTGTTGATCAACTGGAAAAGGAGAAAACTTTGCAAACAAGTTGAATCAATACCCCTGATTGGTAGTTTGGTGTGTGTGTAGATGTTATAAATAAATAAGAAGGCAAGGCAATAAGGAAGCTAGTAAACTATCAAACTGGGCCTTAACTCTCAAGGTACACGAAATCATTCTAGAAGATTTCAATGCTTTAAGGATGGATATCAGAAATCATCCATGATAATTTCAACCCTCTTTTGGCCACAAATAACTATAGCCATTTAATGCAGCTGGTGACACCAGAGATGTGATGTAAGTTCATTGTGGTTTATGTTGCGATGACAAGTGATCATTGGAAAGCAGATTGATTATGATGGGGAATGATTGTTTTGAGTGCCTCAAGAAAATTTTTTGTTAGTGTGTTTTTGGTTCTTTCAATCCCAATTGTGAAGTGCTCTCCAACTTGAAGAGATGGAAACTTCCTTTACTCTCACTTGCATTAAGTAGAAAAACCCATTCCGTGGGCAAAGCAAAAGGTTAAGACTTGATAATCATGTTCAATTTTGTGAACAACAAACAAAATCTTGATTCTGCATGGGGAAATGTTCAACCAAGTTGAGGATAGACACAGAACCAACACAGATGTTTGCTTCATTATTATGGCTTGGGTGTTGCGACTGGGTGAAGATAAATCCATCATAAGGCTAATTATGGAAACAATTGTTCCTAGGGAGGCACTAGGAGGATTTGATGAAATCTTAGCAAAATCCATCCCAAAATTAGGAATAAATTTGGGGGACAAGTACAGGGACCTTGAGAAAATTGAGGCCATAAAGTACTCACCATTTGTATTGTGTTTTGATCAAGATTCTGGAACAAAAGATTTAGAAAATCCAGGAAAGGCCAGCTGGTAGTGAAGATGGAGATCATAATCCAGTTTCTTGATAAAGAAATTGAAGGAATGAAAAATGACTCTAGATGGACTGGAGTGGGTGATGAAAACCTCCAAGATAAATCCTAGCAAAGGAAGAAGGAAGGTGATGGTGGTGAGGATTTCTCAGAAGCAAAAATGAATGCTTGGCTGTGTGAGTGAACTGAAGGTGTTGTGGCATGGGGTAGGCACTAAGAGATGGTGGACACTCTTCAATAGTACCCTATATCTTTTTGTTTATCTTCTGTTGGTCTGAGGGTTTTTGAATGTTCCCAGGCACTTCTTTTTCCATATTTAAGTTTTAGTTTTTTTGTAGCTGGGCTAGGAATCTCTATTTTGATCTACTAGGATGACATGGAGAATGTTAAATTTCTTGTGTTGAGAGTTTTGTAATTACACCATTGTTGTAACTGTTATACTTAATGTAATGGTCCCCAAATGGTGGTTTTTGGTTTTCCATAATGGTAGATGGCCACTAACTTGAACTATGATTACTTAGGGTTTATCTTCTGCAATATAATATTTTTCTCACTTTAAATAAAAAAGTCTCATTACAGAGAAAAGAAGAAAAAAGTCATTTCAAAATTCAAATAAGGAATCTAATACTAAATATTACAACATTATCACAAATGAAAACAACCATAGATATCACCATACAACCAATACCTTAACAAATAATAACATAAATATCCTAGAATTTGTTAAAACACAAGAAGCTGATTTGGATGTGTGCAGATTCCTCTAAAAAGAAAAACTTAGTGAAACCATGGCAAGTGAGGTACCTCAAGATTCTGTACATATTGTGATGTGCTATCAACGATGTCGATGAGAAATAATGGGTAGCGTGTGTAGGGAAAATATCAGGAAACTATAGTAAAGTAGAACATTTTTGAAAGGAAACAAGCTGAAACCATTCTCCCTAAAGCCACTGCTTCAATCTTTTCTATAACTAGCAATCGACGGGGCACACCGAAGAGTCTCAAATAGGAACATAATCATAGTCCATTACAAAATGCCTTGGTTTTGCCATAGACTGTAGAGATGGATTTCAAAAATACAAATTACCCAAATCACCAACGTGCCTTTTTTTTCTTCTTATATCCCCTTAATGTCACAATTGCGACTTTGTCAAGTTATAATTGAAAAAAAAAAGCCAAAACCACATTACATCTTCCTGCTATCACAAATTCACCCCTAATGTATTAGTAAAACAACATGTGCTAAAAAAGGAGTGTGAATAACTATGTTGTCTACATGACAACTTAGTGAATGATGCAAAGTCTAGTGTTGTAGACACCATGTGTTGAATTAGAGTTGTATACTTCTATGTTGTCAACATGAAAACTCATGAGAGTACACAAACTCCTAAGTGTCTTACCTAAATAAACAATAAAACAATGCAATATAATAAAATAATACATTAACTTGAGTAAACTTAAGTAAAGTGTAAATAGTAAATACTTATTTGCACCAACACCAACACCTACCCTTAAGTGCAACTTAGGGGGATTCCCTTAAGCTTATGAAAATTAGGATGAAGTGCATGATGGGTCACAGCTACTAGGCCATGTTAGGTACCCATGTACATAATGAAATGCAATCTCTCATAAAGTAGAGAAAGAGGGAAAACCTCATGGGAAAAACCCTCCCCCAAAAAGAGAGATGAAAAACACATATGATGTATGGATAGATGGAGTAATCAAGATCCCCACATTATGACATACATCTAGTATATACATAAGAGAAAAATGAGAAGAGGAAGAGAGACAAAATAGGCTCCCTCCCAAAAAAAAGAATGCCTGCCAGTGACTGCTCTGATAAGAAGTTGATCCAAGATTGCAGAATGGTGTTCCTCCCCTTCGAAAGAAACAAGAACAAGGGTACAAATGAGATGCTTCCGTTGTGTGTGGAAAGAATCTCATGGGTAAGTGATGTCTTTGAAACCTACTCAAGTAGTTGAAGAACCTATCTCAAAGAATTTTTTGTCTCCTTAGTTGATAAAGAACCCTTCTAAAATTGCTAATCATAAGTATCCACAACCACTTCAACTTGTGATGATCAATCATGTAGAGAATGAACAAGAGGGTTAGATGGAGCCCTCGTGACAATTGAAGAAGGTGCTACTGCATCAAGAAGAAGAGGTAAGTCATCAATATTGTCTCTCAAATCTATCACTGAAGCTGGACCTAGAAGATTGGATGTAACTTGCTGTGCTAGACCTATCACTGTGGCGATATATGCATGTGGACTATATCGATGTCATGACCTCTCACTACAACTGTTGATAGAACCCCACATCTCTGAATCTGTTGAAGCACTATCGTTGGTGTCACTATCAATTTCCACAAAATATGATGTGTGGAGAGGATTAGAGAAAAAGCTTGGTTAACTTTACTCAAAGTGTACATCCTTGTCCACAAAGATCTAATGGGTCTTTGGATCCAATAGTCTGTATGCCTTCACACCATCTTCATAACCAACGAAAGTACAAGTTTGAGGTGACTATTCCTTGCAACCCCTAGAAGATATGTTTTCCCAGGTAAGAAAACTGAAGACTCTAAAGTGTGTCACAATAGGTTTTCTGCTGCACCATGCCTCAAAAGGAGTCTTACCATCTAAGGATGGATGAGGAGACCTGTTAAGAATGTGAGTGGCACTACTAATTACTTCAACTTCTAATGATGGATCTAGAGACTTTTCTTGTATCATGCAACTTTCCATAGACTTAAGAGTTTGGATCCTCAATGCTATGACATTTGTCTTATGCAGACTGAATGCTGGAAAATTCTTTAGATCAATTCCTTCAAATTTATAAAAGTCTTTAAGTCTTCTATTCACATACATGCTTCTATTGTTCATTCTTAGAACTTTGATGGATTTTCTCAATTTTTTTTCAACATGCATCTTGAAGGCTAGAAACTTGTCCAACACTTCATACTTATGATGAATTAAGTAGACCCAAGTGTATCTTGAAAAGTCATCAACGAAAGTAAGTATATAGCAACCTTGGCTAAGTAATGTCATTGCAAAAGGTCCTGCTAATACCATATGAACCATCTGTAGAAAAACTAGTGCTCTTGAATACTTCCCTTTTAGTAACTTCCCCTTTGGATGCATATCCACTAAATTTATTGAACATCACTATGGAAAAAGTTGATTTGGGGTAGTCCTTTGACCATTCTATTTGTGCAAAATTGGTGAAGATAGTGGAAGGAAAGATGTCCATACTGCTCATGCCATAATTTGATTTGAGAATTTGTTTGTGTTAATAAGGCCTGTGAAGGAAACTTGGACACAAAGTGCGAGAAAGAATACAACCTTTTGTCATGATTCACTTACTGCAACCAAGGAGTCATCTTTAAGACAATGCAGCTATATGAGTTAGGAAGGAACTCAACTCTATGTCCATCTCCAAGGTGAGGGATTTGGTAGATTGATAAGAGATTAGAACTTAGGTTTGGAACATAGAGAACATCTTGAAACTCTCCATTTTTCATTTCCAAATTTCCTTTTCCTTCAACTTCCATTTTAGTATCATCTCCCACAAAGATGTGTGGTACCTTTGATTGCTTCATTGAAGAAAAATCCCCTTTTGAAGAACCCATATGATATGAGGCACCTGAGTCAATGATCCATTCCATTGAAGAATTTGAATTTTCCATGAGTGCTTGCCCTTTTCCCTTTGAATCTGAAGAAGACCCTTTATCCTTATAAGCATGAGGCAATGGAACATTATGTGTAATGCCCTACCAAGAGATCCAAAGAATTAACCTAAGTTTGGTAGCATTTTTTTTTTAAACATGAAAATAAATCCATCTACATCATTCACATGATAGTGAAAACAATAACATACAATCAACTATAAGTAAACATAACATACAGACATAATAGGTTACATTCTTCAAGAATCCCTTAATGTTGAATTACATCTAAATCAACTAATACTAGCTCTAATCCATGATCCAATAACATAAATGAAACCATACATCGTACATGATACATCATAATAAAAGATAACCATCTATCACAAACATAATTAACTAAGTGCACAATTCCTCCCAACCATAAATAGAATCATTAAACCATCATGGATCCTAGCCATCCCTCCATGTGTAACATTCCAAATCACCAAAGAGATCATCGGTATTAACATAGTAGGAATGTCACTCCTAAAAACATACTACATCATATGCAAAAAGTAATCTAACATGCAAAGTAAAGCATAAGATAACATCATCTAACATATGCAAATCACCAATGAAAGGATACATATCCACCATCATAATCCATGAATAGAAAATAGATGCCAACAAGAGAATGCATCAGCCATGGTGTCTACGAACGGATCTCAAATGATAAGAGTGGAAAAACACTACCACCCGATCGCGTGGAACCTAAGTGGTCCACTCCCACCATGCGAACGAGATAATCACAAGTCCAAAATAGGGTAACAAAGCAAAGATACTCTCTAAGTCCAGGAATCCTAAAAGTATACTAACTCAAAGATTCCAATCACAAACTGACATCTAATCCCAGAGGCACATAATGACATGTAGGAATCTACTATGCAAGCAGGAAAGTGTCATCGAATATATCATGTAGAAGTTACCCTGGCAGTTAGCTATACTCTACGAGTCCCTACTGATCCTAGTCTATACTAACACTTGAGGCATGGGCAAGAACTAAAAAAATTATCTTTTTAGGTTCATTTGATCCCCATTTAGTGTAAATGTTATCACTTATTAACAAAACTTACAATGAGTTACCCTGGCAGCCACTTGGGGCCCCAACCCCCATTGCAAGCCACTTCTCGACACTACAAGTAGATAACCTACCCTAAGCTCATGGAATCATAAAATCACCCCAGTCCTATATGAGCGACTGGAAAGAAATGCCAAAAGATAATCCACAATAAAAATCATCAAATATCCACAATAAAAGCATCAAATCTCCATGATAAAAAAACATCAAATCTCCATGAGCAACTAAAAAGAATCCATAGAAAATCATGACCACAATAGTTCTCTATTGGCGTCTGAAGGTATCACTAATAATCAAAACTATCCATTGGTTCTCAATAATCAAAATATATCTCAAAATCATACTGATTGAAGACTCCAAAATGGTTGAGTCAAAACATGTCACAACATGACATCATCAAGAAATAAATCAACATTTCAGTCCCATCATGGCGACTGCAAAGTAATCCAAGAATAATTGATCAATGATTCAAAAATGGTTAAGTCAAATGTCTCATACATATGAATCTCAGCTTCTTGCAAGAAGACTAGAAAACAATAACAATCAGCAATTAAAAACATTTCATAGAGCATTCCATCACATAACCATGGTTGGGTTTAGAAAGATCGAGACCAAATAAGATCAACATGCCATCACATTCACATAACTCCCAAGCCTTTGGTAGACGTCCTATAACTAGTCAACACTAGTCAACCCAACAACCCAAAACAAGAATCATAGAGAAAACAAAATGCAAGCACATGTTTTTGGTTTGCTAAAATCACATAGTTGAATTAAGTGTAGAGGTTTTCTATTTCTATTTGCAAGTATACTTTGAGTATATAAGATTTACCATTTGACCTACATGTCAACCTGTTTGTTTCCCCGATAGCATTATCCTTCCATTATTAACATAATATTCTAAGAATAACTTAAGGATAAGTATTTATTCATTAAACTAATCTTCAATGACCCTTAATTAAATTATTCTCTTCATTTGCTAAGATCCATGTTGCTAATTGAATAACTCTTCCTTAATGTTACTTCAACTTTTCATCATAATCAAAGGATCATTATTATAAGAGAGCCAATTATTAATCTTCGAATAAGAAGATTGTAACTTTATTAAAATGATCAACTAAATCAATCAATTAACATAAGTACACAATCCATGACCTTTTAACATTCTAATAGTTCTCAATTAAATATTACTAAGTCTCACCATTAAAATATCTAAGGTTATTATTATTAGAATAAGACTTATCAACTTCGATATAAATACTTAACAACTTTACTAAAAGAATCGATATTAGCATATCAATTAAAACTTTGTTACATAACTTAATTATTAATTAAATTTAATTAACTCTAATTAATTAATTTAATTAATAATTACATAACCATACCAACAACCCAATAGATATCAGTTGATTAATAACTAACTATAATTTGTACGTAAAAAGTCAACTACAATGCAATACACAAATATTCATATTAATAGTTCAATAATAATAACTTGTTAATATTTAATAACAAGCTATATTAGGAATATTATTAATAATTCTATAATGACCACATTCATCATTCTTTTAATGAATACTAATATTCTTTAACAAATTCGTATTATCGATAATCATTTCAATTAAGATTCTATCTCATAACTTAATCATCAAATAATTTGCAATTATTTAAAATTATCTAATAATTCCATTACTATATTATTAGCTCAATGAATATTTCACGCGAGAAGACTCTTTTCTAAAATTGACTAAGGTAAGCATTCGAATAACCTAAATCTTTAGATTTATAATTTGATAATTTCTCAACACATTATGAGTTCTTCTCCACTAAATTCGATCTCCACTAATTCATTGATTCCCAATAAGCCAATGTGCAATTCTATTGAATCCCAATAACATTGATAGCAACAATTGCATGATTCAAAACTTCAATTTATAATATATTCTAATAATTAACCTTAATTAAACTAAATTTAATTTATTTAAATTCTAAATATATAAAACTATATCTCTCCTCAAATTACAATTTCGAAAACTCCAAAAATAATTGGTAACTTAAATATTTAAACTCATAAACTATAACACCGATTTGAAATTTTAATGACTTGATTAATTACTTAAATAAAAATTTATTAATATTGTATACATACATACATAAATATATACATACATTCATATGTATATAAAAATAAATATTCAATAACTTCATCATACTTTAAAAATTGAATTACAATATATATATATATATACACACACACACACACATATATACATATATATATGTATATATGTGTATATATATAAATAAATAAATAAATATATGTATATATATATAATAATCAAAATCGAATTATATAACATATAACATTTCCACTGAGCGATCATAATATTGCTGCATCATAATCTAATGCCGCTGGCTTTAATCAGTCGTGCGACCTTTAATAACCCATTCATGCCAAGCGATGTCAAATCGTGTTGGCTTAATGCCATACTTGTATTAAAACTTGGTCGTGCGACATTTTATGATATCCGCTGCTAGCTATAACATATGCGATCCGTGGTTTGCAGGTCCTACGCAGTGCGACGCCTGCAGGGGATAAGATAAGTGGGGGTACGGGGGGTGGGGGAAATATCCTGCCTGTTATATATATATTTTTTTAATTTATAATTTCCAAAAATGTTACTCCATATGTTATTCAAAATTTTAACAAAGTTTTCCCATTGCGATTTTAATATCGATAATTCCATCAAAGCTAATACATTTACATATATATATATTATGTATATGTATATATATGTGTGTGTGTATATGTATATATATACACACGTAGCTTGTAAATAAGCATCTCAGTATTTTATTATAAACATTCACACACACACACATACATACATACATACATACATACATACATAAATACATATATATATATACATATATATATATATATACATATATGTATATACATATACATATATATATATATATGTATACACATATACATATATATATATGTATATATATATATATATGTATATATATACATATATGTATATATATATATATACATATATGTATATATATACATATATGTATATATATGTATATATATATATATATATATATATATATACATACATATATATATATGTATATATATATATATATATATATATATATATATATATATATATATGCAAATTAGTATTTTCAAAGAGAACATATTCATAATGTTTAAACCAAAAAGGTCTTTTTAATTTGGTGAATTAAGAATTTTCTCTTTAAGGTAATTGTTCCTTAAATTTATCCACTAATTTCTCTAGTAGGTTTGACTGTAAATTTTAAAACCCTTTTCAAATCTATTTCTCAATTCGATTCTAATTCGAACCCAAACCCAATTTAGATATAATTTCTTCTTAATTGGAACTAGGGTTTTCTATTGTTTTCTTTGCAACCAAATAACATACATATCTAGATTGTAATTTCAAGATTAAGGATTCATTCATGGAGCATATTCAGACACATATAACAGACATGATGAAGATAGGAAGAGAAAGAGTGCAAATAGATATGCAAAAATCATAAGTGCATGTGGACACTGATGCTAATTTGCCATGCCTCAGAAGTCCATAGAAAAATCCCTTCCTTCTCCAACATTCGCAATTCCTCCAAGATCCAAGCCAACCGAAACCTCCAAGTGACTAGAAGTGCTTGAAGAAGCATAGGAGCATGTAGAAACATACGAGCATGTAGAAGCATATGAGCTTCTCAAATGCATGTAAGCTTTGAAGCTTGTCCAAACACACTAGGAGAGGCTCTAGTTAAAGGCCTCTAAGATGCATCTAGAATGCATCTAGAAAGAACTAAAAGATAAGCATGACAACTAAGCATGAGTCTTCTCCAACCTTCTAGATGAGTCATAAGGTTGTAGACACCATGTGCTCAAATAATATGCTAACTCCTAAGTGTAGAAAACTTGTACATTCTTAGAGTGCAAACTCCTGTGTTGTCTACATGACAACTCTCGAGAATTTGCAAACTTCTATGTGAGCAAATATTAAAATAATGCACATTAATTAATGTAGTATTTACTTTATTCATTTATTTATTATTTTATTAAATTTTAAATCTTATGCACTAACTTTAATAACTCCACTTATTTTATCTTAATATATTTATATTTTAATTAGATGAAATCTAGAATCTTTTAATAATTTTAATATCTTTTCCACTTTTACATTTATTTTTGAGACTTAATTGATAAAATATTTATTAAATTAAATAAATATTATCTCATTCCAACTTTAAAATTATAACTTTTATCTTGAAATTTAATTATTTTATTTAATTAATTTCTTAATTAATTAAATAAAATAAATATTAATATATCATATTAATTTTCTATTAAATTAAATCGTTAATTAAATCTTTTAATTAGACTTATTTAATAAAAAATACACCAAAGACTCATAAAATAAAATATGAAAACCCATCACAGCAAAACACATACAAAATCAAATCAAAAGGGTTAATATCACGAATTATGTCATCTAACGTATTCGGAGGGTACTCAACTCAGATACTTGTCCTAATTTCCAATTAGTACAAATGGCTTAAAGGGTTGGGATTTGGACTTGAGAATTTATCTCTCCTCTCTTACCATTGAGATAATGTGATAGGGTACGCTCATCCTAGCAATTCAGGAAAGTTGATACCTGGTACTTGCATAAAAACCATGCATGTACAAGCACAATATATATACTAAACTAAACAAGAAATGGCAGGAAGTGGTGCATTGTGTAGATCCTGACTAGCAGGTGACTATGACTCCCTTCCTTAACCACATCAAAAACACCATACATAAAGAAAACAAGCATGCACAACATACACATGAAAGTATGGGGTAAGTATCTATAAGAAAACACATGATAATAAACCATCTAGCTAATCGCCATCAATAACTGAAATCACTTGAATAAACATCATGCATACATCAAATATAGAATACCAAATGATGTCACCACATATCAACTGAATCCATAGCACAATATCTGATAGTCTAAAAACAATGCTACTAACCATCAACATAAAACTAGCCCTAAGAGAGTTTGACAATGATAAGAAAATGTGACCTAGGGGCAAGCACTACATTATGTTTCTTCATGATGTTGGTCAACTCATCAATCTTCTTATGATAACACTCATGTTCTTCATGACCCATTTTCTTGCAATAGGCGCACTTTTTCTTGTCCTTATTATTTTCCCCCTTCTTGTTGGAATTTGAGGAAGACTTGCCTTGTTGATTGGATTGTGGTGTTGTTTTTTCTACATCCTTTGATTTATTTTTCTTCCACTTCTTATTCTTACCCTTTCCTTTATTTGAAGATTGACCAATTGAATTTTGAGAACCCTCATTATTGGTCATCAATGCTTTAGACTTAGGTGAATTGATAATCCTCATTGATAACAACTTCTTTTCCTCTGTATCTAATAGATAAGCATATTCATCAAAAGAGACTTTCTTATAGGTAGACACTAATGTATTCTTTGAGGTGTTATAAGAAGAAACAAATGTGGAATACTCTAATGGCAACTTATTATGAATAAGATAGATCAACTTGTCATCTTTAATAAGGTTCCCAAAATTAGTAAGCTTTGTCCTTAGTTCATTCACCTTAATGATGAAATTTTGTATAGAATCAAATGACTTAGGATCTAAAGAGACAAGCTCATCTTCAATTTTGAAAACATCCTCTTCAGTCACTTTACCATATAGGTTATCAAGGGTATGCCAAGCTTCCTTGGATGTAGAAGACTTCTTAATTTGATACATGATCTTGTCATCAACCCCCAAACATATATCACCTAGGGTTTTCTTATCCATTGCCACCCAAGCTGAAATATCACTTACTAATACATTATCAACTACTAGTTTAGGAAGGGCTACATATTGAGAAACTCCATTATGCATAAGGTGATACCACATTTTGATGGACCATGTAGCATAGTTATGTGGAGATAATTTTAGCAATTAAAATTTTTTCATAATATAGAAAATGAAAGAAATCAAGAAAATGAAAATTTAATATGTGGACCAAGAACACCCCCTCTTTTCACTAAATCAAGAAATCCCCCCCCAAAATAGATGCTTTTGGCACTTTATAAGTAGTGCGATTACAATGGCCACTTGCCAATTTTAGCCTTCATGGACTTCTAATTTTGCTAGTTACAACCTCTTGAAAGATTAGAAATTTGGAACTTTACAATGTACAAAAATTTGAAGTAATACAAAGTAAACAAAGGCTCTATTTCTAAAAGTGACACTTTGGTCCACACAACCCTACAATCTAATTTCAGATCTAGAAAGTAGAAGAAAAATAATGCACTTTCAAAAAAACCAAAACCTATTTTCATGTCTAGATAAGCCTATACATAGTGTTTGAATTTGAAAAATGTAGGATTAAGTAGGTACAATCACTAAAAGACATAATTTCTGACAAATTCATGCACCAAAACTAGAAAAGAGCTACACCACTAAAATGTTTAGAAAATTTTACCTAATTTCAAAAAAAATTGCATCTGATTTGGAGTCCAAATGATTGAGATATGGCCTCCCAAAGTCAGACTGCAAAATCAAAAATCAATTTGGAGAAGGGTTACATCAGCAAAAGATGGGGTTAAATTTGACAGTCATATGACCATTGAAGTAATTCAAATTTACCCTAGAATGATGTGTCCAAGTACATGGTAGTTGACTGTATTTGTTGATTGGGCGTACGACAAACTACTAATGTGTCATTGTGCATCACCATGTGGTGGGATTGGAGTGGGCCTATGTGTCACTGAGTATGTTGATGGCTGTCAAGATGGTTGCGTTAGGCTAGCAAGTCTGTTGTCAATGACATGGAGGGTTGGGATCATTCTCGAGCTGATGTAGTATTGGCTGTGCTTGTAGTAGTGCGGATGATGTGGACACTGAAATTATGTGCCATGTGGTATAATACAACGTTGTTGCATGTTCAAGTCTACAGAAGACACATGTCAAGGCTAAGAAGAAGTCACCGCTACACACTTTTGTGGGGGCCAAGAAATTTTTATCGAGTGTTGAAGGGTTAACAAAAATCCCACATTGGTGGGTATTTAAACTGTGGTAGTAGTTAAATAGAAAGGGTTGTGGGTGATGAGTAAACAAAGCAGCCAAGGTATGGAGCTCTACTGGTGCCGTTCATAGGATGTTTGGTCCGACCAAAAATTATAATGTCATCTAGCAAATTTAATGTGTCGTGTTTGTGGATTAAATAATATATTTTTCTCGCTTGATAAAAATTGGAATATTCCTTGCAATAAAAGATGAATATTCCCCCTTGCAGGGCTAGGGTGTGACTCCTTGGTTCTGTAGAAAAAAATTTCCCTGCTAGCTTGACTGGGAAAAATAATTTTCTGAAAATACCCAAATCAAAAATAAATTACAGAGATTAAAATTAAATTCAAATTTGAAATAAATTTGCAAATTGAATTAGATCATACCTAGTTTGCAAATCAGTGCCTTTAGGTACTGGTTTGCCAAAAAAATTGCCTCACAATCAAATTTAGCCTAGCATAGGCAAATTTATAGTCAATCTACACCGAATCAACATTTTGGACATAATGAAGAGGTCAGATCTAGCTCTAGACACTCCTAATTTCTCTAGATTCTTTGGATTCGGGTCGAGGTGCTGAAGCAACTATGGTCTATGGTCTCAAATGGCCAGTTACAAGAACCTAAGACCAAGGAACTCAAACACAAGCACAACAGTAGACCAAAGAGAGAGTATGATTAGAATGACAATATATTCATTCAATATGCCATATGAAAGTACACTAGGAGTGTTTGTATATAAAGGCCTCTGAAGAGCTTCTAGAATGCATAGAAGTTAGCAACATGATATGTCATACAACTAGGTACATGTCCACTAGATATGGGTTATCCTCCATTAAGCACGGGAGTAAGTGTGATGATGTGAGGATAAGCCTACAATGGTGTAGTGTGCAAATTTATGTTGTAGACAACATGTGCTAGAAAGGGAGTGCGAATAACTATGTTATCTACATGACAACTCAGTGAATGATGCAAACTCCAGTGTTGTAGACACCATGTGCTAAATTAGAGTTGTGTACTTTTGTGTTGTTAACATGAAAACTCATGAGAGTATACAAACTTCTAAGTGTCTTACCTAAATAAATAATAAAATAATGCATTAACCTAAGTAAACTTAAGTAAAGTGTAAATAGTAAATACTTATTTACAAAAATCTCATCTCTGACAACTTTCCTCCTAAAACTCTATGCACAAACATGGTACATTTTCTTATGTCTAAGCAATGTCATTTACTTTTAAACAATGGAGAATATTTTTTACATTTCAAACCTTTTACACTTATATTGCATATTTATGAAATTTCATGTAACATAGTTGCTTTATTCTCTTAGAGGTCTTTAGACTTTGAAATCAGCATTGCTTCCCATTGTAGTAGTGCACCACTTTTGTCAGATGTAGTGTGTTCATACAAAAGTCACAGGTGTCATATGCCCTTGGTGGTCCATATTAATAAGAAGATTTCAAATTCAAATTCTTCTAACTGTTCCTTGAGATTCATTCCCATCACCATTGAATGCGAAGTAATGTGGATTCTTACCCTCAACATGACTAGATAGTCATGGGTTTCTAGCTTGATGTCCTTCATGGTATTGAAGCTAGATCTACTTGCTAATTTTTTCATTATTCCTTTTTCTTGTTTTTCTTCAATGTATGCTGTCTTTTCTTAGTATTCTTTGCCTATGTCAATAATCTTACTTTGGCCTCTAGATCTTCTCTGACTTAGCCTGTTTAGGTGTGTGTTAAAGATGCACATTTTCATGCCTTACTGGTTGTTCCTTACGACTGATCAAGTTCTCTTCACAGGTATTGCTAGCAATGAAAATGCCTTTAAATGAGTAAGTCTATCGGTATTTTTACCCGTTAGATTACAATACTTATGCCAACAAAATTTGCATAAAGCCAGACATAGGCCGCAAAACTTTCAAAATTCTTTCGATTCATCTTAACTTTCTGAATAAAGAGAATATCCACCTCATGTTCAATAATATACTGCTCAATAACATACTATTTTATGGGGCTATTAAGCCACCTCACATTCTAGTAGATGATCTTCATTTCTAATGCCACTGATTATGTCCAAGGTAAGTTGTGTACCATGATCTATGTCCCTTTCTACCACTTTGGTCCTGATATCCTTTCCTAAAGGTCTCCCCATTTTAGATTCTGAGCCCACATTAGCCTTCTTTGTTCCGTGGGTTTTTCCCCTCATCATTTTCCAACCCTCACTATGATTCGCCATAGTACAGGTGGGGCCTAAGTGTAGTCTGGGCTTGGAGTAGATAGGGAGAACACTTCCTCCCTGATCTAAAGAGAGACCATCAGGGAGCTTATAGGAGAAGCACTATCCCTCACATCTTCTTGCTTGTTTTCCTTCCATCAAGAATACTTAATGAGAAAGCCATCCCATCTTGAGAATCAACACCAACTATTATTGGTTCCACAAAAAATAGGTTTTCCTGAACATCAGGGGAAACCACTCCCTTCTCCTCTATACTCATGGATTGACCAGCCACAAAGCCTATAGTATAATCTTCTCTACAGATTTCCCCTCCACACATGGTTCACCCTCGTTAGGGATTTCCCCTTCCTCCATGTTCAACTAAGACTCCTTAGCACCTTACTTCATATGTGAAAAGACAAGCTTGACCAAACCTTTTGTGAATGGGTAATCCTCCATCGATTCAAATGTTCTCACCATAGTCACTTTCTCCTTATTTTCATTTCTTTTTCCTTTTCTTGGTTCATCAAAAAATCAAAAATAACATGGCCATATGAAGAGTACTACTAACAGAAGAGAGCAGTATTCTCACAAAGATAAGTCTAGATTTGATCAAAGTAACACTATGTCTAGATATTATCAAAGTAACACTATCTGCTCTAATAAAATGGCCAAAAAAATAACCAATCCATCTAAAAACCTTGTCATCCCAGAACTCTAGTGGGAGACCATGGAGTCTAACCTAGACTAGAAACATAGCAAGAAAATCCATTATTGTCCATAAAAACTAGGTTCCCATTCAGCCAAGGTCAAGGTGTGCTTACCTTCCTGCCAAAATGGAGTACCAATCCTCCTCAGATGCAAAATTGAATAAAAAAGCCCTCTCGATATTATTGAGACATCAATAGAACCCTTGAATCTCCATTTTGACAAGCACGTCTTTTGAACCATATCACTTGTAGGTCAAAATGCAAAGAAATAAGAAAGCAAGGCTTGCAAAAATTTGAGAGAAATATTCTCAACCACTACATAAGGAAAACTAATCTTAGGACTGTCTTTTCCATCAGAAATCCTAGTCACCTCATCTGAAAAAATAGTAGCCTTGAAACCAAGCAAAATAATTTTCTGTACCAGTTTAGGGATCTCCATTCTTCCCATGTCAACCTTTGACTGAGTCTCCTTGGGAGCCAAAATACCAAGGAAAGCTATCTAATTTTTTTGAGTGAAGTTAGTTTAATTGAAACTCTTGAAGAAGTTTGACCTAATTTTGTTGGAAATTAACGTCAATGCCTGCAGGTTGTCCTCGAGCCCCATGCCCATCTACCCTGTTAGGTCATAGTAGGAATTCATTTTTGGTAGGTGAGAGTTTGAAATTTGAACATTGTGAGGGAAAGGAAGAATATGATAAAAGGAATGTTTCAACATTCATTTTTTTAATGCAGATCAAGCATATCAGAGAGAAGTTGCAAAGTTGAGCAGAGAAGGAAGAAGGGAAGGAAGTTTGTGCCTATAGTTGCACGTGTATCCTTGTTCACTCTGTAAGTTTTTCATTGTTAGATTCACCATGTTGAAGCAGTGATTGCTCCAGGCACCTTTGTATGCAGCCATTAGAGTTGCAGGTTTGTTTGAAGTATTATCAGTTTAGGGTTATTTTAGGATTTTCTAGTTGAAGCCGAATGCTCCCAGATTTTGTAATAGTTTAATGAAAGATTGAATAGAAAGAAAACAAGCATACTTAATCTATTGTTCTTCATCTTCTATTCATTGCATTTGACAAGTTTGGTTGAAAGCTTAAAGCTTTGGCTCTCTGGTTTTAATGGTGAATGCATTCACGTTGAAATCTCTTAAGTTATAATTTTTTCAGTTGGAGCCGAGCTCACTCGGCATCTATTGCTGCTGAGCATTGCCTTTATGTGCTGAGCTTAATCGACTTCCTTGTCCTGAGCTAACTCGGCACCTATACTTTCCCTATCACTCAGCACCTTCAAGTGCCAAGCAAGTGTCGAGTAAAACTGGCACTCGGCACCATCAAGTGCCGAGTAAAATTGGCACTCGGTACCTTCATGTGCCAAGCATTATTTAAGTGCCGAGTATAAATTTTTGGTTTAGGGTTGTGAGTTGTTGAAATTTTAATTAATTTTTCTCACATGGTATTAGAGCTTTGAGGCCCCGCATCCAAAGTGAGTTAGGGCATTTGTTTTTCTTGGGATATTTGACATGGCAGGAGATGCAGGAAAGAGATGGCAGGAGCCACCATCATTTAATGGACAGAATTATGATACATTTGCAAAGAAGATGAAAACCATAATGGTTGCAAATGACTTAGGGGAGTTTGTAGTTAATGGGTTCAATGATGTGACTGATCCAACTTAGTATGCTGCTCTCAAAAATGCACAAAAGACTCATTTGAAAGAGTCAAGGAGGAAAGATGCAAAAGCACTAAGTTTGATTGAAGCAACAATGATAGAGTCCATATTCTCTAAGATTGCAGCAGAAAATTATGCAAAGGAAGCATGGGATGTCCTTGAGACAAACTTCAAGGGGACTGATAAAGTTCGTACAATAAAGCTATAGAACATCAGGAGGGAGTTTGAGAACCTTCAGATGAAGGAGAATGAATCAGTTGCAGACTTCAATTCAAGGACCTCCAATGTGATTAACCAACTGAAGTCAAATGGAGAAGAGTATCAAGAGCAGAGGATAGTGGAGAAGATATTGAGGAGTTTATCTCATAAATATGACCATTTAGTCATGACAATAGAAGAGGCAAAAGACCTCACTACTTTGACAATGGATGAATTGATGGGTTCTCTTCAAACCCATGAGTATAGGATCAATAGATCCACATCTTCTTCTACCCAAGACCAAGCATTCAAGGCTTAGTCAAATCCAAGAGGAAGGGGGAGAGGAAGAAATAGCTCAGGCATAAACTCCAGAGGCAGAGGTCGAGGTAATGAAGGACTAAGAAATGTTGTAGCAGAAAGCTTAAGAAGAGCAGATGGAGCAAGTAGCTCACAAAATACTTCAAGAAGAGGTAAGAAAAACTACAACTCAAATAAGAATAATGTAGAATGCTACTACTATCATAAATATGGGCATTATGCAAATGAATGTTGGAAGAAGCAGAATGATCAATCAGGACAAGAAAATGTGGCTAATGTGAACATGGGAAGTGGACCAAATGTTGTTGCCTTCATCATGTGTAATGTTTGTGAAGAAGGAAGCCCTGAGGTTTGGTACCTCAATAGTGGATGTAGCAACCACATGAGTGGTAATGAAACCTTTTTTTCATTCATTGACAAGAGTATCAAATAAAAAATTAAGATGGGTAACAATGGAACCCTACCAGTTGTGAGCAAAGGATCTATTATGGTCCGCACCAAGAAAGGTGAGAAAAGAGAAATACAACATGTGTATTTTGCCCCTGGTATGAAGCACAATTTGATGAGCATTGGTCAGCTCATTCAAAATGGATGCAAAGTGCTGATGGAGAATGACATGTGTGTCATTCAAGAAAAGGATGGGAGCAAGAACCTACTTGCAGTAGTTGAAATGACAAAGAATAGAATGTTTCCATTGAAGATTGAGGCATGTTTCTCATCTCAAGTTAGTGTTGCACCTCCTACACAATCAGCTCTAAGGAGTGTGATTGAAGACCCCTCATGGCTATGGCACCTTAGGTATGGTCATCTTGGCTATTCTGGTTTAAATTTATTGTCAAATAAAAGAATGGTAGAAGGTTTACCATGTGTAGGAAATTCATGTGACAAGTGTGAGGCTTGTATTTTGGGTAAGCAACATAGGCTTCCCTTTAATTCTGGAAATACTAGGAGGGCTAGATATCCATTAGAGTTAGTGCATACTGACCTTGTCAGTCCTATGCAAGTTACTTCCATTGGGGGGAGTACTGATTTCATGACATTCACTGATGATTTTAGTCGTAGGACATGGGTGTATTTCGTAAAGAATAAATCTGAAGCATTTGATAAATTTGTAGAATTTAAAGCTCGGGCTGAAAGAGAATGTGGACACTATATTAAGGTCCTTAGATTAGATAGAGGAGGGGAGTATACCTCCAATTCTTTTGTAAATTTTTGCAGGAAACATGGCATAAAGAAGGAACTCACAACCAGCTATACACCACAGCAGAATGGAGTGGCTGAAAAAAGAACAGGACCATTGTTGAAATGGCAAGGAGCATGATGAAAGAGAAAGGTCTCCCAACTGAATTTTGGGGAGAGGCTATAGCAATAGCAGTTTAACTAATTAATAGGTGTCCTACAAAGGTAGTCCATGACAGAATTCCAATGGAAGCTTGGTCACATATAAGATGGACAGTTGAACACTTAAGGGTGTTTGGATGTGTAGCATATGCACATGTGCCTAAAGAGCAAAGGCAGAAATTTGATGATAAAGGTGTGAAATGCATTTTCACAGGGTACAACCCAGAATCAAAGGCATATAGATTGTATGATCCATTGAACAACAAGATGATGCTTTCAAGAGATGTGGAATTTCTTGAAAATCAGTCTTGGTATGGTTCAACTAATGAGTCACCAGGCACTTCAAGTAAAGTGCCAATTATGAGTGAAGAAGATCCTGATGAATAGCAAGAAGAAGGAGCAAATAGAAGAAAAGGCAAGCAGGTTCAGACAGTGCCGAGCTCCTCTAGGCATGACCAAGTGTTAGTGCCAAGTACCAGCAAAGATCGAGCTAGTCGGCAATGTAGCAGCAATGAAGATTCTAATCTCACACTCTCCTCCCTGTTACCAAGAAAGACCAAG
Source organism: Cupressus sempervirens (assembly GCA_028749045.1). Classification (NCBI taxonomy): domain Eukaryota; kingdom Viridiplantae; phylum Streptophyta; class Pinopsida; order Cupressales; family Cupressaceae; genus Cupressus; species Cupressus sempervirens. The sequence continues at coordinate 691,701,356 of CM053793.1, forward strand.
AGTCTTAGGGAGTTATACCAAGATGAAGGTATGAAGATTATGATGAGAGTGCTAATTTTGCATTATTTTCTCATAGTGATCCAGTATATTTTGAGGAAGCTATTAAGAAGAAGAAATGGTGTAATGCCATGGATGAGGAAATAGATGCCATAGAAAGGAATGAGACATGGGAGCTAATTGAATTGCCTCCCAAGAAGCATGTGATTGGAGTGAAATGGGTCTATAAGACCAAATGTAATGCTGAAGGCAAGATTGATAGGCATAAGGCAAGGCTGGTAGTCAAGGGCTACAAATAGCAGTATGGAAGAGACTATGATGAGACCTATGCCCCTATTGCAAGAATGAAAATTGTGCTTGCTGTCATAGCAATTGCAGCTCAGCATAAGTGGAAGGTATTTCAAATGGATGTGAAGTCCACCTTCCTAAATGGTGTATTGAAAGAAGAAGTGTATGTGGAGCAGCCACCTAGTTATGAAGTTGCAGGTGAAGAGAACAAAGTATATAGGTTGAAGAGAGCTCTTTATGGGCTCAAGCAAGCTCCATGAGCATGGTACAGTAGGATTGACTCATATTTGATGAGCAATGGCTTTAGCAAAAGCAATGGTGAGCCCACTCTTTACATCAAGGCAACAGATGGTAATGTATTGATTGTTGTCTTGTATGTAGATGATTTAATTTTTATTGGTAATGACAAGGCTCTAATTGGTGAGTTTAAAGAGGCCATGAAAAGTGAATTTGAAATGATAGATCTAGGTCTCTTGAAATAATTTCTAGGCATAGAAGTAAAACAAATGCGTGATGGCATCTTCATCTCTCAAGAAAAGTATGCAGGGAAAATCTTGGAGAGATTTAAAATGTAGAATAGTAATGCAGCCCCTACACCAACAGCAGTAGGTCTGAAGTTGAGCAAGGAAGACTCTAGCAAGAGAGTGGATCCAACACTATACAAGAGTATGGTTAGAAGTCTAATGTATTTGACTGCAACTCGGCCAGACCTAATGCATGCAGTAAGTCTAATTTCAAAATTTATTGAAATACCAAAGGATTCCCATTGGCAAGTGAGAAAGAGGATCCTAAGGTATGTGAAAGGTATGAAGGGATTTGGGATTTTATATACTACAAATGATGATTTCAAGTTGGTTGGTTACATTGATAGTGATTGGGCTGGAAGTATAGATGATAGGAAGAGCACTTCTAGATACATGTTTCATATAGGATCGGGTGCAATTTCATGGGCATCCAAGAAGCAACCTATTGTTGCTCAATCTATAGCAGAGGTTGAATACATTGCAGCAAATGTAGCAGCATGTCAAGCAATTTGGCTAAGGAGAATATTGACAGATTTGAATGAAAGGCAAGAGGATGGAACCATAATTTATTGTGACAACATCTCATCAATTGCATTGTCCAAGAATCTAGTCTTCCATGGGAGAAGCAAACACATAGAAATCAGATATCACTTCATCAGAGAGTTGGTGGAGAATGGGGATATCAAGATAGAATTTTGCAAGTCAGAGCAGCAGCTAGCAGATATTTTTACCAAGCCATTAGGCATTGGAACTTTTGTACACCTAAGACAGAGTCTTGGTGTAGTTGATGTGGATCAGTTTTGATCCTTATTTTTTGTTTGGCTCGAAACAAAGGGGGAGTGTTGGAAATTAACGTCAATTCATGTAGGTTGTCCTTGAGCCCCACATCCATCTACCCTATCAGGTCACGACAGGCATTCATTTTTGGTAGGTGAGAGTTTGAAATTTGAACGTTGAGAGGGAAAGGAAGAATATGATAAAAGGAATGTTTCAACATTCATTTTTTTAAGGTAGATCAAGTAGATCAGAGAGAAGTTGCAGAGCTAAGTAGAGAAGGAAGAAGGAAGGAATTGTGTGCCTGCAGTTGCACATGTTTCCTTGTTCACTCTATAAATTTTTCATTGTTAGATTCGTCCTGTTGAAGTAGTGATTGCTCCAGGCACCTTTGTATGCAGCCATTAGAGTTGCAGGTTTGTTTGAAGTATTATTAGTTTAGGGTTATTTTAGGGTTTTCTGGTTGAAGTCGAATGCTCCCAGATTTTATAATAGTTTAATGAAACATTGAATAGAAAGCAAGCAAGCATACTTAATCTATTGTTCTTCATCTTCTATTCATTGCATTTGACAAGTTTGGTTGAAAGCTTAAAGCTTTGGCTCTTTGGTTTTAATGGTGAATGCATTCATGTTGAAATCTCTTAAGTTATAATTTTTTCAGTTGGAGTCGAGCTCACTCGGCATCTATTGTTGCTGAGCATTTCCTTTATGTGCTGAGCTTACTCAGCTTCCTTGTGCTGAGCTAACTCAGCACCTATACTTTCCCTATCACTTGGCACCTTCAAGTGTTGAGCAAGTGCCGAGTAAAACTAGCACTCGGCACCATCAAGTGCCAAGTAAAACTGGCACTCAGCACCTTCATGTGTCGAGTAGTATTTAAGTGCCGAGTATAAATTTTTGGTTTAGTTTTGAGAGTTGTTGAAATTTTAACTAATTTTTCTCACAAATTTATGTAAGAGAATATTTGAGGTGAATAGAGCCTTACATGTTTAACAAGGTTTTTGAAAATCCTTTCTGATGCATAGAATATATCTGCTCACAGTTTGGTAGTTGGACATAAAGATAGTTGTGGTAGATGTTGTATGCTTGATCCTTTTGTAAGCAAATAGAACCAATTTTTTTGGTATCTCTCACTTAATACAACCAAAAATTTCTTGAGCACCTCGTAACAGCTTTACCATGCATGACTACTATGAACAAATATATTAAAGGATATCCAAAATAAAATAAACCAGCAATGTGGCTTTATAGCATATATAGTACATTCCACAAATTTGAAGAAAACATAAAGCATGCTTATTCAGACTTTAGCTCTTTTAGATCAACCAATTACTTAGAAACAACAATTTCTTAGAATAAACTCAGCTTATACACTTTACCAACTTAACAACTACGTGGTGTTCAGATAAGAAAATAGATCGTGTAGTGTACAATTCAAATACCGTATGCTCGTCTTATTCAGACCGTGCACCATTATACAATATGAATTTTCTTCTGAAGCTCAGAATAATGAATTGAGAATAATGAATTAGTTATTGTGGATTTTATTTATTCTCATGAGAAATGAATTAGTATAAATCACAATTCATAAGATATAAGTCAATAAATTTGACTCAAAAACAATACAATTAAATTCTGATAGCAATATCACAAATATATTTCATATTTTCAATAAGAAAAAATAACATTATAACTTGCAACAAGATTTCTCAAATTGTATTGAGGTCTTAGGCTGACTAGCTTATTTATTTTTTATAAATAAAAACTCAAAAAAATGTCGGCCTGGGTGATTTTAGAACAAACCAATAATTTAATTTACTTAAATTTTAATAAATAGTTGAGTTCAAATCCTTGATGAATGGGATCATCACAACAAATGACTCTAGGGTTCATGTTGAATGTTTTTAACTGAGCATCTAGGGTTCATGTTGGATGTTGTTAATAGCTTTAGAGGTTTTGAGAGTTCACAATTGTGTTTGATTTGTTAGTGTTGGTTTCTTAGGGATTCTTTTTCTCTAAATTTCTATCTTTGGTTGGACTATTTCATAGGTCTGAACCCTCCATAAATAAGACAAATTTTTTATTATTTCTAAACAATTCATCTCTTGAGAGGCAAATCAAATCTATGGTATCCTTACAGAAAACCCAAACCCAAGTCCAATGTTGTGTGGATAATGAGTGGTTGAAGCCTCTTAGCTCTTTACATGTTTTGACAGGATGGTTCGTCTTTATCAAAGACTACTTTCGGCCTTAATAGTTGAAGAAGATCACAAGGAAAATAATACAAAATTGGATGATGGACCGCAGGGTGATTGTCTTCATTGCACAAGTGAGGAAATAAGAAAGCAGATTGAAAGCAATATTCAAAAAGTTGATGACATCCAATCACGAAAGTTGGATCTGGACCAATGAATTATATTTGAACTCCAAAGCCTTAGAATATTTGAAGAACTCATGGTATTTTTTTGATGGGGACACAACCCAAGAATAGAATGGAACCAACAGAAAGGGAAAATTATATTAACTAAGAAAATAAGCTAGTACAAATAGTGCAGAGAAAATAAACTTCAAAACATGCCCTACGAGCTTACAATAGCATAAATTTGGAGATAATTTCTCCTTTTAGTACCTCCTCTCAAACTCCACTCCGAACTGCCTTTTACAATGCCAAAAATCTCCTTAAATAGACCCCAAAGGGTTAAGGACTAGGAGTACATTCTAGAAAGTGCTAGTAGGCATCCACCGACCAAATAGAAGGTTCCAGAAGCGTCGTTAGAAGTCGGTGCAAATCTAGAAGAATCCAAAAACAGTAACCGAACTTCTGGGAGGCATAACTTTTGAACCGTAGCTCTGATTGACGAACCGTTTACATTTTTGAAAAGCTCTCAAAGCGCTCTATAGCCCAATGGACTAGCTTCACCCATCCCCCATTTTTTGGCCCTTTTCAAGGTCATTTAATGCCCCTAACATGACTTTGAAGCATTCGTAGGAGGTCTCCAAAACCCAAAAAACTACAATAACTTTCAAACCGTAGGGCCTTTTGACCTAATTCTTTTTCTGGAATGCTCTAAATCACAATTACATTCATCTGGCCAATTCACACCTTCTAGGTCACCAAAATGATGGCCAAATTGCATGCTCCTATTTTTTTGGGATTTTGAAACACACTGATAGTGGAACTGTGAGAGTTGGAACCTTTATTTGACCCAAATGGGTATCCAAAAATGTAAAGATATGAAACAGAAACTAAGTCTAAGTACATTTTTTTGGGTGACACAGGATTACCCTTATACCTCTGGATGCTCCTGCATCAGTTTTTCACTTCCATTATCCTATCATTGTGTCTTGAATATTTTTGGTTTCCTTGGCAATTTTCTTGTAATATGCTTTCATTTCCCCTTTTTAGCTAGATCTAGAACACAATAGAGATGTGGAAACAGAAACAGAGATTTGTCAGCTTAAGGAATAGATAATTTCCATAAAAATTGCTTGTACTATACATCAATGTTATTATTTTTTGCTTAATTAAAAGTTGGATTTTCTTATCAATATATTTTAAAGATCCACCAAAAATCATAGGATCCTTCTGAGAAAGGAAACTTTGTAGTATGAAGTGTTAGAGCTGGAGTAGTACTCGAATGGGTGAGCTTTGGAGAAGTCTTGGTGCTTCACCTATTTAAGCATTACCTAAATCTAATGAGTGTTATGTGTGGTCAGAGTTAAGTTCTAGAGGATTTTGCAAATAGGGTTTCAAGTAGAGTAGGTTTAATCACATAGGAAACTTCATAGTTTAAAGGGCTAGAATTGGAGTAGTACTAGAATGGGTAACCTTCCCAAAGTCTATGTGTTCTATTTATTCTTGAACCACTACTCATGAAAGAAATGAGTTTGACTCAAAAACTACACAGTTGAATCTTGATTAAATTATCAAAACTGGACTTGCAATATAAAATATCTCCTACTTATCAGCATTAAACTTGTACATTAAGTAAACACCAAAATATTTGTACATTTATTATTTTTTAAAATCATGAAAATAAATAGTTTCATTTTGGATTTTGCAAAAATTATGAAATATTGTCTGGGTTTGCTTAAACTAGTCTTGGACAAGATTTGTCCCCTCATTTTGCCAAAAAAAAAAAAAAAAAAAATTTGTCCCCTCATAAACAATTTCATTATTGCAAACTATAAAATTTATTTTGCCTTGTTTTTATATTGGATGATTTTCTAGCATCAATATTTTCAATTACACTACTTGATCTATCATAGAATGCAAGAAAGCTAAAGAATTAAAATTTTACATGATTACTAAATTGTTTTCACTAGAAAACTACTTCAAATTTCTAATTATAGAAACATATGAAATATTTAGAAAAATGTATCATTCAAAAATGACTATCCATTTTTATTAGTAGATTTTCATTGGAGGAAATTTTTCTTTTACAGGAATTACAAGGCATCAATGCATTTGATTGTAAGATTACATGAAACGAAGGTAAAGAGGAAGCTACTGAGGATTTTGTTGAAGGGAAACTAGTTGAGAATATAAGGTTTGAAGAAACCAACAAGAGCATATTTTCTGAAGCATCTTCAAAAGAAAGAATGTTCTCAACATTCTCAAAGGATAAGAATAAAAAAATACTTGGTGATGCTATCAAAGGTGATATTTCTAATAATCCACACTCTCTCTCAGATGTCAAAAGGTTATTAGGTGTTCTACAAATTCCTGCTGAGTATTTTCATTTCTTTCTTTCTATTTTTTTTTGGGGATAGTCTCTTCCAATGCTTGTTATCTTAGTACTAATGGCACACAGTTCTTTGATATTTTTAAGTTGTTTTACAATAAAAGCTTGCAGAGTCTTGTTACCCTTCTGTGAAAGTGTATTGTATAGATGGCTAGAAGTGGTGGATTGTGCCTAAATTTATTACTTTCCAATAGTAACATAAAAACATGTCTCCTGTTGTGTTTGCAGCTAACTCCATAGTCCCTTTAGAAGAATCTTCTCATATTGTTGCACAAAATACACAGAAGCTAGCTATTGAGACCACTTTACCTAGGCAGGCTACAAAAAAGTGTACTGAAAGAGACAAAGGGTTGCAAGCGAAAGAGGTCATAATAACATCTAACTCTACTAGGAGTGGTCAATTAGATCTGGCCTATGGGAAGGGAGAGATGAAAAATAAACTTAAACCAAGGCAAAATAATGCTAGGATATCTATTGCAAAAGAAAAACTTCTTGGCAAGCCATCTAAACCAAAAAAACCATCATTGGCATCAAGTTGTTGGAAAAAATCTAGTGACAAAATGGTGGAAGGAAAAGATGAAATGACTGCATTGCAAAATTCCATTGCTAATGATGAAACTTCCAATGATAATACCACCATAGATTTGTCACATTTGCAAATCCCTCCTTTGGAAGACATTTCATCTTGGTTGAATTTTGAGGATGGTAGCTTGCCATATGTTGATGGTGATTATATGGGTCTTGCCATACCAAATGATAATCTAGATGACTTGAACATGTTTTGAGAACAAATTGAATTGTGCAACTACTGTTGTGTATTCTTTTGGGAAGGTAATTACTGACACAAAGTAACTTTGTTTTGGATGCTTGTTTAATATTCAAGTAGTTAAATTCTCTTAAACATTTCTTGAACAAGTTAGCCTTGCAACTAGGAGTAAAATTGATTTTTTGTCATTAAGGAACTGGTAGCATTGTAACAAAGTAGCAAATTGTTGATGCATTTTCTTTCCTTGTAACAAAGTAGCATATTCTTGATGCATTTTCTTTGCTTTTGATCTATACAGGTGAGCTCTCCTTAATACCTAATGTTATGATGTGCATTCCATCTTGGTCTTTGGCTTTAAACAAGAATGGGAGGCAAGGGAAAGTAGATAGTCATCTCTTATAAGATAAAGAATCTGTATGCTTTTAAATTCAATTCTTAAGACTTTTACATGTTTTTGTTATAGTTCCCTAGTCATTGTTTTAGTAGTCCAGGGAGGCCATTCAACTTTGAATTGCAAATTTAATGTTATTACTCGTTCAAAAGAATTCTGCTTATGATTTCAATTTATAGTTTTTTGAAATATTAATTTACAATTCATGTATTTATTTTATGTCCAATTTCTAATATTCTTCATACATGTTGCAGTTAGCAGCAATTTTTAAATCACAATTTAAAATTTCACAAAGAGTCTTTATGATGAGAACACATTACTTCAACCAATTAAAATTCAATAGACAATCCATCTTTACTTGCTGATTTGTCATTTTTTTAAAGCTTCTTCTAAGGTAATGGCTCATTTTAGCTTTCTTATCCCCATCAAACACTTTTTTTTAAGAATCTATTGTTTGGAACACAAACACCACTAAAAGGGGGGTGAATTAGTAGTTTATGTAAATTTTAATACTTCAACACAATTCAAATATATGGATTATGAATCATGAATAACTTATACAACTCATAAAAATGATACACATTATTTTATGGTGAAAAATCTTGTAGGGTGAAAAATCACTCTTCAATCCTTTTGCAAATGGCTTTTGAGCTATACATCTAGAAAGAATCCTAGCCCTTTTAAATTTAGGACCTACAACTACAAGGAACACCCATTTGTATCTCCTAAAATATAGATTTCATAAAATAGCACCCACTTCTATCATACAAACTGAATTGTTTTCTTCTTTAGAAGACTACTCTCTTGCTTAGTTACCCAGTTCTTGTTGGAGTTAATGTTCCAAGTAGTCAATAAATAATTGTTACACATATGGCAAGCCTTGTTGAGTTGTTAGAAACACAAGTTTAATTTATGTGTGAGTCAAAGAGTTTTAGTTTGAATCAAGTTCTTATTGTAGTTAGGTGTCCTAAGTTTCAGTTAGCTATCAAGTTTATGAGTTTGTTGTCAATCTTATGAGAAATCATTTAGGAATGTTTTTGGGTTAAACTATTAAATGAATATGTATCTATTATTCAACACTGATAAGGTAGAAGTTATTTCTTTCTCTATTTTGTTTTTGCTATTCTATTTTTCCAATATGCTATCAAAGCTATCTTCCTATTAAGTTATGTTTGTCAGAGAAGAAGTTGTTAAAGAAGATGAGGCCAAGAGAAGAACCACTGGATGATTATGATTTTATTGAAGAATTTGATTTATTTTGGAGGAGTCTATGCTTTGAAAATAAGAAAGAATGTGGTAGAGGCTAGATGTATGCTCAAATAGTTTGAGGTGATATAGTATCAGACAGGCTATACCTTTAGAAGGGTTATGAGGCATCCCATGTGGCGATGGTGTGTCCAATAGTTCAAGAAGATCTAAAAGTCTGGAAGCTTGACATCATAATGTTACAAGGGTTATGAGACATTTTATGTGGAGATGATGTGTTCAATGGTGTTTCGAAGCTAGATGATAGCTGCATAACTATGAGAAAATCTTACACCTCTATGATCTATTTTTCAAAGTATAATTTTTATATAATGTTTTCTTTAGTTGTCACATTAAGTGGTGGTGTTGGATTTAATGTTTCAACTAGTCAATAAATAATCATTCTACATGTGGCAAGCCTTGTTGAGTTGTTGGCAACACAAGTTGAGTTTAGGTGTGAATCAAAGAGTTTTAGTTTGAATCAAGTACTTATTGTAATTAGGTGTCCATAAGTTTAAGTTAGCTATCAAGTTTATGGGTTTGTTGTCAATCAAATGAGTAGTTATTTAGGAATGTTGTTGGATCAAGCTATTGTATAAATATGCATCTATTATTCAAGAATAATAAGTTGGAAGTTCTTTCTTTCTCTATTTTATTTTTGTTGTTCTATTTTCTCAATATGGTGTCATAGCTATCTTTCTATTAAGTTATGTCTCAGAGAAGATGTTGTTAAGAAGATGAGGCCAAGCGAAGAACCACTGGATGATTATGCTTTTATTGAAAATTTTGATATATTTTCGAGGAGTCTATGCTTTGAAAATGGGAAAGAATGTGGTAGAGGCTAGATGTATGCTCAAATAGTTTGAGGTGCTATAAGATTAGAGAAGTTATACATTTATGAAGGTTATGAGGAATTCCATGCGGAGATGGTGTGTCCAATAGTTCAAGGAGATTGAAAATTTTGGAAGCTTGGCATCATACTTTTATGAGATGGTGTATCCAATGGTGTTTCAAAGCTGCATAACTATGAGAAATCTTTACTCCTTTATGATCTATTTTTCATAGTATAATTTCTACATAACATTTCATTTAGTTGTCACATTAAGTCAGGGTGTTGGAGTTAACGTTCCAACCAGTCAATAAATAATTGTTGCAAATGTGGTAAGCTTGTTAAGTTGCTGGCAACACAAGTTTAGTTTAGGTGTGAGTCAAAGAGTTTTAGTTTGAATCAAGTTCTTATTGTAGATAGGTGTCCATAAGTTTCAGTTAGCTGCCAAGTTTATGTGTTTGTTGTCAATCTTATTAGCAGTCATTTAGGAATGTTGTTGGGTCAAGCTATTATTTAAATATGCATCTATTATTCAAGAATAATAAGCTGGAAGGTCTTGACAACTTGGAAAAGAAGAAGGTTATTAGTAATGTTGATCCCACTAACATTAAAAATGTTTGTGAATCAACTAATGCCTTTGATTAAAAAGAAGGTGGTGAAGATTTAGATAATCTATTAGATGATTGAAACTCAGCATAAATTTCTAATTGTTGAAAGTCTAAACAATGATGCTTGAACTTGATATTATTTTAATATTTTTGATGTTGATAATAGATATGATGTTAAGATTACAAGAAAAGAAGAATGTTATTAGTAATGTTGATCCCGCTAACATTAACACTGTTTGTGAATCAACTAATGCCTTTGATGAAAAAGAAGGTGGTGAAGATTTAGATAATCTATTAGATGATTGAAACTTAGCATAAATTTCTAATTGTTGAAAGTCCAAACAATAATGCTTGAACATGATATTATTTTAATATTTTTGATGTTGATAATAGATATGATGTTAGGATTACAAGTTTAAAGTGTTTTTGTTGTTTTTTATGATACTATGTAACATTCTAATCTATCATTAATCTAACTGCATATATATGTATATATATAGTTCTTACCTATTTTGAAGTTAAAAATGAACCCACGTCCCATTTCAAGATTTTGCTGTACCAAAAAACTAGTTCTTCCAACCCAAACTGGAACTGGAACTCGAATTGATAACTTAGCTCTATTGACATACAATACGGTTTTAACGTGACTTTTGATATACAAATTAAATTTTAACCTTATGATACATTCAAATCATAAGACTCCACAAAAGTTTTTAAATCATCACCAAATAGAACCTTCCTGTCACTTTTGAAGAATTGATCATAAAGAATGTTAGGAACCTGTGTGTTCCTTCTGTTTATTTTGTTAGAGTAGAGTTGTTGGATGCATATGCTTTGTAAGTCGTCCCGTGAGTTTATTTTATTATCCCACATGCATAGGTAGTATTACTTTTCTAGATCGTACCCAGTATATAAGAATAGGTTGAGGCCCTTGATGGGCACGGACGAATTTATTGTATTGAGCTTGCTCAAAGGAGGTTACCCCCTCGAAGTGGCCTGCGATCAGTAGATTTATTCTGAGTTCTGCTATCACTTTGTATTCTGTTATTTCGAGCATTCTCACGATATTGCTATAAGGAGGTTCTTCTCATCTGGTATCAGAGCACTCTCTTGGGCTCGCTGGGTGGAAATTACATCAAATTTTTTTTCTGTCGTGGCCTTCAGGTTCCTCTCACTTCTAATATCTCTTGTTATTGCAATAACTCTTTTCAGTTGTTCTGTCTGTGAGTGAATTTTTCTAAGTCGACTGTTCAGAAAAAAAAAAAAAAGAGTAAAAATTTTTCTGTTTTTTAGTCGTAGCTTCCTTGTTTGCTTTCTGTTTCTGCTCATACTTCCGCAGAACGTCTGCAATATCATTTCGCATACTTCCTTCCTTGGCGACCCAACCCCAAATTTTACATATCAAAGCCCTAAATCCCTCATTTATCTAATTTTAGGGTTTGCCCTATCTTTTTCACCTCTCATCCAATCGCCACCAAACTGAGCCACAAGATTCAATTCCTCATTTTGCTCCCTTATCCCTCTTGGACTGTTCGCCTCATTTCGCCTCCCTACCCTTGAAACCCTCATTTTTCTTTTTCCCTTGTCCCCAGATAGTCTCCCACCACCCGTCGAACACCCATTTCCTATATGAGTTTTACCCAAATCCAAGTTTGCCGTAACTAAAAAAGTTTTTGTTTCTCATCTTCTACCCATTTCAAAAAAAAAAAAAAAAAAAAAAAAAAACCCTTGTTTTATGGTTGTTACGCGTACAGGAGCAAAAATCATGGAAGAGGAAATTGCATCCCTCAAAACCAGACTTCAAGATCTGGATGACAAAATTCTGGGTCTTAACTTTCAGCAGTCAGCCATGAGCCGAAACCATTCAGGAGATACTGGGTCCTCTTCTGGCAATTTCCATGGACCAAAGCTTGATTTTCCACGCTTCGATGGTTCTGATCCGACTGGATGGATCTATAGGGCAGAGCAGTATTTCAGCTTGCATAATACTTTGGATAACCACAAAGTCTCCCTTGCATCTTTTCATTTGGAACATGAAGCTCTTCAATGGTTCCGTTGGTACATCAAGGCTAATGTAGGCCCAACGTGGAGCGAATTGTGCACCCTCATTTTGGAGCGCTTTGGCCCTAGTTCCTTTGATGATTTCACAGGAGCACTCACTAAACTGCGTCAAACAGGCACTGTAAGAGAATACCAGACAGAGTTTGAAAAATTAGCTAATCACACAGAGGGCTTGTCTGATGAATTCTTCCGTAGTTGTTTTGTCAGTGGTCTGAAGGATGCACTTCGCTCAGAAGTCAAAATGTTTCGACCTACTACAATGATGGAAGCCCTTGGGTTGGCTAAGTTAGCGGAAGACAAGATTAGTGCTCTACAACGCTCCAGATCTAATTTTGTTCCATTCAGAAATACAGGTTCTCACAACCCTCCAGTCATACCAGCTCCCAGAACTACTCCGATCAAGCACTTGTCTGAAACAGAGATGCGAGTTAGGCGAGACAAAGGGCTTTGTTATAATTGTGATGAGAAATGGTCTCGGGGCCATAGATGTGTTCAGCAAAAGCTCTATCTCTTGGATGTGGATTCTCCACCGGAACTGGAAGAATATGTAGATGCTCAGGAAACAGTGGATGCTGAGGTTGAGCCTCACCAGCCTGAACCTCCTTCCCCAGAAGCTCCACCAGAGATATCTGTCCATGCTTTGGCAGGAGTCACTACTCCACAAACCATGCGGGTCCAGGGTTTCTTCAAGAAGATCCCTCTTACTATACTCATTGATTCTGGTAGCACTCATAACTTCATTGATCCACGAATAGCCAAACAGGCTGATTGCTTTATCCATCCCTGCTCTAGCTTTGAAGTCATGATTGCCAATGGGGGCACTTTACCTTGTAAAGGAAAATGTCGCAATGTGCGTCTCTCTATTGGAGATTATAACATGCGCTTTGACATGTTTGCCTTACCCTTAGGTGGCTGTGATGTGGTTTTGGGTGCCCAATGGTTACGCACTCTTGGCCCCATTCTCTGGGATTTTGCTGAACTTTGGATGCAGTTTTCAGCCGAGGGGCACCAACACACTTTGAAAGGCTTACAACCAGGGTCTCTCAGCATCATCAGTTCACACCGTATGGAAAAACTTCTTAAGAAGAATTCACATGGTGTCATCGCTCAGCTCCATTCCATTCAGATGCAGCCATCAGCAGTCTCTAGCACTCCTGCCGATCTCCAACACATTTTGGACAAGTATTCTGGTATATTTGCTGAACCTGTGGGATTACCTCCTTCTCGTCCAGAGGACCACCGTATTCAGCTCCTTCCTGGCAGTGTTCCGCCCAACATCAGGCCCTACCGCTACCCATTTCATCAGAAGACTGAAATCGAGATACTTGTCCGTGACTTACTGAAGCAAGGTATTATTCGCCCTAGTACCAGTTCCTTTTCTTCTCCAGTTCTGCTTGTTCGCAAAAAAGATGGGTCATGGCGACTCTGCATTGATTTCCGAGCACTTAATCATCTCACTATAAAGGACAAGTTTCCCATTCCAGTTGTTGATGAACTTCTTGATGAACTTCATGGGGCTCATTTTTTCTCCAAGTTAGATCTTCGTTCTGGGTATCATCAAATTCGGGTTAATGAGGAGGATATACCTAAAACTGCCTTCCGCACACATGATGGTCACTATGAATTTTTAGTCATGCCCTTTGGCCTCACGAATGCTCCTTCAACATTTCAGGCAGTGATGAATAACATATTTCAACCATACCTCCGGAAATTCATTCTAGTCTTCTTTGATGATATCCTCATATATAGCAAAACTTGGGCTGAGCATCTCCATCATCTGGAGCTTGTCTTGCAACTTCTCTCTGATCATCAACTCTGTGCAAAACTATCTAAATGTGTGTTTGGCCAGGAGGAAGTGGAGTATCTCGGGCATATTGTTGCACACCATGGAGTGCGGGTGGATCCTACAAAAATAGATGCCATGAAAACTTGGCCGCATCCTAAAACTCTCAAGAGCCTTCGGGGTTTTTTGGGGTTGACTGGCTACTACCGCAAGTTTGTCAAAGATTACGGGAAAATTGCAGCACCATTGACAGCTCTGTTAAAAAAGGATGCCTTCTCCTGGACCCCTGTTGCTGAGACTGCATTTGAACAACTGAAACAGGCTATGTGCAGTACACCTGTTCTCGTGATGCCAGATTTTTCCAAACCCTTCACTATTGAGAGTGATTCTTGCGGCAATGGATTGGGTGCTGTTCTCCTGCAAGATGACCATCCTATTGCGTTCACTAGCAAAGCCCTCTCTGGTAAGAATCTAGCCCTCTCTACTTATGAAAAAGAAATGATGGCTATTTTGCATGCTGTACAGAAGTGGCGGCCATACCTCTTAGGGAGTCATTTTTGCATCAGAACCGATCACCAAAGTCTGAAATACTTCCTGGAACAACGGGTATCCTCTCCTACACAACAGAAATGGGTCAGCAAACTCATGGGGTATGATTATGAGATCACCTACAAGAAGGGTAAGGAGAATATTGTGGCAGATGCTCTTTCTCGCACATTTGATAATCAAGCTTCCCTTTCCGCTATTTCTATGCCCATTCCCAATTGGTTAGCGTCTGTTCAGCAGGGCTATGACAGTGACTCTTCTTTATCTCAAATCATTCACCAGCTAGCCAATAATCCTTCTGCTATACCACATTACTCTTGGGATGGTGCTTCTCTTCGATACAAGGGTCGGCTAGTGCTTCCTCAGAACCCAGCTCTACATCAGGCTATTTTTTATGAACTCCATGCTTCTCCTTCAGCAGGGCACTCAGGCTTCCTCAAAACTTATGAGCGAGCAAGGAGAAACTTCTTTTGGAAAGGAATGAAACAGACGATTCAACAGATGGTGGCTGAATGTGATACTTGCCAACGCCACAAGGGTGAAACGACCCTCCTTCCTGGCTTGCTCGAACCATTGCCCATCCCTACACGGATTTGGACTGATATTTCTATGGATTTCATTGAAGGGCTTCCTAAATCCGGTGGCAAGACAGTGATCTTGGTTGTGGTTGATCGTCTCTCGAAATATAGTCATTTTTGTGCCCTCAGCCACCCCTATACTGCCTCCTCTGTTGCACAAATCTTCATGGACCAGATATTTCGTCTTCATGGACTCCCTTCTTCCATTGTCTCTGATCGTGATGCAACTTTTACCAGCATTTTTGGACTGAACTGTTTCAGAAAACTGGCACCAAACTGAAGATGAGTTCGGGCTATCACCCACAAACTGATGGTCAAATGGAAATTGTCAATAAATGCTTGGAAACTTATCTTCGTTGCTTCACTTCCGAACAGCAACATCAGTGGGCCAAGTGGCTCCCTTTAGCTGAATGGTGGTACAATACCTCTTACCACACTGCCTCTAAAATGACTCCATATGAAGCAGTCTATGGTCAGGCACCTCCAGTGCTCCTTCCCTACACTCCCAACAGCTCACCAGTCCAGGCAGTTGACATAGTTCTCCACAGCAGGGATCAGATTCTTCGTACCTTACAGGATAATCTTCACATGGCCCGTAATCGGATGAAACAACAAGCAGATCAACACCGTTCTGAGCGCTCATTTCAAGTTGGGGATATGGTTTTTCTTCGTCTACAGCCATACAAACAATCCTCCCTAAAGCTGAAAGGGCGTCATAAGCTGGCCCCAAAATTTTATGGGCCTTATCAGGTTCTGCAGAAGATTGGTTCAGTTGCTTATAAACTGGAACTTCCTCCTTCTTCCCGCATTCATCCAGTCTTTCATGTTTCTTGTCTAAAGAAAGTTCTGGGTACCACTGTCAGAGCACAAACTACTCTCCCTGAAATGGATACGGAAGGATCCATTATCCTGGAGCCGGTGGCAATCATTGACCAGCGCACTCGCCAGCTTCGGTCTCGCTCCATCTCTGAGGTCTTGATTCAGTGGCATGGCATGCAACCAGAGGATGCTACCTGGGAACCCCTTCTTCAGATTCAACAACAATTTCCACACCTTAAGCTTTGAGGACAAAGCTTTTTTCTAAGGGAGAGGGGATGTTAGGAACCTGCGTGTTCCTTCTGTTTATTTTGTTAGAGTAGAGTTGTTGGACGCATATGCTTTGTAAGTCGTCCCGTGAGTTTATTTTATTATCCCACATGCATAGGTAGTATTACTTTTCTAGATCGTACCCAGTATATAAGAATAGGTTGAGGCCCTTGATGGGCACGGACGAATTTATTGTATTGAGCTTGCTCAAAGGAGGTTACCCCCTCGAAGTGGCCTGCGATCAGTAGATTTATTCTGAGTTCTGCTATCACTTTGTATTCTGTTATTTCGAGCATTCTCACGATATTGCTATAAGGAGGTTCTTCTCAAAGAACTTCAACCTGTTGTATCAAATCTGAATAAACATTATGCCAAATAAACTGTCACACAATCTGACCATCAAAAGTGGTTAAATATTATTACTGCAGTGATTTTGTGGGTATCATCCCCACCCCAGTTTTAACTTCTTATTTCTGAAGGGCTTCTAGGTTACCAAAATCTCAAGTGTTATGTTGTGATGCTTATGTGTTTCTTATAACTGTTTGATATGTTCATATGCATACAATCTACTTTTAGTTAAAAAGTCTTAATGGTCAAAATACAATACTTTTGATTAAATCTATTGTATTAAATCTGATCATAAGATCATTTCATATCTGATCACAACACTGTACCAAGTTTTCTATTAAGTATCATTTTTAGTATGCTGAAATCTACAAGACACTCTTCTCTCAACCGATTTATTTGGACTTAACTTTCATTTTTATTTGGACTTATTTATGTTTTCGAGAATTAGGCAATACAAATAAACTAATTTACATAGTTTAAAAATTGATTACGCCAACATTATTAAACAATCTATTCTTATAATCAATTAATAATTGAACTCTATCACTACTAATTTTCAGAAACAACCAAAGTAACAATTTCAAATCGATATAATAAAAATGATACATAAAGCATACCCGATTATGTTTATAATCAAACGACTCGTGAAAACTGACTATCTATCCATACCAATCTTCTGAAGGAACCCAATAATGTGAATAGTTGATTCACGTATTATGCATCAGTTTTAATATAACATTTATAATCTTCTTCATATTGATCAAATTAACGAGTTTGCACAGATAAATACTTAGGAATTGATTGCTATAAATATTTTTGAATCGGTTACCATGAATCGACTCTTTTACCGTAATGAGTTGGTTTCTTTCTTACACCATGTGTCACAACCCTATTTTGGATATGGCAAACAAAGTGATACTTTTAATGCTTTCTTTGCCACTTAAGTTAATCCCAATGTCATAAAAAATTAGAAATCAAGAACATTGGGAAACTTTACTTATCTATGGGACATGCCTTTTTTTTACGGAGGTCATCCATAAACAAGTTTTTAGGTGTTCGATAGGGGCCCATGCGTGCCTGAAACCTCTTCGGCCAAGAGAGGACTAAGTAACAACCACACTGCCAAATTAGCCTGGGGAACGATCTTGGCCTCATCCTTGGTGGGTTCTTTGTAAGCCATTCAACTTAGCCAATAGTTTTGAAAATAGAATGTTTAAGAGATTAATAAGAGGGAAAACACACTCAAACTGGGAAGGATGACAACAAATCATCTGGATTCAGACATGTACATCAGATTTCTCTTTCAAATTTTTTTGGATTGAATATTTTTTCTTTTCAATAGTTGTGCATACTGTGGAAAAATTAGCTCTCTCTTATTAATTGAATCAATAAGTATAAAATGTATTGTGTTTATCAGTTTATTTTATTTTTAATTTATTTTTTTCTTAGACTAAGAGAGCTCCATGTGCATGATTTTTTTATTCTTCCTAAATCTTTTGTTTCCCTACCCTCAAATCTCTTGATATAGCTCCTTTCTCGGGCCACTCTCTTTTTCGTTTAAAGTGTAGATCCCACTCAATGCTGAGTTGGTGTCTTGCTGGGTTATCCAGCCTGCAGCTTTCTTTTCCTTGATGCTGCTGGCTATCTAGATGGTTAATCTAATTTTATCATAGTGTAGGAATTATATAGTAATTTTGATTATTATTATATATTTGTTGCAATTAATTATTATTATTATTAGTTAAGTCTAAGTGGATTATTTATAATTTCTATAGGTTAAAAGTGTTAAACAGTCAAAATTGATTTAGTTTTCCAAACTTAATTTTTCTATTAGTATGCAATGTTTAAGATTGCTCAAGTTGGAATAGACTCCAACAAAAGACTTCTAAGAGAAGAGGTTCAAAATTTACTGTTCTATTGTAGGATTTCATTCTAATGATAGTAAGATTTATTAATTAGAGTTATAGATATAGATCATTGCCAGAAAGATAGATAAAAAAATTAAATGTTGAAAGTTGATAAAGTGGTTTACTTATGATTTTGATTACTTTGTGGAAGATCATCTAGATCTATTTTATCATCAATAGGGAACTAAAGAAATGACTATTTGTGTTGATTTATCTCGTGAGCTAGAATGTTTTTGTAATTTATTAGTATTACCATTATTTTGTTTCATATTCTAAACTACTTCTTGAATCTATTTCAAGATATAACTTTATAGAATGAGTAGACGTGATGCAGGAGCATCCAGAGGTATAAGGGAAATCCTGTGTCACCCAAAAAAATGTACTTAGACTTAGTTTCTGTTTCATGTCTTTACATTTTTGGATACCCATTTGGCTCAAATAAAGGTTCCAACTCTCATAGTTCAACTATCAGTGCGTTTGAAAATCTTAAAAAAATAGGAGCATGTATTTGGGCCATCATTTCGATAAACTAGAAGGTGTGAATTGGCCAGATGAATGTAATCATGATTTAGAGAATTCCAGAAAAAGAATCAGGTCAATAGGCCCCATGGTTTGAAAGTTATTGTAGTTTTTCGGGTTTTGGAGACCTCCTAAAAATGCTTCAAAGTCAGGTTTGGGGCATTAAATGACTTCAAAAAGGGTCAAAAAATGGGGGACGAGCGAAGCTGGTCCATAGGGCTATAGAGCGCTTCGAGAGCTTTCCGAAAATGTAAACGGTTCATCAATCAGAGCTATGGTTCAAAAGTTATGCCTCCTGGAAGTTCGATTATTGTTTCTGGATTCTTCTAGATTTGCACCGACTTCTAACGCAGCTTCCAGAACCTTCTATTTCATTGGTGGATGCCTACTAGCACTTTCTAGAATGTACTCCTAGTCCTTAACCCTCCGAGGTCTATTTAAGGAGATTTCTGGCATTGTAAAAGGCAGTTCGGAGTGGAGTTTGAGAGGAGGTACCATAAGGAGAAATTATCTCCAGATTTATGCTATTGTAAGCCCTTAGGGCATGTTTTGAAGTTTATTTTCCTGTACTGGTTGTACTAGCTTATTTTTTCAGTTAATATAATTTCCCTTTTCTGTTGTTTCCATTCTATTCTTGGGTTGTGTCCCCATCAAGTGGTATCGGGTTTTCCTGAGTTTGTAGATAAAGCACTGACTGTGAGGCAATTTGCACCAGGACTGTGTGGTTGTGGGTTCGAGTTAGAAGATGCCTCCATGAAGAGAGCATGGAGGAAGGGCCAAAGCTATTGATCCTAAGGAGGTTAGATCCCTTCAGAGGCAGGTACAAGCATTGCAAGAGGAGCTTCATAGAGGAGCAAATGTTGCCGCAGGTAACAATAGTGAGGATGACAATGAAGAGGAAATAATGGGACCAGAAGAGGAAGTTGACGGGGAAGTTCTGAATCCTGTAGAGGAAAGGCTTTTTAGGGCCATTACTAAGTTTGGGAAAAGACCTACAATTGAAGTGGGTATATTTTCAGGAAATCTGAAACCAAATGAGTTGATCGATTGGATCAATGAACTGGAAGAATACTTTGAGTATGAGGATATAAGAGACCTAGATAGGATTAAGTTTGCAAAGGCCAAACTAAAAGGCCATGCCAAAATCTGGTGGCAAGAGGTTCAACTGGAAAGACTTAGAAGAGGAAAGGAGAAGATCACAAGATGGGATCACATGGTGGACAAATTGAAGAAGCAGTTCATTCCTGTGGACTACGAGCTTGATCTGTTTAAAAAGATGCATGGGTTAAAGCAAGCAGGAAGATCAGTCCAAGAATATACAGAGGAGTTTTACCGACTCTTGATTAGAGCGAGGCATGCAGAAGCAAATAAGGAGAAGGTTTCTCATTATATCAGTGGGTTGCAACCTAGCATCAAGGAGGAATTAAGTCTGGTAAGAATGACCAGCGTTGAAGAGGCATACCAGTTTGCCCTACGAGTTGAAGAGAAGCTGAATAAAAAGTTTGAAGGAAGACAAAGAGGGTGCAGTCAAAGAGGAAGGGCAAGCGATAGATCATCTGGAGGCCGCAATGAAACCCAAAAGAAAAATGAAGATGTGGGTACTAGCAGAAACTAGAGGAATGAGGGTTTCAACCGCTCCCATGATCAAGACTTTGGAAATCAAAGAGGAAGAGGTAGACGATGTGGACAAGGAAGAGGAGGCTTCTGTTGTACCTGTTTCCATTGAAATGAAGAAGGCCATCGTGCCTTTGAATGCCCTCAATGACAAGGAAGGACAGATAGGAGAGATGAGGGCCAAGCTAGCATTGCTCATGTGGATGAGGATGCAGAAAGAGGAGAGACCTTGGTAAATGAAAGAGTCCTACTAAGTGGTGAGAATGAACTAGGACAACGAAGGAGTTTTTTTTGTACCATATGCAAGTGTGAGGATAAATTTTGTGACGTGATCATTGATGGTGGTAGCATTGATAACCTGGTATTAGAAGAGATGGTCTCTAAGCTAAAGCTCAAGAGGGAGAAACATCCCCAACCCTATCAGATTTCTTGGGTAAAAGATGATCATAAGGTCCTGGTAAGTGAATAATGTTTAGTAAAATTCAAAATTGGGAGTTACCATGGTGAAGTTCTCTATGATGTTATTTTGATGGATGTTTTCCATCTATTGTTGGGTAGACCATGGCAGTTTGATAAACATGCAATACATGATGGACATGCAAACACATACTCTCTGACAAAGGATGGAGTTCGCCACAAATTGAAGCCCATGAAAAAGGAAGGTGAAAAGGTATGTAGCAGTGCTAGGATTTGTCTTGTTGATGGAAGGAAGTTTTTAGATAGCATGAAACATCAGCATATGTGCTATGCTTTGATTCCTAGGAAAGATAAAGAAGGTAGTAGTGAAATACCATTTGAAGTTTCAGATTTACTAGGGGAATTTGGAGATATTATCTCTGATAATGTTCCAGATGGATTGCCACTAGTAAGGCAAATCAGTCATCAGATAGATCTGATTCCAAGAGCTCATTTTCCTAACAAGGTTGCTCATAGGATGACTCCTACTAAAATAGAGGAGCTAAATAGACAGGTTCAGGAGTTGCTGAGGAAGGGCTTGATTCGAGAGAGCCTGAGTCCATGTGCAGTACCTAAAGTACTTGCACCAAAGAAGGATGGAGAGTGCAGGATGTGTACAGATTCTTGAGCTATAAATAGGATAACCATCAAGTACCAGTTTCCTTTACCAAGGATGGATGATCTTATGGACTACTTGAGTGGAGCTCAGTACTTCACAAAGATAGATCTGAAGAGTGGCTATCATCAGATACAGATTTGAGAAGGAGATGAGTGGAAAACAGCCTTCAAGACCAAGGAGGGTCTTTATGAGTGGTTAGTCATGCCCTTTGGATTGACAAACGCCCCAACCACCTTCATGCGGCTCATGAATGAGGTACTTAAGAAGTTCTTGGAAAAATTTGTTATTGTCTATTTGGATGATATTTTAATTTTCAGCAAGACTTTGGAAGAACATTTACTGCATATTCGTAGTGTCCTTGAAAGGCTAAGGGAAGAGAAACTGTTAATTAATCTAAAGAAGTGTGTCTTTGCAAAAAGGGAGTTAGTCTATTTGGGATTTGTTATATCACCTGAAGGTCTCAAAATGGATCCACAGAAGGTAAAAGCCATCTTGGAATGGCCTACTCCAAGGTCTGCTACTGAGGTAAGATCATTTCATGGTCTGGTTAGTTTTTACAAGAAGTTTATTAAGAATTTCAGTGGCATATGTGCACCCCTAACTGATACAATAAGAGGGGATAGAAAAGAGTTCAAATGAACTTCAGTAGCTGCGAGAAGTTTTTAATTGCTAAAGAAGAAGGTGACTAAATGGCCTATGTTGGCACTTCCAAATTTTAGAAAAGTATTCCAGGTGGATTGTGATGCTAGTGGTAGCGCTATTGGGGCTATATTAAGCCAAGAAGGTAAGCCTATTGCATATTTTAGTGAAAAATTGAATGATGCAAAGAAGAAGTATTTTGTTTATGATCAAGAGTTCTATGCAATAGTTCAAGCCTTAAAGAAATGGAGGCATTATTTATTG
The DNA here is from genome assembly GCA_028749045.1 of Cupressus sempervirens. Taxonomy (NCBI): domain Eukaryota; kingdom Viridiplantae; phylum Streptophyta; class Pinopsida; order Cupressales; family Cupressaceae; genus Cupressus; species Cupressus sempervirens. Next base: position 691,723,943 of record CM053793.1, read on the forward strand.
CCAAAGGAATTTGTTTTGTATACTGATCATCAGGCATTACAGTACCTATATAGCCAAGGTAAATTGAATCAGAGGCATATGAACTGGGTAGAATTCTTGCAGAGTTATACATTTGTGTTGAAGCATAGAAGTGGAAAATCTAACAGGGTTGCAGATGCACTAAGTAGGAGACAGTTGTTGCTTACAACAATGCAGGTTGAATTAGTTGGGTTTGATGAACTCAAGAATTTGTACCCCGAGGATCCTGATTTTGCTAAAGCATGGAAAGCTTGTAAAGAACCTATTGCTGTAGATAGAACCAAGTGGTTAGACTATTTGATTCAGGATGGCATGTTGTTCAAAGGTAGTCAATTGTGCATTCCAAGGAGTTCCATGAGGGAAAATTTGATTAAGGAGAAACACAGTGGAGGGATGGTAGGACATTTTTGTCGGGATAAGACCATTGCCATTCTTAGAGAACATTATTTTTGGCCTCAAATTACAAAGGATGTGAAGAAGTTTGTATAGAGTTGCCAGGTTTGTCAAGTTTCCAAGGGGTTTAGTCAAAATACTGGCCTATATCAGCCATTGCCTGTTCCATCAAGGCCATGGGAGGACATAAGTATGGAATTTGTTCTTGGATTGCCAAGGACACAAAGGGGTAATGACTTAGTATTTGTGGTGGTTGATAGGTTCTCCAAAATGGCACATTTCATTCCATGTCACAAAACTCATGATGTTGTCCATATTGTAGACTTGTTTTTCAAAGAGGTGGTAAGACTACATGGTCTTCCAAGGAGTATAGTTTCTGACAGAGATACTAAATTTGTGGGGTATTTTTGGAGGACATTGTGGAAGAAGTTGAGAACAGACTTGAAATTCAGTTCCATGCATCACCCACAGACTGATGGCCAAACAGAAGTGGTAAATAGAAGTCTAGGCAATTTGCTGAGATGTTTAGTTGGAGATAAGCCCAAGGGATGGGATTTGATTCTACCACAGGCAGAGTTTGCTTATAATAACTCTATAAATAGGAGTACTAGAAAATCACCATTTCAAATTGTATATAGGAATAGCCCAAGGACTGCACCAGAATTGAGGAAGATAGAACAAGGGGAGAGAACAAGTGTTGAAGCTGAGGAATTTGTTGAACACATCAAGCGTCTACATTTGGAGGTTCAAGCACACATTATCAAGATGAATCAAGAGTATAAAGCTAGGGCTGATCAAAGGAGAAGACATAAGGAATTCCAAGTAGGGGATCTAGTCATGGTGCACTTATGAAAAGAAAGATTTCCAGTTGGTACTTACAACAAGTTGAAAATGAAGAAATTTGGCCCCTGCAAAGTTTTGAAGAAACATAACTCAGGAAATGCATATGAGGTGGAGTTGCCAGATGGTATTCACATTTCTCCCATTTTCAACATTGCAGATTTAACAGAGTATCATGATGATGGTGCAGATGAGGAGCTAGTTTTAGAGCCATGTCCAATTCCTGCTTCTAAGAAGGAGGAGATAGAAGACATTCTAGATCATCGTGTGGGTAGGATTACTAGAAATAGGCAGTATGAAGAGTATTTGGTCAAATGGAAAGGATGGCCGATCGAGGACTCAACTTGGATTTCAACAGCTGAGGTTTCCCATTTGGGATTTCCTCTACCATCCATAAAGTGACAAGGTCAATTTTCAATCTACCCTAGGTGTCTGATGCAAGAGCATCCAGAGGTATAAGGGAAATCCTGTGCCACCCAAAAAAATGTACTTAGACTTAGTTTTTGTTTCATGTCTTTACATATTTGGATACCCATTTGGCTCAAATAAAGGTTCCAACTCTCATAGTTCAACTATCAGTGCATTTGAAAATCCCAAAAAAATAGGAGCATGTATTTGGACAATCATTTTGGTAAACTAGAAGGTGTGAATTGGCCAGATGAATGTAATCATGATTTAGAGCATTCCAGAAAAAGAATCAGGTCAATAGGCCCCACGGTTCGAAAGTTATTGCAATTTTTAGAGTTTTGGAGACCTCCTAAGAATGCTTCAAAGTCAGGTTTGGGGCATTAAATGACCTCGAAATGGGTCAAAAAATGAGAGACAAGCGAAGCTTTTCCATAGGGCTATAGAGCACTTCGAGAGCTTTCCAAAAATGTAAACGGTTCGTCAATCAGAGCTACGGTTCAAAAGTTATGCCTCCCGGAAGTTTGGTTATGATTTCTGGATTCTTCTAGATTTGCACCAACTTCTAACGCAGCTTCCAGAACCTTCTATTTCGTCAGTGGATGCCTACTAGCACTTTCTAGAATGTACTCCTAGTTCTTAACCCTCCGGGGTCTATTTAAGGAGATTTCTGGCATTGTAAAAGGCAGTTCGGAGTGGAGTTTGAGAGGAGGTACCATAAGGAGAAATTATCTCCAGATTTATGCTATTGTAAGCCCTTAGGGCATGTTTTGAAGTTTATTTCCTGTACTGGTTGTACTAGCTTATTTTCTCAGTTAATATAATTTCCCTTTTCTGTTGTTTCCATTCTGTTCTTGGGTTGTGTCCCCATCAAGACTAATGTTGAGTTTTAGAATGACTTATATCTTACAAATCTAAAATCATACATAGCATTAACAAATGTTGTATGTAGTTAAGGGATTTCTTTGGTTAAGAAGTTGTGAGATGCATTCTGTAAGAAAATTTTCTATGTGTTCTAACTTTTATTAGATGGTTGTTTCAATGTTTTTTTTATGTCATTCAATCTAGAAAATGGGTAGCTTAGAGTCAAAGTGAGTATAAATCAATCTTTGAAAATGTTTATGGATTGAATAGTAACTCTTTTTTAAAGGATCTAACTATTATTGTTTTTCAAAGTGAGTGTCTTGGGTGTACATGTGATGTGAGAAAAACTCTAACCACAGTTTGAGTTTATGTTTGAATGCAAGTTTTATCTTCATTAATAAACTAGGAATGAGTTTTTCATATACAATTGAAAAATAATATCATGAAGAATTTATTTACTTTATTTATTTATCTTTCTTAGGATATACTTTTGAATGATGTGGTTATTAAAAATAGTGAGTCTATTTCTATTATATTTACATGTGGTAGCATTTCTCTTATGAATATGCCTTATGGTTTTTCATTTGGATTTTCATATGTATGAAATGGAATCAAATGGTATTTTCATATGTATTAGGATAGATATGTTCATAATGATGTTATATTTGAAAATTTGGACTTGGATAAGCTAAATAGCACAATTCTATTACTCCTCTTTGTTTATCTTGAATAGAATTCCTTACTATTGGGCTAGGTATCTTCCATGTCAGAAAATATCTGAGGAAGCTTAACAATTTCATGGTAGGTTAGGAAAACAATCCTATAGTATTCTTGTTCTTTTGTTTTTCCTAAGCAGGTTCTAAAGCTCTTGTCAGCTTGGTCATCATGAACAAAACATCTTGACATTGTGTTTGATAGCCTCTTTGAGTTTTTTTAAGGTTACTCAATTGTTGAATTTTGTTTAGTACTATCATTTACAAATTGAGAACATGTCTCTTTATATTCCCTTTTCATTCTTGTAAAAATATATATACCTTTCATTAAATTGGATATTATAAATGTTGACTACTCAAGGCATGTTGAACTCGACTTTTATGGACTTTTCTACTATTGGTGGAGATTGTTGATGTACCACTTGTTTTGTAGGTCTAGTCCTCACATATGGTATCAAAGCTCTAAGTTCAACTCGAGGGCCTTGAGTTCACTATGCCTAGCCATGACCCTAGGTTGGAAACACTATTAATCAGCTAAGCTTAGTCTATTTACATATGTGTTTGTTGTTGGGTTGATTATTGAGTCTTCTAGCTATGATTACACCTGATAGGATAGGATGCTCCTTGCTTGAATTATAGAAAATCAAATGGTCAAATCAAACCTTACTCCTTGTGTATGTGATGCCTTTTGGTTGACCTTTCCTTCTTTTAAAAATTGTCAAAATAAAAATATTTATGAAATAATTATTAAATTGAGTATCTTAGATTGTTATGGTTGTCGTTGATTGAAATTTAGTGATTACATAATATGCATATTATTTGTATTACACTTAAAACATTAAGTACTTTTTTTTTTGCATTGGTGTGAATTAAGAAAAATGGGAATTTCTATTATCTATTTAATATTTGGTTGATGGTTAACTTAGTACTATATTATGAGTGCCTATATAATTCTAAATTTGCCTTGCAATCTAAGAATGAGAATATATCTTATTTGTGCAAGTGACACATGTTGCATGATTGACACATGTTGTGCAAGCATTTAATACTAGATTTCATAGGGTTCTTGGAATAACCTAACATTATATTAAGGTAGAACCAAAAAAAAAAATTTAGTATTGCATATATCATTTTGTACTTAGGAATGTGTGAGATTGCAAAAAGAAAAATATATGCTTAAATCAAGTTTTATTGCATATGATGTATGTTTCCATACAATTTGTGTTGGAACAGGAAATGTAGGATGCTGAGGGGGGAGTGGGGTCATAGTTGAATTAATATCCTCAAAAACTTTTGACCCTAAACAAATTCAGTGATGCCGTTATCCTTTTCTTAATTTAGCAAGATCATAACAATAACCATGATACTTTATAAATGAAATAACTGTATTTAATCTAATTACATCAACCATGTAAATTATAAACATGAAATTATCACACATAACCCAAGTATTTGGTCATGCAAAAAACCCTTGGTTAGAGGGAAAATAGCATTGGGGATGGTACCCATAAATCTATCAATAATAGAGTAAGAGGGTGTCTTGTTAGAGCTACAATGTCATTGTCACTTCTGATGACTTGTCAGAACTAAAATTTGAACAATTTTATGTTTTCATTGATGTCAAGCTCTATTGGTAAGATATTCTCTATCTAAGTAGAGTGCCATATCAGGATGATTGATGAAGAGGATTTGAAAAGAAGACATGCAAAAGAACCTAGAAGAAAGGTTGAGTTATGGAGAAACTATAATGAGTACTTTATTAGTTAGACTTTGACAAGATAAAATAATTTTTTAATCATAACCCAAGTGGAGAAGATAGTGGTATTGAAGCGTAGAAGTGATCAAAGAAAAACCAAATGCATAGGCTTGACTGAGAAAAAGAGAAGAAGATCAAGGACTAGAAGTTTATGCTAAATGGTGCTAGAGTTGAGCAAGGGATAGTATAAGCTGAGCAAAATAAAGTGTTGACTGAGCATTAGTATTGACTAACTATCAACAAGTATGTTGACCAAGAATAGTTGGTGTTGACTAGGTAATTTACTAATGATCGAGCATTAGAACCTAGTGTTGGCTGAGGGACAACATTTTTATAATGAGGAAATCTTGATTTCTAGCTGACATAATTGACTTCTTGGCATATGGAAAGAGTCTTGAAGATAAGGATGGATGACCTAGAGCATTTAATTCAAGAGAAATCATGTTTTAGGTTGAAGCAATTTTTGATTCTATTGATTAGTGAAAATGAGAAGGCTAAACAATGAAGTGTTGAGGTAAAAAGTGATTTCTTGAATGGTTGCCAAGAAAATCAGTGATGGAAATGTTAATGGAGGTCAGTAAATGAGTTAACTATTGGACCAAATTTGTGATCTATATTTACAAAGTGAGTTGTATTTATTAGATCAACCTACTATTACTTTCTAACCATTGTATCAGTTTAAAATCCTTTAATCAAGGTTGACCTAACTGCCATATGGAAATCCTTTAAAATCAATGTGGCATTCAAATGGAATGTACTAAATACCTCTAACAAGGCTACTCCTAATACGGTGATTAAATCCTTTAACAATGTCACATTTAATAGTGTATTTTTTAACCTTTAATAGGGTTGGCTCCTAACATAGCTCACTTTAGAAGAGTGAAAAATTGGTGACATGTTACTGGTGATTTTTCCCAAATTGGGTTTCTGTGTTAAATCCTAGTGTCATACTTGTGTGGATGTTATCTGAGATGTTTTACTCTGACTGTTTTAATTCTAAAAATTTGTCACTATTAGGATAGTGGACTATAAGTTTGTGTTTCAATGATTATTTACTATAGAGATTGAGCTGCTAAATATTTAGATCTAAAGTATTTAAAGTGATTAAAATTTTAATTGGTACATCTGGACCTAAGGATAGCTAATTGACCCCACCTCCCCTCTCATATATTCTAAAACATTCTAACAATTGGAATCAAAGCATTGTTTCTTGTAGAGAAAATTTTGAAGGTATCTAAAGCTAAAGATCAAGATGTAGAAAAAGAAGGTGCTAAGAGTAAATACAGAGAACTTTCTTCCATGGATGAATTTGATGATTTTGCATCTGGCAGGAATTGGAGAAGGTGTCATAAACTATGTGAAACATGTATATGTAGAGATACCAAGACTTCTACTAGCTTAGTAGATGAAAGATAAGAAAGAACACAATTATACAATGTTGTATATTGCATCATCCCTAAGCTACATTGATTTTGATGACACAAAGGAGTGCATTGCTGCCATGAAAATGTGGGGTACACTATAGACTATCTAGATAAGAAGACACAAATGTTTTGAGAAAAAAATAGAACATTTAAGATACAAGTTTGATGAAATGGGAATGATAGAAGGTGAAACCATTGCTTAATATTGTAGACAAGTCAAAGAAGTGGTGAATTCTATAAGATGATCTAATCGAAAGATTGATGATGAAGCTATGATCAACAAGGTACTCGAGAACCCTACTTCCTATTTATGATATTATAGTTTCTACAATACAAGAGCTAAAATGTCCCCCTGGAAACAATCTGACTTTGGAAGGATTAGTTTGTAGGCTTACTATTTTTGAATATATATTTAAACTTTGATAATTTTACTCCTTCAGCTATTGAATCTTCTTTCAAATCTCAATTGGTTCTTAATAAGAAAGGAAAAGGAAAATTTGTGAATAGTGATAGTGATATCTTTGATAATGACCTTGATGAAATTGAAGCATTTATGAATAGAAGACTTCCAAGAGGAAAATGAAAATACAAAGGTAAACTTCCTATAATATATTTTTCATGCAACAAAGTTGGTCATATTGCTTCAAGATGTATTGATAGAGAAGACAAGGATGAAAGAAGGGAAAGAAAGTACAAAGGAAGAAGAGGTGACAAAGAAAATAGAAGAAACCAGGACTACAAAGACAAAGGTAAGGAATCTTGTTATATTACCGAAGAAGAAACATAATGAGTCTGATAGTAATGATGAAGAAGTTGTTTATGTTACTACAAAAGAAGATTCAAATGTTGATGAAAAATTTAAATTAATTTTATATGTGAGTAAAGGTGATAGATGGATACTTGACAATGGTTGATCACATCACATGACTAGTGATAAAAGCTAGTTTGAAACCATGGAACAATATAAAGATACTTGTGTTAAGTTTTGGAACCATGCACCATGTCTTTTCAAAGGTAAAGGATCAATACAATTGACTAATAATATCAAATGTGACAATGTTTATTAGGTTGAAGGACTTAACTATAATTTTTTGAGTATATAATAGTTGAAAATATTAGGGTATATAATTGAACTTCATCATAGGAAGGCTAAGATATTTGATACTATTGGAGAACTAATTGGAAGTGGAGAACAACCAAGAGATAACTTGTTCTATCTAGATTTATCTAATGAGACATGCTTGTTTACACAATATGATGATATATGGTTATGGCATAAGAGGTTGTGTCATGTGAACTTTGATAATTTGGTAAGCATTAGTAAGATGAAAATAGTGATCTAGGATTACCAAGATTGAAGAAACCTAATAATGCTATGTGCAAATAATGTGAGTTGGGAAAAATAACAAAGTCTACTTTCAAGAGAAAAACCTATACATCTAATGATATTGTGGAATTGGTTCATTCTAAACTTTGTGGACCTATTGGAGTACAAAGCTACTATGGAGATAAATATTTTATTCTATTTTTTGATGACTATATATTCTAGAATGATGATTGTAATGGTTCTTAAGGAAAGATTTGAAACTTTTCAATTATTTAAGTGGAATTTGGAAAGAGTTGAAAATGAAACATGTAAGAGTCTAAAGTGCTTGATGTTGATCTCAGATTGGTTTTGACAAGTGAGTGTCAACACACTTGAGCTATTTACTTAGTTCATGCCAAACTAGTAATACATGCTAAGCACAACATGTAAATATTAGACCATGTCGAGTTGCAATGAGTTTCGAGTCACTCATATGCTAAGTCACTCAAGTGCTAAGAAGATAGACCATGCTGAGTGATTCAAGAGAAGAGTAAATAGTGGATGCCAAGCAATGCAAGTTTTGAGTCATAGTATATAGAATAGTACATTCCAAGCATCAAAGACTTCATATGCCGAGTAAGATAGTTTTGACATATTTGTTTGTAATGGCACAAAAAACTATGCAAACCATTTTTTAGCTAACTTAAGATAGTATTTCGATATTTTAGAGATAAGGATAAATCTATATTTGAATTCCCTATTCAATTACATGCAACTGATTAGAAAATGGGAAAGTTATAAGCAATAAAATGGATGAATCTCAGTTGTAGATTCATACCTAAGCCTAAGCCACCAAAGTCTTCTTAAGGAGGATGAAACCATAAACTTACAGAGAGAGTGAAAGGAATTGAAGGAGTGAAGAGAATAGTTTGTATGCGAAAACAAAGCATTCATGGTGACTTAGAAGAAAGAATGAATTGTAGAATTAGTTACAAAAGAATAGAGGATAGAGAAAAGGATACAATATTGAGACATCTAATTGAAAAGGATCAAGATGACATTGATTAGAGGGGATCTATTATCAGGAAAGCAAGTTTCAACAGTAGGATCTATGCTGAGACATTTTAATAGGTGATTTTAGTCAAAGATGTTAAGAAGTGTAGTCATAATTTAGGCTATATGAAATCCTTTAATAGGTTGCTTACTTAGTTGTAAGTTGAAGTCCTCTAACAAGGCACACTTCTAACAGGGTGTTGAAATCCTCTAATAAGGTGAGACCTAATAGTCTTTGTAAGCCTTTAACAGGGAAAACCTTTCACAAAGTAGAACATGTTTCATGGTCAAAAAATTGTAACCTTCATTAGATAAACTATATTGATGTAGTAGTGAAGATTTTTGGGTGTCATCCCCACCGCAATTTTACCTTCTCACCCTGAGGATTTCTGGGTAATCATATTTGGTGTTATATGTGTGAATGCTTGCATGCTTATATGATTTAGATGCACATGCTTTACATGTTATTTCAATTTATCTGTTGAATGTATAAGATTTATAAATAGTGAAAATTTTATGTGTCCAAGTTTGAGCTACTAATTCACCCTTCCCCCATCCCAAGAAGTTCACATTCCTATTGTAATTTCAATAATTGGTATCAGAGCCTTGTACTTTGAAAGAGAAGCTTTACAACTTTGAGGAAAGATCTTGAAATGGAAGTCTACAAGTTAGGAAAGACTATTGAGAACTAGAGGATTGAAATACATCTCATACTACATCAACTGAATGAAGCAAGAGAGGAACTAAAGAAATCCTTGGCTAGAAGAAAAGAGATTTCTATTGCGAAGAATAACACACTATACAAAGAGATAGACACGACTAAGCTATTTATAGATGGAGAATCTAATGAATTTGATATAGTAGTTGTAGATCTAATAGAAAATAATAGAGTTCAAGATGAGGAAATCAAAAATCTCGAGTTAGAGCAACAATCAAAACTATATTGCAATGTGAGGCAACTGAACAAAAGAAGAAAGCTATGGAAGACAAAGCCATGATTGAAGAAGAAAAAAGAATTCTAGCCAATAGATTGGAAGAGAAGTCAATAGAGCTAACCAAGATTTCCAATATGCAATTGGATACTCTAAGTCAAATGATGAATGCCAACTATGAATTGAATGTCAAGGACATTGAGATAACTACATTGAAATTGAAGAATGAACAATTGGAGAATGACCTAAAGAGAGAAAAGGAATTTACTAAAAATTTCAACAAGCCAAATGAAGCCATCAAATACTTTGAGAAATTATTGAGATATCCTAAATCTAAGAATGATACATCAGGATTGGGATACACAAGCACTAAAGAAGGAGAATCATCCAAAAGTGTAGAAGAAAGGAACATTAAAAGGTAAGAACTCCAAACCTACTTGTCATAATTGTGGTAAGAAAGGACATACAACTAATATGTGTAAGATCACGTTTACAAATAGGATATCAAGCCTAAGAATATGACTAGTTGTAATAAGTGCAATAACCAAGGTCATTAGGCACATGAATGTAGAACTAGGACCATGCATACACAAAGATTTGAAGGATATTGCTACAATTGTCATAAGTATGGACATAGAGCTTTTGAATATAGATCCAAATCCATGTGGTTATCAAATAGACAAAAAAGGTAAGAAATAATGACAACTCTTATAATTGGGATAATAATACAAGATATAGATGTCATTATTGTCAAGAATATGGACATGTTCCTGAGAATTGTATTAGGACACACTTCAAAGGTAACTACCAAATATGGTTAAGTCAAGCTACATGTTTTAGCTCTTTGAAGACTAGTCCCATTAGTAAATAGTGTCCAACTAGGTCAAAGGCACCAAGTTGAACACATCAGAGATGAGATGAACAAGATATGGAAAAAGAAAGATATTTTTAGCACATCAAATAGAGAAGGGATCACTTCACCCAATGGGTCAGGTGACCACACCTCATCAAACTAGGAAAACAAAAGGTATGTGGGACTGATATCTAAAAGTTATATCATACATCAATTCTAAAAGGTTCTAGTACTAAAAAAGATTAAATTAACATGAATAAAGATGCAAGAAGTTCATGTTGCTGTCGAGTATGAGAAGTTTCCTATATGTGATAAGTCAAATGTTAGTTGATGCCAAGCTTGTAGTAGCTGTAGAGTGACAGAAATATCAACAGATGTCAAGTAAACCTGAATCTGGTTATTGTCGAGTTTACAACTGTGCAAGCACTTAGCATTAAATGCAAGGTTTTCAAAGGGCATATGATCAATTTTCACTCATTTTTCATCATTTCAAAATTATGAAAGAGCAAGAAGAGCAAGAGGTGATCAGGAAATTCTTTAGAAGCAATTGTAGAAGATTTGTGCAATAATTCATCACTATTTCGTCTAATCTTGCAAGGAATTTATCAAGAGTCAAGCTACATAGTTTAAATTTTCATAAACCCTAGTTTGACATAATAGCATCAAGTTCAAAAAAATTTGAAGGGAAGGAAGTTTTAAATATTCAACTATTTAGTAATGAATTTAAGAAACCCATATTTAAAGCCATTCCTGACATTGCATATAAACAAGATCCTTCTGGTACATTGTCTATGATCCCGCCAAATGTGATAATGGTACAAGATGTTAGTAAATGCTACAATTGCAAGATAGGAAGCATTGGTGACATGGACATTAGAGAGACATATGACAAGCTTTCTAAAAATGGTGTCTTGAAGGAAGAATATAAATTTTTTGAGAAAAAGTGTTTAACATGAGCCCTAGATTTCCAAAATGTTTTCAAAATAGAGAGTCCTAGATACAAATTGTGTTGAGCCAAATTCATGATGGTTTCTTGTGGTTGGAAGGTAGACCAATCAAAATTACCAAGAGAATAATTCATAGGGTTACTGGCTACCCAACCCTTGATCGGCCCAAGACACTAAGGGATGATTCCAAGGAAATGATTGAGAAGAATACTAGACCAGTCTGGGACAAAAGAGGTATGACAATAGATACTAACACTGATCCTCTTATTAACATTTTTGTAAGAGTAACATCACATAATTTCTATCAATCAAATAGAGTCAATAGTGTACCCTGTATAGCTATGGATGTTGGTTATAAGATTGTTAAGAAAGATCATACATATGATCTAGTAGAACTTCAATTGGAACAACTTATGGAGAACCTTGGAGCAATAAGGAAAACCAAGAGTGAACAATGCAAGTTTGGTTCAATACTAATATTCATATTCTTTTATATACAAAACACATTCCCCTCATTTGGAATAGTAGGATGGAAGATTAACAGATCAGTTGTAGTATAGATAGGTGAATACATTGAGTAGCTAGGGGAACATTTTGAAACAATCATGACTAGCTACTTTGAAGACTTCAAGAAGTCAATGAAGCAGAGACTCAAAATACTAGTTTCCTTAGTTGAGAAACATTATAATGATATATGTTTTCTTGTTGATTTTTATTATACATTTGTGCAAGCTATCACACCAAGGATAAGATGGTTGAGACCTTTAGGATATGAGGTAAATGTAGATGAAGCCTCAAAAACAATAACTCTACTTGTAAAAGAAGTAGACAAGACTACAATTTTTTTTTGAAACTATGAGATGGAAAATTATAAGATTACCATGGATTTGAAGACTACCTCTACTATGAAGAAAAGGAAAAGATAGTAAATAAATTGGAAGAAAAATTTGGAGAGGATGTCCAAGAGGAAGAGGAAGAAGAAGAAGAAAAAGAGGAAGAACGAACTCAAGCTCAAGAACCTCTAGCATCAACATAAGGCATCAAAGAAGATAAAGAAGAGGAGAAGATTGAAGATGCCAAGGGAGAAGAAGCCAAGGAAGCAACTACTCTTGCCAAGAAAAAGAAAAGGAAGGCAAAGGCACAACTAGTGAAAAGGACCAATAAAATTGTTAAACCAAGTTAGCCAAAGCCCACTACACCTACAACTAGAGCTAGCACACTGCTACAACACAAAAAGCTAGGGGAAAGAAAAAGAAAATAGAGAAAGGAGGATAGGAGCAGAAAAGACAGAGAAGGAAGCATGTGGCTCAACTAGATTCTAATGAAGAGAAGATAGAATAAGATCATAACAACCAATTCAAGGTGGTGAGTCGCAATCCTCTCTTAGACCTTGAGAATCCTTGTGAAAATGTTAAGAATAATGTAGATCTTTTAGGTTTTAGTCATGTTGAATTTGATAAATTGGGTAAAGTGGAGAAGAACCAAGTGGAAGAGGCATTATATGCCATGATGTCAAAGTTTAAGGCCACACCCCTAGAATTTGTTAACTCGGTACCTAAAAATCTATATGACATGGTTGAGCAAAAATGGCATTATTGTCAAAATTTGAAAAGAAAAATTAGGGAGATTGAGTTGACTAAGGGACAAATTGTGAAGACAATAAAGAAATATGCAGTTAGGTTCACACCCAAATAAAAAGCCTTTAACATTCTCCAAAGTAATATTGAAGATGTTAAAACATTAACACAAATTTGGAAACTCATTTATGGGTTAACCACTATCAAGAAAGGAGAAATTGACCCTTGAGAGAGTAAAAGTGATAACAAAGGTGATGATAAGGAAGATGATGAAGATGATGATTGTTACCTAGGGTTTTGAAACACTAAGTATTTCCCTCCTGCTCAACTATGTGAAAAGGTATTAAAAAAAGAAAAAGAAAGCTTTTAAATTAATAATTTATTAATTCTTTTGTTTTATATAATATTTAATTCCTAAAAGAGTTAAATATTTATATATATATAATTGCAAAATAATTAAATGTCAAATTAATTTTAAAAGAACATTAATTTCTCACATAATTAATTCTACAAGAATTAAATAATTATTATTATGTGAAAAGAAGTGAGTTAGGGGGAGTGGATTGAATTTGAAGAAAAATTTAAAATAATTAATTCTTAATAGAATTAATTATTATTGTAATGTGCATAGTGATTTGTGAAATTGGAGTGGGGGATAAAATAAAGAGATAAAAATTAAATTAGTTCGGAAGAAGTTGGGGGGTAGTTGAACTTCTTTGAAAATTATTTAATAGGTGAAGAATAATTGTAATGCCTTCTTATTCTTCTCAGGTAGGGGGGAAATGTTGGCACATTTTCAATATAGGGGAAGGCATTTTAAGTTGGAGTATTTGTAACAAAGAAAGGGAAGGAAAATTTGATTTTATTTTGAAAACTTATTTGTGATGCAGGGATAAAATGATCCTATGGTTGTTTTGTTTACATATTTAGAATAAAGAGAAATTTAATTTTAGATCCTATGGTTTGAATTTACATTTCTCTAGTTCGAAATGATCTTGTAGTTACTCCAGCCATGTTTGGAATATGATCTTGTTCATTTATCAAGTTTTCTTATGTGTCATGGAATCTTGAGGTTTTATGCACTGTACATGTAGTGAATATCAAATTTCCCTTTTGTTTCTCTGTAAGCAGGAAGATTGATTAGAAAAATTTCCTTTCAAAAGTATTTAAATTAAAGTTCCCATTCATATCATGTTGATGAATGAATGTTAGTGTTTCTTCTTTTCCTTCTGGTTAAAGGCATATTAGAAAATCAATTATTTTGAATCAAAAGGAGGGAGTTGTACCTCTATTTCAAAATTTAGAGAGTAGTTGACAAGATAACTGCAAGTGACTCTATTGTTAGTTTCAGAGTTTGTCTTCTTTTGGGTAATCAAGAGTCAATTGTAAAGGTGCTTTTTGGAGAGGAAAAACCTTTTTACTAACTGCTTTTTACAACTATGTTGGGGAAACAAAACAAGTTCTAGTGCTTTTCTTTTCTTGGAAATGTGAAGGTTACCTCCCCAAGGATGGAGGTTGGAGACTTTAATTGATTGTGGTGAAAGAATTTTGGTGTTATGGCTTTGGTTGCAGCCTAGCCATGGGGGGCTCAAATTGGGTCATTTTCTTTATCTTAACACTCAGCCTTACCTAAGAATTCATTAGAATATCCCCCAAAGTTTTTTGGTCATGCAAATCAAGACCCTGATGATCACATTAAAGCAATTATAGTTGCATGCAGGATTCTTGGTGTGCAAGAGAAGAATATCTTTGTTAGATTATTTGTTGGAAGCCTCATTGGAAGCATAGTAGATTGGTTCTAGAATTTACTTGATAGTTGCATCACTTGTTGGAATGATCTCGAGGTAAAATTTCTTTAGAGATTTATGCCTATGGTTGATGTTGCTAAGATGTTATTAAATTTCTTTCAAATCAAGATCAAAGAAGGGGAAGTCATGAGAGATTTTATTGATATATTTAATAGAAGTGTTGGTAAGATACCTCTAACTAGCCAACCAATTGAAAATAACCAGTTGTGTGTTTTCATTGCTTCTATACAAATACAAATTAAATTCTTTCTTCTTCGTTTAAAATTGCAAAGGTTGCAAGATGCACAAAGGGAAGCTATTAATTTAGAAGATGACATGATTCTAAGTGGAATGAAGTGTAAAGAAATTAAATAGATAGGAATTAATCTCTATGACAAAAAGGATTATCTAAAGAAAAAGCCTAAACAAAAAGGCTCATTCTCAAAGCAATTAAATCAACACCTCCTATTTATCAAAATTTAATGGTTTTCAATGATGAAGATCACCGAATCTCTCCTATGATTGAAAAAACTTTATGTAGTGTGGCTAAAGCCTACCATATAAATGTTGATTATGATGATGAATGTGCCTCACAATCAAATAACTCAATGATTGGCCCAAATATACCTCCTATCAAACAAAGCCCGAGGGTGAAAGATAAAATGAAAACTTATCAAAGGATGTTTCAAATGTAGAATTTGATTCTTTTATATTTGAGACTACTATTGATATTTCACCAATTAATATTGTTTAGGAAGGTTTGAAAGATCAACACACACAAGAAATGATTGATGACAGATGCTCTTCTAAAAGTATGTCCGATCACACAATGCAATGTCTCTCAACATGCTTGGATGGCTCTTCCTATTGGCATGAAGTTGATTATGAATTGTTCCTATTTTATCTCTTGGAGACTAATGAAGCATTATTACAACCTAAAAAATCAAATGATTTCCAAGAAACAGTAAAGGATTCATGTGTTTTTGAGCCTCTAACAAATTGTTTGCCTTCTTTTCCTTTGGAAGAATCAATGCAGAAAATTTCAATTGAAGAATCACATGGGCAATTAAAAAATTGAAGGACTCAATGTATGGAAAAAATAGATGACATTACATCTATCTTTTTAAAAGATAATATTGATTTGAAAAATGTGGAGGAAAATCTTGAATCTATATTTATTTTCCCTCTGCATTCATTTTCCATACATGAGTTAAAGATCACATTGGCCATTTTGTTCACTTGTGTGTAAAAAATTCTTCCATTGTATCCAAAGTTGGTTTAGAAGGGCTCATACTTTTTCTAGCCTATAAGTGGTCACATCTAAGTTTTTAGGGTTTTCCCCTCTCTATTGTAAATAACCATTTCATTTTGCAAATTTTGGCTTGAGTTTGCTTCCTATTTTGTTGTTACTTCCCTTGAAAAGATTCATCCTATCTAAATCTTCCCTTTCCTTGAGGTAATCCATACTCTAAGGAGTTTTAAGAAATAAAGACCCTGTTGAGATGATTGGCAACACTTCGTACTCATCTAGTTCCACTGTCCAAGTTAGATTCAAAGTTCAATTTTAAATCTTAGGATGTAGTTCCAGAGCTCAATTTGTCAAACCCTATATATGATTGTGAGGACACAAATTTCAAATCACTTATCAAATTTTCATAATCTCTATATAATGGTTGTATCAGAGGGAGATTCCTTGAAGACATTGAGACAGATGAAAATGATCAGCCTATAGATTTTTGTGACCTGGAAAATGGATGAATATTTTTAATCAAAGTTGTGCTTGGCCTATATTCAACCTAGGAGAAGGTCCTAATAATATGTGAAATACAAGCATAGACTAAGTCCCATGCCTTGTTTTCTAGTTAGGTGACTAGAAGAAATAGTTTAGACTAGAAAAGGCACTCACACAATTAAAAACCCTAATTATTTCTGTGATTAAATTGTTTAGATGGGACACTTAAAATTTGATGTATTACTATTTAATTTTAAGGGAGAGATGTTGATCATCCTTTGGAGGCTTGAAAGGTATGTGATATCATTATATTTGACATAGATTCTTAAAATTTAGAAAGACCACTATGAGAAATTCTACAATAAAACCATATGACACCGTAGATGATTTATGGCTCTCACATAAATGTGGATGATTAGATAGCTATGTAGATCTAGAGGGCATATTATGAGTTGATGCAAAATTTCCTTAAAGTTCAATGTTATCAACATGTAACAATGTTTTGATAATTATATTGTTGTCTAACTTTTAATATGTTGTGGAAGTTTCTTGATAATAGATAGTCAGAGGCTAGTTCTGAAGATGATAAATGTAGCTGTTTATTTTAGGTGGTAATTGCATCAAAGCCAAACACATGTTATATAACACAAAGTTCACGAAAATGCCAGCAAGTAATGAATTTGGTAGAGTTGCATAGAAAGTTTGTGAAATAAGCATAGGTTCAAGTTTCCCCAATATTCACACCCTAGAATTTTTTCCATATCAAGATCTTTATAGCTCAATAGGATATGTGTATTGGGGCTATCTTCTTCCTCACTTTAGATTATAAAAAGTGGTGGGTTGGAAAGTTGGAACTATGATGTATGTTCCAAAGGCACAAGTATCATTTTTAAGGAGCATCTCACTTTTAAAACACATAAGGTGGTGTACAAGGTTAAAAAATATTTGTGACTAACATGATAGTGGTATAGATTTGACATGTGTCACCTGGTGCTCATGAATTCAAATATCAAAAAATAAATTATTGCATGTTTGAATCGCCAAGAGAAAAGAGTAGAAGTAGGATAATTCTTAGCACTTCATTAGCTTCGGTAATAGATAATGCCATCATCCTCCTGGTAGGTGGAATAGAGCTAGTGCTTCATTCACTTACACTTGAGCTCAAATGGTTTGAAATGTGATAGATAATGTTCAGCTTAGTCTTGTTTTAACACCAGTTTCGAGTGCTATCAATGCGTAGAAATGAAAAGGCTCAATCATGAGATCAATTAGTGTTTGCGAGTGAATAATTGACAAGTGTACACAATCACAGGATCAATTATTTCTACATCATGATCATCTAAAACAAATGGGCCTAAAGAATCAAACCTTGTCAGTTGATACCTTGAATGTAATCAAGTTTCTGTTGGTGATGCTACTTATTCCCTTTCCAAAAAACATGAAACAGACAAACCAACTATCTTCTTCTTCTTCTGAGGAAGTAGTGAGCCCCAACAAGTTGTGATGACACCTTGGAAGTTGGGAGGTTCATCAAAAATTACATTTATGTGTTCAAAGTTAAGATGCTAACACGACAATGAGTGTTATAAGTAAAATGGTGACCGAGCTAGATCTTCTAGATCAAGATGTGATGAATATAGCAGCCATGATTGATGCTGAAATGCTCACTCTTGTGCCAAGAGGAATGTCTCTTAGAATGGTTTTACAGCTCCCTGAAGTAGACCAAACTAGTATTTCTTGTAAGTAGATGCTAGCACATCTAGATGTCTATATAGGTGGGAAGAGCATGAGCATAGAAGAAAGAAAAGTTCCTGCACCAGAGAAACACAAAAGAAACTAGTGGGCTAGAACTGGAATGGTATCTAATTTTACTTATGAAGCATAGACAATGTTGTCATAAATGAATGAATGTTATTAAACCCGAATAATTTTAGGGTTACCAATCCGTTTGTGTAGCTTTCCATTCAAATATATAATACACGTGTAGAGATAACTGATAAAGTAACACAAAAGGTTTGCATAATGTTCAAGAGCTTATTGATAGTGTCAAAGCTATTATTTGAAGATTGGGCTTGAATGGGAAAAATGGCTTAAAATATTTTCCACTTGTCATGGTTGGTGATGTACTTGAGCTTGAGGGGAGAAACTAGATGGAGAAGAAAATGCGAATGAGTCAGAATCCTACTTCACTCAAGAAAGAACAAGAGGAAGTTATAGAGTACTGCAAGGAAGGAATCCATAATTTGCAGATATGAGATTACAATGATAAATGAATCTATAGCCCAAGGAATCAAGGCACTAGATAGTAGTAGATAGAGATCCTAGAGTTCTTTGCACCCTAGCATAGAGTGCAGCCCCTAGAGAGAGCCATTGTTACCTAGGGTTTTGAAACTCTAACTATTTCCCTCCAGCTCAACTATGTGAAAATATATTAAAAAAAGAAAAAGAAAGCGTTTAAATTAATAATTTATTAATTATTTTTCTTTATGTAATATTTAATTCCTAAAATAATTAAATATTAATATATTTAAATGCAAAATAATTAAATGTCAAATTAATTTTAAAAGAGCATTAATTTATCACATAATTAATTCTACAAGAATTAATTAATTATTATTATGTGAAAAGAAGTGAGTTAGCAGGAGTGGATTGAATTTGAAGAAAAATGTAAAATAATTTATTCTTAGTAGAATTAATTATTATTGTAATATGCATAGTGATTTGTGAAATTGGAGTGGGGGATAAAGTAAAGAGATAAAAAATAAATTAGTTCAGAAGAAGTTGGGGGGTAGTTGAACTTCTTTGAAAATTAATTAATAGGTGAAGAAGAATTGTAACCTCTTCTTATTCTTTTTGGGTGGGGAGAAATGTCAGCACATTTTTCAATATAGGGGAAGGCATTTTAAGTTGGAGTATTTATAATAGAGAAAGGGAAGGAGAAATTGATTTTATTTTGCAAACTTGTTTATGATGTAGGGATAAAGTGATCCTATGGTTGTTTTGTTTACATATTTGGAATAAAGAGAAATTTAATTTTAGATCCTATGGTTTGAATTTACATTTCTCTATTTGGAAATCAATTATTTTGAATCAAAAGGAGGGAGTTGTACCTCTATTTCAAAATTTAGAGAGCACTTGACAAGATAACTGCAAGTGACTCTATTGTTAGTTTTAGAGTTTGTCTTCTTTTGGGTATTCAAGAGTCAATTGTAATGGTGTTTTCTAGAGAGGAAAAACCTATTTACTAACAATGATGAAAAAGAGGATGATGATAAAGATAACATAGTTGGAGAAGAGATAGAAATGAAAGATGATGACAAGGAAACAACTGAGCCTAAGCAGTAAGAAGAATAGAGAGTGCATGATACACAATTTCTGAGTGTTAGTCCTCCCCATGACACAACCAAAATAATTGAAACTATAACTATAAAGGATATCTCTAATCCATCAACCAAGAACATCAATCCTCTTACTATAGAAGACTTGAAGAAGATCTTAGATCAATCTACATTACAAGCCAAACTATTTGGCAATCCAGTTTTGGTTAGCATAGAAGAAATACAAAGGGCAGTAACTGATGTCACAAGGGAAAAGTTCAATCCACAAGAAACACCTTCCTTCATCCCTTTAGTTACTCATGTACAACCTTTGATCCTAATGCCAAAAGTTACACTACCAAGATTGATACAATTGTTAAGGTTGTTACTATTGAGAAGAAAGAAAAAGAAAAGGACACCACCGTAGGACAATAGAAGTAACTAGCATAGATAGATTCATCTCTACCTATAGCACAAGAACAAGGTGAAAACCAAGTCATAGTGATAGACCAAGACAAGCCTAAAGAAAAAAAACCAAAGGTGAAGGAACAAGTGGCCATCCAAGAACTGGTAGCCTTACCAACATCTGGCACTCCTTCCACACAAACTCTTCAAAAGTCAAGAATAGATGCCACTCTATTATAGATCTCAGTGCCAAGCCCAAGCTCATCAAAGGTTGAAAAGGTAATACATTATGGAGACATAAGCCTTGATGAAGAAATTATTATTCCAATGTATGATTAAGATACTATGACATTGGAACAAATAGGCATTTTATAGCAAGCCTTAGAAAGGAAAAAACATCAAGAAATGCTTAGGAGAGAACATACGTAGAAGCAAGCACTTTAAGATATTAAGGACATCTTTCTATATGCATTTCATCTACCAACTCTTGAAGAGACCAAGCCACTAATCAAAAAACTAATAGATATAGTGGAGAAGGTGAGTAATGAAGACCTTGATACAAATGAAAAACTTTTAGAATGGTTAGAAAAGAAGTTTCAAAATAGAGTAAATGAGAAAATATCAGTTGATATAGCACTAGCTCAAGTTGCATTGGAAACTAAGGTTGAGGATGTGAAGAAATTATTCGAGAAAATATTCTCATTGTATACAAAACTATGCAATCCTAAACTCTTCACCAAAGAGACTAGAAGTCACTTTTTGAACCTAAAAATTCAAATATCTACATCAGGTGCAAGACTACCTACAAATCTAGCTCAAAGTGAGAAGCATTTTAGGAGATTGCTTCAGAAATAGAGTCAGTTAGCTATCTTAATAGTAGATAAGGCTAACATTAGAGCCAAACTAACAAGCACACAAGCTACCCTCACCCCACACATGGAAATATTGTGCAAGGAGCTATGCTATGTTGAAACTCTACTAAAGAAAGATCCCAATCTTTCTACTTTAGATGGTCTAGTACACCTTGCTACCAAGCTTGCAATCCAAATAAAGTTATTGAATGTTGCATGTGATAACTGGGATGTAGCCCTCAAGATAATAATGGATGTCCATAAATATTTTTTGGACAAAAACACCATAGGTATATATCCCATTTGACATAAGTTTCAAAAAGGGGGAGAAAAATAAGAAAGGGCGCATATAGTAGTAGGGAGAATAAAACAAAGGAGAAAATGGGGAGATATATCACTATATATATATATATATATATATATATATATATATATATATATATATATATATATATATATATATATATATATATATATATGGGGAAAATGAGCAAAAGGGGAGAATGATAGAAGAAGAATTAGATGAAAAAGTACCAACATAAATAGATTTACTCAGAGGGAGTACATAATTTTGGTTATAAAATAGACGTATTAACTCAGGGGGAGTCATCAAAATTGGGAATTATCAAAATTTGAGATATCTAAGTTATTGCAAAATATTTGAAATTTTGAAGTTTTCTATATAAGTTGAGTCATGGATATGTTATGCTCGAGAGATTAAGATGTATAATGTATGTTTTTGACACTCATGTCAAAGGGGAAGATTGTTGATCTTAGATTGGTTTTGATAAGTGAGTGTCAACACACTTAAGCTATTTACTTAATTCATGCCAAACTAGTAATACATGCCAAGCACAATATATAAATATTAGATCATGCTGAGTTACAATGAGTACTGAGTCACTCATATGCTGATTCACTCAAGTGTTGAGTAGATAGACCATGCTAAGTGATTCATGAGTTGAGTAAATAGTGGATGCCAAGCAATGTAGGTGCTAAGTCATAGTA
Organism: Cupressus sempervirens; assembly: GCA_028749045.1. Lineage (NCBI taxonomy): Eukaryota > Viridiplantae > Streptophyta > Pinopsida > Cupressales > Cupressaceae > Cupressus > Cupressus sempervirens. The sequence continues at coordinate 691,746,124 of CM053793.1, forward strand.
ATTAGAACAATACATACCAAGCATCAGAGACTTTATATGCCGAGTAAGATAGTTTTGACATATTTGTTTGTAATGGAACAAACAACTATGTAAACCATTTTAAAGCTGACTTAAGATTATATTTTGATAGTTTGGAGATAAGGAAAAATTTATATTTGAATTCCCTATGCAATTACATGCAACCAATCAGAAAATGGCAAGGTTTAAGTGGCAAAAAGGATGAATCTAAACCGTAGATTCATACCTAACCCTAAGCCACCAAAGTCTTGTTAAGGAGGCTGAAACCTTGAACTTATAGAGAGTGAAATGAATTAAAGGAGCGAAGAGAATAATTTGCATGTTAAAACAAAGCATTCATGGTGACTTAGAAGAAAGAGTAAATTGAAGAATGAATTAGAGAAGAATAGAGGATAGAGAAAGGGATACAACATTAAGACATCTGAGAAAAAAGGATCAAGAAGACATTGTTTAGAGGTGATCTATTATTGGGAAAGCAAGTGCCAACTACAAGATCTATGCTGAGATATTTTAACAAGTGATTGCAATCAAATCTCTTAAGAAGAGTAGTCCTAATAGGCTATATGAAATCCTTTAATAGGGTGTTTAGTTGTAAGGTGAAGTCCTCTATCAAGGCACACTTCTAATAGGGTGTTGAAATCCTCTAACAAGGTGAGGCATAATAGTCTTTGTTAACCTTTAATAGGGTAGACCTTTCATAAGGTAGATCATGATTCATGGTCAAAATATTGCAACCTTCATTAGATACACTTTATTACTATAGTAGTGAAAATTTGTGGGTGTCATCCCCACACTAGTTTTACCTTCTCACTTGGAGGGTTTATACATAATCATATCTAGTGTATATGTGTGAATTCTTGTATGTTTATATGATTTAGATGCACATGCTTTACATGTTATTTCGATTCATCTATTGAATGTATAAGATGGATATATGGTGAAAGTTTTATGTGTCTAAGTTTGAACTACTAATTCACCTCCCCTCTCTTAGAAGTTCACCTTTCCTACTATAATTCCAACAATTGAGATCTAATAGAGGAGGAGAGTTTATCTATAATGGATTGAACATATTCTACAATGGTAGAAGAATAAAAAGATAGATGTCAGCACCTAGGACCCCTACCTAGAAGGAATAGCTAAAAGGAGAAATGGATCAATCATGGATTGTGCTATAACATTGATGATGGAGAAGAATGAGTCATAGAAATACTGAAGAGAATTTTTAAGTACAATAATTTATACTTTGAATTGACTACAAGTCAAGAAATCTACAAACATTACTCCCTTTGAGTTATGATATGGATATGCACCTAATGTGAGGTATTTTAAAGTCTTTGGAAGAAAATTTTATATACTAAAGGATAATACAAATAGAAACTTAATGCTAAAAGTGATGAAGACATATCCCTATGATACTACACTAAGAGAAAACATAAGTGTTTGAACTCTAACACTAACAAAGTTGTGGAAAGTGCAAATGGGAAAGTTGATGAATATATAGAGAAGAATGAAGTTGAATGCAACAAAGAATCTAAAGATTACAACACATTCATATATGTCAATGAAGGAATTCCCTACACCCTACTTGAACTAGAGAACAAGGCTACTGATAAAAAAAAAATTGTGAATGTAGAGTTACAACTTCAAGCTACTGAGTAATAAAATGTACTATTGAGCATCAAAAAAATGATGTTGAGATACAAGATGAAGCTGCCAAACACTAGGAAGCCAATGAAAAGAAACCAAAAGTAGAAAGAGATACAAAATGAACTTGAAATAAATTTTGACATGAATTTGAAAAATAAGAAAGAAGAAAAGAACTAACACAAGAAAAGTATGTGAGAAGACACCATGCACTTGAATAAATCATTAGAAATAAAGACTCTAGATTTATGAAAAAGAAAAGAATAAGAAGTGATAAATGTTTACTTTGTGAGTTTGAGCCTAAATCAATAAAATATTCTTTGGATAATGAAGACTAGATTCAAGCAATGAATGAAGAAATTGAACAAATAGAGAAGAAAAAATCTTGGTCACTGCTACCTAGACCAAAGGACAAGAATGTTATTAGAACAAAGTGGGTATTAAGGGATTAGCAAATGAAAATGGTGAAGTCACAAGGAAAAATCCTAGATTGGTATACAAAGGATATGCACAAGATGAAGGTATTGATTATGGGGAAACATTTTCCCCAATTGCAAGATTGGAAGAAGTTAGAACATTACTTATATATTTTTCTTACAAATGACTTAAAGTGTACCAAATCGATGTCAAATCTACATTTACAAATGGAATACTAAAAGAAGAGTTTTATATTGAACAACCAGGAAGATCTATTGATCCCAACAAGAATATGGTAAGTAAAATCTACAAATAAATGTATGGATTGAAACAAGCCCTTAGAGCATGGTATGAAAGGTTGCACAATTATTTGGTAAAGATTAGTTTTGCAAGAACTGATGATAACAGTAATTTGTACTTGAAAATTGAAGGTGGTAAAGGGATACTGTTTGCTGAAATATTTGTTGATGATATCATATTTAGAAGAAACAATGCATTATTCAAATTATTTACTAATGATATGACAAAGGAATTTGAAATACTTATATTTGAGGAAATCAAATTCTTTTTTGGATTACATGTATATCAGATGAAGCAAGGTATCTAAATCACTCAATCAAAATATATCACGAAGATACGAATTTTTTGGGGATGGAAGATTCAAGACTAGTTAGCAAACCTATGGATATAGAACATAAGCTATCTAAGAATGATGATTGCATTGATTTCAACTAGATATTGTATAGACTAATGATTGAAATCTACAATATGTTGTTCACATCAAACTAGCTATTGCATTTAATAGTTTGAATTATTGCAAGATCTTTTCGTAAATATTAAGGGGAATCATATGATGGTAGTCAAAATGATACTGAGATATTTGTAAGGAACAAAGGATCATTGTATTATTACAAAAACAATGACAAGTTTGAACTAAAAGTTTGCATAGATGTTGATTGGGCAAGAAATATTGATGACAAGAACAATACAAGTGTTAGAGCTTTCTTTCTAGGAAAGAGACTAGTTTCTTGGACAAGTAAGATGAAAAACCATATTTAATAATCAATAGCAGAAGTTGAATATGTAGCAGCACCAACAATGAATTTTTCTAACATTGTGTGGATCAAGAAATAATTAAGAGAAATGAAGGAAGAAATCATTGATCATGTTGTTATCTACTATAATAACACAAGTGTTGAAAATATATCAAGGATCCCTATCATGCACATAAAAATAAAGCATATTTCTATCAAGTATCATTACTTGAGAGAGTTAGTTCAAGAAAAAGAAGTAAGACTAGAGTATGTGAACAATAATGCATTACCTAAGGATGCATGTGAGTAATTAAGAGGTAAATTAGGGGTGATTCCCTTAGCTAAGATAACTTGAGCTAAGATAGAGCTCTATATCAATTGTGTTGATCAAAATATCTTACTAATTAATGTAGAAAGATATACTTTATGAGCTACCTAAAGTAGTGAAGAGAGAAACAAAAGATGTTGTATCAGTCATAAGATAGATGATAGTTGGAGAACTAAATCTTTAGTACTAACATGAGAATATCTACATGGTAAAGATGTATGAAGAAAATAAAGTATCTTTGGCTATATTGTCAAAAGGGAGATAATATATAGTTATTAGATGAAGACAAAGATATTATAGAAGAGTTAACATATTATGAATAAAATAATAAGAGATATTTCAAAGAGGGAGCAAATTGATTTCATGAGCTCATATGATAGAGGGATTCTATGCATTGCTTCCTAGATGAGAATAAGAATGAAACTAAAAAGGGAGATAGTTAGACATTGAGATGAGAATCTGTAAGAATTTGGGTTAGGCTAGAATTCACCCAAGAACTAAAGAACTCAACACAAGTACACAGTAGACCAAAATAGATAGAGTATGATCAAAATGATGATATTCATTCAATAACTTGTTGAGAGTACACTAGGAGTGCTTGAATATAAAGGCCTCATGAGAGCTTCTAGAATGCATAGAAGTCAGCATCATGATATGTCATACAACTAGGCACATGTCCACCAAATATGGATTACCCTCCATTAAGCATGGGATTAAGTGCAATGATGTGAGGATAAGCCTACAATGGTGTAGCACACAAATCAGTGGTGTAGACAACTTGTGCTAAATAAGGAGTGCAGATAACTATGTTGTCAACATGACAACTTAGTGAATGATGCATACTCCTATGTTGTAGACACCATGTACATAATTAGAGTTGTGTAACTCAATGAGAGTACACAAACTCCTAAGTGTCTCACCTAAAATAATAAAAAAATAATGCAAAATAATTAAATAATGCATTAACCTATGTAAATTTAAGTAAGTGTAATAAGTAAATACTTATTTACACCAACATGCCCCCTTAAGTGCAACTTAGGGGAATGCCCTTAAGCTTAAAAAATCTTGGATGCAATACAGATGGGTCCCAGATACTAGGCCATGTTAAGTACCCATGTACATAATGATATGCAATCTCCCATAAAGCGAGGAAAGAGCGAAAACCTCATGGAAAAAATCCTCCCCCAAAAAGAGAGATAAATAGGGATGCATGGATGGATGGAGTAATCAAGACCTCCCCATTATGACATACATCTAGTATATACATAAGAGAATGATGAGAAGAGGAAGAGAGATAGGATGGGATCCCCCCTCCCCAAGGAAGAATTCCGAATAGTGACCACTCCGATGAAGAAGCTGATCCAAGACTACAGAATGGTGTTCCTCCCCTTAGGAAGAAACAATGCCAAGGGTAAAAATGAGACACTTCCACTATGTGTGGAAAGAATCCCATGGATAAGTGATGTCTCTGAAACTTGCTCAACCAACTAAAGAACCTATCCCAAAGAACTGTTTGTCTCTGCAACTAATGAAGAACCCTGCCACAACTATTGATCATAAGTATCCACAATCACCTCAACCTGTGACGATTGATCATATAGAGAATGAACAAGAGAGTCTGATGGAGCCGTCATGACAACAAGAAGAAGAGGTAGATCATGAATACTATCCCCCAAATCTGTCACTAAACTTGTATCTAGAAGATTGGATGTACCTTGTTGTTCTGGACCTATCACTGTGGCTATGTATGCATGTGGATTGAACTAATGAAGTGATCTCTCATTGCAACTATCAGTAGAACTCCACGTGTCTTAATCTATTGAAGCGCTATCGCTGAAATCACTATCGGTTTACACATTGTATGATGTACGAAGAGGAGTAAAGGACAAGCTTGGCGAATTTTCCTCAAAATGTACATCCTTCTTCATAAATATCTGATGTGTCTAAGGATCTAGAAGTCTATATGCCTTCACACCATCTGCATAGCTAATGAAAGTACAAGAATGAGGTGTATGTGCCTTGCATCCCTTGGAAGATCTCTTTGCCCATGCAGGACAACCGAAGACTCTGAAGTTTGTCACAATAGGTTTTCTGCCGCACCATGCCTCAAAAGGACCTTTTCCATCTAAGGCTAGATGAGGAGAATGATTAAGAATGTGAGTGCCACTAGAGATTGCTTCAACTTCTAATGATGGATCTAGAGACTTGGCATGAATCATGCAACTTGCCATAGACTTAAGAGTTATAATCCTCAGTTTTGCAACATCTATCTTATGTGAACTAAATGTTGGCTAAGTCTGAAGATCAATTCCCTCATGTTTGTAAAAGTCCTTAAGTCTTCTATTCACATCCATGTTTCCATTGTCCATGCAGAGTACTTTGATGGCCTTTCTATATTTCTATTCTATATGAGCCTTGAAGTCTAGAAAATTGTCCAACACTTGATCCTTGTTATGCAGAAAGTAGACCCAAGTGAACCTTGAAAAGTCATCAACAAAGGTAAGTATGTAGCGACCCTGGCTGAATGCAAAAGGGCCTACTAGTACCATGTGAACTATTTGTAGAACACCTATTGCTCTAGAAGACTTCCCTCTTTGTAACTTCCCCTTTGGATACATATCCACTGAATCTGTTGAACATTCACCCTTAGAAAAGTTGATTTGAGGTAGACCTTTGACCATGTGGTATGTGCAAAGTTGTTGAAGATAGTGGAAGTCAAGATGACCATACTACTTATGCCATAATTGCATGTTTGAATTTGATTGCAATAACAAGGCCTTTGAAGGAGACTTCGATACAAAATGAGAGAAAGAGTACAACCTCTTGTGATCATTCACTTTCCCCACTGCAACCAAGGAATTATCTTGAAGATTCTGCATCTGAATCGAGTCTGGAAGGAAATCAACTCTATGTCCATCTCCAAGGTGAGTGATTTGGTAGATTTATAGGAGATTTGAACTTAGGTTTTGAACATAGAGAACCTCTTGAAACTCTCCATTTTCCATCTCCACATTTCCTTTTCCTTCAACTTCCATTTTGCTATCATTCCCCATGAAGATGTGTGGTACCTTTGAGTTATTCAATGAAGAAAAATCCTCCTTTGAAGAACCTATGTGATATGAGGCACCTGAGTCAAATATCCATTCCTTTGAAGAGTTTGCATTTGCCATGAATTCTTGTCCTTTGCCCTTTGAATCTGAAGATGAACCTTTTTCCTTGTAAGCATTAGGAAATGGAACATTATGTTTCTTCATGATGTTGGTCAATTCATAGGTCTTTTTGAGATAACACTCATGCTCTTCATGACCCATTGTCTTGCAATAAGTGCACGTCTTCTTCTCCTTATTATTGTCCCCTTTCTTATTGGAATTTGAGGACTTGCCTTGTTGATTGGATTGAGGTGTTGTAATTTTTGCATCCTCAGATTTATCTTTCTTCCATTTCTTCTTACCCTTTCCTTTATTTGAAGACTGTCTAGCTGAATTTTGAGAACCTTCATTGTTGGCCACCAATGCTTTGGACTGAGGTGTTTTGAGAATCCCCATTGATTTCAACTTCTTTTCTTCATCACCCAACAATTTAGCATATTCATCAAAAGTGACTTTCTTGTAGGCAGACCCTAAGGTAGTCTTTGGGGTGTTAAAAGAAGATACAAATGTGGAATATTCCGATGGCAGCTTGTTATGAATGAGATAGATCAGTCTGTCATCTTTGATAAAACTCCCACAATCAGTAAGCATTGTCCTTAATTCATTCACCTTGATGATGAAGTCCTGTATTGAGTCATATGACTTAGGATCTAAGGAAACAAGCTTATCTTCAATTTTGAAAACACCCTCTTTAGACACTTTACCATAAAGGCTTTCAAGGGTATCCCAAGCTTCCTTGGATGTAGTACATTTCTTAATTTGATACATGATCTTATCATCTACCCCCAAACATATATCACCTAGGGATTTCCTATCAATTGCTACCTAATCTAAAATTTCACTTGTTGATACATTATCACCTACTGGTTTAGGAAGAGTACCATCTACATATTGTGAAACTCCATTATGCATTAAGTGATACAACATTTTGATTGACCACAAAACATAGTTATGAGAAGTTAATTTAAGAAACTTAAAGTTGCCCATAATGCAGAAAATGAAAGAAAAGTACAGAAAAGAGAGAACACAGCGCCAAGAACACCCTCCCTTTCACTAAATCAAGAAACCCCCCCAAAATAGATGCTTTAGTCACTTTATCAGTAGTGTGATTACAATGGGCCGCTTGCCAATTTTGGCCTTCTTGGACTTTTGAATTTACTTGTTACAACTTCTTAATGGAGTACAAATCTGAAACTTTACAATGTGCTACAATTTTGAAGCATTATAAAGAAAAGAAATGCCCTATTTCTAAAAGTGAAACTTTTGATCACACAACACTACAATTTGATGATATATCTAGAAAGTAGACAAAAAAATACGCACTTTAAAAAAAAATGAAATTTGTTTTCGACTCCAGATAAGCCTGTATAGAGCATTTGAAGTTGCAAAATTTAGGATTATACAGGTATAGTGGCTAGAAAATGCAATTTTTGAACAATTTGTGCACCAAAACTAGAAAATAGCTGCACCATTGAAAAATTGAGAAAATTCTACCCAATTTCAAAAAACATTGCACCTGATTTGGAGTCCAGATGTCTGAGTTATGGCCTCCCGAAGTCGGACTGCAAAATTGAAAATGAATCTAGAGAGAGGTTGCATTAGTGAATAATGGGGTTAAATTTGATGGTCATACAACCATCATAGTAGTTCAAATTTTCCCTTATATGATGTCCAAATGGGCATCAAATTTAAGATTAGGGATGTCACTATGTAAGGAACTATATAAACATTACAATCCCTACTGGCTCGACATACAGATAAGCTGACTGGGCTATTGTACGAGATGCCTACATGGGTGATGACTGGAGGATGCCATTAGATGAAATGTCACGTGTCTACAATGACTTTGGTGCCTGCGCAAAGATACACTCACTGATGACTGTGTAGCAGATGTGGTAGTATGGGTCGCATGGGCATATGAGATTTTGTCATGTGGCATCAGGTTTGCACAGGTCAATGCCAAAATTGGTTTGAAAAATGCTAAACTATATTCTCATGCTAGAGATTCTTTTTGCATTGCCAAAGGTTTAAACTTAGTCCCACATGTGTGGGTTGAGTGCTCAATGTTCTATTTAAAAGATAAGGCTCGCGCAATGGAATGCAAATAGGTGACAAGGGAAAGGGTTCCCACTGGTAGTGAGAAGCTCACTAGGTTATTGTCGTCGGTGAATGATACCTATTGAAAAATTTTTGCAGGTGCTCAATATGATTTGTGTGGTATAGTGGCTAATGTGTAATATGAAGCTCAATGAATATAATATATTAACCTTGCAAAATAAATTAAGAAGTATCCACCACCAAAAATGCAGAATCAAGACAGGGTGTCACTACCCGATTCAGCCCAAAAAAAAAATTCTGCCAGAATTTGAAAAATAATTTTGAAAAAAATACAGAGAAATAAAAATAATTTAGATTTGCAAAATGAATTAATTAGATCCAAAATTGATCATACCCGAGCTGCAAATCGAGGCCTTTGGGTTTCGATTTGCAAAAACAATTTGCCTCACGATCAACTTTCACCAAATATAAGAAAATTTATAGTTGATCTTCATTGAATTGATGCTCTGGATGCAAAAATGAGGTCAGTTATGGCTCTAGATGCTCCTAATTTTTGTGGATCCTCTAAATTTGTGTCAAGGTGCTGAAGCATGAATGGTCTTGAATGGCTACATGATGAGAATCTCCCTCAGCTTTGATACCATGTAAGAATTTGGCTTAGGCAAAAATTCACCCAAGAACTAAAGAACTCAACACAAGCATACAGTAGACCAAAATAGATAGTGTATGATCAGAATGATGATATTCATTCAATAACTTGTTGATAGTACACTAGGAGTGCCTGAATATAAAGGCTTCAGGAGAACTTCTAGAATGCATAGAAATTAGCATCATGATATGTCATACAACTAGGCACATGTCCACCAGATATGGGTTATCCTCCATTAAGCACAAGATTAAGTGCAATGATGTGAGGATAAGCCTACAATGGTGTAGCATGCAAATTAGTGGTGTAGACAACATGTGCTAAATAAGGAGTGTGGATAACTATGTTGTCAACATGACAACTCAATGAATGATGCATACTCCTGTGTTGTAGACACCATGTGCATAATTAGAGTTGTATAACTCAATAAGAGTACACAAACTCCTAAGTGTGTCACCTAAAATAATAATAAAGTAATGCAAAATAATTAAATAATGCATTAACCTAAGTAAAATTAAGTGTACTAAGTAAATACTTATTTAAACCAACAGAATCAAAATGTAACTAAGGATATAAATGGAGATCTAATACTAAACACATAGGGAGCTTCTCAAAGAACTTGGATGTTTTGGATTGCATGGTCATTAGATGTGTTGCCATCATTACGAAAGAGGGATATTGTTAGAGATACAATTGGATATTTCTTTATGTTATCATTGATGTCAAACCTCATTGGTAAGACATTTTCTATCTGAGTGGAGTGGCAATCAAGATGATTGATGAAGAGAATTTGAGAAGAAAAACATAAAAAAAGGACCTAGCAGAAAAGTTGAGTTATGAAGAAACTACAATGGGCACTTGATTAGTTAGAATTTGACAAGATAATATGGTTGTTTCATCATAACCAAGTGGAGAAGATAGTGGTATTGAAGCCTAGAAGAAGTTATCAAAGAAAGACCAAATGCATAGGCTTGACCAAGAAAAAGAGAAGAAGATTAAGGAACTAGAATTTTATACTGAGTGATGCTAGAGTTGATAGAGGGATATTATAAGTCAAGGAAAATATAGTTTTGAATGAGCACCAATATCAAATGAGTATCAGGAAGTATTCTAAGAAAGACCATTTAGTTTAGGGACAACATTTCATAGCTTATGTAGAAATTTTGATTTCTAGCTTACACAATTCAATTCTTTTAATATGAAAAGCATGTTGAAGATAAGGTTGGATAACCTGGAACATTTAATTCAAGGGAAATCATTTTTGAGCATTTCTATGCATTGACTCAAGGAGAAGTTTTGAGAATTTTCTAGAAGAGAAAAGAGAAGATGAAATGTTGGAAGGATTTGATGAAATTGACCAAACCTAAGATCTATGATGATGTTTAAGTGGAAAAAGATTAGAATCAGCTATTTAAGAAGGCACAAGGGATATACTAAAAGATGTTAGCAGAGATGGTGAAGAGCTAGTAGAGGTTGGAGAAGTTGTTGATTTTATCGATTGGTAAACTTGAGTAGAAAGTTGAATAGTGTAGTGTTGTAGTAAAGAGCGATCGCTTGAAGGGTTGCCAGGAAAATCAATGATGGATATTTTAATGGAGGCTAGTCAATGAGTCAATTGTTGGACCAGATTTTTGATCTATATATGAAAAGTGAGTTGAATTTATCAAATCTACCTAATATTACTTTCTAACCATTGTATACATTTAAAAAAAAATTAATCAAGGTGGAATTCTAATGGAAATTTCTAAATCCCTTTAACAAGACCACTCCTAACAAGGTCACATTAACAATGTGTTTTGTAACATTGAATATGGTTGGCTCCTAACATAGCTCAATTTAGAATAATGAAAAATTGGTGACATATTACTAGTTTTTTTTCCCCAAATTGGGGTTTCTACATTAAATCCTTGTATCATATTTGTATGGATGTTATCTGAGATGTTTTGTTGTTTATGTTTTATGTTCTACAAGTTTTTAACTATTAGGATACCGGACTACAAGTTTATGTTGTTGATTATTTACTATAAAGATTGAGCTACTAAAAATTTAGATCTAAAATATTTGAAGTGATTAAAAATTCAATTGGTATATCTGGACCTAAGGATGAAATATTCACCCCCTCCCCCTCTTATTTGCTCTAAAATATTCTAATATTACTTTGTTAAGAGTATACAATCCAATGTCCTAAGATCTACCTTCTTTAAGGACTTTACAACACTATCCTAAGTGTGTACTCTATTAGGAGATTTTACATAAGACTAATAGGGTTATTTCAAATTTTAAAAAGAGGCTAGACTTGGTTACCAAGCTTGGCCAAAATACATTAGAAAAAAGCCCAATTTGGTTTTTGAAATCAGATGGAGTTTATAGGAAAAATATATCTTCAAAAATCAATTGGGTAATTCAAAACCTAATTGGGTGGGAAGAAATAAAAATAGGCTTTGTTGTGAAAGCCATAACTTTTACATCTAGAGTCTAATTGACTCTATTTAAAATGAATTTGAAAGTTATTAAAGAGATCTACAACATAAAAGAAACTCAAATAATACAAGGTGAATATGAAAAAAATTTAAACCTCTTCTCAACCCTAATTTCTAAAAGGAATTATCCAAATAGATTAAACATTTCAATGTAGAAATGGATCAAGTGATAGAAAATAGGGAGAAAGGGGTTCATATGATCTTTCTATTATGGGGGACTATTTGCCTAATTCTTGAAATAGATAGAAGATAAATACTAACCTTGAATCTAGAAAATGTTGTTTTCTAATGTCTATATGTAGTCTCTAGAAAATTTGCAATCCATTCTGAACAGGAAATATAAAGATGGAGAGAACCTATAAATCTTGTCTTTTTGAAGGGAGGTCAAACTTGACCCTATTATTGGGGTACAATGTTAACCTAGGGCACAATTGTACCCCAAAAAGTTAACCTTGACTTGCACTTCTCTGACAAAATTTTTGTTCATGAATCTCATAAGTTCAATGAAAAGGGTATCTAAATTAGCTTTCCAATTCATTGTTCTAGACTTGTATCTGCAAGAAGAATAGTTTGTTTGTTGGATGGATGGTTTTCCTTAGTCAAACCCTAATTTATAATTAACCTTGAAATATAATTTAAATTATAATATGTATAAATAAAGTAAATGGAACTATTCACCTTGCTTATGTGGAAATCCTTATGGAAGGTTCAAATCCTTGAATCCACAAGTATAGATGCTCCAAATACATGCACTTATTATTTATGATGTCTCAAATCAATGGTATTATATCTTCAACACCAATCTTCAATGTATCTTTGTGTAGAAGAATGCTTGGATGAATGTGGATGGAGAAATATTTAACAGAGGGCTCCATAGAGATTGAATCCTTCAAAGGCTAACAATGGATCTCCTTGATAAATTGGATACTTGAATACTTGATAGAAATTCACTTAATGTAGGTGGATGCTCACATAATAATTAGATAGCTTGTAGATGTGTGTGGATAAAAATTAGATGTCAAAATGAGGGAAGAATACTTCCTTATATAGAGATCTAGGGCACAAATTCCTAGAGAAGGTTGACATAGGAGAATTAAATGCCATTTAACCTTAACCCCTAGGAATGGACCTAGATTAAATGGAATTTAAGAGTCTACCATTTCAAAACCTAAAACAACCAACCCAAAAGTGGGAAAAGAAACTTTCCAAATCTCGAGATCCTAAAACTCCCAAAAATTGAAAATGAGACCCGGGTTAGGGACAATGTCAACCCTACCCTAGGTTAGGGTCAAGGTTGACTTTTTCCCAGAAGGTCATCCTTGAATTAAAGGTCAATTTCCTTAGTTTAACAAATTATTTTGTCAAAAATATTTTATATATATATATATATATATATATATATATATATATATATATATATAGAGAGAGAGAGAGAGAGAGAGAGGAAAATAGCTAGATCCATGCAAAGAACTATTCAAAGTGTTTAAGGTTACCTGAGACCACTTACTTGGAGGGCTAAACAATCTTAACATGAAATTTCTTCTATTTTAAGATGATACATTAAGCCCCCACTTTAGCAAGAGTATGCACTTGATGAAAACTCTTTGTAAAGTAGATCATAGTGAAAAGATAATCTTATTAAAATGAAAGGGACAAAGAAATCCTCAAGCCCCTAGAGAATGAAGTCTTCATCAAATCCAAGATCATAATTGACATATCAGTCAATTTTGTTATTAGTGACACACATTTATTCAGATTGTATATAGCTATCAAGTTTAGTGTATAGTTCACAGTGTTTGCCATGTATTTTAGTTTTCACTGAGTTCTACAGTTGCCACTGAGTCCTTTGCACAAAACCTAGTGGTTATCAAGTAGATTCAATTAATATGAAGACTAGAAGTGTAAATTGTGCATTTAAATTTATGGCGAGTTTATCAATGGTTACCAACAAGTGCAATGTTCACTGAGTTAGTAGTGTATGTGATGAGAGTCTAGTGTTAACCTAGCTTCCTAGTGTTAAATGAGACTCAATTTATATTGAGCTCAAAGTAAGAAGATTTACCAAGTCATACAATGTAAATCAAGAGACTCAATTTATATGATGAGTTTCACAATGTCTCAAGTGCAGTATGGACTAAGCTTCTATGTCTAAAGTGCATGACAATGCCAAGTATTGATAGTGGATGCCAAGTATTAAAACCTCACTGAGTCAGTCTTCAAAACCTAAATATCTTCATGTCGGTTGACTTTGTAACATTTTTGGTAACTTGTATGATGGCCAACTTTGGAATTTGTATAATTGGATTGATATATATGTAATGCATTGTATCATATCCAAAGCATGGATTATGTAATATGTGAAAAATAAAAAGATGTGAATGCAAATTACATTAGAGAAAAGTAGAAGGAGTGAATTGTAAAGGCCATAATAGCATAAGGAGCAACAGAGACATATCTTCACAAAAAGGTGATTAGTATACAAAGGAATCTCATTCAACAAGCCAAGTTGCAAATTAGAGATTATTTACTATTTCATCCTAATAGGTAGATCAGTCAAATCCTTTCACAAGGTAGACCTAACAGTCTTTTGTAAATCTCTTTACTGAGTGTATACTTAACTATATGTCTGGAAATCCTTTCACAAGCTGTATCTAGGAATACTTATTGCTCCTAAAAGGGAAAATCATCAAAAGTGGTCAATGTAAGCTTTAATAGGCTAACTTTATACTGCACTACTAAAGTTGTGAGTATCATCCCCACCCTAATTTTACATTATATTTGGAATTTTTTGGGTTCACCAAATCTTTTTGTCTTAGTATTATGAATGTTTTTAGTTTCTTATGCATGCAATTAGATCATAATTTATATGATGGATTAAATGTTAATTGAATGGTTTGATTAAACGTTAAATTTTTTGAAGTTTTATAAGTTACTTATTCACCCCTCCCCTCTTACTAACTTAGCTTAGTCTTGAATATTTCCAAAAATTGGTGTCAGAGCTTTTTTGGTTCTTAGTAGAAAGCTTAATAGCTTGAGCAAAGATCAAGGCCATGGAGATATTGAGACTTGAAAAAGCCATTGATAATAAAAAGTTGGATTTTAGAAATGGTCGTTGCCCAACTCAAGAAAGAAAATGAGCAACTCTCTTAATACTTGAAAAGAAGAAAAGAACTTGCAATTCAAATGAATGATCAACTCTATATTGAAGAAAAAATTGAAGACCTTCATTTAAGCAATTCAGATAAAGCCAATGAAGCAATTAAAGAATTACTAGAAAAGAATGGTTCATTGCAAGAAGAAGTAAGAAAGCTAAGAAGAGAACACGAAATTTAGTTAGTAAGGTTATGTGAAGTCTTGGAGCATAGAAAAAAGATAAAAGAAGAGATAGATGGAAGGAATAATGAAATCTAGAACTAATTTGATGCAGGAAAAAGGGTGAATAACTAGGGCCAAAGGCTCAACCAGCTATCTGAACCACCCTGCAAGAGTTAACACAACGAAAGAAAACACAAGTGGATAGCAACCAAAGGAGGAAAAAGAGTGAATTAATTTTATTGATCCATCAAGATATCTTCATACATGCCCAACTATAAGGCCTTCTGGGTTACAACCAATTACAAATACATTCACATTCAAAGATCCAACTACAAATTTGCACTTTTAGTTCTACTCTCTAATCTTCTTTTCAAAAGCTTCTCCAAAACTTACCTAATTCTAAGCCTAAACATTCTATTCATTCTTGCCAAAATGCCTTATAGATCATTCTAGAATCATTACATAAGAGGAAGGCTGACCCAACAATAGTTTGGACTCATCCCAAGAAAATATCTTAACATAAATGTCATGAATGAAATAAATCCTACAAGTCACCTCAAAAAATCATGTCTAAATACTGACACTCAGCTTACACTGGGTAACTCAGCACATGAAGAAACACTTGGCATGCACTGAGTAACTTGGCACATGAAGAAACACTCGGCATACACTAGGTAACTCGGCACATGAAGAATCACTCAGCATATACTAGGCAACTCAGCACATGAAGGAATACTATTATAACTTGGAACATGAAGGAATTTCTATAGTAACTCGACACATGAAGAAAATGGGGTTACTAGGCACATGAAGAAAACAAGGTTACTAGGCACATGAAGAAAATAGGGTTACTAGGCACATTAAGAAAATAAGATTGGTAGGCACATGAAGGAATTGCTAGCCACATGAAGAAAATAGGATTGCTAGGCACATGAAGGAATTGCTAGGAACATGAAGAACTACTAGGCACATGAAGGAATTGCTAGGCACATGAAGGACTACTAGGCACATGAAGGAACTACTAGGCACATGAAGGTTCACTAGGCACATGAAGGACTACTAGGCACATGAAAGAACTACTAGGCACATGAAGGACTGCTAGGCACATGAAGGAACTACTAGGCACATGAAGGACTACTAGGCACATGAAGGAATTGCTAGGAATATGAAGGACTACTAGGAGAACAAAAATAAGTAGGATAAAAAGGCAACCCAAGATGCTCCTACATCAAACAACAAGGGTTGAAAGAAATGATTCTCGTAAATCATTGAGATGTCCCAACTTGAGCTAAATCCAACTAAAATTGAGAAATCCATGAAACATCTTCAATAGGTTTGTTCTTCCACTTCACCAAATATTCATAGTAATCTTTTCCTCTTGTACTCTTGCTAACTCTCTGATCCAATATCTATACAACTTCCTTAATCTATTTTTTAGGATAATCATCTGGTATGACAACTTCATCCTCTGACTCCTGATACTTATACAAATTAGAAATATTAAATATGAGAGATATATCCATGTCATTAGGTAACTCAACTTCATAAGAATTACCATTGTCAAACTTCTTCAGGATCTTACAAGGTCCAAATTTCTTCATCTTCAGCTTGCTATATGTTCCAATTGGGAATCTTCCTTTCTTTAGATGAACCATCACCTTGTCACCAACTTGAAAATCATGGTATCTTCTAGACTGATCAGCATTCTCCTTATACTTTTGATTGCTTTGTTCCAACCTCAACTTCACTTCCTTATGCAAGGACTCCATAAAATTAGCAAATTCTTCTCCTGTAGTGCTTTTCTTTTCTTCACTAGCAACATCTCTCAAATTTGATATACCTCTAGGATGCATTCTGATAACAACCTCAAAAGGTGTCTTCCCTATACTCCTATTCACAAAATTGTTATATGCAAATTTAGCTTGTGCCAATACCATCTCCAAATTACTTGGCTTATTCCAAACTAAACATCTCAAAAAATTTCCCAAGCTTCTATTCAAAACCTTTGTTTGCCCATCTATTTGTAGATGGAATGTAGAACTAAACTTCAGCTCAGTACCCATCTTTTTTCACAAAGTCTTCCAAAAATAACCAACAAACTTACTATCTCTATCTGAAATAATGCTTCTTGGTAATCCATGCAATCTCATAATCTCTTTAAAGAAAAGTTTAGCAACATGCTTAGAATATGATGTCTTCTTACATGGTATAAAATGAACCATCTTAGAAAATATATCTACTACAACAAATATGGAATCATACCCTTTCACTGTTTTAGGAAATCCAAGAAAAAAATCTATACTAATGTTAGTCCAAGGTTTTTCAGGAATAGTAATAGGTGTATACAAACCAGTATTTTGATTCACTCCCTTTGCAACTTGACAAATTCCTCAACTCTTTACAAATTTTTGAACATCTTTATACATTTATGGCCAATAATACTTCTCTTTCAGCAAACTCAATGTCTTATCAATTCCAAAATGTACAACTAATCCACCACTATGCTTTTTCTTAATAAAATTCAACCTCATAGGACTTCTAGGAATACACAACTGGGTGCCTTTGAAAAAAATGCCCTCTTGAATGAAATACTCATCATACTTACTTACGTGACCTATCAGATTTGGTGCTCTATACTCTCTCCACGCCTTAGAAAAATTAGGATTAGCATCATACAATTCTTTCATTTTGTCAAAACCAAGAACTTCAACCTTCATTTTAGTCAACAAAGAATGTCTTCTGCTCAATGCATTAGCAACTTTGTTAGTAACTCCACTCTTGTGCTTGATCACAAATGTAAAACTTTGCAAATACTCAACCCACTTCATATGTTTTTGATTCAATTTATGTTGACTTCCTAAGTATTGTAAAGCTTTATGATCAGTATACAACACAAACTCCTTATGCATCAAATAATGTCTCCATTTCTTCAATGCTTGAACAATAGCATAAAATTATTGATCATACATAGAATATTTCTTTTTAGCATCATTCAAATTTTCACTAAAGAAAGCAACGTGCTTATCTTCTTGACTTAATATAGCTCCTATTGCATTACCACTTGCATTACATTCAACTTAAAATACTTTGTTGAAATCAGGTAAAGCCAATATAAGTAATTCATCAACCTTTTGTTTCAAAGTCTTAAAACTCTTATCAGCTCCATGTTTCCACTTGAATTCCTTTTTATCTCCCCTCATTGTTTCAATCATAGCATTACAAAAAACACTGAAATTCTTTATAAACTTTCTGTAAAAACTAGCCAACCATGAAATGATCTTACCTCATTCACATTCTCAAGTGTAGGCCATTCCAAAATTACTTTAACCTTCTTAGGATCTATCTTCAAACCATTAGCTAAAATCACAAATCCCAAATAAACAATCTCCTCTTACATAAAAGAACACTTTTTTAGATTAATCAGCAACTTTTCCTTTTCAACCTTTGTAATACTTGTCTAGTATGCTCAAGATGTTCTTCCTTAGTCTCTTTGAATATTAGAATATCATCAAAATAAAAGATCACAAACTTACCCAAGAATCTTTTTAGAACTTCATTCATCAACCTCATGAAAGTACTAGGTGCATTAGTCAGACCAAAAGGCATAACCAACCATTCATACAAACCATATTTTGTATTGAAAGAAATCTTCCATTCATCACATTCTCTGATTCTGATATGATGATATCCACTCTTCAAATCAATCTTGGTAAAATACTTTGCTCCACTCAAACAATCCATTATGTCATCCATCCTTGGCATAGGAAACCTATATTTCATTGTTATCTTCTTAATGGCTCTGAAATCAGTACACATTCTCCATTCTCCATTCTTTTTAGGTGTTAATATAGTAGGTACAGCACATGGACTCAAGCTTTCTTTGATCAAACCTTTCTGCAACAACTCATGCTCTTGTCTATTAAGTTTTTCATTCTCTGCAGGTATCAATCTATATGGTGCTTTGTTTGGAAAATTAGCTCCAGGGATCAGATCCATACAATGACTTATACTTCTTACTGGAGGTAAACCATCAAGAATATCATCAACCATAATTTATTTATACTCATTCAACAACTCTACAATTTCTTCTGGCACTCGGTCAATACTACCATCTGTCATTCGGTCACCATTGACTAGCACTTAGTTAACACTATTTTCTTGCACTCGGTCTCCATTGACAAAACTTGGTTTTCTGGGAATTATAGCAAAACATACTTGATTCTTTTTCATTTCCTTTTCAAATTGTTTCCCATTAACCATGCAAATTTTTATTCTAGTAAAATTAAGCTCATCTAGACTTTTGATCAAAGGAAACAACATGTTTGTTTCTTCTCATTTACCCAAAGAATATATTGATTCAATCTTCCATCATGTACAACATATCTATCATATTGCCAAGGTCTACCCAAAAAAATATGACAACAATCCATAGGCATAATATTACACAAAACTTCATCAAAGTAATGTCCAATTTTGAGCTTCACAAGGCATTGCTCACTTACCAATATCTTATGCTCATATTTGATCTATGAAACATGATAAGGTTTGGGATGTTTTAGCCTCTGCAACTACAACTTTGTAACTAGCTCTTTTGATGCTAGATTTGTCAAACTTCCATTGTCAATGATCACTTTACAACATTTTCTAGCCATTTTACATCTTGTCTTGAAAAGACTTCTCATTAAAATAGGTTCCTCATCACCTCCCTTATTACATAAGGTTCTTCTCACCATCAAATTTTCTCTAGCCTTAGATCCACTTGGTGAACTCTCAATGTCTTCTTGAATGATAGCATTTCTATTATTCTTCCCATCTTTAGAAGATCTACATTCAAAGGATCTATGCCCTTCTTTGCCACATCTAAAACAATTACTATGAAATCCACCTCTAGAATAAGAATTATCTCTTCCTCAGTAAGAATTAGTGCTTCCTAATTTAGTCTTGCCTTTTTCATCATTCTTCCATTCAGATTTGCCTTTATCCTACACAGAACTTTCAAATTGATCACCTTCACCATAAGCTCTACCTCTACCTCTCTAGAATCTGCCACCTCTACCTCTCTATCTCTATTCATGCTTCTTTGTCAAGATCTCCTTAGCCTTTAAGGCATACTGGTATGCTTCATCTACACTTTCCAACTTCACAAAACTTATTTCATCTTGTATTCCAGATCTCAATCCATTAATGTACCTTGCAATTTTCTCAACATCATCATCCACATGTCCAGATCTGATGTCAAGTCTATAGAATTCCTCAGTATACTCTTTCATAGTCATGTCTTTTTGCTTCAAATTTTGTTTCTTTCTCAACAAGCTAACTTGGTAATGAGCAGGAAGGAATTTGTTCTTTACCTTGTTCACCATATTTGGCCAATTTCTGATCTTCTCCTTTCCTCTCCTTTGTCTATCAATTTGCAAGTGCTCCCACTATAGAGATGCATGACCTTTCAGCCTAGTGATTGCAATCTTCACCTTTCTATTATCAAGAGTGTTTTCATACTCAAAGAACTTCTCCATATCAAAGATCCAATCCAATACAACATCAATGTCCAATATTCCATCATAAGGAACAACTTCTATAGCAGGCTTTGAATTCGCTCTAGACAATACTCTCAACAATCTTTCCTCATCTTGATCTTATTTAGGTTCTGGATTATGGTTTGGTGTTGTTGCTTCATCATCACTTACATCATCAAGATGTGCTCCTTTTCTTTGGGATGTCTCCATAGCATCTAATCTGGCTGCAATTTGTCTCAACTAATCCAATATAGCATTATCAACATTATTTCCTCTACCACAAACCATCTTTACAAATCATGTTCCTGTAAGATCATAACCCTCTACAAGTTATAGGTCAAATTCACAGATCTGCCACCCTACAACCAAATCCAAATCAGGGTTCTACATAGTCCAATCTCTACAAGGATGAACCTCAAGCTCTGATACCAATTGACACAGGCAAAAGGGTGAATAACTAGGGCCAAAGGCTCACCTAGCTATCTAAACCACCCTACAAGAGTTAACACAATGAAAGTAAACACAAGTGGACAACAATCAAAGGAGGAAGAAGAGTGAATTACTTTTATTGATCCATCAAGATATTTGCATACATGCATAGCTATAAGGCCTTCTAGGTTATGACCAATTACAAATACATTCACATTCAAAGATCCAACTACAAATTCACACTTTTAGTTTTGCTCTCTAATCTTCTTTTCAAAAGCTTCTCCAAAACTTTCCTAATTCTAAGCCTGAACATTCTATTTATACTTGCCAAAATGGCTTACAAATCATTCTAGAATCATTACATAAGAGGAAGGCTAACCCAACAATAGTCTGAACTCATCCCAAGAAAAGATCTTAACA
This sequence comes from Cupressus sempervirens, assembly GCA_028749045.1. NCBI lineage: Eukaryota > Viridiplantae > Streptophyta > Pinopsida > Cupressales > Cupressaceae > Cupressus > Cupressus sempervirens. Next base: position 691,767,578 of record CM053793.1, read on the forward strand.
TAAATGTCATGAATGAAATAAATCCTGCAAGTTGGCTCGCAAAATCACGTCCAAATACTGACACTCGACTTATAGTGGGTAACTTGGCACATGAAGAAACACTCAGCATGCACTAAGTAACTTGGCACATGAAGAAACACTCGACATACACTGGGTAACTCAGCACATGAAGAAACACTCAGTACACACTGAGTAACTTGACATATGAAGAAACACTCGACATACATTGAGTAACTTGACACATGAAGAATCACTTAGCATACACTAGGTAACTCAGTACATGAAGGAATGCTACAATAATGTGACACATGAAAGAATTGCTATAGTAACTCAACACATGAAGAAAATAGGATTACTAGGCACATGAAGAAAATAGGGTTACTAGGCACATGAAAAAAATAGGATTGCTAGGCACATGAAGAAATTACTAGGCACATGAAGGAATACTAGGCACATGAAGGACTGCTAGGCACATGAAGGAACTGCTAGGCACATGAAGGACTCCTAGGCACATGAAGGAACTACTAGGCACATGAAGGACTACTAGGAACATGAAGGAATTTCTAGGAACATGAAGGACTACTAGGAGAACAAAATGAGTAGGATAACAAGGCAACCTAGGATGCTCCTACATCACAACCCTTTAGCAGGAAGACCTTATTGATTAGCTCTCCAATGCAAATGAAGAAATCATAAGCCTAAGATTTGAAAATGAAAGAATGAGGAATGATCTAAATTATGAAAGGAAAATCAATGAAAGAATGAAAAATGATTTAAAATCTGAAAGAAAAATCAATGAAAGATTGGGGAATGATCTAAAATCTAAGAATTAGATCAATGAAAGAATGATGAAATCTCAAGTAGACATGAATCAATTGAATGAGAAAAATCTCTATAAGAAGAAAGTAAAAGAAAGAATTGGATATATAGAAGAAGAAGAATCATCCAAGAAAGAAGCACAAAAGAACCAAAGACCTACTTGCAATCACTACGGTAAGATAGGTCATACATCAACCAAGTTCTAAAGTAATGGAAAAGCAAAATTCAATGGAAAATGCTACAATTGCAATCAGCATGATCATAGAGCTAATGAATGAAAATGTCACAAATGCAAAAAACATGGACACAAGTCATCAAAATGCAAAACCAAGGTATTGAATCCAACAGAGCAAAGGGTATGTGCAAGATCATGGTGTACCAAACTATGGCCTTAAGTGGCAGTGAAAAATTAGCAAATCAGGTTTATGTCAACTTGACACATAATTTTGAAGTGGTTATGGACTTTATATCAAAAAGTTGTAAGAAAATAATTTGTAAAAAATTGAATGTAGTTTCTAAACTACTAGGCCTTATCAGGAGGAAAAAATTATTGATTGGTCAAAAGTTTGAATTTTAATGCAATACTAAGAAAATTTCAGGGCGAAAATAAAAAGTAGGTGTATGTCTGACCACCTTAATCAAAATCAAATCATAATATTTTTTTAATATAATTATAGATATGAAAACTAGACTCATGCCCGGATGTGATGCATATTTTTTGATATTTTTATTCCAAATAAATAATTAAATATGAATTTTCTACCAAAACTTTTTCGGATTAAAAAAAGTCCCGTGTCTGACCACCCTAACTAATAGAAAATTTGATCAAATTTTTATTTTTTTATTTTTTTCTTATACTAAGCGAAGTATAGAATGTGACACAACTTTTAGATTTAAAAAATGTCATACCATTTGAAAGTTATAGCTATTTTTCATTCAGTATGTCAATCAGCATTTTACAATAAACTTCATTGATAATTAACTAATAAATACTTATCGAACTCAGAATTTGATAGAAATTATATTGATGAAATCTAGAGAGCGATATTAAAAAACCCATTTCGTTTCATTCAATTTCGATCAAAATAACATTGTCAGACGGCTACCTGAAGTCTGAGTATCACTAAAACTCTCTATAAACACGTCTTTGGGGTTGATCGGGCAGGCTTGGTAAATACCAAGCCTGATCGGATATCCGATTCAAAATCGGATATCTGATTTGACATCGGATATCCGATATGGCTTGGTAGTCAAATTTCAAAAATCTTCAAAATTTGGAGGGAAATTTGATTTAAACGTTCTAGTTTTTTATTTTTAAATTATTTCACTTATATTAATATGTAAAGGCATATTTTAATATATTATATATATAATAACCTAATGTAAACATACAAGATATAATCTAGCAATATATAATAATATCTTATGTTAATCTCATTACAATCTATAAATATAATATATATTATTATTATTTTTACCAAATATAATAACGTAATTTATATATATATATAAAATAAGTATTATATATTATTATATTAATATGTATAATAATATAATATTTATATAACAACGTAATATTTTTATTAAATATAATATATATTATAAATATTATTATATTAATATGTATGTTATTAATATATTTATATAATAACGTAATATTTTCATTAAATATAATAATGTAATATGTATATGTATATATATATATTATTATATTGATATGTATATTATTAATATATAAGAGTCAAAGGGGGTCATGGGGTGACCTATAGCCCTCTTTGACCCATTAAATGACGATATATGTCTCTAGGGGTCCTAGGACCCCTAGGGACATATGTCATCCTTTAATGGGTCAAAGGGGGTCCCTTTGACCAATTAAATGATGACATATGTCCCTAGGACCCCCAGGGACATAGCCGAATCGTTCATATCGGTCAAAGGGGGTCATAGGGTGACCTATGACCCCTTTTGACCCATTAAACGATGACATATGTCTCTAGGGGTCCTAGGACCCCTAGAGACATATTCGAATGGGTATTATGGGTCAAAGGGGGTCATAGGGTGACCTATGACCCTCTTTGACCCATTAAACGATCACATATGTCCGTAGGGGTCCTAGGACCCCTAGGGACATAGTCGAATCGTTCATATGGGTCAAAGGGGGTCATAGGGTGACCTATGACCACCTTTGACCCATTAAATGATGACATATGTCCCTAAGGGTCCTAGGACCCCCAGGGACATAGTCGAATCATTCATATGGGTCAAAGGGGGTCATAGGGTGACCTATGACCCCTTTAACCCATTAAACGACAACATATGTCCCTAGGGGTCCTAGGACCTCTAAGGACATATTCGAATGGGTAATATGGATCAAAGGGGGTCATAGGGTGACCTATGACCCTCTTTGACCCATTAAACGATGACATATGTACCTAGGGGTCCTAGGACCCCTAGGAACATATTTCAATCGTTCATATGGGTCAAAGGGGGTCATAGGGTGACCTATGACCCTCTTTGACCCATTAAAAAATGATATATGTCTTTAGGGGTCCTACGACCCCTAGGGACATATTCGAATGGGAAATATGGGTCAAAGGGGGTCATAGGGTGACCTATGACCCTCTCTGACTCATTAAACGATGACATATTTCTCTAGGGGTCCTAGAACCCCTAGGGACATATTCAAATTGTCCATATGGGTCAACGGGGGTCATAGGGTGACCTATGACCCCCTTTGACCCATTAAAAGATGACATATAACCCTAGGGGTCCTAGGACCCCTAGGGACATATTCAAATGGGTAATATGGGTCAAATGGGGTCATAGAGTAACCTATGACCCTCTATGACCCATTAAACGACGACATATGTCCCTAGGGGTCCTCAGACCCCTAGGGACATATTCAAATTATTCATATGGGTCAAAGAGGGTCATAGGGTGACCTATGACCCTCAATGACCCATTAAACGATGACATATGTCCCTAGGGGTCCTCGGACCCCTAGGGACATATTCGAATCGTTCATATAGGTCAAAGGGGGTCATAGGGTGACCTATGACCCTCTTTGACCCATTAAACGATGACATATGTCCCTAGGGGTCCTAAGACCCCTAGGGACATATTTGAATGGGTAATATGGGTCAAAGGAGGTCATAGGGTGACCTATGACCCTCTTTGACTCATTAAATGAGGACATATGTCCCTAGGGGTCCTTAGACCCCAAGAGACATATTCGAAAGGGTATTATGGGTCAAAGGTGGTCATAGGGTGACCTATGACCCCCTTTGACCCATTAAACGATGACATATGTCCCTAGGGGTCCTAGGACCCTAGGGACATATTCGAATTGTTCATATGGGTCAAAGGGGGTCATAGGGTAACCTATGACCCCCTTTGACCCATTAAACGACGACATATGTCCCTAGGGGTCCTAGGACCCCTAAGGACATATTCGAATGGGTAATATGGGTCAAAGGGGGTCATAGGGTGACCTATGACCCTCTTTGATCCATTAAACGATGACATATGTCCCTAGGGGTCCTAGGACCTTAGGGACATATTCGAATCGTTCATATGGGTCAAAGGGGGTCATAGGGTGACCTATGACCCCCTTTGACTCATTAAACGATGACATATGTCCCTAGGGGTCCTAGGACCCCTAGGGACATATTTGAATCGTTTATATGAGTCAAAGGGGGTCGTAGGGTGACCTATGACCCCCTTTGACCCATTAAACGATGACATATGTCCCTAGGGGTCCTAGGACCGCTAGGGATATATTCGAATGGGTAATATGGGTCAAATGGGGTCATAGGGTAACCTTTGACCCTCTTTGACTCATTAAATGATGACATATGTCTCTAGGGATCCTAGGACCCCTAGGGACATATTCGAATCGTTCATATTGTTCAAAGGGGGTCATAGGGCGACCTATGACCCTCTTGACCCATTAAACGACGATATATGTCTCTAGGGGTCCTAGGACCCCTAGGGACATATTCGAATGGGTAATATGGGTCAAAAGGGGTCATAGGGTGACCTATGACCCTCTTTGACCCATTAAACGACGGCATATGTCCCTAGGGGTCCTCGGACGCCAAGGGACATATTCAAATGGGTAATATGGGTCAAAGGGGGTCATAGGGTGACGTATGACCCTAGTTGACCCATTAAACGACGACATATGTCCCTAAGGGTCCTAGGACCCTAGGGACATATTCGAATCGTTCATATGGGTCAAAGGGGGTCATAGGGTGACCTATGACCCCCTTTGACTCATTAAACGATGACATATGTCCCTAGGGGTCCTAGGACCCCTAGGGACATATTTGAATCGTTCATATGAGTCAAAGGGGGTCGTAGGGTGACCTATGACCCCCTTTCACCCATTAAACGATGACATATGTCCCTAAAGGTCCTAGGACCCATAGGGACATATTCGAATGGGTAATATGGGTCAAATGGGGTCATAGGGTAACTTATGACCCTCTTTGACCCATTAAATGATGACATATGTCTCTAGGGGTCCAAGGACCCCTAGGGACATATTCGAATTGTTCATATGGGTCAAAGGGGGCCATAGGGTGACCCATGACCCTCTTGACCCATTAAACGACGATATTCGAATGGGTAATATGGGTCAAAGGGGGTCATAGGGTGACCTATGACCCTCTTTGACCCATTAAACGATAACATATGTCCCTAGGGGTCCTAGGATCCCTAGGGACATTTTTGAATGGGTAATATGGGTCAAAGGGGGTCATAGGGTGACCTATGACCCTCTTTGACCCATTAAACGAAGACATATGTCCCTAGGGGTCCTAGGACCCTAGGGACATATTCGAATGGTTCATATGGGTCAAAGGGGATCTTAGGGTGACCTATGACCCCCTTTGACCCATTAAACGATGACATATGTTTCTAAGGGTCCTATGACCCCTAGGGACATATTCGAATCATTCATATGAGTCAAAGGGGGTCATAGGTCCCCTTTGACAAATTAAACGACGACATATGTCCCTAGGGGTCCTAGGACCCCTAGGGACATATTCAAATGGGTAATATGGGTCAAATGGGGTCATAGGGTAACCTATGACCTTTTTTGACCCATTAAACGATGACATATGACATATTCGAATCGTTGATATGGGTCAAAGGGAGTCATAGGGTGACCTATGACCTCCTTTCACTCATTAAACGATGACATATGTCTCTACGGGTCCTAGGGCCTCTAAGGACATATTTGAATCGTTCATATGAGTCAAAGCGGGTCGTAGGGTGACCTATGACCCCCTTTGACCCATTAAATAACGACATATGTCCCTAGGGGTCCTAGGACCCCTAGGGACATATTCGAATGTGTAATATGGGTGAAATGGGGTCATAGGGTAACCTATGACCCCCTCTGACTCATTAAATGATGACATATGTCTCTCGGGGTCCTAGGATCCCTAAGAACATATTTGAATCGTTCATATGAGTCAAAGGGGGTCGTAGGGTGACCTATGACCCTTTTTGACCCATTAAACGAAGACATATGTCCCTAGGGGTCCTAAGACCCAAGGGACATATTCGAATGGTTCATATGGGTCAAAGGGGGTCATAGGGTGACCTATGACCCCCTTTGACCCATTAAACGATGACATATGTCTCTAGGGGTCCTAGGACCCCTAGGAACATATTCGAATCGTTCATATGAATCAAAGGGGGTCATAGGGTGACCTATGACCCCCTTTGACCAATTAAACGACGACATATGTCCCTAGGGGTCCTAGGACCCCTAGGGACATATTTGAATAGGTAATATGGGTCAAATGGAGTCATAGGGTAATCTATGACCCTCTTTGACCCATTAAACGATGACATATGTCTCTAGGGGTCCTAGGACCCCTAGGGACATATTCGAATCGTTGATATGGGTCAAAGGGGGTCATAGGGTGACCTATGACCTCCTTTCACTGATTAAACGATGACATATGTCTCTACGGGTCCTAGGAACCCTAAGGACATATTTGAATCGTTCATATGAGTCAAAGGGGGTCGTGGGGTGACCTATGACCCCCTTTGACCCATTAAACAATGACATATGTTCCTAGGGGTCCTAGGACCCCTAGGGACATATTCGAATGGGTAATATGGGTGAAATGATGACATATGTCTTTAGGGGTCCTAGGACCCCTAGGAACATATTTGAATCGTTCATATGAGTCAAAGGGGGTCGTAGGGTGACCTATGACCCTCTTTGACCCATTAAACAAAGACATATGTCCCTAGGGGTCCTAGGACCCTAGGGACATATTCGAATGGTTCATATGGGTCAAAGGGGGTCATAGGGTGACCTATGACCCCTTTTGACCCATTAAATGACGACATATGTTTCTAGGGGTCCTAGGACCCCTAAGGACATATTCGAATCGTTCATATTAGTCAAAAGGGGTCATAGGGTGACCGATGACCCAGTTTGACCAATTAAACGATGACATATGTCCCTAGGGGTCCTCGGACCCTAAGTGACATATTTGAATAGGTAATATGGGTCAAAGGGGGTCACAGGGTGACCTCTGACCCTCCTTGACCTATTAAACGATGGCATATGTCCCTAGGGGTCCTACGAGCCTAGAGACATATTTGAATCGTTCATATGGGTCAAAGGGGGTCATAGGGTGACCTATGACCCCCTTTGACTCATTAAATGACGACATATGTCCCTAGGGGTCCTAGGACCCCTCGGGGCATATTTGAATCGTTCATATGAGTCAAAGGGGGTCGTAGGGTGACCTATGACCCCCTTTGACCCATTAAATGATGGCATATGTCCCTAGGGGTCCTAGGACCCCTAGGGACATATTCTAATGGGTAATATGGGTCAAATGGGGTCATAGGGTAACCTATGACCCTATTGACCCATTAAACGATGATATATGTCTCTAGGGGTCCTCGGACCCCTAGGGACATATTCGAATGGGTAATATGGGTCAAAGGGGGTCATAGGGTGACGTATAACCCTCTTTGACCCATTAAACGATGATATATGTCCCTAGGGGTCCTCGGACCCCAAGAGACATATTCGAATGGGTAATATGGGTCAAAAGGGGTCATAGGGTGACCTATAACCCTCTTTGACCCATTAAACGATGATATATGTCCCTAGGTGTCCTAGGACCCTTGGGACATATTCGAATCGTTCATATGGGTCAAAGGGGGTCATAGGGTGACCTATGACCCCCTTTGACTCATTAAACGATGACATATGTCCCTAGGGGTCCTAGGATCCCTAGGGACATATTTGAATCGTTCATATGAGTCAAAGGGGCTCGTAGGGTGACCTATGACCCCCTTTGACCCATTAAACGACGACATATGTCCCTAATGGTCCTAGGACCCCTAGGGACATATTCGAATGGGTAATATGGGTCAAATGGGGTCGTAGGGTAACCTATGACCTTCTTCGACCCATTAAATGAGGACATATGTCTCTAGGGGTCCTAGGACCCCTAGGGACATATTCGAATCCTTCATATGGGTCAAAGGGGGTCATAGGGTGACATATGACTGTCTTGACCCATTAAACGACGATATATGTCTTTAGGGGTCCTAGGACCCCTAGGGACATATATGAATGGGTAATATCGGTCAAAGGGGGTCATAGGGTGACCTATGACCCTTTTTGACCCATTAAACAATGACATATGTGCCTAGGGGTCCTAGGACCCTAGGGACATATTCGAATCGTTCATATGGGTCAAAGGGGGTCATAGCGTGACCTATGACCCCTTTTGACTCATTAAATGATGGCATATGTCCCTAGGGGTCCTAGGACCCCTAGGGACATATTTGAATCGTTCATATGAGTCAAAGGGGGTCGTAGGGTGACCTATGACCCCCTTTGACCCATTATAACTATTTAAATATGTCCTTAGGGTCATAGGACCCCTAGGGACATATTCAAATGGGTAATATGGGTCAAATGGGGTCATAGGGTAACCTATGACCCTCTTTGACCCATTAAATGGTGACATATGTCTCTAGGGGTCCTAGGAGCCCTAGGGACATATTTGAATTGTTCATATGGGTCAAAGGGGGTCATAGGGTGACCTATGACCCTCTTGACCCATTAAACGATGATATATGTCTCTAGGGGTCTTAGGACCCCTAAGGTCAAATTCGAATGGGTAATATGGGTCAAAGGGGGTCATAGGGTGACCTATGACCCCCTTTGACCCATTAAGTGACGATATATGTCCCTAGGGGTCCTAGGACCCCTAGGGACATATTCGAATGGATAATATGGGTCAAAGGGGGTCATAGGTTGACCTATTACCCTCTTTGACCCATTAAACGAAGACATATGTCCCTAGGGGTCTTAGGACCCTAGGGACATATTCGAATGGTTCATATGAGTCAAAGGGGGTCATAGGGTGACTTATGACCCCCTTTGACCCATTAAACGACAACATATGTCCCTAGGAGTCCTAGGACCCCTAGGGACATATTTGAATTGTTCATATGAGTTAAAGGGGGTCATAGTGTGACCTATGACCCCTTTTGACCCATTGAACGACGACATATGTCCCTAGGGGTCCTAGGACCCCTAGGGACATATTCGAATGGGTAATATGGGTCAAAGGGGGTCATAGGGTGACCTATGACCCTCTTTGACCCATTAAATGACGACATATGTCCCTAGGGGTAGGGACATATTGGAATGGGTAATATGAGTCAAATGGGGTCATAGGGTAACCTATGATCCTCTTTGACCCATTAAACGACGACATATGTCCCTAGGGGTCCTAGGACCCTAGGGACATATTCGAATCGTTCATATGAGTCAAAGGGGGTCATAGGGTAACCTATGACCCCCTTTGATGCATTAAACGAGGACGTATGTCCCTAGGGGTCCTAGGACCCCTAGGGACATAGTCGAGTCTTTTATATGGGTCAAAGGGGGTCATAGGGTGACCTATGACCCTCTTGACCCATTAAACGACGATATATGTCTCTAGGGGTCGTAGAACCCCTAGGGACATATTCGAATGGGTAATATGGGTCAAAGGGGGTCATAGGGTGACCTATGACCCCCTTTGACCCATTAAGCGATGACATATGTCCCTAGGGGTCCTAGGACCCCTAGGGTCATATTTGAATGGGTAATATGGGTCAAAGGTGGTCATAGGGTGACCTATGACCCGCTCTGACCCATTAAACGAAGACATATGTCTCTATGGGTCCTAGGACCCTAGGGACATATTCCAATCGTTCATATGGGTCAAAGGGGCTCATAGGGTGACCTATGACCCCCTTTGATGCATTAAACGATGACATATGTCCCTAGGGGTCCTAGGACCCCTAGGGACATATTTGAATAGTTCATATGAGTCAAAGGGGGTCATAGGGTGACCTATGACCCCCTTTGACCCATTAAACGACGACGTATGTCCCTAGGGGTCCTAGGATTCCAAGGGACATATTCGAATGGGTAATATGGGTCAAATGGGGTCATAGGGTGACCTATGACCCTCTTTGACCCATTAAACAATGACATATGTCCCTAGGGGTCCTCGGACCCCAAGGGGCATAGTTGAATGGGTAATATGGGTCAAATGGGGTCATAGGGTGACCTATGATCCTCTTTGACCCATTAAATGATGACATATGTCCCTAGGGTTCCTAGGACCCTAGGGTTCCTAGGACCCTAGGGACATATTCCAATCATTCATATGGGTGAAAGGGGGTCATAGGGTGACTTATGACCCCCTATGACCCATTAAACGACAACATATGTCGCTAGGGGTCCTAGGACCCCTAGGGACATATTTGAATCATTCATATGAGTCAAAGGGGGTCATAGGGTGACCTATGACCCCCTTTGATGCATTAAACGATGACGTGACATAGTCGAGTCGTTCATATTGGTCAAAGGGGGTCATAGGTCACCCTATGACCCCCTTTGACCCATTAAATGATGACCCTCTTTGTATTATATATTATTATATTAATATGTATAATAATATAATATATATATATATATATAACAACATAATATTTTTATTAAATATAATATATATTATAAGTATTATTATATTAATATATAAGTTATTAATATATCTATATAATAACGTAATATTTTAGTATATATAACATAATATTTTAGGATATACTATTTATACTATTTTAGGTTAATAATTATAATATAAATAAACACTAAATATTAATATTATTATATGTATAGTAATAATAATAATACTATTATAGCTATAATAATAATATATATTAATACTATATATTGTAGCTTAATATAAATAAACACTATATATTTACACTATTATATCTATATTAATAATATTAATACTATTTTATATTAATATTATTGATATTTTATACTAATACTAATATACTATTAACTTAGTTATAAATTAAATTCATTTGCCTCCAAATATTTTCATAATATTAATATTATTGTGGCAAAGGAGGGAAACCTTAGCAAGTTTTCCTCCCAAAAGTCCTCTTCCTATATCAGACATCCAATTATACTGGCATCAATTTCAAATATTTGACTGTCCCTACAGACCCGACAACATTACTTTTTTACCTCTTTTTTCATGGGATTTGTAAAAAGTCATGTTTTGGGGCCCAACCAATCGAAAAGAATTTGAAAATATAACCTTAGGTGTTCAAATTTGTCATCTGAATGGGGAGCAGCAGTCGTCGAAAGAATAAACGTAAAAAGAAGATATCTAATGAAGACATTGCAACATATAGGGAAAAGGACAAAATGAAACACCAAAAAAAAAGACAAGGTATGCTAAATATCAATCAAGTTGACGATGAATTAATAGAAGGTGAAATCATAGAGTCAGATAATGAAAATGTACAATTGGGGAATGAAAATGTACCTATTGAAAATGATAATGCGGAAATTGAAAATGTAGAGATTGAAAATTTTGAAGAAGAAATGCCACCAAGTCATAATCCAAATTGCATAATTGAACATGTCGAAGATGACAATGCACAGGAACTTAATGCACAAGAACCTTACATATCTCCTAATTATAATCGACATGAAGGTTCTAAAACACCAAAATGGATAATTGAAATTGATGAAACAATTATGACTAGTTTGGAAGGAAAAAAATCAGAAAGAACCATTCGGTTATGGGCTTCAAGACTATATCAGATGTTTTTCGGCAACAAGACAGTGGTAGAGCAATGTCAGCTTTTCATGCACTTATTAAAGATGCAAAAGATGAGACCTATGCTTTCCAAATTGAAAATTCGTGTCAATAAAAAGTTGGAAAGAAATGCCATTATTGTGAAGAATCTTTTCAGTGCTCTCAATAGTGTTGGGAAAAATAGCAGAGAGAAGGATAATAGAGCTGCTCGAAGGGTTATTACAACCTCTTTGGTAAGTCATCATTTGAGAAAAGGTAGATATATGAGACAAACTTGTATTGATTTGAATCTAAATCGTACTACTTTGAGAAGAGCACTTAGTCGATGAGAGAAAATTGATGATCCTCTTCAAAATGAAACATGGGCATTTGGTGGGAGACTTCCACATTTTGATAAGAAGCTATCCGACGATGTGAAGGAAGAAATTATACAATTTTGGCACTCTAACTCACGAGTATCACCCAATGCTAAAGATGTCTTAAAGTTGAGAATTGCCATCAGAGACCGCACGCCACATCCTAAACACTATTTGGAGGTAAGTCAAACTATGTTGTTCAAACAATTTAGAGAGAGTCATCCAAGTGTTCATATATCACAAAGGGCTTTTGAATCTTTGAAGCCATTTTATTGTGTGCCACTCAAAATTCGAAATACATGTTGTTGCAAATATCATGTTGAGTTTTCTATGCACCATGAACTATTATGCTCCATCCATTCTACTTTGCATAGTAAAGAAATGTTGGAGGATTGTGGGGCTAGTGGGCTTCCAAAATCATCAAGAGACTTGTTAGATCAACTCTTATGTCGTAGAGTTGATGGTTGTTCCTTTTATAAAAATGCTTGCTTAAATGAGAAGTGTTCAGAATGTGGTGGCTTATCCAAGTTTGACATATGTTTCCATGAGGGATGTGAACAAGATCTTGGAAAGACAATAGTGAAAAAAAGGGTCTATGAAATGGTGAAATACACATTGAAGAGTGGGAGTGAGAGCTCTAGATGTGAATTGGTTGGAAAAGATATCAATGTGGCTAATTTTATTTCAGATTTCAAGGCAAATCTTTTTTACAAGTATGCAAGACATAGTCACAGGTCTCAGTGTTTGGATCAAAAATTTAGAACGTGTAAGGAGACTTTTCCCATTGGCACTATTATATCAGTTGTTGATTTTGCTGAGAATTACACATTGCAACCTCAAAATGAGACACAATCTCAGTATTACAACTCTATTCAGATTGCAATTTTTGTTCACATAACATATAGACATGCCCCTGATAGTGTGGAAGATAATCGAAAGATGATTAGAGAGTATCATTTTTATATGAGTGATGATAGATCTCACTCTCACGAGTTTGTACAACATTGTTTCGAGAATTTTTTTTATTTCTTACACGACCATGCAATTGCTATCGATAGACATATCATTTGGTCAGATAACTATACAGGTCAATTCAAGAATGCTCGCATGTTTTATTGGTTGTGTAGGATGTACGTAGAGAGAGGGGTGACTCATATTTGGATTTTTTTTGAGTCCGACCATGGAAAAGGGGAACATGATGGAGTAGGGGCATGTGTGAAGAGAGCTCTAGTTAAGGAGCAACTGAAGATTTCAACAACAGAGCTTCTTGATGCTCATAGCATTGTTGATTGGTGTAGTTTAGCATTATCACAGGGGGGGACTCTTAATTCAGTGGTACGCAAGTTCTTTTGGTTGGTTGAGGAAGGGTCCATAGGTGATAGATCAGATTATGCTACAGTGAAAAACTCATAAAAAATGCATTCATTTCGGAGCTCTAATTCTAATACATGGACCATTTGGACATGACAACTAGCTTGTTTTTGTCGTACTTATTTTCAATGTGACTGGGATCACTGTGAGTCAAGTGAGTGGGTGGACACATGGGCTCCACATTATCTTACTCCATTGTCTATCATACCCTCTATCAAAAATGATGACATGGAAAGTTCACTTGAGCATAATCATCTATTAGATCTACTTTAGCTAGGACATGTCTTTGCATTGGTTGCACCATAGGGGAATGATGAGAAATCCGATTATTGGTTAGCACGTTGTGTAAGAGGAAAACAAAAACTTGCACAACCGATCACAGATGATGATGGATTCACGTATCCTACTAGTTCAGTGATTGTTGCTGGAACATGGCTGCGGACATACATGCTTAGAAGGAACATAATTCCTGCATTCGAAGACTATCAGAAGCACAAAGTAATTCTCATATATTTGCATCTTATTATAGCAACAAATGTAAAGTTATTGAAGCATCAAGGAAGACCAAAAGTAAAAGAACTTTTTACTATTGCTAATGCTGATCATGAAGCCTTGTTGGAGACCCTAAAACAAAGAGAGGACCCTATTGGAATACTTGACTAGGTATATATACTTATTATGTTACTTTCTTCATAATGATTTAATGAATTGATGATTATCTTGTTTAATACAATAAGTTACTAATTTTTGTATGATATTGGAATGTAGGTACATCATGAAGAGTTGGAGGGGGGTGGTATTGGGGAGAATTTCTAAAATTTATGATGTATTATGATTTAAAATGTGTAGTTTTTTGTATATGGTTTTTGTATTTTGGTAGGTTCTTTGTAAGGAATTATAAGAGGAAGATATTGAACAAGTTCTTCCAAATCATATTTGCATGTGATACAAGGCTATAACGACAATTTTAAGAGCATTTATAACTATATGAAAGATAATTGCATGCGGATATCTTATTAAAAATTTGGTTTTTTCCTTATTTGACATAAAGTTAACATTATGATTATTAAAACTATTTTTATCAAACTAATCAAATAAGAGAAATCCATAAAGTACGGATGAACAATTAGAATACTTGATTTTTTCCATTTTACAACCAATCATAGCATTTGAAAGCATAAAGAGTCATAATATTGTATAATGTTTTGAAATACTTTCATATTGAAAAGTTGTATGAATCACATTTGGGATAAGCCATAAAATCCATGAAAGAAGATAGCATGTAGGATAAGCAATTAAAGCCAATAAGCAAGATAGCACATGCATACTGACATGATATGAAGTTGGATATGAAGGCTATGAGTGGATGAGTCATTAGAGGTATCAACAATCCCATCATAAATGAGATCTTGGATTTTATGTTTCAACACTATGGAATCTTTAGTTTTATGAAATTTTCTTCCATGGAGATTAATTTAAGAATGCCCCGTGTGTATGTAAAGGTCTTAAGGGAGATTAATTTAAGAATGCAATATTCTCCTCTAACCTTTTCTCAAGTTTAGAATTGATTTCTATCATGTGCTTAGAGAGATGAAGGTAAGAAAGATTATTTGTCTCTTCTAGCTCTTTGTATTGAACATATAGAAAGAGAGATGACAAGTGAACAAATTTAAGTGTAGTCAATAGATCAAGGAAACCATTTAGCGAAAGAAATTCTTAGTATGCATATCATAGACCATGAAGTTAGAAAATATCAATAGCTCTAAGACCAAAGAGCCATTTTAAGTATGTTAAAGCACTAGAGACATAGAAAATCAAAGTCAATTTATGAAACTCCCCTTAGCAAAAAATGCAAACAAATATTTGCATTTGACATTTTGACTTGGTTGAAAAAGTTTGACAATAATTGATAATATTGCAAGCTTGATGTTCAAAAGAATTTTTTTTTCCAAGAAAGATAGTGACACATGGAGTAGTCTTCAAACAATCATCCATCATTTGCGGCCACCCCGTACCGAAGGTGCTCTAAGTGCATTTGGAGGTCGATCTTTCAAGGGTCATAACTCAGAGCTTGTGAGGGATATGGATGAACTATCAAATGCTACAGGATGATGATCCTGAGGCCTAAAATAACCAATCTCATTTTTGAGAGATCACATTCCGTTTGGATTCAGCACAACGATCTCGCTCGATGCTAAAACTCGCAGTGTGCCTCAGTTCATATGTGCACCACAGCGTAACTTTGAAATTGCTGATCTTGGCATCGAATCGTCAGTGCCATTAGCTCTGGATGGGTGGGTGAACCCTAGTCACACTCTTGTTCTAGCCACGAAGACCATCCATCATTTGCGGCCACCCCGTACCGAGCAGTCTCCAAGGTGCTCTAAGTGCATTTTGAGGTCGATCTTTTGAGGGTCATAACTCAGAGCTCGTGAGGGCTATTGATGAACTGTCAAATGCTACAGGACGGTGATTCTAAGGCCTAAAATAACCTATCTCATTTTTGAGAGATCACATTCTGTTTGGATTCAGCACAGTGATCTCGCTCGATGCCAAAACTTGCAGTGTGCCTCAGTTCATAGGTGCACCACAGCGTAACTTTGAAACCGCTGATCTTGGCATCGAATCGTCAGTGCCATTAGCTCTGGATGGGCGGTTGAACCCTAATCACACCCTTGTTCTAGCCACGAAGACCATCCATCATTTGCGGCCACCCCGTACCGAGGAGTCTCCAAGGTGCTCTAAGTGCATTTTGAGGTCGATCCTTTGAGGGTCATAACTCAGAGCTCGTGAGGGCTATTGATGAACTATCAAATGTTATAAGACAGTGATCCTAAGGCATAAAATAACCTATCTCATTTTTGAGAGATCACATTCCGTTTGGATTCAGCACAATGATCTCGCTCGATGCCAAAACTCGTAGTTTGCCTCAGTTCATAGGTGCACCACAACATAACTTTAAAACCGCTGATCTTGGCATCGAATTGTCAGTCCCATTAGCTCCAGATGAGCAGGTGAACCCTAGTCACACCTTTGTTCTTGCCATGAAGACCATCCATCATTTGTGGCCACCCCGTACTGAGGAGTCTTCAAGGTGCTCTAAGTGCATTTTGAGGTCGATCCTTCGAGGGTCATAACTCAAAGCTCGTGAGGGCTATCGATGAACCGTTAGAGGAGACAAGTTTGTAAGGATGGAGTGGCTTAGTGTTTTTTCTAAAATAAGTTAGTGGGAAGGCTTTATTAGAGGGTCTTGGCCAAACTAGTGGGGTGTTTGCCAAAATTTCTTGTTTTATTTCTACTTGGTTTTGTTTTCTTGTTTTGTGCTTGAGTATTGTTATGGGATTGGGACTTACACTCACCCTTGTGGGAAGGGAAGAGAAGTCCAGGGTGAAGGGCTTAAGTTGGGTTCGAAAAATGTATTGAGAACCTTGGAGTATGGGCTCTATTGTATGCCATAACATTTCATATCTTGCTGGAGGTGATAAGGAAAGTATGGTGTAGAAAGGAAGTTTGAGTTACAGCTGATGGTAGTGGGTTTGGAGGAGGAAATGTGGAGGCCCCGAGAGGGCATTAAATGGTTCATTTATGATAGCCCTGAGAGGGCATGAAATTTGGTGAATTATGATAGCCCCGAGAGGGCATGAAAATTGTTTATTGCAAATATGGTTTGGTTTGGCAAGTCTCCATTTTAGAACACACCTTCACCCTATGTTTATGGTTCCATCTGTGAAGCCATTGTGAAATAGTCATGGGGGGAAATTGTTCAAGTTTGAAATGTAATGTTTATGCATTGAAAGATTGTATGTGTATCCCAGTTTGAGCCTTGTTTCCTAGTGCGGGGGTGGTCTCTTTGAGGCCTATGGTTGGGTGGAAAGCACCCATGGTTCTTGTTATTTTGTTGTGTTGCATATGCAGATTTGTGTCCAAGGGAGCAATGGAAATGGCTTGGAATGATCATCTTGCAGATTGATGTTGGATGAGAAAACTTGACATTATGCCCTCATTTGTGAAGGAGGATTCACCAGCTTGTTCATGTTCTCAACGATCATGTTGGACAATGTTCATGCTACTCATTGTCCATATATTTCAATGTCCATGTTCCTTATGATTTTGAAAAGTCCCTTATGTTGCCCCATTGTGATGGAAGGAGATTGTATCATTGTTACCTAATGTATGTGTAGAAGAAAATATTGATAAGGTTGTATATGCATGTTTCATTTGGAGTTTATATTGTTATGAAAGCATTGGTACGAGTCACAAATTTTCTTTGACATCATTGTTATCATTTGAAAATGTGAAAGAAATTTTTCTCCTTGTGGTATTGTAAATGACTAGTTGATAATAAAAATCCATAGATGTTATGTGATACCATTGATTGTATAAATTTAAAACTTAGTAGATTGCTTACAATCTTATTGTGCACTCAATAATTTGGTGAGGAAGCAATGTTGATAGATAATGAGGATATAGTAATATACTAATTGTCACAATAATATATATTGTAATGATTAATGAATGTGTGTACATTGGTAATGAGGATAATAAGTAATTCTGATCCCCTTCCCTTACATGCTAGAATCACGACATAGTCCATATGATACAACTGACAGACCCTAATGGAATATTAGTATCAGAGGCTTGTTAGGATATGAATTAACTCACTAATTTATGAGTGTTGTATCTTGAACTTTCTCATTTGACTCGTGACGCTAACTTGAACTAGACTGTCATCCAATCTATTTGAAAACCACCTGTGACTAAAATGTTAACACCTTCACACTATTCACATGAGTCTTGAACTCCTATTCAATGATAACCTTGTTTTACAATATGTAATTTCTTATGCGACTTCATAAGCTAAAAAAAAAAAAACTGTTGTGTTTTTACTAGTAAAATTTAGGGCATGACACATGATCCACGATAAATTGAACAATACTAGATACTAAATTAATATGTATATCATTGTGCACGTAAATGATAAAAATATATATCAAAATACATGTATCCATAGAAAAAATTTTACACAAATATATATCAAAGATCATGTATCCATAGACAAAGTACTCAAATATATATATATCAAAATACATAGATCCATATACAAAATGTGGCTGATCCTGCCATCAGAATGTGTATAATATCAATGTTTCTATAAACAATGTGGCATATGCCATCTCAAAATGTCTCATGATGCATCCTACGAAAACTATACTATCCTAGGGTGCTAGTGGATGATCAAAATGTAGCCTCTTCACTGCACTAGGTGGATCGGATGCCTCCTACATAAACAAAAAAGGAAAACCCAAAGTTAGACTACTAAATTTATATGATTCTACGTATCTAACATTGAATTACTCAAATGCATAATGATATTTTCCATATTGGAGATTAATACTATCAAAATTTCATAATAAATACCTCTCTCGTCGACCTCCTGCATCGCTCAGGAGTCCTCTCGTATGCCCTCGGCAATGCTGGTACCTCTGTGATTGTGGGTTGTATATGTTCAAATACCTTTGTCAGATCAATCTACAATTTAAACTATAACATTATAATTCATAGCATGCTAAATTTATAACATATTTAATCATGAATTCAAACTACAACTTACTATTGTAGGCTCCTCCTTAGGAGTGAGTGGCTGCATCATCAAATCTACATAACTGTCCCGTCAAACCTCATGTGCACTAGGAGTCTCCTATGAGATACAAAATAGTAGTTGTTAATATCACGGAAATTAGTTTTGAATTTATTTATGAAGATAAGTGATGCAAGAGCATCCCATGCTCATCAGGGGAACATTGAAGATCCAAGGCATTACAGAGGTCATGGAATATCTCTTGAAGTCAATTGGGCAATCCTTGCACCAATTATGGCTCATGGAAGCATACAAAGTTATAATGTTGGACTCATATGTGGAAGAAAGTTGTAATTGGGCATGAGATAGGATTTTAGGATTTTAGGATTTCTGCATCAATTAAAAAAATAAAAAATAAATGATACTTACACATACAATGGGGATCTCTGTGCGAATGAAAATCCCTGATGATCTAGGACGCCGAATCTGTACAGGCTCATCGCCAGTAGCCACACCCTATATACAATAAATAATGTAATTAAATGAGATTACCACAAACATTTTACAAGAATGCATCAATATTTAATCAATTAGAAAACATCTAATTACCTTTCCTTTGTCAATGCATGCTGGCTCACCCCTCGCAATTTGTCCCCCTGGGGCAGGTGGTATCTGCAAGATAAAAGAAAGATTAGCAACCATATATGCTACAATATCAAATAGAAAAAAGAAATGCGAACACAACATAATGTACCATAGATGTCTCAAGGCCAAATGAAATGGCCAAGAGTGTAGCATCATCTATCTATCTGAGCTCCTCCTCAGTCATCAACTAAACATGAATGAAGATCACACACATGTAAAAGTCAGTATGGCTTAAAAATTAAAATTACTCTATTATAAAAATTAACTTTAAATCACATATGTCATAACAAAAAAATGTATACACGTACTGACACCGAAGGAGTCCATGCCTCTACATTCCCCTCCTCTCTCACATCAAGGTCTGTAGCCTCTGCACGTGCATCTGGTGTATCCTCATCTAATACAAAATGATACTCAGGAAGATCACCTATGGGACCCAGGAAAATATTCTTGCATGTAATGCAAGTGTGAGGCACACAAACGTGTGATGAGCTAGCCGATGATGAACGGGCACCAACATCATCAACATGAGGAGGCAAGACTGACCTAGCCTGAGATATCATTAGGCTACTCAGCCTATGAATGGCTCTGATGGTCTGAGAGCTAGCCTCTACCATAATATCTGGATGCTGTACTTGAGGAGGGGGGAGATATCGAGGGGGGGGACAAAAGTGCCAAGTTTCTTCTACTGGGAAGAGGGTCTATCCTGAGGAGCTCCTAGTCCTAAGCCCATGTTGGGCTTCATGCTCCAATAGTTCACTTTAAGTTTCAACACAAATTCTGCATATAATTTTTTAAGACCATCCACCAACGGTCCCAAAAATTTGCACGTATGGCATCATTTGTGCACCATTTAATCGATAGTTTGGTTTTTTTTGGGTCAACTGGTATACCCATTTTTGGGTTAGCAAAAATGCTTGCCAGATTGTCTTTGGTTATGTTGAGGGCCGCGACCTCATCATAATCCAAACCATCATCAAACATCTGGTGCATTTCATCACGCCAACGAAGAGCAGCATTTTGTTGGTTTGTAAGAGTTTCAATGTTATCCACTATGGTGTTTAACATGGATAACATAAGAGCCAGTGCAGGTACATTATTGTATGTTCTATGCAAACCTCTCAACTCAGTGAGATTTTCATTTATCAAATCCTCGATTCGAGGAGGGTTTTGAGGAGGTAGAGGATCATTTGGTGGACGGTTTTGTGGGGATACTGGATCATTTGGTGGTGGGTTGCGAGGAATATTATTCCCTGCTTCAGTGTCATCATTTTGATCAGCCATTCCTATTGAATTGCAAAACATAATATATATATATAAAAAAAATCTAAATTTTAACCATTTTTGTCAAAAAAGCCCTAGATTCAACTAAAACAAACAAAATCTTGTTAAAATCTATTAAATTTAGGTTAAAAATGAGTCAAGGGGGGGGGGGGGGAACATACCTGATTTCTGATATCCGATTTGCTATCTGATATCTGATTTATTATCTGATATCCGATCTGACTGGCCCAAATTTGCATGAACATAAGGGCCATGGATCTGTGATTTTGTATTTAATCCATGCACAGGTATCAGATATCCGATATTATAATATATATAATATAACATATATATTACATTTTATATATTTTTATATTATATTTTATATTTATTATATTAATTTACTATATATTATAATATAAAATATTATTATTATAGTATAATATTATACGATTATAATATAATAATAATAATATTATTATATTATAGTATAATTATTATTATAATAATAATATTATTATAATATAATAGTATGATATATTATTTAATATTATTATTATTATTTTATATCAATAATAATAATATTAAATAATATATCATACTATTATATGATTTTAATTATTAGTCGGATATTGGATTTAAAATCGGATATCCGATATGATATTGGATATCTGATAAGGCTCGGCTTAACCTTCCAGGTTTGGTTCCTGGATAGGTAAAAAAAAGTCAGAGCAGATTTTGAAGCGCTTTTAGGCGTCTTCAAACTCTTTTTTTTCACATCGCCACTTTTTGGCACACCATGATCCCGCACATACCCCAAATTGTAAAAGTAATATTTGGAGGGGACTACAACACCTAGTGTAGATGTCATTATTGTGGAGAATTTGGACACATTGGTATGAATTGTGTTAAACATCATATGAGGAAAAGAGATACCAACAAAAGATGTTTCATTTGTATAGAACTTAGTCATCTTTCCAAGAACTACATGAATACTAGTAGAATTGAAGATGAGAAGAAGGAAAAAGCTACTAACATTTGAAAATAGATGAGACAACAATGGGTTCCTAAGTCTATCGAGGATACAAGTCAGAGAAATGATGGTCAAGTCACTCAAGAACTAGGTGACTACCATTTCTAATTAAGTTCTCATAGGAGAACTAGAACTAGGCTATCAAAGATGACATCCAAATTAGTTCTAGTTGAAAAGTGGCAAAGATCCAAATCTGTATTCAAGATACAAAGGGATCACAAAGTGAGATTAGTATCAATTACTACTTAGTTACTTCTCTACCAAGTAAGGTCAGGTCATAGACTCTACTAAGTGATGTTGGGAGTAATAAAGATTCATATGGTTATCGAATCATGAAGACTTCACCAAGTTTTTAATGCCAAGTAGTGGATAATAGTCTATCAACATATCTACTTTTGAATTGAGTATTAATGGAAAATTTTCAACAAAAGGCATGGAATCAAAATCATTTCTTATCATGAAATTTTGAGTGCCATTGAAAAGAGTAATTTTCAGTACAATCAAAGTGATTTGAGAAAATATCCAACAATTTTTTTTGGATTCTCTCAAACCCTACCAAGTGAAAATGGCATCTAGTAGTAGCAAGGTTAAGTAAGGATCTAACATGTTGGTTCATGGAGTTGAGTGATAGGTGCCAAATTTCAAGCTCACTCTTGTGGTTGCTAAAACCCTAGATCCAAGTGGCGCACAATCCCAAATTCCTCCCAAGGTACTTCTTGTCAATAATATTTTCACTCATTTCAAATGTGTTATCCAAGAAATTGGTACACTAGAAATGGATGATTACTAGGTCAGTTATGTGTGAATGGAGTCCTAAAACCCAAGCATCAACGTCTAGAAACCAAAGGGTTGACACACGTCCCTAACATGACCCAAGAATTTAAAATCAAATGGATTAGGTTTATCCTTGACCTGATGCATAATGGGCACCTATGGCTAGAAAAACCAATTCTAATAACCAAAAAGATGATTCATCAAATCACTGGCCTTCCTATGCTAGCCAAAAAAAATTGACAAAAACCCTAGGTCGGGTAGAACTAGAAAAGAACACCCTAGCTAAATGGGATGGTAGAGGAATGTAAATTAGTAGTGTCACAAATGAAAAATTGAAGTTTGGTATTCACATCATTGCACATAAGATATATAGTTCAAACAAATTGAATAATGTGTCATGTGAAGCCATGGACTTAGCTTACAAGGTGATTAAGAATAATTTATCATAAGGCCTTGTTGAGATATTGTTGAGATAGTTCAACAAGAATATGGAAAGCATAATAACTTTGAAGAACAATCCATGTAAGTTCGGTTCCTTGTTGACTTGCCTATTCTTTTATATATAGAAATTCTTTCCTTCTTAAGGCACTATAGTATGGAGAAAAGATGTGTCTGTGCTCTATCAAATTAATGAGTATATTGCCAAAATGGGTGAGAACTACAAAAATATCATGGAAAACTACTTTGATATATTTAAGGAGAAAATGAACAATAGGTTTAGAATCCCTAGAAGCTAGTTGAGGACTATAAAGATGATATGTCTTATGGTGGATAGTGATAAGGTGTATATTCAAGTAGTTTAGCCTAGAATTGTGTGGGTAAAACCTCTTGGGTATGAGATCAACATTGATGAAGAAAAAGATATCATTGAATCTCTTATTAATGAACCAATTGATCCTAATGTTGAATACTTTAGAATGTATGATGAAGCAAAGGCTAGGATTGAACTTGAAATAAAGCTCTCTTAGGTAGTCAATGAAGAGAAAAGAAGGATTGCAAAATTGAAATCAAGTTCACCCCTTCTATTAGTCGAGGGAAAAGGTGAGGATGAGCAAGGTGTAGAAGTAGAGGATGAGGAAGAGTCTAAGGAAGAAGAAACTTTAAAGAAGAAAGACAAGGTGATCATCACCAAGCCAACAAAACCATCCATTGCAGTATTCATCAGGAGGTCAGGAAAGAAAGCTGATAAATAAGGAGTAGACATCACATTTAGAAAACCTCCACCCACCTTCTAGGACAAGTTAAATAAATTGTAAAGAGTAGGTAGAGAAAGTTTTAAATTTGTAAGAATTTGGCTTAGGGCAGAATTCACCCAAGACCAAGGAACTCAAACACAAGCACAATAGTAGACCAAAGAGAGAGTATAATCAAAATGATGATATATTCATTCAATATCCCAAATGCAAGTACACTAGGAGTGCCTATATATAGAAGCCTCTAGAGAGCTTTGAGAATGCATAGAAGTTAGTAACATGTCCACCAGATATGGGTTATTCTCTATTAAGCATAGAAGTAAGTGCGATGATGTGAGGATAAGCCTACAATGGTGTATCACACAAATTAGTTGTGTAGACAACATGTGCTAAATTAGGAGTGCAAATAACCATGTTGTTAACATGACAACTCAATGAATGATGCAAAGTCTAGTGTTATGGCCACCATGTGTTGAAATAGAGTTGCATACTTGTATGTTGTCAACATGACAACTCATGAGAGTACACAAACTCCTAAGTGTCTCACCTAAATAAATAATAAAATAATGCATTAACCTATGTAAACTTAATTAAGTGTAAATAGAAAATACTTATTTACACCAATAAAATCATTAAAATATGAGATTGGGATAGCAAATGAGTAGAAGTAAGTTGAAGACCTAGTGTTGAATAAAATGGGTAAGTGGAAATACTCACCAGATCAACTTGCTTCTCAAATTCCTAGTGAATTAGTGGAAAAGATAAAGCCAAGATGAGATTTTTTCATGCAAACTATCAAGGATATATATTGGCAAACCTTGAGGCAGCTATTACCAAGCATATCAGATGCTAAGGTGAAGAGTCATTGAAGAAAAATGAAGAAAAATTGACTCTAAAGTTTAATACTTATTTATTTTGGATCAAGGACATTGAGCATGTTGTTACGAATGCAACAAAAACTTGGAAAAATATTTATTTGTTACATAAACCAAGTGATTTTCCATTCAATATCAAAGATGGTGATGAAGAAGAAGATAAGTAGAAAGATGAAGAAGAGAATTTTCAGGAAGTAACTCACTTTGAAAATGAAGAAAATGAAGAGGATCAAGGACAAGAGGCTGCTAAGGAAGAAAAGCAAGATGATAAGGAGATTGGCCCAATCAAGATAGCTATAATAGTCATTGCATCACTTCCTCACTCTCCAAGTAAGTTGGTGTGAACATCATGTATGGGGATAGCATCAACAAGTTTTATTGTGACCATTAGTGGTCAATGTAAGCTTTAATAGGCTAACTTTATACTGTAGCACTAAAGTTGTGGGTATCATCCCCACCCCATTTTTACTTTCTATTTGGAAGGATTTTGGTTCACCAAATATTTGTGTCTCAATATTATGAATTTTATCAGTTTCTTATGCACACAATTAGATTAAAATTTATATGATGTATTATATGCTAATTGAATGGTTGGATTAAAATTTGAAATTGTTGAAGTTTTAGAAGTTACTAATTCACCCCTTTCCTCTAAGTAACTTAGCTTAGTCTTAAATATTTCTAACACATAATAAGAGAGACGTCTCCAAATAAAAAGAAAATAAAAAGAGTGTCATTATCTTGTCCAAAATGAGAACTTATGTCCCATTGTGAACCACATAAGAAAACAATACAACTGGCAAGATGGAATTAAACTGCCTAGTGAATGTGGGTAGTCACTAGTCAACCCATTAAGGATTCACTCTTAAAATATTCTATTCTATGAGAGTAAAACCAAAAGAGATCCAACCTTAAGGAAATCTTTGACCTTAAGGGATAAAAAATATTTGAAACTAGAGAGATCAAGAGATCCTAAAATATAAATCCATGCTTTAAGGGTTAGTCACTAATTAGTACAGGGAGAAAACTTATATTGAAAAATAATATATATGTATTGAAAAGTGCATGTGTGCAATAAGTGAGTAGAGTGTATACCGCTATGTTAAAGTCATTACTAACACTTTAACAAGAGCAATAGATTTGATGAAAACATAAACAATTCTACTAATTACGTTTCCACTACAAGATGCCCCCAAATGATGGCAAATCAAGGAAAATATTACATAAACATATAGATAACACATAATGGATCTACCTATTGTGAGGATAGTATGATCATAAGATCATATATATGATATTATTGCAAATTAATTGAAATCGTTCCCCAAAGAAAGTAGATCTACAATCACAAATTAGGAAAGATCACATAATAAATATGAAGAACTTTTTCAGACCATGACCTAGAGACCAAAAAGAATCAGTGCTACCATGTCACAGATCCAAGTAGATTACATAAGGAAACATGTATAAATAATAGCATAAGTACAAAATAACATGAAACAACATATGTAAGAATAGAGATACATATAAAGGAATAATACAACAAGTTTGATTCTTTTATCACCTTGCACCAACAAAGCAACAAATATTGTATTAAAGAATCTAACAACATTTAAACACACATATTATAGGAGAAGCATAGTACAATAGAAAAACACACAAAAGAGGCCACCATGAAGGAATAGCTAATCAAGTATGATACCTAATCTCCTCGTATCATTTTTTATCATTTAAAAAATGTGGTTAACTGGTAAGAGGGACTATATCCAACATAGTAGGAATGATAGCCAGTTCCAAACAAGGATCCTCTTGAGAATGACAATGTTCAATACTAGGTGTAGGTGTTAATTGTGAGGAAATCATATTGGATAAATCAACATCAGTGTCAATAGCTTCATATTAATCATTAACATCATCAGTATCATCAATTGTATCTTCATCATTTGGAGTAATCAAAATAGGATCTAAGATATGAATAGAATCATTAGAATCGGGTAGCTTAACATCATTATTAGTAACAAATTATTCCAACACATCATGTATAGTTATATCTAAAGAAGAAAAATAATTTTTCATAGAAAATTATGAGCTTTATCTTGAGCATGACACTTTTTATGGTGTTCATTAGTAGATTGGTTCCATTTTTTCTTACTTGAAATGTGTTGAGAACTAGGAGAAACAATTATATGATCCTTCATAGGTTCTATATGACAATTAATAGGATTACTAGTAGACTGACAAGAAACAAGAGAAGCTTGATTAGTAAATGTAGAAGCCACAGATAAAGGACGTATGGAAGGTATAGGAAAAATAACATGGTTAAGATCCTTAGGAGGTAATATTAACTCAAGAATCTTCCACTACTTATAGACTTGATATGAATGAAAAAGATGATTAGGTCAAGCAGGACATGAATTAGGTAATGAAGGCCAAAAGAAGTCAATGGTAGTAGCATCCTTGGGCCTAGAAGTATGGGATACGCTATAATTAACCATCTTCAATTCATCATCATAAACAAACTTAAGAAATTTATGAATAGGTTAAGCAATAACATGCATGGAATTTAACCATGGTAAATGAAGATTAACTTGAAATTGATTAGAATTTGGAATAACAAAAAAGATGGTGTTCACAATATTTCCACAAAGTTCAACTAGTAAATCAATAGAACTAAATGATGGATAAAGAAAAGCATTACAAGTTTGAATCCAAAAATCCAATTTATCATAAAAATCATGTTACAAACTTTTCATAAAATAATTTTTCTTTGTAATAACATTGACTAAGGAGTATACTATAGGTTTCAGGTCCTTGTAGAACTTGGTTATGCTTACTAGTTTATCTTTCACTTTTCTGTTAAGGGTTTTGGGTCCCTTCAAAACCTATTTTTTCCTTAATCTAAAACATTGACTAAGAAGGTAGGATCAACAAGACAACAATGAGTAGGTATCTTAGAAACCTTAATATAAATATAACGAGGACCATCATGAGCTTTAATAGTCTTAGAATCATCAAAGATAATAATGTCAAGGTCATCTTTTCTTTGGTTATTGTCAATGTTTAGGTTGAGGCTTCAATTTAGGCCCAGGTTTTAGTTGAGTTAGAGCTAAAACTTGAGATTGGAGTAGAGGATGAGATTGAGATGGACATACAGATTGAACCACATGCTCCACTTGATTAACCACATGATTAAGATCATCCATCTTCAAATCATAAACAATATCCATAGAAGATGCCTGAGAAATAGTATCAATATCATGTGTGGGTAAAGGATTCGTATAGATTTGAAAATTTTGATTAGGAGGAGAAATAAATTTATTCCCACTACCATCAAAATTATCAATAGATAAAGCATTAGAATCAATTAAGTCCTAAACCTTATGTTTTAAAGAATAATATTTCTTAGTATCATGACTATTCTGGTGATGATATTACAAAAATCTTTCAGATCAAAAGATTTAGCTACCATTGTAGCAAGTGAAAGAGGACAAATAGGAGGTAAAGTAATCATATTAGTAGTTAACAACCTATTCATAATAGAATGTAAATATTTAGAGAGAGAGAAGTAAATGTATGATTCAATCAAAATGTGGTGGATGTAGAAGTGGCATTGTGAGATGTAACAACAACTTGATTAGGAACTACATTTTCTTTTTTATTTATCTTGATATAGTTGTTGAATTTTTGAACTTTATTTAGATTATGAAAAGAATCACTTTTATCAATAGGAACAGGAGCCATTGGACTGGTGGTCTCAAGTTAACTCACTTGTGATTGATAATGATGAAGTGCTCCACAAATTTTGATGAAAATAAGTAAATTCAATAAGAAAAATCTTATCTTTAATATCCTTTTGTGAATTTGAAATAAAGATACATTGAATATCAATATCACAAACCAAATAAGAAATCTAAGAATGAAAATGCTTAAATCTACCAATAAATTCAATCAAATTTTCCATAGAATTTTGTTTGCAATGCATCAAATCAGTCAAAGACACTTGCAGTCCAATTTTATTTTTAAATTGTCAAATAAAAGCATTAGAAAGTTGAGGAAATGGATGAATAGAATAAAGAGTCAAAGATAAAAACCATTGGAAGGCCTTGTCATGAAAAGTTTGAGCAAATAAATTCACTAAAATCTTATGATCATGAGCATAATCACTACAAAGGATTTGAAATGTTTTAACATGATGAACATGGTCTCCTTTACCATTATAATTCTCAAGATGAGGCATAT
This sequence comes from Cupressus sempervirens, assembly GCA_028749045.1. Classification (NCBI taxonomy): domain Eukaryota; kingdom Viridiplantae; phylum Streptophyta; class Pinopsida; order Cupressales; family Cupressaceae; genus Cupressus; species Cupressus sempervirens. The sequence goes on from CM053793.1 coordinate 691,796,889, forward strand.
CGACTTGTTGAGGAATGAGTGTATGAATAATATCATGAGACAAAGGACTTCTCATGTCAAAAGTAGGGATACTAAACTTTTTTTGGGTTAAGGATGCAAGTTGTTGTTGTAAAGATGACACGGTTTGAGCCAAAATAATAATTGTACAATCATGAAAATAAAGAGGAGAACTAGAAACATTAGAAACACTAGGTAAAGTACAAGAAGCTATAGGAATAGAAGACACAACTAGAGGAATACTAGGAACTATAGTTGGCATAGGAGTAGAATAAGTAAAAGGAACATTATGATAAGAATGCTGTGAAGTAAGAAGCAACATAGGAGGAACACTCATAGGAATAGAGGGAACTGCCATAGTTATCAAAGGAGTATAGGTAGGAACATGAAGGAAATGAATAGAAAAAGGTTCCACACCAGTGACATGAGGAGTTGATCCTAAATCTTAAGGTTCTTGAGCTAAAGGTTTAACATTGGAATGCACAAGGTGAATAATACCACACAAGAGATTATCACCTTGGTCACTATCACAAAAATAAATTTCTTAAGAGCCTCTATAGCTTGAATAGAATCTTGATTATGGTTTTCTTGAAGAAGCCAATTACCCATTTTGTGAAGTTCATTTGAAAGTTTTTGGACTTGTTTAGGAGTAACTCTTAAAGCATCATCCTCATCATGAGATGAGTGAGTAGATTTTTTCTCCATAAGAGGATTAGAATTAGGAAGAATCAAAGTTTCATCTAGAATCCTAAGAAAAGGAGAAGAAGACTTAGGATCAAAGGTACCCATAAGTCTATGATTGCATCTATCCCCAAGATTAGAAGTAGGACTACAAGTAATAAATCTCATAAAGCAATACAAGGAAAATAAACTAAACTATAAAACAAAAATACCATTAGATCTTCAACACCAATATTGAATGTATCTTTGCATAGATGAAGTCTTCGATGAATGTGGATGGAGAAATCTTCAACAAGAGGGCACCATAGTGATTGAATCCTTCAATTGCTAACAATAGATATCCTTGATGAATTGGATACTTGAGCACTTGAATGCTTGATATAACTTCATGTCATGCCACTGGATTTTCACATAATAATTAGATAGCTTATAGATGTGCATGGATAAAAGGTAGATGTCAAAATGAGGGAAGAAGGCTTCTTTATATAGAGATCTAGGGCACAAAGTCCTAAAGAAGGCTGACATAGGAGCATTAAATCCAATTTAACCTTAACCCCTAGGAATAGACCTAGATTAAATGTAATTTAAGAGCCTACCATTTTGAAATCTAAAACAACTGACCCAAATGTGGGAAAAGAAACTTTTCAAAGCCTGAGATCTTAGAACTCTTAGAAATTGAAAATGGAATCCATGAGGGAAAAGGTTGATTTTTCCCTAGGTCAAGGTCAAGGTCATCCTTATTCTAGGTCAGGGTCAAGGTCAATCATGACCTAGAAGATTTTCCTTGACCTAGAGGCTAAATTCCTTAGTTTCATAGAAAATTTTGTGAAAAATATGCTAGAAAGAGAGAGAGAAGAAGAACAAGGGGTAAATAACTAGATCCATGCAAAGACCCAATTGAGGCACTTGACACGAACCTAGACCACTTACTTGAAGGGATGAACTCTCTTAACATGAAAGTGCTTCTATTTTAAGATGATTCACTATAAAATCAAGATTTTACTTTCCATCCATTTGAATCAATCATGATCTAAAATAGGTAGTCATTATTTTCCAAACATTAAGTGAATAGGTAGCTAAGATTTTTATCATACTCTCTCTCTCTCTCTCTCTCTCACACACACACACACACACACATATATTGTAAAATAAAATTGGAACATTTCTTTTATATTTTCATTGATGTCAAACCTTACTGGTAAGACATTTTATAATAGTGTTGAGTGCCATATAACTTAATTGACAAAGAGGATTTGGAAAGAGAGTTAACAAGATAAACTAGCAATTTTGTTGAGTAAAGAGGAATAAGTGTGTTGGAATTACAATAAGAACTTGGCCAGTTAGTATTTGATAAGATAATATGTTGTTTGATAATTGTATAAAGTGAAGAAGAAAGATGAGTTGAAGTATGGAAGATATGTTTGATGAAAGATAAGAAGCTAAGTAAAACATTGAGATTGACCAAGTAATAGTTTATAAGGTCAAGGAAGAATTGAAAGCAAAATATTAAGGAACTTAAGTTATAGCTGAGAAATCAGTATTAGTTGGGTTTTGGTAATGATCAACCAAGATGAAGGGATTAATGAAGTAGTAACTAAGCATAGTGAAGGTCAAAGAAGAAAGTGTAAGCCAAGTGTGATAGATCAGCAGTTACTTAGATACCTAGTGATGATTGAGTTGAAGAACATGGTGATGACCAAGTGTTAGAAAATTAATATATTTTGAAATAATTGATATTTGAGGTTGATATAGTTGAATTTATAAATTGGTCAAAATATGCAAATGATAAGGATCAATGAGATGTCTTATTTAATCCATGAATTGAGTTGCTTAAGTGATCTATGGTGAGGATTCAATTAGAATTTTCTATAAGTTTCAAGAAAGGATTAGAAGATCAAAATGATGGATAGATTCAATGAATTTGATCAAACCCTAAGATATACAGTTATGCTTAAGTGACAAAAAATTAAACATGTCTTCTTAAGGAGACATCAAAGATGTTTTTATGTTGGTTGTTGGACTAGAAAATTTGTGAAGAAAAAATTTGGAGAGAAAAGTGAGAAGTTGGTGAAGAGTGACCACTTGAAGATTTTCCAAGTAGATTAGAGATAGAGAGTGTGATGAAGTTGAGTCAATAAACTAGGAGTGTGTCAAATGGAGATCTAGATTTTAACATTGATTTGTATTTTATTAGATTAATCCTAGTTGTTACTTTCTAACCATTTTGGGAGTAAAATCCTTTAAGTAAGGTTTTCCTAATAGTCATATTGTAAATCATTTAATCAACATTGACCTAAAAGTCATATTATAAATCCTTTAATCAAGGTTGACCTAAAATTCATATTGTAAATCCTTTAATCAAGGTGATATTATGATGAAATGTTCTAAAGACCTCTAAAAAGGTCACTATTAATAGGGTGACTAAATACTTTAATAGATTCACACCTAACATGTTTTGTAACCTTCAAAAAGGTTGGATCTTAATTGAGCTCAATTCATAAGAGTGAAAAGTGGTAGCATATTACTTATAGGTTTTTCCCAAATTGGGGTTTCATGTTAATCTTAGTATCATACTTGTGTAAGTGTTGTTTACATGTTTCACACTATTTATCATTATTTATTTTTGTTATTCAACATATAATAAATAGAGAGCTAAGAAATCTTATGATAAGTTAAATTACTAATGAATTTCTATATTTACCAAATGGATTACTAAGTTGTTAAAAGTTGAATTGGTATATGTAGGAAAAACTGATCCCTCCACCCATTGTTATTTTAATGATTCTAACAATTTTTATTAGAGAATTGGTGTATGTAAGGAAATTTTGAATTGACTTAAGCCAAAGATCAAGATGTACAAGAGAGAGGTTCTCAAGCTGAACAAAGAGAACTTCCTAGCATGGAAATAATTGATGAGATCATATCTATTTGAAGTTGAAGATTCTACATTATACTACTTGGACAATGAATACATTGATGTTCCTAGACCCATGCAAATTGAGAAAATAAAAGAGCAACAAGAGCATAATCAAATGATGATAGATTTTCAATCTTTCCTAAGTTATGTTGAGTTTGATTATGTAAGACATTGCACTATTATAAAGAAAATGTTGGAAAAGCTAGCAAAAATCCATGGAGCTAACAAAAATGTGTTAAAGGATAAAGAAAAAATTTTGAGAGGCAATTTTGATTACATGAGAATGAAATAAGGAGAGATTATTGCTTATTAATCTGGTCAAATCAAAGAATTGGTGAATGCAATTAGAGCTTTTGGAGATGACATATTTGAGGAGACTATTATTAATAAGGTATTGAGGACTTTACTTCATATCTATTCCATTAGAGTATCTACAATAAAATAACTAAGATGTATACTTGGTAATAATTTGACCCTTGATAGTCTATTTAGTTTATTTTCTACATTTGAGATGCAAAATTTTGATAACTATAAACCTTCTAGTGTTGAATGTGATTTCAAGTCTCAACTAACCCTTGATGAATCTAAAAGAAAGAAAAGTTCAAAAAAGTTAGCCTCTAGATAGTGATAGTGAATTCAATGATGATCTAGAAGATTTATTGTCAAGAAGGCTAACAAGAGGAAAAGGAAAATACAAAGGTAAACTTCCTATAATATATTTTACATGTAAAAAAGTTGGTCATATTGCTGCAAGGTGTCTTCACAAAGATGAGAAATAGGAAAGAAGAGACAAAAAATATTCAGGAAAGCGAGACAACATATAAAACTAAGGTGATAGAGACTAAAAAGGAAAAGGTGACAAATATTGTTACATTATTGAAGAAGATGGTTCTAATAGTGATTCTGATGGACATAATGAAGAAGGTGTTTATGCTTCAATGAAAGATGAATCTGATGAAGGTGAAAAGTTTGAGAAAACTTCTTTAATCTTACATGTGAGTAAGAATTATAAATGAATAATTGGTAGTAGTTTCTCACATCATATGATTGGTGATACAAATAAGTTTCAAAAGATAAAAAATTATAATGGTAGTTGTGTCAAGTTTAGAAATGATGCACTATGTTATGTTAAAGATAAAGGATTTATTATATTGAATGAAATGATCAAATGTGATTATATCTATTTGGTTGATGGACTGAAATATAATTTGTTGAGTATTGTATAGTTGAACAATATATGCTACTGAGTTGAATTTCAAAATAAGAAGGTAAAATTCTATGATGCTACTATTGCACTTATTAGAAGTGGAGAGTAAATGAGAGGTAACTTGTTCTATCCAGACCTATCTAAAGATACAGGTCTACTTGCACAATTTGAACATGTTTGGTTGTGGAATAAAAGGATATGTCATGTGAACTTTGATGATTTGGTAAGAATTAGTATGATGGAAAGAGTAAGAGGATTACCAAGATTGAGAAAATTTGATAATGCAAGTACAAAAATTTCAAATGGAAAAAATGACAAACTCTAGTTTGAAGAGCAAGACCTATTTTTTTGATGATATTTTGGAGTTGGTTCATACAAACTTATGTAGTCCTATTAGAGTAGAAAGTTATTATGGTGATAAGTACTCTATTCTATTTCTTGATGATTTTCATAGAATGTTGACTATTATGTTTCTTTAAGAAAAATCTAATTCTTTTCAAATACTGAAGTAGTATTTGGCTAGGGTTGAAAGGGAAACAATAAAATCCTAAAATACTTGAGATGAGGCAAAGGATGTGAATTCATATATGAGGAGTTTAATACATTATGTAATGACAGTTGAATCAAAATGAAAATGTCAATACCAAGGAATCCACCACCAAATGAGATAGTTGAAAGAAGGAATAGATCAATCATGAACTCTACAAGAACATTGATGAAGGAAAAGAATATTTCACAAAAGTATTTGAGATAAGCTATAAGTATTTTTGTTTATACTAAACCCCTTTTGAAGTATGCAATGGTTGTGCACCTAATGCCAAATATTTCAAAGTATTTGGAAACAAGTGTAATATACTAAAAGATGAAAGGAAAGGAAAACTTGATGCAAAAAGTCATTAAGGTATATTTTTAGGATATTCCAATAAAAGAAAGGCATGCAAGTGTTTGAACTCTAACACTAACAAAATTTTAAAAAGTGAAAATGTTAGAGTTGATGAATTTGTAGAAAAAAATGAAGAAGAATGGAAGATGGAACTTGAAGATTATAAAAATTTTGTAGACATTTATAAAAGAGAACCAAGTACTTTACTTGAACTAGAGAAAGAGATTCTTAAGAATCAATATACTAACAATGTCAAGCCTCGATAGACAAGATATTTCAAGCCTCAACAAGCTACTGAGCATTAGGCTATATGAGTTGAGTCATAGAGAGAAGAGACCAAAAACTAGAGGAAGATGAGATACAATAGGAGATACCTAAAATAGTTGAGAAAACTACACCAAGTGAATTACCACAAGCATAAATAAGATCCAAACCTATTTTAGAAAAATATGTGAGGAGAGACCGCACACTAGATCAAATCATTGAAGACAAAGATTTGAATTCATGACAAGAAAAAAGTTGAAGAATGATACATGTTTACTAACTAGAGTTTGAGAATGGAATAATTAAAGATATATTGGAGAATAAACATTGGATTAAAGCAATGAATGAAGAGATTGACCAAATAGAGAAGAACAAGACATGGCATTAGTACTAAGGCCAAATGATAAGAATGTGATAGGAACCAAGTGGGTATTCAAAAACAAGGTGAATGAGAAAGTTGAAGTCATAAGGAATAAAGAAATATTAGTGTGTAATGGATATGGATCAGATGAAGGAATTTTCTATGGAAAGACATTTTCCCTAGTTGCAAGGTTGGAAGGAGTAAGAAAATTACTTGCATATGTTTCTTACAAAAGGATCCAAGGTATATCAAATGGATGGAAAATCTATGTTTTTGAATGAAAATCTTGGAGGATTATGTCTACATTGAACAACTTGGAGAATTTGTTGATCCTATAAAGAAGAATATGATATGTAGTTTACACAAAGAATTTTATGGTTTGTAACAAGCCCATGGAGCATGGTAGGAAAGGTTACACACATATTTGGTAAAAAATAGTTTTGCAAGAACAATTGATAATATAAATCTATATTTGAAAAATGAATCAGAGAATAAGATATTGCTAGCTAAAATATTTGTTGATAATATCATATTTGGAGGACATGATATATTTTGAAAAGCATTTGCTAATGAGATGAAGATATAATTTAAAATGCCAATACTTGGAGAGATTAAATTCTTTGATGGTTTACAAGTCTATCAAATGATAGGAGGTACTTACATCACAAGATCAAATTATATCAAGGAGATCCTAAAGACCTCTAGAATGGAAGGTTCAAGAACAACTGAAATACATATGGCTACTTGACATAAAATTTAAAAGAATGATGAATCTTTTGAAGTAAATCAGACATTGTATAGGTCAATGGTTGGAAATTTGTAATATGGTGTTCATAGAAGACTTGATATTGCATTAGTTGTTGGCATTATTGCAATATTTTTTGGTAATATTAAGGAGAATTTCATGATGATTGTGAAAAGGATATTGAGATATCTAAAAGGTACAAAAGACTATGGTTTATGATATAAGAAGAATAACAAGTTTGAGCTAAAAGTTTACATAGATGTTCATTGGGCTGATAATATTTATGGAAGAAAGAGTACAAGTGGAGGAACCTTCTTCCTAGGAAGGAAATGTATTTCATGGCCAAGTAACAAGAAAAAATGTATTTCTCAATCCATAGAAATAGATTATTATGTTTTAGCAGCAATTAATTATTCAAACATTGTGTGGATCAAGAATTTGTTGGAAGGAATGAAGGAAGAGATTATTGAACTTGTGGTGATATATTGTGATAAAACAAGTGCTATAATTATATGTAAGAATCCTATGATGCACACAAAGACCAAACACATTTCAATTAAGTATCATTTCTTGAGGGAATGCAAGACAAGGAAGACAAGAATATGGGAATAGAAAAAAACATATAGTTAATATATTCACTAAGGAACTACCTAAGAATTCATGTGTGCATCTAAGAGGTATGTTAGGGGTCATTCCCCTATATAAAGAAAAATAAGAAGAGATGCAACATTGCATCAATTTTTTATAATCAAAATGTCTTACACCTTGATGCATAAGGTCACACTTTAGGAGCTGCCTAAAGCTGTGAAAATAAGAATAGTTGTATGATTCAATACAATCAAGAAAAAAGATAAAAGAGGAAGTGATATTTAAAAGAATAGTTGATATAGAAAGTAAAAAAAAGGATGATGTATGTAGTGGATGATGTTTTTGGAATTATTATCAAAGAGAGATAAGTATGTCAAGTTCCCATATAAATCAAGAGGGAGAAGATGAATATCTACAAATGTGTGAGGAAGATAAATATGTAAGTTACCATCATGGAGATATATCAAAGATGGAGTTATTATAGTTTTCATTAGATGAACGAAGAATCTTAATTGGTATCATTGATGGAGAAGTGTAATGAAGAAAATAGATAGCATATCAAAAGTGCATGGATGAACATTAGAATGAAACTAAGGATATTAATGAAGATCTAATACAGAACATAAAGGGAGTTGATAGTGAGAACCATGAGAATTCTTCTTACATTTCATGGTAACTAAAGATATTTCCATCAATGCCAAAGAGGGATATTGTTTGAAACTACAATTGGAACAATTGTTTCATTATCATTGATGCCAAACCATACTCATACAACATTTTCTAATAGTGTAGAGTGCCATATTAATGGAATAATGAAGAAGATTTCAAAGATAGTTCACACGATGAGCTAGTAGATTGTTTTAATAAAGTGGAGTAACTATTTGGAATTACAATGAGCACTTTCTTAGTTAGTATTTGAAAAGATAATATGTTATTTGATCATTATAAGAAGTTAAGAAGAAAGATGAGTTGTAGTATGGAAGATATGTTTGATGAAAGAGAAGAAGCTAAGTAACACAATATGCTTGATTGAGTAATAGGTTATTAGTTAATGAGAAATTTGAAGTAGAAGATTAAGGAACATAAGTTATAGTTGGGTAAATAGTATTAGCCAAGTGTTGGTAATGGCTCAATAAGATGAAGGGAAAACTAAAGTCGTGACTAAGTGTAGTGAAGGTTAAGATAGAAAGTCAAGGATGAACAAGAAAGTGCAAGTTGAACAAGATATATTAATAGTGACTAAGCTATCAAGTGATGACCAAGATGAAGTACATAGTGATGATTGAGTGTCAACAACTTAATAGTTTTTAAAAGAATTGAGATTGAGGCTAACATAGTTAAATTTTTGAACTGGTCAAAATGCCTAAATGATAAGGATTGACAAGTTGACATATGTAATGCATAAATTGAGTTTTTTAAGTAATCTATGGTGACAATTCAATAAGAAGTTTCTAAAAGTTTCAAGGAAGGAGTATTAGGACAAAATGATGGATATATTCAATGACTCTAATCAAACCCAAAGATATACAGTTATGTTTAAGAGGAAAAATATCAAACCCATCTATTTAAGGAGGCATAGGAGATTTTTTAATGTTGGTTGTTTATTTTTGGATTGGAATTTTTTTGAAGAACAAGTGACAAATAGAATTGCACAAAAAGTTGATAAGTTTGCAAAGAGTAATTACTTGAATAGTTTCCAAGAAGACTAGATATGGATAATGTGATGAAGTCTAGTCAATGAACCAAAGATGAGCTAAATAGAGATCCATATTTGCAAAGTGAGCTGTAATTTATCATATTAAATATAGTTGTTACTTTCTAACCATTATGACATTATAATGTAATGTTCTAAAGACTTCTAAAAAAACCACTCCTAACATGTTATAAGGTGATAAAATTGCAATTAACATATGCAATTATAATCAAGGTGACATTATAATGGAATGTTATAAATACTTCTAATGGGGCCACTACTTTGATGATCTAGGTGAGATCGAAAGTAGCATTCTTAACATTTTTGGTTTTAAAAAAGTTAGATATAAATTTATGCAAAGAATTCTAGAATTTAAAATCAAAAACAATATATTTTCATTGTAGGGTAAGTGCACAAAGTTGTGGTACCAAAAGGGGGGTATAAGATACCACTTTTTTTTTGAAATTAGAAATTTCTGGACATTGATGACAATTTGAAGATAGTTACACTAAAAAAATTGAGATATGACTAAAAAAAACATTGTAGTCCTCTAAATCTAGTTTCTAAACTACTAATTTGTTTTTAAAATGATGGAGTTTAAGGCCTTCAAAATAGGGGGCCACAAAAAGTGGTACTATTATTTTAGTAAAAACATAACATAGTGTGAAGTGTGTTCCCCCTAATATGTGTGTCTATGTGTGTGTGTTTAAATTAATTAATTGATCCAATTAGAAGTTAGCTAACACCATGTGGTTTATCCCTTAGTTTTGGGAAATTCTTATATATATATATATATATATATATATATATATATATATATATATATATATATATATATATATAATGAATTTTGTAAGTGAAAAAATACCAAAATTGTGAAATGTCTATATGCTCCCCCTACAAATCAATGAGAACAAATCAAAAAGAATTTTTTTTTTAAAGGTGTGTAGAATGGAGTCTAGTTTCTAGAAAACTAACTTGTTGTAAAATTAGACAAAGGAGATAAAATATAACCCCCAAATACTACACATTTGTCTTAGAGAGAAAATGGGCATGCATTGAAAAACCATTATAGTTGCAAGTAGTATAAATTCAAAATAAATTATAAGGTTGCATAGCTAATACATAGATCTATAATTTTATGTAACTTAATTTTATCCATATTCAAGAATAGTCAAACTAGATAGAGAGCACATAAGAAACAACATGTATTTTTGGTATTCTTGCTGGAAATCATGTTTGAGACTAGTATGAAACTATGAAACCTTTGGGTTGGATCTCCAATGAAAATCCAAGCCTTAGGTTCGGTGATTTTGAATGCATTATGAAGCACATATATGATATAGTGTGTATATGCTATATCACATATGTACTATATAAATAATAGGGGATATATGCTACTAAGGACATTTTATATAGCCAAAAGAGAGGGAGGAAGGTAGAGAAAGTGATAGGAAGAAAGATGTATCAAATCAATAGTATAAAGAGACATATAGAGAGGATATGATGGAGAGGAACAAATAGAGTGAAAAAGAGATTTAGAACATTTATTTATGAGAGAGAGAAAGAGAGGGAGAGAGAGAGAGAGAGAGAGAGAGAGAGAGAGAGAGAGAGGATAAGCTATAGAGAGGGGATATGACGAAGAGACATGGAGATGGAAAAATATAGTGGATGGGATGGAGACATAGATCAAGGCAGAGGATAGAGAGGGAGAGCCTGGGGGATAGAATGGAGATAGGAAGAAAGAGATTCTAGCTAGGATTTCTAGATAAGCAGATAGAGAGTGGATAAGATATAGAGAGAGCTTGACTAATAAACAAAGAGATAGAGCATAGGATCATGAATATATGAAGATAAAGAGAGGAAATGATGGGATGGAGAGTGATCCAGTAGGGGATATGAATATGGAGAGGGGATGGGGAATATCTAGTAGGGGAGAGAGAGGGAGAGAGAGGGAGGATAGGGTTACTTTGAGAGAGATACAACTTAAGGGTAACAAGTTAGAGAGAGAGGTTAGGAATTAGTGATAGAATATGTGTGTGAGAACTACAAAATTTGGGGTCAAATTATGATGAAAATCTATGATAGTGGTGTAATTAATGCTGATTTTAAATTTTTTTTTTGCAATTATATTTGATGTCATCAAAATACCAATATTGGCATCATAATTGCAACATTGGCACGATTATAAACAAAATAAAAATGTCATTAATCATTCCCATTTGATTGATTATGGAGAGTTACATGTAAAAGATTGTGGAGAGCTCTAAATGAGGGTATATAGAAGTTCCAAAAGAGTGTGGAGTATGAAGATCTATGATTGCCTAGCCGTGCCCTTGCTCTACATTTTATTTCTCTTTCTCTACATTTTGTTGCCATGGTATTTTTCTTATAATGCATTTTCCTCATTATTTAGTCTTCCTATTGTTTCACACTAACTTTGAATATCCTCCTCCCTATATGTGATCTTAAACTTAATAAAATGTTTTTTGTTGTCCATGGCATCAAATGAGCTTGATTGTATTGTAATAATCTCCATTCAATATATGGCCATGCCCTAGCTCTACAATTGCATTGCCACACCATGACCTTGTGATCTTCATGTCATTTCCCTTGCTCTACCCTTGCTTCATACATATTCTAAATCCAAATAATAAAACAATAAAACTCACTCAATGCATGCTTACATATTCCCAACTAGCAAGATTGAATATAGTTTTCCAAGGTAATAAAATTGCATATGCAGATGCATCACTTGCATGCCAAGCATGAAGCACATTCCCCAATTTATAACAAATGGTTGGATCTAATAGCTTTATACACTAACCCAACAATGGAAGCCAAGGATGTAACCATGCATGTATTGGCATAGTCTCCCTACAAGGATCCCAAGTAACTACTGCAACTATTAATTTGGGCATCACTATTTGATCCAAAATGTTATGAAGTACTAACGGTGGTAGTAACTTATCCCATGTCTCTAGAAAACATAGCATAGGTCTAATTGTTGGAAATATTTAGGATGAGATAGGTTACTAAGAGGGGAGGGTTGAATCAATAACTTATAAAACTTTTATACAATTCAACATTTTAACCTTTCACCATTCATTCATCTAATCTATTGCATAACTGAAAGAACAAACATTCATTGCACATGTACACAAAGATTTGGTGACCCAGAAACCTTCCAAATAGAAAGAAAAATTTGGGTGGGGATGATGCCCGCAAAACTTCAGTACTGCAGTATAAAGTTGGCCTCTTAAGGCTTACAATGATCACTTCTAGTGATCTACCCTATTAGGAGCAAAAAGGACTGCTAGATCCACCTTGTTAGAGGATTTCCAAACATACAATGAAGTATGCACTCTGTTAGGAGATTTACAAAAAAGACTATTAAGTCTCCCCTGTTAAAGGATTTATAAGCTGATTCATCTGTTAGGATGAAGCAGTGGTTCTGTTTACAACTGTTTGCTGATAAGATCCTTTTTGCATTGATCACCTGATGTGATAGATATAACTTTTCTGCTCCTATGTTGACCTTGTTGTATCCCTTTTACTTTGCTGTTGATTTTCAATATCCTCTTTACATGCGAACATCAATCTCTTCCTTTATATCTTTTTCACACACACCATACCATACTACAAATAATATCATACATTACATATATACCATTCCATTATTTACAACTGCAAGGTCGACCAAAACATAAGTGAACAAAACATTATTGAGTCAGCTAGATAGTATAAAACTCGGGTTCCTCAAGCTGACTAGGTGACCTTCTGATACTCAGCATCCACTACATTACTCAGCATCATCATGCACTTGGTAGAAGTAGAGGCTCGGTTCATACTAGCCACACAACACTGCTTGGAACTTGGTACCCATTGGTGACTCGATAGATATAGTGTCACTTGGTAGAAACTAACTTCTTCATTTACCTTGCTTTGCTCGGTGAACACTGAGTTCTTCATTTACCTTTCTTTGCTCGGTGAACATTGAGTTCTTCATTTACCTTGCTTTTCTCGGTGAACATTGAGTTCTTCATTTATCTTGCTTTGCTTAGTGAACACTGCTAAACTTATAAGGTAACCACTAAATGCTCGGTATATGTGATAAGCTAGATAAGCATTTGGAATTGAATAAGTGTTTGCACTAATGACAAATATATCATGATTCCAACACTAGGTTCCCTTGGCTCCCAAGAATTTGTAGTATTTATTCTCACTACTAGAAGAATAATTTTAGTGAAGAGTTGAGTGTAAGGAGTTGAAGAAGTAAGTTCTTCTTCTATGTAAATTCCATAATCATGAGGATTGTTCCCTTGCAAAAGCCTCTGCCACAATGACATTACCTCTAAACCATACAAAGGATGTTGAAGTGGTTCCCAAAATTGAAACACTCTTAAAAGAAATAGATACTTGGGATCATCATAGGAATATTGTGCCAATACTTGAAACACTCTTATAAGAAAATGGAAATGCAATACATGAAAAATATCACAACTCTTAGTCCTCCAAATATTTGGATTATAAATTCTCAAAGACACTTGCAAGTGATTCCAATATCATAGTACCTTCTACAGCACATTCCTAGATTTTATCTAGTGCCACTCCCATAATATCCTCTATGTTGTCTAGTTATTGTTTCTATTGTGTAGTCTCTTGTATATACATTCTTCTAGAGGTGTGTTTGGTGTTACTTCTAAAACATGTGTGATTTCTTCATTTAGGATTGTGAATGTCTATTGCTCATCAACCTTTAGCCCCAAAATAGATGCAATAGTACTTTAGCAGGGGTCTAACATGGAATTATAGACATTCGTTCTATTATGCATCACCATTATTGTGCAAATCATATAGACCATATTTCATGTGTCATTCTTGTATAGAAGAGAGTGTTACCGAAAGAATTCTAGTAGAGAAGGATGAAAACAATTGCCTTATCTCACTTCTTGTTTTTCATGGCCTCATTTTTATAGTACAACTCAAATTGATCCCTTTACTAATTTTTTTTTAATATGTATTTAGTTGTGAATGAGATTATTGTGAGAGAGGTGATTAGTTATTTTGTATTTTCATTTTAAAGATTAGTTTGTCATTCATCATTATTGGGAAAATGATGTTTTAGGGTTGTGTTGGTGTTCCATAAACTATAGTAGTTTCTATTTATTGTGTTAATAGTCTAATGATATTGAAATATGTCTAGGATAGTTTATTTTTTGTGTGGTGTTATTATATGATTCTTTTTCTCTTCATTAATTTATATATAAATTCTCACTCAATTAGGGGATTGAACCTCAAGTTTGGAATCTTCCTTCACTGATAGTCATTTCATTCTTATTTAAACTATATTATATCTTAGATAAATATTTCTAACAAAATTTCATTTATATTCCTTTCCTATATGATCATCTTGACTGTGAATTATAAGAGTTAATCTCACTAGGTGTTTGAAGAAAAAATAACTTACATAATTCAATTGAAAAAATGTTCAATATAATATATGTTCACCTATCACTCATAGATTTTATGCCAGGGAAGCTAATCTTGGCCAATGGAGATATTTGTGAACCTCATTGTAAAATACTTAAACCTATCCACAAATATCTTATTCAATCAATCCCTAGTTGAATTCTAAAACATTCACATTATGGTTGAAAATAAGGTAATCTATTCATTAATGCATATTAGCAATAGATGTCAAAGACCTTAAAATTGACAATTTGAATATATATCCAATTTTTTTACCATTTCAATTTTCATTATAGTGAATTTCCCCCTTGGATTCATAATTATCTTACTGGCATGGCATGAAAACTAGTCTAATCAAAACAAGATATGATTCATAATAATAGTTTTATATGCTTTTCCAAATTGGTGAATAACAATACATTTTTATTTATTTACATTGAGAGAGTAGGGATTATCACAATGTATTTCAATTTTATTTCTTAGTCCCTAGACTATAGTTTTCAAGTCAATCTAGTCTATAGATTTTTTTGGAAAATTTCTTAAAATTATTCTTATCATATGATAAATTTTCATTTTTCTATGTAAAGAAAAATTTTGGTTTTATATTTCTTATTTTTTATTGGTTTTACTTATTTTTCTAAGCATTATTTTTTTTTTTTGAGAAAAATTAATAGAAAATAAGGCCATTACAAAAATGGCAAACTATATGTCTTTCACATGTATCCTCAATATTGCATAGATGAAATTACTACCAGGCATGTTCCTTTCATTTAAGAGCTCAAACTCTACCAAAATCTCATTCTCTTAGTAGACCCATTAGCACATCACTTGAATTAGAAACAAAGGAACCAACAATACCATTAAGGACGGCATCACCCAAAAATTTAGATACAAAAGTGAAGGACCAAGAAGATCCTAATTTTTTTGACCCAATATCTTTAGAAGCTACCAATTTTGTTGACCCAAAACCATCAGCAATTCACCTACAATGGATCAAGATGGGGAATATAAAGCAAATGATCTTCCTTAAGTTCAAAAGTTAGAAACTATTCTAATAGAGGTTGAGTTTGATTAGGAAGAAGCAAAGACATTGGATTTATTTTACCTAATTATATAATTAGATAGGTTTAATCCCTTTCCTTAGGTTGATATTTTCCAGTAGTAGAAAAGATACCTAAAACTAAGACAAGGTGTTGCACATGACCTATTTAGTTTTAAGGATATTTGTATTTTTCAGAGATTATTTGTATGACCATTTAGTATTTGAATTTTATGTAGTTAGAAAATAGTTGGAGGTAGTATTGGATGTACATTTATTGTTGATCTCATTCAAAATTGTGGCTCCTACAATTGGTCTATTGAGCTTGGGAGATTTCTCTTTACAAAGGTACAATGTTGGTCTCAATTGAAATGTAAAGAGAATTTTTTTATAATTGCAATTATTTATAATTTATTTCCTAATATTTAGTGCTATTGAAATTTATCTCTATTCATGACTAGGTTTTAATGTAAGTGAATTTGCCTCTTAGATTATCAATGTGTAAATGTGATCACAATTCTTCAAAATTGTAGAGATTTGTAGTTCACATTCCTAAAACAAATCCCAAGAACATGAGTTCTGACAATTGGCTGATGAAGATATATAATTGTTGTCATTTATGAAAACACATGGTTTACATGCTTACAGGAAACCTCAAAAATAAAGATACTTAGCTTTTGGTACTCAAAAATTGTCTAAGTATGAATTTGGTATATAGCATTGTATTGTTTTCTATGTAACTTGTTACTAATGTTGTATTATGACTTGTGAAGTTAGATGGAGATAGTATACATGTTTATGATGATGAGTATAACATTGGAAGTTAGTATAGACTATACAAATAAGAGGTATATGTGTTTTAGCAATGTAATAGGACAAGGAAATTAAAGGAAAGGAATTATTTTGTTTACAAAATAAGTACTTAACCAATTAGGACCAACATCCTAGATGTTTACTCTAAGTTGAAAAAATTAATTATGGTCTTAACTGACCTAGAAAATTTTTTGTAAAGGAATGGTATTTATGTAAAGGAAATCTTGTGATGAAAATAGTAGAAGTTGTGTTGCACAATTATATGAGAACTTTTGTAAAGCTATTTTTGTTATTTGAGATAGAGCTAAAGATCAGAGATTAGTCAAGAAAGAAGTTACAATACCTATATTCTAGAAGTCTAATTACTTATTTGGGTAGTGAGCTCTTCTTGTAAATGGAAATGCATGTTTGGGCATTGGGCTCATCTTGCATCTACTGTACTATAACTCCTAACAGGGTTGGTACAACTCCTAATAGGGTTAGAATCTCCTAGCAGGGACTCTATATACTAAATTTTCTCATTGACTCCAAAAAGGGTCCATCCTCTAAGAAGGAACTTATGTATAAGTATATTATCTAGTGGGTATCATCCCCATTAGGGTTTTCTATTGGCCAGGGTTCCCTAGTTATAAAAATATTGTATTATGATTTATCTTTGTGCATGGTTACTATTACTATTCAACATTACTTTACTACTTTGTTATGTATGGTTTAAAGTAACAAATAATATCTAGTTGGTGACTAAGGTTTTTAGATTACTAATTCACCCTCCCACCCCCACCCCCATGGTAATTCCTATTTCTAACAAGGAGAAATCCTTGTTATGTGTTGGGGTTATAGTGTAGTGTCTATTTACACATTTTAGATATGCAAAGACAATGAAGAAATATAAAATATTGGGCATGGGGTCATTGGGGAAATTAGTGTGAATACTTGTAAGGAACTTATGCATCATTTGACTATTATAAGCTCTTACAATGAGAAAAGAAAAGAGGCACTAAATGTCCTTGGAGCAATTGAAAACCTTTTTAGCAATGATGCTACCCAAAATCATTTTTTTTTAAACAAAAGAAGCATACCAACAATTCTCTTTGAATAATCTAATCGAGGATCAAAGATTATTGCCCTTATTTGCTAATTTGTTGCTTATACAAGTTTTGAATTTTTTATTGATGGTAATTTTAATTAAGATTATGATGCTAAATCATGAAGACCATGAAAATTTATAATAACATAATTAGTAGTAGTTTTAGTCTTTTTTCATGCATATATTAAGGAGAAGTTGTTGATCTCAGATTAGTTTTGACAAGTCAGTGCCAACACACTTAAATTACTTACTTAGCTCATGCAAAACTAGTAATACATGCTGAGCACAATATGTTAGACCAAGCCTAGCTATAGTGAGTGCCAAGTCACTTATGTGCAAAGTCACTCAAGTGCCAAGTAGATAGACCATGCCGAGTGACATAGGAGCCAAGTAAATAGTGAATACCAAGTAATGTAGGTGTTGAGTCATAGTATAAAGACTAGTGTATATCAACCATCAAAGACTTCAGATGCTGAGTGAAATATTTTTGACATATTTTTTTGTAATGGCACAAACATCTATATAAACCATTTTTGAGCCAACTTAAGATTAGATTTTGATATCTTAGAGATAATGAAAAATTTATATTTGGATTCCCTAAGAAAGTACATGCAACCAATTAGAAAATGGGAAGGTTTAAGTAGAAAAATGGATGAATCTCAATTTTAGATTCATACCTAACCCTAACTCACCAAGTCTTCTTAAGGAGGACAAAACTCTAAGCTTTCATAGAGATAGTATAAGGAATTAAATGAGTAGAGAGAATAGCTTTGCATGTGCAAATAGGGCATTCATAGTGACTTAGAAGAAAAAGTGAATTGCATAATTAGTTAGAGAAGAACAAAGGATAGAGAAAAGGATACAACATTGAGACATCTAATCAAGAAGGATCAAGAAGACATTGTTTAGAGGTGATCTGTTATTAGCCAAACTAGTGCTAACCATAGGATCTATGCTAAGACATTTTAACAAGTGATTTCAGTCAAATCTCTTTATAGAGTAGTCTTAATAGACTATATGAAATCCTTTAATAAGTTGCTTACTTAATTGTAAGTTAAAGTCCTCTAACAAGGAACACTTTTAACAAGGTGTTTAAATCCACTAACAAGGTGAGACCTAACCATCTTTGTAAGCCTTTAATAGGGTAGACCTCTCACAGGGTAGATCATGTTTCATGGTCGAAACATTGTAACCTTCATTGGATACATTTTATTTTTGTAGTAGTGAATATTTGTGGGTGTCATCCCCATCCTAGTTTTACGTTCTCATTTGGATGGTTTTTGGGTAATCGTATCTGGTGTTATATGTGTGAATGTCTACATATTTATATGGTTTAGATGCATATTCTTTACATGATTATTTTAGTTTTATCATTGAATGTATAAGATTGATATATGGTGAAATTTTTATAGATTCAAGTTTGAACTATGGATTTAAACCCCCACCCTTTAGAAGTTCACCTTTGCTATTGTAATTCCAACAATTGGTATCAAAATTGAGTTCTTAGAGGAAGAAGCTCTATAGCTTTGAGAAAAGATCTTGATACAGAAGTCTACAAATTAGGAAAGATTATTAAGAATCAAGGGATTGAAATACTACTCATTCTACATCAACTAGATGAAGCAAGCGAAGAATTAAAGAAGTCCTTGAAGAGAAGGAAAGAAATTTCTATTATAGAAAATGACACACAATACAGAGAGATCAACACTACCAAGCTATTTGCCAATGATGAATCCAATGAATTGTATTTAATAGTTGTAGATCTAATGGAAAAGAATAGAGTACAAGCTGAGGAAATTAGAAATCTCAAGGTAGAGAAAGAATCTCAAGCCATCGTACTATGTGAGGTAACTAAACAAAGGAAGAAAGCTATGGAAGATGAAGCCATGATTGAAGAAGACAAAAAAATCTTGAACAATAGATTGGAAGAAAAGTCAATAGAGCTAACCAAGATTTCCAACATGAAATTGGATACTCTAAGTCAAATGATGAATTCCAACTATGAATTGAATGTCAAAGACATTGAGATAACAACATTGAAGTTGCAAAATGAACAACTAAAAAATGACTGAAAAAGAGAAAAGGAATTTTCCAAAAGTTTCAACAAGCCAAATGAAGCCATCAAATATTTTAAGCAATCATTGAGATTTCCTAAATCCAAGAATGCTACATTAGGAGTAGGATACACAAGCATGGAAGAAGGAGAATCATCCAAAAGTGTAGAAGAAAGGAACATCAAAGGTAAGAACTCCAAACCTACATGTCATAATTGTGGTAAGAAAGGACATAATAATAATGTATGTATGAGCAAGTTTATAAATTAGAATGTCAAGCCTATGAACATGACTAATTGTCATAAGTGCAATAGAAACAATCATTAGGCACATGAATGTAGAGCCAAGACCATGCATACAGAAATATTTGAAGGATATTGCTACAACTATTAGAAGTATGGACATAGAACTATTGAATGTAGATCCACATCCATGTGGTCATCAAACAAACAATAAAAGGTAAGAAATTATGGCAACTCCTACAATTGGGATTTTAATACAAAATATAGCTATCATTACTGTCAAGAATATGGACATGTTTATAAAAATTGCATTAGGACACATTTTAGAGGTAACTACCAAAGATGGTTAAGTCAAACTACATGTTTGAGCTGTTTGAAAAGTAGTCATATTAGTAGTTATTGTCCAACAAAGCCAAAGGCACCAAGTTTTGAAGTTGATAAAGGAAAAGGAAAGGCAAAAGTTGAATACATTAGAGAAGAGATGAATATGATATGGAAAAAGAAAGATGTTTTTCACACATCAAATAAAGAAGCAATCAATGGGTTAGGTGATCACACCTCATGAAATTAGGAAAAACAAAACATATGTGGGATTGATATCTAAAGATACATCATACATCCATTCCAAAAAGGATTGTAATATAGAAAATATTACATTAGCATGAATAAAGATGAAAAAAGTTATTAGAAATTCAAGACTAATCATCAGTTTTTCATGTTGTTGCCAAAATGAAAAATTTTCTATATGTGCCGAGTAGAATGTTAGAAGATGCTGAGCCATCTAACTAGGTAGTTGATGTAGAGATCACAATGGATGTTGAGTGATGGACATATCAATGGATGTAGAGTGAGTCTAAAATTATTTGATGCCAAACTTACAGCTGCATAAGTACTCAACATTTATTGCAAGGTTTTAAAAGAGCATATGATCAATGTTGGCTCATTATTTCATCATTCCAAATGTGAATAAGAGAAAGTAGAGTAGAAGGAGATCTGTAAATCCATCCAACATAGTTGCAAAAGATTCTAGCAAGTGATTTTGCAACAATTTGACAGATTTTCTAAGGTATTTATCAGAAGTTGAGCTACAAAATTCAAATTCTCATAAAACCTAGTTTGAAACAATGACATCAAATTTGAAAAAAGTTTAAGGGAAGGATGTTTTAAACATTCAATTAGTGAGTAATGAAGTTAAAAAGCCTATGTTTAAAGTTATTCCTAATATCACATGTAAACAAGACCTTTCTAGAACATTGTCCATGATCCTACCAAATGTAATAATGGCATAGGATGTGCAAAAATTTTATAAGTGCAAGATAGGTAGAATTAGAGACATGGAAATAAGAGTGCATACAATAGGTTATGTGAAAATTGTGTTTTAAAAGAAGAGTACAAAATTGTTAAGAAAAGGGTTTAACATGAGCCCTAGATTTTCCAAATGTATTAAAAATAGAATGGATACAAATTGTGCTAAGCCAAATTTATGATGGTTCCTTATGGCTAGATAATGGACCAATCAAGATCAAAAAGAGAATAATATATAGGATTACTGGCTACCAAACCTTAGAGTAGCCTAAGAAACTAAGAAGTAACTCCAAAGAAATGATTGAAAAGAATACTAGAGCAGTCTGGAACAAAAGAGGTATGACAATAGATACAATCATCGATCCTCTTATTAAATTTGCAGTAAGGGTAATATCACATAAATTCTATCAATCCAATAGATTAAATAGTGTACCCTGAATAGTAGTAGATGTTGGTTATAAGATTGTAAAGAAATATCATACATATGATCTAGCAGAGCTATAATTACAACAATTGTTGGAAAACCTTGGAGCAATTAGGAAATCCAAGAGTGCATAGTATAAATTCAGTTCAATATTAATTTGTGTATTGTTTTATGTAAAAAATGCATTTCCCTCATTTGGAATAGTAGGATGAAAGACTAACAAATTAGTTGCAGTACAAATTGGTGATTACAATTAACAACTAGGAGAAAAATTTGAAACAATCATGACTAGCTATTTTGAAGACTTCAAGAAGTCAATGAAGAAGAGACTAAGAATACCCATATTCTTAGTTGAAAAATACTATGATGACATTTTTTTTCTTGTAGATGTTGACTACACATTTGTACAAGCTGCCATACCAAGGGTAAGATGGTTGAGACCCTTATGCTATGAGATAAATGTAGATGAAGCATCAATAGTTATCACAGCCTTACTCACAAAGAAAGTAGATAAGACTACAAATTTTTTTGGAAACTATGAAGTTGCCAAGTCCAAAATCACAATGGAATTGAAAACTACTTCAGTTATAAAGACAAAGAACAAGCTCGTAAAGAAACTAAAAGCCAAATTTGGAGAGGATGCTGAGGAGGAAGATGAAGAAGAACAAGAAGAAGAAACTTAAGCACAAGAACCTCTAGCATTGACACAGAGCATGGGAGAATATAAAGAAGAAAAGGAGACTGAAGGTGCCAAGGGAGAAGAAGTTGAAGAAGCACCTAGTTCTACCAAGCCAAAGAAAAGGAATGCCAAGACATAGCCTTTAACAAGGACCAAGAAAACTACCAAACCAAGTCATCCAAAGGACAATGCATTGAAAATAAGAGCCAAAACACATGCTACAACTTAAAGAGCCACAGAAAAGGTCAAGAAAATAGTGCAAGGAGGAAAAGAGAAGAAGAGACCTAGAAGAAAATATGTGGCACAACTAGATTCTGATGAAGAGAAGACCGAGTCAGATGACAATAGCCAATTTAAGGTAGTGAGCCACAATCCTCTCTTAGATCTTGAGAACTTAGGTAAAAATGTTAAGAATAGTGCAGATCTATCAAATTTTAGTCATATAAGCTTTTTTAATTTGGGTAAAGTGGAGAAAACCAAGTGGAAGAAGCCCTATATGCCATGATGGAAAAATTCAAGACAACTCCACTAGAATTTTCCAACTCTATACCAAAGAGTTTATATGACCTAGCTGATAAAAAATGGCGTTATTGTATAAATATGGAAAGACAAATTAGGGAGACAATATTAGCCCAAGTAATGCCTAAGTTAATTAAAGGAAAAATTGCTAAAGTTGTAAAGAAATATGGAATTAGGTTTACACCTAAATACAAAGCCTTTAGCATTCTACAAAATAATAGTGAAGATGTTCTCAAGAAGTCAACACAAATATGGAAACTCATTTATGACTTAACCACAGTCACGAAAGGAGAAGCTAAACTACTAGAGGTTGATGATGATGATGATAAAGAAGATGATGACATGGAAATAGTTGAGCCTAAGTAGCAAGAAGAATAGAGTGTGCAAGATACATAATTACTGAGTGTTAGCCCTCCACATGTCATAAGTGTGACTATTGAAACAATAATTGTCAAGGATGTTTCTGATCCATAAGCTCGTAACATCAATCCTTTGACTATAGATGACTTGAAGAAAATTTTAGATTAGTCTACATTGTAGGCTACACTTTGTGATAATCCAATTTTGGTTATTGTAGATGAGATATAGAAGACATTAACTAATATTACAAGGGAAAAGGTGAATCCACAAGAACCACCTTTCATGATCCCCTCAGTTACTAATCTACAATCTTTGGTCCTAACACCAGAAGCTACATCTACCAAGATTGATACAATTAAGAAGAAAGAAGAAGAGAAAGACACCACTACAAGATAGAAGGAAATAGGTTAGATAAATTTGTCGACACCTACAACACAAGGACAAGGTGCAAGTCAAGTCATTGTAGTAGAACATAGAATGTCTATAGAGATACAACTGACACCTAAGGTGAAGGAACACATTTACATTCAAGCTTTAGTATCCTTACCAACATCTAGAACTATTTCTACAAAAACTCTTTAGAACCCAAGCATAGATGCTATTCTACTATAGATCTCAGTGTCGATCTTGAGTTCATCAAAGGTAGAAAAAGGTAATACATTATGGACATGTAATCCTTGAGGAAGAAATTGTAATACCAAAATATGACTATGATACAATGACATTAGAACAAATAGGAATTTTACAACATGCCTTAGAAAAGAAAAAGCATCAAGAAATTCTTAGGAGAGAATATAGGCAAAAGCAAGCACTTCAAGATATTAAGGACATCTTTCTAGATGCATTCAATCTACCAACTCCAAAAGAGACCAAACCACTAATAGAAAAAATAAAAGATGTAGTGGAGAAGGTCAATAATGAAGACCTTGATACAAATGCAAAACTTTTAGAATGGTCAGAAAAGAAGTTCTAGAACAAGGTTACTGAGAAAATATTTGGTGACATAGCACTAACTCAAGTTGCATTGGAAACTAAGGTTAAGGATGTGAAGAAGGTACTTGAAAATATATTGGCATTGTACAAAAAAATATGCAATCCTACACTCTTCACCCAAGAGACCAGAAGTCACATTTTGTGCCTAGAAAGTGAAATCTAAATTAGGTGCAAGACTACCATCAAATCTAGCTTAGAGTGAGAAGCATTTCAGGGCATTGCATTAGACACAAAGTTTGGTAGGTGCATTGATAGTAGACGAGGCCAACATAAGGGCCATACTAACAAGAATTCAAGCTATCCTCACCCTCCATATGGAAATACTACAAAAGGAACTAGGCTATGCCAAGACCTTAATAAATAAAGATCCCAATCTTTCTACATTAGAAAGTCCAGTTCACCTTATTGCTAAGCTTGCCATCCAAGTCAAGTCATTGGATGTCACGTGTAATAATTAGGATGTAGCCCTCAAAATAATATTGGATGTCCATAAATCTTTTTTGGACAAACACGCAATAAGTGTATAGCCCATTGACATAAGTGTCAAAAAGGGGGAGAAAATACACAAGGGGAGAATAAGATATAGGGTAGAATAACAAGAATGGGGGAGATAAAATAAAGGAGGAGATAAAAAAAGAAATTGAGAGAATGAAACAAGAAAAATTAGATGAAAGAGAATCAAAAAAATAGAGCATGAAGTCAAAGTGTATTAGCAGAGACACATTTACTCAGAGAGAGTATAGAATTTTGGTTATGGAATAGACATACTAACTCAGGGAGAGTTATCAAAATTTGAGGTATCTAAGTTATTTAAAAAATTAGAAATTTTGAAGTTTTCTATATAAGCCAAGTTATGGATATGATATGCTTGAGAAAACACAAATGTTAATGTATATTCAAGTGTTTTTGACACTCATTTCAAAGGGGGAGATTGTTGATCTCAGATTGGTTTTGACAAATAAGTGTCAACATACTAAAATTACTTAGTTCATGCCAAACTAGTAATACATGTCAAGCACAACATGTTAGACTGAGTTGAGTTATTGTGAGTGTCAATTCACTCAAGTGCCGAGTAGATAGACCATGTTTAGTGATACAGGAGCTAAGTAAATAATGGATGCCAAGAAATGTAGGTGTTGAGTCATAGTATAAAGACTAGTTTATACCAAGCATCAAAGACTTCAAATGCCAAGTGAAATAGTTTTGACATATTTGTTTGTATTGGTACAAAAAACTATATAAACCATTTTTGAGCTAACTTAAGATTAGATTTTGATATCTTAGAGATAAGGAAGAATTTCTCTATTTGGATTCCCTATGCAATTATATGTAACCAATCAGAAAATGGGAAGGTTTAAGTAAAAAATGGATGAATCTCAACCATAGATTCATACCTAACCCTAAGTCACCATGTCTTCTTAAGAAGGATGAAACTCTAAGCTTTCATAGAGAGAGTGTAAGGATTTGAAGGAGTAGAGAGAATAGATTTGCATGCACAAACATGGCATTTAGAGTGACTTAGATGAAAGAGTGAATTGTAGAATTAGTTAGAGAAGAATAGAGGATAGAGAAAAGGATACAACATTGAAGCATCTGATTGAGAAAGGATCAAGAAGACATTGTTTAGAGGTGATCTATTATCAAGAAAGCTAGTACCAACTATAGGATCTATTCTGAGACATTTTAATGGGTGATTTTAGTCAAATCTCTTTATAGAGTAGTCCTAATAGACTATATGAAATTCTTTAATAGGGTGCTTGTTTAATTGTAAGTGAAAGTCCTCTAACATGGCACACTTGTAATAGGGTGTTGAAATCCTCTAATAAGGTGAGACATAATAGCCTTTGTGAACATTTAACAGGGCAAACCTTTCATAGGGTAGATCATGTTTCATGGTCAAAACATTGTAACCTTCATTGGATATATTTTAATGCTATAGTAGTTAATATTTGTGGGTGTCATCCCCACCTTAGTTTTACCTTCTCACTTGGAGGGTTTCTAGGTAATCATATATGGTATTATATGTGTGAATTCTTACATGTTTATATGGTTTGGATGCATATGACTTGCATGATTATTTTATTTTTATCATTGAATGTATAAGATGGATATATGTTGAAATTTTTATAGATTCAATTTTGAAGTCTTGATTCACCCCCCAGCTCACCTTTCCTATTGTAATTCCAACAGAAGTTTTATGGTCTAGCTTGTAGTTTTTCTCTGAGCTTGAAATATTGAAAGAATATCATGAAGAACTTTAGAAATAAAATAATATTGTGAAAGGTGAACTAACTCAGTGTAGGCAACAACTTAATAAGCTTTATTGTAGCAGAGAAAATCTTGAAGATTCAATGTTAATACAGATATCTACTTATGATAAGACTAGTCCTTGTTATTTATTTAACATGTCTACAAAGGAACCTAAGATTAGATCATATATAAAAGAAAAAGATAAATATGATGTTAAGATTGAATACAATAAATCTTCTAATAAGCCTAAAGAAGTTGGACAAGACAAGGAAGTTGAGATATTGGATGAATCAAAGCAAGTGGAATCTCTTAAGGAAACTAGGTATGAATTTAGAGGTAAGTGTTTTTCATGTAATGAAATAGGTCATATGAATAGAGATTGTACAAATAGGTCATTTAATCGTGTCGAGGACTTTTATTGTCATAATTGTCATGGTATGGGTCATAATGCAATTGATTGTAAACCTAAATATGATATTGATAGAAGAAATAGCAGAATGTCCAAAAATACTAACCCTATAGATAGAAGAAGGTCAAATGAAAGGACATCAAGAGAAGGAAGACCTTATGAATAAAGAAGATAGATTGTGTATTGTAAGTGAAACAACTTTGGATACATAGCTGAAAATTTTCATGCACCTGATGATCAGTAGAATCCTAGAAGTAAAACACCAATATGTCAGTTATGTAACAACTTTAGACATATAGAAAAGTATTGTAGAATTGAATAAAACTTTGGAGATAAAAGGAATGATGGAAGAAACTTCAGAAATAGAAGGATTGATGGAAGAAATGTCAAAAATCATAGAAGCAACTATAAAAGAAACTCTTGAACTAATAAAGACAATAAGGAAAAAAGAAATGTAGTTAATGAACTTTGAGAAGAACTCAATGAGGCATTTGTAAAAGGATTAGACATCCCAAAAGAAAAGCTAGAAGATGATGAGACAAGAAGATCAAAGTAAATTATTGAATTTGATTCAATTAAGTTGAATTAAACTTGTTCACAACACCAACATTTGAAAACTTCATTTAGAGATCAAATCATGGGTAGTGAAGTTGGGAAAAGGTGTATCAAGATAATTTTAGATGGTACCTAAGCTCACTTGTAATTTGGAGCTTATTTAAACTAGTTATGAAGGAATTAAAAGTTACTATCATTATAGAGAAAGCCAATTCTATAACAAAAGATGAAAACTATTTTTTTGCAAAGAATTTCATGAAGTGAAGTATTGTGGAGCATTGTCATGATGAGAGAAAACTATAGTAGACCCTAGGTAGCATTTGAAGATCAAAAAAAAAAAATCTTGAGCTAATATTTTTTTCCATAATGTAATTGATAGTTTTTCATGTTTGCAAAGAATGAAATTATTGCAAGTTCAAGTTGAAGGAATAAAATGGAGAGAATACTTGATTATCACTTCATTACAATCACATTAGTAGCATGGAGCAATCAGAAGCAACTTGACAAGGTGATTTCAAAGCAAACCCTATTTTTGGAAAAAGGTATTTTATCATTCTCTATAGAATTTATTTGATTAAAGTTCATATTTGATAGAATCATGGATATGTCAGTAGTTCACAATGTTGAGAATAAGGAGAGACTAAAATTGAAGGTTTTTTCCTTGAAACCCATAGAAGGAAACCTTAACTCAACATTATCCATTACTTTGAACAATGTAGTGTATTTGGAAGATATAGGAAGTTATCTTACCAGTAAGTTTGAATCTATTGGGAATGAGTATATGAACAAGGATACAAAATTAGTATTTAATCATGATATGATTATAAACCCAATTTTGAACACTTGAAGGAACTAGACCAGTTCAAATATCATTTCTACTAAAAATTGGACATAGATAATATACTAAGTAGAATACATAATGGAAAACTATGGACACAAGATAGTGTAGTTGATATTTCAACCAACCTTATTAATGAGGTAACTGGTCTTTGCAAAGCAGTGTATAATGGAAAGGCCATAATGATAAGTGAAATTAAGCAAGATGATGTAAGATTCCTGAGTAGAATCATTGCCTACTCTATATGTACAAGTTCAAAGATTGATGAATTGTTAGTCAGATTCATCTATGCAGCCTACAAGTTATGTGTTGAGAAGGAACAAGTTAACCTTAGTGAAATTCTAAAAATACAACTTATTAACAACTTACAAAAGATCAAAAGGACTAAGAACATTGTGTTTAGATTTTAGTCATTGATGAATCACATATTCTTTCATATACTTAAGAGATTTCCATATTTTTTAGTCACAGAGATTATCACCAGTGAGATGTGTGCAATGGAAAAAATCATAGATGTATGTAGAAGACATCTAATAAATAGAATATCGGATAGTGGAAACTTGATAATGAAAACATTTTAGAATGAAATGAGAAAAAGATTTAGAATTGCACTTGCAATTGTGGATAGATTTAAAGAAGATATTTGTGTTATGGTTGATATAGATTTTACTTATATTCAAGTATCAGAACCTTGGGAAACATTTCCTAATCACTTAGGTTATGAATTAAGTGATGAAACAATAGATGGATATATTGACTTATTATTGAAATTAGAGAAAGAGCAAGTTGAATATAGATTTGGAACTTATGATGAGATTACATAGTTAGCTCATCAAGAATACTTGGAGAAGAAATCTCACAAGAAGGTTTAAACAATAAGGAAGAAAGATTTAATAGAGGCTAGTATGATTGAGAATGAGTCATAGGTAGTCAGATAGATGATGAAACGAGGTATATTAAATGTGCAACCTTTGTCAGTGTCTATTGTAGAGACATCTTTAGAGCACAAAATTCCTTATGTAGTATTATTAGATGTTCAGACAAGTGAGCCAAAGAGGAAATTTAGAGAGATTAGTGGAAGCTATGACCACAAACACTAAAAGGGTCAAGAAATAAGCCACTAGACTATGAAAAAGACAAAAGACATTGTTGACAATTATTGAGTCTAGTGAAGAAGAAGAACAAGAAGGTGAATAGGTAGAGAAGGTAACTACTTCTAAGTAGTTAGCAAGAAAAGCTCGACAACCCTCAAAGCCAAAGAAAGAGAAGATAAATTCAACTATTGCTAATGGAGGCAACTTTGTGCAGATGAACAAATTTAATGACTTGTATAATAATTTTGAAAATGATCAAATTGATATCTCTATTGTAAGATATATAATAGCCAATAATTTAAAACTTAAAGATATTGAAGGTACAATAAACTAGAAATTCTATGACAAACTCATTGAAAAGAAGGCACTAGCTCAAGAAGAGGACATAGAACTTCAAAAGTCTATGTTAAGAACAATATGCAAGGTTGATGATGAAGAAGAAGTCAATAGATTGTTAAACAATATAGCACCTTACTTGAGAAACAAGGTAAGACCATTTCTATTTATGGTGGGTGAGAAAGATAAGATAAAGAGTGAAACTATGGTAGCTATAAGTTAGATGATGACATAGTCCAAGGCAACATCTTCACTAGCATCTAGAACCTCATAAGCGTTAGTGAGTGGTGAGACAATATAGATAGATTAGACCAATGTTACATTTAACATTGATGATACTAACCCATTTGAGAGTTTCAAATAGAATGAACCTCATACCAAGGATATTAAATAATAATTGAGACAAACTGAAGAGGAGAAAAGGCTATTAGAAGAAGAGAAGAAGAAAATAGAAGAGGCCAAGAAGAAATTGCTTCAAGATGAGATGAAAAGAAAAGTAGAGGAATAAAAGAAAATATTAGATGAAGAAGAAATGAAAAAGAAAACAAAGGAAGATAAGAAGAAGAGATTAGAAGAGGAAGAAAAGAGAGAAAAAGAAAGAAAGGAAAGAGAAAAGAAAGAGGAAGAAGAAAGAAGAGTCAAAGAGGTAGCTAAAAAGAAACAAAGGGAATATGACACTAAAAATTCTAGTTCATCTACTTTTCATTCACTTACTAGCCTAACAAATGATGATGATGATCAAATTGGCTTGATCTCATCTTTGTCAAAGCTTATTTAGAAGAACAAGACAATGAAGAGCTTGTAGAGAACCTTGATGGAGGTTACTAACAGATTATGTAGTACTCTAGTGGTGCAACATATAGAGGTAGGTCCTGAATAGAGGGTAGAACCAATGCTAAAATCTTTTGATGAGGAATTCAAAAATTTGTTGAATGTTTCATAAATGAAGGCACAGATCTCACATGATGTTAACTTGTTTAGCACCATTTATTATAATATTGAGAATGATTTCATAAGTCCTTATACTTGTATCAAGGAACTGTGGAAGTGTTAATAGGATGGCAAGATATTGTACATCAAGTATAAAATATCTCACAAGTTGACTAAGGATATTGACAGTTAGATTGGAGGAAAGATGAGTCAGCTTGAGGCTCTATCTAGCTAGTTACAACATCCTACTAGTAAAATTGATGATTTTTGAGGACAAGTGGCTAGTATTCATAATGATATTAGGAAACTAGAACTTTAAAAGGAACAAATTTTGAAGATAGTATCAGATTTTAGAGAATCTATTGCTCTAAAAATATCTATTATTGAGAAACAATTGGAGGGATTTGTCAAGGCCAAGGACACTTATTCTAACTTTTTGCACTCCTATATTAATGCAGTTGAGATTGCATCATATGCTCTATGTGCAATTCTCACCTCTACCAAATTAGCCAAGGATATGTGGAAGAAAGGCATGAGAAATCTTAAGGAAAGTTTTGATGATTGCATGAAGATACTATCAGTTTAAGGAAAATGTTTACAAAGATTTTGACAGTAGATGGACAGATTTTGGACAGTTTTTGACATTTTAACTTTTGTCATTGATGTCAAAGGGGGAGAAGTACATAAGAAAATTGTAAATAAGGTAGAGAGAAGATAATATTATAAATTATGAAATCATATTGTAAGGGGTAGCATATGTAATATGGACAAGTTGTAATAGATGTAATGTTAATATGCTATTTATTTTAAGTTTTTGATACTTAGCCAATTTTCCCTATTTTGTTGCCATCAACGACAAGGGGGAGACTTTTGACAATTGGATAATGAAGATATATAATTCTTGTCATTTATGGCAACACATGATGTACATGCTTACAAGAAACCTTGGAAATAAAGATGATTAGCTTTTGGTACTCAAAAATTGTCTACGTATGAATTTGGTATACAACAGTGTATTATTTTGTATGTAACTTGTTACTAATGTCATATGATGACTAGAAAAGTTAAATGGAGATAGTATACATGTTGATGATGATGTGTAAAACCTTGGAAGTGAATATAGACTGTACAAAAAAGAGATATTTGTGTTTTAGCAATGTAACAAGACAACGAAATTAAAGTAAAGGAATCATTTTGTTTACAAAATAATTACTTGACCAATTAGGGCCGACATCCTAGATGTTTACTCTAAGTTGGAAACTTGTATTATAGTCTTAGCCAACCTAGCAGAAATTTTTGTAAAGGCATGGTATTTATACAAAGGAAATCTTGTGATGAAAGGTGTGGAAGTTGTGTTGAGCAATTATATGCAAACTTTTATGAAAATGATCATATGCAAAGTTTTGTAAAGCTATTTTTGTGATCCAAGATTGAACTCAAGATTAGGGATCAATCAAGAAAGAAGTTACAATATTTATATTCTAGAAGGCTGATTACTTGTTTGGACAGTGAGCTCTTCTTGTAATTGGAAGTGCATGTTTGGGCAGTGGGCTCATCTTGCATCTACAATACCACAACTCCTAACAAGGTTAGAACAACTCTTAATAGGGTTGGAATCTCCTACAAGGATTCAAATTCTCCTAATAGAGACTCTCTTTACTGAATTAATTAGTGTGAATATTTAGAAGGAACTTGGGCATCATTTGACTATTATAGGCTCTTACAATAAGAAAAGAGAAAAGGCACTAAATGTCCTTGGAGCAAATGAATACCTTTTCAGCAATGATGCTACCCAAAATCATTTTATTTATTTTTAACAAAAGAAACATACCTACAATTCTCTTTGAATGATGTAATTGAGGATCAAATATTATTGCCCTTATTTGCTAATGTGTTGCCTGTACAAGTTTTAAATTTTTTATTGACGGTAATTTTTAGTAAGACTATTATGCTAAATCACAAAGATCATGAAAATTTCTAATGACATAATTAGTAGTAGTTTTAGTCTTTTTTCATGCATATATTAAGGTGAAGTTTTACGTTGTAGCTTTCAGTTTTGTAGTGGAATAAGTAGTTAAGAGTCCAAGAATAAACGCATGATTTCACATGCATATCAAACTATTTTTATGTATAATAAACCATGTACAACATGTGTAGGAGTTGTTGGATAAAATTGTCTAATTGTGTGTTTTCTTTGATGTTACACAAATGTCATATCAGTTGTCTATTAGTGCTTACTTAGCTTACTTGGTCAGCAAGATAGTTTTCCTTGTCTACCAAACATTCCTAAAGATTACTCTGTGGAAATAGTGTTAACCAAGTTCTCATGGTTAGTGAAGGAAATTAGATAGAGTCACTATTCACTGAATTCACTTGGTTTCCAAAGGATTTTGCAAGTTTGCAATGTTAACCAAGCTTTTATTGGTTAACATAGGTTATCGTCTCTGAACCAATTTTTACCAAGCAGGGTCAGCCAATAAAGAAGATTTTTTTTTTGACATAAGAAGTTTAATAATTTTAAGTATTTTTTCTAGCTGACTATGGTAATGATTATTGGTTATTGTAATTTTTAATTGAGCCAACTTGACAATCTAGATGGTATAAATGAAAGGTCAAGTTGAATTTTTTCAAGTGTGTGTGAATGTGCTAATTGAATTAAGAAAGGAAGAGTAAGAGTGAACTTGAAGGATAAGCAGCTATCTTTGTGGAGTAGAAAAGTGTTATATGATCAAGAAGGATCAAGTATGAAGTAGAATAGAGATCTATAATGAGCAATTCATTTGCATAATAGTCAAGTTATTTCATTGTTACTTTCTTACCATTGTAACAGTGATCCAAAATCTCTTAATAGAGTTGGTTTAATAGTCAGTTGTAAATCCTCTAACAAGGTGACAATTCCATTGAATTGTTTTAAGACCTCTTGCAAGGCCACTCCTTATAGGGTGATTAAATCCTCTAACAAGGTCACACCTAATAGTGTGTTTAATAACCTTTAACCAGGTTGGATCCTAACAGGGCTCATTTCAAAAGAGTGAAAATAGTAACTAGTTACATTGGTGGTTTTTCCCATATTGAGTTTCCACATTAAATCCTAGTGTCTCATGTGTTCATTTTATTTCTCTTATGTTTACAAATTAATCACTATTAAAGTTTTAAGAATAGTTAAAAGTAAATCACACTCTACGTTTTCTAAGTTACAATATTTTATGTGTGTTTACCGAATAACAACAACAATTAGTTTTATCTAACATCTAAGGGATCTAGGATATATTTTAGTGGTAACTGATTTACCCCTCCCCTCTTAGTTACTCCTATATTTCCAAAAATTGGTATTAAAGCTTTTGGTGCTTGTAGGAAAGGTTTCAAGGACCTAAGCTAAAGGTCAGGATGTCTTACAAGAGAGAAATTCTAAAACATAATAGAGACAACTTTTCAGCATGGCAGGGACTCTTGAGACTTCATCTAGTTTCCATTAGTGCTTCAGGCTTGAAATACTTTGATGAAGAATACACAACTCTCATTGGTACACTATCTATTGGAGACATTGCTAAGAAAAAGAACCATAACACCATGATGATTGATATTGCATCTACTCTTAGCTATGATGAATTTGATGATATTAAGGACTACAAAACTACATTTGGTATGTGGAAAAAGCTAAAGGAAATATACGGTAGTGATGACAATATGAGGAGAGCCAAAGGAAAAAAGCCTTAGAGGATAGTTTGATTAGATGAGAATGAGAGAAGATCAAAATATTGCCAAATATGTAGAAAGAATCAAAGCCATTGTTAGTGAAATTAGAGCTTATGGAGGAGAAATCAAGGAAGAAACTATTGTAAGTAAAGTTCTTAGAACATTTCTTCCTATCTATGCAATCAGAGTATCTACTATTCAAGAAAAGAGGTGTGAGACAAATCACAAGGTAACTTTGGATACCTTACTAGGAAGATTGATAGCTTTTGAGCTAGAGAACTATGACAATTATGTTTCAGCTTAAAAAATATTGAATCTACATTTCAGGCAAAACTTTCACTTAAGGAGAAAGACAAGAAAATAAAGAACATTTATTCAGAAAGTGAAGAAGAACTAGAAGAAAGTTCTGATAGTGATCTTGAAGTTGTTGAAGCTTTACTTGCAAGGAAATATTCTAGAGGTAGAGGAAAATACAAAGGTAAAGTTCCCCTAATCTATTTTTCATGTGAAGAAATTGGTCATATTGCTGCCAGGTACCCAAACAAAGAAAGCAAGGATGAGAAGAAAAGTCACAAGTGCAATGACAAGAAGGATTTCAAAAATAAAAAATCATTCAAGGACAAAGGTAAGAAGACTTGTTTTATGGCTAAATATTTTGATAATAGTGAAGATGAGATAGTATACATTACTATGAAAGATGAATTTGATGAAGAAGAAGATAAGATGACACTTATCTCTCATGTTAGTAAAAATTACATATGGATCATAGATAGTGGATGTTCACATCATATGATTGGAGAAAAAACAAATTTTGAACACTTTGAAGACTATGATGGTGGTAGTGTAAGGTTTTGAAATAATGAACCCTATTGCATAAAAGGGAAAGGCCAAATCTCATTAACCAAAGAACTTGTATGTGACAATGCCTATTGGGTTGAAGGACTAAAGCATACTATATTGAGTGTGGCACTGCTAATCAACATTAGATTCAAGGTGAAATTCATGCATGACAAGGCAAGATTACTGGATGACAAAAGAAATCTAATTGGATCAAGAAAACAAACAAGAGGTAACCTATTTTATCTTGATTTTGGTGATTGATCATGTTTTATTGCTCAAATGGAAGAAAGTTGGTTATGGCACAAAATATTATGTCATGTAAACTTTAATAATATTGTCAAGATAAGAAATTTTTTAAAAGTAAGAGGTATTCCCAGTTTGAAGAAACTAGATGTTGGTTTATGCAAGAATTATCAGATTTGCAAAATGAGAAATACTAGTTTCAAGAGCAAAAACTAGTAGTCTAGAGATGTCTTAGAAATTGTCCATACTAACCTATGTGGACCCATTGGAATAGAAAGCTATAGCGGAGAAAAATTATTTATTCTTTTTGTTGATGACTATTCAAGAATGATGATTGTTATGTATCTTGGAGAAAAGTTAGAAGCATTTGAGAAATTCAAATGGTATCTAACAACAATAGAAAAAGGAAACAATGAAAAGATTGAAATGCTTAAGATCTAATAGAGGTGATGAATTCATCTCCAATGAATTCAATAACTTTTGCATTGAAAGAGGAATTAAAAGATAGGTATCAGCCCCTGGTACTCCTGAGAAAAATGGAATAGTTGAAAGAAGAAACAAATCTATCATGGATTGTGCAAGAACTCTAACGATTGAAAAGAACGTTGCTATCAAATACTAGAAGGAAGCTATCAGCACTATAGTTCATACTTTCAACTGAGTATAATTGAAGAAGGACTCATATAAAACTCCCTATGAATTATGGTATGGCTATAAACCTAATGTAAGCTACTTGAAAGCATTTGGAAGTAAATGTTATATCTTGAAAAAATCTAGAAAGGCAAGTTTGATATGAAAGGTGATGAAGGTATATTCTTAGAATATTCTTGTAGAAGCAAGGCATATAGATGTTTGAATTTGTTTACTCATAAAATCATAGAAAGCACACATGTGAGAATTGATGAGTTTGCAGAAAGGATTAAAGAAGAAAGAAAAAAGGAACCAAAAGATTACAAGAGATTTGTTTACCTTGAACTTGATACATTGCTAGACACTTCTATCAATAGGGAGACTTCAACTCTCAAGTCTTCCTTAGTTACTAAGTTGCAAGAACTTCAAACTGAGTAACAAGGACCTCAGTCACATTCTAAAGCTATTGAGCCAATGCCTATTAAGTTTGAGCAACTAGAGCCAGAAGTTGAAATTCAAAATGAATATACTAGAGTTCATTCAAAAGGAAAAGAACTTGTATTGGCTAAGTTTTTCAGAAAACATCATGCACCTAATCAGATTATTGAAGATAAATTAGAATGTACTATGACAAGAAGCAAGCTAAAAGATACATATTTAGTTGCTGATTTTGGACCTAGAAATGTTAAAGATGTATTGGAAAATGAAAGTTGGATTGAGGCTATGAATGAAGAAATAGAGAAAATATAGAAAAATAAAACTTGGACCCTTGTTCCTAGGCCTAAAGATAAATATGTAATTGGAACAAAATGGGTGTCCAAAAATAAGCCAAATGAAGATGGACAAGTATCAAGAAAAAAATAAAGATTTGTGTGTAAAAGATATTCTCAAGAAGAATAAATTGATTATGGTGAGACTTTTTCTCTTGTTGCAAGATTAGAAGGTGTTAGGACTCTACTTGCGTATGCTACTCATAGAGGATTCAAAGTATATTAGATGGATGTTAAATATACATTTCTCAATGGTATTCATGATGAAGAAGTCTACATTAAGCAACCAGAAGGTTTTGTTGATCCAAACAAAAGGGACATGGTCTGCAAATTACACAAAGCATTATATGGTCAGAAACGAGCTCCTAGAGCATGGTATGAAAGGTTGCACAACTACCTTATAAAAATTGATTTTTAGAGAACTAATGATAATAGTAGTTTGTACATCAAGGAAGGACTAGATAACAATATTGAATTGGAAGAAATATTTGTGGATGACACTCTTTAAAGGGAATGATGATCTATGCAAAGAATTTTTAGAAAAAAAGAAAAAAGAGTTTGAAATGTCCATGCTTAGTGAGATAAAATTCTTTGTTGAACTTTAGATATAGAAAACCAAGAATGGTATCTACATTACTTAGTCTAAGTGTATCAAAGAGATACTCAAGAAATTTGGAATGGAAGATTAAAAAACTAGTTGGAACCCCCATGTGTACTAGAACAAAGCTTACCAAAGATGATGATTCAAAAGAGGTAGATTAGATCTTATATAGATCAATGATTGGAAAATTATAGTATGTAGTTCATACAAGGTTGGATATTGCTTTGGCAGTTGGGATAGTGGCAAGATTTCTAGCTAAACCTAGAGAAAATCATATGATGGCAATCAAAAGAATTTTGAGATATTTCAAAGGTACTAAAGACTATGGCTTGTGGTAAAAACTTGGAGGAAACTTAGATCTAAAGGTATTCATTGATGTTTATTGGGCAGGAAATTTTGATGATAGAAAGAGTACAAGTGTTGGAGCATTCTTTTTTGGTAAAAGGTTGGTATCTTAGACAAGCAAAAAGCAAAACTGCACATCCTAATCTACAATAGAAGCATAATATGTTGTAGCAACAGTGAATTGTTCTAATATATTTTGGTTAAAAAATTTTTGGAAGGCATGAAATTTGAGATCAAAGAACCAATTATCATGTATTTTGATAATACTAGAGCAATTAACTTATTAAAGAAGCTAGTGATGCATTCCAAAACTAAGCACATTTCAATAAAATATCATTTTGTCAGAGAATTGGTGCAAGATAAAGAAATCAGATTGGAATATGTTCATACAAAAGAATATATTGTATATATATTCACCAAGCCATTACCTAAGGATGCATTCCTATATCTACAAGGTAAGCTATGGGTCATTCCCCTATCTGAAGCTCACTAGATAAAGTTTTAGTGATGCATCAATAGGAACCAAGTAGAAAATCAATTAGCTGATGTAGCATAAGAAAATATTTCTTATGAATTAGTACTCAAGGTACATTGATACTAATTTGGTATGTGTTGTCTTTGGCATGTGTTGTCAAAGAGGGAGAAGTTTACTGTTATATCTATCTAAAATTTGTTTTGAGAGAGAAATATAGTATCAAAGAAGTTATGTAATTCCTTCAGACAGAGAGATTACTACATCAAAAAAAAAGAAGTTTTTGTAAAAATCTAAGAGGGAGAAAACATTTTATTAGAGAAAGTCTCATTTTTCAAATTTCATTATGTTATGACATGTTGTGTTGCAATCAATGCCAAAGATGGTGATTTTTGGATACAATTGTCTAATTGTTTGTTGTCTTTGATGTTAGATAAATGTCATACTAGTTGTCAGTAAATTCTTAACAAGCTTACTTGGTCAACAAGATAGTTTTCCTTGTCTAGTAAGCATTCTTGAAGATTACTGTACAGAAATAGTGTTAATCAAGTTCTCATGGTTAGTGAAGGAAATTGGATAGAGTCAATATTCACCAAGTTCACTCAGTTGCCAAAGGACTTTGCAAGTTTGTAGTGTTAACCAAGCTTTTGTTGGTTAACACAAGTTATTGTCTCTGAACTAGTGTTTACCAAGTAGGGTCAGCCAATGAAGAATTTTTTTTGTTTTAAAATAAGAAGGTTAATTAATATAAGTATTTTTTCTAGCTGACTATGGTAATGATTATTGGTGAAAGAAGAGTAAGAGCAAACTTGAAGGATATGTAGGTATCCTTGTGAAGTAGAAAAGTGTAATACGATCAAGAAGGGTAAAGTATGAAGTAGAATAGAGATCTATAATCAGCAATTCAGTTGCATCACAATCAGGTCATTCCATTGTTACTTTCTTACCATTGTAACAGTGATCCAAAATCTCTTAATAGAGTTGGTTTAATAGCCTTTCGTAAATCCTCTAAAAAGGTGATAGTTCCATTAAATTTTTTAAAGACCTCTTGCAACGCCACTCCTTACAGGGTGATTAAATCCTCTAACAAGGTACAACCTAATAGTGTGTTTTCTAACCTCTAACAAGGTTGGTTCCTAACAGGGCTCACTTTAGTAGAGTGAAAATAGTAACTAGTTACATTGGTGGTTTTTCCCATATTGGGTTTTCATGTTAAATCCTAGTGTCTCATGTGTTCGCATGATTTCTCTTATGTTTGCAAATTAATCATTGCTAATGTTTTAAGATCAGTTAAAAGTAAATCACACTCTACATTTACCGAGTTACATCATTTTCTATGTGTTTACCAAATAATAGCAGCAATGAGTTTTATCTGACATCTAAGGGATCTGGGATATATTTTAGTGGTAACTGATCCACCCCTCCTCTCTCAATTACTCCTTCTATATTTCAAATAGGAGTTGCTAAGACTTTCTTGTTTCATTTAATTAATTTATGAATTTGATTTGCAATCTATGGTAGTAGGGGAAAAAAATGAAACTATGACTTGTATTTAGATTTTGTGTGGAGTTGATGAAGAGAGAAATATTTCACTTAATTAGAGATCACTGCATAAATTTTTTAATTTATTTTCTTTAAAATAGGGAATTTTATGTTACAAAAAGAGCATTAGTATTTCCATTTTGTGCACATAATATTGGAGTGTGAATTGTTTTATTTTTACTTCTCCCTTTCCTTTTAACAATTTCTTTGTGCTACTCTTTACTTTCTACAATTTTAATTCAATATTTTGTGTTCTTTTTTTATCACAAATTCCAACTTCACACTACAACTTTGGCAATTCTTTTTTGAATTGGTCATAGAAGTTAATTTTTTTATAGTGAAATATCTTTTTAACTTTTTTTTTTCTTTCTTTTATATTCTTTCAATCAGTATCTTCTCTATGTTTCTAAAATACTTAAGAGTTGTAGCATTTATTCTCATTGCTGGAAGAATAACTTTAGTGAAGAGTTGAATGTAAGGCATTGAAGAAGCAAGTTCTGCTTCTATATAAATATCATAATCATGAGCCTCATTCCCTTGTAGAATCCTCAACCACAATGGCACTACCTCTAAACTACAAAAAGGATGTTGAAGTGGTTTCGAACCTTGAAACACTCTTATAAGCAATGGAAAAGAAAATGAAAATGTGATACATGATAAATTGCACAACTTTTAGTCCTCCCAATATTTGGTCTATAAATTCTCAAAGACACTTGCAAGTGATTCCAATGTCATAGTGCCTATCGCAACACTTTCCTATATTCTATCCAATGATCCCATAATATCCTCTATGTTATCTAGTTGTTGTTTTTGTTATGTTGTCTCTTTCTAAAGCCGGTCCTTCTCCTAGTATATTTCCAAAAAATCTCTCTCATTTGATTACGGTGCATCTCAACTAGCTGCCCAACTGATATAATCACCCATCTATCTACATATTGTGGAAACTCTTGTTGTTTTATAGAATCTAGATAGATACTGATAGCTCCAAAGCCATAAACCTAAAGACCATCATGTTTGCATCCCACTTTTGAGAAAAATTGGATGTCATGTTCTTGTGCATATGTTTCTATCACTTTCTCAATAGCTTTCATTTCAAAATTCAAGTTTTCGAGATTGGTCAATATCCTACATAAAAATAATGTAGACTAGGATAAATGGGTAGAGTTCACAAGAAATTTTACAAAAACATATCATACTAGATATCTTTTAGAATGAAACAAACTATAAGTGGTCAATTAAATTGATCTCTTTGTTGATTATCTAGTTTGATTATAAATTCCTTTAGATTTGTCATCAAATTAGGTACAATAAAATGAATAATTAGTTGTTCCTAGCTAGTACGATCAAATATAGTTTTCCATTGTGATAAAATTACATATGTAGAAGTATGTATATATGTATATATGCATATATGTATGTATATATATGTATGCACATATATACAAATATATACATATGTATATTATATATACTTACACATATGTGTGTTTCTATGTATGTATGTATGTATGTATGTATACAAAGAGATCTTGTGGATTGTGGATTATGGATTATAAAAAAATACACAACATTAATAATTCCCCATTTGTTTTGATTGGTTATGGAGAGCTACATGGAAAAGAGGGTAGAGATCTCTTAACAAAAGTGGAGAGCTATGAATAGTGGTAGAGATCAGTGGAGATCTAGGATTTTGTTACCATTCACTTTTGGTCATTGCATTTCATTTTCATGCCCTTTTGATATCTATATATCTACATCTCATTATCATTCCCTTGTGATCTCTATATATTTATGTATGTCTATACATATAGATATACATACATATGAATATTTATGTGTGTATACAAACATATACACACATATATGTGTGTGTGTTTCTATGTATGTATGTATATATATACAGAGTAATATTTTT
Source organism: Cupressus sempervirens (assembly GCA_028749045.1). Classification (NCBI taxonomy): domain Eukaryota; kingdom Viridiplantae; phylum Streptophyta; class Pinopsida; order Cupressales; family Cupressaceae; genus Cupressus; species Cupressus sempervirens. The sequence continues at coordinate 691,838,678 of CM053793.1, forward strand.
AAGGTTCTTATTGATCTAGCTACATAATATTCTATAATTCAAATTATTAAACAATAAAACTCACTCAACATGTAGCATGGATACAGATGCAATGGAGACACCTATTGGTAAGTAGATTCCTCTTTTTCTCTATCATTTTTCATGTATTTATTTGACTTGAACTATTATTTCTTGGGGTAAATTTTATAATATTGGATTCATTTTATGTAGGAGGTGATGAGGGCATTCCTGGATGTACCCATGTTAGATGTACAAGAACACTAAAGAATTGTGATGGATTTCTAGTGAGAAATGAAGATGGACTTACCTTGAGTGTAGCCCAAATTCTAGGTACTTTAAAGATTGATCCTTTCTAAAATATTTTAGATGTTTAATGAAGATTTTTGATGTTAGGGTTTGGTGGGAGGGGGGAATGAGCTTCCACCTTCATGTGGTTGGCCTTGATTAGTAGATAATATTAAACTATTCTTGAAAGCAAGTGAACGTCAAGATTAACCTATGATTGTATGACAATTAACTATGTGAATCTCTTGGTTTTAGGCAATGTAGAAGGAGGCCATAGTTCAATATATAATGTCAATTCATTTGCATATGACATCAAGTGGAGTTGAAAAAATGCAACGGGTTTTCATTTTTGTTAGAGGTCTTTAATTAGGTATTTTAAGTTATCATGAATATTGTAAGTTTGAATCTAATAGGAAAGTATAATATCTTTAGCATGCAAGAAAATCAAGGCTTTCTATGTGCTTGCTTTCTTTTCCATAGTAGCTAGAGTTCTAACATTCACGATGGTCTATAATTTTTTTAAAATAATAGATCTATTATATAAATGTAAATGTCGTGTAGTATTTAGCTCCTCCTATTGTCCATGCATATAGAATGTAGCTACACATGCATTCTCAATTTAGAATCTAATAAGTAGGATGGGTACCTACAACTTGATAGATGATTCCTCTATGGGGAGATGGTGTTATTGGTATAACTATGTAGTTTGGACCCTCTATGGCCTTTTGTCTTTGCAATATGGAGATGTGGAGATACATTTAAGGATGACTTAAAAAATAAATGGTTAAGTGTATAAATTTTCTAGAGCTTATGTCAATTATTTTAATCTAAAACCTATGTCATCTTTTTTTAATTATGGTAGTTTTCTAACATTAGATTTTTTTTCTCTAGTGCTTGCTAATTGTGACAAATGGATTGTGCTTACTCGCTGGAATGCAAACAAGTTTACTAGGATTGCATCAAAATATGAAGTGAGGTATGTATTTTTTGGTACTTTTCTAATCTATATAGATGATGGTCATCAACTTTTTGAAATATTGGATGAGTTAGCTTTTTTTTTAAATTAATAGAATTAGGCATGTGAATTTTATTATCACATTCTCATTATAATGTTTTATGCTGAGAAAAATGATTATTCACAAAGATTAATAATTTTGCATATTTATTTTTTATGGTTTCAAATATACAAATCATTTATCCCAACATCTTGATTTTGCAATCTAGTTTCTTCAAATTTCACTTAATAATTTTAGCTTTTTCCTTAAGAATGATCATCCATGGGCTATCCATTGTAGATAATGAAACTACTCCTTTTTATGTTTTCAGCCTCCTAATGAATTTACTATTTTTATCCAAGCCATAACCTTATCAATGAACTCTTAAAACACGCTAAAAATTAATTATATTCTCTATTATGGACATAGAAATCTCTATAATTTTATGCAAGCCATAACCAAATCATGCTTGACTAGTTCTAACTTAAATTTGATCCTTGAGAATCTTTTATCCTCAATTAGTCTATTTCTTTTTAATTTTGAACTAATTACATTTTTTGATATTGACCACAAGGCACACTTACAAACTTTTTGTTTCAATAACAAATAGTGTTACTTATATTTTTGTTGTAAAGATCTAAATTCAATCAATTTTATAGGTCTAGGAATAGCACTCCTTGGTTTAAATGCTACTCAAAACAAAGCTATCAAAATAACATCGCTAATGATGACACTTAGTTTGAGTTCATTCAGCCATGTTGGTTTTCTTCTAAATATGCACGTAGGTCTCATCTTGATTGATATACCAATGTCTTCATTTTCAAACATATTACAATTGGTCTTTATAGCTTACTAAAGTATATTATTCTATCATTGATTCAGATTTCCTTCATTTCAATTCAGTGTGTGTCAATAGCTTAAAGAAACTTGAATAATTATATCATGATTTTCTCTACTTAGAAAAATCACTTTCTGAATATTTGGATTCTTCTTTATTTGTTGTATAATTAGGAAATAGCACCACAATATGTAGGAGTTCTTTATGGTATGATGGTTGATTTCTTTTTTTATCCTCAAGTTTCAAGGCAATGGATTGATTTCTTATTAATTGGATTCATTCATGAAAACAATCTTATTCTTCATATCTATACTAGGCAGGTATCACAAATTGAATTGGGACATTTGTAACCATTGTGAGCACAATTGGAACATGATATTTTATTTAGTGATTAGGTTCATTCTAGAATTTCTTGACACTTGCTATCATTTTGTAGTTTATTTCAACCATCTTTTGGAATATGTATGCCACTAGGGAAAAGGTATTTGACTGATTTGAGAAGGATATAGATTTTCATTGACAACCACATATTTTTACTTTACTTCCATCTACACTAAATACCAATATGGTAATAGGCTAGCAAGAAGACATGCCCACATCTATCCAAATTAACTTCTATTTGGGTATCCTAAAATAATGGTTTAACATCAAAAGACCCAAGCTTCATCATATGATTTTACTATGAAGCATTCTAATAAGTGTGTATTCACATATTTGTAGGCCCTAAGAGTAATTATATTTGATCTCGTTGGTGCAAATACATACTTTACTATTTACACTTACTTAAGTTTACTTAGGTTAATGCATTATTTAATTATTTTGCATTATTTTATTATTTTTATTTGTGAGACACTTAGGAGTTTGCACACCTTTTTGAGTTTTCATGTAGACAACACAAGAGTACACAACTCTATTTTAGCACATGGTGTCTACAACACTGATTTGCATGTCACACCCTTGTAGGCTTATCCTCACATCATTGCACTTACTTTCGTGCTTAATGGAGGATAACCCATATCTGGTGGACATGTGCTTAGTTGTATGACTTATCATGATGCTGATTACGAGGAATTCTAGATGTATCTCAGAGGCCTTTATATTTAGGCAATCCTAGTGTACTCTAATGAACCAGTTATTGAATACATTGTTATTCTGATCATACTTTCTCTCTCTCTTTGGTCTACTGTGTGCTTTTGTTTGAGTTCTTAGTTCCTGGGTCAATTTTTCCCTTAGGAAAATTCTTACATGGTATCAGAGCAACTTGGAGATTTTCTTATCACAAGCCGTTCGAGACCTCTTGCTTGCTTCACCACCTTAGCCTGAATCTAGAGTGCTGCAGAAATTGGGAGTGTCTAGCACTAGATTTGACCTTGCCATTGCATGTAGAATGTTGAACCAATGAAAATCAACTATAAACTCGGCTATCTTGGCCCAAATTCAATCATGAGGCAAACCTTTTTTGCAAATCAAAACCCGAGGCCCCGATTTGTGGTATGGGTATGGTCATTTTTCACAACTTCAATTAATTAATTTTCAGATCTGTCATTTATTTCTTTGAATTTTTTTCAAATTTTTAGAAATTATTTTTTCCCTTTTGGGCCCGAAAAAGAAATTTTTTTAGTAGACCCGTGCAATGACACCCCGAATCTGTCATTTGGTCTATTTGGTGGAATTTTTTGGATTTATTCATTGCAAGTTTATTGTTATTTGTGACCCATTTATCAAATTTGGGATATATAATCTGTGACATAACCCTACAAAATCCAGCGAATACCCACCTACCATTGGCATATCAATTTCTGGGTGTCCACGACCCACCAGCGGACCACATTTCATTTGTGGTATTGGAGGCTTGCATCTTTTATTGAGTGCTTAAAGCGCTTTCCCACTGCATGTGGGACTAATTCCCAAGTGCAATTAAAAACTTGAGATCCGACGTGCTCAGATCTTTCAACGATGCAATTTACTCCTCCTACCCATGACTGATCTTTGGCCACTATGATTGATCTCTAGTAATTGATGAACATCTTTTCAGGGTGACTGACTTTTGGCATCTGTGTTCGTGTCTCCTGCTCACTGTAGACATTCCCAGCGAGGGTTTGTTATTCACGACAAGCATTTTTTTAAAACCTTCGTAACCTGCTCCTATTTTTTGTGGACAGTAGATATTTCCTAACAATGGTATCATGTTTCTACGCAGTGACAGGTGGACACACATATGCTACAACAGACCCTCCATGTGGTCGAATTCGGATTGCTATAAATAAACAAGAGTCTGCCATGTGACAAATTTTCACTTGCCCATTTTGCCACATCATCATCTGTATGTTTTGTATAGTATGGATAACTGACTCACCTACCACATCAGCATTGGGTGCCATTTTTTGCTGACATCATCAATTCCTAAGGTTAAATTTGACACCCATCTGAACATCAAAACCTAGGCATTTTATAATTGCATTGATGGCCATTTGACCATCAAATTTAGACTCGCAGTTTCTCTTCCAGACCCCTCTCTAGATTGCTTTTTAGTTTGGCAGCCTGACTTCACGAGCCCATAACTCGGACATCCAGACTCCGATTTAGGTGCAAATTTTTTTTAATTAGGTAGAATTTCTTGAATTTTTTAGTGGTGGTGTTTTTTTCTAGTTTTGACTCATGGATTTTGCTGAAATTGCACTTTTTGGCATTTGTACCTACATAATCTTGCATTTTGCAACTTCAGAAGCTCCGTACGGGCACATCTAGTCACCTTTTCAGGTTCTATTTTTCTTGAAAGTGTGTATTTTTTTGTCTACTTTCCAAATCTAAAGTCAAATTCTAAGGTTGTATGGACCAATTTCTCACTTTAAGAATTAGGCCTTCTTTGGCATTGTAAAGCTTTGATTCTTTTCAGAATTGATGTAAAACTAAGCTACAGTGCTTAAGTGATAGATTTCAGCCTCATAAGGCAGTTGTAAAAGAAAAATTAGAAAGTCCACTTTGTTCATTTTGGCAAGTGGCCCATTGTAAATGCACTACTTATAAAGTGCCAACAACATCTCTTTTGGGGGGGTCTTTTGATTGAGTGAAAAGGGGAGGTGTGTACTGTGTTTCTTGTGTCTCTATTTTGTGCTCTTTCATTTCTACATCATGGGTTTTAAATGTCCTCCTCTAACTTCACGCAACTATTCTACATGGAAAGATATTGCATGGAGTAGATTAATGGAAATAGGATATAGTCTATATGTTGATGGTATAATTACCAAACCTACTAATGCTAAAGAACTCATTGAATGGAAAAGACAAGACCAATAGAATTTAGGTGTAATTAGGAGTTGTGTACATGGGGGTATTCTCTTTCACATTAAAAATTGTTTAGAATCTAAGGAAGCTTGGGATAAACTTGAATAGTTGTATGGTAAAGTGGATGAAGAAAAGGGATTTCAGATTGAGGATGATCTACTTCTCTTAGATCCTAAGAATTATGACACAATTTAGGATTACATCATTAAAGTAAATGAGTATAGGGGACTTCTAAAAGATTGTGAAAATCCCATGAAGGATGACAGGTTGATTCATCACATCTTAAAGAAGCTACCTTATGAGTATGCCAACTTTGTTTCAAGTTTTAATACTCACAGGTTAACCATGGGATCTACTTACTAGAAACCTTCCTTTGATGGATTTGCAGACATGTTGATTGTTGAACAATCTCACTTGGTGGATTTTGTACTTCTCAAGTCATCTAAGACCAAAGCCTTGGTGGCTAGTGATGCTCACAAATCTAGTCAAGGGGGAAAAAGCAACAACAACAAGAAGCAATGGAAGCGGAAAACACAATCTAAGACACAACAATCCTCCTCTCAACAAGGCAGTTCTTCAAACAAGAAGGGAAGTAATGAAAAGAAGGACAAACTCTTTTGTGCATACTGCAAAAAGCCAAATCATGAAAAGCATCATTGCAAGACAAAAAGAATAGATGAGTTAGAAAACCTACTCAAGAAGAACAAGATTCAAGTGCCAGGTACTTCCAAGGATTCTACTCCTACCTCTTCAAAAGATAAAGGTCAAGCACTTATGGAAAACACAAATTCTTCTTCAAAATGGATACTTGACTCAGGTACCTCCTACCACATGGGTTCTTCAAAGGAAGAATTTTCTTCATTGAAGCAGTCAAAGGTACCACACATCTTCGTGGGAGATGATGCTAAGATGGAAGTTGAAGGGAAAGGACATGTAGAAATGGAAGATGGGGAATTTAAAGATGTTCTCTATGTTCCAAATCTAAGCTCCAATCTACTATCAGTTTACCAAATTACTCACCTTGGAGATGGTCATAAGGTTGAGTTCCTTCTAGATTCAGTGATGGTGAGAAGTCTTAGAGATGATTCATTGGTAGCAATGGGGAAAGTCAATCATGAAAAAAGGTTATACTCCTTCTCCCACTTTGTGCCTAAGAGTCCTTCCCAAGCCTTGTTAACTCACTCTAATTCACAAATCAACTTATGGCATGAGCGGTTTGGTCACCTTGACTTTTGCTCTTTTTAGCAACTTTTCTCAAAACACATGGTCAAAGGTCTACCTAATATTAGCTTTTCTAAGGGAGAATGTTCATCTTGTTTAGTGGATATGAATCTCAAGGAGAAGTATGATAAAGGGAAGTCTTCTCAAGCTCTAGTTGTTCTTTAGCTAGTTTACATGGTATTAGCAGGACCCTTTGCAGTGACTTCAGTCAGCCAAGGATGCTACATACTCACATTTGTTGATGAATTTTTGAGATTCACTTGGGTTTCCTCCTTTATCATAAGAATGAAGTAGTTCATAAGCTTCAAGACTTCAAGACTCGCGTTGAACACAAATCAAGGAAAGTCATCGGGGTACTAAGGATGGACAATGAGAACAGATATGTTGACAAAAGACTTAAGAACTTTTGTAGAATTGAGGGGATTGATCTTCAGAACTCACCAGCATTCAGTTTGCATAAGATAGATGTTGTAGCTATGAGGATTAGGACTCTCAAGACCATGGAAAGTTGCATGAATAAGGCCAAGTCTCTCAATCCTACCTTAGAAGTTGAAGCCATTAGCAGTGCTACTCATGTACTTAACAGGTCTCCTCATCTAGCCTTAGATGGAAAGACTCCTTTTGAGGCATGGTGTAGTAGAAAACTAGTTGTGAGTCACCTTAGAGTCTTTAGTTGTCCAGCATGGGCAAACCTTTCTTCTAGGAGTTGCAAGGCATCAACACCTAGGCCTTGTAACTTTATCGATTATGAAGACAATGTGAAGGCTTATAGACTAATGGATCCAGAGACTCATGAAATTTTTGTGGAGAAGGATGTTCACTTTGAGGAAATTTCTCCTAGCTTGTCCTCTACTCCTCTCTGCACATCATACACAATGGAAATTGATAGTGACACCAACGATAGTGCTTCAACAGTTTCAAACATGTGGGGTTCTATCGATAGTTGCAGTGAGAGGTCACATCAGTCTAGTCCACGTGCTTATATTGCTATAGTGAAAGGTCCAACATAGCATGATACATCTCATCTTCCAACTCTAGCTTCACTTGACTTAGGAGACAGAATTGAGGACTTACATCTTCTTATTGATGATGATTCTTCTATAGTTGTTGTGAGGGCTTACTCTGACCCTCATGTCCATTCTCTACATGATCAATCTACACAGGTTGGCATGATTCTGGATCCTTATGAACAAAAATTAGTGGAGGTCTCTTTGTCAATTGAGGAGATGGATGGTTCAGTGGAACAGGTTCAATAGATATCCTTTCTCAATTTTCATTCATTCTTTTTAGCATAGTTGTAAGGGGTGAACTTCAGCATCAGTATAGGGATAATTGAGCAGGTTTTAGGACCACCATACATCTTCAGGACTTTACCTTTACCTTTGTTTCTTCCTAAGGGGAGGAACACCTTTCTACATTCATGGACCAGCTTCTTCATTGGAGTGGCTTTCACTTGTTGGAATTCTTCTTTTGGGGGGGGGAGCCTATTCTATCTCTCTTCCTTCTTTCATTCTCTTATGTATATACTAGATGTATGTCGTAATGGGGGGGGGGGGGTCCTAATTACTCCATCCATCGATGCATCCTTACTTATCTCTCTTTTTGGGGGAGGGTTTTTCCCATGAGGTTTTCCCTCTTTCCTCGCTTTATGGGAGATTTTCATTTTTATTATGTACATGGGTACCTAACATGGCCTAGTAGCCAAGACCCATTCTACATCTTCATCCTAGTTCATAAGCTTAAGGGGGGGTGTTGGTGTAAATATGTACTTTACTATTTACACTTACTTAAGTTTACTTAGGTTAATGCATTATTTTGTTAATTTTATTTGTGAGACAATTAGGAGTTTGCACACCTTTTTGATTTGTCATGTAGACAACATAGGAGTATGCAACTCTATTTTAGCACATGGTGTCTAGAACACTGATTTGCATGTCACACCCTTGTAGGCTTATCCTCACATCACCGCACTTACTTTTGTGCTTAATGGAGGATAACCCATATCTGGTGGACATGTGCTTGGTTGTATGACTTATCATGATGTTGATTATGAGGCATTCTAGATGTATCTTAGAGGCCTTTATATTTAGGCACTCCTAGGGCACTCTAATGAGGCATTCTAGATGTATCAAAGTGGTGTAAAATAAGAAGAATGTCATTCATGTACATATGATATGTGATCAAAATATAATTATTTATATTTACCTATGTATCAATTCCAAATGTGGCATTGAGGAAGTCATATGTCATCATCCTAGTATCTTCATCTAGTCTCCTATAAGTGTCAAATGTGCATAAAGATCCACATGATGTGCACAAGTCACCACTAGTATGAGGGAGTTTATCCACAACCAAAAGAGAGACACAATGAATGAGGCTATGAGTCAAAGCTCTAATAGTGCCTAGAGTGTCAGTCTCTACATGTTCCTTCATAATAGAAGGAATAGTAATATGCTCCACTTGCATCTTGACAATATGCTCTCTAAAAACATTAGTGTCATAGAGTTCCCTTGGCCTATCAAATGATGATCCCCCACCTCCACCATGAGAAGGAATAATATCAAAATAATTGGAGATCTCCCCAAGTACAAACTTACATACAATTTTCTCATGAAATACCTTGGAACCTCATGATTGTTACAAGGAGGGGTATCAAAAACCATTCACCATATATCCAAAAAGTTATTTTTAATACATTCATGAATGCACCAATGGATGGAAAACCTTTTAGTTGTAGTTATCAATGCAGTTTGTTTTCCAGAATTTTTTTTAAAAGCACATATGTCATTTTTGGTTATCTTCTTTTTTTTACATCTTCATAGGAAAATTTATCAACATAATAGTTTTTTTGTTCTTTTCTTTTATTAAGCCATATGTTCAACTGACCACTAATTGATGTGACCTAATCCACAATGGCCTCAAGGGATTGTGCCAAAAATGCCCTACTAGGATTGTTATAAAGTGAACCCTTTAACCTCCTAACAATTGTTTCTAACTTTATTTTTCCCCCTTTAAATTTCATTTAACAATTTTTTTTGGGTTCTTGGAGGAGATATTTTGATTGGTGGAGGTTGTGGGAGTGGTTGGTCTTCATTTTGAGGGTTTTTGGGTTGATCTTGTGGAGGGGCTGGTGGATTAGGTGTTGGATTCTCTACACTACCTGACAAGTAAACAAATATTATTATTAAAAAACTAAAAAAACCCCAATAAATTTTTTTAAATCATTAAAATACACAAAATGTAATAAAAGCAAGTGTTAAAATTCATAATTCTTTGGGTGGTTTGGGATTTTTGACATTATTGTGCCATATCTGATGCAAATTTGGGTTTAAAATGGGCAATGATAGGGTGCACACACTCCTTGTTTTTTGTAAGAGAAAGAAAACACAAAGCCATGGAGAGAAATATGGAATGGGTCTTGGTTTTTTTTATTAGAAAACTTTTCAATAGCTCAATCATGATACTCAATTAATTAATATTAAATAGCACAAGAGTGCTACCTATTCAATGAGCCTTAGGATCATGCCACAAGTACAATAGTGTGATATCATACTATACCTTACATTAGAAAAAATGTGGCATTTTTTTGGTCCACAACTTTGTGCACTTACCCTACACATCATGAATTCAAATATGTAGATGCAGGTTGATAAGTCTTGAGAAACATTATAAGTCACTTAAGTCCTTACTAAAAAATTATATCATTTCACTAAGCAAGTGTTGATTTGGATTTAAAAAATCTGGAAATAATTAATTTAGCTTAAAAGTGATGATTTTTTACTTTGTGTGTCTTGGGGACACCTAGGTACATAATGCATGAAAGAATTCTTGATGCTCGGTGAGTGAAATGAAATGTCCCCAAGATTTTATCTTTCCAACAAACCTACTAAAGATGATAGAATGGTCCTACGATGAATGGATTAAATGATACTCCATTTAGAAACTTTCCATTATGCAAGATTGCAAGACTTTATGTCAATTAAAATGTGTTTTCCAAAGCAAAACTATGAGGACCATCAAAACATGGAGCTACACACATTGATACCTTAGGAACACCTTAATTATGCACTTTTCAAAAATTCAATAACCTTCACAAGGTCCAAGATATTTCCCTTCAAAAATTGATGTTTGGTTCAACTTAGTGCATCTTGGGGACACTATCATGCCCCAAAAAAAAATGGGGGGGAAATCACACAACAATTTAATTTTTTTAAGAACTATGGTTAAATAATATAACATGGTCATAAAAGATATTAGATGATTAACTATAATGGAATTAATTGTTTGAGTAGTTTAAAATTTTGATAACCCTACTTTGAAGATAGATATAAGTTCGACATTGATATATAAAAAAGAGAGGTGAAAACTCAATTTGAAACATAACATAGGAGAGATAGTTTGGTGAGCTTAATGTTTCTTCGACAATCAACTAATGAATTCAAGCGACTAATCCCATTTAATTAAAGTACTAACCCCTTCAATTGTTTTAATGATTCTTTAATTTATCACCTTCTAAGGAAGACACTAGATTATCACAACACTGAATCAATACGTTTAAACTAACATGCTGACTGAATGACATCTATCTTTTAATTACATATTCTTTTTTTAGCTACAATTTAACTATGAACAATATACTACCAACCTTATGATGAATTAATTAACTAGTCCCTTCTATTAACTTAATAACTTGATCGACATTAAAAATTTAGTCATTTAACATTAAGATGAGTTGAAACTCTAGAAAATCAATTAAATTCAACTATTGAATGCATACTATCTACATATTAAGTCTTTAATCCAAAATCTAAACTAACCTTAATATACACATACAGTGGAGGTAAACTTTATTTTCAAATGTACTATCTACATTTTATTTTATAATTCTCTCCAACATACTTATAACATTCAAATTTATTAATCTATTGATTACAATTAAAATTGAAGACCAGAATCTATTCCAATTAAGTCTATAAGTGAAACTAAACTTTATTCAACTATTACAAATTTAAGTCCAGTATTAAAATACTAATATTAAGATTTATCTAACCAACTCACAATAATATAAAACTAAATAATAATACAGAATAAGATTCAACTATAGGGTAAGTGCACCAAGTTGTGGTGCCAAAAGGGGGGTATAAGTGGACACCTTTTTCCTAAAATCAGCAATTTCTAGACTTCAACAAGAATTTGAAGATAGTTACGCTCAAAATTTTAAGATATGACAAAAATAAAAGTCATAGTCATCTGAATCTAGTTTCTAAACTACTAATTTTTTTTCAAAATGGTTTAGTTTTAGGTCCTCAAAAAAGGGTGCCACAAAAAGTGGTACTGTTTATTCCAGAAAAACATAACATAGTACTAATTTCTAATAATATAAAATGACTACTGATCTCAAAATTAAATAAATCTATTACTAATTTAAATTACAACTAAGTCTAAACTATCTTAAACTTAAAATCATCATAATACTAAACTAAACTAACAACCTTTAACCAAAACTAAACTTACTAACTTAAAGCGTACAAGGTTTCTAATGTTCTTTTTAATTATTAACATTCCTAGTAGCTAACCACTAAACTAGAACAAAAATCCTACTTAATATACTAACTACCCCAAGAATATTGTGACTCTATTATCTAAACACCTCATAAAAGATCATCCCTAAATTTATATCTCTAACCATTCATTAATACTAACTATGCACTATTCTTAACACTATATACTACTCTTCCCCCTTACCTAAACACCTATCCACCTCAATCCATGTTCTAACTAACCCCGTTGACTTCCTTTCACGCAAAATTTATCCCATCATGGTTTTAGATTAAACATTTTGTTATAAAGTCTCTTACCTAGTTCCAAGCTCGTGCCCCATTCAAGATGGGACCTTCACCCAAGGTTGGTGACTTAGGAGGCAGGGGGACAAGATGTTTCCTAACCTATGTCAGGCTTAGATAGTGCTAAATGCGCTTGAAAAACTTGGGAGGCATGGGAGGGGATGATGGGGAGGTGGGTCCCCCATCCTCCCTCTTCCCATACAAGGCATTTTTTTTAAAAACCTGCATCATCTTGGTCGCCTAGCTTTTTAATAGGCAGCAACATGTTTTTTTGTTAATTATTTTATTGTTAAATGTCCCATCTATATGCTGGGTCGACCTTCACTTAGGGAATTCATCATTAATTCTTTTTGACTCTTGATTTGAATGATAGTGATTTGTACCTTAGGTGCTTACTTTAGGTTATTCTATTATGTTATCTCTTACTTGTAAATTAGTTATTCTATTATTTTATTTAGAAGATACTACAGTATATTCTCTAATTATTATATTGGTCTGTATTAGTAGATATTATTTCCACTTCTTCCATATAAAATCTAGAGATTAATTTGTGTGTCTACAGCAAGCTTTATGTTTTATACCTTATAAATTATATATCCTCTATTTGTTTCTCTCTACTACCATAGTCTAAGGCATCATGATATCTATTGCAATGATACATTAGAGAATCCTAAATTATGTTTGATAATCTAAATTGATGATCTTTTTGCTCCATTTGGCCAATATCCTCAACATCAACAACACATAAGGAGTCATGATAGAATTCTTATATGAAAGAGATCTGACTATTCTCATCCATGGATTTAGAAAATTGGAGATGCCTTATGTATATAGCTCACAAATTTTCAAGTATCTTAACATTCAGAATAATATTCATAACATGACCATGAGCCAATTAAAAATTTATTATCTTAGCAATTCATTCTCTACAATGAAAAATTAACTCTTCACCTCTATACACTTGTATTCAAAACATTGCAAATAACATTACCATTACATTGAATTTCTCCTCCATGATACTCCTATATTACACAAAGGTGGTAAACTCAACATATCAATTAAATCTAATGGAAATGCTTTTAACTACACTAGATTTCTCATAACCTTTCCATTTGATAGTTAAACTAAGTCATTAACATCCTCTAACAATGCATATGGAAAATCTGAAATCACACAAGAGCAATACAAGGAGATTTTCATAATCTTTTTCTTTCTCTATTATTCATCCTAGTTCAAGGCTCCATCAGGAAAGAACCAATAAGAAAACTTGATGTCTTTGCCAATACATCAAAATTCAAATATATTTTACATAAAATTACAATTCAAATGAAATCTCTTCAAAATCCTTCACAAGTTCCTTCTTCCAATACCTTCAAAGCTTCAAGGAAATACAAGGAGAAGACAAAAACTGACCTAGGGTGAAATATCACAACATCAAGAACAAATCAAGCATACACCCCAACCCGGTTTTACACAATAGATCCAAACATAGGACCTGACTAGGGGGGAGGTGGATTTTCTCAATGGGAGATGTCAATCACCATACCATAACATAACCCTTTTGGGGATAAAACTTCAAGAAATTTCATTCTTCTACAAGGCCCTTTCGGGGCTATTTTCACAAGAATTTTCATTCCTTTCCATATTCAAGAATTCACAATATCAACCAAGGTATGTGATGACAAGTAGGGGCCCATACACCCTGCCCTCTTTCCCTCCTCTCACCATGAGAGGAGACTCTACAAGATTGAGGTCCAACTAAGGCCCTTCCCCTGTACATGGCCACTTTTTCTCTATCCAAGGGTGAGTAATGGCAAAACAATCCCCATGAAATTCCCTCAAAACAAAAAACATCAAGCAAGCATGAGAATAACATCAAAAGAGAACAAGTCAAGATCCCTCCCAATCAACCCCAACACACAAGAAAGCAATACAAAAACAACACAATGCCTTATGCATGATTCAAGCAAGATTCAAGCATGAACAAATGAAGCAAAAAATTCAAGGAAGTGAAGAAATTCTACCTTCACCAAAAGAGTTATGAAAAATATGGTAGCTTGAGAAGAGCTTTTCCTTTTCTTCCTTCAATCTTTCGATTTTCTCTGAATCTAGAGATTAGGTAACAACCCCAAAACTACTCCAAAATCCTCTAAGCATGATCCTTAACTCAACTAGACTTCAAGCAAACTCAAGATGGAGTTTAAGTCACCAACACATGGAGGAGACAATCAATTTTTGCAATCAACCAAAAGTAGGCTTTTTGAGTGTCCTAAAAGTCAAACAAGGAGGTTAAGGGGGTGGAAAGTACTCCCCACCCATACACTTACCCCTAGGGCATTTAAATTTAATGTTTTTAAGCCTTAAAGACTTGATATGAACCAAACAAAAGCTAGAAATTTTTTAAGACCAATTAACAACCTTCAAAGAAGACAATACAAAGATAGCACAAATTAACAAGGGGTTTTAGTTCTGTCTTTCCATTAGGTTTCTTGGCTACATATCCTACACACTCATTGCATACATCAGTAGGTTCAAGAAATCACATGCATTATGTAATTTACATATTATAAAAATCATATAAATTAAAACATCCATTTTTTCTAATAATCAATTATTTATCTAATTCTATTCATATTTTTGACTGTTAAAATTGCATAATCAAAATGTTAGTTTTGCATTCATTTACTTCATCATCACAAATATCTAAAAGTAAAGCATCACACAACATAAATAGCATAATAATATTCAGTGCATCAAATAATGTTCTGACATATCGAGTCATGAGTATCAAAATCATAATGTATCATCGATGCTAGGATGGATCGGGGTGAGGCCTCATAGACACCTAGGTATGGAATGAACATGATGCAGGAGCATCCAGAGGTATAAGGGCAATCCTATGTCAAGCAAAAAAATGTACTTAGAATTAGTTTTTGTTTCATGTGTTTTCATTTTTGGACACCCATTTGGGTCAAATAAAGGTTCCAACTCTCACAGTTCCACTATCAATGTGCTAGTAAATTCCAAAAAAATAGGAGTATGTAATTGGGCCATCATTTTGGTAAACTAGAAGGTGTGAATTGGCCAGATGAATGTAATTGTGATTTAGAGAATTCTAGAAAAAGAATCAGGTCAAAAGGCCCCACGATTTGAAAGTTATTGCAGTTTTTTGTGTTTTGGAGACCTCTTAAGAATGCTTCAAAGTCAGGTTAGGGGCATTAAATGACCTCAAAAAGGGCCAAAAAATTGGGGAAAAGAAAAGCTCATACATAGGTCTATAGAGCATTTTGAGAGCTTTCCAAAAATGTAAACGGTTTGTCAATCGGAGCTACAGTTCAAAAGTTATGCCTCCCAGAAGTTCGATTACCGTTTTTGGATTCTTCTAGATTTGCACCGACTTCTAACGCAGATTTTGGAGCCTTCTATTTGGTCGGTGGATGCCTACTAGCACTTTCTAGAATGTATTCCTAGTCCTTAACCCTCCGAGGTCTATTTAAGGAGATTCCTGGCATCGTAGAAGCAGTTCGGAGTGGAGTTTGAGAGGAGGTACTAAAGGGAGAAATTATCTCCACATTTATGCTATTGTAAGCTCTTAGGGCATGTTTTGAAGTTTATTTTCTCTGTACTAAATGTACCAGCTTATTTTTTAGTTAATACAATTTCCCTTTTTCTATTGTGTCCATTATGTTCTTGGGTTGTGTCCCCATCAAGTGGTATCAGAGCCAGTTTTCCTGAGTGCGTACACAGAGTGCCAACTATGAGGCAGTTTGCACCAGGACTGTGTGGTTGTGGGTTCGAGTTAGAAGATGCCTCCATGAAGAGAGCATGGTGGAAGGACCAGAGCTATTAATCCTAAGGAGGTTAGAGCTCTCCAAAGGCAGGTACAAGCATTGCAAGAGGAGCTTCGTAGAGGAGAAAATGTTGCTGCAGGTGACGATAGTGAAGATGACAATGAAGAAGAAGAAATGGGACCAGAAGGGGAATTTGACATGGAAGTTCTGAATCATGCAGAGGAAAGGCTTTTTAGGGCCATTACTAAGTTTGGGAAAAGATCCACAATTGAAGTGGGTGTATTTTCAGGAAATCTGAAACCAGATGAGTTGATCGATTGGATTAATGAACTAGAAGAATACTTTGAGTATGAGGATATCAGGGACCCAGATAGGGTTAAGTTTGAAAAAGCCATGCCAAAATCTAGTGGAAAGAGGTTTAATTGGAAAGAAATAGAATAGGAAAGGAGAAGATCACAAGATGGGATCGCATTGTGGACAAATTAAAGAAGCAATTCATTCCTGTGGACTACGAGCTTGATTTGTTTAAGAAGATGCATGGGTTAAAGCAAGTAGGAAGATCAGTCCAAGAATACATAGAGGAATTTTATCAACTCTTGATTAGAGTAGGGTATGTAGAAGCAAATAAGGAGAAGGTTGCTCATTATATCAATGGGTTGTGACCTAGCATCTACGAGCAATTAAGTCTGGTAAGAATGACCAGCATTGAAGAGGCATACCAATTTGCCTTATGAGTTGAAGAGAAGTTGAATAAAAGGTTTGAACAAAGACAAAGAGGGCATGGTCAAGGAGGAAGGGGAAGCGATAGATCATCTCGAGGCCACAGTGAAACCCAAAAGAAAAATGAAGATGTGGGTACTAGTAGGAACCAGAGGAATGAGGGTTTCAACCGCTCCCATGATCAAGACTTTGGAAATAAGACAGGAAGAGGTAGAGGACATGGAAAAGGAAGAGGAGGCTTCTGTGGTACTTGTTTCCATTGCAATGAAGAAGGTCATCATGCCTTTGAATGCCCTCAATGACAAGGAAGGACAGATAGGAGAGCTAAGGGCCAAGCTAGGGTTGCTCATGTGGATGAAGATGCACAATCATGACATTTAGAGGATACAGAAAGAGGAGAGACCTTGGTAAATGAAAGAGTCCTACTAAGTGGTGAGATTGAACTAGGACAATGAAGGATTTTATTCTATACTAGATGCAAGTGTGAGGATAAATGTTGTGACGTGATCATTGATGGTGGTAGCACTGATAACTTAGTATCAGAAGAGATGGTCTCTAAGCTGAAGCTCAAGAGGGAGAAACATCCCCACCCCTATCGGATTGCTTGGGTAAAAGATGATCATAAGGTCCTGGTAAGTGAACAATGTTTAATGAAATTCAAAATTGGGAGTTACCATGATGAAGTTCTCTATGATGTTATTATGATGGATGTTTGCCATCTATTGTTGGGTAGAGCATGGCAGTTTGATAGACATGCAGTACATGATGGACATGCAAACACATAATCTCTGATAAAGGATGGAGTTCACCAAAAATTGAAGCCCATGAAAAAGGAAGGTGAAAAGGTATGTAGCAGTGCTAGGATTTGTCTTATTGATGAAAGGAAGTTTTTAGATGGCATGAAACATCAGCATATGTGCTATGCTTTAATTCCTAGGAAAGATAAAGAAGGTAGTAGTGAAATACCACTTGAAGTCTTAGATTTACTAGGGGAGTTTGGAGATATTATCTCTGATAATGTTCCAGATGGATTTCCACTAGTAAGGAAAATCGGTCATCAGATAGATCTGATTTCAGGAGCTAGTTTTCCTAACAAGGCTGCTCACAGGATGACTCCTACTGAAACAAAGGAGCTGAATAGACAGGTTCAAGAGCTGTTGAGGAAGGGCTTGATTCGAGAGAGCCTGAGTCCATGTGTAGTACCTATAGTACTCACACCAAATAAGGATGGAGAGTGGAGGATGTGTACAAATTCTCAAGCTATAAATAGGATAACCATCAAGTATCGATTTCCTTTGCCAAGGATGGATGATCTTATGGACTGCTTGAGTCGAGCTCAGTACTTCACAAAGATAGATCTCAAGAGTGGCTATCATCAGATATGGATTCAACAAGGAGATGAGTGGAAAATAGCCTTCAAGAACAAGGAGGGTCTTTATGAGTGGTTACTCATGCCCTTTGGATTGACGAACACCCCAAGCACCTTCATGCGGCTAATGAATGAGGTACTTAAGAAGTTCTTGGGAAAAAATTTTATTGTCTATTTGGATGATATTTTAATTTTCAGCAAGACTTTGGAAGAACATTTACTGCATATTCATAGTATCCTTGAAAGGCTAAGGGAAGAGAAACTATTAATTAATCTAAAGAAGTGTATCTTTGCAAAAAGGGAGTTAGTCTATTTGGGGTTTGTTATATCACCTGAAGGTCTCAAAATGGATCCAAAGAAGGTAAAAGCCATCTTGGAATGGCCTATTCCAAGGTCTACTACTGAGGTAAGATCATTTCATGGTCTGGTTAGTTTTTACAGGAAGTTTATTAAGAATTTCAGTGGCATATGTGCACCCCTAACTGATAAAATAAGAGGGTAAAAGCATAAACCTGTGTCACCTTTTATAAAGAAACATGATATTAGAATGTGATAGTTCAACATTAATGACAAAAAAAATGGTATTTGTGTTTAAAATATGAAGATGATGTAAACTGATGAAATGTGTAGAATTTTATGCCTATAATTTTTATAAATTTTTTTACTAAGAATTTATTCATTTTATTTTATTTTGAAGTCCCTTTTTTAACTTAAAAAAATATAGGATGTAGTTCTTGTCAAATAAGTATGTGCAAATCATCTTTTTTTGTTCTGATTTGAAAATATTTTATAGATGACATGTATAGCTAGTGAACAAAAAAAGGAATAATTATTTTTGATGTATATTTTCTTTGTTATAAGTACTTAGGTTCGACCTTGTCAGAATCCAACAATTTTTTCCTTCCATCAAAACTTCCCTATCAAATCTATACCATCTTGAAAAAAAATTACATATTCATGAAGATGATTCTCTCCTCTAGTGATAAATATAATTTTTTTTTTTTTGATATGATTTACTGTTTTTTTTCATTTTTTGAGAGAGCATCTTCTGAAATGTTGAAATATCGACTTATAATATTTTGAGATTCTAACATACTATAACTAATCAAAACACTCAAAATTTTATATAATGATGATATTGAATCTAAGATCTATAAAAGGGTATTTTTAGTTTTTGAAAAAAAAGAGTTTTAATAGAGAAATGAGATTTGACCAAAATAGGTTTTTGTATCACAAACGGTGACACAGATCTGTGCTTTTACCCAAGAGGGGATAGAAAAGAGTTCAAATAGACTACAGTAGTTTTGAGAAGTTTTGAATTGCTGAAGAAGAAGGTAACAGAACAACCTATGTTGGCACTTCCAAATTTTAGAAAGGTTTTCTAGGTGGATTGTGATGCTAGTGGCAGTGCTATTGGGGTTGTATTAAGCCAAGAAGGTAAGCCTATTACATATTTTAGTGAAAAATTGAATGATGTAAAGAAGAAGTATTATGTTTATGATCAAGAATTCTATGCAATAGTTCAGGCCTTAAAGAAATGGAGGCATTATTTATTGCCAAAGGAATTTGTTTTGTATACTGATCATCAGGCATTAAAGTACATAAATAGCCAAGGTAAATTGAATCAAAGGCATATGAAGTGGGTAGAGTTCTTGCAGAGTTATACATTTGTGTTGAAGCATAGAAGTGGAAAATCTAACAGGGTTGCAGATGCACTAAGTAAGAGATAGTTGTTGCTTACAGTAATGCAAGTTGAAGTAGTTGGGTTTGATGAACTCAAGAATTTGTACCCCAAGGATCCTGATTTTGCTAAAGCATGGAAAGCTTGTAAAGAACCTATTGCTGTAGATAGAACCAAGTGGTTAGACTATTTGATTCAGGATGGCATGTTGTTTAAAGGTAGTCAATTGTGCATTCCAAGGAGTTCCATGAGGGAAAATCTGATTAAGGAGAAACATAGTGGAGGGATGGCAGGACATTTTGGTCGAGATAAGACCATTGCCATTCTTAGAGAACATTATTTTTGTCCTCAAATTTCATAGGATGTGAAGAAGTTTGTACAGAGTTGCTAGGTTTGTCAAGTTGCCAAGGGGTTTAGTCACAATACTGGCCTATATCAGCCATTGCCTATTCCATCAAGGCCATGGGAGGACATAAGTATGGATTTTGTTCTTGGATTGCCAAGGACACAAAGGGGTAATGACTCAGTATTTGTGGTGGTTGATAGGTTATCCAAAATGGCACATTTCATTCCATGCCACAAAACTCATGATGTTGTCCATTTTGCACACTTGTTTTTCAAAGAGGTGGTAAGACTACATGGATTTCCAAGGAGTATAGTTTCTGACAGAGATACTAAATTTGTGGGGTATTTCTGGAGGACATTGTGGAAAAAGTTGAGAATAGACTTGAAATTCAGTTCCACGCATCACCCACAAATTGACGGCCAAACAGAAGTGGTAAACAGAAGTCTGGGCAATTTGTTGAGATGTTTAGTTAGGGATAAGCCCAAGGGATGGGATTTGATTCTACCACAAGCATAGTTTGCTTATAATAACTCTATAAATAGGAGTACTGGAAAATCACCATTCCAAATTGTATATGGGAATAGCCCAAGGACTGCACCAGAATTGAGGAAGATAGAGCAAGGGGAGAGGACAAGTGCTGAAGTGAAAGAATTTGCTGAACATATCAAGCATCTTCATGAGGAGATTCAGGCACACATTACCAAGATGAATCAAGAGTATAAAGCTACGGCTGATCAAAGGAGAAGACATAAGGAATTCCAAGTAGGGGATCTAGTCATGATGCACTTATGAAAAGAAAGATTTCCTACCAGTACTTACAAAAAGCTGAAAATGAAGAAATTTGGCCCCTACAAAATTTTGAAGAAACATGACTCAGGAGATGCATATGAGGTGGAGCTGCCAGATGGTATTCACATTTCTCCTAGTTTCAACATTGCAGATTTAATAGAGTATCATGATGATGGTGCAGATGAGGAGCTGGTGTTAGAGCCATGTCCGATTCTTGCTTCTAAGAAGGAGGACATAGAAGACATTCTAGATCATTGTGTGGGTAGGAGTACCAAAAATAGGCAATATGAAGAGTATTTGGTCAAATGGAAAGGACGATCGATCGATGACTCAACTTGGATTTCAGCAGCTGAGATTTCCCATTTGGGATTTCCTCTACCATTCATAAAGTGACAGGGTCACTTTTCAGTCTACCCTAGGTGTCTGATGCAGGAGCATCCAGAGGTATAAGGGCAATCCTGTGTCACCCAAAAAAATGTACTTAGACTTAGTTTTTGTTTCATGTGTTTTCATTTTTGGACACCCATTTGGGTCAAATAAAGGTTCCAACTCTCACAATTCCACTATCAGTGTGCTAGTAAATCCTAAAAAAATAGGAGTATATAATTGGGCCAGCATTTTGGTAAACTAGAAGGCGTGAATTGGCTAGATGAATGTAGTTGTGATTTAGAGCATTCAAAAAAAGAATCAGGTCAAAAGGCCCCACGGTTTGAAAGTTATTGCAATTTTTTGGGTTTTGGAGACCTCCTAAGAATGCTTCAAAGTCAAGTTAGGGGCATTAAATGACCTCAAAAAGGGCCAAAAATGGAGTATGAGAAAAGCTCGTTCATAGGGCTATAGAGAACATTGAGAGCTTTCCAAAAATGTAAACGGTTTGTCAATCGGAGCTACGGTTCAAAAGTTATGCCTCTCGAAAGTTTGGTTACCATTTTTGGATTCTTCTAGATTTGCGCCGACTTCTAACGCAGCTTCTGGAGCCTTCTATTTGGTCAGTGGATTCCTACCAGCACTTTCTAGAATGTATTCCTAGTCCTTAACCCTCTGGGGTCTATTTAAGGAGATTCTTGGCATTATAGAAGGCAGTTCGAAGTGGAGTTTGAGAGGAGGTATTGAAGGGAGAAATTATCTCCACATTTATGCTATTGTAAGCCCTTAGGGCATGTTTTGAAGTTTATTTTCTCTGTACTGAATGTACTAGCTTATTTTTTAGTTAATATAATTTCCCTTTTTCTATTTTGTCCATTCTATTCTTGGGTTGTGTCCCCATCAGAACAAAATTGTTCTCAATACTTGGTGTATGAAATGAGATGTCCCTTATAATTTTTCAACAAATAGACCTAATGAGGCTAATAGAATGGTCCCATGATGAATGGATTGAAAGATGCTCCATTTAGAACCTTTTTATTGAGCAAGATTGTGAGCTTTTGCATTAACTAAAATGTGTTTACCAAAACCAAACTGTGTGAACCATAAAAAAAATTGAGAAATACACAATTAGACCTTGAGAATACCTTACTTATGCACTTTGTAGAACTTTGATAATCATCATGAGGTCCAAGATATCTCCCTTCAAAAATTGTAGTTTAGGTTGACTTAGTGCATCCTAGGGACACCTAGGTACAAAGTGCATAAAAGAATTCTTGATGCTCATAGAGAGAAACAAGATGTACCTAGCATTTACCCAACCAACTAGAGCTAATGGAGCTAATGGAATGGTCCCATGACAAATGGATGTAGAGATACTCCATTTAACAACTTTCTATTGAGCAAGATTGCAAAATTTTGTGTCAACTAAAATGTGTTCACCAAAACAAAACTATATGGACCATTAAAAAATGGAGCTACACACATTTAGACCTTGGAAAAACCTTACTTGCACACTTCATGGAACTTTGATAACCATTATGAGGTCCAAGATATCACCCTTCAAAAATTATTATTTGGTTTAACTTAGTTCATCTTGGAGACACCTAGATACAACATATATGAAAGGATTCCTAATGCTTGGTAAGTGAAATTAGATATTACCTAGCTTTTACCTAACCAATCATATATAACAAATATGATGCAATGGTCCCATGATGAATGGATTGAAAGATGCTCCATTTAGAAACTTTACCCTACATAAGATTGTAAGATTTTGCATCAACATGCTGTTGGAAATGATTGAAAAAGATCATGAGGGAGATTGTTGGAAATGATTGAAGAGATTATACATAAAAATTAATGGAACTGGTAAAGAATGTTCTCAATCATTTTTTTTTCATTGATGTCAAACTTGCTACTTGTAGGAATGACAATTGCTTTAGTGATCCAAATACTATCAATTGGTTGATTGACAAGGAGGAGGGAATCACTAAGATGTAACTAGAGTACCTAGAGAAAGGTTGAAGTTATGATGTTGTAATGAAATACAAGGATCAGCTAAGCCATTGATGAAAATTTTTATTGATGACATACTCTAAGACACAGAGAGTGGGCACACTGAAACATATCAAAGATGTAAGGGTTTATCTATGTTATTTGTGACAGCCTAACTAAGTTCATAAGAGAATGTTGAGCAAGCTAGTTACTGCCAAATAGATTCTTAGTTGAAGCCGAGCAAGTTCACTTTTAGAGTGTGCCGAGTAAATATTAAGTGCTGAATAGAAAAAAAGTGCCAAAAAAAAAACAAGTGCTGAATAAATATCAAATACCGAACAAAAAACAAGTGCCGAGCAAATATCAAGTGCCAAGAAGAACACAAGTGCCAAGTAAACATCAAGTGCCGAGCATGAAACAAGTGTCGAGTAAAGATATAAATGCTAAGCAGGATACAAGTGCCGAGTAACATAGAACAAGTTGAGTATCAGTAAACCAATAATGCCGAGTTGCTACATTATTTTTAAATCAAAGATTCACTAGATCTGAGTTGACAAGGTTGTTACCTAGAAGTTTGTAAACTAGATAGAAGATAAGAGTGATGAGCTGGTGGCACAGAACACCATGTAAAAAGGTTTTTAGCAAATACAACTGGATGCTAGACAAAGTTTCTAGATGAAGAAGAAATATGGGGTAGACACATTGTATCCTACCTAATCCATTGAAACACTAAAATTGGAGAGGGAGAATTGAGTGGGAAAGATATTTTAGATTTCTATTTAAGAAGTCATAAGGTCACAAAGTAGTAGAGTGGTGGTGAGAAAGTATGAAAGCATGAGTTGCTGAAGAAAAGTGCTAAGGAGAAGGAGAGCAAAGAATACTTTGTTTCACTGGATGACCATAGATATGATTGCATTGGTATGATGAGTAAAGAAGACTCAAGGAAACAAAGCTTGAGAGGAAGAAAAGCTAACAGAACTAAAGTGATTAAAAGCCAAGAAAAGGATTGAACTGAAGTGTGATCTATAATCTGCAAGTTATGTTGTAAGTTGAATCAGATCAAAGCCATTTTTGTTACTTTCTAGCAATTGTAACAGTTAAGATAAAACCTATGGACTTAGGTTGGTTTAATAGCCATGTTGTAAATCCTTTAATAGGGTGACATTCCAAGTGAATGTTCCAAAGTCCTTTAACCAGGCCCATTCCTAACAGTTTGGTGAAATCCTCTAACAAGGTCACATTTAACAATGTGTTGTAGCCTTTAACAGAGAAAACCATCAGAAGTGGTTAAAATCAATTACGCAATTATTTTGTGGGTATCATCCCCACCCCAGTTTTACCTTCTTATTCCTAGAGGGTTTCTGGGTTATCAAATTCTTAGTGTTATGGTGTGATGCATGTTTACTTTTCTTAGTTGTTTCAATATTTAAATTGCATGCATGATAAGTTCCGTAATGCACCATTAAGGATTTTTAGAGAAAAGAGAAAAAGTTTTATTATGGCATTTGGACCTTGAATAACTGATTCACCCCCCCTCTTAGTTATTCTAAAGAATTATAACACATGCTTGCTAAAACCAAACCACGTGGACCATCAAAAAATGGAGTTGCATGCACTTAGACCTTGGGAGGACCTTGCACACTTCACATAACTTTGATAAATGTCATAAGGTCCAAGATATCACCCTCAAAAATTCTTTTTTTGGTTTGACTTAGTACACATTGGGGACATCTAGGTACATAATACACAAAAGAATTCTTGATTCTCAATGAGAAAAACAAGATGTCCCCTAGGATTTACCGAGCTAACTATACCTAATAGAGCTAAAAAATGGTTCTATGATGAATAGATTGAAAGATGCTCCATTTGGAAAATTTATGGAGTGCAAGATTGCAAAATTTTGCATCAACTAAAACATGTTCAGCAAAACCAAATCACATGAACCATTAAAAACTGGAGCTACATATAGTTAGACCATGGGAAGAAATTACTTACATACTTCACAAAACTTTGATAACTATCATGAGGTCCAAGATATCATCCTTCAAAAAAAAATATTTGGTTTGGCATAGTGCATCTTAGGGACACCTATGTATAGAATCTGTGAAAGAATTCCTTATGCTCAAAAATAAAATGAGACATCCCTTAGCACTTACTTGACCAACAAGACCTATCGAAGCTGAGGGAATGGTCCCACAATGAATGGATTGAAAGATGCTCCCTTTTTTGCTACCAAATATTACAATTTTTTGTATCAATTGAGAAAAACAAACCATTTAGACCATCATAAAAAGTAGCTACACACGGTTATACTTTGGAAACACCTTAATTTCACACTTTATGGAGATTTGATAACCATCACAAGGTCCAAGATATCGCCCTTCAAAAATTGTTGTTTGGTTTGTCTTATCTCTTAGACACCTATGTATGGAATATGCAAAAGAATCCCTAATGATCAATGATAAAAATGAGATATCCCCTAGTGTTTACCCAACCAACTGAACCTAACAGAGAAGATAAAACGGTCCCCCAACAAATGGATTAAAAGATGATCCATTTAGCAACTTTTTGATGTATAAGAATACAAGACTTTTTCTTCTTGCAACTATTTGATCTTTAAAATATTTTAAAAGAAAAAGTTTTGAGAAAAATTATAACCATTTGTAGACATTATTCTAATAATTCCTCTTTTATTTTCCCTTATTATGCTGATTGGTTCCATTTTCTAAGGATTTTCAATACACTAGTATTGCGTTTTTTCATAATAGCTTGACCTATTCCTTGAATGGTTGTTTGAAAATAAATGAATGGAGATATTCTAATATGTATCATTATATATTCCTTCAATTAGGATGATAATACAATAATTTACAAGGTTTTGGGGCTTGGTGACAAGTTTTGCATGTACTTAATTTATATTTTTGTTGCTTGTCCTAGTAGGTAAAAATTTGGAATTAATGACAAAATCAACACTTGGCAACCTAAAACCTCTTCAATTACCTTATTTGATGCACATCTACTAAACCAAACCATTTTTATCATTGAGTGAAGATCATTAGGTATTTTTCCATATTGGAGCCATAAGGAATATCTTCCTATCAATGCAATGAATGTGTTTCAAAAAAAATCTCAATTGAATGCCTATCAAAAAATCACAATAACATTCATCTCTATGTATTAATGATATGAATGTTTATTTACATCTTATCTTTGTTTAAGGCACTAGTAGGAAATACGTAAAGAGATAAAACCTCTAGTCTTGTCAAAAATATTGTATGAAATTTATAAACATTGTTAATCACATAATTTTGTAATCATCTAATTTAATGAACCTTCTAGATCTTCTCTACCCTTTATTATCTCAATTATTTCCTTGTGGTCATATTTGATCAAGTAGAAATTTGACATAATGACAAGGATTGAATAATAAAGATTCTTCTTCTCTATTTACTAATCCTTAAATAACCACAAGTTATAGTTCTTCATACCATATTATCTAAGAAATATACCAATTACCACCACTACACCTATAAGGTATTCTAAACCTTCACCATTTGTAAATGAGTGATCCAATTTCTATTTTTCCTACACACAATGAGATAAATAATAAATTTATCCATTTTTTATTGCCTTCAAGTGTAAGCATGAAAAACAGATGACCTACAATTATTAAAGCATGAAGTGCTAATTAAATTTATCAAATAGTTAGCTAAAAGTAACAAAGTTATAAATTAAATTTACATTAATATATATTACACCAGATTAGACAAGCAGTCAAATTCAATCAATGATTCCATCTCTACGATTTATAGTGCTCATGGTGAATGATAAGTGTCAATTGGAATCAAAACTTGTAATTACCACTCATCCATTCATTTAGTCAACTCACATTCATCCCAATATTCATTTTTTCATGATGAAAAAAAGTTAGCCATTTTTTTATGTGTGGATATGCCATAATCTTGTATTAGAGCTTCTAAATGCATGTATCCACTCAATATTATTAGTGTACAATTATCCTTATATGGTTCGATTTTATTATTATCTATCAACCAAAAAATCTTCAAACAATAGACCCACCTTCCTTACCATGACCCATTGTAGTGTTACACCAATCGATGATATATTTTTCATATTACAATGTTTCTATGCCTTTATACTTTAATTCTTCACAAGTTAAGGATCTTTTGATACATGTGCATCAACCATTGTTCTCTTCCTTTCTATGACCAAACTTTGTAAAATTCCATATATACTGGATACTAGTTAACCTATCCATCCTGCTCAACCAATAAGATATTTATGCATTCTTGAATTGAGATGCACAATTTTCAGACCAAATGACATGTTGTTGATGTAATATGCCCATGTTAGCTAAATTGTCATAAAATAGTTGAAAGCAGCCATGTATAGACTTTCTAGAATGTGATTGATCAAAACTAATGTAAAATTGGTACTCCCTCAATATCTTCTTGTCCTCCTCTATACTTGTAAGTGAATGGATGAGTTTTATATGAACAAATATGGAAACCTATTGAGAAGTATAATACTTTAATTGCACCTCATTTTGTGGTTGTAATGTGTTGTTCTTTGTGAAGTCCACAAATGAAACAATGGTTACCAATGTAAGTGTATCCTTGCATAACCTGAATTGTAAATTCAACCATCACACCCTATGTGTATGCCTTGTATACTCATTAATAAATATTTCACAAAATATATTCATGAACTCATAGAATAGAATATTTTCAATCAATAAATCACATCTTTTACCATATTTCCTATCTTTTAGAGCATACGTCATGGTCTTATATTTTCCAAAATCTACTATTTTATTTCCAATTGCATGTGTAATATAAATATGTTAAAAATTTGATAAATGTTGCCAACAACCACAAATCAAGAATATACCATTCAAGCATGACAACTTGTAAAATAATTATCTATCAATCTTTCACATATGATGGTAGAAATGAATTATCTTGAAGATATAGGTGGCTCATTTATATTACACTCTTGCATTAAAAAGTTAGAATGCATTAAAAACATTAAAATGGTTAGAAAATTCAATATGAACCCTACAAAAACAAGTTGTGCATGTGTGATTTATCTTCACATAAAAAGGTTTACCCATTTCAAAATATCTTTGACTAATTATAATTTGAGGATACATACCAATAAATTTTTTAAAGAATTCTGTGTTGGTTGAATCCAAAAAATGTTCCACATGTGGATCATGGTTTTTACAAACAATCCTCCTTCTTATCACATCTCTTTGATTAGGAAAAGACATGCTTTATTCTTCCTAACATCTTCAATCAATGGTTTTAAAGCTTTAGTAATTTCTCTATCTTTCCATCATAGTTTACCACTAAATCTCCATAACTCTTTTTCGTTGTCTCTTCCACTCTTTCTCTCCTTTTGATGGCTTTCATTAGAGTATCTCTACCTATTTTCATTATTTTTCTTATGCTTCTAATGGGTCGATCTTGTTGGAGTTCTTATTGGCAAGGAACACACTAGGTTTCTTTAAACATATTCCCACAGTGCATAAGACAAAGACCATGCCTAAGGAATAGCTAAAACCTATATTTAGTTGGGTTTATCTTAGCTCTAGACCAACTTTAGTAGAATCACTAAGACTCCCTTCACTTTAGGCTCTCCATGGCCAAGGTGGGAAAATCTTAGGGATTGATATGAATACTTCTATGATATTCTTCTCTTCAAAACTATCCCTTATAGTAGAAAGTGGTCAATGTTCTTCTATGGTTCACCAATAACTTCCTTATCATAGTAGATAACTATAATGAAGAAGTATTGTAAACAAGCAATGGCTAGCAGATTTAGTTCTTCATTACTTAAAATGGTAAATTTATTCTCTAAATTTTGTGCATTCAACAACTATATGAATCATCAACTTACAACTTAAAGTTAATGACTAGTGTGTTATCCATTATTATGTAGAGTCAAAATCAACAACTTAAACCTATTTAATTAACTTGTAATTAAAGCTGTCGATAGTGATATCTAAGTTTCATTCTTACCATATCCTTCTAATGAAACCTAACCATATCACTCATAGAAAAAAATAACTTAATTCTTTGAATTAATAGCAATCAATAAGAGATACAACATTCATTCAAATTGAATTGAACTAAAAGAAACTTGTTCATTTCAATCTCAAGATCATAGATATATAAGGAAGGAGAAAAAACTCAGAGACACAAATTTATAGGATTTCCTTTTTGTATCAATTTCCCTTTGAAAAATGAATATAATACTAATAAAAACTCAAAGTATAACTCAAAACTTGAAAATTTATACTTGGTATTGACTGTATTCTTAGGTATACAAAACTAATTACATTCATATATTTGCCAAGACTTGGATGGGCTATAAAAAGGCATAAAACATGAAAATTTTATAGACTACTAACCACTACTCCACATCTTGGGAATCCTTATATAGAGGATTGCAACAAGCTTCAGATGGAAGGGAAAGTGCTAAAAACTATCCAGTCAAAAACAAAAGGAAAAAAACCTTTGAGGGATTTCATTAATACAATCTTTGTAGTTGGAAAGTAGAGAGGAAAGTGGGTGCACAAAGTAGATGACATTTATGGCAAGAGTGTTTAACTATTTTTTCCTTCCCCAACTCCTCATGTCTTCTTGTAGTAGCCTCCTTGTTGTCTCTATCTAATCATCCTCCTAGGATGGTAGAGCTTTAATATCTACTATTAATTCCCATATGACCATATCTGAGTCTATCTTAGGCCAAGTAGCATCTCTATCTACGTTTGAATCCTCTATTAATTTATTCTACTTAGAATTAGCAGTAGCCTTTACATCTCCTGAGACTTTTTTCAATTTTGACTCTATCCTAAAGAGAAAATCAATTAGATCATAGACAACACTTATATCTATCTCATTATTACAATAGGCTGAAAATTTTGGATGTCTCAAAATATTGTCAAATGAAGAAGATCATTCTTTCTATTCCTTAAAATTTCCATTACTATCTATAATACCACGAATAAAATTTGGCATCTCTATAGAAATTATTTTCATTTTCCCTTTGTTCAATTGCAACTTCCTTGTGAAAAACCCATGCAACTCCCTTACCTTATTTATCATTTTTCTAGTATTAATGATTACCATCTTGGTAAATCCTTTTTCTAGGTTGGTAGACGGACCAAATTATCAAAAAATTTAGCATAGGGCCCTCGAGTTGTGAATAGAGGGGATAAAAGGTCTAATGTCTCTGAGCACTTGTATTCAACTCCTTACAGGCTAATGTAACTATAGTGCATAATTTCTGAAAGACTTTGCAGGGGACCAATTTTGTGCATAAGGAAATTCTAAATTGTCTTTATTTCCACTTCCTTAGCACCATATCATTCATCAATATCCATATGTTAGGCTTCTCCAACCAGTCATGTGATGAGAACAACCACTATCTATGATCCATGTATCATTTTTGCTCATATGAGAAATGTGTTCCATTTCCTCATCATTATCAGATTCATCTTTCATAGCAATGTAGACAATTTCATCTTCTTCTTCATCATTAGAATCATTATAATCTTTAGCCATAAAACATGTTTTCTTACCTTTATCCTTTAATGATTTGAAATCTTTTTTGCCATTCCATTTGTGATTTCTCTTTTCATCTTTATTCTACTTGTTTGGACACCTAACAGCAATATGACCAACTTCTTCACATGAAAAATAGATTAGGGGTACTTTACCTTTGTATTTTCCTCTACCTCTATAATATTTTCTTGCTAGAAGGGCTTTAATTACTTCAAGATCACTTTCTAAACTTTGGTTTGATTCATCTTCACTTTCTAACTAAGATTTCTTTTTGCCTTTCTCCTTGAGTGAAAGTTTGGCTTCAAATGCTGATTCAATGTTTTTGTAAGCTAGAACATAGTTATCAAAGTTTTCCACTTCAAATGCAGTCAATCTTCCAACTATAGCCTCTAGATTTATCTTGTGATTTGCTTCACATCTTCTTTCTTGAATTGTAGAAACTCTGATTGCATAAATGGGAAGTAGAGTTCTGAGAACTTTACTTATAATTGTCTCTTCACTGATATCTCCTCTAGAAGCTTTGATTGCACTGACACATGCTTTAACTCTTTCAACATATTTTGCAATCTTTTCATCCTCTCTCATCCTCATCTGATCAAATTGTCCTCTCAAACTTTTTGCTTTGGCTCTTCTAACATTATCATCTCCTCCATATATCTCTTTTAGTTTTTTCCACATTTCAAAGGTAGATTTGCAATCCTTGATATCATTGAATTCTTCATAACTTAGAGTAGATGCTATATCTATCATCATAATGTTGTGAGTCTTCTTTTTAGTAATATCATTGATAGATAGTGTACCAACTGGTTCTGCATATTTTTCATCAAGGTATTTTAGTCCTATATCTCCAATAGAAGCTAGATGAAGTCTCATCAACCCTTGCCATGCTAAGAAGTTATTCCTATTAAGCCTTGAAATTTCCCTCTTGTAAGACATCCTGATCTTTGGCTTAGATCTTTGAAATCTTTTCTGCAAGCACCAAAGGCTCTAATACCAATTGTTGAAAATAGAGATTGAGTAACTGAGAGGGGAGGGGTGAAACAGTTACCACAAAAATAAATCCATAGATCCTTGGATGTCTTAAAATAAAGTTTTTGTTGACACTCAGTAACCACACAAATAAATGCAAAAACTTGATAGAAGTTCTATTAACTTATTAAGCATTTAAAGTGGTTAACATGCATGCATAAAGAAATTGAACACAAGAGACACCAGATTTAATGTGGAAACCCAATTTGGGAAAAACCACCAAGTAACTAGTTACCAATTTTCACTCTTCTGAAGTGAGCCTTGTTAGGAGCCAACCCTGTTAAAGATTACAAAACACACTATTAGGTGTGACCTTGTTAGAGGATTTAATCACCCTATTAGAAGTGGTCTTGTCAGAGGTCTTTAAAACAATTCAGCTGACTTGCCACCTTGTTAGAGGATTTACAAAATGGCAACTTTCTTTGGAGACTGAGCTAACTTGGTAAACACTGACCTTCCTTCATTTACTGAGTGAGCTCGATAAAAGCTAACCTTTCTTTGCTTACCGAGCGAGCTCGATAAAAGATAACTTTCTCTTTGATGGCCGAGTGAACTTGATAGACATTGAACTCGGTAAACATTGACTTTTCCTTTGTTAACCTTGGGAGCTCGATTAACATTAACTTTCTGCTACAAGATCCTTTGATGCTCGAGTGAGCTCGGTAAGAGCTAACTTACTGTGTAATGTTTAGGAACATTCGGTAAACACTGTAAATTACTTTGCCAACTGTCTGAGCTGGGTAGACTCTGTCTGATGGCTGATATGAAATTTGTGTAACATCAAAGACAATACATAATTAACAATTGTATCCAACAATCTCCCTCTTTGGCATTGATGGAAACACAACATGTCATAGCAGAAATGAAATTTGAAGACAAGTCTTTCTCTTATATGGCAACACAACATGTCAACATAACAATTCTCCCTCTAAGATAGAAAACTCTCCTTCTTACTGTAATCTCCCTCTGTGAAGGAATTACATAACAAATTCTTTATATTTTGAACAAGTTTAAGAGAGATATGATAGTAAAACTCTCCCTCTTTGACAACACATGCCAAAGACAACTCAACTCAAATGAATTTTAGTGTACCTTTAGTACTGATTCATATGCAGTATTTTTTGGTTATGCTGCATCAACTGATAGATCTTCAATCTGGTATGAGTTGATGCATCACTAAAACTTTATTTTAGTGAACTTTAGATAGGGGAGTGACCCCTAACTTACCTCTTAGATACAGGAATGCATCCTTAGGTAATGTTTTAGTGAATATGTCAGCAATTTGTTCCTTTGTATGAACATATTCCAATCTGATCTCCTTATCTTGCACCAATTCTCTAACAAAATGATATTTTATTACAATGTGCTTGGTTTTGGAATGCATCACTAGATTATTAGATATGTTGATTGCACTTGTATTATCACAGAACATAACAACTGGTTCTTTGATTTTTATCTTCATGCCTTCCAACAACTGTTTAAACCAAACAATATTATAATAGTTTACTACTGCAACAACATACTCTGCCTCTACTGTGGATTGAGATGTACAATTCTACTTTTTGCTTGTCCAAGAAACCAACCTCTTTCCAAGAAAGAATGCACCTCCACTTGTACTTTTTCTATCATGAAGGTTTCTTGCCCAATCAGCATCAGTAAATACTTTCAAATCCAAATTTTCTCCAAACTTATACCATAAACCATACTCTTCAGTTCCTTTCAAATATCTCATTATTCTTTTGATTGCCATCATGTGATTTTCTCTTGGTTTTTCTGAAAATCTTGCTACAATACCAACTGCAAGGGCAATATCTGGCCTAGTATGAACTACATACTGTAACTTTCCAATCATAGATCTATACACTATTTGATCTACTTCTTTTGATTCATCTTCCTTGCTAAGTTTTAATCTGGTACACATAGAAGTCCCGACTGGTTTACAATCTTCCATTCCAAATTTTTTCAATATCTCCTTGATGTATTTTGATTGAGTAATGTAGATACCATTTATATTTTGTTGAATTTGAAGATCAACAAAAAATTTGATCTCACCAAACATAGACATTTCAAATTCCTTGTTCAATTGTTCTAAAAATTCTTTGCACAGATCATCATTCCCTATGAAAATAGTATCATCTACATATATTTTTGCCAAGACAATCTTATTATCTGGTCCTTCCTTAATATACAAACATCTATTATCATTAGTTCTTTGAAAACCAATCTAAATAAGATAGTTATGCAATCTTTCATACCATGCTCTAGGAGCTTGTTTTAGACCGTACAATGCCTTGTGTAATTTGTAGACCATGTCCTTCTTATCTAGATCAACAAAACCTTCAAGTTTTTTAATGTAAACCTCTTCATCCAGTATACCATTGAGGAATGTTGACTTGACATCCATCTAATAAACTTTGAATCCTTTGTGAGAAGCATATGCTAGTAAGGTTCTGACTCCTTCCAATCTTGCAATAGGAGAAAAAGTTTCTCTATAGTCTATTCCTTCTTCTTGAGCATATCCTTTGCATACTAGTCTAGATTTGTTTCTTGATACTTTACCATCTTCATCCAACTTGTTTCTGAATACCCACTTAGTAGCAATCACATTTTTGTCTTTAGGTCTAGGTACAAGAGTCCATGTCTTGTTTTTCTCTATCTACACTATCTCTTCATTCATAGCCTCAATCCAACTATCATTTTTCAATGCATCTTTGACATTTCTAGGTTCAAAGTCAGCAAGTAAACAAGTACCTTTCAACTTATTTCTTGTCATGGTTCCTTCAGATTAATCTCCAATGATCTGATCTACTAAATGATGTCTCCTGACATACTTAGCTAATACAAGTTCCTTTCCTTTTGAATGAATTTCATTATTATCTTCTTGCATTTCAACTTCAGGTTATGTTTGTTCTAGCTCAGTAGATATTTTCTCGAGTTTTTCAAACTCGGTAGACACTTGCTCATTTTTCTTTGGCTCGGTTTGAACTTCCTGTAACTTAGTTACAAATGACTCAAGAATAGAAGATTCCTGATTCTCTGATGTAACTGGTACTATATCAGGTTCACTGAAGACAAACCTTTTATAATCTTCTGGTTCCCTTTTTCTTTCTTCTTCAATCCTTTATGCAAACTCATCAACTTTCACATGTGCACTTTCTATGACTTTGTGAGTAGACAAGTTCAAACACATATATGCCTTACTTTTGCATGATTATCCAAAGAATATACCTTCATCACCTTTCACATCAAATTTCCCTTTTCTAAATTCTTTCAAAATGTAACATTTACTTCCAAATACCTTAAGGTAACTTACATTAGGTTTATAGCCATACCATAACTCATAGGGGGTTTTGAATGAGTCTTTCTTCAGCTGTACTCGGTTCAAGGTATAAACTGCAGTACTGATAGCTTCCTTCCAGTATTTGATAGCAATGCTCTTTTCAATCATTAAAGTTCTTGCACAATCCATGATGGATCTATTTCTTCTTTCAGCTATTCCATTTTGCTGGGGTGTTCCAAGGGCTGATACCTGTCTTTTGATTCCTCTTTCAATGCAAAAGTTATTAAACTCATGTGAAATGAATTCTCCACCTCTGTCTGACCTCAAGCATTTTAATCTTTTCCCTGTTTCTTTTCCTACTCTGGCCAAATACCATTTGAACTTTTCAAATGCTTCTAATTTTTTTCTTAGATACATGACTGTCATCATTCTTGAGTAAACATCAACAAAAAGAATGAAGAACTTTTCTCCAGTATAGCTTTCAATTTCAATGGGTCCACATAAATTAGTATGCACAATTTCTAATATATCTTCAGACTAATAGTTTTTACTTTTAAAACTAGTCTTTCCCATCTTTCCAATCTAAAATTTTTTGTATAGATTGACCTCAGGTTTCTTTATGTTAGGAATGCCTCTTACTTTCTTGAATTTTCTTATCTTTACCAGATTATCAAAGTTTACATGACACAACCTTTTATGCCATAAGCAACTTTCTTCAACTTGAGTAATGAAACATGAACATTCACCTAGTTCAAGATAGAACAAGTTACCTTTAGTTTGAGTACTTGATCCAATCAGCTTTCCTTTGCCATCCAACGGTCTTTCTTTACCATGCATGAATTCTACTTTGAATCCATTATTGAGTATTGTGCCACACTTAACAAATTATGCTTTAGTCCTTTTACCCAATAGGCATTATCACATATAAGTTTCTTGGTTAGAGAGATTCTTCCTTTCCCTTTTATACAACAAGGTTCATTGTTACCAAATCTTACACTGCCACCATCGTAGTCTTCAAAGTATTCAAACTTAGTTTTTTCACCAGTCATGTGATGAGAACAACCACTATCTATGATCCATGTATAATTTTTTCTCATATGAAAAATGAGTTCCATTTCCTCATCATTATCATATTCATCTTTCACAGCAATGTAGACAATTTCATCTTCTTCTTCATCATTATAATCATCAAAATCTTTAGCCATAAAACATGTTTTCTTACCTTTATCCTTGAATGATTTGAAATCTTTTTTGCCATTTGATTTGTGAGCTATATTTTCATCTTTATTCTGCTTGTTTGGACACCTAGCAGCATTATGACCAACTTCTTCACATGAAAAATAAATTAGGGTTACTTTACCTTTTTATTTTTCTCTACCTCTAGAATATTTTCTTGCTAGAAGGGCTTCAATTACTTCAAGATCACTGTCTGAACTTTGGTTTGATTCATCTTCACTTTCTAACTAAGAATTCATTTTGCCTTTCTCCTTGAGTGAAAGTTTGGCTTCAAATGCTGATTCAATGTTTTTGGAAGCTGGAACATAGTTATCAAAGTTGTCCACTTCAAATGCAGTCAATCTTCCAACTATAGCCTCTAGATTTATCTTGTGATTTGCTTCACATCTTCTTTCTTGAATTGTAGAAACTCTGATTGCATAAATGGGAAGTACAGTTCTGAGAACTTTACTTATAACTATCTCTTCACTGATATCTCCTCTAGAAGCTTTGATTGCACTGACACATGCTTTAACTCTTTCAACATATTTTGCAATGTTTTCATCCTCTCTCATCCTCATTTGATCAAATTGTCCTCTCAGACTTTCTACTTTGGCTCTTCTAACATTATCATCTCCTCCATAGATCTCATTCATTTTTTCCCACAATTCAAAGGTAGATTTGCAGTCCTTGATATCATCAAATTCTTCATAACTCAGAGAAGATGCTATATCTAGCATCATAATATTGTGAGTCTTCTTTTCAGCAATATCATTGATAGATAGTGTACTAGCTAGTTCTGCATATTTTTCATCAAGGTATTTTAGTCTTGTATCTCCAATAGAAGCTAGATGAAGTCTCATCAACCCTTGCCATGCTGAGAAGTTATTCCTATTAAGCCTTGGAATTTTCCTCTTGTAAGACATCCTGATCTTTGGCTTAGATCCTTGAAATCTTTCCTGCAAGCACCAAAGGCTCTAATACCAATTGTTGAAAATAGATATGGAGTAACTAAGAGGGGAAGCATGAATTAGTTACCATAAGAATAAATCCACAAATCCTTGGATGTCTTAAAATAAAGTTGTTGCTGGCACTTGGTAACCACACAAATAAATGCAAAAACTTGATAGATGTTTTGTTAACTTATTAAGCATTTAAAGTGGTTAACATGCATGCATAAAGAAATTGAACACAAGAGACACCAGATTTAACGTGGAAATCCAATTTGGGAAAAACCACCAAGTAACTATTTACCAATTTTCACTCTTCTGAAGTGAGCCCTGTTAGGAGCCAACCCTGTTAAAGATTACAAAATACACTGTTAAGTGTGACCCTGTTAGAGGATTTAATCACCCTATTAGAAGTGGCCTTGTCAGAGGTCTTTAAAACAATTCAACTAAATTGTCACCTTGTTAGAGGATTTACAAAATGGCTATCAAACCAACTCTATTAAGAGGTTTTGAATCACTGTTACAATGATTAGAAAGCAATAATGAAGTGGTCTGAAATATATGCAACTTATCTTTGTTGAATACAGATCTTTGTTCTACTTCACTAGATCCTCATTGATGAACTTTGCAGCTTCATAAAGATATCTAATTCTTCCTCAACATTCACTCATATATCCACTTATTCATACATTCACACTCTTATGCATCCACACTCTTACATCTTATGAATTCACAACTTGACCTTTCATATATACCTTTCAGATTGTCAAGTCGGCTTAATTACAAGTTACAACAACTGAAAAACATTAAATCAGTCAGCTCCATAAGACAATTAAACTTAATTCTTTAGAACAATAAAATTGTTTGTTGTTTGACCCAGCTCGGTGACCATTGCTCCAGAATGGTATCCCCAGTGTTAACCAAGTGAAGCTCAGTAAACATTGCAAACCTTGCAATTTTCTTCAGAGATCAAGTTAACTCAGTAAACATTGAGCTTCCTTCATTTATTGAGTCAGCTTGGTAAAAGCTAACCTTCATTCACTTACCAAGTGAGCTCGATAAAAGCTAACTTTCTCTTTGATGATCGAGTGAACTTGGTAGACATTGAACTCAGTAAACATTGACTTTCCCTTTGTTAACCTTGGGAGCTCGGTTAACATTAACTTTTTGCTACAAGATCCTTTGATACCCAAGTGAGCTCGATAAGAGCTAACTTATTGTGTAATGTTCAAGAACATTCAATAAACACTATAAATTGCTTTGCCGACTGTCTGAGCTTAGTAGACTCTGTCTGATGGCTAATATGACATTTGTGTAACATCAAAGACAATACACAATTAACAATTGTATCCAACACTTATATCGATCTCATTATTACAATAGGCCAAAAACCTTGGATGTCTCAAAATATATTCAAATGAAGAAGACCATTCTTTCTATTCCTTAAAATTTCCATGACTATCTATAATACTAGGAATAAAATTCAATATCCCTATAGCAATTATTTTCATTTTCACTTTATTCCATTGCAACTTCCCTATAAAAAACCCATGCAACTCCCTTACCTTATTTATCATTTTTCTAGTATTAATGATTACCATCTTGGTAAATCCTTTTTCTAGGGTGGTAGAGGGACAAAATTATCAAACAATTGAGCATAGGGCCCCCAAGTTGTGAATAGAGGGGATAAAAGGTCTAATGTTTCTAAGCACTTATATTTAACTCCTTCAAGGCTAATGTAACTATAGTGCATAATTTGTGAAAGAATCTAAAGGGCACCAATTTTGTGCATAAGGAAATTCTAAATTGTCTTTATTTCCACTTCCTTAGCACAATCCAATTCATTAATATCCATATGTTAGGCTTCTCCAACAATTGTAATGTCAGCTTTAGTTTAAGTGTCATGATATTTTAACTCTATAACAGGTCTATTCACAACCCTTAGGCTCCTTATTTCTTCCTCCATGTTAGCTATCTTATTTTCTAGGACACAATTCCTCTTTAAATCTTCTTCATATCTTTGTCTAGCATCAATGGATATGCTATAATTTCTATACAATTGTTCTTGCAATGTATTGATCTTGCTCTTCCCCATTAATGATGTTGTATTCACCAAATTGTGGATTTGGTCACTAGATAGAGTGGAAAAATTCTAAAAATTTACATTTCCCTAGGGGGATCCTTTATCTCCATGAGATTTGGTTTATCATCATCTAGAGCCATTCTCCATATTCACATTTTCTCACTATATTAAAACTAGCCCCCTGTAGCTCACTAGTGATATTAGTCTCTTTAAAAGAGACTAATTTTTCTTATTCCCAACTAGGAAAAAGTAGCCTTCTACTTATCATTACTAATGTTCTTTCTTCCTCAATTGTGAGATTCTCACTATTTGGATCATAATCCTATAACCTTTGAATTAATTTTTTAATTTTCTTAGGTGAATCTCCATGTTGCAACTGTAAGGCAAGTTTCTTCTATTTCACTTTATTAAGGAATGACTTAAATTCATCAAAATTTAAAAACTAGTAATCCTTTGTGAATTACTCTACCTAAATTATTCTCTCATCCAAAATTTGAATCTACAGTTCAGTCATGTTTGGGATCCTTTCATGATCACTTACTTGTTTAGTTAGAAAATTTTGTATAATTGTATCAAAGAACTTTGATTCTCGAGGAATAATTTGCAATGCCTTTCCTCTAACCTTATAAGGGATATGAAACATCTTTAGCTTCTTATTTCCCTTGGCCTATGAAGAGCTCTCTAGTTTATCATCCTTGATCTCCACCATTATAACATCCTCCTACTAAGGGGATGGGGTCTCTTCTTGATCTCTAAACTCTACAGCTACTTGTGTCGTCAATTCATCAAAATTGCCCAGGCACCTATTGTGATACAAGAACATTGAGCTTGGATTTTGATGGAGTTATTATTTTCATAGTTAGGGATATGTTTGAGATACATTGGGGAATATTTCCTCATTATTACATAGAAATTGGATGGATTGAGTTGAAGTTTGAGCTATTTTTACCTTGGTACTGGAACTATGTTTTTCTGGTTTCTGGGTGCCTATTTCAAGCCTTGTAACTAATTTTCCACAATGAGTTAGAGGTTGAACACTTCAATGATTAAATATCACATAGGTTACCATGTATGATCCAAGTCACAAATTATAATTCATTATTAGTTGGGAGATATGACAATTCTTCTATAGTAATGATTTTTGGTAGTTTGCACAATAGGTTGTTGTACATGACTTTCAAGATGGATGCATAGATATTCTTAAGGAATTAGCTTTTGCACATTTAAGGGGTTTTAGAGGACCTAAATTAATAACTATGGTTCAAAGCACAAGTCATAATTAATTAGAGCTAGGATATATCACAATTTTTCTCTGATATCAATTTTTGGGCATTTAATTGCTATTATAGGCTAACTTGTGGCATTTAATTTGTGTTCTAGGCCCACTTGTGGCTTATATCAGTATAAGTATGGGTTTTGGTAAAGTATTTTATTCATTAATTCATGGGAGTAAATCATTCTTTAAAGGAGGAGTAAGTGTGGAGTGTAACTGAAGGTTGAGTTTTACTGAGTCTATGGATAGAGCACTGAATGTGAGGTAATTTACAACAAGATTGTGATGGAGTTATGAATGAGTGGATAGATTAATAAATGTGAGGTAGTTTACTCTTGGATCTTTGATCAAGTTTGAGAAGAGCTAGTAGTTGTGGGTTGGAAAAAAAGGAGATTGCTTTGAGGGATTGTGAGCACAAGTTTAGATTTCCTTGGTGGTTTCTTCTAGATTGTTGTTATGTTATAGATTTGGGCTCGCTAGGACACTATTTAGGTTGGATCTTGAGAGGTCTTGTAGAACTATTATTGTAATTTCTTTGTATTTTTCCATAACCAAGAAGGCCTTACAGCCTGGCATATTACATGTAATAGTTATTTTATGAATAAATTATTTTAATTTGGTATCAAACCTTGCATTCTTGTTGCATTTTTGATTCTTGCTATTATGTTTCCATTTTTTTTTATTTACTAGGGGCTATGACATCTCCTTTGGGGATTCTCCTACCTTGTACTACATCAGATCATATCAAAGTGAAGGTTGTTCCTAAGTGTGTAGAAAGATTGCTGAAGTTTTGGTAGTTTGCACCAAGACTTGGATTGGACAAGTAGATCTAAGTTAATCTTGATATGATGGTCAATTTTCTTTATAGAGTCTTAGATCTCTTGGTTTTGAGGTGGCAGATCATGGATTTGACTTGTAATTATAGAGTGATTGTAGATGGATCAATGGATGCAAAGATAGAAGACTGATCTTGTTGAGACATGTTCATAGAGATTTTGTGGATTGCAGATCCATGATCCTAGACTTGTGATGTGGGTCATAATTATTCATGTGAGGTAGTAGGTTGTGATCTAACTTGCAAATAATTCACTTGTCAAAAAGGAGTGTAGGAAGGATTTTTTACAGAGGGTTTACAAAGATCTTGGGAGATGGCTCCAAGAGGATTGGACCCTAAG
Source organism: Cupressus sempervirens (assembly GCA_028749045.1). Classification (NCBI taxonomy): domain Eukaryota; kingdom Viridiplantae; phylum Streptophyta; class Pinopsida; order Cupressales; family Cupressaceae; genus Cupressus; species Cupressus sempervirens. The sequence continues at coordinate 691,880,799 of CM053793.1, forward strand.
ATGATTGCAAATATCCATGATATAATGGAAAGGAGGATTAATGATACAATAGCTTAGGTGGATGTTATTGTGGATGCTACCTTTTCTAAAAGAGTTGAGAAAAAAAAGAAATAAGTTGTATACTACTAGAGTTGTAGTCTACCAATCTAGAAGAAAATTATTTGGCTAGTTAAGAGATTTTTTTATGAGAGAAGATGGCATAGCAAGATTGAGGTGGAAGAGGTTGGTTCCATTGATCAGTTTATGGAGTCTAATATAGAGCATGTAGAGTAGCTACAGGTTGTTGATAAAGATATTTCTAACCTTGTTAATGCTAGGATAAAGGCTGATTTTGATAATTAGTTGGTTGGGTTTGACATGAAAATTGTGAATCACTTGGTCATGGATGATTTGATTATTTTTGGTGATGAGTTGTGTATTGTTGATCATCTTGTTGTGAGTTTTGCATATGTTGATGGAGATCTACATAGTGCTACCAATGTGGAGTTTTTTACTACTAGTGTGGATTTTGTTTCTATTGGTGGGGATTCACTAGTTTTTGATGTGGATAAGGGTTTGCTACTAAAGCATTATATTTAGTTTGTTCTTGGATGTGAGAATGTTGATTGGGTAACTAATATGTGTTTGATTTTGATGTTTTAATGGATGAATTATAGATGGTTGGTTTTCAAATTTTTTCTATTGGCTTTGATTAAGTTGAAGCCTTTGGTAAAAATGAAGTTGGTTGTAGATCTTTCTTTGGGCATCAAAGTATGGGACATACTTTTCTATTTACCTAGGGAGTTTGATGCAGGAGCATTGAAATTTAATTCAGGTGGAGTTATGATTTTTATAGTTAGGGATGTGTTGGAGATACATTTGGAAAGCTTTCCTCATGATTGCATAGAGATTGGATGGATTGAGTTAAAGTTTGAGTTGTTTTCACCTTGTTGGTGGAATTGTATTTTTCTGGTTTTTGGATGCCTATTGTGAGCTATGTAATTAATTCTTCACAATGATTTAGAGATTATAAACTTTAGGGATTGAAGAGGTCCTAGATAACTATCCAAAATAAAATTAACAAGTTATAATTCGTTATAAGTTGGGAGATATGGCAATTCTCCTACAATATCAATTTTTGGCAGTTTGCATGATAGGTTGTTGTACATGACTTTTAGGATGGATACATAGATATTCTTAAGGAATCAAGCTTTATGAATTTTAGGGGATATAGAGGACCTAAATTAATACCTATGATTCAAAATTAAAGTTCTAATTCAATTATGGATAGGATATGTCATGATTTTTCTTGGATATCAATTTTTGGGCATTTAATTGCTATTGCAGGCCAACTTGTGGCATTTAATTTATGTATGGGTATTTAATTTGTCTTCTAGACAAACTTATAGCTTAGATTGGTATAAATAGGGGTTTTGGTAGAGTATTTTATTCATTCATTCGTTGGAGTGAATTATTCTTCAGAGCAGGAGTAAGTGTGGAGAGCAGTTGCAGCTTGGAAAACAAGGAGATTTCTTAGAGAGCTTGTGAGCACAAGTTTAGATTTCCTTGGTGGTTTCTTCTAGATTTCTATTATGTTAGAAATTTGGGCTAGCTAGGATAGTGTTCTGGTTGGGTCTTGAGAGATCTTGTAGAGCTAGTATTGTATTTTCTTTGTATTTCTCTATAATTGAGAAGGCCTTTCAGCCCAACATATTGCATGTAACAGTTATTTTATGAATTAATTATTTGAATTTGGTATCAAACCTTGCATTCTTGTTGCATTTTTCCTTCTTTCTATTGTGTTTCTACTATTTGGTTATTTTCTTGTGGCTAGGACATATCCTTTGGGGATTCTCCTAACTTGCATTGCATCAAATGGTATCAGAGTGAAGATTGCTCCTAAGTGTGTAGACAAATTACTGAAGTTGTGGTAGTTTGCATGAGGACTTGGGTTGGAGAAGTAGATCTAAGTTGATCTTGATTTGGTGGTAGATTTTCTTTCTAGAGTCCTAGATCTCTTGGTTGTGAGGTGGCAGATCATGGTTCTAACTTGTAATTTTAGAGGGCTTGCAAATGGATCAATGGATGTGAAGATGGAAGACTAATCTTGTTGATAAATGATCATAGAGAGTTTTTGGATTGTAGATCCATGGTCCTAGACTTGTGATGTGGTTCTTGATTTTTCATGCAAGGTGGCAAGTTGTGATCTAACTTGGAAACAATTCAATTTTAACAAGGAGCATGGGAAGGATTTTTTGTAGAGGGTTTACAAAGATACTAGGAGATGACTCCAAGAGGATTGTACCCTAAAATGATTGTGAATATCCATGATATAATGGAAAGGAGGATTAATGAGACAATAGCCTAGGTGGACGCTATTGTGGATGCTACCTTTCCTAAAAGAGTTGAGAAACCAAAGAAATAATTTTTATTCTATTGTATTTGGAGTCTACCAATTTGGAAGAGAGCTATTTGGCCAGTTATGAAACTTCTTCATGAGAGAAGATGGCATAACGAGGTTGAGGTGGAAGAGGTTGGTTTTGTTGATCAATTTGTGGAGTCTGATAGAAAACCTAGAAAGTAGCTAGAGGTTTTTGTTGAAGATATTCCTAACCTTGTTGATTCTATGATATAGGTTGATTTTCATGATTAGTTGGTTGGGTTTGACATGGAAATTGCAGAGCACTTGGTCATCATTGATCCAGTTGTTGTTAGTGATGAGTTATGTTTTCCAGAGCATCTTTTTGTGAGCAATGATACTTTTGGGGTTGTGAGTTTTGCATGTGTTGATGGATATCTACATAGTGCTACTAATGTGGAGTTTGTTGCTACTAGTGGGGATTCACTAGTTGCTAATGTGGATGAGGTCTTGATGTTGAAGTATTATGTTCAATTTCTTCTGAGGTGTGAGCATTTTTATTGTGTAGCTGATATGCATTTTATTTTGATGTTTTAGAGGATTAAGTATATATGGTTGACTTTTAGATTTTTTCTATTGGCTTTGATGAAGTGGAAGCCTTTGGTAAAAATGAATTTGGTTGTAGATCTTTCTTTGGGCATCAAAGTATGGGACATACATTTCTATTTACTTGGGGAGTCTGATGTAGGAGCATCAAGATTGGATTTTGGTTTAGTTATGATTTTTATAGTTAGTGATGTTTTGGATATACAATGGGGAACCTTTCCTCATGATTTCATAGAGATTGGATGGATTGAGTTGAAGTTTGAGCTATTTTTACCTTACTAGTGGAACTATATTTTTTAAGTTTTTGGGTGCCTATTGTGAGCCATGTAACTAATTTTCCATAATTATTTAGAGGATTTAAACTTCATGTATTGAAGAGGGCCTAGATTAATATCTATGATCCAAGATACAAGTTCTAATTCATTACTAGTTGGGAGATATGACAATTCTCATACAATATCAATTTTTGGTAGTTTGCGTGACAAGATGTGCTACGTGACTTTTATGATGAATAGTTCTTAATGAATCAAACTTTTTGTATTTAATGGGTTGTAAAGGACCATGTTTAATACCTATAGTTCAAATTTCTAGTTTTAATTCAACTAGAGCTAGGAGATATCTCAATTTTTCTTGGATATCAATTTTTGGGCATTTAATTATTGTTGTAGGCTGACTTGTGGCATTTAATTTATGTATGGGTATTTAATTTGTGCTCTAGGCTGACTTGTAGCTTATATCGGTATAATTAGTGGTTTTGGTGGAGTCTTTTATTCATTAATTCATGGGAGTGAATTATTCTTCAAAGGAGGAGTAAGTGTGGAGAGCAGTTGAAGGGCGGGTTTTCCTAAGTCTATGGAAAGAGCACCAAATGTGAGGTGGTTTATAGTAGGATTGTGATGGAGTTATGAATGAATGGATGGAGCACCATATTTGAGGTATTCTACACTTAGATCTTGGATCTAGTTTGAGAATAAGTAGTAGCTATAACTTGGAAAACAAGGAAATTTCTTTGAGGGCTTGTGAGCACAAGTTTAGATTTCCTTAGTGGTTTATTCTAGATTGCTATTATATTACAGATTTGGGCTAGCTGGGATAGTGTTTGGGTTGGATCTTAAGAGATATTGTAGAAATATTATTTTAATTGATTTGTATTTGGTTGTAACAAGGAAGGCTTTACAACTTGGCACATTGCATGTAATAGTTATTTTATGAATAAATTATTGTAATTTAGTATCAGATCTTGCATTATTACTTCTTGTTGTTGTGTTTCCACTATGTGATTATATAGCTAGGGGCTAGGAAATCTCCTTTAGGGATCCTCTTGCCTTGTGCTACATCATATTATACCTATCAAGGTATGGCACATCATGGTGGAAACCCTTGAATGATGGGTCTACGTCCCTCATGGATTCTTCTATCTTCATTATGGTACTCTAACTCTGAGTCCTCTCCCTACATACCTCTATTTCTAGAAAATAATGATGTAATCTTCTTCTAAAATTGGTTTTCTACAAGGAAGAGCATACTTCCATCATTTTTTTGAGAGCATTGCTCACCAAATCATTTGGATCATAGGTTCTAGCTAGGGCAGAGGAAAGTTTAAATTTAGATAAACACTAATCTATCTCTTCTATGTCATCCTTCGCTATAAGAAAATCATCTATCTTTGTGTTTTTGGCTACAAAAGAGCCTTTCCTAATAGCAGAGCCTAGATACTCTCTATTCATCATTAGAAATTTCTAGAAGAATTCTAACTGGTCTAATCTTTGAGGAACATGTCCTCATTTGGGCAAGTAGATGGTCTAATTAACATCCTTACCCTCTTTGGTACTCTCTCATTTATATCCATTAACATATTCATGATTGGAAATACAAAATCATTATAGAAAGAAATATTATTAGCATAAGGATAAAAACTTTGCTAGAAGTGAATTCATAATTGCATAGGTAGGGTTTCTCCATTATCCTCAGTGGCCTTGATAAAATTTGGATTGATGTGCTCTATATTCTTGAAAAGGATAATCTGCATCAATAGTGAATAATGGAAAAACCTAAAGTTTTTGATGTCTCCCTTTTAAGCTACCTCAATTTCTTCATGCATCCTATCAATGATGTATTCCACAAAGTCATAATAGACATTATGCTTTAAATCTTGGATATCCAATGCCATGATATATTCATAACCTAGGGTATTCATAGTGTCATCAACTCCTAGTACCTTTACAATCTTAAAAATGGTATATCTAAAATATTCTTCTTGGGTAACTCCCCCTTTTCCTTCTTTGATTCGGGAATGTGCATCCTCATGAAAGTTCTAGTATAGAAACTCTTGGAAGTCTTGACGGTCTTGTTCATTTTTCTTTCTCATTTTTCTTTGTGAGTGGTCATCCTAGGTCAAAAATTAACCAAAGTTTTCCCTATCTAATCTGTAAAGAATGCTCATATCCTTTTTGTAGAAGACCTTGGTTTTCGGATTGCAAAACTTGATTAGCACCTTCACCAAATCAACGTCAATTATCACTCTGGCACTATCAATTTTTCCATATTTCTAATCCATGTGTTACAAATTGGTGATTTTTCATACCTATTTTGATAAAAATGCTAGAAAAATTCATTTCTATTGGTTTTACATATAATGGCATCCCTAAAAAAGGAGTATACTTCTCTAAAGACATGGGCATTCAAAGTTTGAGCACAAGAGGACCCTGAGAGAAAATGTACCTACTCTACATACAAAGTTGCTAACTTGCATACAAAGTTTCCAACTTTAGTTTTTCCTATTCTATGGCCTATGAAGGTTCTTCCACATAAACCTAAGATATTATCTTTCCCTCTTCCTATGCCATGTTCACTACAACTCAAGATCTTAGAACAATTTGTCAATACTAGCTCTAAGAAAACTATAAATTTCTATAAATTCTTGGCACTCAAAGTCTTATTTCTAAGCTTATGAAAAATACTATAACTCAAGAATCTATTATGCCATCTTATTGTTGGAGGGAATGCAATAGAGCGACATTTATGTCTCTTAATGCCATAGTGTGTAAGAAATCTCCAAATCTACAAAAGTGTTGAGAAAAAACATGTATAGCCATCCCTTTAATTCTTTTATGAACTTTTGATAGGACATAACCTCTAAAGCCATAATGAGGCTTCCAATAGTCATGTCTCACTTAACATTTCTTGCTCATGACCCAACAACCAAAACATTTTACTTCTTCCTGTCGCTTTATGGTCTATCCTCTATTTCTAGTGGCTGACCATGCGACCAAACAATTATAGTTTCTTATCATCCTTTTAACTTTGATCGCATGGTTTCCACATTATGTCAACATCTAAACTTAACATTAGTGACCCTGCAATCACAACAATTTTATGAAGTTTCAACCACGCACATAGTTGTCCATTTTAAACCATCACTCTCACAATTGGGTGATCAACATATTCATATTTGAATTCAATGGTATGACATGGTTGCTATAAAATTCTATTTCATACTTACTAACTATATGACCAAGGAATCAAGCCTTTCAAACTATCCTCACTAGGTCACTACCTACTTTTCTTATTAGTTAGCTAACATCACAACTATGTAATTTAGCATCTCTTTAACCATTTCATGTAGTCACTGTTAAAAATTTTTACTCTTTACCTTACCTTGAAACCATGCAAACAATAATAATCCTTTTGAATAGTGGGCCATCACCACATCTCACCCTATTTTTATCTTTCTAATATTAAAACACCTTCAAAATTTTATAATGACAAAGAGACAACCCTTGATTATCTTTAATTTGATGGCCCTAGAAAAATTTAGCTTGTTGTCCATGCTATTACCTTTTACCAATCATGAACTATCTTTATGCCACATTATTTTAACACCAAACTGCCACATCACCAGGCTCAATCCATATGGTGGCACGTCACACCCCTACAACCTAAACCCGTGGTCTTGATCTAAGTTTGGTAACTTTGCAATCCATAACAATTTGTATTTCATGATTCAAACCTAAGGTTAGAAAAAATCTCATGCAAACTAGTGATTAAAGAATATTTAAAAGCCTTTAAACCTCATCACGTAGTCATGAACAATTATAAACTTTTGTTATCCTTGTGCCTGTACATAATATATTACTGAAATGACTACAAGATCAAAGAAATCTCAACTGCTTCTCTCAGTTGTACTCAGGGAAAAACTAAACCACCAACCCACTATAACTCATCGATCAAAGGGAAAAATTTTCTTCACTGGGTTGCACCTTTTGTTGCTGTAGTTTGATAAGGAGCCTCAACCCTATGACTAATTGTAGTTGCATGGTCACAAAATTAAAATACATGAGCCCCTATTAGAAAGAAGAAATTTTATCATAAAGTTCTATTCTTAGAGGTATTTGAAATTTTAAAATTTGAAAGGCATGGGACTAGAAACAAAGATTTTCCAAGGGTAAAGCATTTTCATGAAAATCTCAAAGGCCTCTTTGAAAATGAGGGCTAATAGTAGCTCTATCTAGGCATGATGGATAACTTGTATCCATGCAAGAATGCAGAATTTTTGGTAGAAGCAAACCACACACAATAGCCTGAGACAAAATCTTCAATACTATATAGAAATATACACATCTATACAAAGGTGAAATTCATATGCATAGGAATTTCACAAATTTACAAGGATATGTAGACCTAACTATCATTTATGGAAAATAAAATACCTTCAACAGAAGTATTTCTTCAAGATTTTTTCGTGAACTAGCAATTCAAGAAAGATTCCTAGCAATTTATTAGTGAAGTATGAGTCATCACCCCAAGTTGAATCAACCAGATATGGACCAAGCCATATAGGATCAAATTTTCCATTTTTTCCCTTATCTTCCATCTACGCATTCCACATTAGGATAAGATCATCTAGTTCAAACTTTCTTTCCATTGCCTTTGTATTATACAAATGATTTATCTTTAATTACAACTTTTTGTTTCTTACAGAGGCTTCCTTTCTTGATTCAGTCAGCCCAAATAACTCATCCATCCTTTCCTTCATATCATCAATGATATCTTCATCATACATTTGGATGTAATTATACAAGCCTATGAGGTTTTTCTAAGGTATTCTAGCCTAGATTCCATAAACAAAGTCAAAAGGTGAAACACTTGTTGCCTTCTCCATTGCCACTCTATCAATGTAGAATGAAAAGTGCAATTTTGAATCCCATTCTTTCTTGTTGTCTTCCAAAGTTCTCTTTATGACCTTCAACAAGCTCTTTTTTGTGGGCTAAACTTGTCCATTTCCTTATGGGTGATAGGATGATGAAGTTGACCTAGTAATACCATACTTGTCACTGAATTTAATAAATTCTTCAAATCTAAAACACATGACATTGTCAGTCACAATCTATTTAGGACACCTAAAACTTGAAATGATATTATTTAGTATAAAATTATTTACCACTTTACTAGTGGAATTTCTTGTGGGAATGGCCTCCACCCATTTTTTAAAGTAATCAATTGCCACCAAAATCCAAGAGTAGCCTGTACTAGACTTGTTTGATATTTCAGCTATTAAATCCATCTCCCATTGATGAATTAAGGGTTCCTAGACTTCTACTAATTTCAATGGAGTGTTCCCAAAGAACTTTAGCTTTCTTGGAAATCTTTGACAAGGATCACATTTTCTAACTAGGACTTGGGCATCTTTAAACAAACTATGCCACCAAAATCCTACTCTCATAATCTTGTGGATAGTATTATTTTCCATATAATGCCCACGGGGGGCACATACTCTAGAATGCATCTCATTTAGTACTCTTTCAGATTCTATTTTATCAATGCATTTCAATAGTATCCCTTCAATGTTTCTCCAACATAGATTACCATTGATAATAATGTACCTAACTAAATGTAACTTTATTTTCCTCCTTTGATTATCTGTCAAGTGAAGTGGAGCCTACATATGTTGTAAGTAGTATATTACATCTTTATATCAGTCACATTGATCCATATTACATGTATCAAAACTGAACTCCTTGTCTATAGTATTTATTTGATTAGTATCTAGATTTGATTGGGCCATTAATTTAGCTAATCCTTGACCTCTTACCAATTTGGTAATCTAGATATCTATATTGAATTCTTGCATTTTTTGATCCATCCAAACCTTCTACCAAATACCTCTTGCTGAGAAAAAGTATCCTTTACTACTACACTAGGTGTAAAGGCAATAACAATAATGCCCACTAGGTAACACCTAAAATCCTTGACAACTTTAACAATTTCATATGCTTGTTTCTCATTAATTTCATACTTAAGTTATGAACTGGCTAAAGAGACTTGCTAAAAAATGCTATAGGTTGTTCATGTCCATCTTGATTTTTTTTTAATAGGACAATAACAATAGTATGTAAAGATGCAAAGGAGAAAATATGCATGGGATTTCCATAGTTTGGGGTTATAAGGACTAGTGCATTCATAATAGTAGTCTTAATTTATTGGAAAGAAATAGTAGGTTCACCTTCCCAATTGATAGTTGCTCCCATTTTGAGCATTTTGGAAATTGTTTTGCTGATTTTAGCAAAGTTTGTCACAAATATCCTTAAGAAATTTACTTGTCCAAAGAAATATTGTATACCCTTGACATTCTTGGACTTTGGTTTTGTTACTCTCTTAGGGTCAATATTTACCCCATCTTTAGACACTATATGACCCAACAACTTTTGCATCAGTTACCCAAAAGGCACATTTCTTAAGGAAACATCATATTCTAATGCCTTGATAAAAATATTTTCCAAATGTTTGCAATGGTCTTTAGCTTTTTTTGAATATGTAGATAGATCATCTTGATATACAACCATAAGCTTGTCAATATATTCATTAAAAGCTACATCCATGGCCCTCTAAAATGTTGCCCCTACATTGATTAAACCAAAGGGAATTCTTACATACATGTAGGTCCCCCAAGGAGTGGTGAAAGCTATCTTGGACTATTCCTTCTCATCAACAAGGACCTGGTTGTATCCTTCGAAACCATCCATCATTGACATCAATTCTGAACTAGTGACTTGCTACAACATGGCTTCCATGTTGGGAATCCCAAAATTGTCTTTCAATGAGGCAATGTTCAAGTTTCTAAAATTCACTCAAAGCCTAATGTCACAATCCTTCTTTCTAACTGGTACCAAGTTAGACACCCATGAAGAATGCATAGTTGGCTTTATTATCCCCCCATGCCAAATTAGAATATAATTTGTCTCTTTAGTCACAATATACATTTAAAAAGTAGTCCACTAACCTCAAATATGTTACAATGTTGATTAAAAGTTGAAATAGTGTAAAAAATAGTTGATTATAGTACTTCCAACACCTTGCAATCTATGTATCTATCATAAAAAAATAGTAGAATAAAGTCCAAAATAGAGAATGTGGGCATATCATAATAGTCACATTGTCACGTTGCTTTAATTTTTTTGTATTCACATAGTGTGATCAAACTATAGTGAATATGCACTATGTGAATAGACATTTTGCTTTCTTCCTCTCTATCATATCCCCTATAGATCTTCCATACCCCTTCTCTTTCCATCCTATTGCATTCTCTCTCACTCTCTCTCCATCCTATCTTGTACTCTCACTCTTCCTATCTTGTACTCTCTTCCTCTCCATCCTACCCCTGAGTGAGCTTCCTACCCCTTTTATGCATCTTTTTCCCCATCAATCACTCTCTCCATCATATCCTCTCTCCCTCTCTTCTTTTCCATCATATCATCTCTATCTTAGTACCTCTCTCTCTCTCACTTACTCTCTCTCATATCCACTCTTCCTCTTGTTATCCCCAACTCTCTCTCTCTCTCTCTCTCTCTCTCTCTCTCTCTCTCTCTCTCTCTCTCTCTCTCTCTCTCTCTCTCTCTCTCTCTCTATACATCTCTTTTAATTTCTTACCTTTCTCTTCCTATCACCTTCACTACCTCCCTCCCTCTCTTTTAGCTAATCACACTATTGTTTACATAGTTTGCATGTGTATTATCATGTATGCACTATAGCATATACACATTTCGTAATGAATTAAAATTCACAAAGCCTTAGGATTGGATTTGGATTGGATATCCAACCCAAATGTTTGGTTATTTCAAACTAGTCTCAGATGTGATTTGTAGCAAGCATATTAAAAAAAAGCATGATTTTTCTTTTGTGCTCTCCAATAGGTTTCTTCGTGCTTGAATATCGATAAAATCATGTTATATGATGTTGTAGATCTTTGTGTTATCTATGTAACAATATTATTTATTTTGATTTTAGACTATTTTAATCATTTAAACAATAATTTATTTTCAATGTCTATTGATTTTCTCTCTAAAACTAATGTCTAGTATTTCGGGGTTAGATTTTAGCTCCATTTGATTTTGCAACAAGTTATTTTTTTATGAACTAGACTCTATTCCACACACTTTCAAAAAAGTTTTGATTTTTTATTAATTAACAATGAATTTTAGGGGGAGCAAACAGATATTTCACATTTTTGAGATGTGTTCACTAACAAAATTTGTTAAAAAATAATATACATTTAAAAATTACCTTTAAAATATGGGATAAATTACATGGTGCTAGCTAACTTCTTACTAGAGCAATTAAAGAATTCCCCCAAAAAATAGAATTTTAGCGGGACCACACTTCACACTATGTTATGTTTTCACTTTAAAAAGTAATATGAATTTCTATGGTCCCCTTTTTTAGGGCCTTAAAATCCACATTTAGAAAAAAAAGAAAAAAATTTTAGAAACTAGATTCGGAGGACTACAACTTTTGTTTTAGTCCTATCTAGATATTCTTTGTGTAAATATCGTCAAATTCTCATTCAAGTTTATAAATTGTTGATTTCAACATAAAAGAAGCATCTTATACCCTCTTTTAGTACCAAAACTTTGTGCACTTACCCTCTGGGTGATAGTTTATAGAATATTCCTACAAATCATTGTAATGAAGGCATCCATATGGGTTTTCATATTGTAATTCTTAATTTTTGTAATTTTGCACATAAGATAATAATAAGAAGCCCATTTTTTTTTCTCAAAAATTGTTGTTGTTTCTCTATTTTTGTTTATGTGTTTGTAGTATTAAGGGGAGAACCCTTGAGCAAGTGGTATAAGATTAGGAGTTCATAAATGTGTAAACATATAACTAACTATGAGGTAGTTTGTATTGGAAATGTAATCAAAAGCAAGTGACTGGGGGCCAGGGGAATTAGGAACTAATGAAAATTTTCTTTGTTAGAATACTTCATCTCTACTTCTTTAGATTATCTAATCTAAATACATGCATGAACATAAATCAATAAATGAATCAACACCATAACACTTTGACACAAGATATGGTAACCCAAAAACCCTCCAAGTAGAAGGTAAAACTAGGGTGGCGATAAAACTCACAATACCTCACTACTACAACAATAAAGTTTGTGTATTAGGGCTTCCTATTGATCACTTCCAGTGATCTACTCTGTTAGGAGTATGAAGAACTATTAGGTCTACCTTGTTAAATAATTTTAGAATACAATGAAGTATCTATCCAATTAAGAGATTTAGTAGAAGACTGTTAGATCCACCTAGCTAAAGGATTTGACTAATACACCTATTAGGATGAATAAAAAAGAAGATCTCTACTTTGGAACTTGATTTTTTGAATTAGATCCTTTAACTAATATGATCACTTGACTATATGATTGATGCATCTCTTCTCTATATTTTATACTACCTTGTGGCCCGATGACATACTCTACTCCATATTTTCTCCTTGTCTTCATATATGTCTCATATTACTCTTCTTTCATATTCTATACCATTTCTTCATATCTCACACTTTGAAAAATTAATTTTTCTTCCTTATATATCCCTCAATCAATAAACTCACATCAAGTCAACTTCCATAATAGATATCTTTATAAAAATCACTATACCTTTAAGTTGTCTCAAGTACTAATGCTAAAGAAATACAATGCATTTGATCATATGTTAATGCTCAAGCAATATACTGAGCTTGAGTGATACTATTTCTCAACTAGGGCTAGATGATCAAATAGCATTATGAAACTCAGGTGATGTAGGAGCTCAATTCACATAGTGGACTTGACTAACATTGTGAACTTGGTTCGCACATAAATCTTGTTTCCCACTAATAATACTGAATGAATAAGTTTATACTATGATCTTGATTACTATAGTATACCTTCAGCTACTTGGTCTATGCTAAGATATTCTCTATGGTGGAAAGGACAATTGCAGTATTAAAAGACCTTCTTGGATAGCTTAAATAGTGTGTCACTAATTGAGAATATGTGTTTTCATAGGGTCAATAATCTCCCCCTTTGGAATTAGTGGCAAAAACACTTATCTTGAGTAGTTTTATTTATAAAAAAATTCTCTTAATCAAAACATTTCTATCAAACTCCCCCTTTGTATGTGCTTGGTTCTATAACTCAATTTGAATTCAAAACTATAGCTTAGTTAGAACTTATCTAAATTTGTAATTTTCAAAATTATTTTTGTTTGGCTAATCATCTAATCTATATCATATACATATTTCTCTATACATTTCCTCACATACATATTTCTCTATACATTTCCTCATATACATATTTCCCCCTTGATTATATACATATTATGTTTTCTCCATTTTTTAATTACAAATACCAAAAACATATACTTATAAGGTAATACAAAATGTGTGAGGAAATCATTATGCACTATAATGAAATAACTTGCACAATAGAAGAAATTATATGAAATATTATACTTGATAATATTTGAGAGTAAAAGGCCACTTCAAGGGAGAAACCTCCAAATATCTCCCATGAGAACACACTTCCCAATATGATGATGAAATAAGACTCACAACCTCCTATATATACTTAATTATGATTAGGTTGAATAGACACAACCCTTCATAACACCTAGGCTGACCTACCTACCTAAATAATAATATAATAATGATAACATGACTTAATTAAGGATTAAAATAGCCAAAAGTTGACTATTCATAACCCTATATATAGTAATATTAAGGGCATAGCATGCTCCCTCTCTTGAAAGAGGCATTGTCCTCAATGCTAAACAAGTGTGGATTCTTTTGATTGAACTCCTCATCCTCCCATGTGACCTCTTCAACTAGTAAATTCTTACATTATATGAGATATTAAGTTAGGTTTTTTTTCCTCATCTTCTTCATGCATATTTGAAGAATGCACTCTGGTTCCAAAATTATTCTTCCTTCTTCATCAAGTTTTGGTAGTACTATTTGAGTAGGAATATTCTACCCAATTACCTTCTTCAAACAAGAAAATTGAAAAATTGGATGTATCTTTGTTATTGGTGGTAGCTTGATCTTGTAGGAAACACTACCAATATTTTTCATGATTTGGTGTGGTACATAATATCTTGGAGACAACTTATTATTATTTTTTTGTTGCTTCATTGAGATTTTTTTATAAGGATTCAATCTCAAGAAGACCCAGTCCCCAACTTCAAAATTTCTTTCACTATGATGTTGATCCACTTGTTGTTTCATTCAATTTTATTCCATAGCTAAATTCTCCTTGAGTTTTGAAAGTACCTATTGTTGATGAAGCAAGTGAACTTTTACTACTTGAACTCTTGGTGACACCTTTAATTATGATGTGATGGAAGGATGATGATGTCCATAAAGTGCCAAAAATGGAGACATTTTTTATGAGCTATGAAAAGAAGTATAGTACCACCATTCTATTAGAGGTAGCCAATCTATCCATTGAGATTGTTTTTTTGAAGTGAAACAACATAGATATCCTTCCAATTTATTTAACCATCTCAATTTTTCCATTTGATTGCGGATGGTATGAAGAACTATGAGCCAATTGAGTACCCAAACACGAGAATAAATCTTTCCAAAAGTGATTAATAAATATAGGATCATTATCACTAACAATAACCTTAGGTGAACCATGTAGCTTTTGGATATTCTCCAAGAAAACTTTTTCCACTATACTTGTCATAAAAGGATGTGATAATGCAATAAAATGTGCATATTTAGTGAGGTGATCAACTACTACCATGATGATATTATGACCTTTAGATTTGGGGAGCCTTGTGATGAAGTCCATGGATACCTCTTACCAATGTTGGCTAGGAATAGATAAAGGCTACAAGAGACCTATTTCTTAATTTTTTTCCCATTATTTCTTTGACAAACCAAACATTTAGCCACAAATTTTTGAACATCACCTTTTAGCCCTTCCCAAAAAAAATCTTGCTTGACCCGATGATATGTCTTCAAAAATCCTAAATGACCACCAATTTGGAACTCATGTAGTTCTTTCAGAATCTTGTGTTTAAGAGTTGTAGAGATACAAGTGCTCCTTATACCAAAGAATATCCCCCTTTAAAAAAAACTTATCTAAGCTACTAGGGTCACTTTTTATTTGCTAGATGAGATTACTTGTTGCAACATCATTTTTCCACTCTTATTTGCCTTATACCAACCAATTTTCTTGTAATATTGAAAGGGTACACAATAATGCTTCATCATTTTCATCCTTCCTAGAAAGTGCATTGACCACAATATTTTCCTTCCCTTTCTTGTATACAATTTCAAAGTCATATCACAAAATCTTTGTGACCCATTTTTGTTGCTCTTCTGATGATAGTCTTTATTTCAAAAAATATTTTAGGCTGTCATGATCTATATTAACCTTGAAGTGTCAACCCATTAAATGAGGCCTCCATTTTTTAACTGTATGAAGGATTGCTAACATTTCCTTCTCATAAATAGGTTTGAGTTGATTTTTACCTTTTAATTGATGACTCTCAAAAGAAATTAGTCGAACTTCTTGCATGATAAATACTCTTATCCCATTTGTAGAAGCATCACACTCCACAATGAATTCCTTGAAGTCTAGAGTGGAAAGCACTAGAGTTGTACACATAGCCTTCTTCAATTTCTCAAATGATACATTAGTAGATTTATTCCAATGAAAAGAATCCTTCTATAATAGTGCTGTAAGGGGTGCTACTATATGACCATAATTCTTCACAAATCTTCTATAGTATCCTATCAATCCCAAGAAACCCCTCAACTTCTTAATAGTTTTTGGAATAGGTCATTCCATGATATCCTTAATTTTGTTAGGGTCCACCTTTACTCCTTCATGTGAAACTATGTGTCCCAAATACTCCACCTTCTTAAGACCAAAAGAACACTTGGATGGCTTAGCATAGAGTTGATGATCTTTCAGTAATTGTAATGCATGATCTACATCCTACAAATTTTCTTCCCAAGTCTTGCTATAAATTAATATATCATTAAAAAAACTAACACAAACTTTCTCAAGAGCTTCTTAAAAATGGAATTCATCAAACTTTGGAATGTGGATGGTGAATTGGTAAGACCAAATGGCATCACCAAAAATTTATAATGACCTTCATGAGTTCAAAATGTTGTCTTACAAGTATCTTCCTTCTTAATCCAAATTTGGTGATAACTCAATCTAAGATCTAACTTGGTAAAATACATAGCTCCATTTAATTCATCTAGAAGATCATCAATGACTAGAATAGGAAAGTTATCTTTAATGGTGTACTTTTTGAGCACTCTATAATCTAGACACATGCACCAAGTTTCATCCTTCTTATGCACCAGCACAACAGGTGAGGAGTAAGCACTTTGGCTATGCTTTAAATTTTTTCTATCTCACTTTTTTGTATGTGTGGGTACCTATAAGGCCTAATATTTGTTTGTTGACTCCCTAGAACTAGTTGTATGGCATGGTCATGATTTCTCTTAGGAAGAAGTCCTTTAGTCATATCTCCAAGAATCACTGAGTGAGGATCAATTATTGCTTGTAAATTTGGATGAGTAAGAGCATTAGATTGAGAGACTTCTAATGAACATAGCTAGGTCACAAATCCATCTAACCTTTGTTAAGAATCTTTTACATTTGATGAGAGCTTACCATCTATGGGGATTTTTCCTTCAATCCCCTTAGCTCCACTACCTTTCCTTTTGATTAAAATGGCATGAATAGTTCTTGGAAGTTCATCTCAATTGTTCCCAATGTAATAAGCCATTGTACTCCCAAAACAAGATCTGATATACCCATAGATATCACATACATTGGGATATCAAATTGATAATATCCTATGGATAATTTGATGTTATGACACTTTCCTAAACAACTAACTATGCCCCCATCTGCAATCAAAACCTCAAACTCTACGGCTAGATATATAAAACAATTTATAAGAGTTTCTAATTTTTTGTTGATGAAATTATGAGTACTACCTAAATCAATCAACACTATTACTTTCTACTTCTTTAAGAAACCCACTACCTCGAGAGTTTGTGGTGCACTAAAACCTAAAAGTGCATGACAACAAATGATTGTTTGATAATCATGTGATTCTTCACCTAATTCCCTATCCTCCTCTAATATGGGTTCATCCTCTTCTTCCTCACTTAGACCTTCAATATAGAAAAATTTATTTTCGCTACATTTATTTCCTTGACTATATTTGCTATCACAATTGAAACACAACCCTTTTTCTCTTTTCTCCTCAATTTTTTGTGCAGTTAACCTAGTAGGTTAAGGAAGAGAAGGTGTTGAATATCTTTTTTCTCTTGTCACATTAACCCCTTACTTTCTAGGAATCAAGAACTTCTCCTCTACCTTGCATGCCAATATAAAGGACTCATTTATTGAGTTGGGACAATACATTTGTACCTATGTTGAATTTGATCCTTGAGACCACCCAAGAATAAATCATTCAAGTTCTCCTCTGTAATTGTAACCACTCTTAAGGATAGATTTTGGAATTTTTTAATATAATCCTTAACTGATCATATTTATTAAAGCTTAGCAAGTTGGCTAAAGAAGTTTTCTATCACACTATTGCTATATTATGCTTGGAGTTCTTTGATAAAAATTGACCATGATATAGTGAGACCCTTTCTTCTCTTATGAGTACAAACCTAATGATACAAAATGAATTGATTGGGTTCAAGATATAAGAAATCCATCATAACCTTTTTTCCATATGGGATTTGATGTACTTCAAAAAAATTCTCCATTTGATTTATCCATGTTAGAGGATCCTTGCCATCAAATTTGTGCATATCCACCTTTGGAAAAAAATTTTGATATCCTATAGGATTAAAATTTGTGTCATTATTAGTTGACTTGAAGGTTTCACCTTGATTGCTTGAGAGCTCCTTCCTTGTTTCATTCATATAGGTGCTTAACATGCTTCATATATCTGATGTATCTCCTTGTAGTTCCAACATATCCTTCCCAACCTCTTCCTTGTACTTACCAAGTTCCTCATTGAGATTACTATCCTCTATTGCTTCCCAATCTTGACTAGAGGATTTTCTCAGTGTGGTAGATTTCTTTTTGCCTCTTGTTAGAGGCCTTGTCATGATGGAAACCAATGTATTTGAAATAAATCACACAAATGAAATTCAAATTCTTTGTTTTATTTATTTTTATTGTAACTTAATAGGGCCAAGAAATCCTTACTTTAAAAAAAATCCCAAAAAATTAGCAAAATTGCTTCCTTGAGAGAGAATTTCCCTAATTTTAAAATATCTTACTTATTTTCATTTTTCAATTTCTCCAAGCTTTGAATTTAGGCTCCTCTACTATGTATTGAAAAACCCAATACAAGTTATAATCCAATTTAGTAGGATGTGAGCAATATGAAGATCTTAATAAATTGTGTAAAAATAGTAATTCTACAATAATTTTCTCAAATTTGCTCCAATTCCTCTAAATTTTGGACTATATCTTCTTTAATATGGTCTTGAAAAACCATTTAAAAATATTTTAAAAATTTTCTCGAATCTAAATGTTATGTTGTTCCCAAAATTGCCCCAATGGTGAGAAAAAAATCATGCCTCTATGGTTCCAAGATCATGCTTTGACACCACTTGTAATGAAATAACTTATACAATAGAAGAAATGATATGAAATAATCTATAAATAATTGATAATAGCTGAGAGTAAAAGACCACTTTGAGGGGGCAACCTCAAAATATCTCCAATTAGAACACATTTCACAATATGATGATGAAATAAGACTCACAATCTCCTATATATACCTAATTATGCTTAGGTTGAATAGACACAACCATTCATAACACCTAAGTAGACCTACCTACCTAAATAATAATATAATAATGATAACATGACTTAATTAAGATAGCCACAAGTTGACTGTTCATAACCCTATATACAACAATATTAAGGGTGTAGCATGCAGTTTCAAAATTAAAAATAGTTTTATCCCAATTTTCCTAAAATTCCTTCAAGATGTGTAGTTCAATCTAGATTTCAACTAATATCTCAATCATGAGTTTTGCAACAAAGAAGATGATGTCATGAACTAATGTGTGCCCAATTCTTTTGCATCACATCCATGAGAGAAATTATAATGCTTTGGGTGCCTAATATAGTTGCCCTTATTTTGGCTTCCTCCTTTAATAACCAACCTGCAAATCTATCAAAAATTTGACCTTCAAAAAATGATTTGAGCTGGTACTTAGGTCAAGTGATAACTAACTAGAACTCATCTTCAAATATCCATCAATCTTGGTCAGTTTGTCTTTTATTTCCTTAGTGAAAATTGAGGTATCATACAATTTTGTAAATAAGGAAACAACATTCTTTACCACTCCTTCAAGATTTCTAATAATAGTAGATAGTTCCACTTGATCAATAGCAATTTTCTTTTCTACATTCTCCAAAAAATTATTCAAATTATTCTTAAACTTTATCTCTACCCTTTAGATAAGTTTTCATTGCTCATCTATAACCTTATTGAATTTATGTACAATATCTACTAATTGTTCAATAATAGGGGCCTCATTGTTTACCTTAATTTGTAATACATCCAAAAATATGTCCTTGATGTCTTTAAGAACTTTTCCTTTGTCTCTTTTTGCTCTAAATTTTCTTTATTGTTCTCTTTTCCTCAATAGATCACTAAGGATCTCCATCATATTAGCAGTGAGATTGGATTAATCCCAATTTGGAATCACAACCTCAATATCAAAGTTTATCTCATTAGAGATCTTTTATTTTTCCTTACCTTTTGCTCTAGGAGACAAAATAAATGCTTTACCTTTTTCTTCATCTTTCTTCTCCTCTCCACTCAATTGAATCTTACTTTCTTATTTACCTTCTTTTTCAACCTTGTCTACCTCCTGTGGTTTTTACTTAGTTAAAGATGTCCCAAAAGTAGATTGAGTCTAAAACTTAGTTCCTACTTGGATGGATAGAAGACTTCTTCTCTAACTTTTATACACTAGACGTAGCAATTTCTTGGCTTAGAGTGGAGGGTAGAGATGAAATTATAGTAGATATCATCATCGATGTATTACATTTGTAATGCCCCGCCAAGGGACCCAAAAGAATTAACCTAAAGTTTTACTAATTTTTCCAAACAATTTTTTTTTTTAAAACATGAAAGATAAACCATTCATATCAAACACATAGTAGCGGAAGTAATAACATACATACAACTAAAAACATTCATAAAAACTTGCATTCCTTAAGGATCTTAAGACATTGAGTCACATTTGATCTAATTAATACTATGTCTAACCACTACCACATCCACATGAAAGAATAAATAGAAAGTCCAATGTCCATATTACACATTTGTTTTGAATACCTCATGGCAATTAAATTTGGAATGCTCTATCATCCACTATACATATCACAAGGTATGAAAGGCTTAAAAGAATATACATGTGTGAAAATGAAGTACATCATCTTATTCTATCCATGATGCAAGTGCAAGAAAGTAAATGAAACTAAATTCCATACATGATACATCATCATAGAAGATATAAACATCCATCATAAAAGATAGCCATAAATCATAAACACAACACATAATTATCTAAATGCATGGTTCCTCCCAACAATAAATAGCATCATTAGACCATCGTGGGCCCTAGACATCCCTCCATGCATAACATGCCAAGTCACTAAAGAGATCATTGGTATTATCATAGTAGGGACATCACTCCTAAAACATACTACATCATATACAGAAAGAAATCTAACATGCTACAACATATGCATCAAAAATCTAATCATGCAAAATAAGGCATAAGATAAGTAAACAATATCATCTATCATATGCTAATCATCAATATAAGGATACATGTCCATCATCATAATCCAAGAATAGAATGAAGATAGATGCCAACAAGGAATATATCAGCCATGGTGTCTCAGACGGATCTCAAATGGAAGAGTGGAAAAGCACTACCACTCGACCACGTGGAACCTAAATGGTCCACTCCCACTATGCTAAGGAGATAATATCAAGTCCCAAATAGGATATCAAATCACATAACAAAAGTACTCTCAAATCCAGGAATCTTAGAAGTATACTAACTCAAAGGTTCCAATCACAAATCGACATCTAATCCTAGAGGCACAACAAAGACATGTAGGAAACCTACTATGCAAGCAAAAAAGTGTCATCGTACAGATCACGCTAGAGTTACCCTAGTAGTTTCTCAATAGACCCCAACCCCCTAGTGATCCCTATGCAGCCACTAGTATCCTCTCATAATAGCGAGGCATTCTACGAAATGCAAGGTCGCAACCAAGCGTTCTCTCTACTCCCATCTTAGTCTGTACTAGCACTTGAGGCATGGGCATGAGAAAAAAATTATCTTATTAGGTTCATTTAAGTCATTATTAGGTGTAATGTTTTTACTTATTAAAACAACTTACAATGAGTTACCCTGGCAGCCACTTAGGGCCCTGGCCCCCATTGCAAGCCACTTCTCGACACTACAAGTAGAAAACCTACCCTAGGCTCATGGAATCATAAATCACAAAATCACCACAGTCCTATACAAGCGACTGGAAAAATACCAAAAGGTAATCCACAATAAGAACATCAAATCTCCATGAGCAACTGATAAGCATCCATTGATAATCATAATTACAACAGTTCTCTATTAGCAACTGAAGGTATCAATGATAATCACAATATCCATCGGTCCTCATCGAGCAACCATATAGTATGTCAAAATAAATCTCAATATCCATATCAATGATAAATCACCATATCCATTGGTTCTCAACGAGCAACCAAAAAGGCATCTCAAAGAAAATAATATTGATCAAAGACTCCAAAATGGTCAAGTCAAAACATGTCACAACATGAAAACATCAAGAAATAAATCAACACTTCAATCCCATCATGGCGACTAGAAAGTAATCCAAGGATAATTGATTGATGACTCAAAAATGGTTAAGTTAAGTATCTCAAATACATACACCTCACCTTCACACAAGAAGACTTGAAAGCAATACAAACATCTCATAGAGCATGCCATCACATTACCATGGTTGAGTTTAGAAAGATTGAGACCAAATAACATCAACATGTCATCACATTCGCATATCTCCCAAGCCTCTAGTAGATGTCCTAACTGGTCAACACTCTAGGACCACCCTGAAACCCAAAAACATGGATAGCATAAAGAACAAGATACAAACACATATTTTAGTTTTCTTTCGCAATCACATGGTTAAGCCAAATATTAGGTTTTCATTTTCATTTTCAAGTACATTTCAAGTGTATAAGATTCTTCATTTAATCTACAACTCAACCCATTTATTTTTTTGAATAAAGCGTAGAATTATCCCTCCATTATTTTAAAATAATTCTCTAAAATAATCATAAGATAATTATTTACTTATTTAAATCATTGAACTAGTTCTCATTGACTTTTAGATAAAATCATTCACATTATTCAAACCATTAGAATAATACTTCTCAACTTTCAAATAATTAGTTTACAATTTCCTTTAAACACTTCAAGGACAATCATTTATTTAAAATAATCCTCATTGATTTTAAGTAAAATCAATCTCATTAATAATTCAATTATTTAGTTCCACTTATTAATATCTCCTTTCTTTTAATTTTCCCTCATTTAAAAATCCATTTACTTAAATTGACTAATAATTAATTACACTTCTTCTACTATTAATTAATCGTAATTAAATTTAATTTAATTAGATTAGTTAATAAATCATATAAAACTAATGCATAATAATAAGATTCTATTTTAATTCGAACCCAAACCCGAATCAATTTCCAAATCATGATTTTACTAAGAGAAAATTGCAATAATATTTTTAATTCCTATAACTGGATGAAACAATATGCATGCCCGAATTACAAAATTGAAGATTCATTCATAGATAATTATTCAAACACAAATAATAGAAACAATTAAGATAGGAAGGGAAAGAGCATAATAAAATATGCAAAATAATCACGAGTGCCTACTTGGACACTAATGCTAATTTGCTACGCCTCAAAAATTTGTAGAGAAGCTCCTCCTCTCAGAACCTTCTCCTTTCCAAAAATTTCTTCATTCTCCAACATTCGCAATTCCTCCAAGAATTGAACCCCCCAAGTGACTAGGAGTGCTTGTAGAAGCATATGAGGATGTCCATACACACTAGGAGAGCCTCCATATAAAGGCCTCTAAGATACATCTAGAATGTGTCTAGAAGGAGCTAGGAGATAAGAATGACAACTAAGCACATAACTTCCATCATAAGAAGATAAACATGATGAGGTCTCTAGAATGTTGTAGACAGCATGTGCTCAAATAATGTGCTAACTCCTAAGTGTAGACAACATGTGCATAATTAGAGTGCAAACTCTTGTGTTGTCAACATGACAACTCCCAAGAGGTTGCATACTCGTATGTGAATAAATATTAAAATAATGCACATTAATTAATTTAATATTCACTTTACTCTTTTCAATTTAATTTATTAATTTTTAAATCGCATGCACTCACTTTAATAAATCCACTTGTTTTATCTTAATATATTTATATTTTAATCACATGCACACATCATGCAATCTAGAATCTTTTAATAATTTTAATATCTTTTCCACTTTTAAATTCATTTTCAAAACTTAATTGATAAAATATTTACTAACTTAAATAATAATATTATTTAGCATTTATTTAAAAATGAACTCTAAATATATTATTATTAAATTAAATTAATATTATCACGTCCCAAATTTAAACTTATAACTCTTATCTTCAAATTTAATTATTTTTATTTAATTAATTTTCCAATTAATTAAATAAAAATAAATATTAGAACATCATATTCATTTTCCATTTAATTACATCATTAATTAAATCTTTTAATTAGACTTAATTAATAGAAAAATATGCCAAAGGCTCATAAAATAAAATACGAAAACCCATCATAGCAAAACACATACAAAATCAGACCAAAAGGGTTAATATCATGAATTACATCATCTGACACATTCAGAGGGTTTTTGACTTAGATACTTGTCCTAATTTTCAATTAGGACAAATGGCTTAAAGGGTTGGGATTCAGACTTGAGAATTTTATCTCCCCTCTCTTACCATTGAGATAATGTGATAGGGTATGCTCATCTTGACAATTCAGGGAAGTCAATACCTGGTACCTACAACCTATATAAAATCCATGGATGTAGAAGCACAATATATACTAAGCTAAATAGGCAATGGAAAGAAGTGGTGCATCATGTAGATCCTGACTAGCAGGTGACTACGACTCCCTTCCTTAACCACATCAGAAATGCCATACAGAAAGAAAACAAACACACACACCATACACATGCAAGTATGGGGTAAGTATCCATATGAAAACACATATGATAATAAATCATCTAACTAATCATCATCAATTATTGAAAACACTATAATAATCATTATGCATACATGAAATATAAAGTACCAAGTAATCTCATCATATAATAAGCTAAATCTGAGACAATATCTAATAATCTCAAAATAATGTCACTAATAATCATCAACATAAAACTGTCCTAAAAGAGTTTGGAACCAATAGAAAAAATGGGAACTAGGGAAAGCACTACAAGACTCTTCAATAATCTATACCTCTCACTCTTCATCATTCTTCATTTTACCTTCTTCCTCAAAAATTATTTTCCACAAATTTGTTGTGGATTGCATAGCATCTTCAAATTTATTTGTCAAATTTTGAAAAGCCTTAAATCTTGGAGTCTACTTGTTCTCATGCTTCATCGAGGCCTCCTTGATTTATGCATTTGAGAGGTTAGGAATAATGTTCTTCAAGGTTTTCTCTCTAATGTCCCTTTTTATTCTCCCAACATTTGTCCATCTTTGTGTAACTTCCTTTAGTAGGACATCACGGGCTTGGCCTTTTAACTAATTTGGGTCATATTTCCATTTATCCATTTTCTTTACAAGAGAATCTTTTATCTGATGTTTCTCTTTTCTAGCTATAGATTTATACTTGATGTATTTGAATGCTTCCATGCTACTTCATTCTCTTATTCTCTTTACTTATTTCTCAAAGGATAGTGAAGGCTTCTTTAGCTAGATAATAGGAGTGTTTTCCCCTTTGTCATCTTCATCCTAAAGTTTCATCTTCCTCTTGGATTTTCTAGTAGTTGTGATTACAGGTGTAGCCACCTTCTTGGGTGTAACCATCTAAGGTGCCCTTGTAATCACTTTTTCTTTCTTCTTAGGAGGCTCTTTCTCTTCTTCTTCTTCTTCATGTTTTTCCTTTGCTTCTTCTATTATCCCTATTCTTCTAACACTTCATCTTCACCTTTACCCTCAATGAGTGTGAGAGTGTCAACTTTCAATTTCTTCTTTAGCATCTCCATCCTCTTCTTTCCTCTTTTCAAGAATTTAGGAATCTCTATCTCTAGAGATAGTTTGGTCCTTCCTTCATCGTAGGTGCCAAAGTATGTTGCCTTGGGGTTAGCACACTCATTTAGAAGAGCCTCTATGGTATTCTTTGTATCATATATATTAACTTCATATCCCAATGGTTTTACTCATGTACTCCTAGGAATGATTGCTTGAATGTGAGTATTATCACAATCAATAAAGAAAAAAAATCTTGAGCTTACTACTCAACTATTTAATGAGGTATCTAATACCTATTCTATATTTTCTCCTTGAAGTTCTCAAAATATGCATCCATTTTGTCATCAATTTTTTCTCCCAAATCTTGTATGTGATCATTGATTTGATAGATTATAGTTCTATCCTTACTCCACACAACATTTTGACACCCATTGGTAAGTATCTCTAAACATTCTACGACAAGAGTAACATTGCCACAATATTTTGAAAGTCATGACCAAGAAAGAGAAATGCTCACCACATGCTTCGTCATGAAATTGTCTTCAACAATCTCTCTTGTTGTTGTTTGTCTACACATCTGAGGATAGTCTTGTCTATGTATCTTTTGTATAATCTATCATCCTACATCACATACTTGGTATCTTTCAATTTAGGATATCTTCTTTGTTTCATTGCCAATCATTTAGGGAATTCACCATATGTTAAGAGATATGTGATATTTTTGAACAAAGGATCTTGTAGACTCACAACCACAACTAATTTTTTTTCCCTTGGTTCCTTTCCATTTCTATTTTCTACAATGGCTTTAAATAATGCATTTCCTCTTACTATTTTTGTGGGTTTAATCTCAATGTCATATTCTTGTGTCTTAGCTACCCCTATTCCTCTGGTATTACACCCTACATATTGTTGAGTCAACACACTTTTCATTGTAACATTAGGTACATGAACTATAGAATGAGAGTATAAGATATAAAATCTAAAAAAAATCAAGGCTTTTACCTTGGCAAAAGTGTGCTTGATTTGAGAATATTTTAGCTCATAGTTCTTCAGGAGTATGCTCATGAATGTAATGGAGGTTTTCACTCCTTTGTTATCTTGCATGTGAATAGTTGACAAGGTGTGTTCAAAAGCATAACAATAGATCATAAAGTCTAGTCTATAATCAAGGTGACATAGGAATGAAGCATTGATAATGGAAATCTTTATATACTTGAAGGCTTATTTCCTAGCATCATTTCATTTGAAGCTTTAATTCCCTTTCATCAAGTCTATAATGCATTTAGTGGTTTTAGAAAAGTTAGGTATGAACCTTCTGAGGAAGTGTACCTGACCAAAGAATGATTCAACTCCCTTCTTGTTTATAGGGAGACTTAATATTTAGATAGCTTCAATTCATTCAAGGTTAATTATGATGCCTTCTTGCAATGCTATATGACCAAGAAACTTTTCTTGTATTTCACAAAAGATAGATTTTTTAGGATTTAGAGAATTTTAGTGTTCTTGGCATCTTTGTAATACTTTTCTCAAATCATCTATTTGATGTTTCCTCTTCTTTGAGAATATAGTAATTTCATCAAGGTATATAACAATGATTCTATCTTTCATGTTAGTGAAAGATTTATTCATAAACCTATGAAAAGTGGCTCCATCATTAATAAGGCCAAATCAAATTTTATGATACAAAAATTTACCACAAGGAGTGGCAAAAGTCATCTTGTGTTGGTCTTTCTCTTCTACTTCTATCTAGTTGTACCCTGAGAAGCCATTTAGCATGGACACCATTTCAACTCCCACCACCATTTGTAATTGATGGTCCATATTCGGGATGGCATATTTATTCTTCAAAGATGCCTAGTTTAGATTTCTAAAATCCATGAAGATCCTTATCTCTTCATTCTTCTTCCTAATTGGCACTATGTTTGCTATCCAAGTAGAGTGATGAATAGGATAAATGATTCACACCTTAAGTATATTGTCAACTTCTTGAAATATGGTGTGGGCTACCATTGCATTATAATTTCTCTACTTTTGTTAGAATGGAGTTGTACTAGGCTTCAATAGAATTTGATGCTTCATTTTTCCACCTCTAGAACTTTTTTAATCCTCCTAGCTCCATGCGAATACATCTTGATATTCTACAAAAATCATTCTATCTGCTTTTTTTTCTTCATGTGTAAAACATTTTTTGATATTGATCATTTTAGGATTTTACATATTTCAAATCTCTATTCCTTCACAGTAGTGGGACATTTTCCCAACCTCTTTTTCTTAATGTATGTATCATGTCTATTAAACAAATTTTCCAATGATATGAAGTATGGAGGAATAATGTTAACTTGTAGTTGAGTAGCACTAGGTTCATCCACCTTCCTCTTTTTGTGAAGGTCTTCTTGAATGGGTTCATTAGAATGGTCTTCATGAGCACTTATTGAATTTTCCAAAAATAACTACAAACTTTTGTAATCTTCAAACACTTACTAGGGTTCTAGATTTTTAAGAACAGAAGGTTTGTACACAATTTCTACTTGATACTTCTTGTTTATGAATTATGGATGGGGAATTAGTAAGGAGGTAGAGGATTCTCATAAATCCACTTTAGATTTAATCTCCCTTGGTATTAATTCAATTAAGAATGCATCTAGCCCTTCAATCTTGTCCCAGACCTTATTCTTGTAATTTTTCAACTTATGGTTTTTTATAGAGTATTGCCCTTTGATTTTTTGTACAATGAGCTCTGCATCACCCTGAGCTTTAAGTATCTTTATCCCTTTTTCCTTTGCATCTATGATCCTAAGTAATAGGGCTTCATATTTGGTTTTTTTGTTCATATTTCCAAATTCTAACTTGAACACCATATGTTTAGGTTCTCCTTTCGGTGATATCAACACTAGCCCTACACTTAACCCAGATGAGAAACAACTCCCATCAAATTCTAATTTCCATATCAATAATATTTCTTCTTCTTCAATAGGAGTTTTTCTTTTCTTTTCTTTTACATCTTGGTCATCTATGACACCTTTAATGAACAATATGTAATTACCAAATTCTAATTCTTGGTATAGGATTTGAGCTTTAGGATCATCCAACTTCAAAATTGTAAACACAAATTTCTCCTCAAGTTCCAATTTCACTTTCTTGATTCCATCCAATATTATTTCTCCTCCTAGGTCTCTACAAAAGATTCTAATTAGAAGTAGACCATAGCTAGCTAGAATGTCCATGACTAGGATAGTTAGTAGTAACTTCTTTTCTGGGTGGGAGGTCAATGCTACTTGAGCATCTGTGATTTGCCTAAGTAGCTAAACTTTTTTGGCATCCATGGAGTAAGACCTACCATGAACTTTAGTAAGAGTAAGACTTAGAGCCTTAGCCATAGGGTAGGGCATCACATTATCTAAAGAACCCAAATTGATTATACAGTTGCTTAGCTTGGACCTATTTATGTATAGTGACACCTAAAATGGGTCAAGTTTCTAAGTGAGAAAGATTGCCAAAATTGTGCTTTCTTCTTGATAAAAAAGATTAGATGTTAATGAATCACCTTCTTCTTCAATGTAACATTATGATTCAGGTTTATATTATCTCCCTTGCAATAATCTACCAATCTTTTCAATATGGAGGGATGGGTCTTTAAGTAGTCTATAGGGGAAATTTGAATTCTGGGGTCTTTACATAATTGAATGAAATCAAAAGACATCTTTTCCTTACCTAACTAAGGAATCTTGGCTCCTTGATAAAAATTACTAGTGCTTGAAGTAGAAGCACCATTATCACCTAGAGGATGAATTGAAATTTGATTCTTATTTTTATGGGTTTTGGTCAACATCATATATGAGGTTCCATCAATAGTAGCATAGATTTCACCTGGTCCTTCTAAATTTGACTCATAGTCTAAAAATAAATTACCAAAGTCAACATTTGAGTATGAATTTGACTTAGGACTAGAAGCTATAGCATTTAGCTCATTAGTGGATAGCAACTACATCATATGAGTTATCTTAGAACAACTTTCATTATCTTGATTTGTGATTAAATGGAAGACACACATATGCCCCTTTTTGGGCGTGGCTTCAATAGCCAGTCTTTGTGGTGGACTAGTAAGTTGTGGATTTTCCCATCGATATTCCTCCCAGGTTGATTTTCAAAATTTAGTTGGTCTAAATTTCTAAATATAGGGAGTTGCCTCTTAATAGAAATTATTTCATTTGATAATTTTTGCAAAATTTTATCAAACAAAGTTATATTACTAGTACTTTCCTTGGTTTGAGATTCTAATTTCTACTTTCTAGTAGAGATCACGTCCTCTTCTAGTTCAACTTCTTTCCTCTAGATGTCTACCAATCAAGTGGGATTAGATCTCCTTAGATCATAGTTGATACCTAGTGGCATCATACTTATGAATTTTTTAGATTACATGTAGTAGGTCTATTAGCAATAGGGATTCTGAGCAATATTTCTGGATTAGATTGTGTGAGTTTTTTTAGCATCAACGTTTCGGATCATACTACATGATCCATCATCAGGATGAGAGAGCATCAGAATATGAAATGTGCAGACCAGGAAACCACAAGCAGTCCTAAAAGGAGAGGGAGGGAGGGGCACAAAAACCAAGAAGACCAAAAATAAAGACACAACCACAAAGAGAACAGGTACAGAATAACCAATGAGAAAATGGAAGGAGCAAAACCAACAAAATTAAGTAGAAAAGATTCAAATGGACACTGGAGAAATTTGATTATGTTAATAGGGATTCTACTAGTGATCTTGTTAAAGTTACCAAGGAAATCCCTAATACTTATAGAGGCTTTTTTTTTTTTATCAAAATCAATTGTACTAGAATAATGTGTTCATCTTCTATAGTTTTGGATCTTGTTTTGAAGGTCATTCTCATCATAGCCCAACATATAATTGAGGCATTGTCTAAATGGTAAAACTAATTTTGTGTGCTTTCTATTAGAATTTATACAAATAGTCTCACAGTTATGTCTTTGTGTGCCACTCCCAAGATATGAGTTGTTGTGAAAAATGATTTTATATGTTAATTAATACTAACATTTCCAACACTTGAAAATTTGGAGAAGTTTTTTCTTGAACTAGACAGGAGTGGATGATAACTTGTGAGGTGTAGCAGACTAGTTGCTACAACCTAGGGAGTAGCCATAATTGTCCTAGCAAGGTATGGAAAAAAATTGACAACTAAAGGAGCAACTACTCTATTTAAAGAAAATACCCAAAAGGTAGTGTGCAAAAAAAATTTGATTTCTGGAAGGTGAAGATAGTCTGCTCCTACTCTTATTTTCACCCTTTTGTCATGGTATTTCTAGGATGGGAAAGCCAAGTTCTATAAGCTTTTCAAAAATAGGGTCTTGCCCACCTTAATCTTTGGTGCTTCTAAGGAATTTTATTTGTGTTGACATTTCAATCAAGTTTGTTTACTAGTTACACACACACAAACTTATTCAAATAGTAAGTATCTACCAAGTATATTGTATAGTTAACAATGTTAACCAAGTAATTAGACTCTACCAAGTTCAATAGTTGCTACCAAATTTTAGGAATAGTATTTAGATTGTGCCAAGCAGTTTCTACCATGTTGGTGATTATTAGTGTAAATGGAGTTTCTTAGTGTTTACTAAGTTTCTCAATGCAAACTAAGTTCTATATTGGTTACCAAGGTCTTATTTTTAGTGATGTGAATCTAGTGTTGACTGAGCCACCCAATGTCAACTAAGTGATTCAATTTATATTGAGCTCATAGTAATAGCATTGATCAAGTTATGCACTATGAATAATGTGATTCAATTTATATGCTGAGTTTCACAATATTCACCGAGTCACCAGTGTAGACCGATTTTAGACTACTTAGAAATGATTAGTATGGACCAAGCTTCTACATCTACCTAGTACATAACAATGTCAAGCATTGATAATGGATGCCAAATATCATAAATTCATCAAATTTGTCTTCAGAATCCAAGTTCTTTATGTATTTTGTGTAAACTTGTATTGTAGCTAACTTTGATGAATTATAAATTGAATTAGTATATATGTAATGTGTTGTATCACATCTAAATAAGTAAGCATGTAATAAGCATGCAAGAGAAAAAGTGTGAAGCACAAAGCTATAGTAGTATAAAGAGCAGCAAAGATTTATCTATCATAGAAAGGTGATCATTACACTCAAAGGTTTCTCATTCAACAAACCAAGTTGTAGATAAGAGATCAACCACTAGTTAATCCTAACAGGTGGAATAGTTAAATCCTTTCACAATTTAGACTTAATATTCTTTTGTAAATCTCTTTACTGAGTGCATAATTCATTGTATGTTTGTAAATCCTTTTACAAGGTGGACCTGGTAGTCCTTATTGCTCCTAATAGTGTAGATCATTAGAAGTGATCATTATAAGCCTTAATAGGCCAACTTTATACTGCAATACTAAAGCTTGTGGATATCATCCCCATCCTATTTTTACTTTCTATTGGAAGGTTTATGGGTCACCATATTGTGTGTCAAAGTGTTATGAATGTTTTAATGATTTCTAATTTTCATGCATGCAATTAGATCATAATACACATGAAGTATTAATTACTAAATAAAGATTTGGTTTTATTAATTATTGATTCACTCCTCCCCTCTCAGTAACTTATCTATCATATATTTCCAACAATTAGTATCAGATCTTTGTGTTCTTAGGAAAGAAGTTTAATAGCTATTGACAATGAAAATATAGATTTGGAATTGGCTATTGGTCAACTCAAGAAAGGAAAGGAGCAATGCTCTCAATTCCTAAAAAAGAAGAAAAGATCTTGTAGTATAGATGAATAACAAACTCTACATTGAAGATAGAATTGAAGACATTCATCCAAAAAGTAATTTAGATGAAGCCAATGAAGCAATTAGAGAACTATTAGAAAAGAATGTTACACTTCAAGAAGAAATTAGAAAGCTGAAAAGAAAACAAGAAATTTAGTGGATAAGATTTTGTAAAGTCATGGAAGAGAAAAACAAGATAAAAGAAGATTTAGAAGGTAACTGTAATGAAATTCAACATATATCCCTTCAATAGGAAGACTTCATTAATTAGCTCATCAATGTAAATGAAGAAAGCATAAATCTAGGATCAAAGAATGAAATATTGTAGAATGATCTAAACATTGAAAAGCAAACTAATAAAAGGATAATGGAATCTCAAGAAAACATGAATCAATTGAATGAGAAAAGCCAATATAGATAGAAAGGAAAAGCAAGAATTGGACATACAAAAGAAGGCGAATCATCCAAGCAAGGAGCTTAGAAGAATCAAAGAGCTACTTGCAATCACTATGATAAGATATGTCATACATCAAAAAAATGTTGGAGCAATGACAAAGTTAAGTTCAATGGAAAATGCTACAATTGTAATTAGCATGGTCCTAGAGCAAATGAATGCAAAGAGAAATATAAATTTGAAGGCAAATGCCAAAAATGCAAGAAGCATGGGCACAAATATTTTGGATGCAAAACTAAGTTATTGAATCTAGTGGAACATATTGTAAAAGCTATATTTGGTTAGGACTATAACACTTGGTGTAGATATCACTACTGTGGATAATTTGGACACTTTGGAATGAATTGTGTAAAACATCACATGAGGATGAGAGACACCATGAGGAGATTTTTTATTTGTATAAAACTTGGTTATCTTTCCAAGAACTATATGAATATTGGAAGAATTGAAGATGAAAAGAAAGCCAAGGCTGACAATATTAAAGAACAAATGAGATAGCAATCAATTTTGATTTTTTTTTGAGAATGTAAGTCTGAGCAATAAAGAAGATGTCACTCAAGAATTGGGTGAGCTATTCTACTTGATCTCTCACAAGGAGAACTAGAATTAGGATTCTGAAGCAAGCATCCTAAATTAGTTCCAGTTAGAAAAAATTAAAGATCTACATCAAAATTCAAGATAAAAAGATATTACTGAGCACATGAAGGAATTCTAGACATTACCATGCTAGGTTAGGTTACAAGACCCTAGTGGGCAAGATTGGGAGTTACTAAAATTATTGTGTTGACACCAAGCCATGGATGTTCCTACTGAGAATTTAATTAAAAATAAGTGGAAGATTATCTGTCATTGAGAAATTGATCATATTAGGCAACTATAGTGATTGAAAGGTGAAATTTGTTAAAAGGGTGAAATTGAATTCATTTGTCACCATGAATTTTGAAGAGCTATATGTGCAAAGCAATTTCAATGTATCCAAATGATTTGTGTGAATTATTATTGAAGCTTTTCATGTTTTCTCAAACCCTACTAAGTGATGGCTTTCTCCAGTAGCAAGAAAAAAAAAGGGTCAAAGATGTTGGTTCAAGGAATTGAATGGAAGGCACCTAATTTGAAGCTCAGTCTAGCTATTGCTAAAACCCTTGGTCCCACTAGAGCACAATCTTAGATTCCACCAAAGCTACTTTTGATAAATGATATTTTTTCACATTTTATATGTTCTATCCAAGACATCAAAACCATAGAAATGGATGAGTCTTAGGAGAAGTTGTGTGTGAATGTTGTGTTAAAACTAGTGCATCAACACTTGGAAGCAAAGGGTTTGACTCACATTCCACACATGCCATGAGATTTTTAGATTAAATGGATGAGATTTATCCTTAGCCTTGTGCATAATGGGTATTTATGGTTAGAGAAACCTATTGTGATAACAAATAAAATGATCTATTGAATCATAGGACTTTTAATGCTAACCAAGGCAAAAATGACTAAAACCCTAAGTCGGGTAGAATTGGAAAAGAAAAAACTTGTCAAATGGGATGGAAGGGGTATGAAGATTAGTTGCATAACTATATGGAGCTAAAGTTTTGAATAGATGTGATTGCACATAATATATATAGCTCTAGTCATCTAAATAGTGTATCCTATGAAGTAGTAGATCTCGCTTTCAAAGTGGTCAAGAACAACATGACATTTGATGTTGGTGAGTTGATGTTGAATTAGTCCAACAAAAATATGGAAAGCATAATAACTTCAAAGAATAACCCTTGTAAGTTTAGTTAAGTCTTAACCTATTTATTTTTCTTTGTACAAAAGTACTTCCCATCAAAAGGTAAAGTTTTATGGAGAAAAGATTTACCTATTCTTTACCAAATCAATGAGTATATAGTAGAAATGGGAGAAAACTATGTCAGTATAATGGACAACTATTTTGATGCATTTAAGGATAAGATGAAAAACAAATTTAGGATACCTAAGAAACTTGTAGAAGACTAAAAAGATGATATTTGTTTTATGGTTGATTGTAATAAAGTGCATACACAAGCAGTAAAACCAAGAATTTTATGGGTTAAACCTTTAGGTTATGAGGTTAATATTGACAAAACCAAGGACATTATTGAAGCTTTGTTAAATGAACTTGTTGATCCAAAGGCTATGTATTTTGGGACATATAAAGAAGCTAAGGCTAGAATTAAATTAGAGATAAAACACCCTCAAACAGTAAACAAACAGAAGAAGAGAATAGCAAAGTTGAAGCAAAATAGATTTACTCTCCTATTGAGTGAAGGTAAAAGGAGATGACATAGATGATGATGATGCAGAAGATGAAGAGAAATCATAAGAAGAAGAACCAGTAAAGAGGAAATGTAATGTCCCCTTTTTAGCATTCATAGCATGATGTTGTCATTAGCCTATTTACCCACTGTCCCATAGGCTAACCAGGACATTAAAGGGTCTTAGAGGCCATTTGGCCTAGATAGTTTCAGTTGCAGGTCTTTCTGAGGGGTTTTTAGGCAACTCTTGGCATACTTACTATTTATAGTAAGTCATCTTGGACATGGGAAAACATACAGTGGCAATGATAGGTTGATGATAATTATTTAAAGTTGACAAGAAGACTTGTTTATCATTGATAAGATTTGTTATGCATTGATAAAGCTATTTTATAAAGTTAAATTTAAATATTTAACTTTATTAATTCATAAACTATAGTTTGTGGGAAATATTTAAATTAAAAGAGTCCCCTTTATTTTGTAACACATTGTAGACATAAGTTACATAAAGGGAGTTATGTTTTATCCCACATTGAGAAAATGAAGGATGGAGCTCTTGTGAGAACACTATAAAAGAAATGGAAGAACGTCTTTTAAGCATGCTTGGAAATATCAAAGAAATTGGGTATGATTTTGGAGATTATATCCCAATAGTTTGGAGGACGAAATCCCTTCAAGCTAGAAATATTGATGCCATTGAAAGATATGGTCTTGAGATTCAACATGGTAATAGCAAGCTCCTATTGCACAGTACTGTAGCAGTGCGTTACTGTAGCAATCAGAATCACTGTAGCAGCGAGTTACTATAGCAATCAAAATCACTATAGCAGCAAGTTACTATAGCAATCAGAAATTACTGTAGCAGTGAGTTACTATAGCAGCCAAATCACTATAGCATAGTACTGTAGCAGCCTAAATCACTATAGCACAGTACTGTAGCAGCGAGTTACTATAGCAGCACATTATTGTCACAGTCCAGATCATTGTAGCTACAAGTTACTATAGCAATTTTAGAACTATTAACACTACTGTAACTGCAAATGGGTATGGACCATCATCGAACTTTATAGTTGATATAATGTGTTGTGTTTAATGAGAAGATATGATTGTTATGGTAGTTTTAATTTCTTGATAATCTGAAACAAGAAATAAATGAATGGTCATTGTTATTAGTTGCATATGGTTCTTTGTTGCCTCCTATTTGCATCTCATATGAAACACAAAAAATATTGAGAAACCATTGATCAACATCAAGATAAAACTATAAGAAATTTAGTTGCAAGATAATTGTTTGATAAAATTATAGGAAGAAATAGACATTAAAAATAACTGAACAAGGTAGGTTGTTACAAGAAAGGTAAGTTTATTATAACCAAATGTACAAAAACATCTATTATAGTGTTTATAAGAAGGACATCTAGAAATAAACTAAAGTTGGGTGAAGAAGTAGAGGATGTGATCTTCAAAAAGCCTCCACCAACATTTCAAGAATGATTGAAAGAAATTGATTTGGGGGTTGGCACAAAAAAATTTAGATCTTTGAGATATGAAATTAGAAATATAGAAGAGAAGCAACAAGTTGAAGAGATAGTCATGTCAAAGCTAGGAAAATAGAAATAATCTTGAGAGTAACTTACACAATAGATTCCCAATGAATTAATGGAGAAAATTGAGCCAAGATGGGAGCATGTAAAGAAAATTGCTAAGGACATATATGAGTAGACCCTGCGGAAACTCATATTGAACTTGAGTGATAAAGAAGTAAAAGAATTCATGAAGAAGAATGAAGAGAAACTTACTTTGAAGTTTAACACTTTTCTAATATTGATCAATGGCATTGAACATGTGGTAAGGAATGCAACCAACACATGGAAGAACATCTATAATATTCCTAAGCATAGTGATTTTTTGTTAGTGTTAGTGACAAGGATGATGATGATGATGACAAGGAAGAGGAAAAAGAGGATGACGAAGAAAAAAATTATGATAATATAGATGATGAGAAATATAAATAGGAAGTTACTAACAAAAATCTCCCTAAAATTCACAGCATTGAGGAGACTGGCCCTGAGAAGATTATTGTAGAAGTAATAGCCTCACTTCCTCATTCTTTGAGTGAAAAATTGATGACATCAAGCTCAAAGAAAGCTACTACCAAATTGGTTGTGTCAAACATTGCAAGTTCAAACATGCAACCAATCTCTACACTTGTTCAGCTCAGTATTTCATTGATAGAAGTGACAAGCACTTCATCTACCAAGAAAATAACACTTCCTCCTCCATCAATTTTGGTCACTCAACATCAAGGTATTTCCTCAATAAGTGCTATATCTACATTTACTACTAGTATTTCTATTTCTACCATTTTTTCTATTCCAAGAATGCAAATAATAAGTATTACGACAATTGAGGCCAAGCCTCAATGAAGTAAAAAAGTTCTCAACAAAGGCAAAGAAAAGGAAGAAGATATTAATCTTGATGAGGATATAGTTATCTTGAATTGGAATATCTCTAATCTAAATCCTAATCAAATGCATATAGTAGGAGAAATACTATAGAAGAAAGGTAAGCAATAGAGGCTTAGAGAGGAAAGGAATAGAGAATTTCAAGTGCTTGAAGATGCAAAAAACATTCTTGTAGAGGTACTCAACATAGAGGTTGACACTTCTCAACCAATTTTGGCTCAATTAGCAAAAGTGGTCCAGAAATTAAATGAAGATTTGAATGGACAAGAGAAATTGTTACGAAGAGTAGGAAATAAATTTGAAAATAAAGTATTGGAGCTAGTAGCATAAAATATTGCAATACATCATGTAGACTTGTCTACTATTCTAGGCTCATTGGAAACCTCTTGCAACAATGTAGCTTCACTATTCAGTAAACTCTATGATACATCCATTTCACCAAGGAAATCAAAGATAAACTTTCCAAGATTTATGAAGATCTAAAGGCATGTGCACAAAAATTTTCACTTGACTCAAGCTATAATTCTACTCATTATACAAGGATCAGATTTCTAACTAACATGCCAAAAGAATTGCTAAGAGAAGAAGCTAGGATAAGGGGTACACTTGTAGATAACAATTTCTCTATTGCTGATCACATGAAAGAATTATCAATAGAAGTTTAGATTATATTGCACACAAGCTAGGTGTTGCAAGAAAATTGGGACAAGACAATGGTACTAATTTAAAAGGTACATTTTGATTTCTTGTCACATTTTGGTATTACAATGTAAAATAAACCTTTGGCATTTATGTCAAAAAGGGGGAGAAGAACTATCTAACATATTGTAAAGGGGGAGAAGATGTATGTAATTGTAAAGTATATTGAATATATATGAAAGGGGGAACACCATCACACTATGTACATGTACAATATGTACCAGTGTAGATCGAGTTTAGACTACTTGGAAGTGATCAATATGGACCAAGCTTCTATGTCTATCAAGTGCATGATGATGCTAAAAATTGATAGTAGATGTTGAGTATTAGAACCTCACTAAATTTTTCTTTAGAACCCAAGTTCCTATAGTTGGGATGACTTTGTGTATTTTGTGTAAACTTGTATTATAGCTACTTTGATGAATTACAAATTGAATTGGTATATATGTAATGTATCATATCGCATCCAAATAAGTAAATATGTAACAAGTACAAAAGAGTAGAAGTGTAAAGTACAAGGATACAATACTATAAGGAGCATAAAATATTTACTATCACAACAAGGTGAATATCACACTCAAAGGTATCTCATTCAATAAACCAAGTTGCAAATCAAAGATCAACCACTGGTTCATCCTAATAGGTGGAACGGTTAAATCCTTTCACAAGGTAGACTTAATAGTCTTTTGAAAATCTCTTTACTAATTGCATACTTCATTCTATGTTTGTAAATCCTTTTAGAAGGTGGATCTCACAGTCCTTATTGCTCCTAATAGGGAAGATCATTAGAAGTGATCATTGTAAACCTTAACAAGAAAATTGTATACTAAAGTACTAAAGCTTGTGGGTATTGTCCCCACCCCAGTTTTACTATATATTAGGATGGTTTTTTGGGTTACCATATTGTGTGTCAGAGTATTATGAATGTTTTAATGCTTTCACATTTTCATGGTTGCAATTAGATCAGAATACACATGAAGGATTAATTAGTAAATAAAGATTCAATTTTATTGCTTACTAATTCACCCCTCCTCTCTCAGTAACTTAGCCAATCATATATTTCTAACACTTTGGTCCAATATTCCAAATTAATCTTACCTCCAAGCCTTGCATTCTTCTTTCCTTTATGCTCTTTGAAGTTCTCTCCTCTAAATAGATCTTTCTCATGCCTCGACTCTAGCTTCTTCTTGTTCAATCACTTGGTTAGTATTTCTATAATGTTTTGTTTTTCTCCTATACATCTAGAAAAATATATTAATGGACAAGATGATATCTTCCTAGTCATCTTGGAATCTAAGGTTACGTGAGTACAAGAAATATGTCCTCATGAGGTAGCACCATCTTTCTTTATACTATAGTTCTTCTAGTCTAGTGACTGTTCATCTCCCTATTAGATTCAAAAAAAAAATGTTCATAAATAGATTGTCCTTTTTGAATTAACTCTTTGAATACCCAATATCTATGAACAATGACTTATTACAATAGTTGGAAAACTACACTAAGTGATTAAGTTCCCTTTGAATTTATAGGTACAACTCCCTTGAGTTTTTTATTTTCAATGAATTTATTTATTAATAATTCTAAAATGGGGTATGTTATTGACTAGAGAATAGGAGAGGAAAACCAAGTTAGGCCTAGACGGGAACTAACTTAGGCTAGAATTTAGGTCTTAAAACCAACCAAATTTGTGAATTCACACACCTTATGAACCTAAAAAATTTGATGATTTAGTAATGAGTTCTATTTATATGAATTAAATACTCTAATAGAATGCCTTCAACTCTAAACTAAAAGGAAATAGATTAAGAAATAGACTAGAAAGAATCTCTTTTAACCTCTAGCAATACTAGGATTATGTTCAATTTTCTATATTAAATAGGGGAACAAAGCTATGTTTGTTCATTACTTCAATTCAACTCAAAGAGATGCTTCTAATTAAGACAAGTAATGTAATATTAAATAATTTATACAAAGCACATTCAATTTGTCTCTACAATATGAAGTATGTCACACCAAAAATTAGCCAACCTTTTATTAATTTTTCAATCTAGTACATATAGGATTCCAAGATGAACCATGACCAAAAGTAGTTGAATTAGATCATCTCCTAAAAAATGACAAATGGCAAGGAGCCAATTGTCAATTACAATTTCAAATCAAAATATAAAGAGAGTAGGAGAGATATCATTTCTCTTTCCTCCCCTTCTCTAATTTTGCCTTATAGGCTTTGGAAGAGACAATGATTGGAATGAGCTCCTCATGTCTATGGATGTGGAAATTGGTGTATTTGAGGAGCCACTTGGAGTGTTCTTTGGCCAAGTCCTTGATTATACTCAACTACTATTACATTTCCTCTATTGCTACCTATATGCATCCACTGAGTTGTTGGAGGTTTGACACTCTATCCTAATGGCTAAAAGATTTCTTTGTTAATTTATCCAAGTATCTAGAAAAATTATGTTTCATAACAAAAACTACTACTACTCCTTTCCCTTGTCCACTTATTTGGGATTTAGTGTGTAAGCCTTTTAAGAACTCATAATTCTTATCTTATTCCTCCTTAACTTTTTTTTTTCTTCTATAATCCTTCCTCTGCAATCAAGATCATTTCATCATTGAATTGAAAACTCTATTGCCATTCAAATAAAGGCTCATCTCCTTTCTATAGAGTCTTGTCTTCTACTACTTCTTTGACCTTTATTTGAATGAACATATACAGGAGGGAGATTCAATCTTCACTCTTTTTCTTTTCTGCTGATAAGGTAGCTTGGTTAGCTACAATTTTATTTTTTCCTATCTTAAGCCCTACAACTACATTTCCCAATTGTTATATAACCATAGGTCCTTCAGACTTGATTTTTTCACTCCACTTCCTAATTATTTTCCCAAAATACTTGTCCTCTTATAGCTCAGAGATGATGGCCTAAATATCTGTAGCTATAGAATCACTTGTAGGTGGTACCCTTGAAATACTTGCTATTAGGGAAAATAATTGTCTGATGAAATAGTTGTGCTCATGGATCTCAGCCTTCATCTTGACTTTGGAAAGATTGAGGACCTCAAGTTCTTCCTCTATTACTTCATTAATTAATTTCCATAAGCCCACTTTGGTTTCATACCGAAGACCTCTCCTTGATCTAGAGACTACAATTTGAAGTTAGCTATAGTTAGGTCTTTAATGCTACCATCTTTGTTGGGCTTAGCAATCTCCATAGTCAGGTACCTTGTGACTAGGTCTTAATTGAGGATAGACAAATTCTTTTTCTTCTTCACTTTTCTCAATGTTGACCCAAAGTGGATGGCTAGAGACAAAGTCTCTTTGTTTGGAGCCCCATATTCTATCCTCTTCCTCTTTCTATCTAAATTATTTTTGAGCCATGACTTGGTGATGATTACTTTGGATGCAGTCTCTAGTGTATCCGTATTGAATATCTTTCTCTTAATAGGATTTGAGGTCTTTGATGATAAGGACAAAGGATTTCCTACACTAGGGGAAATGAATTTTGGAGCTTTAGAAACCTTCTCTACTTCAGATGTTTTCTTTACTACTTCATCTAAATCTATGAAGTACCTTTTTCTACTACTACCATCTCCAAGATCAACCACTTGTATTTGAGGACTACTTGGTAAGACTAATGTTTTAGTTATAAATGTGATTGGATTGCTGGGGGATGGTAGAGCCACTATAATTGTAGTGTCTTTTAGTTCTTCTTATTTCTTCTTCTTAGATTTTACCTCTATCCCGATCATTGGTACTAAACCATCTTGACAAGTTTTATCAAGTGGGATGTTGTTGTCAAGAGGTTTATTACCTCTACTAGCTAGTTGGGTAGGTCCTTGAGTGAGAGGCAAAATTGTCCCTAATGTGTTGCTATGGGAAGATGAAGTGGCTACTACATTTGGGGAGGGCTGAACATATGCACCTTTACTTCTAATTCACCATGTTGTGCTCCACTCAACCTACTTCTCAGTCCTCTTGTAAATTCTTTCCATCATTACATCTAGGTCTTCTATGACATCTTTGAATGGTTCAAAGCTTATAGGGGTATTCCTTGACTTGTTCAAATAAGTAGTGCTATATATATTTTAACCACCATCCTTATCTCCATCCATGTCTGTATTTACCTTATATAGCTTAACTTTATCTAATGTCAATATTGATAAAGCATGATAATGACTTTTAAATTCATCTTTACACTTGGCCCAGTAGTCTTCAATGGTATTGACAGGCTTTATGATACTCCCAATTTGTGGAACATTTTTACCATATCCATTAGGGTCAAATATAGGTCTCAAGACCTTGTACATATCTAGATTGTACTTTTTCTCAAAAATCTTAATCTTATTCTTGAAATCAGACTAGGTGTCACAACTAAATGCTCCAACCTTCATAGGGAACTCATACCCTTTCTTCTTTAGACTTCCACTCAAGATGTTCACCTACAAAGATTTTCTAATGATCTCTACCATGACTATCATATCATCCAGATATCTTGGTAGCTTCAAAGGAAATCCATCAAAAGCTACAAGACACAAGTAAGAAAATGATGAGGACTAAATAAAATAATAGCCAAATTAACTGATGGCAGCCCTCACTTCAGGGGAGAACCTCTTTTATGGATGCCCTTGTAGTTCCCTACAAATTCTCATAATAAAGGATTCATTCAATTTTTTATAATCTTCATAACTATTATGTAGCTAGATGCATGGATGAAATTCATAAGACTTGGCATCATCAAGGAAGTCATCTAAGCATGGAAGACTAGGCTATAATTAGAAGGATGCCAATATATAAATAAGGAATAAAGAAATATAAAATGAATTGTAAAACTTGGTTTCTTGGAGAGAATTGTACATAATATCACTTACCTCTTGCACCCAATCAATATATTGTGTATCTGAGGATATAACTTGAACCAAAAAGAAGTATTGTTCAAAAAAATGTAGGCATTCTGAACTAGAATGTCAATTATCTCCAGTTTGAGGTTGGTTCTGAACAACATCTTGGGGACTTTTCTCTTATCAATCTATGCCTTCTGGAACCATATTCACATGATCTCTTTTCTCTACATCATCTTCTTTGTTGAGAATTCTAAAATAGCCCCACCAATAGTTAGGTCAGAAAAATCCTCCCATTCTAGCACGTGAATGAGATACTACTTGGTTTCTTGATAGTAATGGCAAATACATTAATAAATGAGTTCTAGGGCTTGAACTGCAACTAGGAAACCAACAACTTCAACCAAACAACATCCTTAAAGCTTCTCA
This sequence comes from Cupressus sempervirens, assembly GCA_028749045.1. NCBI lineage: Eukaryota > Viridiplantae > Streptophyta > Pinopsida > Cupressales > Cupressaceae > Cupressus > Cupressus sempervirens. The sequence continues at coordinate 691,924,430 of CM053793.1, forward strand.
ATGATAGGATGAATCTGATTAGATTTTACCCTCTTTTGGAAGTCTACCATATCATATAAATGGAGGGATGTGTTTGTGAAATTCCATAGTCGAGACTTGATCCCAGTCAAACTATCAAAATTTGTGAACTTAGTGGCCATAGCTTTTGAGTGAGATTTTGAATTGTGAAATGAATAAGATAACAGATAATACAATCACTAGTTTTTGAAAGCTATGCATACTAATAAAATGAGAAATCAAGTAAACATGGCGACTCATTTAACTGCCTGTGAGTTTTTATACAAGAAACTTGATTCATCTATTATACATTAGAATTTGCACTGCACAAGTGAAATTTAAGGATATACCTATTAAAAAGTAAATAAAAAATCTCAATGGACATTTGGAAGTCTTTTCACTATTCCATTGTATATAATGGTAACTTCCCATTAACACATTATTTTACTTTTTCATTTTCCTTTTAGTTTTGGAAAGTTGGCCTTGGGGTACTCCGTTGATGAAAATCTACCAAGTGAGATCCTAACCATATCTTCTTTTTGCAATGGTTTGTTTCATTCCAATATTATCCTAACATATACTAGATTGAGTATGGGGGTCAAATTATATCTATTGTCCTAATTCCTTAACATAGTTGTAAAGTTTCCTGCATGGGCTGAAAACCTGCTGAAGAGGAGGCAATTTCTATTTTTTTTCCAATGCTTCATTTTTAGTTGAATCTTTGATAACTACATTTCTAACTATTAAAGATGTTTAGTTAAGGTGCATGGATCCACTTGGATGCCACTTAACATTTTTTATTTCACCTTTATCTATTTTGTGGAAAGTCATCTTTATGGGTTGGAAACCTATTGAAGAGAAGACAAACTAAGGTTTTTTACCAAAGATTAGTATTTGAGTGATAATGAATCCAAATTATGTTTATGAGTCTAATCCCATATTCAAACATCAATTTTTCCTTAAAATCTACTCCCTTTGAATATTTTTGAGCTAGATACATTGCCAAGTGAGTCCTCATGGAAAATCACCTTCATGTATTGAAAACTCACCATGGGGAAGGAAACATGGGATTTTTTACCAATGCTTATTTTATCAATCATTGATGTGTTTTGAGCTAGATTTGTGAAGACATGTGAATTTTAGAGAACTTTCAAGAGCATGGAAAATAAATAGTGAGTAGGCTTCATTTGTAATGAGTGAAAATTGATCTCTATTAGATTGGGTACTAAACTTACTCAAAAAATTACAAGATAAAAACAATAACTTACCTAACTATGAAGAAAGAGAAGGTCTATTGGAAAAAATTGATAAAGACTACCTAACCTTTAGTAATCTAGACCTAGCCTTAACACTTCTGGGAACAACACTGACTTCATCTAAAAACATAGAACTCACTCTTGCCAATAGATTAGGAAAAAAAGTGGGGCAACATACAAAACCTATTATAAATGATAGGAAAAGTGGTTATATTTCATAATCCAAGATGATATATTGTTCAAAGGAAGTTAGTTGTACATACCAAGAAATTCTATGAGTGAGAATCTCATGAAGGAGAAGCATAATGGAGGATTGGCTAGAAACTTTAGTAGAGATAAAACTATTTCTTTGATTGTTGAGAATTATCATCTGACACAATTGTAAAAAAATGTCAAGAAGTTTGTGAAGAGGTGTAGAGTATGTCACATGGTGAAAGGAGTAAAGATAAATATGGGGTTGTCATCCATTACTGGTACTAGAGAAGTCATGGAAGGATGTTAGCATGGATTTCATTCTTGGTTTACAAAGGACTCAATGAGGGCATGATTCAATATTTGTTATGGTTGATAGGTTCTCAATATGCAACATTTCACTCCCCACAAGAAGGCTAGTGATATGTTCATATGGCAGAGTTAATTTTCATAGAGGTGGTGAGACTACATGGTCTACTAAATAATATAGTTTTTTTATCAAGATAACATATTTTTTGGGTATTTTTGGCATACATTGTGGAAGAAATTGAGGACAAATTTGAATTTTGGTTCATCACATCATCCACAAATTAATGGATAGAAAACAATTGTGAATAAGATTTTGGGGATCTTGCTAAGATTCTTGGTCAGAGATAAGAAAAAAGGTTGGGATCTAATTTTACCATAGGAATGATTTGCATACACTAATTCTATCACCATGAGTACTAGTAAGTCACCACTCCATATTGTATATGGGAGAAGTCACATAAATTCTTCTGAATTGAGAAAGTTGGATAAGGGAGAGATAAGTAGTGCTAAAGCAAAGGATTTTGCAAAATATTGAGTAACATCCATGAGGAGGTAAGGAAACACATTACAAGGATGAATACATAGTAAAAGGCTAAGAGAGATGTGAAAAAGAGATATAAGGAATTTTAGGGTAGAGAAGAAGTTACATTTCATTTGAGGAAGAAGAGATTTTTAGTGGGTACATATAATATGCTGAAATCAAGGAGTTCAGACCATGCAAAATACTTCAAAAATGTATGATTCTAGAAATGCCTATGTATTAGAATTACTTGTTGAACTGAATATTTCACCAGTATTTAACATTTCAAATTTGATAGAGTATAATGATTGAGATGATGGAAAAGAAGTTATAAAAGCATAGTGGTTTATTCTAGCAACTACTTCATCTATGAAAGAGATTGAGGAGATAATGGGCATTTGTGTTGGAAAAATTACAAATAATAGAACATGTGAAGAGTATCTTGTCCAATGGAAATGGTTCCTATTGGAGGAGACCATCCTAGTTTTTCTTTAACTACCTGAGATGTAGTAAGGTCACTTTTGAAATTACCTTGGGTGATTAATGTAAGAGCATCCTGGGTGTAAGAGAAATCTTGCATCAACCAAAAATATTTTCTCTCTTCTTGAATAATGGTTGTCCAAATGCAAATTTATTGTTTGTGTAGTATTTCTACTTAGTAATCTAGTCATATGAGCTCGAATTGTCCTAATTTAAGAGGTGCGGGTTTATCTTGAATATATTAGTCTTCTTGTTGAGGCCCAATGCCATATCATGAGTATTTATATTATTGAAGATTTTTTGTGAGAAATTTTGGTACAAAACTATAGGGTTATTTTTTAAGGCTTTAGAGGCTTTAGATGGGCTCTAAAATGAGATCAAGTAGAAATTTCATTATTCAAGACTTGTAGGTCAAAAGTTGAGGATTCAAGAATGGGGTTATAGTAGTCAATCGGATCAACATTTTGTAAGTTGTGGTTTTCCAAAGTTTTTTCAACTAAAATTTCTAAAATAAATGTCATATTTGTATTGAGCTAACTCTCTATTCATTTTTTGCATTATTATTCCTCAAGGGTTAGGGTTTTATGTCTAGAAACTTCCCTGATAGTGTAAAATTATTTATTTAAGGAATGTGTATAAATTTTCTAGGATAGTTTTGGATGATAGTTCATAGCTTTTTCTTATAGATTATTGTAATAAAGGTGCCCATGTGGTTTTGCATATTGAAATTCTAAATTTTATATTTTAATATTTATAGTGTCAATAAGACACCCATATTATTTTCTCACAAATTTTTTCTTTTTTCTTTTTTCTTTTTAATGTGTTTGTGGTATAAAGGGGAGCATCCTTCATCAACTTTTTGTGGTCACATGCTAAAAGATCTAACAAGACTCCATTGGCACATCAACATGTTTGATGATAATGTATACCACATTGTCATAGTTAGTACAATCTTAAATGATCTAATGACCATTTTTTTTTTGTTAGGTCTCAAAAATTGGGAGAGCACATATTTTATATGAGCTTCCAAAAATGTACAAAGGTCTTTTCTTTGATAACTATTGAGCTCTAAATGCACAAAGATTCCCATAGGTCTAACACAATATAGATTATGAAATTTATTGATTTTCCAGAACATGCATCATAAAATGTAAATAACAAACATCCAAACATCAATAGTATCCACTATAATGAAATAGCTCATATATTTGACAATTCAATGGGAATAATTAAATTTTATGATGCATTGATGTTCACTTGGAATACTTAGGATACATAGAATTCATAATCATCAAATCTTAGTATCTAATCAACTAATCCAAGAACACAAACATCAAATCCAATGTGATTAAAAAAACTCAAAGTTTTTGGCAAACAGTAAAAGCTTAATATGATTGAGAACAACATCCAAGCCACTCGCCAATACATCCAACCTTACATATATTTAAGGTCAATAATATCATTAAATGCATAACAACAATATCCAAAAATTTCTAATAATGGCATACATCAATAATCTAAAACATCAATTATATGTCTAATAATGGAATACATGAAATATATTTTCAATATGTCATATATTGAATATAATATACAAAAAATAGATCAAATATACCTCAATTTGTGTATGTCCAATATATGTCAAAAATGGCATACATCAAAAACAATATACAAAATGTAAGTCCAATAATTTCATATAGGCCTAAAATGTGCATCACTAGATATCTACTCCTTCCTACTTGGCGAAGAAAAGAAATCCCTAGTTGTCCATGATCGTGTAGAGGGATATGTTCTAGATGAGGGGGTCTTCCTAACATACTCGCTAGTCCATTAGTCTAGATTCTTTTGTAACTCAACCTATTATAATCAAAAGTATATGTGAATCAATAACTATATATATATATATATATATATATATATATAATGAAATATGAGAACACATAAAATAAAATATTTTCTTACTACTAGTTTAAAATCCCTCTCTACATCCACCTTAGGGTCATGCCAATAATTAGGAGTAATAAGAGCCAACAAAAATGATCAAAATTATCACTTGATAATATTTATGAATATCCTATGTTATTTCAATATTAACTAAATTATAAATAGAAAAAAAAATTACGCAAACTCCTTCATAACTCAGTCAGTGGATTGTAACTAGCAATTACAACATCGACTCCCTAATCAATAGACTAATAAAGATGTGGAGGAGTCTCTAATAAAAATAGTTGAAAATGATACAACACAACAATTGGATGAATGAGTTATCCAAGATCCGAATGTACAAATAAAATAGTTAAATTTATAATAGACCCATATCTATAAAAACTTATCATGCATGCATCCAGATTAGATCATACAATACTTAAACTTTTTAGGTTACTATTCTAGGTCAAAAAAATGTTGCAGAAATGTACATATCAAACATAATAGATTAAATAACACATTTGACACAAGGATTTTACATGAAAACCCAATTTGGAAAAAACCACTAGTAACATGCTACTAATTCTCACTCTTTTGAAGTGATACCCTATGAAAGACCAACCCTCTTAAAGGTTACAATACACACTTTTAAATATGACCTGGTTAAAGGATCTCAATCACCCTATTAAGAGTGAGCCTTGTCAAAGGACTTTAGACCATTCCATTAGAATGTCACCTAGTTAAAGGATTTATAAATGACTATTAGGTCAACCTTAATCCAAAGGATTTACCCTAGATTGGTACAATGATTGGAAAGTAATAGTATGGCTTGATCTGATAACAAATTACATCTCACTTATAGATTATAGATCTCTATTTTAGTCCTCCATTCTACTTGTCATTCACACACTTCAGTAGCTTGTTCACCTTTCAAGTATTCATACTCTTAAGCCTTCTTTCTTTTCATGACAATTGTAGTCACTTCTATTAGACTAGTAAATGAAGCAATACCCTAGACTCCTTGTCTTTCTTAGGTTCTTGCATATGAAAACCTTTTATTCTAACTAGCTATCTCTATAAATAGAGAATTAAGATCTTTTACTACTTAACCATAATGGTACATTATAGGGTTAAGTAGGATACAATAAATCTACCCACTTTTTTGTTTGGTTCCTCTAGAAACTTCTTCTACAATCCTTCTTAAATTTTCCTCAAAATAGTTTACCTTGAATTCTATGCCACCAGCTCATCAGAGTTATCTTCCACATGCTTGACAAATTCAAGAAAACAAAATAGTCGACTTAGATTGGTCAAGTCTTTGATTTAACATATTTACTAGCGCTAGGAATAAATATATTGTCACTCAACTTCTATACTATTCTTCCACTTGTCTAACACTAGTTTACCTGGTGAACAATAAAGTTTAGTAATGCTCAACATCAACTTAACTTTATTCGACATATATTAACAATCACTCACCTTGCATTTTTTTTCATCTTTTCTTAGAACCTCTTGTTTTTTTCTCAACTTCCACTAATTTATTCTTGGCATGCACTAACTGCTCGGCAAGGATCAGTAGACACTTTTCATACTTGATCTTCTTGTCTTAACTTGAGTAATCTTTAATTTTATACTTTAAGTAGATAAACAATACACTATGGTATCAATGTCTTACTTGGTCTTAGTGCTTCTTTTACATACCAAATAACTCAACCTTTCTCTAGTTGCTACTTTTATCTCCTCTTCTAAATCCTCTTCATCAATCAACTAAACGATAACTTTTAGATCAAAAAGAAACTATCTCACCAGCAAGTAGCAAGTTTGAAATTTTTGAAAAAATAATGATTGTTCTATTATAGGTTCTTCACTTCAAAATAATCTTATATCAATAATCTCCCTCTTTGGCATTAATGAAAAACTAGTACCAACAACAATACCAAAAAGAAAATAAATCTTTTAAATTTCTCCCTCTATTACTGTAGTATATGTCCTTTCTCTATGTAGGGTAATGTGAGCTTTGTCAAGTTACTTTACTAATTCTTCTTCCTCTAATTTATAGCTCCCTCTTGTAGAATATCACTCCCTCTTACTAGGTAGATGTTTTTTTTTTTCCTTAGGCTTATATCTCCCTTTAGTAAACATCAAGTACACTATCTCCCTCTTGGACAATAATGCCAAAGACTTAATATCTTTGTATGAAAATATAATCAATTTAAAACTCTCCCTCTATCACTTTTCATATGACTATAAATCTTCTAATTCAGCTTCTTCATTAATTTAGGCAGCTCCTAAAGTAATATCCACTACATCAAGTTATAAGATACAACATTTAGCTTAGTTGACGTAGGGCACTACTTATTCTTCTTAAGTAGATTTTGATAGGGGTATCACCCATAGTTTACCTCTAAGATACTCATGAATATCCTTAGGTAAAGATTTTATGAAGATATCAATTATTTTCTCTTTTCTATTCACATATTTCATCCTCACTTCTTTGTCTTGAACTAACTCTCTCAAGTAATGATACTTGATTGCAATGTGCTTATTGTTTGTGTGAACCATAGGGTTCTTTGATATATTTTAGCACTTGTATTATCAAAATAAAGTACCACATGTTCAATGGTTTCCTCCTTCATACCTTTGAGTTGTTGTTTGATCCATACAATGTTTGTGCAATTTACCATAGTAGCCACATATTCAATCTCAACATTAGATTGAGATATGCAATTTTGTTTCTTACTGGTCCAAGTGATTTAGCTCTTTCCTAAGAAAAATAATCCACCACTTGTGCTCTTTTTTTCATCAATGTTTCTATCCCAATCAACATCTATGTATGCTCTCAACTAACAAATTTCATTTTTCTTATAGTAGATAACATAGTCTTTTGTTCCTTTCAAATATCTCATTATTTTCTTAGCAACCATCAAATGATTCTCCTTAAGATTAGTAAAGAATCTTGCAACAATCCCAACAGATAATGCAATGTTAGGTCTACTATGTACTAGATATTGCAATTTTCCAATCATAGATTTGTACAATGTTTGATTTACATTAGCTTAAACATCATTCTTTGACAACTTGTATCCTATCACCATAGGTGTGCTAACTAGTTTTGAATCTTCCAATCCAAAAGTTTTCAATATTTCCTTCACATACTTATACTGAGTGATCTATATACCATACTTCATCTAATATACTTGCAAACCAATAAAGAACTTGATTTCTTCATACATAGACTTCTTAAATTCTTTCTTCGTTTCATTTGCAAATGCCTTACATAATGTATCTAGAAATCCAAATATGATATCATTCAAAAAAAATTCAGCTAGTAAAATACCTTTACCTCCTTTTGTCTTCAAGTACAAATTGTTATTATCATCAGTCTTCTCAAAATCAATCTTCACAAAATAATTGTAAATCATTTAATACCATACTCTTGGGGCTTTCTTTAAACCATATAAATTTTTGTGTAGTCTACATACCATGTTCTTGTTGTTAGCATCAAAAAATCCTTGTGGATGTTCTATATAAACTTCTTCTTCTAATATGTCATTCAGAAATGCTAACTTCACATCCATTTGATAAACTTGGAAACCTTTGTATGCAGAGTAAACAAGAATAGTTCTTACTCCTTCCAATCTTGCAATATCTGAAAATAATTCTCCATAGTCTATTCCTTCTTCTTGTGCATACCCTTTGCAAACTAATCTTGTCTTATTCCTTGTGACTTCACCATTTTCATCTAACTTCTTTTTATACAACCACTTGGTTCCAATCATATTCTTGTCCTCTGGTCTGGGAACTAGAGTCCATGTCTCTTTCTTCTCAATCTTCTCAATCTCTTCTTTCATGGCTTTAATCTAGCACTCATTTTCTAAGGCATCTTCCATTGTCTTACACTCATGCATTCTCAAAAAACATGTGTCACTTCTCAACATGTTTCTTTTCATTGGTCTAGCATCTTTATCTCCAATAATTTGATCAATAGGGTGATGTCTTTTGACATACTTTGACAATCTTGGTTTTGCTCTTCTTTCTTCAATTATGAATCACTATCTATTTCTCTATTAGGTAATTCAACATCTCTTTCATGTACACTTATCTCAAAATTAGAATGTGCCTCAGCTTCTGTCTACAACTTAGTTCCTGACTGTAGCTCAATTCTTGAATGCAACTTGATATTTATTGTATGTGACTCGACAGTCACTAAAACTTGTTGTTGATTGAAACTTGATTTACAATATCTTTTTTAATATGAATACCTTCATAAAACTATACAAATTATTTGTACTTAGGTTCCTTCATATGTTCACCTTCATGTACCTCTATATATTCATCAAACTTTGCATTTGCACTTTCCACAACTTTTTTAGTGTTAGTATTTAAACACTTATAAGCTTTTCTTCTTATGGAATATCCAAGGAATATACATTATTCACTCTTAACATCTAATGTACATTCCTAAAATCCTTAAGGATATAGTATTTACTTCCAAATACTTTAAAATATTTTACATTGGGTGAGTATCCATACCATAATTTAAATGGTGTTTAATAAGTACTTTTCTTGACTTTCACATAGTTCAAGGTATAGATAGTTGTACTTACAGCCACTCTCTAGTATTTCAAAGCAACATTCTTCTCCATCATGAGTATCTTAGCATAGTCCATTATAGATCTATTCCTTCTTTTAGAAATTCCATTTTGTGGAGGGGTCCTAGGTAAAGATGTTTGTCTTTTGATTTCGCTGTCATTATAGAACATATCTAACTCATTTGATGTAAATTCTCCACCTTTGTTAGATCTTACGCATTTGGAAAGTGTTAGATTTCTATTTTAGAAATATAACTATCATCATCCTAGAATAGTCATCAACAAATAGGATAGTGTACATGTCTCCCTTGTAGCTTTGCACATCAATTGGTCCACACAAGTCAGTATGAACAATCTCAAGAATTTCTTTAGAGGTCTCAGTCTTACTTTTAAAACTATATTTTTTCATATTTCCTAACTAACATTGTTTGCAAATTATATTGTCAAGTTTTTTCAATTTGGACAAACCTTTGAATCTTTTCATGTTACTGATACTAACCAAATTATCAAAGTTAACATGACATAACCTCTTGTGCCATAACCATACATCATCAACTTCTTTAGTAAGACAACTAGCATCATTCATATCAAGATAAAATAGATTACCTCTAGTCTAATCACCTTTCCCAATTAATTTCCCATTAGTTTCATAGATTTTTTCTATCTTGTTCTCAAACTCAACTTTTCAACTTGAACTATTTAGTTGTGAGACACTCAACAAATTATAGTTAAGTCCTTCAACATAATAAGGATTGTCACACATGATCTTTTATGTGATTTTGCTAGATCCTTTTCCTTTTATTAGACATGGTTCATCATTACCAAACCTTTCACTATTTCCATCATAATAATTTAGGGTAATGAACTTACTTTTATTTCTAGTCATGTGATGTGAACACCCACTATCAATGATCCATCTATCACTATTGTTCACATAGGATAGTAGCATAGTTTTCTCATCCTCATTAGAATCATCCTTTATTTCAACATACACCACTACATCATCATGGTCATCAAATCCATCTTTGATTTCCTTTTCTATAATGTAGGGAGACTTCTTTCCTTTATCTTCATAATCTTTGTTGCCCTCATCTCTTTTACTTCTATATTTGTCTCCACTCCTATTGTTCCTCTTCTCTAGACCTCTAGCAACAATATGACCAAACTCATTGTAATTAAAACACATAATAGGTAACTTAACTTTAAATATCATTTTGCCTCTTTGAAAACTCCTTTCTAGTAGTGCTTCAAGTTGTTCTACATCTTCCTCGTCTATATCACTATCACTACAAACATATTTGACCTTTTTCTTCTTCACATTAGGTTCCTTTAATGATAATTTAACTTTGAAAGTAGATTCAACATTCTTTGATTTGAAATTATTAAAATTAGAGAGTCCAAAGGTAGTGAGCCTACCTACCAAACCTTCAAGAGTCAAATTAGAACCTAGTATACATCTTAATTCTTGTGTGGAAGAAACTCTAATAGCATAGATGGGTAGTAGTGTTCTAAATACTTTTATCAATAGAGTTTCATCATCAATTTTACCATTAGCTCCTCTTATAGCATTAACAACATCTTTTATTCTATAGTAATATTGGGAAATGTTCTCACCTTCTTGCATCCTCATGTCATCAAAAGTACCTCTAAAACTTTTAGATTTGGCTCTCAAAATATTTTTTTCTCCTCCATAAATAGTGTGAAGAGCATCCCACATGTTCTTTGCATTATCACAACCCTTGATGTCATCAAACTCAGAATAACTTAGGGAAGAGACAATCTCCAACATTTCTTGATTATGTTCTTTCTTCTTTTTCAGATCCTTGGTAGTTAGGTTCTAGTAGGTTTAACATGCATGATGGTAGATTGTGCATGGTCTCCAAGAACTCCTAGATGTAGCTTCATCATACTTTTCCATGTAGGGAATTTCTCCTTATTGAGATTAGGTACCTCTCTTTTTTACATCTTGATCTTGTTCTTCTAGTACCTTCAAACTAGTCCTCTCAAGCACTATGGCACTCTAATACCAATTGTTGGAATTATGTAGAATAATTGAGAGGTTGGTGTATAAATTATCTAAGATCCAAATGTAGAAATAAAACTTTTCAATTCTTAGTAGACCCATATCTATAAAACCTTATCATGCATGCATCCATTAGATCATACAATACTTAAACTTTATAGGTTACTATCCTAGGTCAATTTTTTTTCACATAAATGTAAACATGAAACATAACCAATTCAATAACACATTTGACAGAAGGATATTACATGGAAATCCAATTTGGGAAAAATCACCAATAACATGCTACTAATTCTCACTCTTCAAAAGTGATGCCCTGTAAAAGGCCAACCCTATTAAAGGTTACAATACACACTATTAAATGTGAAAAAGTTAAAGGATTTCAATTATCCTATTAGGAGTGAGCCTTGTTAGAGGAATTTAGACCATTCTATTAGAATGTCACTTAGTTAAAGGATTTACAAATGACTGTTAGGTCAACCTTAATCCAAAGGATTTACCCTAGACCAATACAATGATTAGAAAGTAACAATAAGGCTTGTTTGATAACAAATTACATCTCACTTGTAGATTATAGATATTTTTTTTACTTCTCTATTCTACTTGGCATTCACACACTTCAACTTTGATAGCTCATTCAACCTTCAAGCATTCATACTCTTAAGCCTTCTTTCTTTGCATGCCAACTATAGTCACTTCTATTTGGCCATCAAATGAAGCAATACCCTAGACTCCTTGCCTTCCTTAGGTTCTTGCACATGAAAACATTTCCTTCTAACTAGTTATCTCTATAAATAGAGAATTAAGATCTTTTCCCACTTAACCACAATCATCCATTTCAAGGTTAGATAGGATATAATGAATCTACCCACTTTTCCATTTGGTTCCTCTATAAACTTCTTCTACAGTCCTCCTTGAATTTATCTCAAAATGGTTTACCTTGAATTCTATGCCGCTATCTCATCATAGTTATCTTCCATGCTTCACACAATTCAAGAAAATAAAATAGTTAGCTCAGATTTTTTAAATCTTTGATTCAATATATTTACTAGAACTCGAGATCAATATGTTGTCACTTGGATTCTATATTTTTCTTATAGTTGACCAACACTAGTTTACTCGGTGAACACTAAAGTTTACTAATGCTTGGCATGAACTAAAATTTACTTGGCATATACTAAAAATCACCTAGCTTGTACTATTTTTCATGTTTGGTTAACACGTCTTATTTTTCACTTGGCTTCCACTAATTTATGTTTATCTTACACTAACTACTTAACAAGGCTCAGTAGACACTTTTCATACTTTATCTTCCAATCTTAACTTAAGTGAGTAATCTTTGATTTCAAACTTTAAGTAGATAAACAATACACTATAGTATTAATGTCTTACTTATTCTCAGTGCTTCTTTTACATGCCAAATAACTCAACCTTTCTCTAGGTGCTATTTTTATCTCCTCTTCTCAAATCCTCTTCATCAATCAACTAAATGATAGGTTTAAGACCAAAAAGAAATTGTCTCACCAGTAGGTAGCAGGTTTGACATCATTGAAAAACTAATGATTGTTCCATTATAGGTTCTTTACTTCAAAAAAAATTGATATCAACACAAACACCATTGACTATCTACTCCAAAACTTATTTTACTATCTTCATTAATGTACCAATAGATGGGGAAACTCTTAGTTGTAGTTCTCCAGATGTGTTGTTCTTTGGGCATTCTAAACAAACCACATATATCATATTTTGTAATTTTCTTATTTTTAACATCTTCATAGGATAATTTATGAACATAATATCTTTTTTTTTCTTCTCTCCTATTATGCCATAGATTTAAAAACCTACAAATAGATGCTACCTGACACATAATGGTCTTGAAGTATTGTGCCAATTGTGCCCTACCAAGATTATTTTGAAGTGAATTCTTAAGCCTCCTAATAATTATTTTGAATTCATTTTTTCCTCTTTCAATTTCATTCAATGATTATTTTTCGTTACCAAGAAGAGTTCTTTAATTGGTGGAGGTTGAGGAAGTAGTTGTTCTTTACTTTAAGGGGTTTAGGTTAAATTTGTGGAGGGTTAGGTGGTGGATTTTGTTGGATTGGTTAATTTTTTGGTGGATTGTTTACATGAGGGTTAGATGGTGTAGTTATACATTACCTAATAATTAAACAATAGTATTTTAAAAACTAAATAAACCTGAATCAAAATTGATAAAAAACCATTTAAAAAACTAAAAACTTAGCAAAAGCAACAGTTAAGTTTCATACCACTTCCATTGGTTTGTGATTTTCAATGATGTGGAACCATTTTTTTGCAATTTGGTGTTGAAAATCACTTGCAATGGTTCATTCACACTCCTTCACTAATAATGGAGATGCCAAATATATAAGAAATGAAGAGAAATGAGGGGAAACTCTTAGATTTTTTTATTTATAAGTTTTTTCAACAACGCAATTACACTATGTAGTGTGATCATGCTACTTTTTGAATTTGAAAAGCCTAAGGCTTGTCCCACTAAAACCAAAGTGTGATTGCACTATCTTAGATATGAAAAACATTTGTGTGATTTTTGGTACCACAACTTTGTGCACTTACCCTTTACTGTAATGTGTTATTTTAAGTTACATGATTAAATCAATTATAAAGGATAAAAACTAAAACTAAAATTAACTTTATAAAATTATAAAATAATTATTTTTTACTAATAACTTATTAAAGTTATAATTTTTATAAATTTAAAAAAGAAAAACTATTTTGTATTAAAACATTGATTTTTTATAAAGAAAATTATTTAAAAATAAATGATAAAACAAAAAAATTATTAAAAAATAAAAAATAGAGAGTTGCTACCTCAAGCTTAGTTGAGTGCACCTACAACTAGCTTTCTCTCTCTACAAGCCCCTCATTGTGCTAGTGAGGGAATAAAATGGGCATTTGGAAATTTTAAATTAGTGGGGGTTACTTGGTTGAGTAGGACTGAATTATCTAATAATGTAAATGGATACATGGATAGTATATAGGGGGAAGTAGAAAAAGAAGTATGTCAGGGATAATAGTTTAGTGGTATAAGTTTACTTTCTAGGTTTAATGGTTCGATACATCAAGTTTTATTTTAGATACAAAATAGTTTAATACATTAAATTTTATTTTCAGTTTAATAGTATGAAGATTTGAGTTTTCCTAGGAGTGATCACTAAATCAATATTCAAGAGATTGTAGTGTTACATTCCTTGTCTTGTGTTCCCTCAGTAGGGAGGATTTGTCCGAGGCAAAGAAACAAGAGATGAGGCTATAGTTGCTTGTGAGGTATTGTATTCAATTAAGAGTGGTCATATTCCTTCTTACATCATTGTATGAGACATGAAGAATCATATGAATAAGTTAGGTAGTATTTCCTCCATAATGTACTGATAAAATTTTGTTTCCATTTGAAGTAGTGCAAATGGATTATGGTTTTCTTGAAAGTTGCTCTCATTTCAACCATAATTAATGGATGTTGAGTTAGATTTTTTAATATCATTCAAGGAGTATGATAAGGTGGTCATCCCCCTTCCTTTTTGTTGCTATGGTTAAAACCTTAATTCATTCCACAACACATTGTCAATCAATCAATTTATGAAAAGGAGTATAAATTCCCAACACAACAATGACCATTACACATACTTTATTTGTAAATAAAAAAACTTTTTTCTCTCAGTCATCCCTTCAAGAAGCTAAAATATCAAAAGTCTTTTAGATGCCTATGAATTTGCATCAAATAAAAAGATTAATTCATCCAAATATACTATATTTAATTTTAACTATCGTCCCTCAATAAAAAGAAACATCCTATAGTCTATGGGCTTTAGAGAAGATCAACTACCTAGGTCATATCTCAGAATTCCCCTCTTCATGGGATCTAACTAGTTACAATACTAGTAAAGTATCTTATATAGGCTAAAATCTTGTATCGAATCATGAAATGTGAGGTGGTTGTCCTTATCAAGTAGAATCTTACTAGTTAAAACATGCTTCTCAATAATCCTAAATTATTTATTGTCAATTCTACAAGCCCCTAAGGAAATTATTCAAAAAATGGAGCACATTATTTTAATCCTCATATGGAGAGAGAATATGACAAATAAAAAGCAAGTTCCTTTAGTTTCCATCAAGAATATGTCTTTTGGAAAATTAAAGGGTGGGGTGAGACTACATGATATGCATTTGAGAAACATAACTTTTGGTGCTAAACTAGTCTACGAAACATATTCTCAACTACATGCTCTCACTACAACATGACAATTTACAATGGTAGTGTAATTCATATTGATTTTCATTTTTCTTTAATTCTCCCTGACACTAGCACAATGGCAATGGTGGAGTCGCACTTAAGCATAAACAAAAAAAAGACAACATAAATCACTTTCCATTTCTTTTTATTGTGGAGAGCTTCCCACAAAAGAAATGGAGAGCTTTGAATGAGGGTGGAGAGATGTGAAGGTTGTTGTACCCTTGTGATCGGTGCATTTGGTTGTTGTGCCCTCATGATCTCTACATTTCATTTTCATGACCTTGCTCTATGATTTCATTGTCATGACATGCCCTTGCTCTATGATTTCATTATCATTTCATGCTCTTTCTCTATAATTTCTTTGTCATGTCGTGCCCTTGTGATCTAAGTTCCTTTTCTCTATGATTTTTTTAAGGGGCGAGAAGAGGTATGTATGTAAATTTTTTTTCTTTTCCTTGAAAACATGTATGTCTTTATATTTCCTTCTAAACATGTATCTATTTATATAGTCAGATAGATCTCTTTTAGGTGCTTATTACATATTATCTCACAATAGAAAAATGATTTGGCTACATACATATTCTAGAATCAAAATTATAAAAAATAAAACTCACTCAACCTATGCTAAGTGACTTAGCTCAAGATCCTACACAAAAATAATGTAGACCACAAAAAATGGGAAGAGTTGGCAAGAAATTTTACAAAAATGTATCATAGAAGATATTTTTTGAAAGAAACAAGCCATAACCTAGTTGAATTGGTCTAGTTGCTAATTAGCTAGGTTGATTACAAATTCATATATAACTGTCATAAAATTAGGTACATATTCCAAATTCAAAATAATAAAACAATAAAACTCACTCAACCTGTGCTAAGTGACTTACCTCAAGATCCTACAAAAAAATAATGTAGACCATGAAAAATGGGCAAAGTTCACAAGAAATTTTACAAAAACATATCATAGTAGATATTTTTAGAAGAAACAAGCCATAACATAGTTGAATTGGTCTAGTTGTTGATTAGCTAAATTGATTACAAATTCTTGTAGAACTGTCATCAGATTAGATACATATTCCAGAATTTAAATAATAAAACAATAAAACTCACTCAACTCATGCTAAGTGACTTACCTCAAGATCCTGCAAAAAAATATTGCATACCACAAAAAATGGGCAGAGTTTGCAAGAAATTTTACAAAAACATATCATAGAAGATATTTTTAGAAAGAAAGAAGCCATAGCCTAGTTGAATTGGTCTAGTTGCTGATTAGCTAAGTTGATTACAAATTCATGTAAAACTATCATTAGACTATGTACATATTCCAATATCCAAATAATAAAACAATGAAACTCACTCAACCCATGCTAAGTGACCTACTTCAAGATCCTTTACAAAAATAATGTAGACCATAAAAAATGGGTAGAGTTCACAAGAAATTTTACCAAAACATATCATAGTAGATATTTTTAGAAAGAGACAAGCCATAATCTAGTTAAATTGGACTACTTGTTGATCAGCTGGGTTGATTACAAATTTCAGTAGAACTATCTTTAGATTAGGTACAAATAAAATGAACAATCAGCTTTACCAAAAATAATCCAGCTACATGCATATTCCATAACATTGGCCTCCACATAATTTTACTTAGGGTCCATTCAGCAATGGGAATATGGTTGGAATAGACATTTGTCTATTCTCAAAATCTTTAATTCTCCATTTTGGTGTAGCAATTAGGAATTGGGAATAAGAATACAATAGGAATACATATTCCTTTTATGTCCCAAAAAATGAGTATCACAATTCCATCTAAACAAGTGGAATTGGAATAATTACTCCTATTCCACTTTTTTACTTTGTTAAACAATATATATATTTAGGTCCTTGAAAATTGTTTCATTCATTTTCCTCAATTTTGGTGCTCAAGCTTCCACTCATTTTCCTAATACTTGTAGAACATCACATGGGTTATCACTTGTATTTTTGTTGAAGCTTTACTTTGGGGTCAAATTTGTCATTATAGGTCCTGAGGTTTTTTCTTCTTGTTTGATACTAGAGATGTTTTTTTAAAGCCCTAACAATATGTTTGAAGTGAATGTTGTGAGGGTTTATTGCTTTTCCAATTTCCATGGATTGGTGGAAGTTGTAGGAAGTGCCAATAAATCCTCTTTGGGTGTGGACTGCATGCTAATTCCATATTAATGTATGTAATTATTGTTGTTGATTTTAGAGTGCATCTATAATTAAAAGGTTAGTAAATTATACATATTGCTCATGTAAATTTTATTTTTTGATACAAACTAGGAAAGTTATTTGTTTCCATCTATGTGTATGAAAAGATTAAGTTTTTTTCCATCTATGTAAATTATTATAATGTCATAACAATTTTTAAATTAATGTACAATTTGTCTTTGGAGCTACTGAACATACATTTACATTAGATATATTAAATTCAATTGTAGATAAGTTAATAGGCTTTAATTTTAATTGTGGTGACTAATTATGTGTACAATGATGAATAACTAATACTAGTTTGATAACTATCTTCTTGTGTGACTAATTATGTGATAACTAGAGTGCTATTCACATTTTGTACAATCTAGTGGAACATCAAAGGATTAAGTGTATTGAAATCAGCATGTTCACTATATTTAATAATTGATTCAAGACGAGAGGATTTCATTTTTCAAGGGTACTTAAGAAGGTATTTTTTTGTGCAACCACTTTCCTTAGTGTTATCCTAAGATGATATGGGATTTTCTATGTATCATAAAAACATGGAGAAAGAAATTGAAAATCTATACTACAATTTATAACAATAGAGAAACAATACAATTAGGTGAAGCAAGGATTTAGGTTTGTTGAAGGATTTAGGAGAAGCATCACTTTCATGCCAAGCATGATGTGTATTCGCCAACTTATAAAAAATAATTGGATATAAAGGCTCCATATGTTGGCCCAATAATGGAAGCTAGCAATGTTGAAAAATAACTTCAGTGAAGGGTTAAGTGACATTACCTCTAAACATCTAAACATATTGAGAGACATACTATGGACGACATTAAGGCCCTTTTGTTGGCATTATGATACATTTTTGTCATTAGTTACAACACTTATTGGATTCTGAATGCTTACCAAGCTCTCGCCGGACATTCCTTTGTAAGCCAAGCTTTACCTAGTTCTCAGTGTTTACCGAATGATCGAGGTGAACAAAGAAGTCAGTGTTTACCGAGTGATCAAGGTGAACAAAGCAGCCAGTGTTTATCGAGTGTTTGAGGTAAAGAAAGGAATCAGTTTTGACTGAGTGAAGATGTACTTAGTATTGACCAAGAACTTCATGATAACCGAGCTCCTGAGGTTATCAAGGAAACTAACTATCACTGATTCACAAGGTTCTATCGAGTGTTTCCTTTGATCACCGAGCTACAGTTCAGATAGAAGTGTTCACTGAGTGACATCTCTTCTACCGAGTCTCCAGTGGTTACCGAGTTCAAAACTACTCGAAGTGTTTAGTATGGACCGTACCTTCACTTCTACCGAGTGCATGACGATGCTGAGTAACGCAGTGGATGCCGAGTATCAGAAGGACACCGAGTCAGTTCAGTGAACTCGAGTTTTTACTTTGGGCCGACTTTGTATAGAGATTTGCACTTGTTGTTTTGGCCGACCTTGCATGTATTGTTTATTTGGATGGTATATATATGCAATGTATTGTATCATTCAAATGTAATGGTAATGAATGAAAATGTGAAAGTGTGAAAGAAATACATGTGAGCGAAAGTATGTGTGCTGAGTTGTGAAGGTATTCAGCAAGGTCAAGTTTTGGAGCAGAAAAGTTATCTATCACATCAAGGTGAATCAAAGCATAGCAGAACTTATCAGCAATCAGTTGTAATCAGATCCACTGTTTCATTCTAATAGGTGAATCAGTTTTTGTAAATCCTTTAACAAGGTAGACTTAACAGTCTTTTGTAAATCTCCTAACAGAGTGCATACTTTATTGTATGTTTGTAAATCCTCTAACAAGGTGGATCTAGCAATCCTTTGTGCTCCTAACAGGGCAGATCACCAGAAGTGGTCATTGTAAGCCTTAACCAGCCAACTTCATACTGCAGTAACGAAGCTTTGTGGGTTTCATCCCCACCCCAGTTTTACTTTCTATTTGGAAGGTTTTTGGGTCACCAAATCTGTGTGTTCAAGTGTTGCAAATGATTTTGTTTCATGCTTACAGTAGGTTACTTGGATGAATGGTGAATATATCAGTATGCAGTTTTATTGTTTGAAATTTTAAAAGTTACTGATTCACCCTTCCCCTTTCAGTAACTTTTCATATCTTGAATATTTCCAACAATTGGTATCAGAGCAATAAGGTTCTCAAGATAAAAGTTTCACAGCTTGAGCAAAGATCAAGGACAATGGAGATATTCAGACTTGACAAATCTATTGAGAATGAAAAGCTAGATCTAAAAATGGCCATGGCTCAACTCAATGAAGCAAAAGAGCATCTTTCACAATCCTTGAAAAGAAGAAAAGAACTTGCAAGGAAAATGAATGACCATCAGTATGTTGAAGAAAAGATTGAAGATCTCACACCATCAAGTAGTTCAGATGAAGCTGACAAAGCAATCAAAGAACTTTTAGAAAAGAATGGATCTCTGCAGGAAGAAGTAAGAAAGCTCAAAAGGGAACAAGAAATCCAGTCCATCAGGCTATATGAAATCTTGGAGCAAAGGAACAAGGCAGCTGAAGACTTAGAGGTAAGGAATAATCAATCCTCTCAGCTTGAAAATCTTGTAACTCAATTATCTAATGCAAATGAAGAAATTATGAATCTAAGATCTGAGAATGAGAATTTGAGAAATGACTTAATTACTGAAAGGCAAATCAATGCAAGCTTACAAAGTGATCTAATCTCTGAAAAACAAGTCAATGAGAGAATGGTAAAATCTCAAAAGGACATGGATCAATTGAATCTGCAAAATGAAGAAAACTTTCATAAACAAAATGGTAAAGCAGGCCTTGGATACAAGGAAGAAGGTGAATCCTCCAAAGAGGGTACTCAAAAGAATCAAAGACCTACTTGCAGCCACTGTGGTAAGTTAGGTCATACATCTAACAGATGTTGGAGCAATGGAAAAGGAAAATTTAATGGAAAGTGCTACAATTGCAATCAGCATGGACACAAAGCCAATGAATGCAAAGAGAAACCGAAATTTGAAGGTAAATGTCACAAATGCCAAAAGCAAGGTCATAAGGCATCACAATTCAAATCCAAATCATTTAATCCAGTTGAACAACTTGTCAAAGCAATATTTGGTTGGGACTACAACACTTGGTGCAGATGTCATTATTGTGGAGAATATGGTCATACTGGCATAAACTGTGCAAGGCATCACCTAAGAAAAAGGGATACCACTGTAAGATGTTATACATGTACAGAACTTGGTCATATATCTAAAAACTGCATGAACATAAAGAAAGTCGAGGATGAGAAGAAAATCAAAGTAGACAATATTCGGAAGCAAATGAAGCAGCAATGGATTCCTAAGTCTACCGAGCCAGATAATTCAAGTGATGGAATGGTCACTCAAGAAGTGAGTGACTCTACCATTTCCAATTAAGACTCATCAGGATAAGACCAGGACTGTATCTACAAAGCAATATCCTAAGTAGTCCTAGAATGAAAATATGATCAAATCAGTATTTTAGATACATTAGGATCATGGCCGGTACATGACCTTACCAAGCTCAGTCGGGTGCAATAAGGCTTCTTTCACCAAGTTGCACTTACCGAGCATGGTTGGTTATTCTCTAACCGAGTTAAGGTCGGTTTAACCTATTTTCTTTTGGTCACCGAGTTGTGAAGTTTAAGCCGAGCTAGTGGATGACAGTCTGTCGATCGCAACTACCTCTGTACTGAACATTAATGGAAAATTTTTCATCAAAAGGGCAGATTTTGACCTAATTTTTTACCGCGAATTCGAGATTTACACAAAAAAAAAAAGCTTTCAAGCGAGTTCAAGAAATTTGAAGAGATTTTCCAGTGAAGTATTCTTATGAAACCTTTTCACTCACCGAGTAGCAATGGCATCCGTAATCACCAGCAGCAGCAAGGCGAAGAAGGGTTCCAAAATGCTTGTGAAGGGAATGGAATGGAAGGCACCTACGTTCAAGATCGTTCCTGCCATCGCTGAATCGCTCGATCCCAATGGAGCTCAATCACAGATTCCACCCAAGGTACTCCTCATGAACGACATTCGCACTCATTTTAAGTGTGCTATTCAAGAAATAGGGACATTGGACATGGATAATGCCCTAGCGGAGTTATGTGTAAATGGTTCTCTCAAAATCGAGCACAAGCATTTGGAAACTAAAGGTTTGACTCACATCGCGCATATGCCTAGAAACTTCCAAACCAAATGGATTAGGTATATCTTGAGTCGAGTGCATAATGGTCAGTTGTGGTTGGAACAACCCATTTTGATAACCAAGAAGATGATTCACAAAATCATAGGTCTCCCGATGCTCAGCAAAGCCAAAACCACCAAAACCCTAGGACGGGATGAGTTACAGAGGAAAACCCTAGCCGAGTGGGATGGTAGAGGTTTGAAGGTTAACATTGTAACAGATCTAAAACTAAGATTTGGCATACATATTATTGCATATAAGTTATATAGTTCCAGCAGGTTAAATAGTGTACCATGTGAAGCTGTGGATTTGGCCCTGAAAATTGTAAAGAAGAATCTTGAGTTTGATTTGTCAAAAGTAATGTTGAAGCAATTAAACAAGAACATGGATAGTATAAGGACATCGAAGAATAACCCCTATAAATTTGGATCTCTGTTAATATGTTTACTATTTTATGTACAAAAATTCTTTCCATCAAAGGGAACCGTAGAATGGAGAAAAGATGTCCCAATTTTGTATCAGATTAAAGAGTTTATAGTAGAGATGGGAGAAAATTTTGATAGTATCATGGATAACTATTTTGAAGACTTTAAGGAGAGGATGAATAACCAATTCAGAATTCCTCCTAGGCTTGTTGAAGAATATAAAGATGACGTATGTTTTATGGTTGACTGTGACAAGGTGTACATACAGGAAGTTAGACCCCGAGTTGCATGGGTGAAACCTCTTCCATATGAGGTAAATATTGATGAAACAAGGGATATCATTGAAGCACTGGTAAATGAGCCAGTAGACCCAAGGCAACAAATTTTTGGTACTTATGATGAAGCAAAGGCCAGAATTGAACTGGAAATCAAAATTCCACAGGCCATCAGCAAAGGTAAGAGGAAAGTGGCCAAACTGAAAACTGCAATGGGTCCTCTTATGCTCACCGAGGGAAAAGGTGAAGATAAAGAAAGTGAAGAAGAAGAAGAAGGAGAAGAAGAAGGAGAAGAAGAATCAGAAGAAGAGCAACTGGCAAAGAAGAAAGGCAAGGTAATCATTACCAAGCCTAAGAAGCAGCCTACTGTAGTATTTACTCGGAGGACAAGAAAAGGTATTCAGGAACCTGTATTGGTCAAGCCTGCACCTACATTCGAGCAAAGGCTCAAATCATTGGAAGAAGGAGCTGGCATCACAAATTTCAAGGCATTGAAATTTGAGACAAGGACTGATGCAGAGAAAATGTAGATTGAGGAACTGGTACTTAACAAAACTGGAAAATGGAAATACTCCCCGGACCAGATTGCTCCTCATATCTCTAAAGAACTACTGGAGAGAGTACAGTCAAGATGGGAGTTAGCCACCAAGACGGTAAAAGATATATATGAGCAATCCCTGAAGAATCTTCGGCCTAGTCTCACTGGAGCAGAGGTAAAATCTGAATTGAAAACCTATGAAGGTAAAATGATGATCAGATTCCACACTTGTTTGATTTTGATCAAAGATATAGAGCATGTTGTAAATGATGCTACAAACATGTGGAAAAACATCTATAATCTACATAAGCCCAGTGGAGACCCAGTAGAAATAAAGGATGATGACAGCAGCAACAGCAATGACGAATCAGATAGCACTCCATCCATCATAGTTACACTAGGAGAGTTGCATGCAATGATGGAAGAGAAAGATGAAGAAGACAAAGAGGAAGAAGCTGAAGAGGAAGATAAGGAGGATGATCCGGTAAAAATTGCAGCAGCAGTTATTGCATCCCTTCCTCACTCCCCAGCTAAACCTGTGACATCATCAAGGTTGGAGTCAGCTTCAGCAGGTTCATCTACACCAGATTTACCATCTACACCTGTCATATCTCAGCTCCAGGTATCATCAGTGGAAGTGACTACCTCTTCGTCTACCGAGCTGCACCCCTCTTCATCTACCGAGTTGGCCTCCTCGACTCCATCATCATCAATTGGTATTGCTGTGAGTTCTCCAATTTTGACTACTCCAATTTGTTCTACAATTTTGTCGCCATCTACTTCAGGCACAATGAGCTTAGATACTATATTACCGAGTGTATCACCATTTTTTGCCAGTACTCAAATTTTTGACCCTGTACATACTCCTATTGGCACTCAACCCTCAAGCATCCCAATTTTTACTGCTAGTCCTTCTATCTCTACTGTTGTGTCTATTCCAAAGGTCAAACCAGTCATCTCAGAAGTCAAACAAAAGCAACCATTAAGACTTATGATCACTGGAAAGGAAATTCCTGAAGACATTGACTTGGACACAGAGATAGTAATTCCAAAGATTGACTTTGATAATGCTACCATTGAAGAAATGAGGTATGCTAGTCAAATTATTGAGAAAAAGGCTACTTAGATGCAGTTAAGATCAGAAAGGGATAAGGAATACAGGATAATTGAGGATGCCCGGAACATAATTACTGAGGCTATAAGTGTTGATTTTGATACTTCTCAACACATTTTGATTCAATTGGAAGAGGCAGTTAATAAATTCAATGAAGATGCCTCCGGACAAGAAAAGCTGATTGAGCATGCAGCAAAGAAATTTGATAATAAGGTGTTGGGGCACATTGCCCAGAACATTGCAATAAATCAGGTTGCATTAACCTCAGTTTTGGCAAATATGGAAAATTCTTTTAATAATGTAATATCTCTTTTTGCTAAGCTTTGTGATGTTACCGAGTACACTAAGGGAATAAGAGAGAAACTAAATAAAATTTATGAGGATCTGAAGGTGAGCACATAGAACTTGAAGCTTGACCCCAGTTCAAGCTCATCTCATCACCTTAGGATCAAATTTTTGTCAGAGAAGCAGGCAGAGCTGTTGAGAGAAGAGGCAAGGATCTGATCTAAATTGATAGATATCCAAAACATGATCCTTCCCATCATGGATTCAATGCAGAAGCACATTGCATATTCAAAGACATTAATCCATGATAATAACTTCTCCATTGCAAACCATGTGATTGAACTTTCGGCTGAAGTTCAAGTAGCTCTTTTCACCTGCAAAATTTTGCAAGAGAATTGGGATAAGACTCTCCAGCTTATTCTTCAGGTACATTCAGAGTTCATCTCTCATTTTGGTGTTTCTATATAAGTATATATATTCTTTTATTCTTTGGCATTATTGTCAAAAAGGGGGAGATTATTGTTGGATATGTATACTATGGGTGAATAAGTGTTTTCAGAGAAATTGTACAAAGGAAGAGATATACAGCTCATGTAAATACTGTATGTACATTCTATGGGGGAGTTGTATATAACAAAGCTATGTATATTCAGAATCAGTCATCAGCATGTCAGATAAATTTTGTCTCATAAGTGTTTTTGTCACTAATGCCAAAGGGGGAGATTGTTGGCATTATGATACATTTTTGTCATTAGTTACAACACTTATTGGATTCAGAATGCTTACTGAGCTCTCACCGGACATTCCTTTGTAAGCCAAGCTTTACCTAGTTCTCAGTTTTTACCGAGTGATCGAGGTGAACAAAGAAGTCAGTGTTTACCGAGTGATCGAGGTGAACAAAGTAGCCAGTGTTTACCGAGTGTTCAAGGTAAAGAAAGGAATCAGTTTTGACCGAGTGAAGATGTACTTAGTATTGACCGAGAACTTCGTGATAACCGAGCTCCTGAGGTTATCAAGGAAACTAACTATCACCGAGTCGCAAGGTTCTATCCAGTGTTTCCTTTGATCACCGAGCTACAGTTCAGATAGAAGTGTTCACCAAGTGACATCTCTTCTACCGAGTCTCCAGTGGTTACCGAGTTCAAAACTACTCGAAGTGTTTAGTATGGACTGTGCCTTCACTTCTACCGAGTGCATGATGATGCCAAGTAACGCAGTGGACGCCGAGTATCAGAAGGACACCGAGTCAGTTCAGTGAACTCGAGTTTTTACCTTGGGCCGACTTTGTATAGAGATTTGCACTTGTTGTTTTGGCCGACCTTGCATGTATTGTTTATTTGGATGGTATATATATGCAATGTATTGTATCATTCAAATGTAATGGTAATGAATGAAAATGTGAAAGTGTGAAAGAAATACATGTGAGCGAAAGTATGTGTGTTGAGTTGTGAAGGTATTCAGCAAGGTCAAGTTTTGGAGCAGAAAATTTTTATCTATCACATCAAGGTGAATCAGAGCATAGCGGATCTTATCAGCAATCAGTTGTAATCAGATCCGCTATTTCATTCTAACAGGTGAATCAGTTTTTGTAAATCCTTTAACAAGGTAGACTTAACAGTCTTTTGTAAATCTCCTAACAGAGTGCATACTTTATTGTATGTTTGTAAATCCTCTAACAAGGTGGATCTAGCAATCCTTTGTGCTCCTAATAGGGCAGATCACCAGAAGTGGTCATTGTAAGCCTTAACCGGCCAACTTCATACTGCAGTAACGAAGCTTTGTGGGTTTCATCCCCACCCCAATTTTACTTTCTATTTGGAAGGTTTCTGGGTCACCAAATCTGTGTGTTCAAGTGTTGCAAATGATTTTGTTTCATGCTTACAGTAGGTTACTTGGATGAATGGTGAATATATCAGTATGCATTTTTATTGTTTGAAATTTTAAAAGTTACTGATTCACCCCTCCCCTCCCAGTAACTTGTCATATCTTGAATATTTCCAACACCTTTCAAATGATGATCAAATAAGGACCAAAGGCATAAATGTATTTGACATTAAATTGAGCACCCAAGATCATGATTAAGGACTTCAAAGCTATGAGGATGAACTAGGCAAGATCACCTCCCTAACATGGCTATCAAAGTGAATGTGATGGGGAAAAATAATAATAGACCAGCCCATTAGGAGTTATCAAGGTAAATCTAATATCAACACCAT
Organism: Cupressus sempervirens; assembly: GCA_028749045.1. Classification (NCBI taxonomy): domain Eukaryota; kingdom Viridiplantae; phylum Streptophyta; class Pinopsida; order Cupressales; family Cupressaceae; genus Cupressus; species Cupressus sempervirens. The sequence continues at coordinate 691,951,256 of CM053793.1, forward strand.
GTTCTTGCTTCTGAGCTAATAGTTCTTTAGGTGCACTTTCTTTTAAAACGTTAATTTTGTCGAACAATTGTAAACTCTTAGAAAAAGCATTCTTGTTTTCTATTACCATTGAGGGGCTTCCCTTGGACAAAATCAAAATGAAGAGGCATAAATACACCAAATTTTTCTTTCAAGACCATATGTGCATATATAAACATTAGGTAGAATATGTCCAATATTTTTGTAGATATACACATTAATTACACCATTTTTTTCTTTCAAAACCATATGTGCAAATATAAACATTAAGTACAACATGTCCAATAGTTTTTCAAATAGACACATTAATTACACCAAATTTTTCTTTCAAAACCATATGTGTAGATATAAACATTAAGTAGATGATGCTCCTAATGTAAATGATGCTTCTACTAATCATGATGACAATGATGATGATGAGGAGGAGGAGGAGGAGGATTATAACCTTTTACTATTTATAATTCATATTTGATGCTAATATTTGATGTAATTTTGATTATATGTATCATGAATTTTTTAGCTAACATAAGACAATTGATTTACTATTGCAGAAACACAAAGCTCTTTCATGAGCATCCCACATAGGCTCATGGATCATTAGGTATAAGTCAATACACCCCATAGAGATTAATGTCTTTACCATTTGTAAAACATCTCTCTCATTTCTACCTATCTCTCTTATTTTGTAGACTTCAAGTACTAGCGAATAGGTATTTGTCAGATTTGTCTTCCTTGAGTGGGGAAATGTAGGAATGGAAGAAGAAAGTGAGACATTTAGCATGTCTAAATCAAGGAGATTGACTTTAGGTCAAAATCTCATAAAGAAATTCAATAAACACATGAAATTTTTCCTTGCTCAAGGGGGGTCATGTTCTTATGATGATGAGAGTAAAGGAAACTTTGATGTGCCCTTTAGGTACAAATATCTATAGAAACAATGGCTCCCTAGTGAACTTCCTCCAATAAATATTGATTTTTGTGTTGGAGAGAGGATAAATCACATAGCACTATCCTTATTACATGGTTTGGGCCTATTTTCCATGGATGGCATAAAGGTCTCTTACAACAAGGTTGTTGAATTGATGGAGTCTGTTGGACCTTGCTATGATTATAGTAGTTGGATGTAGATAATTAGATTTTAAAAAAAGTATTTGTAGGTATGCACTCATGGAAAATTATATAAAACAAAAATTTAGAGAAAAAAGTAAAATGGTAGCTATATACATTTATAGAAAGCCAAAATCATTAGGAAATATTGTAGGTTTTATAAATAGTACATGATCTATGTCAACTAACAAGCCACCCAATTGCATATTTGAGGTGTGTGAGGGAAACCACATATTTGTATGTGTGATAAAATTAATACATGGAGGCAATGACCTTCTTACTAATTACAATTTGAATCCCTTAGATACAAACAAAGCCAATATCATGGGCAAGGTTGTACATACTACACACATTTAAAATCAACTCCAAGCAATGAAGATAAACACACCATTAAATATATATATATATATATATATATTGCCAACTTAGAATAATGAAAAATGTGTTTTAACATGTCTCAATGATTTTGTTTTGAAATATAGGGGTACAAAAATGATCAACAGCCATAGGATCTACATGACAATGATGGTTCTTCTTCCCAACAAGTAAAACTCATTGTTGTTATACAAATTAGATACTAGAAATATGTTAATGCACATTTTTTATTATTTTTTATTCTTTAATACTATTTTGGATTGATTTTAAACATAGATCTAATAATATTGTCATTGAAAATGTGTGCTAATTAGGACAAGGGAAAGGAAAAAGTAGTCCATAAGGATGAGGTGTCATGTCATGATGAGCTAGTTGAATTTACTATTAATTTTAATTTAGTCATTGATCCTGCGGTTGCTTTGAAAAAAAATTATTAATGATATAGGAAGAAATTTATTAGAAGCGGCATTAACTCAACCTCATACTCTTGCAAAAGAAGATAAAATCAATAGGTTGTTGACCCTAGTTTGTACATATTTAGTAAGTATTAATGTAGTTTATAATTATTATAAAAGTTCAATAATGATTTTTATAGTATACTCTTTTATTTATGCCATTAAATAAATTACATTTGTTATTTTTTTAGAGGATGGTAAGGATGTTAAGGGGTGATCCCCTAGAGGATGATACTTTAGATGGTTCAAGTACATTGCATGTTCTATCCTACACTTGTATTTTTCTTGAACAATATTTTTTTAAATATTTCTAACAATCTTGTTTTATTGTGCTCTAACAATCTCATTTTTTAGCTCCTACCATTGATCCTCTATTCACTATGTTGCTTGGTACAAAGAACGAAGCCCAAGAGGCACTTACCAACTACAAATTTGGCAATATAAAGCTTGGAAACTGATGCAGTGGCACTACCTGTTGGTAATTTGATTCCTCTTTTTCTCTCTCATTTTTCATGTGTTTATTTATCTTGAACTATTATTTCTTATGGGGAATTTTGTAATATTAGATTCATATTATGTAGGAGATGATGATGACATTCTTGTGTATTCTTGTGTTAGATGTAAGGGAACATTAAAGAATTGTGATCAATTTCTCATTAGTAATGAAGATGTTCTTCCTCTAAAAGTACCCCAACTTCTAGATACTTTAAAGATTGATACTTTATTTCACTATACAATCTTATACTCATAATAAAATGCACTAACTTCCCATGTAATCCCTTGCAATAACTACTAATCACATTATTATTTTGTAGGGAATAATTTTTTATGAGAAACTTAATGATGAATGTTTGTATATATTTGGGTTGACCATACACATAGGGTATCATATTTTGATTTTATTGCCAGATCATGTTTTCTTAATTTGATCAATTTCTTCAACTAAATTAAAAGGCAGGTTCAGTTCATTTATGTATATAATAGCTTTTTTCTTTTCTTAAAAGGTGGAATTTGCAATCAAAAGAGTTAAAAGACCAACTCATTGATGCCATGACATCACTTTTTGAACCCTACATCTTTCAAAGACTTAGGGTCCTTGAGAAAGAGAGCCAAGATTTGAAGTTTATTAGGTTCAACTATAGGACCCAAGTGAAAAATATATATATATATTCCCATTATAGAGTGAAAGAATCTAATACAGGATGCCACTATTCAAAAAGCATTAGATGATGGAGAATGGGTACCACCCAAGGAAAGAAGGTATGTCATAATATTACAAATGAAATAATATAATAATTACTCTTAATACTTATGTGATCTAACATATTTCAAACTTCACTTAGGTTTCCTAACACATCAAAGGAAACTAATGCAAGAAAATAGAAGCATGGGTAGCACAAGCTTGGCTTGGGTGGATATTCAAAACTTACTACACAAGTTGTAAGTATAAGCAAATGAAAAATTATATGTAAATGTTTATAAATATTAAACAATTTAGCCTTTGACGAAATTGATTACAAAAAAAAAAATTCATGATACCAAGCAAAAATGTAGGCCATGGAGTTTTAAAAAGAAATCTCTGAAGAGGACAATAAATTAGCCTACAAACAAGGCTATCAAATCATGGCTATATGACTCTAAGCAATGAGTGCACAAGATTCTTCTATTGGATCTATCAATGAGGTAAATGAGCCAATTGATTTTTATTTTAAATTGAATACTTTAGCAATTACTATATTTGATATTAAGTTCCAAAAATATAAGTCATTATATTTTTTTTAAGTAAGGAAATAATTATTATATATATTTTTAAATCTTTAAAGTGAATATATTTATATATTTTAAAATGAATGATTAATATTTCTCAGTATTTTTCTTGTATTTATATGTGTATATTGCTGATAAATGCACTAATTGTTTACATTAGATTATGGCATGCCAATCCTAATACATCAGCCAAGCACCATGGATCTACTAATTTGGATGTGGATCCTAGTACTCAAGGTATATATTTTCTGTTTGATTTTTTATTTCTAAATTATTAATACAAGAAAACATTTTAAATTGAATTTGGTGTAGTAATACAAATTTAATTATAATATGTGTTAAGATTAAAAAACATATTGTATTATAGTTACAGGGGATGTAGAGGTTGTTCCTAATGAGCATGATGAGGTCCAAGTCGATGGGAAAGATGATGTGGTTGGACAAGGTAAAGAGGGCTGCAATGTTCTTTAAAATCTTTAAAGTCTCAATTTTTTAAACATAACCCTTTTATTTTTTATTGCAGAGGACTTTCCTTTGCAAAGGACAATGAGTACTGAGTAAGAAGAAATATCAATGACGACATAGATATGCCTCTGCAACAATATAAGGAAGGACAAAAAAAATAAAAAATAAAAAATAAGTGATTCATGTAACTTACGTAACTTGTTAGATAATGATTGATGTTTATGTATAGATGTTTTATTTATGTTCTACTAAATGTTCATGTGAATGTGCTAATAAATCTTATGTTTCAATGTTAATGTGAATGTTCTAATGAAACTAATGTGTTATTGAATGTTATCATGTGATAATTCATAAATATTATATTTTATTAATATAATGAATGAATTTTAGATGTTAATGGGGAACTTAGATGTTGTGGGGGTGGGGGGGTGGAGGAGGCAAATGAACTTCCACCTTCACATGGTTGGCCCTGATTAGTAGAAAAAATTAAACTATTTTTGAAACCAAGTGAAGCTTAACATTAACCTATGATTGCATGACAAATAACTGTGTGAATCTCTTGGTTTCAAGAAATTCAGAAGGATGCCATAGTCAAACTTATTTATTTATGAAATTTAGTTTAGTGTATGAAGTATTCGAAAGAATGACTTACTATGGGATTTCCACAAATTATTCATCTCTAAGGTATTCTAATGTTTCTATTTATCTGTAATCATGTTTAATTGCATTTAATAACTTTTGTTAAAAATTGGGAGACATGAAGAAGAATTTGAATAGTGGAAACAAATGATATTAGATTATTCTAAAGTATACATTGATTCATGAATTGTTCTTAATATTTCTTTTGAGTGTGGTGATATGTTGAATAATATTACAGGGAGGAAGTAGAGGATCCTAAAGTCTAGTCAAAGATTTGTCTTCAAAACATGGCCAGATTAGTAAAGGAGGCCATCACAATATGATGTTTACTTGAACCTATGTTTCATTTTTGTGATAGTGGAAAACACAAGTCCCTTTAGAATCAACTTGCACTATGTGTTCTATATGACATGCAATGCTTAATGGAGAAATCAAGAAACATTTATAATTTCACAATTTATAATCCTTGTTGCAAATTACAATATGCAAAAGTCAAACTTGATTGCCTACATCTCTAGTTAGGTTTATATATGATATCTACTAATTTTGGTGACATGCCCTTGCTCTATAATCTTAGTGCCATGCCCTTGCTCTACAATTTCAATGTCATGGCCTTACTCTACGATTTTTGTGTTGTTCCCTTGCTCTATGATTTTTTTTATCATGTTGTGCCCTTGCTCTACAATTTTGTTGTCATTGTGTGCCCTTTCTGTATGATTTTGTTTCCATGCCCTAGCTCTACTATTTTCATCAAGGGCTATGTAAATGTTGGTTAATTTTTCTTTCAAATAGGTGTCTCTTTATATCCCCTTCTAAACATGTATTTATAGAGATCTTTGTTAAGGTGCTTATTACATCTTAGCACAACAAAAAAATTAATCCAACTGCATACATATTCCATAATCAAAATAATAAAACAATAAACCTCACTCAACCTATGCTAACTAACTTACCTCAAGATCCTCCACAAAAATAATGCAGACTAGGAAAAATGGGTAGAGTTTGTAATAAATTTTACAAAAACATATCATAGTAGATATTTTTAGAAAGAAACTATCCATAACTAATTAAATGGATCTAGTTTCTAATTTTTTGGGTTGATTAGAAATTCTTGTAGAGTTGTCATCAGATTAGGTACAATGAAATAAATAATTAATTGTTCCTAGCTAGTAGGATAAAGTATAGTTTTCCAAGGTGATATAATTGTACATGCAAGGAATTGAAGAATAACTTTAGTGAAGAGTTAAGTGTAAGGAGATGAAGAAGCAAGTTATTCTTTTGTATAAATTCCATAATCATGAGGCTCATTCCCTTCTAGAAGTGTTTGCCACAATGAATTTACCTCTAAACCATGTAAAGTATGTTGAAGTGGTTCCTAACCTTGAAACACTCTTATAATCATTTGATATTTGGATTGTAAATTCTCAAAGACACTTGCAAGTGATTCCAATATTATAATACCTACTATAGCACCTTCCTGGCTCCCATAATATCCTCTATGTTGTCTAGCTTTTGCTTCTATCATGCAGTCTCTTTCTAAATCTACTCCTTCTCCTTCTCTTTCTAAAGCCTACTACTTCTCCTTCTCTTTCTAAAGATGATCCTTATCCTTTTCTCTTGTATCTCAAATTTTGATTATCAAACTTCTAACCATCTACCTCTACCTTGTCTAAAATCAACTTCACATTGTGTTGTAACTCTAGCATATTTGTTTGATCATGAGTAGGTTTCATTTTAGCACTCAATTTTTAAATATTGGTCAACACCCTCACTTGTGGACCTCTCATGTCAAGAACTTTTTGTATTATTTCAACACTATGTTCTTGCTTTTGAGCTAACTATTCTTCAGGTGCATTTTCTTGTAAAATATTAATTTTGTTGAACAATTGTAAACTCTTAGAAAGTGCATTCTTATTTTCATGTGTGTATGTATATATAATAATGAATAATAATAATATTTTCATGTATATCAAAATAATAACTGACATTACCATTAGATCATATAATAATGAAGTAATCAACCTAGTTAATCGATAACTAAACTAATTTAAATATTGTTTAAAATGGTTATCTTTCCTACACCTAGGTTACTCTATGATCTTGCCCACTATTGTCTGATTTTGGAGTATAGCCATTGTCTCAAGAAATAGTAGAAAACTCTTGAGATAGTTGAGATTGTATTGACAAAAATCAATCACCATTATTTCAAACTCCACAGAACCTACCATCATAGAAGAGGTATCTCATTAAAATAAATCTGATCTTTTTCTTAAGTAGGCTCTAGTACCATGTTAGAGATCCCATTAAAGATCAGATTTATAATTATTCATCAAGTTTGAAATCACAAAACATGTCATGAAAGGAAATTTCATGAAAGGATATATCTTAGCTTTGATAAATTAGTATAAGTATGTTATGAAGGAGACATGTCATGAAAGTACATGTCTCCACAATATGGAACCATGTCTATTCATGGTATGGCTTCACTATTAACTAATCAAATCATAACAATGGCCTAGATTAGATTAGTTGAAATTAACCAATCTTATTATTAGCTCAAGTTATTGATATGCATAGAAGAAGAATGCATAATATACCTTATCCCTTTCATGTATTAACATTATTGTATTTGATCCTTTCTTGACTGATTCAATGCATGAATATCATATAATTACTTGATCTATTACAAATAAAGGATAGCAATTAGTACTAAAATAAGAGTACTATATTTTGATAGTTAGTAATTGTGTTGGCCTCTAATATTTCTAGAAATAATGATTCTATGGTGACTAACATATACCAAATCAATCACAACAATAATGGATTTGATACCAATATGATGTAGAGGGGATTATGGTTTAACTAACCAAACACAATTTTTCTTAACAAGGTCTTAATGATCATCCAATAGTCTACTCATTAGTGGCCTTCCTAAGGTATCTAACAAGACAATCCAATAATTCTTGGTAGAGTTACAAATTCTCCAACCAAACAAACTAGGATATAATCAAATTAGAATTTCTCATAGAGAATGAATGTGTTTATATATTAGTTAGACCCAACATGTAACTATAGATATTTGGATCTTGTCCACAAAAAAACCCACAATCCAATTTTTTGTAGTAAGGGCTAAAAGAGTCATGATAAAATTAGCCCTCCTAATGAGGAATTTGAGTTTTTTCTCCTACAAATCCTAAATGACCCTCAAATTAATTTAAATATTTAGAAACTCTTTTCAGACTATGAAATAGTATTAAAGAATGGGAATTTAGTTTTTCTCCTAACTCCCTTCACCTAGATTGAGCAAGATTAGGCTTGATTTGCAAATTTAGGAATAACTCAAATGCATCCTTTTGGTATAGGGTCAAATCATTTGTTAGAAAAAGATTGTGTTGATTGAATCCTTTGGTAAACAGACATGCAATATGGATACATGTGAACTATTTTATTTAATTTCTTGAAGTAACAACTACCCATAGAATGAAATAAGTGCAACCTTTGCATAAAATATTTTTTGAGAAGGTCTTAGGATCTTTGAATTTCCCAAAGTATTCTTGATACATGTCCATAAAAAATTTTGAACCATAGGTAATGTGTAGGCTATTTAGTAGAAAGCTCAAAGATTTGGAGATCTGAAACTTTCACATCAACTATATGTTAGTTGTATGATAAAATGCCTAGCATAAATGTGGTAGCATAGATAGAAACACATTCATTCCATTTTACATAATGCTGAAAAGAGTAGTAATCTTGAGAAATGACAAGAACTAACTTCAACATTTGTACAAACTAGATTTATTGGATCATTTTTTTAGAAACTTTTGAGTCGTTTCACATAAACATTCATATGAAGTGAAAGTGACTTGAAGATGGCATTTCTTGTGAGGTTCAAACAATGAGATTAAATATATTGAATATTTTACTTTTAAAATTTTATGACTACTTATATGTTTCTATTGTGATCTTTGAGTTGGTTCTTGAACTCTTGTAAATTTTTTCATTCCCAAAAATTTTGACTAGAGATTCTTGATTAGATATTTTTACATTCTATGTTAGTTGTGAATAATTCCAAACAAAAGAATGTATTCCCACATTTCAATTGATCATCTAAAAATATATACATTTGTCACCTTCTCTTTAATTTAAACCCCTCAATTTGATTACAAGACAAGCCAAGTTGATGAAATGAGCCAAGTGCAAATTATAGATTTGTTTTGAAGTCTCTACACTTGGCTGTAATGTCTAGTAATACCATCAACCAGTATTTGACATTGATTCTCATGAGTAGAGCTATAAGTCCATAAGTCCAATTCATAACATTGACCTCCAAATAATTTTCAATTTTCATCCTAAAGATATAATTAACGTGTGTTGTATCCATAGTGAATAAGAGTTTGAGACCTGTAGAGCTCACCTTGAATGTAGACATTTGCATTATAGGTCTATGGTCCACAGCAACAATTTTATTTTAATTTATTAGTAGGTCATCATAATTATGATAGAATGGTGTTATCCAAATATAATTTCCATCAAATAGTTGTCACATTTGTGATGGCAAAATCCAATGGATTTCTATCGCACCCTTGACATTGCTTTCATGCACTATCACAATTGCAATGGCCTAGAGAATCTTCTAGATGTTATACTTGTGATGGTAGACTATTGCAAGTATGAAAATAAAATAGTGACCTTTTCACTTTTTCTTGTCTAATTTGTGATGGCTTAGTGTATCACAATTGCAACAAAGGAGCTTTCCATCACAAGTTGCAATGGCAAAAGTTTGATACCCATCTGATGGAGTCCAATTTTTTGTTATGTCACATGGGTGATGGTTGGCCATCACAATTGCGATGGCCTACCATCATAATTTGGGTCCAAATGTAGTAGTGTCTTTGGGCCCAAATTATGCAAGATAGGTATATTGATGCCCCTAATAGTTCTAGGATCTTCACTATTCAAAATCCTCCTATGGGCTCTACAATGTGGAACTTTGTGATTCAACATAAGTATATAGTGACTAGATATATCACTTAGGAAGTAAATTGTGGCAAGAAAGTAAAGTTTTGGATGTATTTATGGGGTATATCCCCCTCTTACATATATTGATACCTTATCCCATGTTCAACACATTGTCATTCCAATTTGGGGGAAGAGGCTCATTGATTATGTAGATACAGCTATATGTAATTCAGTTCAAGTCATATAGAAAGGTTTATCAACTCTCGCTATCCCTTAGAATTCATAGCCAACTCTCCTCAAAGTACTATAGAGTAGCTAGTATTTTTAAATGACTCCAATGATAGAATCATTTAGGCTCAAGTAGATAATGAGACATACTCTCTAAGAGAAGGATCCAATTCTTTGAAAGCATCACAACAAATATTATCTACTAAGAAGTCATACATTTTTTTTTGGTCACTCATGTTTCCCCTTGAAGAAGGTTGTCTAGCCTAGTTTGCAATCAAGCATAGAGTCCTCTCTAGTGATAGATTGGCTAAATTAAAAATCTCTAATCAATTAAAATATATATTATGCAAGAAAAAGTTAGAGGAAATAAACCATCTATTTCTATATTATGAAATTGCACAAGCTTCTTGGTCTCATGTCCTTTCTAAAATCCACTATAGCATTTTCTTGTCAAACAAAGGTTGGGACTAATTTCAGTAATGGCCTATTCTTTATTCAAAGTCTTTGATTAGTTTCTTATGAATTTTGATACCTATAGTCCTAGTTTATTCCTTATGGTGGGAAATAAGCCTGAGATTTTTTAGACAATAATTAATTGCATCCTCTCATTTTATTACAAAACATGAAAGAGGTATTTAGGAAGTAGTACAGACCCATATCCAAATAGAAAAATGTCCATATTCAAATTTTTTACTTTGGATAATGATTTCCTTAAATTTTGGAATACTATGAAACTCCCCTTTCCTGGTTCATCTTTCTCTAATTCAAAATAAATATTCAAGTAAAGAGAAACCAAATGGAAACCTCTAGTGCCTCCAATTTTAAACTCAATTTTGATGCTTCAGTTTGAGTCAATTCTTGTGCATTTGGTATTGGTTACTCAATTTGAGACTCTATGGGCAATCTCATGTATGCCTCAACAATTCCTATTCTTTATGACACAAATAACATTGTAGAGGAGCTATCTCTTCTTTATAGCTTGAGACAAGAATTTTCTATTGGTATCTCTACCCTCCATGTTAAAGGTGTTTTCTTAATAAAACTCATTGCACTCAAAGTTAGAAAATGTTATGACTAGCAGATGCAAAACCTATTGGGTAAGTTTTTTGGATTAATGGATAAATTCCACTGATATTGCATCTCATGCACCTATTAGGAAGGAAATCATTTTGCAGATGCCGTTATAAATTATAGGTTGGATAGACATCATCTATATTTGGATGGCTTTGCTTCATCATGGGGGAAATTTTAGGATTTAGAATAGATTTTGATATCAAATATGCCATAGCGTGTTGAGACATGTTGGTTATTGGTTTGGCTTCAAAATTTCATAATAGGGTCAGTGCCCTCCTCAAATTGGTTCAACATCCACAAGCACTTCTTCTTTAGTTTATTGTTGTACCTATGTCTATGTGCTCTAGTGGTCATCATGAATATCATGGAGAGCTGTCTATTAGGTTGAAAACACCAATGGAAGACTAAGTGCAATTTTTTTGGCTAATCTTTAGAGGTTGCATAAATTGTGCATAATTAGTTCAATCTATTAGAGTTTTAGGTGACTCTAAAATACCCCTAGGATCAAATGAAGGACCAAGATAACTTCCACAAGAGATTGGCAAGATAGTGGAATGAAGATGAAAGAATACTATTATTGATAATGGACTTGATTGACATCCAATGGATTGATTTAAAATGTACATAATAGGCCTTCTTATATAGGAGATGTGATAAGAGACAATGATAAGGAGAAGATAAGCTATCACCCACATAAAGTGGAATCACATGTCCACCAAAGGTGGATCATCCTCCATTATGCAATAAAGTATGTACAATAATGAGGATGATAATGTGATAAGTACACTAAAAGTGGATTGAGATGACAACTACAACCACCTAGAGTGGAATTCTCCTACACCATGTGTTTAATTGAGTTGCAAACTCCTAAGTGTCTCAATCACAAACTACTATGCAATGCATTATCCTAAGTAAGATTAAGTTTAATTAGTGAATATCTAATTACACCAACACCCCCCTTAAATTCAACTTAGGGGAATTCACTTAAACTCATAATGCAAGATGGGTCCCGAATACTAGGCCATTTTAGGTACCCATGTACAATATGCAATGTAATACATGAAATGTGATCTCTCATAAAGTGGACAAAGAGAGAAAACCTCAAAGGAAAAACCCTCCTCAAAAAAGAGAGATGAAAACAAGATTCATGGATGGATGGAGTACTCAATACCCCCCCAAAAATTGCATACATCATGTATATACAAAGAATGATCCCCACATAGGAAGGAAATAAGGAGACATGGTATCCCCCTCATAATAAAGAAGCTCCAATATAGATGAAGAGTACGTACAAGAAAAACATAATCTAATTCCTACAAGAAACATGTCTCTCCTTAGGAAGAGATAAATGCATCAAATGATTAAGAAGTCACTCCATGTGAAAAGTGAGGAAGGAGGAAGTAGGTCTCCATGTATGCATCTCTAAAGACTGAATAGGTGTCTGCAAGCTCAAAGATTCTATCACACCATCAAGCTAACCTATGAGATGTGAAAAAATAAGAGAACATGAAGAGTTACGAAATTGAATCTTCAAATAAGGTGAAGAATTATCTCAAAGACAAACCCCCTTAGATGTATTAACCAAATCAACATTATGAGACTTATGTGAAATAACATCCAGGAATTCATCCTAGACTGTAAGATTTGAAGCATAAAGATCATCCTACTAAATAGTAGAACTCATGTCTGAAGAAGCAACAGATGGAGGAGAAGGAAGTTCAACACTTGTCTCAAGAACAAAATGATTCAAGTGTCAAATGTTCTCCTCACATGAATTATTCACTCTTGATAAAGGGTTATATACATTATTAATATTGTCATCATTATCAATAAAATGTGAAAAAGAATACAAGCATGATTTATGATCAAAAACTATCATAGCTATGACATCTCTAGTCGCCATGTCCCTGATATAGACATAATTAGGAGGGAACTTAACAATTTTACCTTGTGCCCCATGAGTAATTTGGTAAATAGAAAGGATATTAGTGGTCAAGGATGGAACTCAAACAACATCATTAAATGTACCCTCTCCCATAGGAATATAACCTTTACCATAAAACTTTGTCTATGCATTATTACCCATCAATATAGGTGGAGAATTAAAAGGCTCAATACAGGAAAACACATCCATAGAAGATTCCATATGATGTGATGCACCTAAATCAAGAATTCATTTACCTTGGTTAGGATGTGTGAAAATAATGAATACTTTTCCTTTACCTTTGGATGATAATGTAGATGTAGAAGCTTCCTGATATTGAGAAGAAGGAGAAGACACTGATGAGGGAAACTGGATTTTTTTCTTCTGAAGAATGTGAGTGAGTTCATCGATCTTCTTATCAAAACATTATGCTCATCATGTCCTATATTTTTGTAATAAGCAGATTTATCTCTCTTTATTATAGATGTTTCCTCTCTTGAAGAGGACTTGGATTCAATAATATGTTGTGAAGGAGATTCATCACCTTTGTCATGTTGCTTAGGATCCTTGTGTTGTTTGTTTCCCTTTCCTTTGGGAGCCTTTGGAGAGGAGCCATTTGCAACCATTGCTTGATACATGGAAGGCTTCAATTGATCCATGTGTGCTAACTTTTCTTGTTCCCTTGTGAGCTGATCTACAAATTCATCAAGAGAAGGCATTTTGTATGCACTACCAAGAGCATCCATAGTAGCATAGAATGTGGAAACAAAGATTGAAGATTCAAGGCCTAGCCTGGAAAGAATAGATAATATCAAATGCTCATCATCTTTAGTAATGTTACAATTAGAAAGCTCAAATCTAATGGAATTGAAATTAGAGAAAAAAATCTTGAATACTATCAAAATCACATGGACTTAGACCTATAAGCTCATTCTCCAATTTGAATTTTCTTATTTTATCAGATTTACCAAAGATCCCTTACAATATTGTTCAAGCATCATGAGGATGTGTGTAGGATGTAATATGATATAACAAATCATTGGAGATGGTAGATCTAATAGAGCCAGGTGCTTTATCCCTTCTAACAAACCATTTCCTTCCTTTTGTAACACCTATAACTGGTTCTAGATCTTTTCCAAGAATCATTCTAAGCAATCCAATACTCATCCATTGATTAGAAATTTCTTATTTCCATTCATGATAATTATATTAAGTGAGTAATGCAAATTTTAAAAAATCCACAGTGAAATCAAATGATGACTGAAATAAACTAATAACTCCTTCAAATTATTGATTCAATTAAGAAAATTGAAATCCAAGTATTCACCAAGTGCAAATATAGCCAAAAAAAGACCTATTTTTGAAAGTGATATGTCCACTCCAAATCACTAAAATTTGATTATAGATCTAGAAAGTAGAGGTAAAATCATGCACTTTCAAAAAAAGTTGCACCTGAAAATTTTACCAAATGTGCCCAAACAAAGCCTTGAAAGTTGCAAAAAATGGGATTTGCAATTTTCAGAACAATTCAAAGAGAAGGATCCAAAATCACCAATACCACTGTACAGATTGTGAAATTCTACCCCAAAACAAAAACAATTGCTCCAAAAAAAGAGTCTCTATGAGGGAGATATCATTGTTAGAAAATCATCTCTAAAATTATTTTTCTGAATTGCCATCGCTACACCTTCAAAGATCAAATGGCTATATAATTGGCCTCAAATGTCTTATTTGGATGAAAAAAAAATTGATTTAGGGTTTTTTGGACCTTCTCTATATCATTCCAACTTTTGATTTGCACCAGCGAGCTCCAATTTTCACTTGTAATAGAAGGTCTCAAAATATGAATCTTGAAATCTCCTCCAAATTGTGATGTCCAAATTACCAATGTTTTACCAAGAATAAGCCAAGTCAAGATTACACTTTTGGAGAAGACGTCTTCACACCATGAGAGCTCTGATACCATGTTAGAGTTTTAGGTGACTTTACAAGACCCCCAAGATCAAATGAGAGACCAAGATAACTTCCACAAGAGATTGGCAAGAAAATTTCATGAAGATGAAAGAATGCTATTATTGATAAATATATCTTATTGCCTCTCCTTATATAGGAGAGGCAATAAGATATAATGATAAGGAGAAGATAAGTTATCACCCACAGAAGGTGGAATCACATGTCCACCAAAGGTCGATCATCCTCCATTATGCAATGAAGTATGTGCAATGATAAGGATGACAATGTGATAACTACACTAAAGGTGGATTTAGATAACAAATATAACCACCTAGAGTGGAATTCTCCTATAACATGTGTTTAATTTAGGTGAAAACTCCTAAGTGTCCCAATCACAAACTATTATGCAATGCATTATCCTAAATAAGCTTAAGGAAGTTTAATTAATGAATGCTTAATTACACCAACACAATCTATCTTCTTCTATAAACCTATTCCCGTGTTCCTCCCTACTATTGTATCTTCTTGCATCCTTCTTGGCCATTTTTTCAAGTATTTATATTAATATTAATATATATATAAGCTCTTGCCTTTTGCTAAAAAAAACATTTCCCTAAAGGTTCAATAGTTTTAAGGTTCAAAGATTTATGTTATTTTATTATGTTTAATAGTTTCAAGGTTTACATTTAAGCCCCATTTTGATCTAATGTGTCATTTAGAATTACATAAATTCTTAAAATTAAAAATAAATTAACTATAAAAAATTACAAAATAAAATTATTTTCCAATAAAATATTAAAGTTTATTTGTATACATTTCATTAAAAAATATTCTTTTAATTGTATTAAACCATTAATATAATATTTTTTTAAAAGAAAAATATTAATAAAAAAAATCAAAAATCAAAAAAAGTACATAAAATAATAAAATAGAGGGTCACTACTTTTGATGAAGGGCCACACCACCCATACCAACTCACAACCAAAAATGCAACAAGATGAAGGCAAAGAGATGACAAAATGCTTCATAAAGCATCCATTAATACTTGCAATTCATTACAATATTCTCCAAATGGAAAAACTCCAAATTCCTACAATATAAGAGAGCTTCCTCACTAAGGGCTTCCAACTTACAACAAAAGAGCTTGTTCGCTACACCTTGAGAGCTTCCTTAAAAGAGATTACATTCGAAGAGCTTGATTACAAATGAACATAAGGCTTCCTTAAATAGGCACTTAGCACCGAACGCATGATTTATCCACAACATTCTAGAATATCCACAGCCTTCTACAATATCCACAACCTTCTAGAATTTCCACCTAAATACAACTAAGCACCACCATGTGGCCCAATTAGAAAATTACATTTCTTTTGTAGATCACAACAAATATTAAATGAATGATTTAAGGAACTTTCCACAAACTTCTTAAGATGCCACCTACACACCTCGATTAATGGAATAACAACTATTTTTATTATTTTTCTATTTATGCCACCTATGCACCTTGAAAATAAAAATTCCTCTTTTCTCAATTTTTCCTATTTGTCTATTTTTTGTTATTTTCTTTCTATTTTTGTCACTTTCTCTCTCCTCCACAATTTTATTTTATTTTATTTTATTTTTATTTTTTTATAATTTTAATTTTCCCATGAAAGATGCTCTGGCATCAGACTCCCCTAGTAGATAGAAAAGTGTGTCCCACACTTTGATGCCAAAAGAAAGATATACAACCATCTTCATCTTCACCACAAGCTTCCACCTCAACAGGGACAAGAAAACCAACATGCAAATCTTCCACGTTTTATTTTATTTTTCTGATGCATGACGCTCCTACATCTGACTCCCATGGTAGGAAAATTTTTGTGCATATGGATTCACAAAATGAAGTAGGCACTATTGAATTTTTTATTTTTTTATTTTTTTCTTCCTCCAACACATAGCTGGAACAAGTATCCAGTGCCGATATATTTCCTTCTTTCATCTTTTCCAACACCTAGTCAGAACAAGTGTCTATTGCTGAAATTTTTGCTTTGCAATGAACTTGGTCCAAGTATAAATCTCATCCTCATTCAATCTTGTTGAATTAATCACACCTGTAGTAAACCCAGCAACACCATACCAATCTTCCTTTGCATACCACACATGACTAACAGGATCCTCATACAAACCATTATCAATATCTTTCAAACTCACCTCAAAGACAACATCCCATGATTCATAAGAATTTACTTGTTTGACATCTTCATCTTTGCTTGCCTCTTTCGTGTCATCAACAATGCATGTAATTACTCCACTTGCCTAATGTCCAACTAAGGCACTATGCTTTTCCTCCATTGTTGTGATCTTCAAATCATCTTGATCTATTTCAAGTTCATAAATCTTGCCATCTTTATGCTCTTCCTCTTCTCATTCATCTTCTTCAACTTTAGGTTCGCAAATGATTTCCTCTTCATCTGCTTGCTCTTCTTTTGGACCATATGTCTAATACTCCACTAGATCTTCTTTCTTTTCTTCATTCAAGGAATTATTACTATCTTGTTTCTGGTGACATGCTCTTCATTTCTACAACTCAATCTCTAATTCATTCACTTTCTTTTATAAATCAACTAGCAATGACTATTGATTTCTTGCTCTAAATTTCTCAAGTCAAGGAATCCTTAGAATCCATCCAATCACAAAAGTTATCTTCTTCTTTCTCTTCTCCATAATCAAGTCTTTAGAAGACAAATCTAGTGCGACACAAGAACTTTGTGCAAACTACCTCGCAGTTGGCAATCTGTCTACACCATCAAGAACTTCTTAACAAACTTCACCCAATTCAAGGTCCTGGTGCAAACTGCCTCACGTTCGGCGATCTGTCCACACACTCAAGAACTCCTGCTCTGATACCACTGATGAAGGGCCACACCACCCATACCAACTGACACTTTAAACTTAGTTGAGTGCCCCTTCAGCCACCTTTCTTTCTTTGCAAGCCCCTGATTGTGCAAATGAGGGGCTAAATGGGGCATTTGGGGGTTTTAAACTAGAGGGGGGTACTTTTTTGAGTAGTGTCATGCCCAAAAACAAGGGCAAAAACACACACAATTTTTTTTTTTAAATATAATAATTAAGTTCACCAAGTTCGATAAGTTCGTTTATACAAGTTAAAATACATGAATAAAGTAAGATAGAACATGCTCTCCTATGGATAACTTTACATTCCATTACAAGTTTAAAGTCAATGTGTAAGAGTAGACCGATCAATTTGAACATTTATTATTAGATTGGTTTCGACATTTGCTTTGTTACTACCATATTTTGAGACAACATTTTTTTCCCTCAAAGCAAACTA
The DNA here is from genome assembly GCA_028749045.1 of Cupressus sempervirens. Classification (NCBI taxonomy): domain Eukaryota; kingdom Viridiplantae; phylum Streptophyta; class Pinopsida; order Cupressales; family Cupressaceae; genus Cupressus; species Cupressus sempervirens. The sequence continues at coordinate 691,969,554 of CM053793.1, forward strand.
ATTAAATCTAGTTTATATACTCAACATTTAAAATTTACTCTAATAGACTATCTCAATTTTATAACCTGTACTAATCGAAAACATAATAAGATTATCTTTCTATTTAAGAATAATATAAATGCTACATTAAAATAACCAAATTAACTAACCTCTACAATTAACTTTAATTAATACTGAAATTCAACTTAACAACCACTAATTACTGACACAATGATTCTAAATTAATTCTTTAAATAAATCAAATAATTCAACTAACTTAATTTAAACAATATAAATATCCGTAATGGAAACTAACTCTTCTAATTCCTATCCAATATTAAAATTGATTCTAACAATAAATTATTAAATCATTAAAGCAATTATAAGTCAATTACTTTCCTAATTAACACTTAAAAATAATTTTTAATATTAACTTATATTAAAGACCACTTAGTTAGAAGCTAACACTATACAACAACTATATTTAATTAAAACCAACTGTAATTGCCAATAAGAAAATTATAATTAACTAAAATTTAAAATACTATTACCAAAACCTAATAAAACAATTATTAAATTACAATCTTAATAGTAACCTTCTAACCTAGACATAACACTCACCAACTTCATACAGATTTAACCCAATTTCATATCTTACTAACCTATAAACTAACATCCCTACATCTAACTTAATACTATCCCAAATTAAAATGCTAACATTTAAAACAAAACCCAAAAAAAAATCTACTAACAAATAAGACAAAACTATAAATAAAATCCTAAACTAAATAATCTAACCTAACAACTAACCCACTCTAATCTAACTTTATTAACCCACCCATCATAACTTCCTTAACTCCCAACAACCCCACTAGCCAATGAAAAACTTGGAGTTTTTCCCCAAATCTCCATGCCTACCCAGGACAGTACGTGGTCCCAATCCAACTCATCCTATTGGAAAAAGTAATTCACATGTAGGAAATAAGGGGTTACCTCCTACACATTAATGCTAAGATTTTCAAAACTTAAGAATAAAAGCTTTAACCAATCCTCACAAAGCTGACTTGACTAGTTTGTGTCATCTAACAAGGCATGAGATGCAAGGAGATATTATGGAGGATTTCGCATGTGGAGGGGATTGGGGTTTAGGAAGCTCAAAAAACAAAACAGAATGATAAGATTGTTAGGCAATACCATTAATACAAGATTTGACTTGCCTTTCAAACTTGT